>OU343055.1:37422681-38820739 GCA_910593695.2 Ocypus olens
ATAGCTGTTTTCAACTCTCTGAATATACTACAACATAGGTAAAAAAACGAAAATAGATAAATTTTGTCAGAGACCTTTTCAAATTAAATTGGTTGATTTGATTGACCCCTAAGAATTTTTAGTGACAATCTAAAGACAATAATCAAACAAACTGTTTTAAAAATATGTTTACTTCTTAAAAATAATATTTATTGTTTCAAAATTGTCTAACAATAAGTAAGAAGTTCGTTTGAAATGCATCTCCCTAAATATATGTTCATGAACGCTGGAATATTTAGGTTGGTTCATATACTTACATGTTTGTTTGCAAAATATTAGGAAAAGTTGATAAAAACCAAAGAAATTATGAGCGATTAGATTTTTCACCATAATTGCTTTGAATAGTATGAGAGTGCTGTCTTTATTCTGACAACAATTAAAATGTAACTCATTCTAATTTGGTTTCTGTATCGAATAGAAAATTCAGCAATGTACATTGGCGATTTACATTGTATTTATATGTTTATGCAAACTCCTGCTTCCCATACAGATGGCAAAAAAAGGCAATAGCATAACAAAAAACGTGTATTGTAACTTGTTACTCAAGAGTGAAAAAATAAAATTAAAATATTTGGGATTTCACACGAGTTACCGCGCTTGTCATCAATTGAAAATCTATAAATAGATTGTTAATAATTTTCTTAAAATACAATCCGGAATGAATTTTGAGTAAATTTTCAAATCGATGGTAATTATTATTACATTTTTTCACTTAAATTATTACAGATTTTCAAGAACTTATACTTTATTCTCATGGATTTATCCCACAACTTGCGGATGGGGTGTTTGCAGGTTTCTATGGATTAATAATTATAATTAATTTTTAGTAAATTTATAAAGTTTATAGGAGAGACATATTTCATTTCATTTTTTCATTTGAATGGCAAAAATATTGTTATTTTCAAATAACAACCTACCTTGTTGTTTACTTTTTAGATAGAGCATTTTTAACTACAATACAATACTATTTTTTCTCCACGACCACTGTAGAATTTAAGCATTCTGAAATCAATTTTGATCATAGAACGTACACATTCTCACTCTTGTTATGGATCAAAATAAAATGCACTTATGCGTTTTGCATGTAATTCATTCCATAATAACTAATGGAATGAATATTCTCACACCGTTTCGAATAAAACAATTAGCCTTGGATATCACAATTGTCAAAATACTATAAACATAACCACAAACGCGATAATAAAACGTAAGTTCTTTGTGTTAATTATAATTAATATACTAATACAATAATTATTGTATTAGTCTATTTTATCTGGTCGAGGAGAAAGTATAGTCTACTACTAGGTAAGAATGGAAATTCTGATGCTAGTCCACTCGCATCGAATTTCCATTTTAACCTTGTTACAGAGTATACTATTATACCCTCGCCTAAGGCATTTTTCAAGTTAATTTGACTAAAATAAGCGCTGCGTGTCTAAAATTTGTCGCATAATAACATTTTTTTTTAAATTATTTACCAAATTCAGTATTGCATCAAACTAAAGTTGATTATTTTGTTGCTATAACAATACACTTTTTTATTCTTTATGGAGATTTTTCTCTAGTAATTTTTTTTAAGTTGCATTATTAGAAATTTTTTGAGTAATTTCGTTTTGAAAATAAAAGCAACAGTGCGTTGTCCTAGCAACAAAACGATAAGTTCCAACGAATATCCAACATCATCACTAAACGCATTATTAAATTCCAAAGAACTTGTATACAAATCATTTTCGGATTCGGTAAATAAAATAAAAGTAAAGTCATTACGCAAAACCCTGACCGCTTATTTAGTCGATTTTTTTTTGAAAATGTTATTGTATTTGCAACCACATTTAATTGATGAAAATAACATTTTCTCATACCAGATTTACATTCCTTCCTTACAATTAGTTCAGTGATTTTTTAATTAAATTACGTTCATAAAACTCACATAAATGGATATTTTGTATATGCTGCACTGTCAAATAAGCTCCAATTATGTGTCTAATATTAATTTCTTGGTTTATTTGATCCATTCTCATTTTACTGTAAATGTGTAAATGTTGTTATGTGTTAATTGCTATTGTGTGTTAGTTTGGACCGGATATTGGGATGTGACGCATTCATTCGACGAATTCCTTTTAAAATTTAAAGGGCGGTCCAAAACAGGTAGAACACTTGGGGGTGACGAATGCTAACATCTGCGAAAGATAAATATTTGAGGCCTGGCTCCTACTTCTATACATATTTAAAAATAGACTTTTATTATTGCTATTTAAATTAATAACTTTCTGTAAATTTCTTGCTCTTTCAAACTGAATTTCAATGGCTATTGTAATGCACGCTAGAGAAATAAATCTTCGATTTTTTTATTACGTCCATTTTCTCAATAAAACTTTATTCATACATTTCTTATAGATTTTAATATAGAAATAAATACCAATCAATAATAATAACTTACTACAAAAAATAATGTTGGTAAAAATCAAACTATTATCTTTTAATTTTTATGCTATTAAGGAATTCATTATTTTTTGCTGCCCAAAACAGCGAATGGATAAAATAAACCATGAAATGAACATTAGATACATAATTTGCGAATATTTGAACGTGTGAAATACCCGAAATGTCCATTTATGTGACGTTTATAAATTCAAAACTTACTAAAGTAAGGAGATATTGTAAATCTAAAAAAAATATGACTTACATCTACATTCAAATCCTTATTTCGAATAACTCTATCGACTTTTTTCTGACTACATAGTTTCGACAAATAAGTGTGTCAGTTTCGGACATAATTATTTTTTAAATGAGAACCGAAACTTTCAAATGACGAGTGTATCCTAAAATAAGTTTTTCAAAGCAAAAATTTTGTAAATCAGGGCTTGACGTTACTAATATGGCGGAATCGTAAGTGGTTTTTTCTACCGTTTGTTTACTCATGACTTTACTAGTTTAGAGTTTTTCGAACAATTTTAAATTGTATATAACATTTACTAAATTAAAAATTGGTGGTTAAATAATAGCCTAAATTATACTATTTCAAGTAACGTTCGATGATTTTATAAACTTATATTTGCCTGAGCTATAAATCTGAGATATTTTTTCAGCTAAATCGCCGGAAATAAATAATGAATACCAATATAATATTTAATAAAAAATGTATTGGTTTTGATTTTCAAAAGTAAACTGATTTTTCTTCGAATAATGAATAATGCATAATTTACGGTATTAAACCTGTATTTGATAATCCTTTTGTGCCGTAAATTGTGTGTGTAATAGAGAAAAGTTAGACAGAACAACATAATGACAAATCTTTTTTTTTTCATTTTAAAATTTAATTTGAATTCATAAATTTTAGAATAATTTGCCTAATATTATAAACATAGTAAGATATGCTAAATTTGCGAAGTAAAAAAAATATAAATTGTGTTAATTGTGAGTTAAAATTATAAAACGTATCGGGAAGCAGCTGAAATATTTAATAAGAAACATCCAGACACAAATGTACATACAATAATTAATATTTTGAAATGAAAATAATTAAAACATATGGATATGTTAAAAATAAATTAAATAACAAACGTCGATAACTGAGGACTTTAAAGTGAGGACTTTAAATGTAATGTTATCTACAATAGAATATATTAAATATTAGCTGCGCAAAAGGGTAAAGATATGATGGCAAATATTTTGAAAGCACACAAATTCCACCCATATAAACCACATTAAAACCTAGAGATTATGTTAGTGGTTTCAATTTTTGTTCTCTTATCCAAGGAGAGTTAGAAGAGCATCCATTTTGGGTTAGAATAATCATGTTTGAAGATGAAGCTTCATTTAATTCAAATGGTACAGTGAGTTCCCAAAATTGTCGATGATGGAATGACCTTCAACCCTAACTAACTAACGAAATAAATATTCATTACTGTAGTATTGTGTACATTTTTATCTGGATGTTTGTTATAATATATTTCAGCTGCTTCCCGATACGTTTTATAATTTTCAATCACAATTAATACAATTTCTATTTTTTCTCCAAACTCAATGTCACCGGAATTACTATTCATTTATAATGTTTAAATAATATCTGATGTTTAATGACAGACCTGTCACTGTCATTTCAACATTTGAAATATCAATGTGCATGTATCACTGTAGAGAAAAAGAAAAATTACAAAATCTTATTTTTAGCAACAGGTATACATGACTGTATGATTGAACCCAGTTTTCAATTCTAAATAACTTTTCTTTATAACAGTTCTTGATATTGTCAAAAATAAAGGTACTTTATTCTGGAACAAAATTCATATTTTCACACAAACTCCGTATATGACCAAAAAAATTTGACAGCTGATGGTTGCATTTTAGGTTTTGGACCATGCAGAACTTTTTATAAAGAATAACTTTTTTCCTAAAATTAATTTTCAAATGGGATGGTTGAGAAGCTGCAAACTAACATCATTTATTACAATGCAAAAAAAAATTAAATATATTGATACCAACATAAGCACAACTTATAAGATGAATTGATATGTAGTGTATTTTTTACTGTGAACTTTTAAAGTTTTCATATTAAGTTTTAAGTGGTACTATATTAAAATTTAATTATTTAACTGTTGATATGTTAACTTTGATAACCGAAATACGAGAAAATGTAATTCATGTCAATGTCATTTTCCTAAAAATTAAGCAAAAACCTATGAATTACAATCTATTGTCTGTTATAAAAATGTTCTAATTATAAGAACAATCAGTTCGCTGTAAAAAGATAAAATTTTAATATGGATTTTAAGCAAATATTTTCATATGTTAAAATATGGTCCAAAAGTTAATTTGCAAAATCTTAACGGCCGTGGTAATAAAATACACGGCATATTATAACATACCCCCTAAAAGCATAATCTATTAATAATATATCATCTAAACCTATAATTTGACTAAATTACAATGTTCGAAAGACATTTATTAGCAAAATATGTAAATTTAGAAAAACAAATTGAAATTGTATTTAATTAAAATATTTGATACAATTAAAATTATTTACCGTTTTGTGCCAGTTATTGAATTCAAATCACATAAATTCAATGGGCAATTGACTCTTAGCTCGATTCGTACTAGATGATACTTGTAATAATCATAATACTGAAATAAAATTGCAACGGATATGCCCGTGTGTCACATCACTGAAATCAGCAAAAAAAATCTGATTTAAATATGTATATATCATAAATTGTGCCCACAATGAAAACGAAAGCTAAGTGTAAAAAAACAAAAACTAACCCTGTAGATAAAAATCGTTCGCCATTTGATAAGACGTAAAAAGATGCCGTAGGAACGTTTTTACGAAATTACGATTTACACTTCTTTCCAAACTGCAGAGAAACCGTTAAAATAATTTAAATGTTAAAGCAGATTATTAATCAACATAAAATTCTGCAAAAGTGTCGAATTTAAACCTACCCTCTATTTCCTATAATAAGCTATATCCCCATACTCGCCCTCGAATTTCAATCACCCTTTATATTTCACCCGATAGCTGACGAGGCAATTCAAATACAATTACTCAAAATATAGCTTTAAAACATTTTCGCATATTCTGTTATATTTTTTATACCAGAAAAGTTTTAAATGTATAAACCTCACTAAAGACGGTTGTAACATAATTAGTATTATCAACCTACCTAAAATAACTGGATGTAACAATAGTTTCAAAAAGGCCAATAATTTTAATCCTATTACAAAAGTTTGCTGTAAAAGTTGTGAGCTTTCATACATTTAAAACATCAAGAGACTATTTTTATTGTCCCAACAGAAATCTTGGAGCATGTCAACCACAAACATAAAAAATCACTTTTTGTCAAGGTTATTTAATTAAGCCATGCATATTCTAAAGCTATGCTTATTCTAAAATATTTATTTTACCATTTTTCAATTAGTTTATAAGGCACATTTTGATCATAAACCCAAACTTAAAATGTTTGTACAATAAAATTAGGTTAAATTATTAGTTCAAAGGGTATGGTTTAATACTCGTTTTTTTATAGATATTATATAAATTTATGGTTTCATCGTACAAATCCTTGTCGTGTGGGACCCAAAAATATTTATGGGGGCCTATTTAGGTTATTGGAGAGATAATTTCGGAAAAATTGTATTGTCATGCTCCGCTGTTTATAATTATTTAAATCCGAAGGGTAAGTACATAAGAAATCATTCTCGTTTTTCTCCTGTGCTAAGTTCCTTTATTATCCAGTAACCAATATTTATAAATTATTGTTTTCTGTGGTTACATACAAAAGTATTTTAAAAGGATAACAGACAAGAGTTTGCTAATATGCATAATTATGTAATATTAACGTGATTATTTCCGTTTTTGGCCTCTTCAACTACCATTTTTTGACTTCGATTTCGTTCTGAGCCGAAACTTTGTGATGGTTATAAATTTAAAAAAACATATAAATAAGGAGTCTAAATCTAGTTCATAGCGTAGCTTTGAGTGGTTTATCTTTCAAATTGTATTAACAAAAAAAGTCATTGCTTCAATTTGTGGATATTATTTTTATTTCCTTAATTTGAAAGTTAATACAGACATTTTCATATTTATTTTCAAAAACAAAACTCTCATTAGCGTAATGAAATTGATTTGCCAAAGGCAATAAACTTTACATGTGGAAACATTTTGGGGGTTATTAATATTTTGAAAAAATGATGGGATGTTCAAATTCAATTTTTGAACATGGTAAGGAAATTACAAACATACGTTAGCCCTTATGATAAAATTGACACTGACAAATTGATTTCATGACATTACCAGTGTTTCGTTTTCGGCATTGAATATGAAAATTATAAATTTAATTTATCTTGAATTTGATACTATTTTAAATTGAAAATTCACGTGACTTTTAAACGTTTAATTGTAAAAAACTGTAAGAAAAATAATATTTGTCTACCTTTTAAATTAAAAGGGAAAAAAGGTTTAAAAAACTACAAGAGCTTAAAACAACTGAAAACGGAAATTTTTCCTCACGAAGATACTTCACGATTTATAAATGAGGATTATATTCAAGATAAAATAATTCTAGATTTAAATATTATTCACGTTAAATCTTTATATTGAAACTGCATTTTTAGTGTTTATAGTACTAGGAAAGTTGTATTTTCAAACATTTATAATATCCAGATGTCGGCATTGTTCGTCTCAGCAGTCGAAAGCAGGTACCAAGCGTCCCTTTAAATTTTTAAAAGGAATTCCTAGAAAAGAGGACAGACGACTCATTTCAAAATCCGGTTCAAACCAATATCATTCATATTGTTTATTCTGGAGACTTCCACTTCTTTATACATGTTGAATAATATAATAAAACACTTTTCACTTTGTTTTGTATAACATGGTAATATATTCAAATTGAACCGGATGAGAAATGCTTGTTTTATTTTCATGTTTGAAAATGGTAGGCGTTGTTAGCGAAACATATTATACAACATAATTCATATTTTATTTATCCTTCGAGTATATTCAAATTCTAAATAGTATTTCTCATTATCTCTATAGTTGTGGTTTTTATAGTCGTTTGTAGCGATACTTGCCGCTACATAGTAAATTTTATACACAAAACATATAACTTTTAAAAGTAACCTGATAAATTATAAATACATTCATGAATCTTTTAAATAACTTATAATCCTTAATAAATGAACCATTTATGTTAATACTATAATTCATAGAAGTATATTTTTTTAAGTAAACAGAAGTTTTTCAATATATCGAAATTTTGTAAGTGATAAAAGAAAATCATTCGTTGTAGATAATTAAGAGAAACATCTTATTTTTAATTGTTACAATAATACAAATGAGTGAAATAAGTAGAGTTTACACTATATTTAATGGTAATGCATATCTATAGTATAGATCTTTATTTAATAAAAAAATTATCAAGTTGACTTTGATTTTAAAATACTTCATATGGAAAACGTTTCCCGACATTTGCGATGAAATTCCTTTTTTCTCCGAAATTTTGTTATGCAATGTGTAATTTTTTTTACACCAATGAAAAATTTAGAGTTTTGGCTGTACAACGCCGTAATTTTTTTAGGGGGGTGCCATTTGAAATTTTCGGAAAAAATGACAACATGCGAAGATCAATAAAAAATTATTTTTTTTCCATAAATTACCCGAAAAAAAATTATGTGAAGGTACACGAGGTCTTAACCTGTACCTCAATTCAAAATTTAGGCGCCGGCGTCAATTAGTTTCTCTACAAAAAAATCTCAAAAATGGGGCGCAATTTTGAAAGAAAGGGTTATAACAGCGAAACCGCTAAAGTGAAGGGTATAACATGTTAGATAAAAAAATAAGTACTCGTCGAGCACTTTCCAAATCTGCAATAAAAAATAGGGCATTCCATTTAAAAAAACATAAGTTTGGTACGCCACTGGAGTACGGCACGCCACTGATGATTAGAAATATTTTTGAAACATAGCGACGGTAACTATGCACCACTTTGTTCTTAGATTTTTTTCGATAGCATTTATCGTAAAGGAGCTATGATCCGAGGCGTCTTAAGTGCCACACCCTGTATATATATATATACATATATATATTTATATATATAAACATGCAAATGATATTTGGGGTCTACCAGAATTCAGTTACACCCGGTATATAAGATACAAATTGCAATATTGTGCTTAATGTTAAAAATCTTGAATCTGAATCTTTATGTTTTATTTTAATTCATTTAATTACTTATATTTTATTTATTTATTTATTTGGTATTACATTTTTATTTTATTATCTATTGGAAGCGTTGCGCGGGCAAGAAAATGCGTGACAAGGACTTTCTTTGCAAATTATAAGACGGTCACATCTCCACGGCAACATTGCTTTTCACACACTTACACACATTTTCATGGCATGCAATATTAGTGGCACCATAAATTGATACCAGTCATATTTGTGACACCATGTGTTAACTTTTCACGTTTCATAATATTTGTGGCACATTTGATTTTTTTGCAATAACTTTTGTTATATGGAGGGTATCGTAAAATTAACCACATATTCAGAAATAATGGAAAGAAGCGCAGCGGAACGACAGTATCTTAACAAAAGCGCCACAAATGGGGATATATCATGCGGTGCCACAAATATGTAGGGACGTGTATGTGTGTGTATGTCTGTGTGTGTGTGTGTGTGTGTGTCTGTGTGTGTGTCTGTGTGTGTGTGTGTGTGTCTGTGTGTGTGTCTGTGTGTGTGTGTGTGTGTGTCTGCCTGTGTGCGCTGTATCTCAAAAACTAATTTTAAATTTATTATTTTTTTTACATTTTTGGTTTATAATTATGAAACGATAATAGTTACAGCAAATTTATGTTGATAAATATTGTAGAGAATACCAAAATGAACAACTTCTAAAGAATAAGGTTTTTTCGAAATCTCTTTAGTTTTTGAGTAAACCGAGTTTTTGAATTCGAAGTATAATGTTTCCTCTTTCATGATTTTGACGTTTTAAACGTCAGTTTCATCCGAGTTTACGCAACGCTCGATGTACATTTAAAATATCATTTCACTTGAAAATAAACCCATGAAAACGTAAATATAAAGTCGGAGAAAGTAGCATGATGGCCACATCACCATTTTTTTTTGTCTATGTGTGTGTGTCTGTGTGTGTGTGTGTGTCTGCTGACTCTGTTGTGCGCGCTGTATCTCAAAAAATAATTAAACAATTGATATGATACTTTGAACATACGTCTTATTTGATATTCTGAAGCTTTTGGTAAAATTTCGTACACTGGAAGTGGGTGTTTACCTTAACTGTTTTTTGTTTTTTGTCAATATTTTCTTAAATATTAAAAATATCACAAAAACAATTAAACAAACATTGAAGACAACAAAGAAATGAACATCTTTTCCTTCAAAACATTTTTCATAAAATCATTTTTATTCGAGAAAAAAAAAAATTAATTTTTTATTTTTGGTTTATAATTATAAAACGATAATAGTTACAGCAAATTTATGTTAATAATAATTGTAGAGAATGCTAAAATGAACAACTTATAAAGAATAAGTTTTTTTTTTAGTTTTTGAGCAAACTGAGTTTTTTAATTCGAAGTATAATTTTTCCATCTTTCATAATTTTGAAGTTTTAAACGTCAGTTTTATCCGAGTTTACACAACGCTCGATATAGATTTAAAATATGATTTCAATTGAAAATAATCCATTAAAACGTAAATATAAATGGCTATGATACCATCAAGTCGGAGAAAGTAACATGCTGGCCACATCACCATTTTTTCATTTATTTGTCCGTAGACCGTGGCTTCATTTGAAAATGGCTCCTTATAAAGTAGATTTGATACTAGAGGAGCACATTTTGTTTTTAGTCGCCTTTTGCAGATTGTGCCAAATTTAGATGCTGTCAATCGGTATTTCCGGAACTTTTAGTATGTTGTACTACATCAGACACCAACGAACAACTTTGCCGAAAAATATCAAATTTCCGGGATTTATTTCACTCGATCACCTTTTTATGGTATAATTTCACTGGGCTATAATATAAATAATACGATTACATTGCTAAATTATCTAACTGTTGTTTATAAAAGCCGAGAGGGCAAGGGCACCTGACTCACACGAATAGACTGAGCCAGTCACATAAATCACGTAGCGCGAGTTATCATACCACCCACACCTGCATTCCGCTGACAGAAGATTAGATTACGTTATAAATAGCTGTACTTAGAATTATATTCATTATTCCTCTCGCTGTTCACTGTAGCACACGTTTATAATTAAATAATAAAATTGTAATCCTTTTTTAAAAAGTGAATTTCAAGTTCCCAAATAATAACTGGCGCAGTCGTACGGATTGTTAAAGAATTACAAAGTGAAAATTCTTTCGTTTCAACGATTAATTAACAAAAACGAATCTACAAGAAAAATCAACGGTGCCCAGCCAGCAACAAGAGTAATCCCTGACTATCGGAGTCGCCACCACCGAGGAGGAACATCAAGTTCAGTATCTCTGGTATCGCCCAGTCTCTTCAAAGGTACCACAACCCCTGATTATTGGAATCACCCACCGGAGAGGAACATCGAGTTCGAGTTTTGGATCGCCCAGACTCTCCAACGGACCGTAGCAGTAAGAAAAAAAGAAAACATCGTGAGGCTTTGCACATAACATTTTAGTGTCGAAGTGCTAAATTGTTATAAGCCCTTGAAGAAAAGAAGACCGTAGTCACTCTCCCAAAATCATAGGTAACCTTAATTCCTATGTAGGAAATTGACACAGAAGAAAAAGAAAAAAGAAAACATCTTTAAAGAAAACAACGAGATTACCTTATTCCGTACTCCCTCCTTAAAATGCCGATATCATTGTTTGATTAAACTACTTCATTAAATCGAATTTAACGATATCGACGACAATAAAACAATAAAACAATAAAACAACAAAATTAAAATTCACATTAACAATTCGAATCAACATCAATGAAAACATCGCTGATCATCTTAACTTTTTTAATGTAAGTAAATGTCAGAAGAGCTAGAAGATTTAATAACAAAATTTAACGAAATTTGCAACCTTGACCCTACTTCTCGTAGATATCAAAATACAGTAAATCCTCAAATAGTCAACATGGCAGTTCCACAAATTTCAGTCAAAGACATTTTAGAAATTATACCCAAATTCGATGGAGAACCAACAAAATTATCAAATTTCTTAAACTCATGTGAATCCGTCATACAAATGATGGCTCCTAATAATGACCCTGCAAGAATTTCATTTTCATTACTACATATTCGCTCTAAATTAGTCGGAAAAGCAGCAATGATGTTAGCCGCAAGACCATTCAATACAATGCAAGAACTAAAGGACATATTAATTTCACTTTTCGGAGATCAAAGAGACGAGGAATCACTATTGAGAGATTTAGTTATGCTTAGACAAAAAACAAATGAAACACCATTACAATTTGCAGATAAATGTATTGATATTAGATGTTTATTATTGAACAAATTAGATTGCCAAAATCTACACATTGATATCAAAACGGCAAAAAGAAATCTTTATAATGCAACAACACTCAAAGCATACTTAGCCGGATTAAACAGTCATATGAGTCACCTACTAAGATGTAAATCACCAGCTACAATCGAAGACGCAATGAGAATGACAGTTGAAGAAGAAAATATGAATTACCACCGAGCTCAATTACACCCAAATAATCAAAGCAATAACCAAAAATTAAATAGATCAACCCATAACTTGAGAACAAATACAGTGCCGATAAGAAATTCAAATATACATCAACCACAAACATTTTTCACACCCTCTACTTCAAGACCAACTCAATTTCAAAAACAACAATTCACACCAAGACCAACTCAATTTCAACAACAACAATTCACACCAAAACCAACACAATGGAATAAACCACAATCTAGAATGACAAATATGTATAGACCACAACCAAGAGCATTGCCTAGAGCAACCCCAATGGAAGTTTCATCTGGTAACACCACACTTATGCACCAACAACCGAAATATACAGTTGAAGAACTATTCCATCAAGAAGATGAATGCAAACCCGAACTATATCAAGAATATCAGGAAAACGAGGAATACCCAGAATTTGCACAAGATCAAGAATACCCACAAGAAGAATATTTTAACGAAGAAATGTATGAGACAACAAACGAAAATTTTCCAACACCTGCCTCGAGTACCAATATGAGCACATAGAATTAAACGCAAATTTTCATAAATTACCATATATAAAAATCCCAGAAATAAACGCAAAATTTATGATTGACACCGGATCAACCAGAACATTAATTAATGAAGAGATAGCTCAAGAATATTTTTCGGACATAATCGAATTCGACCCATTTCAAATTAAAACCCCTCATCAAACTACAAATCATAATTGTTCAGTAAACATAGGACTATCACACATCTTTAATCGATCAGATATTCTACATAAACACTACATATTTAATTTTCATCAAGATTATCAAGGACTAATTGGAACAGACCTACTACAAAAATTACAAGCAGTAATCGACTTCAAGAATAAATTAATAGTTACACCACATGCCAAAATTCCATTAAACCTACCCCAGCCCAATAAGGAAATTATATTGACACAGCAAAAGAAAATAACAGTACCACCTAGAACAGAAATTCCAATTCAATTAATGACATATAATTGCGAAACTACAGAAGGAATAATAGATAACTATGTTTTTGAAAATGAATTAGAAATACCTGCCGGAATTTGTAAAATTAAAAATAATTATACAAACCTCCTTATTATAAATCCAGCTGAAGAAGAAAAAACTTGCATAATACCAGAATTACAAATACACCCCGGACAATTCGAAATGAACAATGTTAATATAACCGAGAACGATTCGCAAACAAATGATTTAAATGATTTACAAAAACAAAATTTAAAAAATTTACGTTTAGAACATCTCAATAAAGAAGAATACAAAGCAATTCGAAATTTATGTTACGAATACAGAGATATAATGTATTGCCCTGGAATACCCTTATCATTTACAAACCAAATTAAACACTCAATCAGAACAACGGATAATAACCCGATATACACTAAATCATATAGATATCCACCGGTCCACAAAGAAGAAATAGAAAACCAAATCAATTCAATGACGAAACAAGGAATAATAAGACCGTCTAATTCCCCATGGTCATCACCCTTATGGATTATACCTAAGAAAATAGATGCAAGCGGACGAAAAAAATGGAGAATAGTGATTGACTATAGAAAACTAAACGAGAAAACAATAGATGACAAATACCCCCTTCCAAATATGACAGATATTTTTGACAAATTAGGAAAATGCAATTATTTCAGCACATTAGATCTTGCCAGCGGTTTTCACCAAATCGAGATGAACCACGAAGACATTGAAAAAACAGCTTTCTCTACAGACAAAGGACATTACGAATATCTTAGAATGCCCTTCGGACTTAAGAACGCACCAGCAACGTTCCAACGAGCAATGGACAATGTACTAACGGGACTTCAAGACATATGCCTCGTTTACCTCGATGATGTTATTATATTCTCTACATCTCTTCAAGAACATATCCAAAGTTTAAAGAAAGTTTTTGACAGATTAAGACAAACCAATTTCAAGATACAACTGGATAAATCTGAATTTCTCCAGACCGAAGTTAAATATCTTGGACATATAATCACCGAAAAAGGAATATCTCCAAATCCAGATAAAATTAGAGCCGTACTACAATATCCAATACCAAAAACAGTTAAACAAATTAAAGCATTCCTAGGACTAACAGAATATTACCGAAAATTTATAAAAAACTACGCTAAATTAACAAAACCGATGACGTCATGCTTAAAAAAAGGTGCAGAAATTAAACATACTTTAGAATTTATAAAAGCATTTGAAACTTGCAAAGAACTTCTAACAAATAGCCCAATTTTACAATTCCCCGATTTTTCTAAAACATTTATATTGACAACAGACGCCTCCAATGAAGCACTAGGAGCAGTACTATCACAAGGAGCAGTAGGACAAGATAAACCAATAGCATATGCATCTAGAACATTAAATGACACTGAGAGAAACTACTCAACTATAGAAAAAGAACTATTAGGCATAGTATGGGCAACAAAATATTTTCGACCCTACTTATATGGACGCAAATTTACAGTTTACACTGATCACCGACCCCTTCAATGGTTATACAACCTAAAAGAACCAAATAGCAAACTTATGCGTTGGAGAATTAAATTAGAAGAATTTGATTATACAGTAATTTATAAAAAAGGAAAACTAAATACTAACGCTGACGCTTTATCTCGTACACCAATTGAAATTCATCCAATTGATAACTTATCAACTACAGGAAACCCTGACGAAGAATTCGACAAACTCCTAGACGAAATTATAGCTGAAAGAGAAACATTGCGAACCCCCGAAATTCAGCCAACCACTTCACAAAATTATCAAAATTTACACTCACCATTAAACATTGAAAATCTCTTCGAAGACGAACAAAGTATTGACACTATACACTCTACGCAAACTGACGAACCCCGAGAGACAATTAAAATAAGCGAAGACCCTATTAACAAGGAAAGACACCAAATAATTATTAAAATATCAGAAACCCTAAAAACACCGAAAACTGAGAAATTAGGACAAAGAAACATTACAAAAATTTACCTAAATATAAATTATTCACGAGAAGATCTACTTGACATTCTGAAAAATTATACCGTAGACAAAGAAACCTTCCACATGTACTCACCAAGAAAAGAACTATATACTGAATTGTCAAAATTATATTCTGAAAATTTTAACAACAATGGCCCAAAATTAATTTGGCATACTAAACAAAACAAAAATCTAAAAACAGATGAAAAAATAAAAACCGTAATCCAAATGTATCACGAAGGAAAAACGAACCACCGTGGAGCAATAGAAACACATAATAAATTAAAGCGAAATTATTACTTTGACAACATGTTAAGGACCATTCAAAACTATGTAAACAACTGTGAAATTTGTCAAAAGGCAAAATATGACAGGCATCCACCAAAAATTCCTTTGAACTTGACACCTACCGCAAAGAAACCATTCGAACACCTATTTATGGATACAATACAAATAGAACAAAAAATATTCCTTACAATTATCGACTCATTTTCGAAATTAGGATATGCAAAAAGAATTTTATGTAAAGAAGCAGCGGTAATAGGAAGTGAATTAATAGAATACTTTTCTTTATACAAAACACCTAAGAAAATTACAACGGACAATGGAACCGAATTTAAAAACACATTAATACAGGATATTTTAAACGTACACAACATCGAAATTCATTTTGTTACTCCAGATCACCCTGACTCAAATGGACCTATTGAAAGACTCCATTCCACGTTATTAGAACATATACGTATATTTAGAATAAAGGAGGAAACTAAATTAAAAAATATCGAAGAACTCATAAAACTTGCATTATTGGCCTATAATAACACAATTCATACAAATACTGGAAAAACACCGCAAGAAATTCTCTATGGCGAAGAAATAGAAAACATAAATGAAATAACTACGAACGAAAATATTATCGACGATTATGTAAAAGGAATGAGAACCTTACACGATGTAATTAAAATAACGAATGAAAAACAAAAAGAAAAATATATAAAATACCATAACGAAAAATTACGCAATCTAACAAACTTTAGACCCAACCAGAAAGTTTATATTAAAGAACAGACAAAAAGAGGACACAAAACTACCGCCAAATATCATGGACCCTATACTCTACTATCCGTCAACCCAAATAACATTGCTAATGTCGAAATTAAACCAAATCAACACAAAAAGGTTCACACGAGTAATTTAAAATCATTATTCCAGATGGACAATGAAATCCGAAATAATCCAACAAATACCCAATCATCCAGGACTAATAACATTCAAGATGGGAACAGCAAGTAATATAATATCCGAATGGGAATTAATCCACGCAATCGACATTACACCACTGATAGACATATTAAAAACTACCGAAAAACATCGACGGGAGTTTCAAGACCAAATTGAACAACATAAAAATGCCTGCCCAAAAAAAATGGACCTTAATAAACAACTACTTACTATATTGAAACAAGAAAGTAAACGCACATTTAACCTACTTAAGGGAATAATGCCCTCATATCGTTCAAAACGAGGAATATTTAATTTTATTGGAACTATTGAAAAAACTATTACTGGAAATTTAGATGCCGAAGACGGAGAAAGATACGAAAGTAACTTTAATCACCTATTTAAAAATCAAGAAATTCTAAAAGCTGATATAAATAATCAAATATCGATTACCAAAAACCTTATTGACGAAACAAATAAAACCATTTCTACATTAATAAAAAATCACAACATAATAATAACGGATATACAAATATTAAAGGCATCAATTCTAAACATATCGGAATGCGCTTGGATCGAAATTTCTACCAACACCCAATTAGCCCTCATAGAGGTCCTAAATGAAATAAATGATTATTTAAATCAATTAATAACGGCACAAACATTTGCTAGACATGCAGAAATCCACCCCAGCATAATAAACCACATGAAACTTCAAAACGAATTAATAAGTATCCAACAAAAATTGGAAGATACCTCACTACTATTCGAACCAACTCCAGAAAATATACCTAAATACGAAAAAATAATAAAAGTCAACACATATCAAAAAGGATCTGTAATCTATTTTATAATAAAAATACCATTAATAGAGAAGATAAAATACGAATACTATCAACTCTACCCGATACCGAATCAAAATAACGAAATAATAATACCAAACTACAAATTTATCCTTCTGAATGAAGAAACATTTATCGAACAAGACCAATTATGCATCCACATTGAAAAATCTGAATATTTGTGTGAAGCAAAAATTTTAAAAAGTATGAAACAAAAAACTTGCTCAGTTCAACTTATTACTTATGCAACATATAGGACGTGTTTACCTCAAAGAATAACCAATTTTGGAAATCAAATTATGAAAATCGATAACAGCAACATATGGATCTTAGTCGCCGCCAATCAAGAAACTATTGAAATCGAATGCGCTACCAAAATAATTCAACGGAAATCGATACTCGGAAATTATATAATTTCATTACCCCATGGATGTAAAGGGAGATTCGACGCTAAAATATTATTACCTAAATTTAAAAGTAAATATTCACCATCATTAGTTATTATGCCGAACATCGATGTAAAACAGGAACAAGAAATTAATCAATTAAAGACACTCAACTTAACTGGAGTAGACATGTCAAAATTTTCTACGTTAAAACAACACATATACAATCTGGAAAAACAAGTTGAATCACAAGAATCATTTACGATTCAAAAAGAGAAAATTAACTGGACTCAATATACAGTCCTCACTATATTGATAATAATAATTTTAAGCTTATTAACAATAAAATGTTTTCCAAAAATTAAACAAATATTTAAACCAACTATTTCTGTAAAGGAAGATATTCCCTTGGACGTTCCATCAGGCCCATATTGACCCTGACGTCTCTTCTACGGATGGAGGAGTTATCATACCACCCACACCTGCATTCCGCTGACAGAAGATTAGATTACGTTATAAATAGCTGTACTTAGAATTATATTCATTATTCCTCTCGCTGTTCACTGTAGCACACGTTTATAATTAAATAATAAAATTGTAATCCTTTTTTAAAAAGTGAATTTCAAGTTCCCAAATAATAACTCGCGGCTCCTGTATCGCCCAGAAATATGCCTCATTATTTAGGTACTTTTGAAATCAAATTGCAAAAAAGACTTCACGAAAGCGGTGGTCCATATTTCTAATGTGTTCCAAATTGTTCTGAAGAGTTCGATGAAATTATTTGTGGAATTTTTACACAATTTATTTCGCCCGAAAGTGTTTTCGCACAAATACCTCTCTGTCAACTGAAATGTTATAGAATAGAACTGCTCGGAACTATTTGAAATACATTTACTGAATTATCTAGCTGTGTTTGTTTATGAAAGCCGAGAGGGCAAGGGCACTTGACTCATACGAACGGAGCGAGCCTGTCACATAAATCACGTAGCGCGGCTCCTTTATCGCCCAAAAATATGCGTAATTATTTAGGTATTTTTGAAATTTAACAAATTACAAAAAGTACTAAACAATCGGTAAGCTCCTGAATTTACTGAATTCATTGCAATTTTTCTTTTTTTAATATGACCTATAGTGTCCGAGATGTGCCGGTATTACTTTTCATTCGAAACCGTGGGTATGGAGATTCCCCTTAAGAGGTATGGAAACCAGTTGACTACTACCTGTCTTTCGTTGATATTGATACTATAAACATGATAGTTGATGAAACAAATAACTGTGCTACACAATTTATAATGGAAAATGAAGATTTAGGCAATAGTTCCCGTATGCATAAGTGGGAGCCAATCACTCGAAAAGAAATTATACATCTCATTGGTTTACTAGGCTACATGGGCATAGTAAAAATGACAACACTCCGCGATTACTGGTCGAAGAAATGGTTATTTCGAAAAGATGTTGCTTCTAGAGTAATAAGTCGTAATAAATTTGAACTGCTACTGAAAATGCTGCATTTTTCGGACAATCAAAAATGATCGTCTGCATAAAATTCAACCTCTGTTAGATAGAGTTATAAAAAATTCTCAAGGTATTTATGCACCGGGTAAAACGTTTTGTATTGACGAAATAATAATGCCATACCAAGGAAGATTACTCTTCAAACAATATAACCCAAAAAAATCACATAAGTATGGCATCAAAATATTCAAGTTGTGCTGTGAAAATGGGTACACGTGGAATTTTAGTATTTACGGAAGACAAGAAAAAAAAGACGCATCTAGCGGTTTCCACGGGAATTGTGCTGAAATTAGCGGAAAATCTTTTAGAAAGTGGACGTATTTGTATAGTCGATAATTGGTATACAAGTCTTCAGTTGGCGCATATCCTATTAGACCACAAAACTCATTGCATCGGGACTTTGCGGAACAACCGCAAAGGGAATCCAACAGAAGTCACGCAGAAGAAACTGAAGACAGGAGAAATTGTTGCTCGAGAAAACGAGAGGGGTATATGCAATCTAAAGTGGCGTGATAAGCGCAACGTTCTTATTCTGTCTACTTGTAATCAGGGGTGTGGAGTCTTGACAAGTCTTCTCTGTCGAATTTTTGCATCGTCGAATTTCTGAATATTTTTATTTTCGCTAATGCAAGTTGTGTGAGCAGTTCGACATTTGAATACGTAATAGAATCATCTAGCTTGTAATCAGGGGTGTGGAGTTGTGACAAAAATGTAGCGACTCCGACTCCGGCTCCGACTCCTTTGTTTTTTTTTGTTTCGACTCCGACTTCGACCCCTCAAATTTGCAGCCTCCAGACTCCGGCTCCGACTCCGACCCCAAATATTCACCGACTCCACCTCTCCCGACTCCGACTCCGACTCCACATCCCTGCTTGTAATGTGGCGGCAACTGTGGGAGTACAACGCACAGTGGTTCAGAATTCGAAAAAGCTGGCCAAAAGTCGAAAAATGAAAGTCAATATTTTGAGTTTAGTGCAATATAGTCGTGTTCAGAGGGCTCCACTGGATACCACAATGAAAGAATATGATTGTATCTACTACAAAATTCCTCGTAATCCGCGTTCAAACTTGTTACTTTGTTAGACACGTGGGAGACGTTCGGACGAGGTGAAATTTGGCGTCGGGTTTTCAATATAAATACTAATCTTTATGTGCTAGGATTTTTTTCCTTGTTATTATGGATCTTCCCAAAGGTAAATTGATGGTTATTACATTTAATATGCATACAAAATTTTTGTTGGCAATTATAGCAATTTGCGTTAAAAATATGTAGATACATTTTAAACATTCATGAAAATATTTTTTTGCCTATGTATGCCTGTGTTCTTATAGCAATATAAATACTTATTATAGTGTCTTTTAACGTGATAAACAACAATTAGCTGCATTCACTTGCATTCCTCAGTGTAGGATTATTTTTATTGCTGATGTGCAATATCGTTGAAAAATTCGACTTTATATTTTACTGAATATCTTGTATTTATGATGTGTGTATATATATATATATATATATATATATATATATATATATATATATATATATATAACGAAGGGGTATAACAGCCGTTATAGTTAGAAAACCGAATTTAAGTAACGGGTGTGCGGCTTGGGTCTGGTAGGAAAACTCTTGTTATTTACTGCCAATATTTCGCCGTTTATTTTACAGCTTCATCAGGGCTCTAAGTGAAAACGATCAACACGTGGTATTAGTTAACATAACCTACAATATTTATGTTATACTTACTAAATAGTGAGTTTTTAGTAAAACTAGCAACCGTGAATATTGGAAACATCTTTAAAAAGTTACATAGAAACACAAGGGACAATGATGGATGATGAAAACATTACGCGTGAACAGATTAAAAAACTTGATTAATTAACATGGTAATTGAACCAAGATGGACGCCATATCAGAGGTGGAATGTCGGTTTCGGAGAGCCGAAGGAGTTGAATATAGCAACGGAAAAATCGACGTGTCAACGTGCAGCCAACGTCGATGCAGCTACTCCAAAACCGGTACTCCACTCAACAGGGCAACCAACTAGGGAATTTAACAGTAAATTAATTGGTAATACGGAAGCGACATTTCGCAACCGGTGGAGCGAGTTAAAACTAATTTAATTGTCTATTGAATCTACATATTGAATTTTAATCTATGGAAAAGTGTTGAGAGAAAGAACTCTGTAATGGCTGAGAATAACAAAGAGTAACCTTATTTCTTTTTTAAAGAGCCGAACATGTTGAATATTAATTATTGGGTAATAATATGATATTAAATCAACAGAAAATTAATCTGTAGCATTATATGTAAAAAAAAAAATTATTAAGGAAAATCATTTAAGGAAATTATTTAAGAAAATCATTTAAAAAAATTATTTAAGAAAGTAATTTAAAAAATTAAATTGAGTGCAGAGCAAGGGTTAAAAAATTAATTGTAATATGATAATGTTATATAAAATGAATTTTGAGAGGTTGGGCCGAAATTGAATTTTGGGAGAATTTGTGAAAATGAGAAACGGTAACAATGGAAACTAATCAGAATCATCCAAGCGTAGCGGCAAGTACTTTTTGCAACTAAGGAGGTACGAGTAAATGGTGCTCAGCCCATCAGTGTCTGTTTTGAAATTCATGACACTTTCGGTGTTAACTATCTCAGACATTTCAAGGAAAAGTCTGCTTTTATAATTAGGTTCTGAGCACAACACACTCGCACCACCAAAGTTGACAGAATGGCCTTCTGTGTTGGCGTGTACAGAGAGTGCGCAAGATGCCTTTTTTAATTTTATGTCGCTTTTGTGTTGGGTGAGTCTGGATCGCAACCACTGTCCCGTCTGACCAATATAAGACTTACTGCAGTCTCCGCAAGGAACAGAGTAAACCACATTGCAACGTTGACCTACTGGTGTCATGTCCTTCATTTTTGAGAAAAGTAATTTAAGGGGTTTGGGATTGTATCTGGCAATGCGAATTTTGTCATTTTTTAAAGTATGAATTAATTTGGAAGTTAACTGGGGGACGTCGATGATTTTTCTGTATTGACGGGGTGTAGGTTGTTCAATTTGATCACAGATCCGGTCGTCCGTACTACTCCTGATCCTAATGATCAAATTGAACAACCTACACCCCGTCAATACAGAAAAATCATCGACGTCCCCCAGTTAACTTCCAAATTAATTCATACTTTAAAAAATGACAAAATTCGCATTGCCAGATACAATCCCAAACCCCTTAAATTACTTTTCTCAAAAATGAAGGACATGACACCAGTAGGTCAACGTTGCAATGTGGTTTACTCTGTTCCTTGCGGAGACTGCAGTAAGTCTTATATTGGTCAGACGGGACAGTGGTTGCGATCCAGACTCACCCAACACAAAAGCGACATAAAATTAAAAAAGGCATCTTGCGCACTCTCTGTACACGCCAACACAGAAGGCCATTCTGTCAACTTTGGTGGTGCGAGTGTGTTGTGCTCAGAACCTAATTATAAAAGCAGACTTTTCCTTGAAATGTCTGAGATAGTTAACACCGAAAGTGTCATGAATTTCAAAACAGACACTGATGGGCTGAGCACCATTTACTCGTACCTCCTTAGTTGCAAAAAGTACTTGCCGCTACGCTTGGATGATTCTGATTAGTTTCCATTGTTACCGTTTCTCATTTTCACAAATTCTCCCAAAATTCAATTTCGGCCCAACCTCTCAAAATTCATTTTATATAACATTATCATATTACAATTAATTTTTTAACCCTTGCTCTGCACTCAATTTAATTTTTTAAATTACTTTCTTAAATAATTTTTTTTAAATGATTTTCTTAAATAATTTCCTTAAATGATTTTCCTTAATAATTTTTTTTTACATATAATGCTACAGATTAATTTTCTGTTGATTTAATATCATATTATTACCCAATAATTAATATTCAACATGTTCGGCTCTTTAAAAAAGAAATAAGGTTACTCTTTGTTATTCTCAGCCATTACAGAGTTCTTTCTCTCAACACTTTTCCATAGATTAAAATTCAATATGTAGATTCAATAGACAATTAAATTAGTTTTAACTCGCTCCACCGGTTGCGAAATGTCGCTTCCGTATTACCAATTAATTTACTGTTAAATTCCCTAGTTGGTTGCCCTGTTGAGTGGAGTACCGGTTTTGGAGTAGCTGCATCGACGTTGGCTGCACGTTGACACGTCGATTTTTCCGTTGCTATATTCAACTCCTTCGGCTCTCCGAAACCGACATTCCACCTCTGATATGGCGTCCATCTTGGTTCAATTACCATGTTAATTAATCAAGTTTTTTAATCTGTTCACGCGTAATGTTTTCATCATCCATCATTGTCCCTTGTGTTTCTATGTAACTTTTTAAAGATGTTTCCAATATTCACGGTTGCTAGTTTTACTAAAAACTCACTATTTAGTAAGTATAACATAAATATTGTAGGTTATGTTAACTAATACCACGTGTTGATCGTTTTCACTTAGAGCCCTGATGAAGCTGTAAAATAAACGGCGAAATATTGGCAGTAAATAACAAGAGTTTTCCTACCAGACCCAAGCCGCACACCCGTTACTTAAATTCGGTTATATATAAGTTAACTTTTGATTTTGCACTTTAGAGTTTTTAAAAACAATTTTATTTATTAATTATTACATTAAAAGTGTTTGATTATATAAAGACGAATATTAATATTGAAATAACTACTACATAGTTTGAATGCTAAGATATGACTGAATTATAATAATAAAATAAAACCTATTTATACAAACTAAATCTACAAACTAAGCTAATTAACATCTGGCACATGATGTCACCTAATCTGCGTATTAATATTAAATATACATTTCTTATAAATAAAACCTATTATAATTAAACAATCAAATGTCTATTGTGGCCGCCAGGTTACACCTTCCCCCTCAGATTCGACTTATCCCAGAAGGCGAATTATTATCTTGAAGGAGGATTGCTGCTCTTCTTCTTCTTCTTAATTGTTTATATATTAAAATCACTATAACTATTATCACGAAAACATAAAGTAGAAGTGTCCATGCACTAGGTTTGAAGGGTACGAATGTTTCTGGCACAATTGGAATTGGGGAGAACACTGGAACATCCTCTAGTTTAAGTCTTTTAAATTGAATAGTAAAATTGTTTATCTTATCATTGTCTACTTTGAGTTCGGTTGCACTCACTAACACCGGAGTTCCGTTCATTGTTTCTATTTTGGGCACTTTGTAGTTTTTGTATATAAGATCACACTTATCTGGTTGAATGAGGAAGACTCCTTCTAGATCCTTCGTTTCTTCTTTTCCAGGACATATAATTCTTATTCTTTCTTTCTTGATAAAAACAGCTAAGAATTGGTTTGTAAATGGTACTTTTTCCAAATGATTTTGTTGAATGTCTAATTTTGTATATTTACAATTTTTAGTGGTTCCGTTAATTAGTATCTCCGTTTCACAATCCGCTTTATAGTTCAATATTAAATTATCACTGCATTGAAACTGTTTATTATTACTTAAGCACATTTCTCTTAGAGGCCATGTTTTTGAATCAAATTTTGATTTAATTAAAATTTTTATATTTGGAATTATTGTTACGTATTTTGATTCAAATTTAAAAGGTATTGGATATATAGAATATAAATCAAATGAATGTTCATAATTAATAGGGAGAGACAAGAAGTAATAAACTTTCGACTCCTTAATTTTACAATTAACTGTTATTACAGATTCAAAATCTAAAATGTTTTCTAATTTCAATTCGAAAGGTAGTTCTTCATTATAGTGAACAGAAATTCTTTGTATTTCCTCAAATAAATCTTGAGGTCTAATTATATCAGGACTCAATGTTTTTAATTTACAAAAAGTTAATGAGTTAATAATTTCTTGTAGTATATTTCCTATTACACCTAAAAGTAGTATAAGTTGATTATATAAGTCTTTTACAACCAGAACATGTTGATGATCGACCTCTGTCTTATATATTGCTTGTAATTGCATAATTCTGGCTTTTAATAAGTTTTGGTTATGTGCGATATCTTGAACTGTATTATTAAAATTTTGAATAATCTTATTATTAGTACTATAGCCAAATTTTAATTGATTCTGAAAATTATTTTGATTGTTAGCTAAGTGTTTCAGAATTTCGTTAATTCTCTTTTCATCTTGAGCATCCATATTACCACTAATTGTTTTAATAATAGTACCCAAACCATCAATCAAACCTCTCTTTACACGTTTTGGTTTAGAATTTAATTGTATTGTTTTAATTTTATTACTTATATCTTTCCAAGAATAATTTAATAATTTTTCGTAATTCTGGAAGTCATTTTTAAATTTAGATATATTACTCGTAGTATCTTTCAAAAACTCATACTGGTAATTTAATTTTTTAATTTCTTCGTAAACAGGATTTAAATCATAATGATGTACCAATACATGTTTTGTTCTTTCCAATTTTGCTAAACCTAATTTTATAGGTAACAGTCCCGTATTTTCCGTAACATTCCTTATTTCAAAAGCGATCACTGGAGTGATGAGTAGTAACCTGGAATTGATTAATTAATTTATTAAAATGACTCAAATGAAGTACCAGGTTCTGAATTATCAAATTTAATTGCACCAAGATAAATAATTATTTGTAAATGAGAGTTTTGGAATATATAGTTCAACATAGCTTTTACTGTTTTATAATTTAGTTTGTCCAAGCCACATCCTAATTTGGGAATCGCCAATTTAGTTATTTGTTTATCTAAACAAAACTGTCTTAAATTGATTAAAGTTTTAAATAAACATTCTAAGGTAGGTTTATCGTCAAAATTTTCTTTTGTTATCAAATATAAAATATATCTATTATCTTCTTTAATATGACAAAGAGAATATAGTTGAGGATTTTGTTTAAACAATTCTCTTACTCTACCAAATCTGATTTTAAATTCTCTCGCTATACCGGCACCCATTTTTAAATCTTTGCTAACACAATGAGCAAGTGAATAATCCAATGGAGCATGGAATAAATCTTCATTAATTTCTGTTACGTTTTCATTTTCAATAATTTCCTTTTTATTATATTTATTCATAAAAATTCTAAAATCTAAGATATTTCCAAAATTTACTTTCTTTACCCTTGGTCTTTTTATATTAGATAAATGAATTTTACCTACTTGGTTACGATGACTAATATCAATTTCTGCTGTTTTATGATCAACTCTTATACTCTTAACTTTTTCTTTTTTATATTTATTTTTTGTTTTGGCCTGCTTCTGTTTATTTTGAATAAATATATTTTCAGGTATTTGAGGAATTTCCTCTCGAGTTACATTTTGTCTATCAATAGCTCTAGTTTTATTTTCACTTATTGTTTCATTAATTTTCCCGTATAATAATTTTACTTTTTCTTTATGCATTTGAACATAATTATTAGTAAGAAGAGTTTCCAAATCAATATCTAAAAGAGAATTAGAGTCAATATGACCAGAAATAATTTCACAAGGTTTTAATTTAGTAGTGGAATGTATTGAGTTATTGTAGGCTAATATGGCATAAAGAATTTTAATTTCAACTGGTTCATTTTTATACAAATCTTGATTATTTAATAATCTCATATGTTCAATTATTGTAGAATGTACTCTTTCTACTATTCCATTTGACTCAGGGTGTTGTGAACTGATAAAATGAATTTTAATTTTATGCAATGCCAAAAGTTCTCTAATTACAGTATTTTTAAATTCTAGATGGTTATCCGAAATAATTAAATCTGGTGTTCCATGATGACAAAAGAACTTAATTAAATTAGTTGCTATTTCTACAGCTTGATAAGAGTTTAATTTATATACTTGTGTGTATTTTGAGAATGCATCAATTATACTAAGAAATTTTACATTTTCCAAAGCTATACAATCTATATGCACAATTTCAAACGGTTTCATTGCTGTCGGTGTATGACTAAATTTTAACTTTAAAGGTTTTCTTTCATATTTAGACACAAGACAAATTTCACAATCATTAATATATTCTTGTATTGTTCTTCTCATGTTTGGCCAATAATAAATTCTTTTTAGTTTTGCTTCCGTTTCATCTATACCACGATGATTAGTTTTTCCTTCATGGTAGTTCTGAATTATTTCTAAAACATCATTTTTATCTTCCACATCATTTAATAAACTTGTACATTTAACCATTTTAATTTTTGAATTTTTAAAATATTTTTGTAAAATACTACTAAACTTTTCATACACTGGATCTTTAAAATAAAGATAATAACTTACATTAGGAACAATATATTCTTTAATAAAGTCAACTACTTCTTGACTAAAATTAGATTTTGAAAATTGAACATGGATACGCATTTTATTTTGATTAAATAGCTTACTTATTTTTGGTTTAGAAGGGGAATAATCTACTTCTGAAATTATCAATTGATTGTCACCAAGATTAACTGGTTTATCTGAAATGGGAATTCCTACAATAGGGTGTTCTACACTCGAATGAATGGTTGCACCATCATTTGCTATATCATTTATATGTGTATTTTCTGCTGGTTCAACTATTAACGATGAAGGATTATTTGTAACATTTTCAAAATTCTTTAAATATCCTTCTAAATTTGGTCCATACTCTTCATTAATATTTAATTCGATTCTAGAGAGTGCGTCAGCATTTTTATTTAAAGTACCTTTCTTATAAACAATATCATAATCATATTCAGACAACTTTAGTCTCCATCGAACTAATTTTGAATTGGGTTCCTTAATCGACATCAACCATTGGAGAGGCCTATGATCAGTGACTATCTGAAATTTCCGTCCAAATAAATAAGGTCTAAAATATTTAACTGCCCATACTATGGCAAGAAGTTCTTTCTCAATTGTTGAATATTTTGTTTCTGAGTCGTTCAAAGTACGACTAGCATAAGCAATTGGTAAATCAGAACCAATTTTTCCCTGTGATAAAACAGCGCCTAAAGCCTGATTACTAGCATCTGTTGTCAAAATAAAAGGTCTCGAAAAATCAGGATACTGAAGTAAAGGTTGATTTATTAACACGTTCTTACATAAATTAAAACAATTTTGATAATCAATATCATTAATATTAATAGAAGAATTTTTCTTTAAACATTTCGTCATTGGTTTAGTCAAGTCTGCAAAATTTTTAATAAACTTCCTATAGTAACCTAACAGTCCTAAAAATCCTTTAATTTGTTTTGTCGTTTTAGGAATAGGATAATTTTGTATTGCGATAATTTTGTCCGGATTCGGTCTAACACCTTCAGGTGTTACAACATGTCCCAAATAAGCTACTTCTTTTTTTAAAAATTCGGATTTATCTAATTGAATCTTAAAATTAGATTCTCTTAATCTATTAAAAACTTCTGTCAGTCTATTGATATGTTCTTGTAAACTTGTCGAAAAAATAATTATATCATCCATATATACTAAGCAATATTCATTTTGTATACCCCTTAAAATATCGTCCATAACTCTTTGAAATGTAGCAGGAGCATTTTTTAATCCAAATGGCATCCTTAAAAATTCGTAATGTCCTCTCTCAGTATTAAAAGCTGTTTTCTGAATGTCACGTTCATCAATCTCAATCTGATGAAAACCCGATGCTAAGTCTAAAGTAGTAAAATATTGAGCTTTGCCTAATTTATCTAACAAGTCCGTAATATTTGGAAGTGGATACCTATCACCTACAGTTTTGTCATTTAGTTTCCTATAGTCAAAGACGACACGCCATTTCCTCTGGCCTGATGCGTCTAACTTTTTTGGCACTATCCAAATAGGAGAAGACCATGGACTAAAAGATGGCCTAATAATGTTTTGTTCCAACATCTCATTAATTTGTTTATTTACCTCGGCTTTATGTACTTCCGGGTAACGATAAGTTTTAGTAAAAACAGGAACTTCATCTGTTGTGATTATTCTATGTTTAATTCGATTGGTGAAAGTTAAATCATTTTCTTTTATATGAAAAATATCTGAATATTTAAGTACTAAATTTTTTATAACGGCTTTCTCTTCATCATTCATGTGTTCAGATCTTATTTTAGAAAAATCAAATTTAAATTCTTCTGCATTATAAATATTTATATTATTATTATTATTATTTTTAGGACATTTTTTATTTAATTTATTATTTGCATTTTGTTGATGGGGCACCACATCATATCCATTGATGGGTGTTACAACAAAAGGTTTTTTCAGGGTTACATCCCTATCTATATCTGTTTTGTTTACAACAGTACAAAAAGCCCTACCATTTTTTACAACAGTGACACATTCTGGCACTAAAAAGTTTAAAACATTTAATCTGGGTATTACTACTTCACCATTTTTAATATTTTCAATTTCTACTTGTATGACTTGTTGACTTCTAGCCGGAATTAATATTCGCTTAATTACCGGTGAATCATTTAAATTATTATTAATTTCATTATTAAAATTATTATCATTATTACTATTAAAATTATTATTAATACTATTATGATCTATATTTAACACGCCTTGGTCATCCCGAAATTTAAGCGGGATTTCGTTATGAGGAGTTATTATTAATTTATTTTTAAAATCTATACACGCATTAATTTTTATCATATTATCGACTCCTAATAAAATATCAAAAGCAGAATGAAAGTCAAATATGTAACATTTCAATTTGGCTGCGAAATTAGTTCTAAATAATGTTTGAAGATTAATGACCACACTATGAGTTCCTTGCGAGGTACCATGAGCACTTGTGACCTCAAACGGATCAATTTTAAATAAATTTTTATTTAATTTCCTCGCCAATCGAGGACTAATAAACGATCTTGTACTTCCAGAATCCATTAATATTTTTAATTTAGTTTCAGGGTCAATTATAAAAGGTAAATTACTAGAATTATTACTTATACCTAAAATTTCAACTGGGGTTTTCCCAAGGCGATTTATCCTAAAAAATTATCTTCAGATTCCTCATTATGACTACTGGCTCTACTAATATTTACAGATGATCTGGGCTCATCCAAATTATGCAAATTAGGACGATTTGTGTAAGTTGTAGAGGTCGACATTGGTGTCGGACTTGGTAATCTTATTGAATTTTGTCGTGGTGGTTGATTATTAGCATTTGAATTAAAATTAAAATTTGAATTATTATTGAAATTAGGATTTGGATTATTACCAAAATTTGGGTTAAAATTTGTACGATTTTGATTATAAGAATAATTATTATATGGTCTAAAATTTTGATTTTGAGAATTCATTGGTCTCCCAAATACTTGTCTGTTTGTGGGAAATCTTTGTGGTGGTTGCTGCCTAAATTGAAGATTTATAGGTCGGCTCGTAAAATTTTGTTGATTTTGTTGTCTAGGAAATTGATTATTAGATCTATTATTACTTTGAAATTGATTTTGATTATTAAATCTATTATTTTGATTATAATTTGATGAGTTAGAATTTCTGTAATTAAACCCATTATTAAAATTATTAAAATTAGACTGATTAAAATTTGATACATTTGGTGTGTCTAAAGTACTTTGAAAATTATTTTCCTCAATTAAATAATTAATTGCCTCTTCTAATGTGTCAGGCTCTCTTAATCTTATAATACTTTGTATATTACCACGAATTCCTCGTAGGAATGTTTTCAATGCCAATTCATCGTAACTACGCTGATGTATACGTTTTTCCGCATCTGGCATTTCAACTGCAGATAACGAATTAATTTTACTCGACAATTTACTTCTTAATACCTGAATACGCTCGCCAAAATCCAAATACTTTTCATTTTTCATTGGTCTTAAATTAATTAATTCTTGAACTATACAGTCATAGTTTCGCAAATCACCAAACCTTTGCCTCAAATGGTTTCTAATTTCAGGCCAATTATCCAGTTCTGCTCGCGAACCTATTGTAATCAACGCCCTATCTTTTAGTTTACTTATTATCGCATTAATTAAATAACTATTGACTAAATTATCATTCAAAGGTCTAAACTGAGCCAACACGGCCTCACACCGTGAGATAAAAATTTCAGTGAGTTCATTACTTCCGTCGAAGGAAGGGATTGTATCGACATTTAATTTTAATAATTGATAATTTACGTTTTCCATTTTTAAATTTGAATTTATTTCTAAATGATCTAAACTATTAATTAATTCTTCAAGTACGAAGTTAATAGGAGAATGAATACGAATTGGGGAATTATTAATTATTAAAGGTGAATCTGAATCAGAAGACGTATCACTCGCGTACATAAAATTATTTCACGAACAATTAAAATATATAAAAAACCTCTAAAAAAAAACTCTGTGCTTACCACTTAACAAAAATCACGCTGTCCATGTCCTGATGTTCCCTCAGGGTTGTGGAACTGGTGAAATGATGTCCCTCGTTGTAATGCTGCCCTCGGAGCTTGATTTCTCGATAGTTGGAGAACTCTCTGGTGCTGCGACGTGGAACTATTCGAATCTCCAATAAACCATTAAAATGGACGAAGCACTATCTGATATCCTCTCAGGTGTAACTTCTTAGGAGATCCTACCGACTGCGCCAGTTAACTTTTGATTTTGCACTTTAGAGTTTTTAAAAACAATTTTATTTATTAATTATTACATTAAAAGTGTTTGATTATATAAAGACGAATATTAATATTGAAATAACTACTACATAGTTTGAATGCTAAGATATGACTGAATTATAATAATAAAATAAAACCTATTTATACAAACTAAATCTACAAACTAAGCTAATTAACATCTGGCACATGATGTCACCTAATCTGCGTATTAATATTAAATATACATTTCTTATAAATAAAACCTATTATAATTAAACAATCAAATGTCTATTGTGGCCGCCAGGTTACATATATATATATATATATATATATATATATATATATATATATATATATATATATATATATATATATAGGGTGTACATGAACAAAACGGGACATAGGATTTCCAATGTTAATTTGTTTATATCGAAATATTATCTTTCCTGATTTATTTTAGAGGAAAGAAAGAAGCCAAATTAATAAAAAAAGAACAAATAAGGAATTTGAAAGAAGTTTGTACGGAGAAAGTAAAATATACATATGACAGACAGACAGACACAAAGGTAGACACTCATACAGACTATTTTTAACAAAAATTCCGCAAAAAAAATGTTTGGAAATTCTTTTCAATCACCATACTTTCTCGTAGTAGTTTGCACAGAGAAAGGAAAAAATAAATATGACAGACAGGCAGACATAAAGGCAGACACACAGACACACATTTTTTTTGCAAAAATTGTCGGAATCGACAGAAATGGATTTTGCCACAAAAAAAAAGTTTGGATTTTTTTACGATCACAATATTTTCCCTTAGTTTGTAAGGATAAAGTAAAAATAAATATGACAGGCAGACACACAGACACATTTTCTTTCACAAAAATTGTCGGAATCAACGAAATAGATATTTTGCGCAAAAAAAAATATTTGGAAATTTGTTACGATCACAATATTTTCCCTTAGTTTGTAAGGAGAAAATAAAAAATAAATATGACAGACAGACAGACACAAAGGCGGACACACAGACACTTTCGTTTTCACAAACATTTTCGGAATCAACGAAACGGATCTTCCGCAAAAAAAATGGAAATTTTTTACGAACAGTATATTTTCTCGTAATTTGTACGAAGAAAGTAGAAACTAAATATGACAGACCGACAGACACAAAGGCAGACACATATATCTTTTACAAAAATTGTTAGTATCGAAAAAATATATATTTCCGCAAAAAAAATATTAGGAGTTTTTTTACAATCACAAGGAGTTTTTTTTTTACAATCACAACACTTTCTCGTAGTTTGTACGGAGAAAGTAAAAATCAATATGACAGACAGGCAGACGAAGACAGATACATATTTTTTTTAACAAAAATTATCGAAATGGATATTTTCGCAAAAAAAAAGTTTAAATTTTTTTTTTATAATCAGAACAATTTCCCGTAGTTTGTACGGAGAAAGTAAAAAATCAATATGACAGACAGACAGACACAAAAGCAGACATACAGTTTTTTTTATTAAAATTGTCGGAATCGACGAAATGGATATTTCCGCAAAAAGAAATGTTTGAAAATTTTTTACGATCACAATAATTTCCCAGCAATTAGTACACACCCTGTATAGTATAAGTTATGGTTATGGTTTTGGCCCGAGGGTGCTCACTGATTCGAAGCCGAGGGCCAAAACCCATTTTACGGCCTTGGTAATTATTTGGTATATATTTTTATTATCATTAAGTTTTAATTTATAGAAAATTCAAAATACAATTTATACGAGAAAATAGAAATAATCGTAATTTACATGACACGTTTATTCTGTACGTAAACATGGTAGGAAGTTTTTCACTAATTTTGAAAATAATCATTAAATTGTTCTTAAAGTTGCGAATTTCTTCAGTGTGGCCAAATAAATGTAAAAACAATTGTGACCCACTTGAAATTATTAAAATGTGCTTAACATCTAACAAGTCCTTTCACTAACTTTGGAAATAATCATGTGATAACCGAGTAAATTGTTATACTGAATATATTCAGGCTTCATTTCGTTTTACTGTATTTATCTAATGGTTTCTGTAACAAGTAAGGTTATTCCCAATTTGTTTGTTATACTGAAGTTGCGAATTTCTCCAGTGTAGCCAAATAAATGTAAAAACAAATGATACAAATTTGAAATTTTCAAAAAATTGATTCTTCTTAATGGTTAAAAAATAATATCAAATATCATCTTTACTAAATTTAAAAATAATCACCCGAGAACTGAGTTAATTGTAAGACTGAGATTGCGCATTACTTCAGTGCTGCCAAAAAAATATTAAAACCATTGTTACCAACTTAAAATTTTCAACATTTACTCAAAATTTATTTGGTAAAAAAAAGATCTTCTACACACCCTGACTAACATAATCACCGAATTGTTATTCTAAAATATTGTATTTCTCTAGTGCGGACAATAATAATTTTATCACTTATGTCCGCCATATTGGATCCGCCATTTTTAATTTTTCAATTTTGTCATAAAATTCATAATCTGCGATTAGTACCTATTTATGTCAAAATTTATCAAGATTCAGACTTTTGGCCAACTTAATTCGAATTCTGAACCACTGTGCAACGCCGTGAAGTGGTGATCCAAAAACCAAAGGCCATCGTGTGACTATAATGCAGAGCAGTGTTCTATATGTCTAGTTACAGCACAGCCCTTAGAAGAAGTATTCGTTGGTATAAGAAACTGGCGATTGAGGTGCTCTTAGGGACCATAATTGTCAATTCTCATTTTATTTATAAGGAAATAGAACAGTATTTCCCAAACTATGGGTCGCGACTCACTGGTGGGTCGCGAGCAAATATTGAGTGGGCCCTGAAATGTAGGAACCTTGTTCAGCAGCACACATCCGCGACCGCAAAAGACTTCACCCACTCGGCTATCGCTGCTGTAGGATTCTGTGGTTAAAAGTTAAATTTAAGTTGTGAGAAGTGGTGAAGCTTAGGTTAAAGTTTGGTGGGGAAGCCTATCCCCTCTTACTTTCCCAGTCAGCATCACTGATGAGGGACTATCAGAGCCAATCAGAGGAGCGGTGCGAGAGAGGAAAGTGCGGGCGGGGGCTGTGCTGCCGCCGTGATTGCGACTCGGACGTCTTTTGTTTTGTGAGGTTTCGTTTCGCCTGTGTATTGTTTACCGTACGCCATTGTAATCTTTTTAAAAACAATTATTTACATTTGAAGATAATCGTGGACAAGTGGTTGAAACGCAGAGCAAAAACTACGTCACCAGTTGATCACGAACAAGTAAAGAAAATATAGAAGATGCTCTGTTACGTGACAAAAGTGGCACTGAATCTGACTTCCAAGCTCCCTCAATCATGACACGTTAGATCCGCGGCCTCAATGCCTGATTTGCTTCGAAATATTAGCGAACGAAAGTTTGCGTCCAAGTAAGTTAACGTGTCATATAGAAACTAAGCATTCTCATTTTAAAAACAAGCCAGTAGACTTTTTTCAAAGAAAATTGTTGGATACGAAAAAAAATATTGTTTCACATTTCATTAATATTAATAAAATGGTATATGCCTCGTACCTCATTAGCTTGAGGATTTTCCAGAGCGGGAAAGCCTCATACCATTGGCGAAGACTTAGTCTTACCATCCATTAAAGATGCTGTTGGAGCCATGTTTGGCGAAAAAGAAGTAAAGAAAATCGAGCGCATACCATTATCCAATAACACTGTTGCACGACGAATTGACGAAATGGCTGAGTGGGCAGAAGATGAATTAATACGAAGAGTAGTTGATAGTAAATACTATACTGTACAACTAGATAAGTCTACCGACGTTTAAGGCCTGTCTCAACTACTTGTTTTTGTGCGTTATATATGGCAAGACGACGTGCATGAAGATATTTTGTTCTGCATGCCAATTAGTCGCGGAACGGGCGAAGAAATTTTCAATTCAATTGATTCCCATATAAAAGGAAAAGGTTTAGAATGGAAGAACTGTGTCGGTATATGCACTGACGGTGCGCGGGCTATGTGCGGGAAAAATAGCAGTGTAGTTACAAGAGTTCTTGAAGAAAGTCCCTGTGCTTTGTGGACTCATTGTAGCCTTCACAGAGAAGCACTGGTTTCAAAAGCATTACCTCATGATTTAAAAACTCTGCTAAATATAGGTGTAAAAATTGTAAATTATATTAAAACACGGCCCTTACAAGCACGTTTGTTTCAAAAGCTGTGTAAAGAAATGGGTAGTCATACATCTCTTCTTCTCCATACGGAGGTACGTTGGTTATCCAGGGGGAAAGTACTGACACGATTAGTGGAACTACGGAATGAAGTAACAATTTACTTAGAAGGAAAAATAGAATATATTGAACATCTACTGGACAAAGAATTCGTTCTCAACATATTTGGCGGATATTTTTTCCAAGTTAAACGAACTCAACTTGTATCTGCAAGGTTCAAACGAATCCGACATTTTTGCAGTTCACAATAAAATTCGAGCGTTCATGAAAAAGCTTATTTTATGGGAGAGTTGTATTAAGAATGGTAAATTTGATTGTTTTGAAACACTTAAAACCTTTATTGTAGAAAACCAAGTGCAGCCAAAGATGAACGTACTCTCTGCAATGTCCACTCATTTATCATTGTTAAGAAATAACTTTGACACCTATTTCGGGGAAGAGATGAAAAAGTTCGAAAGGTCGAATTGGATTTGTAACCCATTTCAGGACAAACTACCAACTAATATGTCGACAAAAGCAAGTGAAGAGCTCATTGATTTATTAGAATATACATCACTGAAAAATACTTTCAATCGCAAGCAATTAACGAAATTCTGGCTCTCGGTTGCTGGGAACTATCCTTGCCTGTTTGATGAAGCTATGAAAGTCGTCCTCCCCCTCACTACCTCATACCTATGTGAGGCCCGGATTTTCGGCTATGGTTAACATTAAAACTAAATACCGAAATAAATTAGACGTATCAAACTCACTGCGATTAAAAGTAACTAAAATTGAAATTGATGCTAAAACTATAATGACAAAAAATAGAAAACAAATACATCCTTCCCATTGAAATAAACTGTTTGTAGGTCATTTAAGTATTAAATAAAAAAATATAAATATATTTAAGTTTTTTTTTTTCTTATTTGAACAGCAGTCCTCATTGATATAGGTAACACTTTTTCCATAGTGACTGTTTTTGGAACTACAGTACAATTTAAGTGGTTCCGCAACTCACGACCGAGCATTACCAGTATGTATGCCCCCTTTTCTCTAAAGCAGCCAATAGGTGAGTCGCAAATTTTGAAGTTTTTGTTAGATGGGTCGGAGTCCAGTCAACTTTGGGAACCACTGAAATAGACGATAGTAGTATTTCTATCACAGATTTTCGATACTATATTGTAGAGGATCTACTGAAGTATAATGAAGAAATTGAGATTGATGTTCGTCCTAGCATAAGCTTGAGGGCTCTCGTTTTTGCCAAATTGAACTGCAAGGCTCGCGAAAACAGACGATATTGCAAAGGATGCTATAAATAAAAGACAAACGGTGAAATAGAAAAGAATAAAGTAAAAAGTAATAACTTACTGCGCACAGTATGAAGGAAATCCGCGATATTGTCTTGAATGTTTCAATATTTTTTATAAGGGTCGTTAACTTGAAAATTAAACTAAATTGAATATGAAAACTTTAAACTATAAAACTGAACCCCAAAATTTTTAAAAATCATTAATTACGTAAATAGCCGTCTGCAGACGCATTTCGAGATTTATCTCTCTAATTTTGCCTAATCTCAATTCATTCAAGAAATTCGTGATGAAATGACGAGTGCTTAAAATAAAATTTATCCTGCCGAAATTATAACCGCGAGTGGTATTTGTGGAGATAATTTAACGAATAAGAACTGTATTTATATTAGCAATTAATGTTAATTAAATGTACAATGGGTGAAAGAGCACTGTTTATTTGTGATGGAATTGGATGAAGCACCAATCGTCAAAATCGTGTGTGGGTAAAATGAAAATGGTTGAGTGCCCCGGGAATCACGAAATTCGCGCCTGCACGCTTGCGAGTGGTACAAACACTGGGATCCAGCCGTTAAAATGATATTTATAATTATTGTTTTGTATAAATATATATTATTACTTACATTTAGTATACATTCCTTACCTTTCTGGCGTTTCTTATATTATATTATAGGTTATAACCTCTCACACAACACACACACACACACACACACACACACACACACACACATACGCTCACACACTACAAGCGGCATGAAGTTAGGAAACCAATAACAGCTGATCGTTTAATGGCCGCTGAACTTATTTCCAACACACATAAAAGAGAAAACGCCAAATACACTAATATATCAATGTTTATTTCATACTATTAAAACACGATAGAACAAGATAGATATTAAATGCAATCCAATTATTTAATTCACGCATTGTGGCAGAGCTACCGTACGCTTGTGACATCTCGCGGCCGAAGTACGAAACGGATTTCAATTATATTTCACCGCATATGTATTCAGAACTGACACAGAACTACCCCTGTTCAACTGAAGTTGGCTGTTTACTAAAATTATTAATATAGAGATCGTTGTCATGGTGAAGGTAAATAAATTTTTAACCATTTGCAAATTTTTTTGTCCGCCGTTTTAAATGCACCTTTTTATGCATGAGTTGAATTATCAGTAAAACACCTTTTTTCTAAAATCAGCAAACAGCCATCAGTAGCCTAGTACCAGCGTTTAATAGTGCGGGGCCACAACGGACACATAAGCAATATAAATTCGATATATTCGTGACCGCTTGGCCCAGCTAGCTTGAAATGCATTTAGATTTCGAGCGGACACCGGTGACCGCCGCGGCCCATGAAGTAAATCCGCCAGCGGACACCGGTGTCCGCCACGGCGCTCAACCTGTTAACATTGAGACATAAACACTTGAAACTGTACCATGCGGGCCACAGCTAATGCTCTATTCAGTAGTAGAGAAAATTTGGGTGGTCGCAGGGCGCAACGTGGCCAAAAGGGTGGTACGAAATTGCGTCAATTGTTTCAAATCAAGGGCAAGTTGTCAAACCCCGTATATGGGAAACTTATACTTGCAGAGCATCCAGCAAGAAGAAGACTGGAACCAATTTAGCAGGTCCATTCTCTATCAGATATAAAAGGGACAGAGGGCAGCCTTTGCATAAATGTTATATTTGTTTGTATGACCACCAAGGCTATTCATTTGGAGGTTACGGCCGATTTGAGAACCGATTCATTTTTGGGTCTGTTGCGTAGATTTATAGCAAGACGTGGGTTTCCTACTGATATTTATTCAGATAACGGCAGAACTTATGTTGGAGCAAATGTAATTGAACAAGCTGCCAATCAGCAAATAAGGTGGCATTTCATTCCGGGATATTCGCCAAATTTTGGTGGACTATGGGATGCGGGCGTAATATCAACCAAGCATCACTTGAAACGAGTGTTAGCTAACGCGTCAGTTACGTTAGAAGAGTTCACAACTTTAACAATAGAAATAGAGTGTATATTAAACTCACGACCTATATCTCCTATGTCTACTGATCCTCCTGACTACCTACCCCTCACACCTGGACATTTTTTAATTGAACGTCCAATCATGTCACTCATGGAGGAATCTTTATTAGACGTAAAACAAAATCGTCTATCAACACATCAGCATATACAAAAGATCAAGCAACATTTTTGGGCACGTTGGTATAAGGAGTACATCTCAGAACTGCAGCAGCGAACCAAATGGAGGAATCCTGTTCCGGATCTTCAGTCAGGGACGTTAGTCCTACTCAAGGACGACAAATTACCTTCTATGCAGTGGAGGCTAGACCGCATCAACCAACTCCACCCTGGACCCGACGGAGTGATCCGCGTTGTAACAATTCAAACATCACACGGTGAAACACGGCGTGCAGTGTCGCAAGTGTGTCCATTGCCAAGTGAACCATAAATCCATAAGTAAATGACTCAACATATAAATATGTATTCATATATTCGATACAGTAAATATGTATTCATATATTCGATACAATTAATAATACTTATTGTACCCATTCAAGGTTACGAAACTTATCTTACAATTATTTATGTAATCATGTTTCATTTTACGATGTAATGTTTAGTTTAGACCACTTCTTCCTTTTGAAAGCCAGCCTTTCAAGGTTGGGGGTATGTTTAATTTATATTTGTGTACGCAATTATATTTTGGATGGCACCATGCTAGATGCCGTTCGTATTGTTTTTATTGTATTGCTATACCCGCCAGAGAGTGGGGGAGTCGGCACCGTAACCGGTCCGTCGAGCAGAAGAGAATAAAACAGCGTAGCAAGCAGACTCTAACGTATCAAAGTAAAACTGATTCCTGATACCGCAGGAAATATTATCAAGTCCGATTCCACAGGAATTAGAAATATTTCGCATATTCCTCATACCGTAGAAAATGTTATTAAGTCCAATTCTACAGAGAGGGACTTGGAAATATTTCGATACCGGCTGATTCCCCTGATACCGCAGGAAATATTATTAAGTCCGATTCTACACAGAAGGATTTAGAAATATTTCACGAACCGAATTATTATCGTAATAAATATTGTAAAAATTTGTAAATAGTTTGTGTATTAACTAAATCTTTTGTGACTTAAAGAGCCATCTGTCGAGGAAAAACACCAACCCGATTTGCAACCCGTACAGGAATCTGCATTCCGTTTCAAGAGAAGAAATAAGTTTTTATTTAGTTCCTGTGAGAAGAATTATTATTTATTTTTATATTGTACATAATAATTTTAACAAAATATATTTGTTTTAATTATTGTCTTTATTTATTGCGTTAAAGATAATTTATCAGTCTAAATAGTGTTAAAATCGAAAGAATAAAGTAACAAAAGCGAAAGGTAAAAAATAATAATAATAAAAATAAAGTCAACGAACCCAGGACTTGCCTGTGGTATAACTGGCAACAGTTTAATCAGTGTTAAATGATTTAATAATAATAATCAGTGGTTTTAGAACGTTACAAGGTGCCAACAAATATTTACCCTTTATCTCTTACTGAGAATAAATATGTATACACTAAAGTATCATTTTGTCTAATGAAAAACAAAGTTCCTACTATTTTTGATGCAACAACAAACAAGTTTGACCCATATCTATACCCGTACACCATTAAAAAATTATTGAGAAATGTTAATAATTCCTATATAATTAATATCAAATCTTGCAATTACTTTAGAAGGGAAATATTTAAATGTATATGCAAAATGTGCGTTAGAGAATTGCAAGAAATTGATAATTGAATCAACATTCCCCATAACACTAGCCAACAAAATTGGACTTTTTCTCTGTCCTTGGGACTAGACCGGAATTTTTCGATTGCTTGGGTGTAACAAAGTACCGAAATCGCGATGAAACCCCCGAGACTTTGGTTTTGAGGTCAGGATTCGCAAAAAACCTCTTTTTACTTTTGTCACTATAACTTTGGAGTAACGCGAGTTAATTTGAATCTGAAAATACTACTTGAAAGCTTATAAACAGGGCTACATTTGGTATATAAATGACCTTGGTAGCGTAATCAAAACCCTAATAAAAAAAAATCCGTAAAAAACCGCAAAAATCGCGTATTTTTAAACATTTTTGCGATTTCAATCGATTATAAAAAAACGACGCTAGATATCTCGGATCAGATTCGCTGACCTGAAAGCTTATTAAATGGGCTACAATTTCTTTATGGCACACCTCTGTGATTTAATGAGAAGTCTTCGAAATAATGGGTTTTGTTTGAAAAAATCGCGAAATTTGCAATTTTTTCGGCCTTTCCCCTTCAAATATAAAATTCCACAACGCATTTAAAATCTGTCGTATGCATTTGAATGCCTATTAAAAGGGCTACAATTTCTACATGGCACACCTCTGTTACGTGATCAGAAGTTTTGTAAACATTAATTTGTGTTTGAAAAAAATCACGAAAACTGCATTTTTTCGAATTTATTTTTCATTATTCATCAATATTTTTGAATAACATTTACAGAGCATTTAGAAATCAGTCTAAAAAATATTAAAGAATTTGTAGTTTTCGTCATAAACTGTTTATTCTTATGTTTTTATTGTCTAGAAGGGAAGATTCAAATTCGCGCTGTTTTTTAAGTATTTCGTATTCCCCGTTCGGAATTTGTAGCGAACTTAGCGTCACCGCACTGGCGCCGAGCTGAGCCATCATTAACGGAATGATATTCAATGACTGATAGTATAGAAATTGTAAACAAATTTAGAATCTCTAATAATTTGGTAACCACAATGGCTCGTGGGGTTCGCTACCACGAATTTGAATTCTGCGCGCCATTCGAACGACACGAACGCAGTGCCACCGCACCGGCACAGGTGGCGCCACCGACGACCGCAGTCTCCTAACCAAGCGCCAAACCTTTCTAACATAAACAGATTGATGTTCTAACATAAACAGATTCAATGTTGGAAAAGGTATTAAAAGTTGGATATGTTGGAAAATCATCAGTAAAAATTTCATATGCGATATTTACATTTTATTCAACTAATTTATAAATTTACACTTTGAATGTAACAGATTTTGACGATTTTCGAACAAGGTCTCGTGGACTTTCTTGAAGCAATCTCCAAATATAATTTCCCAACATATTGGCTTTACATTGTCGAAATGTAAATCCAAGATTTCTTGGTGAAATCTTTCGCCGTATTCTTCAAAGTACACCCCATGTTGTCCGTAAAATTGTCAATATGGGAATGGAGCATGTGGACTTTAAGGGACATACGACAACCCAGCTCTTGGAATTTCTGGATTTATGTGTACCGATTTCGGTAGCAGCAATCGAAAGTCCCAAGGACAAAATGGCTGTTGGCTAGTGTAATAGACGAATACTATTGACATCGTAGGAATTCCATGGTAGTTATTAAAACAAATTATACAGTGTTTGTTTTTATTTTTAGTATTAAAAATGGGTAAAAAAGATCTGTTGAAGAAATTTATCATATTAAAAAATGTTTTTCCTCATTTGACCCTAAAAAGATATACAGTGCGAATTTTTAATCTCTGAATGCGCTAATTGCGAGCATGTAAAATTTCGTATGTTCAATTTTAGAAAACACACTTCAATCGTATTGTCCCTTGACAGTTCGCAACGAACCGTACAGTGAAGCTTTGTGTGTTGCCTATAATAACAACACATTAGTTTGTCAGATTTGACATTTCAAAAGTAGTATTATTTCGTAAATAAGTTTATTTCAAAATAATAATATACAGGGCGTTTCAAAATTCATGCACCAAAAGTTTTCTGCGTACTCCTCGTAGATAAAAAGAAAAAAAAAACCCTTATGACAAATCTTGATTTTCTACAAAATAACATGGATTAAACCCCTTCGCAGAAATATTAAAGAGACGCCACTGCTCCCTACCAATGAATACTACGTTCGCGTGTAGAAACAGGCGAGAACACCACGTACATGTTCGCGCTCGCCTGGTCTGGGGTCTCTCGAGCTTATGTTAGATAAACAAACGGTGCCGATTACATTGACGTAGCACACAAATTAGGTCAAAGTACCATCTAGTATGGAATTGGAATTTTTAAAACCGATTTGTGTCTTCCTGGAAACACAGATGTTTTTACGGACTTTCTAAAAATGTGTTATTCCAAATTAAGTCTTGACCTTGGGTAACAAAGGGATATCATTTTACAGCACCTACCCCCGCGATTTTAAGTAATAGGACTGCAGGGAATACAATTGCACAGCAATAAAAATGCACAAGTGTAGGAAGCCGCCAGGAACAATAAAAAAGTATAATAAATAAGGTGAACTTGAAATTTGTGCGTCGGTTTTTATCAACCCGCACCGGACTATTTATGTTTAGCTAAAAAATTTTCAACTGCGCGCTCGAAATTAGGTCACCATTCATTCATGCGTCAACACTCAAAATCGACACCGTTTGTTTTTATACAAGCGAATGAACGTATTCATTGATAGAGTACTGTGGCGTCTCATTAATATTTCAGCGAAGGGGTTAAATCCATTTTATTTTGTAGAAAATCGAGATTTGCCATTAGGGTTTTTTTTCTTTTTATCTACGAGGAGTACGCGGAAAATTTTTGGTGCATGAATTTTGAAACACCCTGTATACAAAGAATGAAAATTAGAAATTCCACTTTTCTTATCATCCATAAAGTGCAAAACTTGACTCATACCCTGGATCCAGAAAAACGGGCAAGAATTTCTTTAATTATTAGGGGAAATCTCAATGAAAGTAACTATTTAGAACTGCTTAACATATTATACCCGAAATCGAAGCGGGAATTGATAATGCGATTTTTCTACCAGGACTATTACTCGTTAACTTTACCAAATATTTCCAGGTCGCTGGATTGGCTAATTTGGTGCAGTACATTAGCCTTCACGATCAGTTGATTTATCACCGAATGATTTTTGCTTTGGGGATATCTAAAATCAAAAATTTACAATACTGTTGTTAAATGGAATGCCGAAGAATTAAAATAGAAAATTCTTACAGCCTGTAATAAAATAAATACTACTTTTCTAAGAAACTGTGGTGAAGCTTTTAGGAATTGTCTGGGTTATTGTTTAGAACAAAAAGGAGGGCACTTCGAACATCTCTTGTAAATTGTTTATTATTTATTTTTTAAATCGTATTCTGTTACTTTTTTAAAATTATTTTTATCATTCATACTTTTGTATTTTTTATGTATTTTTACTAATATCAAATTTCCTTGTGTAACGCGCAGTAACTCCTTACACTTAACGGGGTCCCATAGAGGGGATTCAATCAAATTAGTACCACTATAGGCAACACACAAAACGGTTCGTTGCGAACTTTCAAGGGACAATAGGATTGAACTGTGTTTTCTAAAATTGAACAGACGAAATTTTACATGCTCGCAATTAGCGTGTTTAGAGATTAAAACTTCGCACTGTATATTGATAATCATTTTGTTGTCAGCAGTGATACAATATGGTCTAATATTGCAATAGAAGTCAATAAATATTCAACCTTATCATTATGACCCATGGCAATACATACTATTGCGATGACAAATTATTATGAAGTATTGGACATACTTATACCTAAAATTAAATCTTTTGAATACCAAATGAAGATGCATCGAGTATATCATTAAAGAGAAGTCACACGCAATCCACCTCAAATTCGGAAACGAAATTATTTAAATTTCATGTCATAATTTCTTACGAAGAATACATAAAGCATTTGAATCCCACATCATTTCATTATAAAAGACATTTTTCATCAAGAAAATACGAGATTAAAAAAAAAACGATGTTGGACATCATTTTGAAACGGACGAATTATAGAAACTGTAAAAATGCAGTGTATTTTATCGAACGAATTTTTGCGAACCATTTTATTTCGTCCGAGCCGATTTCTAGTTTTCAAGTGTATTTTAGTACACGTCTTCATACGTATGGTAAAAAATATTTGAGGCACATAATGTCTTTGTCTAGTCCGTTAGAAAATAAATACGTCTATCCTTCAAATGCAGCCACATAAAATTGTGTTGGACCCCAACGTGTGCATCACAGGCATTCTTCATCTGTGTGGTTTTCCAAATGAATTGCTTATGGCTAGCTTGTTTACATTATTAAAATTTATTACCCTCAATACGGAGCCGCTTTTCACGCAGAATATTATAATTGTAAAATCCTGAATACTAACTATAGACCTATTCACGAATAAGGGCAGTTTACGAACTAAGTAAACATTCAAATAATATTGGTATCCTTTTCTACTACCTGATAACCGAGCGGATATTCCCTAGACGTACGATTTCGTCGGCCGTTTCTAGAAAAAAAAACACGCGGCCTGCGTAGCTCGGTCTTATGCCGGCCACTCACGTTCCGGTAGACCTGTGCAGGTGAAACTGTGCAGGGGAAACTGTGCAGGGGAAACTGTGCAGGTATACCGAAGACCACACACGCTAAGGTGAAATTCTAGATTTTATTTAGTTTGATGATGGCATCGAAAGATGACGACGCATTGGCAGTTCTGGACCTCTTAGTTATAAATAAACGTGCGAAACCCAAAAAAAACGGGAAAAATGGTGCAAAGATAGGTTACTAAAGCGAAAAAGTTACAGTCATGTTAATTTATTGAACGAGTTGAAATTTGAACTCAAGGATTTCCAAAACTATGTACGAATGGACAAGGAAACTTACTTCAAATTACTTTCTATGGTTGGTCCTTTTATTACAAAGAAGGATACAGTAATGAGAAATTGCATTTCACCTCATCAGAGATTAAGTGTAACTTTAAGATTCCTAGCCACAGGAAGAAGTTATGAAGACATGAAATACTCTGCAATTATTTCCCCTCAAGCTCTTGGGAAAATAATTCCTGAAACATGTGCTGCTTTGTACAAAGCTCTTTGTGCAAGATACTTAAAGGTAAGCTAATAAGACGAAAAAGTATTATTCAGCTATACGTATTTATTCATAATCATAGTTGTAATAATATTAAATGTTACTTCTAAAGTTTGTAAGATAAGTAGCAGCATCTCCTTTGCTAGACTCCAAAAGCACTACATTTTCAGAAGGTTGTTGGTTTTCTTGAAATCGAGAACAATGTTGTGGGGGACTGGTCGGAGAGAACTGCTGGGATTGAGAATGCTAAAAAGTGTGTTGTGGGTTAGGCTGAAGTTGTGCTATTTCTGATTGGTTGTACTGCATATAATTTGCACTTGGACTTGGAGCAGGGGTCATAATAAGGCTAGAACTGGAGGAATGTGATGAGGGACACGAAACTGAGTGGCGTGAAAACATAGCTGACTGATATTGCTGCATATTACGAATTTTTGCGTCAGATGTTTCCTGCATGTTAAGGCATGTATGTTGTAGTGTAAGGTTACCAAGTTCGGCCTCGAATATAACATCGTTAATTAATTTTTCTGTAATTAGGCTTTGTCTTTTGTCCACTTACCTAAGTTTTATGGCAACACTTTTTCCAAAAATATCAAAACGGTCGTCTTGTATATGAGGACGCTTGAAGTGTTCTTGCACAGTCGTCAAAACATCATTGGTCAAAGAATCTTGGTTTCGTTTGGTGGATCTGAATTTCTCAATTATAAAGGCCGGCACAGTATGGTTCTTTTGGGAATTGTAAATGCCAAATATCAATTTATTTTAGCGGATTTTGGAACCAATGGAAGAATTTCAGACGGTGGTGTCCTCCAAAACACAAAATTTTTCGAAGTGTTAAATAGAGGTGAATTAAATATTCCAAGCGCAGAACAGGTCAAAAAAAGCGGTAGAAATCTTCCGTATGTTTTTGTCGCAGACGACGCTTTTGCTTTACGCACTGATATGATGAAACCCTTTCGACAAGGAGACTTGAATTCACAAGAAAAAAAAAATTAACTACAGATTGTCTCGTGCAAGGCGTATAGTCGAAAATGCGTTTGGAATATTGGCTTCGAGATTTCGTATATTTCATACTCAAATTAATGTAGAGCCTGTGAATATTATTAAAATAGTAATGGCAGCAGTTGTGTTACACAATTTTCTCATCCAACATTTACCAACATCTTATGCTCCAGAAAGATGCGTTCACCAAGAAAATACTGTTGAAGGAACCGTCATCACCGATGGATACGATTCACAAAACTCTAACATGGAAAATTTAGAGCAACGAAACCCGGGAAACATCAATGCTACCGCAAAAAACGTTAGAGAAAATTTTATGCACTACTTTTGTGGCGAGGGCAAAGTACCATGGCAAAATGATTTTATTAATTAAATTGTTTATTTTTTTACTAAATAAAGTAAACATGTGCTAAAATATATAGTAAATACATAAAAACTGCTACATCTTTTATTAACTTACCTCAGAGAAATCTTCCTCATCTGGATCCAAGTTCGATACAGAAGTTCTTGGCGTTTCTTCGTCACCAAGAAAGTCAAATAAATGGTAGTACCACAGCTTAGGATGGTACACTTCGTCAGCCGATGCTCCAGACTTAATAGAATCGTCATACTTCTTCTTTTCATTTCTAACGTTGCTTCGTAAATTATTAATTTTTTTAACGACTGCATCTTTATTGGCTGTATGGTCTATTTCTTTCAGCTTTTCTAGCAATTTTCTATAAGCAGCCTCCCTTTTTCCACGATCGTGGTATTCTTTGCTCTTAATTCGCCATAGACAGGGCTCAAATTTATAAAGTTCTATGAACTCGGCTATTACTCTACGTTGCTCTTCAGTACTTAACGCCATTTTATAACAGAATCTATGTACAAACACGTGCATGCAGCACAAAATTTGATAGAGATCTGAGACCTGTACACGCCTGTCGGGACACACATTCCGGTCCAACGTACGACAGCAGTCTGGCGCAGGTCGACCGAATCGATTTTCAATACTGCTCCGGTCGCCTGCACAGGTCCTCACACACACGTTGCGATATACCTGCACAGGTGTACCTGTACAGGTCTACCTCACAGGTCTACCGGAACGTGAGTGGCCGGCTTTAGACCGAGCGGTAGAAGGAGAAAAAAAATAGTTTAGGCGTCTCTTACTTACCGGTTATTTTATAGGCGCGCGCGATTTAGCCTATGGTGGAAAATTGCAATGGGCACTACTGGATTCGGACGGACAAGACACCCTGACCGCCATCTCTGCTAAATAGCTCTATAGATTTCAATTCTTTCGATATTTTTGAAAATCGAAAATTAAGATACGGCCATCCCTCATGAAATAGTCAACTTAAAAAAAATGTAGCCAATCTCTTTTGAAATCCACTTCAGCTTAATTATATTGTCAAAGGCAAATGTATTATTTATTATGGCTATTGACGCCCGGTTACCATCAAGAATTTAAAAATTGCATTGTGATAAAGATGTTTACCTACTTCCACTTTGTAATTGGTGAATTACTGAATTGTTTTCACCAATCGTAAGCGATCTATTACGAATATATTGAGCATATAAAATGTAAAATGTTGTACATAAATTTGTAACATGTACTATTACCACTTATGTACATCGGTACATTATATAGTTGTTGGACAATTACAATTAACGTCCGCTAAGTCCCACTGCATTCATCTATTCATCTTTAAATATCAAAAGTGACAGTGACATTTAAACATAACATTAAAACAATAACCGACACAACAAACTCCACGCTATGCCTTTTTGGTACTTCCATCGCAATTCCATCGCTACGCGGCTCGTGTGCAATGTCTTTCACTTGCGCGTAATTTGCTACTTACAACTCTAGTTATGTGATATACTATAATAAAACTACTAGAAAACGGCAATATTTTTTTGCGTAGTCTCAAGTGGATTTTGTGAAAAATATATTGGAAAACTATATCGGTTACAATACAGATTTCCTTTCCTCATTATGTAAGTACTATAAAATTACTGTAGTTTTTTTTTTTACTGAAATCTCTAACACACTAATTTAAAATTTGATTGAGGTCATGAATAAATATATCAATTTTATACTTGAAGTTACGTTCGAAATGTTCAATGATAACTTCAGACCTGGAAAATCTAAAATATAAATTATATTATTTGTGAATTCATAGACACATTGCACGTTATTTTCAGTACACCGCTTTCTAAATACAATCATTTCGCTCAAAATTGTTTCAAATTATATTAATTTGATACATTTTATTATAAAAAATATTGATTGTGATTAAAATAGCATGTATCCCTCGGTGGTAATTTATTTGCATCTCGAGATATAGCTAGTGGCGTAGCGTAGGGCCCAAGGGGCGCGGGACCCAAATAGGGGACAGACTGAATATTGAAAACAATACATTCTTAAATTTCCAACGGTGAAAATAAACATGTAGGGGCCCTTTTTAATTTCCGCGGTGTGGCCCAAAATTTGACGCTACGTTTCTGGATATGGCCAAACTATGTTACCTTCTCTCACGATTCAATTGAAACACTTGGATACCTCGCGTGGTTGCATTAGTGACCATAAATATTTCATCTTCACTAACAAAATGAAAGCCAAAATGGCCTTGAACACGCGGTCCATAGTATTGTAAAGTGATTGTACATCTGACAGATATGACATGACTATTAATTTATACACAATAAAATACGGATCAACATGAACCTGGAGTTGCCTGCATAATCGGAGCAAGTACCGAGAAATTGTTATTTTTAGGAATTCGGAATAAATACTGTACCATTTGTGCAAGGGCGGAAAATGTAGAAACACCAAATGATCACAAATGTATTGGTCTGAAACATCAACTTCGATGGAATGCAGTATAATTGTTGAAGGTTTTAGAAGAAGTATGGAGTTACATGGGTTAAAGCAGTGTCTATAGAAAATTGCTGGAAATTAGACCTTATGGACCTTCATTTTCAATTAAAAAAATTTAATGTAAAAATCACTTATTGCGTAACTATTGCAATAAACTAAGAGAACTATCAAAGAAACGTGTGAGCTCAACAAATAAATTAGTTAGTCCATTTTTACAAAAATGTTTGCAAGGTAACATATTGAGACTCCGGACATCAATTCAAAAAGTGGTGCATTATCGTTCGAAATAATTGGTTACACTTAATGAAAAGATAACAGTATTGAAAAAAGATATCACCAATTCAATAAAACATGTTTTTGGTGAACACAAGAACTGTGCAAATTATTTTTGCAAGGGCACAAAACTGCTGGAAACAAACAAAATAGCAGAAATGCAGGAGTGTGGCCTATGATATCATGGTATGTTGTAATCGGCTAATTCAAAATGCTAATAGCCTACTTGTAAACATGACCAATAACCCTACCGAATTGTACAATACAATAGTTTGCAAGTTTGTTGGCGGCAAAAGGATTAATTATGCACGAGGAGGATCGTACGCCACAAGATGTGAAGCAGCAGCAATATCTTACAATAAAAAACATGATTATCATCATGTCATTCACAAAGCTGTTTCTAAAAGATGCCCAGGGTATTATAAAACAAAATATTTGAATACATTAAAAAAAGACGAATTGTGAATTTTAGAAGGAGGCATGTAATAAGAAGCCGACGCAATTTAAAAACTGCTCCTGCTGATAAAGATTACGGCAATACACCATAGCAGACAATATTTTTCGGGAAAAGAAAAAAAAATTGAATCTCATCGGAATACATCGGATTGAAAAACAGAGCAGAGGACAAACAAATAATGCATTGTAGCATACAGAACGGTTCAAGTGAATTACAGCTTCTTACTTTGGAGACATTTGTAAACTGCGCCCAACAAGGTCCTGGAAAAACAATGTAAAATCTATTTTATACAGTAGTTTCCGTGGTAATATCGCAACAAAATGGGGCAAAGACCATGAATCTATTGCTATTTAACATTTTGAACAGGCTTGCAAAGTATCAGTGGTGAATTGTAGCTCATTTATTGCTATCCATTTCTTGGGGCCAGTCCAGATGGATTGATAGGAAGTAACGAATTAGTAGAGATAAAGTGTCAATTTTCAGCTTCAAATTTAACACCTGAAGATGCTTATAAAAATGGTAAAATTAAGTTTTCTACGAAATGAATGGAAAGTTATGTTTAAAAAGAAGCCACAAATACTTACTTACAAGTGTAAGGACAATTACAAGTGAGTAATAGACAATCTTATAATTTTATTATATGGTCTCCTTTAGGAATGTCAGTAGAAACAATTGCTAGAGATGAATAATTTTGGGTCACAAAAATGTGTAAACAGTTAGATGCAGTCTATACAAAATGTCTTTCACCAGAAATAATTGACCCTGGGTTTACTAGAGATTTAGACGAACATTATCTTAGAATTTAGTAGTATTTAATAAATGTAAATATATTACTTTTAATAATTAATCAATTGTCAGATTGTTATAATATAATAAAATTTATTGTGTATACAGATATATAGATTAAGTAAAACAAAAACTAAATTTATTTACGCAACTTTAACCCCAATTGAACCAAATAAAAATAAGCTGTTTTGTTCATTTTTCCCGATAACTTTTTTTTTAATTTATCAATGAACTGATATGTCAAATTTACAATTTATACTTGAATACCCATGTTCCAATTATGACCAGAGATTTCAAATTAAATATTCACACTAATATTAATAACTATATTTTGAGACTTTCATTACAATCCCGCACTCGAAATCGGACATGATGTCGTCCATGCGTCAATGAAAAAGATATGCACGCCGAATAAAATTTAATTTACAACCTGGTAGTAAAATTATCAAATAATAAGACCATGTTTTGACTCTCCATTCAATAATGTGCAATAATTTACGTATTACATTTCGTAAATAATCATTTTTATGCGTTTGCTGTAGTATACACTGATATTGAAAATAATACTGTTACACATTAATCTCAAAAACCCATAAAAGATGTTTCTTTCATTATACTCCCATAAATCAACTAACACTTGCCTAAATGGTGAGCATAATCGGAGTTGCGGCCGAGGAGAGAGATGTACCCGTAGCGAAAAAGTGATAGAAAAATAAGTCTTCGGCTCGTTACAGCAAGAAAATGTAAAATAGTCCGGAACGAATATCCAAATTGTGGGTAAACTACCGGATATGTTTTTATGATTTAAACACTATATTATTAACGAAAGTTCATGCCACTTGTTTCATTTTTTAAATTAAATAAAATCATGCGTAAATTGGCTAAATCGAAGATCGAATTGGCGCAAATATTGTACATATTTAACGTGTAATAAAGGGTGGGCCATCTCTTGGAATCTTTTTGAACTACTACACTTTATTTTTACTTTCATGATATTCGACATCTTATATATGACAGTTCTTCAGTATACAACACCCGGTTAACGAAATGGCACGCTATAGGCAAGGCGCAAATTGAAACACGTATAACGCGTGTGAGGTGGCGCAGCGCGACGCGTGTTTTTGTAAACTACAGGATTTAAATAAGCGCGTAATGACCGGCGTGTGGCGCTGTAGTTGAGCTACAGTTTCTCGCGCGCGTGTGAAGGAAATCATATACAGGGTTGGGCATATGTGTCGGAACACCTGATTTCTGGCTAAACGTCTGTTGTTTTCTTATTTCTTTAAAAAGAAATGTGTATAGTTTTATTTATTCTATTCAGTGACGTATTTTGATTTTCTACAGCTATCCAATTTTTCGAGATATGACGACATCGGCAGTTTTTTTAAATGGAACACCCTGTATATTTTTACATTTTCGAATAGATACTTTTCCAACAATTGCATTGATGTATGGTTTGATGGATATGCGACTTGTGGTTTTTTAAATATTAAATAAAATAATTCTACATCTAGTTGGCTTTTTATATTTTTTCACTCTGTTTTCTTATAAAACAATTTCGTGTTTTTTATGTTTTCTGTAACTAACAGATAGTATCCATATGAAATATAAACATTGCTGTTCAATTTTGGGTGAACTAACTTAACGTGAAAAAATTACGTTGTTAATGATGGTCAGTTTTGGAGATTAGTAGAGATCTCTACAAGATGCATGCAATATTTTTAATGCAACATTCCCTGAGAGAAATTCCAATATTTATAAATCAAAATTTTTAAGTTTTCAACAAAATTTTTACGAAATTCCCAAATTTAATTTTTTATTATTTTATTTATTATTAAAAAAAACACAAGTCGCACACCCACCAAACCCTATATTGTTGTTATTGTTGAAAAGGTGTCTATTTGAAAATGTAAAAATATACAGGGTGATCCATTTAAAAAACTGCCGATGACGTCATATCTCGAAAAATTGGATAGCTGTAGAAAATCAAAATACGTCACAGCATAGAATAAATAAAACTATACACATTTCTTTAAAAAAAAATAAGAAAACAACATACGTTTAGGCAGAAATCAGGTGTTCCGACACATATGCCCAACCCTGTATATTTCGCTATATTTTATTAAAGTGTTTTCCCTTTATATTGGAATAATGGCAGACGAAAAATTAATAGAGGCGGTTAGGGCATATAAAGAGCTATACGATACAAAAAATGAAAACAACATGAAAACAAAATTAAAGAACCGGATTTGGAATGACATGCCAATGGTTTAAATTTGAAAGACGGTAAGTTTACACATTTTATATTTAAAATATTTTTATTTAAATACATAATATTTTGATATAATATGTCACTTTCTAACACGCACGAAGAGTTCTGTATTGTCAATATTTTCCAAGCATAACGGACAGACGTTGCCATGGAACTGCTCCCCAATTGTTAAAATAGGTAGTGAATTTCTCCCTTAACTCTGAAAGCATCTGATGATGTCCTCACTCTACTTCCCTGTACATGCAGTAGCTGAGTTCGTGGCAACTGATCAGTATTATTTACATCTTCTGCTACCACAACTGAGTGTAGTAAATAATTGTGCAAAACACAAGCAGATTTCACAACATCCCTCACAGTTTCCACTTTATTTTCAAATGGTTTTCTAAACACACGGAACCGTGAAGATAGTATACCAAAGGCACTGTTTGTCGTGCTCGAGAAAGCCTAGCGTTGAAAACTTGGTGTTCATAATTTCCAGTTACATCTCTCCTTGGATATGGTCTCATTAGGTTTTCTGACAAAGGAAAAGCCTCATCCCCCACAAAAACATGTGGCAACGATTCAGCAATCGTAGGTATTTGTTTAGGTTTAGGAAGTTGTAAAGTGTGATTCGTCATTGTCTTGCCCAAGTCACTACTAGCAAATACATTTCCATCGCTGAATCTTCCCATAGCACCAATATCAACGGTGGTAAATTTATAATCCGCGTCAACTGTTGCTATCAAAACTATGGAAAATGTATGTTTATAGTTATATGATGATCCGCTTTTACTAGGTTTTTTAATAACAATATGTTTTCCGTCGATTGCACCAACACAGTGAGGGAATTGCTATCTTTGCTCAAACCGCAAAGCTATGGATTTCCACGTTTGTGTTGTGGGTTCAGGTAAATATATTGGTTGCATACGATTCCATACAGCGACGGCTACCTCTAGTACAATATTGGATACCGTGCGATCTCCCAACAGGTAGTTATAAGCTATACTTTTGTAGCTATCTCCAGAAGCCAAATACCTGAAACAAAACAAAATTGCAACTTCAAGTATTAATTATATTGTTAAAATTGTTTCAGGGGACGACGCAAAAACTCTATGGCTTAAATTAAGAGGTAGCTATCGAGATGCACGGCCGCGACAGCTGAGATGTATGAAAAGTGGAGCTGCTCATGAGAACATTAAGCCATGGAGATTTCAGAAGCAGATGTCGTTTCTTGATTCATTTATGTCAACTGGGCCGCGCGAAGGAAACGTAAATGATAGCGATGACAATTCACAACTTCTTCCTGCAACACCATTAAGCGATGAAAATGTGGACAGCGAAGAAATAGAAGGAAATAGTTCACGTCAAAGTAAGAGGCATAACCTATCCGAAGTTGTTGATATTAACGGAGACGATACAGATAATTCCAGTAGGAGAGCGGAATATATATCACCCAATAAAAATAGTAGTTTGACTTCAGTGGTGTACAGCAAAGAGCCAAAAAAGAGGTAACAAGACATACAGAGTTTGTTTAAGCGATCTCTAGAACAGCGACAGAAGAGGGCAAAACAACGGGCCGAAGAGAGACAACTATTGGTATCAACGGAAAGCCTCAAAGATGACCCCCTATATAATTTTTTCATTGCCATGTACCAGTCAACAAAACAAATGCCCGCCAGTTACCAACATAAAGTCAGAAGCCAACTTTTCCAGACTGTATCTCAAGCTGAAGAAGAAATCATGAACGTCCCAAGTCGACCACTTTCGACATTGACTTCGTCTAATTACATACCTTCTCCTTATCCGTCGCCACCGACTTGGACAGATTCTCAGACACCGTTTCTACATTCTGAACAGCAAGGAGACCTGCAAAGATCTGACATTTCCGGTTTGGCAGACTATGTAAGCCAATTTGAGGCACAGTAACCCCAATAATATGTAGTATTATGTCAATATATTATAATATATAATATAATTATTATATTAATATAAATAAACCTTGCGGTAGTGTCAATATAGCATCATAAAGTTAATGTGAATAAAGTGAAATTAATAAATAATTTTGTAAATCCCTAATACCTAGTAAAAATAATATCAATGTTTATTACTTACCTTAAGAAGACTGCAAGTTTTTCCTTAGTTGATATCGGCTGTTGGGCATTACATCCATTTGCCTCAATGTCTTGACGAATACTCTCATGTACTTCGGAAAATTGGATTCGATTCATACGAAAGTAATTGTTAAAATCATCATCACTTATCTTAGTTGTAATTTTAAATTGACCACTCTTTTTTTCTCTCTGACAGAATATACTTATTGGGTGATTTAAATTTCTTGTTTATTAAGGAATAAAACACAATTTCCTCTTCAGCATCATCTGATGATTCTGATTCGGAACTTAAGTTTAATAATAACAATTGTTTTGATCGCGAATCAGACATCTGATACGTTTGAATTGGAAGTACTAATAAAAACTGCGTTTCAATTTGCGGATCACCACGCTACGCGTATGGCACGTACGCGTCATGCCGCTCGTGTCATGTCACCTCACACGCGTTATACGTGTCTCAATTTGCGCCTTGCCATACGCTTGATGAACGTTGGGAAATGTTAAAAATTTACTTTGAATGTAATTCGTGTATTGCAGAATCAGTGCGAAAATTGCGTACAAAATTCAAAAGTTTTCTTCAAGAAACCATCCACTTCGTTACAACGTCGGTAATTGGGCCTTAGAGCAGCTGGAAGCCGATGGTGAATTTTGGCGAAAAATTATCTTTTCCGATCAAGCGCGTATTCACCTCGAGGGCTATGTAAACAAGCAAAACTGCAGGATTTGGGCATCGGAAAACCCACACGTGATCGTTGAGCAACCAATGCATCCCGAACGAGTGACTGTATGGTGCGGATTGTGGGCCGGCGGCATCATCGGCCGCTATAAGACCATGATGGCAAACTTTTATTAAGATTTTAAAAAGATTCCTTGCGATGGCCCACCCTTTATATTAACAATTTACAGTTTTTGCAAAAAAATAAATTGTATTCACCAAGTGTCATCTTTTAACTTGCTATTCATGAAATTTCAATATTGCACTATGGTTATTGTAATGACCACGGAAAAAATGCGAAGGTATGATTTGGTCTTCTTTTTCAAGCGAGTGGTATCCCCTTAAGAGAGCAAAGGTGCAAAGCAGTGGAATTCATGTTAAAATTGTAGCCACTTGTCTTGAATTCGAATGTCTATTAAGGTGTACACTCGAAGAAATTCCAATAAAAAACGAAAACATTATATTGGACTGCACTCTTACTGGAAATTATTCGTCGCCATACAATACAATACTAATAAAAAAAGACCACCAGCAGGAGATAAAAGAAAAGACTGCATTATAAAACTAGTCGAGGAGAATTAGTCTGCTAGTACGTACAGGCAAATGGAAGCTGATTCTATGATGGAGTTAGAAGATCCTGAGCCAGCAGATTTGCCATCGCTTACAACCATTCGCAATGCAAAATACCAGTATCTTGAAGAGAACAAATAGATAAAAATGTAATTTTGGTAGTTAATAAAATAAAATAAATGTTTGAGAGAGAAACTCGGGAGGGCCGTGGACTGTATTTTTATTTCTAGAATTCTCCCGACTATATGTGATAAGCGAAAAGCGACAATGAATGGACGACGGAAAGGAAGTTGGACTCACCTGTAGGCTGCAACTCCTCTGTAATGGCACTGTTGACTATACGATTACGACGAACACGCGTAGCTAGCTAGCTTATATTAAATGTACTTAAAACTATGGACACACATTTGCTCGATCACTGCTCTTCTCGTTCTGTTCATCCTCCTTCCTACAGGCGATGGATGAGAGTTTTGGGAGGGATGATCACATGATAGGTTTTTTGGTTTTGGATTTCGCGAATTGAACATTCCGCGTAAATATGTACTGCGAGTGATCTTACAATTAAGTAAAATAAACAAATATATTGAGCGTAATACGAAATTTAACTTAACCCGATAATTTACACCCAACTAACTTATTATAACGATGAATAATTTCGGTTTTAAATTAATTTGAAGGTAACGGCACGATTTTAACTATGGGCCTCATCACCTCACCTGCGGCAGTTTTAATCTGCACCACTCTCGTCAGACCGTCCGCGCCCGGCATCAATCGCGTAATTCTGCCTTTTGGCCATTGCATTGGTGACATACCCGGACTGTACCAAAAGACAAGATCACCTTCAGAGAACGTTTGTGTTGATTTAACCCATTTTGGTCTATTCAATTGAGTGTGTAAATATTCGCGGCTCCACCTCTCCAAAAGGACTGGACCAGACGCCTGGTAAGTTACCATCTATTGAGACGGTTTATGGGCTCATCAAGAATATCAACCTCCGGTCGGGCCAGAATGGGGCCGCCAATCAAAAAATGCCCTGGAGTTAAGTAGTCAGTATCGTCATCAGGCGAATTTGATATGGAACATAGCGGACGAGAGTTTAGTATGCCTTCAATGCGAGTAAGCACTGTTTGAAACTCCTCTAGAGTTAATAGTTGTGCGCCAACGACGCGTTTAAAATGATGTTTAACGGACTTGACTCCGGCCTCCCAAAGACCGCCGAAATGGGGTGCATAAGGAGGGTTGAATCTCCATTCAATATTACGAGAAGCGAGGTAATGCGAAATTTGTTCATTCGAAGTATCCAGAAATTTGGTAATTTCAGATATTTCCCTTGCTGCCCCTTTGAAATTTCGACCTTGGTCGGAGTATATATGAGTAGGCAATCCTCGTCGAGAAATAAAGCGGTCTAATGCAGCAAGACACCCTTGTGTCGTGAGATCCGTAACGACTTCCAAGTGTAGAGCCTTTGTGACCATACATACAAAGAGGGCCATGTACGCCTTCACGGAGCGCGTTGTTCTCAATAATGAGGCTTTAATATAAAACGGGCCAGCGAAATCTAGTCTGGTATGACTAAAACATTTACTGGGTTGTAAACGATACGCCGAAATGGCAAGACGACTATTAGGAGGGATTAAATAGGGATGGCGAGACTTGTGCGAAATGTTAGCCCATTTTAATCGACCCCCCACCATGACGAATCCCTGGGGTGATAAAAATGGTGATAAACCACGGTAACGTTTAGAGCACAGTTTCCCATTTTCCAGATATTTTATTTCTGAACTTAAATGCTGTGCTTGGGTAATTTTAATAGCGAGCAAAGATGCATTTGTATATTCTTGACTACACAAAGGCCCGGATAAATATTTATCATCCGGTTTCTTGCGAACTTTAAGAAGAAGATTATGAGCAAAACGTTGAATGTACGCGAGAATTCGTTGTAATATTGTGAACGATGAAACACGTTCAAGCACTTCAACAAATGGTGTTGAATCGAATGAAGAGATGTGAGAGAAAATAGCTAATTCTTTAGTATCAGGAAGAGCTGAGGGAATCTCCGTTTTATCTGTGGGCCATTCTGCTAACGGTTTAAACAGAAAATTGGGCCCCTTCCACCAGAGTGTACAATCTATGAGCTCCGATGGACTTAACCCACGACTCGCCGGATCTGCAGGATTTTCCAAACCTGGGACGTGTCTCCATTGAGCATCTGCATAATTTTCGTGAATTTGTGTAACCCGATTTGCGACGAATGTTTTTAGACGGGGTTCGAATCCAGGCAAGTACCGTGGTAGATTCAGTAAAACATATCGGGACATCCATATGAATGGACGAAAAAGAAGGTGCTACCATCTTCATCAATTTCGATAACATACATGCGGCCCCAAGTTCCAGTCATGGTATCGTCCAAGTTTTTAGTGGAGCTACACGTGTTTTCGCAACGATTAGATGAATGAGAATCGAGTCCTGTAACTCCAACCGAAGATATATGACAGAGGCCATCCCTCGAGAACTTGCGTCGGAAAACCCAATTAATCGAGCATTCCCGTAAGTGGGTGCCATTATCCACCGAGGGATGTGTATATTGCTAAGGGAGGGTATCTCTTTAATGAGACGTTTCCAATGTTCCATAATATCTAAGGGTAATGGGTCATCCCAGCCACTTTTCAGTAGCCACAAGTGCTGCAATAGCGCCTTAAACGATAAGAGAAGCGGACTGAGGTAACCATTAACATCGTAAATCCGAGCAACTCGTGATAATATTCCACGTTTTGTGGGAATTTCTTCCTCAGAATTAATGACGTATGTAAAATGATCATGTGTAGGATTCCAGTGCAATCCCAACACCTTTATTGAGGACAGACTATTCGTAGGTAATTCCTGCGATATCGAAGTATTGCTAGGGATAACGTGGCTATTTGAACTTGCCCATTTCCCAAGCTCAAATCCGCCCAATTTCAAAAGTTGAATGAGTTCGTTACGCAACTCAATTGCTCCGTTCACGGAATCTGATCCAGCTAATATGTCATCCACATAGGTGAGCGAACGCAATGCTTCAGCAGCGAGGGGATAATGAGAACCTTCATCTTGAACTAACTGCAGCAATGTGCGTTGGGCCAAAAAAGGGCTACAAGTAGCTCCAAAGATTACTCGTGTGTGTTCCCACTCGGTTATGGGTTCTTGTGTCGAAAATCGCCACAATATATGTTGATATTTGCGATCGTCTGGATGTACCAAAATTTCTCGGAACATGGACCGAATGTCGCATGTGAGAGCTATTTTTGAAAGTCGAAAACGAGTAATTATTTGGCCGATATCTGCTTGCAGTTTCGGACCAGACATAAGAGTGTCATTTAAGCTAATTCCATTTTTATCCTTTTCTGCGGGATTGAATACAACACGGACCTTTTTGCCGATATTATTTTGTTTGGTGACACCATGATGTGTGAGAATATAAGGCATTGCCTCTTTGGAGGGTACTAAGTGACCCCGTGACATATAATCTTGGATATTTTCAGAGTACATCTTGTGTAAGACATTATCGCGTGCAAAGCGACCTTCAAGCTTTAAAAACCGATTAAGTGCAATTTCCCTATTGCAACTCAATTTAGGAGAGATTCCCTCTTTGAATGGTAGTCGCGTAATGTAACGACCTAGGCCATCTTGAGTAGTAGTTTGTTGAAAATATTGTTCGCAAACCTCCCCTTCCGGAGACATTGGTTTTTCGACAGAAATCTCTTCATTTTCCCAAAATGCCCTGAGTGTATCATTCAATGAAGGTTGTGATTCGATGTGATTTAACATTGCAACAATTGAGGTTGGATTAGAATTGGGCATGAAACCCATGATAACCCATCCCAGCGTTGTGAGAACAGCCGTAGGGCTGCCTTTGATATGAGAGGGTGTATTTGGAGTTAATTCAAGAACAGTTCCCACCCCTAATAATAAATCTATGGGTGCCGGTTTGTGAAAATCCGGATCTGCTAAACTCAAAGAAGAGAATCTATCACGAATTTTTGGAGTAATCAATCCAGTAGGCAAATCTGCTGTGATGTGAGGTAAAACTACCGCTGAGAAATTGATTACTGGATCATGCGATTTTATGGGGGCTAATTTGCAATTCACGAGACCTTGAGGCCTCCTTAGGGGGGTTTGACCAACTCCTTTAATATCATATGGACAACGTGAGCGCGACAACCCTAATCGATCAGCTAATGAAGCAGTGATAAAATTCACCTGACTTCCAGGATCGAGAACGAGTCTACAATAATGCCACTGACCGGAGGAGCTTAATACCTTTGCCCGTGCGGTGCCTAGTATGGTTGTTAAACCATCGATAGGACAACATGAATTAGCTAATGAGACGGAAGGCTGAATTGTATTTTCGTTATTATTGGTCAGTTCGCTAGATTGTTGAATAACAACATCTTGTGCTACATGCGACCGGTTATTGTCAAAATGTAAGAGTGTATTGTGGCGTTTACTGCCACACCGTTTGCAAAAATTTATCGATGAGCACTGTGAAACATTATGCGGGCCTAAACAGGCATAGCAACGTTTGTTAGATTTAACAATTTCATGCCTAGCCTTAGGTGTCGCTGCGAGAAACGAGGGACAAGTTATCAATTTATGATTAGATTTGCAATGTGAACATACAATATTTGGATAGCTAGTGTAACGTTGTGAAACTACTTCCTGCGCTGCCAATGAAACACGTTTTCGCTTTTGATGTTGATCATTAACTGCATGTGCTTGACTGGAAGTTGTAGCTGAATGTGAAATCAGATCGGCCACTGCACAATGATCACGTAGAAAACGCACGAGATCATTAAATGTAGGTAAATTATTATCCAAATATCGTTGTTCAAAATCCTTCCGAGTTTTTGGAACCAACAAACGAAGTGAAAATTCCAGCAATAAATAGTCAGATAAATCCTTGATCTTAAGAGCCTTCAGAGACGTAACATTTGCTTGTAGTGTGTCGACAAATTCTCTTAACCCTTGAGATGAATCAGTTTTCAGAGGATTTAAATTGAAAATTATTGATAAGTAGTGATTAGCGATAAGTCGTTTATTTGTATATCGCTTAACTAACAGCTGATATGCGATAATATAGTTTTCCGGAGAGAAGTTAACCGTTTGAACCAAACGCAGAGCGTTACCCTCCGTGTAACTGATTAAATACGAGAATTTTTTAATATCGGGTAAAGCTGTGTCGTGAATTAAATTATTATATATCGCTATGAATGCGGGAAATTTCTCCGCGTGTCCATCAAATTTGGCAATCTGAATTTCAGGTAAATGCACCCGAGATTCACCCGCTGATGATACTGCCACCGCAGACACGGAGGTTGATACATATTTGCCCGCCTCCGCTTGAACACTATAATAGATGTCATCAAAGGCTTTACTTAGTTCAATTGTATTAGTGCGAAAACTAATGTGAACGCTTGACAAAAGTGTGAGTTCATCTAAAATATTATTAAATTCTTCCCGTACGTTTGGAAGTTGAGCCGCACGAGTTTTAAAAACATTTTTCTACTCCCACCTCTAAAACGTCATTTATCGCATATGTTTCCATGACGCTAAGTGATTCTTTAAATACACCTTGACAAACTGTGACTTTGTGCATTTTAGTCATGGACTGAAGTTAGCTCCAGATCTTTAAATCGCTAAAATCAATTGAAACTCAAAATCAAGTTAGTTGGAGTAGGCTTTGAGTTGTTAATTGTCACATGTCAACGGCTCGCAGTGCGACCACGCGCATGTAATTTTCATGGTATAAATAAAGTACTTTTCGTGTAAATAATGAACAACAGTGAAAGTGACGAGGATACCCCCGAAATTATTCAAGCAGCGACATCGGCAACTGCTAATTTGCTGCCGGCGAAATCAAAAAACCAATACGAACGTACGTATAAACTGTTCCAAGATTGGCGTCAAGAAACGCAAACAAATTCACTTTCTGAAAATGTCTTACTTGCATATTTCGACGACCTTTCGAAAAGGATGAAACCGTCCTCGCTATGGGCAATCTACTCAATGTTGAATATTAAAAACAATGTGGATATAAGCAAGTACCCCAAATTGTGCGCGTTTCTGAAGCGGAAATCGGACGGTTACAGACCTAAAAAGTCGAAAATTTTGACGCCGCAGCAAATTAAAGAATTTTTGTCGTCTGCTCAGACAAGGAATACTTATTTACAAAGGTAAAATGTAAAATTAAATTAAACAGAAATATTAAAAGTATAAATATTTCAGGTTGGGCTAATTTTCGGCATAATGGGAGCTTGTCGGAGAGCAGAATTGATGAAAATTGAAACAAGTCATATTGAAGACCTCAACTCTGCCATCTTAGTTCACATTCCCGATACAAAGACAAAAACAGAACGTCAGTTTGTTATTGGAGGTACTTTCTACCATACCTGTAAGAAATATATAGAACTTCGACCCACAAACCTAACAAGTACCCGATTTTTCCTAAATTACCAGCAAGGAAAATGTACAAAACAGCCCATTGGAATAAATAAATTTGGAAGCCTCCCTAGCGTTGTAGCAAAATTTTTAAAGTTGCCTGACCCTACTTGTTACACCGGACATTGTTTAAGAAGATCATCAGCGACGATTTTAGTAGACTCGGGTGCGAACATAACAGCTTTAAAGCGTCATGGAGGATGGCGCTCTACCACTGTAGCAGAGGGTTACATAGACCACTCATTAAGCAACAAAATTGAGACAGGGAATAAAATCTTCAATACCGTACAAAATAGTGATGTGCAAAATAATGTGGAGAATATTAATATTCCAATTACTGAAAGTTCCAGCTTTAATTTAGACGAAAGTGAAACAAGGAATACTTTCACCTTAAATAATGCACAACACCAAAGAAATTTAGGAGAAAGAATGATTTCCTTTAGCAATTGCCACGTCTCTAATGTAACTTTTAATGTGTATCTACCCAAGTAGATTAATTTAATAATATTATGATGTTCATTTAAAATAATAAAATCATTTCAAAACTTTGTCAATTTAGTCGTAGAAAAAGTATAGTATGCAATTCGTGTTATAAACTTCTCTAGACACTCGTTATTAAACACTCGCTCCGCTACGCTCCGCTCGTGCCTAATTAACTCGTGACTAAAGTGCCGTTTATAACACTTGTTGCATAATATACTATTATTTTACCCGGCAAGTTTTCAATTAAATCATGACATAACTGCAGCTGATTCCACAGACGTTCCTTTTTATTAGTGATTAACGTGAAGCGCTTCAAGTCTTCGTCTTTCGGTGCAATACTCATTTTAATTATAGTAAGCGTAATATAACAATGCGAATGATGCGAGATGCGAGCGAAGTGAGGAGACGTGATTTTGCGAAGAGCGTGATTAGAATGAGAGCGCGCAGGTGTGGCGACTATCAGGATGCGCGCGCGAAAGAGCAAACCGTGTGTCCCGGCGTCGATGTGATATGCGAATTTCAAGATGGCCCGAAGCGAGAAAAAAAACCAAAATTTTGAAATTTAGCCCAAATTTCGTGAATCACGCGATAAATACTGCGATTATGCAATCTATCCGGTTCGACAGGACCAATTATGTTTGAGAGAGAAACTCGGGAGGACCGTGGACTGTATTTTTATTTCTAGAATTCTCCCGACTATATGTGATAAGCGAAAAGCGACAATGAATGGACGACGGAAAGGAAGTTGGACTCACCTGTAGGCTGCAACTCCTCTGTAATGGCACTGTTGACTATACGATTACGACGAACACGCGTAGCTAGCTAGCTTATATTAAATGTACTTAAAACTATGGACACACATTTGCTCGATCACTGCTCTTCTCGTTCTGTTCATCCTCCTTCCTACAGGCGATGGATGAGAGTTTTGGGAGGGATGATCACATGATAGGTTTTTTGGTTTTGGATTTCGCGAATTGAACGTTCCGCGTAAATATGTACTGAACAATAAACTTTAGAGTTTTAAGGAATAATTCGCCAAATTAGTCATGTATCATTTAGAGTATTTTATTGGAGCAATGCCCAAATATACGTTTACAGAAGGTATTGTGAAAAATCGCTTCATGCCAAATTGGCAATTGATTGGTCTAGTAAAAAAAAAAAAAATGGGCATACGAAATCAAAAAGTATATTTCTTTATAATATCGTTATTTATGATACAGATTTAAAAAAAAGCAGTATTGTGTTGGATTACTTTTAACAAGCTGCCATACTACAGAAGAGTTTGGTTAAAATCTGCATCAGCTACTCCAAATAAAATTGTTGTGGATATGTCTAAAGCTGTAATGTATGCTATTGTGAATACTTTCACACAGTTCTGTAGCCTAAATGTATATATTAAAGCTTGTTACGACCAAATTTTTGGAAATTAATTTGAAATACGGAACTGTTATGTGACGATGTTGCTCATTTTTTAAAGCTGTGCTCAAACTGGAAAAGCCTAAAAGATGTTTATAAGCCCACAAGAAACATTTTATCGTACAATAAAACTTTGCAATGTGCAAACATTGAAGATTTACGTACGATAATATCAGCACTTTGTGTAGTGGCATCTTCGGACAATGAAGGAAATTCCATCGTAATGGGGAAAACAACCACTACTGCGGTAATATCAAAAACATGGCTAAAAACAAGAATTTCTACGGGTACCGAAAATGTTATTAGTTATATTAATGAAAATGAAGATATAGATGAATAGCAAATGACACTTACATTGATTCAGTAAGTGATTTTGACAAAGCTTTCATGGCATGGTTCGTTGTAATAAAAAATGAAGCTAAGCGAATTACTTCCAATCTCGAAGAAGAAGGTGATCAAAGAAATCAACAAGTTCTTCCTGAAATTATTGAAGATTTTCGAAAAGTTATTCCACTAATTGATGATACGATTAAGTTTTTTGATTAGTAACTAACGCACTATGAAATTATAGTACAATTATAATCCTAATATAATTATCAATAAATGTTTAGTATTAATTGAATATATAATATTTTCACGACTCGCGCAGCGAGGAGTGCTCCAATGCAACGAGTGCCCCACAATGCCTCTTATTGAACAAGTATAATATACTATTTTTTCTACTTTGGTTTTAGTTAAGGAATTATTTCTAAAATAAAATATATACTTAACCCTAGTGAGTTTTATCTTTTAACATTTGGCAGCTCTAAAAACATTTGATCCTTTCGAACGAATTTAATATTTGACATACATATTTCTACGGCGATTTCAATAGTTAATTTTAAAACATATTAAATCAAGAATACACACCTCCAAAAATAAGGGAGGTTGCCAAGGGTGCGACAAACAAACTAGTTCCACGTAAGTTGTAACCAATTTAAGCTTATAAAATAATGCAACGCCTAAATGATAATCGAAATTTAAGGTTATGTTTACATTTGTTTCTCGTTCCTCGTGTCAGGCATCGATCGACGCTAATTAAAAATCCACACCGAATTAACATACCTACCCAAGCGGCTCCTTTTCGCCGCGAATGAAACATGCATTATACTCTCGCTGTTGCTTCCGTGATATTCGTTTTGCAAAGTGATAATACATACATATAATAAATTACAAGCTTTGTTCTGTGTATGTTGTGTTGCCTAAACGTCGTTACCGAGAACTAAGTGAATTCATACGTCCGGCCACTGTCACCGAGTTCCTACATTTTCCACGCGGGTAAAAAGTAAACAATATGACGCCTCCATTTTCTTTAACCTTAGTGGTACCGGTGGCGAACTCCCCAATATGCATTATCGAACGTATTCAGTGTGTAACGCATTGGACGGTTCCAATTATCCCATGAATTAACGGCAATTTTACATTTTGATGTCGACATATGTCACGTTTAAGTACTGCCAATCGCGACAACTAAAATGTTACCATAAATAGTTTAATAATGAAGAAAAACTGTAAAATAAAAAATCTCATTATTAAACTATTTTTGATATAACAAAAGCTCGATTGTTAAACCAAAGTAGAAAAATAATTATACATTATGCGACGATGCAAGTGCGACTGAAGATGAGGTAATTATGAGTACATATGCTTATAGTTACCATTCAATAAGTTAATATTTTTTACATTGTATTTTACGATAATTTCATTGAAGTTTCTCAAAGTGAAGTACAGGAACAATTAGTAAAAGTGCAATGTAATGTAATGTAAGTAGAATCAATGTTTCTTTATTTTTTATTTTAAATTATATTGTGAAAGGATATTAATATGAAATAAATATTAATTCTTCCAAACACATACTCATTTTAACAAGTTCGCTGCCACCAACGCGTACTGCGTATGTGCAATCCCAATTGCAGTGGCAGCGAACGTGTTAAATTCTAAATGTTTAAAAATTTCGTCTGGTTTTGCCTTATAGCATTCTTTTAGCATTTCTTTTGGAACAGGTCTTAGTAAAAGCGATCAAGTAAACCTAGAGAGACTTGTAATCCAATTCAATGCAGGATTGAATAGAAACAGACTCCAAAAAACCGTAAACCTCGACTCGATAATCGAAACAAAGATCCCTAAACCGACATGGAAGAAGACGGCAGATGAGCCATATGGAATCAAGAAAACTTCAGAGATGGAAGGAGCATATACAAATTAAGACACATAATTACAGTTGGACATTGAACTATGAGCTTCGTGTCAAATGACGTTGGATCAAGGTCTATCATCAGTGTGTAACGTCACTACACAACAATATAAAATGCCAATATACATTTATGGAGAAAACATTATGCGTATATTGTTTCAAAAGAACAAAAACCAATCCTGGAGTTTCGAAAACGACAAATGAGGAAAACTGGAGAGGCTTAAATAAGAGGAGGAAGGGGAAATCTTATTTGGAGCCATCCAGCGAAATTTTAAGCTTCAACAGGGATTAAAAAAAAGTGCATACGATCAGTTTGCTCAGAAATAGCAGTCTTGATTATCTCAAGCCCATATAAATCGAAGGTGCGCAGGTTGTGCTATAAAACACCTGTGTTTACGATTCATTGTCACAGCTATTGGCAGCATCATTTTGCGACAGTGGCTATTTTAAGCAATTTATATTATCACATTGCCACAATAAATGGCTAAGTTTGTTTATTAAAGAATTTGTTAGCGGAGGTATAAGTAAGAAAACATACAGACTACGGGGTGAAATTCTCTTCGACATGTCCAGTAAACAAAATTTACCACAAAGTATAATTTTACGAAATGTGGAAACTTATATAAGATTTTAATCTTTATTGCCTTATTCAGTGATTTAATCATTTGTTTGACACTCGTCAATCACTAAAGGAACATTTAAATAATCTAATCTTAGAAAAACAAGGGGAGGATCAGATGTGTGACTCACCGATTAGATCCATCTTTGGTACACGTGTAGGTCATGACTAGGAGTGTAACAGGTGCAAGAAATAGGGCGCACTATTCAGCCGTTTTCGAGAAAAAAGGGTTTTTTTTCTTTGCTGTGCGTTTATATACCATTTATGTCAACATACAATATCGACCCCTTGACGTATTGGTAAAATCTCCGGTTTGTAGGTCGAGACCAGATCGATAAAATTGCCAAGAAACCCGAACTCCCTGCTGCTAATGCAACATCCGCCCGAGAATTCCGACATTCGTATGAATTCACAGTATCACGCCACACAATCAACAAATCCGGAAATGAGCAAGCAGGAAGTGCTTAGGCTCAATTCACTTCTGCGTCAGGAAATAAAAAAAAATCGTGACTTACTGCGCTCAGCACAATATCAAACTCTCTAACTCAACCCCGATTAAACAACGCCGCCGCCCGTTAAATCCTCGCCTTCTTGATGTTGTGAATAGAGATTGAAAGTATACTAGAGGATAATATCTTAGAAGCTTCCCCTAGCCCGTGGAGTAACCCAATAGTACTAGTGAGGAAAAAAGATTACTCGTTCCGATTCTGTGTAGATTATAGAAAAGTAAACAACGTAACCGTCAAAGATGCCTATCCGTTACCACAAGTTCAAGCAATACTTGATAAACTCAGGGATGCACGATGCATCTCTACGATAGACTTAAAGCAGGAGTATTGGAAAATTCCGTTGTCAACATCTAGTAAACCGATAACGGCTTTTTTTTCGATTCCTGGCAGGGGACTATTCCAATTCAAAGTTATGCCATTCGGGCTACACTCTGCCCCTGCTAGATTTCAAAGATTGTTTGATACCATTATTAGTCCTGACATGGAACCATTCGCATTTGCTTACTTAGATGACTTTGTGATACTGGGGAAAAACTTTAACGACCACTCTTTGTACTCTAAAGACAGTGTTTCCACGATTAAGGAACGCAGGTCTCCGTCCGAACAGAAGTGCCAATTCTGCAAGGGAACTGTAAAATATCTTGGTTACACCGTGGGAATTACAACCGATCTGGCAAAGTAGCAGCACTCGACAAAAAATTGTGTAATGATTCATTTCGTTGATTTTGATTTCTGTAATACTATATTCTAAATGGTTTTATTATTTGACAGTTTGTATTACAATAGCGACAAAACAAAAGCATTGCCACATGCCCACTAAAGTGCACTGTGCCCTGCGAAATTATACCCTCCAGAAATGCGACGAAAAATTAATCTTCGAAATAATTGAAAAAATACTTGCTTTAGGAATATGTTTGTATAATACTTTTTTGTAGTAAATTTTCCTGCCAATCGTGCTATGCGATAAAAAAATGGGTCATTTCATTTAAAAAATTGAATTACGAGATATTTAAGAGGGCACTTAGATATTGACATTTTATGAACACTTATTATCATAATTGACAGTTTCCAATTATTTTACTCATAGAGGCATACAATTAGAGCTGTAACTCATAATTTTATCTTATTCTTAAGAGAAGTTATAGAAAGATTTCAGGCTACCTTTTAGAGGCCAAAATTTTAGAAAAAAATTGTTTTCTTGAAAACTAAAAGAGATAAGTATACATACGTTCTTATAAAATATGTTGCAATTTAAGCGAGGAATCCAAAAATTTAATAATATTTGGGGTGTTCTATTTAAAATAAGAAAGTTGGTGCTACTTGTGGTGGAACCGAAAGTGATAGAAAGTTGAAAATATTTCACACGAGGAGAACTGATTCAACCGTGTTATGAGGATATAACGGCAACCCCGTAAACTTTTAACGAACGGTTTAGCGTAGACACCCTGTATACATGTAGCTCTAGAAAATAATGCTGAATTCCATGCTATTTACATGGATTTCAGCAAAGCATTCGACTCCGTCAATCAATTTATTCTTATTAAAAACCTATAGCGTTATGGTCTCTGTAATCCATTATTAAGTTGGTTTTCAACATATCTGTCCGAGAGAAAGCAATTAGTAAAAATTAAATCCAATCTATCAAAATCTTACATCGCAACATCTGGTGTTCCATAAGGGTCCAACCTGAGCCCCCTATTATTTACTATTTTTATAAATGATTTGTCTCAGATACTCAAGTGCCTTCATCTCCTTGTTGCCGATGATTTGAAACTTTATTGTAAAGTAGATAGTATTCACGATTGTATTAGAATCCAGGATGACATTAATTCTGTACATAACTGGTGCCTTTTAAATGATATGAAGCTAAATATCGATACATGTTATTACATATCTTTTTCGCACCGCAAAAAACCATTGAAGTGTCAATACGCCCTAAACAACTCTAATCTCAAACAGGATTTGGTAAAATATCTTGGTGTTTTCCTAGATTCTAAACTCTGATTTAGTTATCACATTGACTATGACACGTTGAGCACCACCATGGTACCAGAAAATCTGGTCTCAAAAATCCAAAAAATGTTTTTTGTCTTTTTTGAGACGTTTATGTCTGACATATACAACGTGTCCACGTAAGTATGCAACATATGGGGAACAAACTTTTTTATTATTAATTTCTCAGAAAATTTTATTACTTATAAAAGTTGGTGCTTGATCCTAAACTTACAAAAAAGACAAAACAAATGATATTCGACGCATTAGCAAGATAATTTAAAAAAAACTTTATAACTTTTGCAATTTTTATGCGAATTTTATCAAGTATTCTCAGTTTTGACTTTTCTGCCATTCATATTTATTACTAGCAAATAATTAATAAGTTATTTATTAAGAATGGTTGTCCACAAAATTATGGCAGAGTGATTAACTTTACAAGACAGAGCAGAGTTAGTGCTAATATGTGGCGTGGCGATAACTATAAAACCTGCAGAGAAGCAGCTGAAATTTTTAACGGCAGGTACCCCGAAAAGAGAATCAGTTATTCACATGTGTCAAGAATTTTAAAGCAATTTAAAAGGACCGGAAAATTTGAATTGCATTTTAAATAAGAACCTACAAAACCAGTGAGAAATTTGGAGAATTCGTTGGATTTTCAAAGAGTGGTTGAAAATCCTCAAATATCTGTAAGAAAATGCGACTGACGTTTAGGATTGGGAAAGTCAACACTACATTAGGTACTAGCGATGAATAAGTTTAAAACATTTAAACCAAGATATATCCAAACTTTCCAAGAACATGATTAGGACAAATGTTCAGAATTTTGTTTCATGGTAGAAGGTGAAATAGAAACTGACAATTACTATATGTAAGAATTAAATTTTAATATTAACTATAAGATTATTGACCTACACATCCACTAACACTGAAATGTAAACCTAGGTGGCATACGTGAATAAACATTGATTGATTGATTGATTGATATAACATTTCCCAAGAAGATCCTGTTTACTGATGAAGCTACATTTACTACTAATAGTGTAGTTTCATCACAAAACTGTCGTTGGTGGTCAACAGAAAATCCAGCATTCTGAATTATCAGCTTATGTTTGGTGTGGAATTTTGAACAGAAAAATTATAGGGCCCTACATATTTCGGCAGAGTTTAAATTTAGAAAGGTATTTAGAATTTTTAAATATGGAATTGGAAAATGAATTTGACATGTTAACTTTGAATACAAGAAATTCTCTTTGGTTTATGCAGGATGGGGCACCTGCACATAGTGCTCGTGTCATAGTTTTATATTGAAATGAACAATTTAATAAGAAATTGATTGGAAGACATTCAAGATTTTCATGGCCTGCTCGCTCACCCGATCTAAATTCACTTGATTACTTTTCAACAGAGTTTATTCTGAGAGGCCTTTTGGAAACTTAGAGGATTTTGAAAATAAAATTCGCAATGGTGTAAGATATTTAAATAATCATCCCAATATTCTTGAAAATGTAATCAGGGATTTTAACAGAAGAACAAATTTATGTATTTAGAGGGAAAGGGATCACATCGAGTGATTGTAATTTAATTAATAATATCGTTAAGGTTGTTCATTTCAAAGAAATTACATTTTTTTGTTGATTAAAACCGTATTTCATTTGTTTTGTATATGTATATTCACGAAATTTCGGTATTCGCATATCTAGTATTCTAGGAATAATTTATATCGTAGGGCCGCGTGGCACAGACACTGTGCCGCAATATTTGCATGTTCATACTTGTATTCTCTTGTCTCATGGTTTCCCAATAAAGTGTATCATTTGTTCGTATATAGTTGTGAGTACAACTAGTGAAATATCGGTGTGCTATGAAGCATTGTATCTAAGGCGACGATAATAATTATTGTTTCAATCATAAAAAACTTTAATTAAATAAATAATAATCGAAGTTGCTCCGTATATAGCTGAATCAAAAGTGTGAACATGCCTCTGAATATAAAAAACTTTGTTTGATACACACGTTGCGGTGCCCGTAATTATGGACGATTATGAAAGGTAACAAAACCGTCTTCGTTCATTGTGGGACGAAATATTGTCTGATAAAGAAAGTGTGGCAAGTAAATTTCCTGACGTTCATTTATCTGATGAGTTTTCACCAAGTTCATCAGCTAGCAGTGATTGCGGTGATTCATCACCTCCAAGGAAGCGTAAAGGAGTTATGCAAAAAAACAATACAAGCGCATCTACAAGTGGTCAGCGAAATGTAGATTCAAACACAGGTAGAAGTAATGTAGATCGTATAATAGACGACGTCATTGAAGAATATGCAGTATATAATAACGACGAAGAACTTGAGGAAATCTGACTAGATAACTTGATTTGGGCACCTGTTGATGGTTCATCTCTGAAGCAGTTCCCCTTTTCTGTCAATGGTGTTGGAATAAAAGCTGATGTATATGAAAAATACATAACAAAAAGACCCTATGACGTATTCAAACTATTTATTACGGACGATATAATAACGTATATGGTGCAAGAAACAAATCGTTACGCAGAGCAAAATCTATCAAAAGAAAATTTGAAACCCAGATCACGTATCAAAAAGTTGGTACCTACAAGTAACGAAGAAATGGAGACATTTTTGGGCTTTTTATTGTGGATGGGTTTATGTAAAATGCCATCACTAAGATCATATTGGAAAAAATCTAAGTTATATTCGAATCAGATTTTTAAGAGTATGTCACGAAATGTCACGAAATATGTTTGAATTGCTTCGGAATATGTGGCATTTTAGTGACAATGATGATGCAACACTCGAAAATGACAAGCTCAGGAAGATAACTCCCATAATCAATAAAGTATTAGCGAGATTTCAAGATGTGTCACATCCTGGCTTGAAAGTTTGCATAGACGAGACAATGGTTCCATTCCGTGGTAGACTAAAGTTTAGGCAATACATCAAAAATAAACGTCATAAGTTTGGAATCAAATTGTACAAACTATGTACTGAAGGAGGATATACATACAATATAAAAGTTTATTGTGGTACTGATGCGGCAGAAGGAGGACTATCATCTTCGAATGTGATATTTTCCCTGATGAATAATCTTCTAGATGCTGGCCGACAATTATTCGTAGATAATTATTATACCAGTATGTCGTTGGCTTCTGATTTATTAAAACGAAATACCCACCTTATTGGCACATTACACAGTAATAGGAAATATAACTCCAAAGAAGTTATACAGAAGAAATTGAAGCGCAAAGAATTATATGCTCAAGAGAGTGGAACGGGAATAGTGGTTTTGAAATGGCGCGATAAACGAGATGTACTTGTTAAAGAGGTAAAATGAAAAATAAGATATTGATTATCACTAAGGTTTTAATCTGAGAACAAATACTAATCCTAAATATCGAGAGAGGTTACAAAGCGGTTTTGGGCGTACTCTTCACACCGCGTTGTGTATACGATTAACTTGTTCATGTTGCCCTCACTTGTTCACGATATATTGCGCACGCGCACTTCAGCGTAACTTACTATACAGTATATCAGTGGTACTACTATGCAAATGTACATATAACTCAATAGTACTCATGCTGAGTACAATTCATAAAGACAATGTGAAGACAATGCAACAAAGAGGTGTCCAAATTGAGAAACCAGAAATTGTTTTTGACTACAATCAAGCAAAGGCAAATCGTACTCGCATTGCTTACGACGAACAATTAAATGGTACAAAAAACTTGCCATAGAGTTATTACTGGGGTCCGCAATTGTATACAAATCTGTTACGCAGCATAATATTTCAATCACAGAGTACCGCGAAAAATTGTGTCTATCTTTGCTAGAAAAGAACACTTAATTGGGCCCCAATTCTGATAATGAGATAAGATGCAGAGGAAGAGCACATCTTGGGGCATCAATCTATGAGACTACGGCGTGTCGTGTACTATCGCAATCTAAAAGAGGAACAACGGAGAAAAATTGCAATAAATAAATCAGCCTGTACTAAGTGGCAGTGTTCTGGCTGCAAAAAATATTATTGCGTTACATGTTTCTTTGTAGATCATTCTAAGCAATAATTAGTTGTGATGTAATGTAACGTTTGAATAAAATCGACCCATTGTAGTCTCTCATTGCACCATTCCAGACGGCACCTCTTATGGCGAGGAGTTAAGGGCAAACAAAGAAAATGACGGTACGACTTGAGACAAAATGATCGAATTCTCCAGTAAACTGTTCGAACGGAAATTCCTTGGTTAGTTAAACCTCTCCAGATGTCCCCAGTGGCTCTTGAGCCGAAGAGCTCGATCTTCACGTTCTGTAGTGTTTCTAGGGCGCCCAGGTCGTAATCTCCGCCGTTGTTCCTATCCCTCGGTCCATCTATGCCAACATCGAAATATTGTACTGACACTTCTGCCAATTCATTGGGCAATATCACGAATTGACAAACCTCCTTCTCTGAGTCCGATTACTCTACCGCGTTCAAAATCGCTTAATTGTTGAAATACGCCACGTTGACGAACTCGAGGCATCTTCTGATTTAAATGGGGAACCAATTAACTGATTTGCACGATAAAATTGTAATGTCGCTGCTCAGTTAATTTAACAAAATAACAATAAAATTTCTTTAATTTTTTATACGCCAAGGTAAATTGATCAAAGAGTAACCATGATTTTTTAATCATTTCTTAGTGTGGATTGTTTACGTATTATCTGAAATTTTCATAAAAATTGAGCGACAAATTCTTGATTTTCTTTTACTTATGGCGGCCAGTATATGTTTTAGTAGCTTGTCCGTTAAATAAATGATTATGATTATAATATTAAACCCCGCGAATGAACACGGTCCGTAAGGACACCTGAAAATATTGAAAGAGTAAGAGCGGCCGTTGTTCGCAATCCACGACTTTCAATTCGAAAGAACACGTATGGCCTAAACATTCATCGTTCTAGTGTTCACCGTATTTTAAAGAGTGATTAAAAGTTTCATCCATACAAGATTCAACTCGTTCAAGTACTTAACGAAGCAGATTATCAATGCAGGAGAATTTATTGTGAATCGATGATTGAAAACTTCGATGATGTAAAGCATCATTTTTAGTGATGATGCCCACTTTCACCTAGAGAGATACGTTAACAAACAGAACTGTCGATATTGGGACTCAAACAATCCTGCAAACAAGCATCAAAGACAGTTGCATAGCCCAAAGGTTACTGTTTGGTGCGCAATGTCGGCATAATTGGTTCATATTTTTTTGGGGCCAATCAGGGTCGCGCCTTAACCGAAAACAGTCATCGATACACTGCCATGCTTCGTAACTTCTTCATCCCAGAACTGCAGCAATTTCCTGGTTAGAATGTTGAAACTTGGTTCCAGCAAGATGGAGCAATAGCAAGAGAATCTATGGCCACCGTAAGAGAGCTCTTCCCGAATAAAGTAATATCCAGGTTTGGTGACTTTTCCTGGCTTCCAAGGTCAACGGAATCCTACCCCGTCAGACTTTTTCTTATGGGGATATTTAAAGAGCAAAGTATACATCGACCGTCCGGCTAATATTCAAGAGTTAAAGGAACGCATACGAATAGAAATTAACAATATTTCTGTGGAGATGTGCCAGCGGGTAGTGCAAAATATGAGAACCAGGTTCGAAGAATGTTGCCGACGAGATCGTAGACATCTGGACGACATAATTTAAAAAAAAATCGCAAATTCATACTATCGTTGTACCACAAAATATTTTTCTATAATTACACACTTGTATTTTATGGATTTTTAAAAAGTTCATTCAATTTTGAGACACCCTGTATATACAATTTATTTAATTTGGTTTATTCTGCATTGGTTTTTATTTTCTTCTTGACTATAATTGGCGCATTATTTATTTCGTTCTCTCCGGTTTAGATATTTTAGTTTTTTTTAGCAGATAGGTTAGTTTTAAGTTTATTACTAGTTCAGTTTCTTTAGAGTTGGGTTAATTTTAAGTTCATACTAATTAATTTTTATTTGTGTGTATAAAGCTTCTTTTTTTTTGTTTTTTAGCGTACATATACTTATATCTATTTAGAATAGGTTATTTAATTCGTTTATATAGCTTCATTTCTTTGCCCATTTTTGGGTTATCAAATATTATTTAAAAATGATTGACGAAATTGCCATATTTTCTATCGGAAAAATATCTGCTCGTCATCTTGAACGAATAAAAGTGTCACACCCATTAATTCGAGAAATAACTTTAAAATTGTTTGGTGATTCTTTACACCAAAGACGTTTACAGATGTTAAAGATTATTGAGCAAAACCTTTCAAAAATTAGAGGAATGATGCAAAACAGAAAGTTTCAAAATGAAAATGATAAGCCTAATATTGTGATTGAAACTTTAACTGAAAGTTTTCAAAATGGCGTCAATATCCCGCAAGAAAAAGTAAATAAACCTCTTGCCGATTCCCCTCAAACCAAATCTGATCTTAAGGAACATAATGCAAGCAATAGTGATATTAGCCTTGATCAGTAAATCAGTAAATGCCATTGCGATGTTTCAATTCAATGATGATGTTGGAGAAATATTACCCAAATGTACAACAAATATATATCCTATATCTATTAGCGAAAGCAAATATATGCACATTGAAGGAAATTTTTGTTTAAATGAAAAGCAAATTTATGCCATTTATGACGTTTCAAGCAATAAGTTTAATGCTTACGTATATCCTTATGTAATTAAAAAGTCATTGAAAAGTGTTAATAATTCTTGTATCATTAACATTAAATCGTCAAAAAATAACTATATATGCTAAATGCGCACTAAATAATTGCAAAAAATTTAAGATGGAATCTGATTTTCCTACAAGTAATTCAATTATGAAATTTATCATTAAAAGTAATAGTATACACTTTTCACATGGGCAACTATATTCAGGTCATGTACGAGGTGTGGAAAGACAGTTTTCGGGGCAAAACCAAACAACTGCATTTCAGATATCCAAAATAATAATATGCAATTATTAAGGTCTACACAAAATTTAGGTAAAATTCAGTCTGGATCCGTTGATCGGAAAATAAAGTATGTGCATTTATTGATCGTTCGTACAATGATTTCTGGGATTTAGTGTTGATGCACTTGAGTAATTATAATTACTCAAGTGCATCAAGTGCACAAGAAAGTAATTACGCCATTCCAGGTTTTTATCTATAGTAAGGAGCAGCTGTCATTTTTAAAATACTCAAGTGAAAATGGCAGTCTCCCAAATTTATATATCGATGCTACTGGATCCGTGGTTAGGAAGCCTATAAATTGTGAAAGGATTCTGTATTACTGTGCCGTTGTTAAAACTACAAAACAAATTCTGCCTCTATTTGAAATGCTGTTATCTTTAAACACTAAAGATGGAATATCGTTTTGGCTATTTGAATTTAAAACTTTTTGTTGGAAAAGAAATATTACCTGCCACCATTTAAATGTATTACGACCGATTTTAGTCTAGCCATAATTAATGCAATATGTGAAACATATAATTCTATGTCGTCATTATCTTATTGTAATAATCAATACAACATTATGTTTAATAATGAAGTTAATAATGAACATAACAATTGCATTACATTAAAATTATGCTGTGCACATCTAATTAAAAACATGTGCAGCGATGTAAATCAGCACTTCCCATCCTTTGCAGTACACATTAGACGTTTTTACAAAGAAGTTTTTGCGTCTTTATTCAACGTAAATATATTTCAAACAACGTCCCATATAATCAGATGTCTATTTATTATTTCTACATCGGAATACGAAAATTCATTGATAAATAAATCTGGATATGATATACTAGCTATTATTAACAATGATGCAGATGATGAATATGATCTCATATCAGATGAAGTTGGGTATATATTTTCACCTGAAAGTGTTACTTTTTATAAAAATAATAAAATCTATCAAAAATACCTAAACGTGTTTCAAGACGTCAAAGAGACAATTGAATCAGAAGATAACGATGGCATGATAAATTCGTACTTCAGTAATAATTTCAGCCAATTCTTATTAAAAAAGTACATTCCTCATCTTCCATTGTGGAGTGGTATTTGGGGAGAAAGGTCCAGTAATGCTATTGTAGAAAACTGGATAGGGTTGGTCAAAAATAATATTTGTAAAAAAAACTTCATCACAAGTGTTCAAGATTTTTAAGGATAATAAGAGTATACGTTCTTTCCGCCTATAAAAAAAACACTCATATAATATTCCGACAGAAAAATGTGCCACCAAACGATAATAAAAGGAAAAAGAAGAATTCGTATTTTAAGTAAACAGTAACAAAACATTTTAATTCCATTAAAATTAATGATACAAATGTTGATCAATTTAATGGAGATGATTTTTACAAAACTTCAGTTGAAGCAAAAATAGAATATAGTAATACGGACTACGTCATTGCAATGAAAAATAATGAAATATTATATTTTACAAGTTATAATACTTTAAATCAGGGGTCTCCAAACTACGGCCCGCGGGCCAAATGCGGCCCGCGATCTCAACGAGTCCGGCCCGCGATAAGCAGTTACATTTTCCGTAAATGTCACATTTGAAACTTCTATAACGATTTTTTGTTATAGGTTTTAAAATTAGTTATAAAACTGATTATATCATGGCACACTAGGTTATGAAGAATTGTATATATGGCCCGCGATGGAAAAAGTTTGGAGACCCCTGCTTTAAATGAACATTCTCATAAAGGAGATATGTGGCTTGATAATTTTATAATTGATTATATACTAAACATATTCTCCAATCACAATACCAATATTAAAGTATTTTTACAGCATAAGGCATCCACAATACTAAATGAAGTTAACCCTATCCATGAAAACTAATTTATAATGACAATCATTGGATGTTGATATGTAAATATGTTGATGCTTTTGAATTTTTTGATCCAGCATCTACACAAAGCCACAAAAAAATTGTATCCACATAAAATTAAAACAGTTCACCAGATATAGTGCTATTGAATCCCACATACCCATACAGAATAATTCATGGAACTGTGGGGGGTATTCGTTTTATATTATGCCGAATGTATTTTTCGTAATATACCTCCCAAAAGTATTCATACACTTGATATATTTTTTTAATATCAATATTGCTGTACTTATAACCGTACAAGCCTCGTAAACTCTCGTGAACAAGCTCATTTTAAGCGCATGTAAAATAATTCAGCAATATTACTTGAAAACGATACCTTTTCATTATTTTAAATTAGGTATATTAAGCAACTGGTTAGAATGTTTACTACCAAAAGTATTCATACACCGTGAAAAATTCGCAATAAAACTAGTCATTTCCGAGTTCACTCGATTAAACCGAAACTGCATTACAAGATCAGTGACAGATTTGAAATTTTCGCGTAAATGTACATTTAATTATGAAAATTGCCAAAATCAAAAGAAACCACTGTAGAGGTGAGAAAAATGATAATAAAATTGAAGGCAATTCCTACAGAAATATTGGTAAAACTGTTAGACTAAGCTTTGCTATAATTCAGAGATCATTAAAAGATTCCGCAACACAAAATCTGTAAAAAAACCAACCGCGGAGTGTACTCCCACTAAAACTTACTCAGCGGGAGTGGAAGAGTATTTTAAGGAAAATACAAAATTTTCACTTGTCAGCTCGAAAATTGGTTGCAGAAGTTGAAATTGAATTGGGAATACGTATAGGTGATGAGACTGTAAAAAGAGTTTTATGAAGAAATCAATTTCATGGCAGAGCAGGAAATAATTACATCAGTAAATCCTACATTAAAAACAGCCAACATTAAAGGTGAACATCACAATACAGTAGAAAAGATGCACATATCTAATGTAAAAAGACCAAGGGTCGCCAAAAGTAATAAAAAAGGAATTTTAACATTCCAAGGTTTTAAACATTATATGATAAATTCGGATTCTCCATTTACAAATAACATTATAGAAAAACAAGATGATTTATTCTTTTCACCTGATGATTACTCATTAGGCCACTGCGTTAGCGCTGATATGAAGATGGGTGCAGGAATTGCACTAGATTTCAAACAAAGATTTGGAAAAGTTCAATCACTCCGATCACAAAGACCGGAATTACATAAAATATGTTACTTAAAACAAAATAATAGATATATACTATATTTGGTTACGAAATTGAATTATGATGATACACCAACGTATGGAAGTCTTTTTAATACTTTAATTAATCTTAAGGAAGTTTGTAATAATAATAAAATAACAAACTTAGCTGTACAAAAACTGGGTTGTGGTTTGGATAGACTAAAATATGAAAAAGTAAAATTAATGCTGGAATATGTTTTTAATAAATCTAAAACATTTGTACATATTTATTTAGGGTGTCCTAAAAGAGACAATTCTGTTCCAGGGCTTTCCTTCTCATCGCAGTAATACAAGTTATCGAAATTAAAAATATTACGAAAAATGTCGGAATGTTACCGATTAATTTGGAACTAGCCAAATTGCAAAAGAGTGAACACACTCTTGTTCATTATTATATTAGTTCAGTATACAGTGCGAGTCTCTAACTTGGAATAAATTCAGTAAATCAAACAAAGTTTATTTTTCGGAAATATGCTCGGACACGTCGATTAGTATTTTAAATTGCGCTCTTTTTGTTGTAATAAAATTTTATACAGCGTGTCCCAAATTTGAGATATGACGTCATCGACTATTTTTTTTAATAGCAACCCTAATTTTTTTATCACTATTTTTAAAGAGTATATCAAGTTACACATGTGTGCCAAATTTCAAATTTTTATTTCCTGTCATTTAGAAGATATTTAACAAACAGTATCAAATTTGAAAAATGAATTCAACTTAATAGTCTTTCTTCAATAAATGCTCAAAATGTTGTCCATTTTCTAACTGACAATACCCTAAACAGAACTGAAACTCGTTTTGAACATTTCTAATTACTTCGGGGGAAATTAGTCTACACTCCTGTCTTATTCGTTCTTTCAACTCCAAGATTTGGCGGTTTGGTCTTAAAAACTTTGCTTTTCAAGTACCCCCATAAGAAAAAGTCCATAGGTGTTAAATCCGGAGACCTGGGTGGCCATTCAACTGGTCCTCTTCTGCCAATCCATCTTCGTGGAAATACATTATCCAGGTACTCACGGACACGCCTTGCAAAATGAGGAGGCGCACCGTCCTGTTGAAACCAGATGTTTCTATTCGGGACGTCAGCTTCTACAGGGCAAGGAAACAAAATAGCCAAACTCGGAATTAGCTCTTCCTCCAAGAATTGTAAATATCCCGCACCATTGAGATTATTTGGAAAGAAAATTGGTCCTAAAATTCGATCACCAACAATCCCTGCCCAAACATTAACTTTTTCTGGATATTGAGTGTGGCCTTCCCTCATCCAGTGTGGGTTCTTGTCTGCCCAATAACGGCAATTTTGACGATTTACCTCACCATTTAACATAAACGTTGATTCATCGGAAAACAATATATTTTCTATTTTTAGAACATTTCTATCTAGTAGATCCATCATTTTTTCGCAAAACTGAAGTCTTCTATCCGCATCATCTTCGGTGAGTTCCTGGAGGATTGTCATTTTATAAGGATGAAATGTTTGCTCTCTAAGGATTCTTGACACTGAAGACTGGCTAATTTTGAGTTCCCTAGCCATCTGCCTAGAGGAGACATGATGATTTTCCTGAACAGAGAGAAGTACATCAATTTTGACCTCTTCACTCAGCGCATTCTGACGATGATTATTCGTTTTTCTTAAATGCCCATTTTCCCGAAACTGACTTTCAATCTTGCTTCCGGTACTTTGAGATATGGCTGGTAAGTCAGGATACTTCTCTCTAAATAAATAAATAACTTCATTTTGTGTTCTTGTCCTATCTCCATAGCCAATCATCATTAAAATTTCGATTTTGTGGGTTTCAGTTAAGTACGGCATGTTAGTATAATTTTTCGACCAACGGTGAACAACAGTCAACACAACAATGGAACGACTAATACTCTCCTTACTCGAATATGCGTGGAATGCGATGCTACACTTCTTACTTGTTTTTATAACTAAACGTCAAAATGATAAACGTCAGTTTGAAAAAAAAAATGACAAACCAGCACGTTTTGGCATTCCACTTTTAAAATGCATAAAAATTCGATTAAGGTGACTTGATTTCTTCATTCTACAAATTTCATAATGTTTGTTAAATATCTTCTAAATGACAGGGAAAAAAAAATTTGAAATTTAGCACACATGTGTAACTTGATATACTCTTTAAGAATAGTGATAAAAAAATTAGGGTTGCTATTAAAAAAAATAGTCAATGACGTCATATCTCAAATTTGGGACACGCTGTATAAAATTTTATTACATCATAAAGAGCGCAATTTAAAATACTAATCGATGTGTCTGAGCATATTTCCGAAGAATAAACATTCTTTGATTTACTGAATTTATTCCAAGTTGGAGACTCGCACTGTATACTGAATTCAATAAATTAAATATTCAATATGAATACCTACATAAAACATTGAAAAATATTTCTGGTTATGAAAAAGACCAAAATTATAATCAAGTATTAAACTTTACAAAGGGTTGTATCTACGAAAAGATAAACAATATAAAATTACATTCAATGAAAAATAGAACCAAAAGAGGTCTAGTTAATGGATTAGGATCCATAATTAAAATTGTTACTGGAAATTAGATGCCCAAGGCGGTGAAAGAATAAATACCATATTAAACCATTTAGAAAAGAACGAAATGAAAATAGAAGAACAAATAAAACTAGGATACAGCGTTAATTCCCAGGTCATTAAAAAATTTAATGAGACGATCCAATATATAGGACATAATGAATTAACACTTAAATCTCGCATAATGCAGCTATTAATTGTTTTAGGAAAAGTAATTGAATTCCAACATATTTTATATGTCAAAGATTTATACAATCAGTTAATTGCCCTTTATAATATAATATTAAAAATATTTGAAAATATTGACTCAATATCATTTTGCAAATTGGGAGTTTTGCATGCAGCCATAACAAAACCAAATGATTTATTGAAAAATATAAAAAGATATCTTAACGAAAAATCACCATTTGAAGTAAAAATCGAGAACATTATAAATTTTGAGTCAATTGTAAAGTAGAATCCTCACGAATAACTTACCTTCTTTCAATTCCCTTAAATTATGAAAAAGATTTTGATCTATATTATTTAAATCCCATCCCGTCTCAATACTAATCTGAATATGTAACAATAATACCTAATGTTAAATTTATTTTAAAATCGAAAAATGATCAAATATGGCCTTTGAGGGATTTATGTACAAAAGGACCAAAGCACTATCAATGCTCTAATATGCTGTTTATTCATCAAAAATATAAATGCGAATAGGAAATTATATTAAACGGAAAACCCTCTGAATGTAATTACACAAATTTAGAATTAGAAATGAACCATTTGGAAATGGTACCTTTTACCAACCAGTATATCGCTGTTTTCCCAAAATTAGAAGAGATACGGATACATTGCGACCGTGACGTCGAAATAAGAAAATTAATTGGAATATACCTAATTAGGACGCAAGAATGCCAGGTATATTTTCGGAATCAAGAAATCACCACACAGGAAACCACAATTTGGAACCCATTGGTACTGGACAGCCCGGAGCTTCAGCTGAAGGAATTAAAGTTCAGTGGAATGAAGATTGAATTAAAAAACTTGAATTTAAGGGATGTGTCTGTGCTACAGCCGATGCCAGTTCTAGACGATTTAATTGTGTCTAATAAACTTAGTGTTTGGACTGTACTTTTATATTTAACAGGGTTAGTTATCCTTGGATATTATTTAGTGAAGTGGATTAAGAAGAAGAACTTTAAACCAACGGACATGGACCCTACACCACAAGCAGACATTCACCTTCCAGGTGATGCCTCTTTCCAGGAGGGGAGGAGTTACCTATAGTGCACATAATGGACACTCTGTATATTTTAGTATTATAAATAATTGTATTCATTGTTCATATATTAATGTAGATGCTTAGGTTAGCATAGAACAGGAAATAGGTATATGTAGGCATATCTCTCGTTATCTCTCATATAAATAGTTAACTGCAAACACATTAGATCACTTCTTGTTACACCGTGTAGTGAGTAAGTCAGTAACTCGTAATAAAGAAAATAAACCTTTTTAAAAATACATAGTTATATGCCCTAAATATAATGGACCATATTATTTAATTACAATGTCTTATTATTAATAATCTTTGTTCTAAATATATTTAAATGTTTGCGTTAACATAGAATAAGTTTAAACACTAACCTATTGTGTCTTTTTATCTATGACTCATTTCCGTCATATAAATAGTTAATTTTAATTGCGCTACTTTAGTCTTAGTCTGTCACTTGTCTTAAACAGTCGTAATGTTAGTTTATTGTAAACTCTACGTTTAAGAAATAAAAGTTGTTTTTAAAAACGTGGTTCCTGCACGACTAAAGTTATTTGGCGCAGTCGGTAGGATTGTCCAAGGAAGTACCGAACGAATATCAAGCCTTCTTTCGTTTCAACGATTTAATGGACCTCCGAAATTCAAGAAGTTCCAGGAAGGACCCTGAGTGAACATCAGAACATCCTTTCCCCGGACAAGATCAAGTATATCATCGGTAGCACCCGCAGCTTCTCCGAGCATCGAGAATTAAGGCTCAAGGGCACCGAAACGAGGTCATCGGTCATCTCGTCACTACCCAGTACCAGGCATCCAAGCTAATGGCTAGAGGAGTGATTTTTATGTAAGTGCAAACGTTTTTTAAAGGTCAATGTCAATTGCTTCTTCGCGTAGTAGGCGTAATTCAGATTCAGATCCACCCCCGTGTTCTTATCAGAAGTACCATCCCCGTTCTCCTACGAGATTAAGTAATTTAAGTACAAAACCTATTTTAAAAATGGCAGAATTAAAGGCAGAAAATCTTCAGATGATCCCCGAATTTCGTGGTGATTCACAGTTGCTTTCCAGATTCATAGAAATCTGCGAAAAATTAGTTAATAAATTCTTTAATGCACCAGATCCGATGAACTTTCAAAATGAATATTTGATGAGTTCAATATTATCTCAAATTAAAGGTGAAGCTGCCTCTAGTATTTCTTCTAGTATTATTACCACATGGAATGATTTAAAACAAGCATTACTTAATGCTTATGCAGACAAACGAGATCATTTTAGTTTGAATAGGGAAATCACAAATTTAAAACAAAATTTTAATAAACCTTATTTTGATTCTTATAATCGTTTGCAGCATTTGCTAAATTTGCAAATAGCATATATTAATAATCATGTTATAAATCATAATCACCAACGATTCCATCTTGCTAATTTCTTTAGACAAAATGCTCTTCGTTCATTATTAAATGGACTTGGCTCAATTGTTAAAGTTATTTCAGGAAATTTAGATGCTAGTGATGGCGAAAGAATAAATAATATACTGAATCATTTAGTAATGAATGAGCATAGAATCGAGGAATAAATTAAATTTGGTTACAGTATTAATTCCCAAGTTATGTCAAGATTTAATGAAATTATTAGAAAGATTGCTCACAATGAATTAACTTTAAAGTCGCGTATAATGCAATTGTCAAACGTCTTAAAATATCAATATATTTTGTACGTAAAAGATTTATACAATCAATTGATTGTTTTATACAATATATTTTAAATATTTTTGCTAATATTGAAAATTATATTTCATTTTGTAAGTTGGGAATTTTGCATCCTCATATAATAGTATCAAATGATTTATTAATACAATTAAAAAATATTAAAACACATCTGAATGAAAATTTACCATTTAAAATAAAAGCCGAAAATATAATTAATTTTGAATCCATTATTAAGGTTCATTGTGAAATAGATTTTTCAACAATAATTGACATGCTTTCTATCCCAATAAATTACGAAACAAGTTTCGATCTTCACTCTTTAACTCCTATTCCAACTAAATCTAAATCTGAATACGTAACAATTATTCCTAATGTAAAATTTTTGCTAAATAAAATATGGCCTTTAACGTCTTAACGTCCGAATTTAGAAAAACCTGAGTAAAAAAAATTATTTATGAAAAACGAGCTTAAAATTGGGTTAAGAAATAAATATTTAACACTTTTTTTTTATTTTTGATTTATTCAATTAAATAAATCATTGTTCCAAATCTGGAACAAATGTCCACTAATTTACAAATGAAAATCGAAAAAACAATTTCTTTTTTTGTTAATACATAAGTATATATTACATTTCATGCAAAAAAAGTAAGTTTTAAGTCCATATCCGGGTTTTTTGCATCGTTGCCTTTCTTCCTTTTCACATGCAAAGTGAGCAAATTTATCGGTGCGTATGTCAAATTGGGGTATGGGTATTGTTTGGCTTCTTTTTTTTCGAATTCTCTTTCAACACTTCCACTGGGTCTTCCTCGTTTTTTAATACCTTCGCCTTTTCCTAAAAGGCAGAGTCCACTTGCTACTTCAGCCCGAAAATTAAGAGAATCTAAAATATGTTTTTTCTCTACTCCTTCTTTTATCATGTCGGCCCTGTATCGTATCCAAGCAGTGACAATAGTTAGATCGATAAAATGAAAAAAAAAATTAGATACCACTTTCGACTTCTCAGCCCTATCCTGTAATATGATATTAGTCCATCTAATAAATCAATACCTCCCATGAAATTATTATACTGCTTTATCATATTAGGGCGCTGAACATCGATTTTAGATTTTAGTTTTCTGTCGAAACGTTCAACAATATCAGTAGGCTGGGATCCGCAGAAGGTGCTTGATAAACAAACACTTTTATTGTCAAACCATTTCAGAGCAACAATTTTTACATCGTCTATAGTTGTTTCATACTCCTCATACGTGCCTCTGCCCTTCTTTTTCATATCTTTATCACTAGTAAATACCAAACCATGGATTCTGTCTTTTCTTACAGTGCCAAAACTGTAAATACCATCTTTATAAAGAGTTGTAACAAGTTTCATGGAAGTAAACCAATTATCAAAAAATAGTAGATAATTTTCATGGTGTGGAATAATCGATGCTAGGCAAAGTACTATATTTCCACTGGCTTCTATATCTTCTTTCCCAGGCGATGGCAGTATCTTCCCAGTTTAAACTTCAAAGTTATGGATAAACCCGTTAATGTCACATAAAACAAAGATCTTGTAACCCCATTTATTCGGTTTTTTGGGTTGTATTGTTTCAGTGACGAGTTTCCTTTGAAAGGCAAAATTTGCCCATCTACACATAACATTTGTGATTTTACTTGGTTTGCAAATTTTTGCTGTAAATTGTCTAGAAAAGGTCTTACTTTGAACAATTTATCTCTGTTTACATCATTTCGGCCTTTTGGGAGGTTCGCGTTGTTATTGAAATGGAGATTCTTCTTTATTTGCTCCCACCTTTTTCTAGCCATACAATCGGAAACCTGTGATATTCTACAGGCGGAACTCCAATAAAGTCGATGCCTCGGTAAACCAAAAATAGACATGTATATTGTAATTCCAATGAAAACTTCTAATTTTGATTGTGTGAGATTTAGTGGTTTGTTCGGATCATTCTGGCAAGTATATAAGTTACTTTGTTCTGTTATAAAACGCAAGAGCTCGTCTGAAAAAAAAACATTCCGAAATAATGTATGGGCCTCCCTATTTCTGCATCGTCTGCTTAGTTTTGCAATGTAAAGTTTGGGAGAGGCAAATTATTTTGACCTATTACTTGATTCCAATTGTATTTTTGCGGTCCTTTTTTAGGATTATTACTTAGTGGCTCTTCATCTTCATCTTTCGGAAGTTACGTAATCTTCGCTATCACTACTATCCGTTCCAAAAAGGGAGTCTCCTCACTTAAAAACCTCATATTTATGATTTAGAGGACACGAATATTCTGAAATTTATACCATATAAAGATGCATCGTTTTTCTATATGTATATTAATTTTTATGGAAATATTTTGATAAATACGCCTTTTTCCGATGTATTTGTTTGAAAATGTACTGTTTTGAACGACAATTTTCGAAACTCTCATCTTTGTGTGCATATAACATTGTTATTAATCACTTGAATATTATGAAAAAAATATATATCTAACGCTATTCTATTCTGAAGGCGTAGAACGAAAGAAAATTTTTTTATTGTTTTTATTTTAAGAGTTCAGGCCTAGAATCGAAATATCTGCTATCTCGATAATTATACAACGAATTGAAATGCGGCTTTCGCTTATAGATGGCTTAATATTATTTAGAAAACAATTGCAAAGAAATTTCAAGAACAGAATAGAACTTTTGTCTAAATTGAGTAATTTTCCCGTCGATGATTATTTTAGATCGGCGAGAGAGATGCAAATACGTGACTCAGGCGTTCGTTCGACGTTAGTACGGTTCAGTTTGACGGTAAGCAACAGATCCCGGCAGAAAATCATGTACAGTCATTAGAAGCGGCGCGAACGCATCGTAAATATACTGACACGATATTCTGCCCGCTTCGCCCCGCGCCACTGCTGTGAGCGTAAATATTCTCTATTTCATTAAAAGGTTTTTAATTTATGTAATTAACAAAACTATATTTATTTACGATTAAATGATATATTTTGCATCAGATTTATATGAAGTACTTAATCTGAAAAATGCTTATACATTTATTCATTCATAACTGAAAAAACAATGCCCCGTATTTTACCAAATTACAACAAAACTTATTAAAAAAACAATATTCACATTACCCCACATAATAGGTAAAGGTACAATTGATCTCATGTAATTTTTTCAGATTTTTATAAGCAGTAGCTTACTTTCTACAAGCTGTTGAATGTCATACATCTTAAAATTTGCTTAATTTCGGGTACTTTTTTACACTTTTTCAGTATTATCTCGACAAATAACAAACGTAAACACTTAATTCTATAGCAAATTGTAGATAATACTACAAAGAATGGTGACCAATTTTTTATAATTTTAGAGTGCCCTAGTTTTTGAAATATACTTGCTGAAACACAGGAGACTCCCTTTTTGGAACGGATAGTAGACACACTGTTTTTGGATGTAGGTCTTTTAAGTACATAATCGTCCTCCGAGTCGCTTAAATTTTCATCCTCACTATCACTTGGTAAACACGCCATTTTTATTGGCAATAGGAACTGCGACAAGTCTGGAACATTAAGAAATTTATTATTTACTACGTCGTTATATTTTTTTTTAAATCAAATTTAGTTTTAAACCATTCTTATATCATCAACTAAAATACCTGTATTTTTTTCGTTCAATAATATAGACAAAATTGGGAATAAATCGTTGTATAAAAAGCACCGCTCATGGTACTTTGTCTCTAATTCAATTAGTAATTCACAGATGTCGCAAGATGTTAGTTTTATGCATATAATTCATTGGTACATATAAGGAACAGTAGCCTGATACAGAAAATTAGGTTCAAATAAAAATATTTATACCTACTTTAAGCGCTTCATTTCAGTGTTCCAGTTTAGGAACATGAGCCGCTAAGAGGTTAAGGGACTTATGTACTAAAGGACATGAAAATTATCAATGTTCAAGTTTGCTGATAACCAATACAGATATTAAATGTGAAAAATAAATTTTGTTAACTGGAAAAATTTCAAAGTGTTATTACACTAATTTAAAAATTAAAAATAGTCATTTTGAAATGATACCATTCGGTAATCAATATATTGGTGTCTTCCCGACCTCGGAAGAAATTCGTATTTCCTGTGATCAAGAAGAAGAAGTCAAGAAACTAATTGGAATTTATTTATTCAAATTATAAATGTGCAAAATAATATTCCGTAATCGTGAGATCACTCAGCAACAAGCAACTAGTGGTAACCCCTTAATTCTGCAGCCCCGAGATCCAGAATGAACAATTAAACTACAGTGGTTTTAAAATCGAACTGAAAAACTTAAATTTGGGAGACATTTCGTCCAATCTGCAGCCAGCACCGATTTTGGAAGATGAACTTATAACCAAAAATATTAGTGTTTGAACTGTGATGGTGTATATAATATTAATTGTGCTAATCGGATATTTTGTGCGATGACTTTATAGGAAACTCAACCCAAAAACGTCACACGAGGACCCATCAAACATCGGCCTCCACCTTCCAGGTGATGCCTCTTTCTAAGAAGGGAGGAGGTATATGCCCTAAATATAATGGACCCTATTGTTTAATTACAATGTCTTATTATTAATAATCTTCTTTCTAAATATATTTAAATGTTTGAGTTAACATAGAATAAGTTTAAACACTAACCTATTGTGTCTTTATCTATGACTCATGTCCGTCATATAAATAGTTAATTTTAATTGAGCTACTTTAGTCTTCGTCTGTCACTTGTCTTGAACAGTCGTAATGTCAGTTTACTGTAAACTCTACGTTTAAGAAATAAAAGTTGTTTTTAAAAACGTGGTTCCTGCACGACAAAAGTTATATATTTATGGTTTTGAATTTAGTGACCGTGATTTTATATTTGTTGGAGTTTATTGGGTGTTGTGGTCAGAAAGCAATTATCAACACTGAATACTCTTTATTCCATACTTCCATGTTTTCGGGAGACTATTCTTCCTTGTTCAGGGCGCTACAACATTATGCCGTAAGTACAGGTTAAAACGATAAAAAGTAGTAGAAATCCTGGACACAGAAAAAAACCTAAAAAAGAGATTATCCCTGGAAATGTGCCATATCAATAATGAACAGCAACCCATGAACGTAAAGATGGACATAAAGGGGTTCAGCACTATATACACAAACCTCGCAAATGATACGCGACATGGGGAGGGCCCATAATGCACCGCTTGACATGGAATAAAGCCGCCACTCAGTCCCCTTAAAAATAGTAGATTTCTAAGCAAAATTGTGAATACTTGGGGTTACAGTTTGTTTGCGTTATTTATTTCCCCACCATAATTAAAATACAAACTAGTTCATATTTATGTAAGTTTGAAATATCTTTATTATACTCATTTGATAGAGTTTTTTTTTCTCTTTTCAACGACATAAAACTTGACTACCTTTACATAAGAAAAATTTCAAGAAAAATAAGAAAATGTCTTGGATATATATTTTCATTCCATTAACCATTTTATTTTCATTTCATTAACCATTTTATTTTCATTTCATTAATCAAATAGTGCACGTAGTATCGAAAAAAAAAATGGTTTTAAAAACCGAATTTACCACTGTCAAATCATTAATGCCTTACACTTTGAACATTTGCTGTCAGTTTAGTTTAAAAACATTATTCATTTGTTAAACAATTTGATATTACAAAAAATAAATATCCAAGACATTTTCTTGTTTTTATTGATTTTTTTTTTAAATAAAATTAATCAAGTTTCATGTCGTTGAAAAGAGAAAAAACTCTATCAAATGAGTATCATTAACGGTAGGGTACCCATCAAAAGTACGGTAAACGCCCGCGAGAGGGGGATTAAATCAAATTGGTATGACTGTACGCAACCCAGCTTACAGCGAGGGTAAATTAACTCGGTGCTATTTCCGTATATCTAATACATTCAAGGTTGCGCCTGCGATTCTAAAAGAGAGAGGATATTATACGTCTGCACCCCGCTACAGCGCGAGCGTGAGAACCGTATTAGAATATCTTTTGTGGTTATTTTTTTTTCGCATCGGTGGCGGCTGGAAGTTATAAAAAAACACTTCTGCTGTACCGTTTACACCAAACCCCGCCCAACCCAACCATTTCACGGTCTAGCGAACGTCGTCCAAACACAATTGAAGGGCGACATAATCGTAAGCAAGTAATTCCCAAGCAATAATCTCTTGGGGATTATAACTTGAAATTTTCATTATTGTCATACAACAAATCTCCAAAAGCTACCAATAGATTTTATAATGTAGTTTGAAACCATATCTGTTGTATGGGCCCATTATATAAGTAATGCGCATTTTCTGGCAAAAATATATTTATTGATCGTACCGGTACAAATGCTTGCAATTCTTCAAAATACTCTCCCCCTGCATCAAAACACTCGAGGAGACGTGTCTAGCATACCTGGAAGGCACCCTGAAACTACTCGACGGGAATGTCTCTTTGTAACATGCTTTTGGATTTTTTCCACGGCCAATTAATAATCAAATAAAAAATACAAAATGTGTGCAAAGTAAAACCTCGCCGACATAACATAACCTCATCTGCATTGAAATTCAATATGAACTACAGTGCGGCTGGGATATTATACCCCGAAATCAGGCCAGGGTCCCTCTAGACCCGGGGTTCGGAGGCAGTTCCCTCCTCTGCCTCATTACAGTTACGCCACTGCACACACTGCACAGTGGTCCAGCTGCACTCAAAATCTGCCCAAAATCCTAAATTGCAAAGTCGAAAAGAAGCTTCAAAACTAAGGTAGTTTGAAAGATAAACGTGGATAGTAGCATTATAAAATATTAATAATTAAAATAAAGTCGTACCCCATAATCCATGATTAGCCGTTAAAGTCGTAAGATGTAGTGAGTGTTTGGAATGCATAATAATACGGCTTGCGAATATAAATGTTTCATATTTGTGTACAAAGCATACAGGAGGCCTATGTGGAAAATTATATTGCATTATGTTTCTTACAATATTAAGCTCTTCCAAAAAATAATTTTATTTCTAAAATACGACGTTTCGTTATTAAGATACCCACAATAATCACCATTTTTTATTTCATTTTTGAGTAGCTTTTCACCTCCCAAAATTAATGAAATATCACACTTAACACTATATTGTTTGCTATAGGAGTTATTTGAAGTTTAAAAAATGAAAAAAAATGGATCAGCAATTTTGTTTAAATTCATTTTGACTTTAGATTCGTAATCTGCGACCTCGAAAACCCCCACATACTAATTTTCATCAATTTTTTTATGTCATTTCCACATATTTTGCCGCCATATTGGATCCGCCGATGTGTTTATAGTAATTTTGAAAGAGGACTTGTAATCAGCGACGTCAAAAATCCCTATATACCAATTTCTGCACGAATGTAAGTTCATTTGGGATTTTAGCCAGCTTTTTAGGGTAGCTGGACCACTGTGCTGGGGGTATCGGTATTTAATTGGCAATATAGTGGGATACCAGTGGGTAAATACTTTTTAAAAAGAAGACCTAAAAATGTTTTCTATAAAAAAAATTGTGGAATAGATAATAAACAGCCGAACGTTAAACAAAAACAAACAAAACAAAAAAACAATTTCTAATTAATACTCTATAAATTATCGGATCAGTGACGGCTCGCAGGGTGACTGGTACGGCCGAGGTAGCAGAGATGGTAATACAGATAGATCACGCCGCCAGCCGTCTTAGCAACCGACCCTACCTATCTGTATTGCTACCTCGACCGTACCATGAGTCACCCCGCGAGCCGTCACTGTATCGGTCTTAAATTATTTACTAATAAATATCTGGAATTCCCCGATTATGTATTATGTGTATATTCTTATTAGCTTGTATACTTTTCAAGTTAGTTTTGTACTCTGCAATGATGAGGGGATCAACAACTTCTATTTATCAAAAATTTACATGACGTAATTAATTTATAAATTCTATTGAACGCATTACTAGTATGTACATGTTATAAATCGGAATCGTCGCAGGTACCCTGCCCTCCGGTCCCTTGTTTATTTTTTTAGTGCAGTTGTAACTCGATACACTAATATGAGTAAGTGCCGCCGTCGCGAGTGACGCAGAAATATGAATAACATGCGATGTTATTGGGCATGCAGGTGAATATACTCTGTATATATATACCGAGTGTCTGGGATAAGGGGCGAACATAGGGATTTAACATGTAAAATTAAATATGCGTAATTATTAGTTCCCCTAGTTATTTCAGAAAAAAATCATGAAGTAATATTTTTTAGAGAATTAAAAATTGTAAATATATCATTAATTTAATTTACGTTTATACTCGAATCCACCTCAGAAATAATAAAAATAAGTTGAACAATCTACCACTTAATAAAAAAACCCTTGCCATGAGTTTGACAAATGTGATGTTAAGGTGAGAATAATTTTTTTTCAGTGATTGTATTTGATTTGATCAGCAATCGACTTCTCGGTTCATTAACTACTCGATTTCTATTTTTTGTAGTGGTGGCTGTATTTTTAGTTTCTTCTCTCGTTTATTGTCAGTCTAAAATGTGAAAAAAACTTGAATATCTTAAAAGATGTGGGGCAAATAAAAAATTATTTCTGCATAGAGCTTGAATCGAAAACGGTGAATCACCTGGAGACATTCTCTTGTAAGTCGGATATTTACAAGGGAAGTTTTGTTCGTTTCAATTAATTAAAAAATATATATTCAAAATGTAGGTGCAAGCCGAGTATCATCCACTGGGGCCACTCGACTTATGTACCTGCAATTCTTTAGAGCATGCATATGAAATGATGCAGCAGCCTCAGAAAGTATACATTTTGAATTTTGTATTTAAAATTTTCAGCAGCGAAACCAACCTTGTTTAAGAATCACAATTGATTTAAAACTGTACCTTTATTTGTTGAAAATATATTTTTTTAGATATGAAAACTTACGGAGACACTCCGAAAATAATATTTTTGTTCGGGCATATATGGCTGCCAATGCACTCATTTGGGTTTCGTCTCATTTGTTATCAATTCTAATTGAGCACGGAGTGGATGCAGTACACTTAGCACTTGACACGCTACATTTAAAGTAGTGCCACGAGTCAAAAGGGCTTCGCAACTATTCACAATCCATGAGATGTACAAAAAAATGGTAGGTTTTTGGATGCATCTAAGTTATGTTAAATGTTTTGTAGGCATTTCCTATTTCATACATATTAATGGGAACGAGGCGACGGGAAGATTACGAGATTATTTTGAATTATATTCGTAACATTTTGGGCGGTAAGGATTCAAATTAATTTATAAAAATAATTTTAGATAACATATAATTTCAACATTGCAGATATTGTTGGAGAGGAACATACAGTAGTGACATAGTGACCTTGGCTTGACCTTTTTTAACATCTACGAAGGGTCAGGTGAAATTCGAAGTGCGCGCTTTATTTCAAAAACAAATACAGGAATTAACATTAAACATAAGTCTTATTTGAAAATCCCAAGAAAAAAAAAAGGTTTTGGTTAAATTTCGTACAGCGGAAGTGGATGTTTACTTTGATAGATATTAATTTCTTACCCCTATTTGGGTAAACTATGTATAAATACTTTGTAGCTCTCCCTTACAATCAGTTTATCTTCAACTTTTGTAAGACCGATTTCGAGATGGAAATACTGCGTGATTTAAATAAAACCTACTACATTTGTTACAGGTTCATTTATATAAAGCGGTGCGGCAGGTGCAATTCTTTGTACCTTCGATGTGTCGACAAGCAATGCCCCGGTAGCGCTCGTGTCAAGAATAATAAGTTCACTCGTTTGTTGGCTCACACACAGGAGCATATGGACCAACGAATAAAAAAAAATCGTTATATTAAAAGTGCCAGGGAGAATTTCCCAATTGCCTTTTAGGCAAGTTCTCATGGAATAAGAGGCTAATAATCCTCAAGGTAAGTGCAGAATATTATTACTGTAATACTCAAATTTTTACAATAAATTTGTATTTTATATAAAAACACTTTATTATTTATTGAATTTAATTATTAATTGTTCATCATTTTGTTAGGAGCAGCGCAGGTTTCCACGCGTAATATGACTAACCGGTTGTACGCTCAGAGGAAAAGGGGAACACAAACAATTCCCAATTCGCTTAATTCAATTAATGAATCAGGAAGGGTAAGTATTTTTATTATTTTATGTTAATGCTTATTTTGTTTCACTTAATATTACATGTATTATTTGTAGATTCCAGCACTTGGCAAGGGATTGTTTAAACAATGTTTTTATTAGAACATTTCTAGTGGCAGTATATGCCTTGGCATGGGTGTCGTCTGGCATCATTGGACCATCCGGACAAACAACATCAATGACATTGATGTGGCCATCGATGCAACTTTCAAAGTGGTGCCATCGGCATGTGATGCCACGCAATTTTTTTCTTAACATCATCACATCATTCACGAGAAAATGGTAAAATTGCTTACATTTGAAACGTATAATTATTATTAATACATTATTATCATCATGTTTTAGGCATTCCCAATAGCATATGCGCTGATGACTACAATGAGAATGATTATTTGGCGATTTTAACATACATTTCCACCCATTTAGGAGGAATGTGGAAAATATCAATAACTAGTTAAACATCTGGTATAATATATTTTGAAATTACTGGTATTAGAATCAATACAATCATGTCAGATTTTGAATTGGCAATTCGTGGAGCATGTCGGGCCACGTTTCCAGGAGCCACCATTTTACGGTGTTGGTTCCATTATGCACGTGCCATATTATTTAAAAGTAGGTGTAGCTAATTCTACTACAATAAATATTATCGTTTTTAACAATTACAATACATTTTGATTTGTTTTTATTTATATAGGTCGTAGTTTTGGGCACTTCAGAAACCAGGAAACCTGAGCTGTCATGCGAAAGTATATGGTTTTGCCGCTGCTACCATTTCGTGCCTTGAAAGAAGCTATCGCATTATTACATCGAGAACTTACAGCACTTGCCCCAGAAACATCACGACAGTTTTGCGCTTATTAGAGGCGGCAATGAGGCAATGCTGAAATTTCTCTTGCAATAATGCGGTAGAAAGTTTTCATAAAAACTTAAACTGTGTTCTTCCAAGGCATCCGAATTTTTGGCGGTTTATAAACCATATAAAATTGTATGACAACTCGGCAGTTCTGATGTTTACACGGATTTTAAATAATGCGGAGCTACCCAATCGGCCAAGGGTTGTCTATAGGCGGCTTAATGAAAGAGTTGGTAAGATTTTTAGTCATTCTTCATATAAGAGTAATAAATCTAATAATATTTCATTTCAGCTGAACTACAGGGGGTATTTGGCGAGACGGGGAACATAAATGCATTCCTGAATAGATCTAGCCATTTTATTCACAATGTTATCAATAATTTACTGCCAAATCGAGGTAAATGTCTATGTTACTTGTAAATTTCGTAATAATTGTTCGATGAATTTGTTTTCAACAAACATTCAGGAACACGTTGATGAACCTGAATGGGCAGTAGATGATCCGGCGCCGCTACCAAATCCTCCAGAAGAAATGGCTAATAATCCAGCCCCTCAACCAAATCCGCAAGAAGCGGCTAATAATCCTGCTTAGCAAGTCGCACCTTGGCGCCCTTGGTAAAGATCATTTAGTAAAATCTGTCAAATCATTTTTAAAAACCATTCACTACGTCATTGTAGGAAATATTTCTCTAAGTTTTTAAATTTGTACTACAAAGAGGAGAGGTTTTAGTTGGTAGGCATGGTGCCCTTCAGGAGATGAATCTAATCGCCAAGGGTCACACCATCAGGTAGTAGGGTTTGCTTTACCGCTTGCTGGAATAATGCAGATAATTGCCTCATGTTGTTGGTACTTTTTAATTATGCATAACGAGAGGATTATTTCCTTGTTTGAAAATTTCGGCGGATTCCCAAAGCTTCGCTTAAGCTTTGTGCCTTTCGTACAGTTATGTGAAAATTTTAGTTTTTTTAATATTGGGGGATGAATGTTTGTTTCTAAATCTAAATCTAAATGCGCGGTAATGTTCCGAATATCTCTTTTCAAAACTACTAAAGAATTTGATAATTTGCAACTTGGTCTAAACGCGATTTAATGGTTATGTTTTCGGAGAATGTGAACTATTTTGTCTGTAATTTCACCAAAATATGTTAATGTATTGGATTGATCTTTGTTCAGATTTTGACTTCTCTGATACATGTCGGTCATGGTATTTTGGTAACGTTGATTAAATTTTGAATAAGGTTAACTAATGATGGTGATGGTTGCGACCGTTACTACGTGGTAATTCATTATAAAATCACTGAATAAAACACTTACTATGTTTTTTACCACAATTTATTTGATGTACAAATATTTCATATACATTCATATCACGACTTAAGTTTCGACGTTTTACTGTCATTATCAAGTGAAACAACTAATGGAAGATGTTACATTTATATCGGTACGAAAATAGGGTGAGGGTAACAAAATGATTTACAGTGAACAGGTGTAAAGATTTAAACATAATTAAGATATTAAAGAATTTTGAAAAGCGGTGAGTACATTAGATCGGTCTGCTCGTTCAACAGATTAACGAGGGGATTATTGCTAAGTCTGAAAATTTCGGCGGATTCAAGGAAGTTAAGCTTTGTACCTTTTGTACAGTTGTGTAAAATTTTCATGTTTTGGATTTCAGGGAATGAATGTTTACATTCTAAAGAATGGTTAGAGAATGAACTTGAATTTTGATTTAATCTAAAGGCGCGGATATGTTCAGAATATCTTTTTTCAAAACTACGACCGGTTTGTCCTACATATACATATTGTTAACTAATGAATTTTTGCAATATCCATAATTTGATTCAATTCTGGTTTGTTTAATGAATTTCCAAGTAATATTCGTAATTTTTGTTTGATATACATACATATTTTTCATTATATTGATTGATTGAAATAGATATTAATTCTACTAAATAAAACTTGGTAGGCAGAAAGACCTTTGGTCGATTGCCATTTAATAGGCTAACGATAGCATCAAATTAGTTACACACTATTGTAAACATTAAAATGTTAATAAAGATATGGTATCCAGTTTTTTTTTTATCGTGGGCACATTAACACACAAGTATAATTTTTAGCTTGTAAAATCCTATGGCTCACGATAAAAAAAAATATACTGTATATAAAACTAGGTTTAGGTTCTGAATGCTTAAAATTCTCGACTAGCCTTATTATGTCATTTTCAAAAACTTTTTAATAGATTTATTATACGAATGTAGTATGCACGTAATTGGTCCCGCAAGAAAAAGTTTAATTTTCTTAAGGGCCTACTGAGTAATTCCACATAAGTATAATATAACATTTGATCCAAAATCATGTTATTTCATTAAATATTGAAATCATGTTTATAACATTTTAACAGGAATTTTAATTTAATCTAAATTATTTCAAAAATCTGAAGGATGTATGTATTCCGTGGGTTCAAGTTTTTCTCTCAATAGTGGGTAATGAACATCACTTGCCTCAAATGACCACAGTAATTCGCTTATTACACCCGATTTTGGATAAAATAAATTTATTGACAGAAATATATACAGCAACAATTTGTGGAGAGCTAGATATAAAAAAAAGTGTTTAAAAATTCGGAATACGAGAAACATACTTTAGGATAAATTCATTTGTCTGTAAATATTTTGAAAACCCCACATAAAAAAAAAACATTTGTGTTTTCTAAGTATAATCTGAAAAATTAAAATTTAGTTAACACCAACAATAATAACTATCCAAATATAATCTTTTTCTTTTTCAGATTATACTTGGAAAACACGAATAAAGTTCCAAGATTGGTTATTTAGGTCGCCAACACTAGATTCAAAGAACAAATACAATCGATAACACAGAAAGGGGATAATTCAACTTTTGCAAATTATTTAATTTTATAACTGTCATAGTTTTGACGAAGTTGTACTTCAGGTAATCCTCAAAGATACATTTTCTGAATATCTCGAAGTACAGGAAGCGAAACGTAATCTTGGTATTTCTCAGCTTAACGATTACCTGGTGTGTTCCCCATTGATTTGAGCTAAATAAACGTTTCGTCTATTTTAATTCATGTGAAGGTTGTGCAATAAAAGAGAGTTTTCAGTTTGACCAGATTATTCTAGTTGTTGGTACGGTTCTTACAGTTTACGAGGTGTTTTTCCCATATTAATCCTATACACAATACAGGAATTTTGTCTCACCTGGTAGAAATTGTCATGTAGGGGGCTAATAATTGGAGTAATGATAATCTGAAAACTTTTGTTGGATGATATAAAATATGGAAAAACTGAATGTTGAACAGTATTGTTCTAGCATCCATAGACCATGGAAGTTATCCGTGATCTAGGCAAAACCTACACCTAAGATAAATAAACATAAATGATAAGTTTATTTATCTTAAACGGTTGGTACGCAATGACATTTTATATGTAAAGTCAGAAGCACGAGTGTCCGGGTAGCGGAAAAATACAAAATAATGTGTTTGTTTTGTGTTGTGCACATACTCATCTCGCCGATCCAGCAGAGGTAGACAGAATTAAATATATCAAAGTTGTTAGAGGACGTAGCATCAGAAGCCAGCGCCCTTACAGGGAAATCATCTTGGAGGAAAAGCTACTAAATCCGGAAGGTATGTATTATTATAATAATTAGTATTATTAATATTCAACCTGTTCGCAATTCGGTAAATTAAGTCTTACTAAGACTAAAAACAAATAACTTATTGAAATAACTACTTTCCTGGCTAATAAGTATTTGTTTTTAGTCTTCGTAAGACTTTATTTGCAGAATTACGAACAGGTTGAATATTTGTAGATGCAGAGCACTTGCCTTATATTTTTATATAGAAACTGCAATATTTTATTATACTAATTTTATTTTTTTTTATTTTATTCTGCTAATTAATCTAAATAATTATTATAATATAATAAAAATTCTCTGTTTTTTTTATGTGTCCCATGTTTATTAAGATTTTCATGTTTTTTTAAAATAATTTATCTTACGATACTTCGGTTTGTTTTTTTAACTTCATTTGAAATTAATGGTAGCATGTGCGGTTTATAAAATGTTCAAGACACAAAAATTGATTGTAGTGGGCACAAATGATGTCACCGATCCTTGGATATTTCTAAATGTACGAGAAATGTTGCTTTACCTATAAAAACACTTGAAAAAATAAATTGTCTTCAAGTTGTTTATTTCTTCGAAGATCTTCTTTCTTTGCAGTGAAAATTCATAATGTAAACAAAAATGTTGTAAACAAGAGATTCGTTTCTTCAAAAATTTTCTGAATTGAAAATTTTCGTGTCTTCAAAAAATATTATCTCCTTCCTTTTTTGTAAAGAAAACTTGTGATTCAAAGAAGAAAATTGGCGTTTGTTTCTTCTTTTTTTGTTAACCCAAAAATTTTGTTTTTTGCCACCAATTTTTTTTTTCTTCAAAACACACTTAATCTTATTCGTGAAAAGATGATATTTTACATTTCCATTTATATAATTTCCAAGAAGAATTATTACAACATGGGCGTAATGATAGTATTAGTTGGTACTCAAATAATATTCAAATAATTATGTTACATTTATCAAATGTATACATGTTTACATGTACAATAATACAATAAAAACGACAATTCAAGTAAATTTTTGATTTTCGTATTAAAAGGTTTTTGATATTGTTGGGTATCTTAATTGTAGTTTAATACTTGTGATTGTACAGGAATTATGATAAAAAGTATGATGGCGTTTTGGTAGTTTCAGTGCATTTGTTCTTGTGTTGTGGTCGTGTGGTGTTTTGTATTTATCAAATAGATGAAGATAATGTTGTACAAATTTTGATTATTCTTCATCCATCATCCTCCAAAGCTTTATTATATTTCTTGTGTATATTTTTGCTCAGCTTTATTTATATAAGGATTTTCTTCCAAAGTTTCTTCAAGTTGCAGTGATTGTATTTGATCAGCAATCGACTTCTCGGTCCATTAACTACGTAATTTCGATTTTTTGTAGTGGTGGCTGTATTTTTAGTTTCTTCCTCTCGTTTATTGGCAGTTTAAAATGTGAAAAAAACTTGAATATCTCAAAAGATGTGGGGTAAATAAAAAATGTTCTGCATAGAGCTTGAATCGAAAACGGGGACATTCTCTTGTAAGTGGGATATTTAGAAGGGAAGTTTTGTTCGTTTCAATTAATTTAAAAAAAAAAAATTAAAATATAGGTGCAAACCGAGTATCATCAACTGGGGTCACTCGATGTATGTACCTGCACCGCAGACGAGCTACACCCCCTACACCAAATTCTTTAGAGCATGCATATGAAATGATGCAGCAGCCTCAGTAAGTATACATTTTTAATTTTGAATTTTAAATTTTCTGCAGCGAAACCAACCTTGTTTAAGGATTAAAATTGATTTAAAACTGTACCTTTATTTGTTGAAAATATATTTTTTTAGATATGAAAACTTACGGAGAGACTCCGAAAATAATATTTTTGTTCGGGCCTATATGGCTGCCAATGCACTCATTTGGGTTTCGTACCATATTTTATAAATTGTAATTGAGCACGGAGTGGATGCAGTACACTTAGCGCTTGACGCTACTTTTAAAGTAGTGCTACGCGTCGAAGGGGCCTCGAAACTATTTACAATCTATGTGATGTACGAAAAAATGGTAAGTTTTTGGATGCATCTAAATTATGTTAAATGGTCTTATTCTGAGTCCAGGATGAATTTTTCTATATATTTAAATTGTTTTGTAGGCATTTCCTATTTCATTATTATATTAGTCACGTATTAATGGGAACGAGCCGACGGGAAGATTACGACATTATTTTTAATTATATTCGTAACATTTTGGGCGGTAAGGATTCAAATTAATTTATAAAAATAATTTTTTCCGCTACCGACAACGTAAATACGCATTGCATGCATGGTTACAGGTACCGTAAGTGGCTGATAACATTCGTGGTGTTTGTTGTCCTTGGCGACGGAACTTAATTTTTACTTACGGACCTAGGAAAATAATAAACAGAAACGTAACGCTCCAACATACAGGCGAGCAACACATTTTCGTCTATACCTCTAGCATCGGCATCCTTTTGACATAACCACTGCTTAAAATAGTCGTAACAGGGCACATACCTTTTTCGATTTTGTCGGTAACAGGTTCTAACACGTAATATTTGCAGCTTTGTTTGCTCCCATGCCCGCAAAAACTTGTCACTTGATTGACACAAACAAACAAAATTCGACATTGTTTTCTCGGTTGCTGGGTTGCCATAGGACGCATAGGTGACTATAAAAAATTGAATCCCAAATGTTACAAGCCGTATTTTTAGAATATTTTCTGATCTGTTTTCAGTATTATATTTCCGATAGCGGAAAAAAAATAATAAGCAACACGGAACGTAATGACAATTAACATTTTCGGCAGGCGACGAGCCTCGGCTCCGCCTCGGCTCGTATTCGCCTACCTCAAATGTTAATACGTCCTTACGTTCCTTGTTGCTTAAATAACTATTAGATAACATATAATTTCAACATATTAAAAGATATTAAAGTAATGTCCATAATGGCCGACTACGAGAGGGCTCTTCATGACGCCGCCAGAGCAGCATTCCCGGAAGCTCCGATATTTGGTTGTTGGTTCCACTATGCACGTGCGATATTGTTTAAGAGTAAGTATAATTTAACTGTAATTATATAACTATAATTTAACGCTGGAGGCTTCCTCTAATATTTTATTTTCATTTGTGATTTTAGGTAGAGCTTTGGGTCTGTTCCAACTTGTGGAACTGCGAGTTATCATTCGCCAATATATGGTTTTACCATTGTTGCTAGCCAATGCTTTAGAGGAAGCGACAACATTATTAGCAGAAGCTATTAATGCGCACCAGTTCTGTAATTATTGGAGGCGTCAGTAAGGTGACGCCAACATATCTCTTGTTGGTGCTCCCTATCGTACTAATAATGCGATAGAGCAGGGGTGAACAACCTTTTTTATCAAAATCCAATCGAAATTTTGAAATTTGTTGGCGGGCCGCATACAAAATAACACATATTAATAAATTATAAAACGTTCTTAATTATCTTCTTTGTTGAAAATAGTTGTTCGCAAACATATGTACTTCCAAACAGAGACATAATTTGCTTTGCATTTTCCGTCAAAAGTGGAATTTTTTTAGGGCTTACATAAAATTTAAAAAAATTATCGATGGTCACTGATACAAATTTATTTTTTAAATCTGTATTGTTCTGCATGTCTATAAATTCCATTTGCAGTTGTTCTGGAACTGTGTCTATGTTGAATGGCGTTGAAAATATTTTTATGGAAACCACTCTTCTCTCGACTTTAAACATTTTGAATCGTGCTTGGAATTGGCTTATTACGATATCTATATATTCAACATATTTTTGACAAATAGCCGCCTTTTCTTTTCATAAATATTGGAAATTGGACATATTATTTTCCAAAAGATGTTTCCTTCACAATTTCAATTTGCTTTCAAAGCCTTTAATTTGATCATACAAATTGTGGATAAATTGTCCTTTGCCTTGAAGTTCCACATTAAGTTCATTGAGATGCTGAGTTATATCGATAAGACACCCAAAATCGCACATCCAATCGAATTGAGGAAAGGGATATCCCTTCATATCATGGTGCAAATATTACATGGTGTGCTTATAACTCCCGTACCACGCCCCTTTTGAATATTTTTGATGCTCCAATTACCAACCATAAAAAATGAAACTATAAAAATCTACACTAACGAATATAAATTGCAAAACACGTTAAAATTCGATTTCGACATAAAAACACGATAAAATATTTAGTTTATACTACAATGATATATTAAAATATCACGGGCATTAAAGTTTTTTTTTCTAAGTCCGTTGTACAGTTTTTTTCATTAATCTGGGTTCATAAAATATGTGATTCCTGAACCCTACACACAGCATGAAAAACATGCCATAACGGTTCATTTTTTCACTCTTTTGCGTGAAAAAAAGTGCCGTAGCGGTTCATATTTTAAGGCTACTATAAAATTCTTTGCACAAAGTGTGTCATGAACGCTTCGCAACACGCCGCGAGTTCCGCCGATAAATGTCAAACATTCGTTTCGATCAAGAAAACTTGATGATTGTATGAAACTCGAGAGTAAAGCAACTTTTTTTCACTTGTAGGAATTACCGCCTTCGGCTCTTGTGGTAATCTTTCCTACTTTTCTTTACTCACTTGTTGCATAAATAACTATTTTTATTTAAAGCAATTAGGTTGACAAGAAAATTAACAAATGTGTTTAATTTGCCATGCACACTAAACAGTTCGAAAATATATTATAAAATGTAAATAAAGTACGTGCGACAGATATTTAAATTAGTTATATCGACTTTTTTTTAATTAAGCAAATAATTTTACAAGGTTGCATCACTGAGCATCGGCCAAATGAAAGAGGGGAAGATTTTAGAGAGAGAACGCGGCCGTCTAGGCACACCATGTAATCTTTGCACCATGCTTCATATCCACAAACACTTGTATTTCACTTCTACTAAGCCACCGTACTTGGGTATTGAAAATCATATCACCATATTCAGTTTCTAAATCCTTCATAAATTCTTTAAATTTACGGTGATTTAATACCCGAGACTTTATAAAATTAACCTATTTGATTACTGGTGCAAACTCAAACTCACAAATTTTCCTGGTAAATTATGTAGTGATTAATGAATATTTCCCGGCCTGCCTGATTTTTAATGTCTTTAAATAGCCTTCCTGAGACTCCTACCTCCATGCTGGACATTGCTCGTGCTCCATCTGTTGATATGCCAATAATCTTTTACAATATACAGCGGATACAGCGGACTGCAAGCTAGCATTTATTAAACACAAAATCTTAACCCTGCCTTGTATATATATACTGGAGTGTCTGGTATATATAAAGAGGAATATGCACTTATACACCGATCATGGTCATCACCCGCATGACACAAGATTTAAAAGTGATATCTATCAACAGCAAATTAGGCCGTCTACACTACACACTGGTACAAAATATTTCTCTATCAAATTTTTCAACAAACTACCAATACATATATGTTCCCTACCTCTAGACAAGTTTAAAAAAGCAATCAAAACTCATCTTCTCACAATGGCATTCTACACCTTTGAGGAGTATCTAAATTGTGATATATCCTTGTAATTGTCAATCTTAGTCAGTAACCATTTTTATCTATTTATCATATTAATCCTATTTTTAGTACTTGATTCCTAACACACTTCACAATTATTTTTTAATATGTTGTGTTATGTTTGTACCCTATTTCTTTATTTTATTTATTTATTTACTTACTTCATTATTTTACTTTATAATTTATTTTTTATTGAAATATTTACTTTAATATGTATTTATCTTTGTTAACCTCATACGATATAATTACAGCGCAAATTCTGTTGTCATAAAATATCCTGTTAAGGTTTAAGGCATGTCCTACTAGTCTAACCTACCTATACTTTAATTCGCAGCGAACACAGTTGAACTTATAGCTTCCTTTTATATTGACGTATGTAAGCAATCTTATTGTACAAGCATAAATAAAGTATTATTATTATTATTATTATTAATGGAATTGAAAAATTTTCCAATACTGACTTTAGTTCACCGTAAATATCTTCACCGGTCGTGGTCTCTTTCATTGGAATCAGTGAACACAATTCTTCGGTAAAATTAAATTGGAAGTCAATTCCTCGTGTAAATATAGCTAGATGTACCGTATCGCTAATGTCACAACTCTTCATCAAGGGCTACAGAACTCAAATTTTTCAATGCGTTCGCATAATGTTATTGTTATGTTTTCGGACAAGCCTTCAATTCTTCTGGCAACTGTAAATCTCGACAAACTAATATTTGAAATAATATTTGTCTTTTCAGGAAATGCTATTTCTGCAACTGCAATTAGACATTCCTTTATCAACTTCCCACCCGTAAAGGGTTTTTTTTTTTTGTCAGTATTTGACTTACAACGGAACTAGCCTTTACTGCCGTGTCCGTAAGTAGTAAAAGAAGTAGTATTTTTTTTTTAAATTGTGTTTCTTTAGTAAGGTTTTGTGCATTTCATTAAATTTATCTTTCCGCATTTTTCCTTGTAAATCTTTATATTGTGGTTCGTGTTTTGTTTCGTAATGTCTTTTAATATTAGATTATTTTATTGTTGATACAGTCTCTCTGCATATTAAACAAACAGCTTCGTCTTCGACAGAAGTAAAAAATTAATCAAATTTCCACTTTTCCTGAAAATGCCCATAGTCATCTTCAACTTTCCGTTTTTTTTTTGTTTGCTTTGCAGACATGCTATGGATAAGAAATTTGAAAGTTGAGATAATTTGTTGAAAAATGTATTATGATAAAAAAATAATTACCTATTTGTTAATAATAAAACTGCACTCACACGATAAATAAAAGAGTTCTTAAAATTGCTAGTTTACAGCTTGCCAATTGAACTGATTATGAGAAGCAAAGGAAGAGGAAGGCAAAAATACGTAAATACAACAGCCCTACGTGCTCTACGCATTTGCATTGCATGTTTGACAAGTTTTCGGCAAATGGGTGAGCCATCTCAAAAAGTCATTTCATTGTTGTATCGATTATTATGATATATATTTAACTTAACAATAATCAGGTGACCGGCAAAAAAATTTAGGATATCAACAAAATAATAATAATATTTTACAAATGCTCGGCGGGCCGCACAAATTTGTTCGGAGGGCCGCAAGTGGCCCGCGGGCCGCGGATTGCTCATCCCTGTGATAGAGAGTTTCCATAAGAGACTTAATGCAGCTCTTCCTAGGCAATCTAATTTTTGGTTATTTGTAAACCATATAAAGGCTCATGACAACTGGGCAAACTTAAAATTGGCCCGAATTTTAAATGGAGTGGAACCAGCGCATTTACCCGAACTGAAATATAGACGGCTTGATGCAAGGAATGGTAAGTATATTAAGAATAGATAGTTACATTGTATTATATTATGTGTTTTTATTAGTTACAGCGCAAGAAATATTTTATGCAACCGGGGATGTTGGAGCCTTCTTCAGACAACCCGGCCATTATGCAGCAGATTTAATGGATGTTTTGCTACTACTTAGAGATAAGGATATCATAATATACAGTATATAAATATTAGTTATATTAGTAATTACTGTTTTTTTTTTTTAATTTGTTTGGCCCACGAAGAAGACGTACATGATCCTGAACAACTCCAACTACCCCAAACTCCGCAACGTCAACTTCCCCAATTAATCGGCCAGGTTTTTCGCCCCTGGGAGTAATTGTTTTAAAAATTCAGTCGGGGCTGCAATTTCGATTTAGGGGCAACAATTTTGATTGTCGGGCAACTAATGATGATCTGATTAGGCAATACTTTGATTTAATATTAGTTTCGCCAGTTAACTGAAGTTGTCTAACATTCAGAAACTTGAGAAGGGTGTTTATTGGGACACCAAGAATAAAGTATAAATTGAGATAAATTTTCAATTTCTTAATCCGCGATCATCGGGGCCATTCTACAAGCTAGAGACTCATAATTTCGTGGGGGGTTCCTCTCGGGGCCCACTACGCGGAGGCGTATTTAATCTTGGCCGCCAACCACATATACAGGGTGGTTTCTCAATAAGAGGTTATTAACCGTTAAATACTTAATCCGCGATCATCGGGGCCATCCTACAAGCTAGAGACTCGAAATGTCGTGGGGGGGGTTCCTCTCGGGGCCTTCTACGAGGAAGCGGCTATATTTCGGCGGTCAACCGCATATACAGGGTGACTTTGAATTAAATCCAGAAAACCGGGACTGAGGCTGTTTTCGGTATCCTAGAGCTAGAAGCGCGAAAACTTGCAGATATGCGGCCGGGCGAGGACCCTTTTAGGCGGAGCGGAGAAGTCAATTACCCGCCGGATAGGCGAGCTAGCGTGAGCAGTGTGACATACGCTGCGGGAAGTACGGCAGGCGCAAGCGTGGCGGGCAGCTCGTCCTATCGGCGCGCTGCTGATATGGAAGCGGAGGCAGCCACGTTCATTAAGCCGACCTCAGCCAGCAAGCTCGTCACCAAGGCAAAGGGCCCAAAACCTGGACTGCTTCCAGACAAGGTAGAAGTCAAGCGGTGCTCATCAGCAACGCCTATCTCTGCAGGGAACCGCAACGCGTCCCCGGCTAACAGTCACCACTCTTCACCGGCTGTTAGTCGGCAGACAGCGTGGAGCGACACGGGCGAGGAACAGGTCAAAAAGAGATGGAGGGAGGAGAACGTCGTAGAGGGTTCGACTTTCGATGCGGCAGTTCTTCAGAAGGTAGTTAGGCTGCACGCTAAAATTGTCATGTCCATCAGAGCCATGGGGAAACACATAATCACCTCTACCAAGAGCGAAATTAAAGCTGAATCTGTTGAGCAAGCTGGCCGACGAACTGCTAGCTGTAGACCTCAGGGTGTTCAAACCGGCGGAAAAAGGAAGGGACGCTCAGTCACAAACAGCGCCAGGACGAGCTCAAGAACCTGTCCAGTAAGATTGACAGGCTCATGGGATGGGTGAACGACCTTCGTGGGCAGGGGCCCCCGGCAGCAGCACCCAGCCAAGAGGCACTTACCACTCCAGCGGGCCCATCGACTGAACCTGGGTCCTGGACCACGGCTGCCTCCGCAAAAGGAAAGGGAAGGGGCAAGCAAAAAGCAGGCAAAGGGGATGTGCCACCCGCAAACGCGCCGGAAACCGCGCAAGCAGCAATGGCAGTCAGAACCCAGGCAAAGATTCGACCGACGAGGATCCTGGTAGATACTAAGAGGTCCTCCTACAGCGAGAAGCTTAAAGCCCTCAAAGCGGACCTTGGGAGGGGTGAAGCGCGGAAGCGGTTTCCTCCGTTCGACGCAGTCTGGCGGAAAACCTCGTAGTCAAGGCAGCGAAGGGCGCAAGCCACAAGGTCCTGCTCAGAGACATCGCCTCCATCGTCGGCAATGATAAAACCAAGGTCACCAGCGGCAGCAAGGAGACAATGAAGATCAAGGGCCTGGAGGAGGACGCCACCCCCGATGAAATCATCGAGCTGACGCAGCAACTGGGCATCCAGGGCGAGGTCGCGGTAAAGTGGTTCAGGACATACGGGGTCGACCTGAGGATTGCTCTCGTGGAGAGCACGAGGGCCAATATAGCCAAAATGCTCGAGGCTGTGTCAATCAGGGTAGGGTGGACACGATGCAGGGTCCAGGAGAGACCCAACAAGCCGCTAAGCTGCAGGAGGTGCAGGGGATTTGGCGACATAGCCGCGGATTGCAGCGGCGTCGACAGGAGATACCGCTGCAGGAAATGCGGGGGCGAGGGCCACATGGAAGTCGACTGTGTGCTGCCACCACACTACTTCGCCTGCGCCGAACGCAGCGAGGAAGCGACCCACTTCACCGGAAGCAAGGGCTGCCACGCCTTCACACACCGCGTGTCAACGATGGGAAGACGACAGAGCTGAACTTGCAGAGGCCGTCGGGGCTTACACCAATTAGGAATAAAGGTCTCTACCCACTACAACGTATCATACTTTGACTGTACTAGGAACGTGTCGGGTAAAAAAATATTCTTGTATTGAAAAGTATGAGACTATGCCCACTAGACCGTTCCGTCACTGACCAGCACCGTCGCCTACTATGCACGGAGCGTTAATTAATTGTCGGCGAGAATATTTTGCCGGTGCCGATACGCTCCGCGCATGGCACGCGATGTTGCCAAACCGATGCGCGCAGGCGGCGAAACGGTGAGCATATGGGTTATAATTGCGTATGATGACCATTATAAAAGCGTTGCCAGTTCAACAAGACGCGCGCGCACGTAAAGACGGTGTAAAATGGAGGATGAAAAATTAATAGAATGTGTACGTAAATATGAGTTTTTATATAATCTACAACACCCGAAATATATGGATACTGTGAAAAAAGAGATGGCTTGGAAGGAAGTTTCGGAACAACTAAAACAACCAGGTAAGTTTATAAAATTATTGTGTTTATTTGAATAAGTAATTTAATTACATGGGTATCCAGTCCAATTGGCCTTGTGTCGTTTGAAAGAAATCCGCAAATTGATCGCGTACTTCAAAAGCGGTAGAAACTGCATTACCTCCTTGGTGTCTTAAGTTGTTAAACTGTACAGGAGTATTTGTTTCCGTAAAAATTACAGTTTCTCCGCGTCGTATGAAATTATATAAAATGCACGTTGTTAGTACAATTTCTTCCGCAAATTCTGGCTTCAAATGCAAACGTCTATTATAAATACGAAATTTTTGGCTTAAAATACCAAAAGCATTTTCCACTACACGTCGTGCTCGGCAAAGGCGATAGTTAAAGTGGCGTTTCTTATCATCGTTAATCGACTGTTGTGATGGATAAGGTCTTAGGAGATTATTTTTTAAAGGAAAAGCTTCATCTCCTAATATAACACACGGTGCACTTACATTGCTCCCCGGAAAAAATTTGGTACTTGGAATATTAAATTTATTCTCGAATATAGCTTTGCCCATTTTTGATTTTGACAAAATACCACCATCACTATCTTTGCCGAAAGCACCGACGTTTACGGCTATGAAGTTATAATTAGCATCAACCAAAGCCAAAAGTACAATAGAACATGTTTTTTTATAATTAAAATACAAAGAACCACTGTTTGAAGGTGCTACAATAATGACATGCTTTCCGTCTATAGCACCTACACAATTAGGAAAATTCCATTTATTCCAGAATTCTTCTATATTTTTTTCCCATTCTTCTGCGCCAGGCGTGGGAATACTTTCTCGCAATATATTTTTTATTATAGCATCACAAACTTCCAACACCGCACGCCTTACAGAACCGACTCCCATACGATAGCTAAAAGCAATGGTTGTAAACGAATCACCAGTTGCTAAATACCTGGAAACAAAATATGAATTAATTAATTATTATTTAGTAATGTTTTATGTATTTATGATTATGTATTTTTTTGCTGTATCAAAGGCTGGTATGTATTTATTAATAGTGTATTTTGAGTGCGTAATATACGTATTATGTATGTATTAGTTATTAATACTTATTGTTTTTTTACAGCTGCAGCTTGTAAACAAAGGTGGCAAGGGCTAAGGGATGCATACAGAAGAGCATTAAATAAGAAAAAAGGCAAAAGTGGACAGGCAGCCAAGAAAATTAAAAAATGGAAATACGAGGATGAAATGTCGTTTGTTATTCCTTTTTTTATCGAGAAAAAAACTTTAGAGTCCGTTGAGCTGACAAGCGATGATGAAGAGTTTCAGAAGGAAGTTGCAGTAACTGAAGTCGAGAACCCTACCGATAATGAGATCAACAGTACCGATGCTGTGGATGTGGCTGCTTCTCACGACACTGAAATTTGCAACGAAGATGACACTAAATCCTCACAACCACAACACAATCAAGCAAAAAAGGCAAAGGCAAGAAAGAGGGCTAAAGTTCTACCAGTACAGTCAGCATCCGCTGTGTTGATGTCTAGATTATTAGACGAGCAAAGTATTATTCCACTACAACGTGAACACGATGAACTAGATCGTTTCTTTTTGAATATATCAGAAACTGTAAAAAAGTTATCACCTTACCTACAAGCAATGGCAAAAAATAAAATATTCACTTTAGTTTCCGAAATGGAATTACAGCACCTCGCACCACGTAGCTTTATAACAACTACACCTCAATATGCATACACTCCATCTCCAGCATCGACTTCTTCATGCGTTCAATAAAGTGATACACCCATGCCTACGTCTCCTGAGACTTGGGATACGTCTACTAACGTTTGGAATACGTTGTAGTGGGCAGAGTCAGAAAATATTTTTGAATAGGCACATACGAGTAACAATTTGATAGTTGATTCTGAATATTTGAAATTTGATTTAAAATATAAAATGAAATATATTCTTTAGATGACAGACATTCTCTAAAGTTGGTGTTTCTTCTGACAATGTCATTTTCAATTTTTTTCAGCAATACATTAAATTGGAATGTAGACATTCGGAAATACTGAAAGAACTTTTCTTCATCATCAACTAAGTGCCTGAATAACGTCCAATATTCTCCTTCAGTTTTTCGTTCTTTTATAGAATCGTGAATCCAGCAGCGTCGAGTGTTTTTTTGGTTCTCTTCTTCTTCCTCATCCAATATTATGGCAATTATTGCCAGTTGTCTAACAGTTAATTTTTTAATAGGCATACCTATTTTATTATTTAAAAACTTGATAGCACTCTCAAGACGTCCACGCAACATCGATACGCATGCGAGAATGAAAAGGTTTCCTATCGATTTTGGTGGATTTAGATCTGTATGATGATACAGATTACATACGGGCAATATACGGGTTGCATACGGGCATCATACGGGATGTATACGGGCACAGAACGCCGTCGATCCGTTTCAGTGGGCATAGCAGGACGTATCGTGTTGCTTTTCATGTCTGATACGTTCCTAGTACGGTCGTAGTATGATACGTTGTAGTGGGCAGAGACCTTAAAGACTACGGAAACTAACCGAGGTGAAAGGGGCGCCGGGTTGGGGGGCCATTGGTGTAGTGAGTACAGGCGAGCGCTTGCGCCAGTTGCACCGCGTGCCGTATGGGTTCGAATCCCAGCCCGGCCGAAAGATTTTTCGGGGATCGTGAAGTATTCGGTCGGGTCCATGGTTGTTGTGTATACGTCAGACATTCTTCTTTTATTCATTTGTTCATTTATTCATCCCAAAAACTAAAAATACAAAATTAAATATTCGATATGACTGAATGGCTCATGCCCAAGTCAAAAAGGGCGCCGGGTGAAAAATGCACACAGTACTACCACCGGTGCTCCGCTTTTTGGAGGCCATTGCTGCACCGCCTGCGGACAGCACGTCTCCAATAAAAAATAAAAAATTTGGGGAGGTTCAATAAATGTGAATAAAGCATTTATTGTTCAAAAAATGGCTTTGACAATTATAGGAAAATTTAGACATGAAAAATTGTAAACAGTTTATATATAGGGTGTCTCAAAACGATCCAACTATTTCAAGAGTGAGCGAGAAGCAAACAAGGCGCGGGGAGGGGTGGCGCGGGTGTCGTTTACTAGAGCGTTCCTTGAATTTTTAGTTGCCATCATGCCGTACACGGGAGAGCAACCCTCGTTTTGCGTGCGCGCATATTTCCAGAACAATCGATCACTCATTCGAGTTCGACGGATGTATCGGTTACATTATCGAGTGTGCAACATTGTGGAAACTCCAAGCAATGCAACAATTTTAGCTTGGATCCAGACATTCAATACTACTGGAAACACTATTGGCGAAATCCATCACGGCCGTCCAAGGACAGCAAGATCGCCTGGAAACATTCAGTCAGTTGCAGATTCTCTAAGCCGACAGCCTCGACTCAGCGTTAGAAAGCGTGAGTCTCAGCCGGGATTATCAAAAGCGACAATTCACCGCATAATGCGATCTGATTTACACCTGAAGGCCTATAAAATTCAGATTGTGCAAGCTTTTCATGAAAATTATTATTATTAATTACGTTACAAGATTGAATTTTGTGAGTGTAATGTTAGAGAGATTTAAAAATTTCAACAACATCTTCTTTAGCGATGAGGCACATTTTCATTTGGACGGATACGTCAATCGTCAAAATTGTCGTTATTGGGGAGAAACGAATCCACAGACATTACATAAACACCCGTTGCATAGCCCTAAAATGACCGTGTGGGTCGCTATGTCAACGAACTGCATTATTGGCCCGTACTGTTATGAAGATAACAGAGGACATGCAGTGACTGTAACTTCTGCACGCTATGTCGACATGATAAGCAATTTTTTCGGGCCTCAACTGCAACAATGTGAGCATTATAACTGGCTGACGTGGTTTCAACAGGATGGGGCCACATCGCACACCACTAACAACTCTTTAGCTGCATTGCACGAGTTGTTCCGAGAAAAGTTGATTTCACGAAGAGGTGATATTGAATGGCCACCTCGGAGACCTGACTTGACCCCACCTGATTTTTTATCTTAAGAGCGTAGTCTACGAGAATAATCCACGAAATTTGTCAGATTTAAGAAACAATATTGAAAAAAAAATCAGGAGTATTCCTCGACCACTTCTTCAAAAAGTTTTTGAAAGTGTACGCAAACGGCTTGAGGAATTCCATCAACGTGATGGCCGTCATTTAAATAACGTCGTGTTTAAAAAGTAATATTTTGTTCCTTATCTTTTAATTCATACCAATAAATGCATACAAAAATAAGTTTAATGTATTTTTTTTCCAACTAAAGTAGTTGGGTCGTTATGAGACACACATACCGGGTGCTGATTCAACCGCTCGGTAATAGGAATTTACATGTAAAATCACACTTTTGCAGTTTCCTGCTCCCCTAATTATTTTAGAGCAAAATCATAAGAGATCAAAGTTGTTCACTATTTAAAATTCTATATGATAGGTCCGTATTTATTTTCAAAATAGTACTAATAGTAGCAGAAAACGAAGATATTAATAATTTGAAAAAAATAACAATAGCCATGATTTTTCAACAAAATTTTGCGTCATCAACAACTGTCAGTTTTGACTTTTCGTAAAATCGCACTCCGTTTCGATATTTAAGTGCGCTTTTCAATTAAGTAATTCATAATAATGTCTTATACAATTGCTGAAAAAAAACATATTTCTGAAGTGGTTTTATTCCGGTAGTAGTGTAAATGAAGTTCGAAACTTGTTTGCTGGTTTATATCCCGATCGGCCGATACCCGCTATTTCCACGATTCAGAACGTGATTGCAAACCAAGCAAAATATGGATCCGTTTTTAAATCCTGCCAGTCCTGTTTAAAGCATACTTCAAATATAGCCGAGGAAGAAGAAATTGTGCGAGATAATGTAATAGTATATTACATAACTAGAGTTGTAAGTAGCAAATTACGCGCAAGTGAAAGATATTGCGTACGAGCCGCGTAGCGGCGAGTGACGTAATTTCACGAGTGCGTAATTGCGTTACAACTCGCGTTATGTACTATACTTTACCTTCGACCTTACATTTATTCGCTTAAACTAAAGACATATTGAAACTGAATCTTGTCAGGGTGACGTTTAAATTTGTATTAAATTAGCCGGTAATGGCAATGTAGGACGACTACCAACTAAGCAAACTAATTACCCCTCGAACCATTTTCCGTCGAATAATATATTGTCCAATACATTGATTGAACAAATTTAGGGATACAGATCGTTGTACTCACTCTGAAATGTTAATCTACTAAGATACCATTGCGATTGAAGTACCAATAAGGCATGGCGTGAAGTTTATTGTGTCGGTTATTCTTTTAACCAATAAGTTGCAATCTGACGTTTAAATGTCACTGTCACTTTTAATATTTAAAGATAAACAGACGAATGCAGGGGACTCGACGGACGTTAATTGTAATTGGCTAATAAGTATATAATATACCGAGGTGCATAAGCGGTAATAGTACGTGTTACACATATATGTACGTCATTTAACATTTATATATGCTCTATATATTCGTAATGGGTCGCTTACGATTGGTGAAAACAGTTCGGTAATTCATCAATAATAATTAATTATTAATTATTACAAAATGGGAGTAGGTAAACGAAATAATAAAACCGCTCTTAAAATTTTAAAGAAGAACAAGTTTAAATCGTACAAGTTTTCGAATCACCAGGAGATTTTTGAGCTAGACAGGTATTCTAGAATGGTCTAGAATTATAGGCCCCTTCTTCATTGATGGGCACTTAAACGGGGGAAAATACCTTGAGCTGCTTCAATCGGAGATTGGCCCCGCCATAGATGCTGTCGCAGGAGAAAATGTGGTATGGTTTCAACATGATGGATGTCCTGCGCATTTTATAAGAGACGTCACTGAGTATTTAAATATTTGCTATCCAAATACCTGGATTGGACGAGGCGGACCGGTGAATTGGCCAGCTCGTTCACCGGACTTATCACCAAACGACTTCTTTATATGGGGCCACTTAAAATAAAAAATATACGGTGCTAGATATGCTAACATCGAGGTTCTAAAAAACAAAATTACGGAAGAATGCAACAAAATAACGAACCGGCAACTTGCAAATGTTCGCAGAAATTTTTATGATAGACTTGGTCAATGTTTAGCCGTTAATGGAGGTCTCTTTGAGCATTTAATTTGATTTTATTAAAATGAACTGATAGTTATTGATGACGCAAATTTTTTTTATAAAATCATGGCTAGTGTTATTTTTTTCAAATTATTACTAATTTATATCTTCGTTTTCTTCTACTCTTAGTACTATTTTGAAAATAAATACGGACCTATCATATAGCATTTTAAATTCTGAACAACTTTGATCTCTTATGCTTTTGCTCTAAAATAATTAGGGGAGCAGGAAACTGCAAAAGTGTGATTTTACATGTGAATTGCTATTACCGAGCGGTCGGATCAGCACCGGTATATATACCGAGTGTCTGGGATAAGGGGCGAACATAGGGATTTAACATGTAAAATTAAATATGTGTAATTATTAGCTCCCCTATTCATTTTAGAGAAAAATCGTAAAGGAATATTTTTTAGAGAATTAAAAATTGTAAATGAATCATCCATTTAATTTACGTTTGTACCAGAATTCACCTCAGAAATAATAAAAATAAGTTGAACAATGTACCATTTCATAAAAAAACCTTGCCATGAGTTTGACAAATGTCATGTTATGGTGAGAATCATTTTTCTAGTCAGATATCAATTTACGCATTGTAATTGAAGGGTTTGGTGCAATAACCGGTCAAAGACCAAAATTTCCAAAATGAAGATTTGGCTTTTTTTTGGTACAAAATATACCACTGTATCGTTTGGAGCAAAAACCGTTCATGTTTTATGCATAAAACGTCAGTTATATTTACATGACCGTTTACTGCGCCAAACGCATCACCGATTCCAGTTCATGCGTTCGATAGTATTGGCAGCAAAAAGCGTCTACGTGGCTAACATGACCGGTTTTTGCTCCTAACGGGGAGGAATGTCTAACCTTACTTTTTTAAAATTAAATTTACTAGTACAGTGTACAGTGTGCATCACTTGATAATATGGGCAGTTTAAGCGATTTTTCTAGTGAAAGTGATCCTTATCATGATTCGGATAATAGTGATATAGACCCAGATTATGAAATGGAAAATGATATTACAAAGACATCTAAGATTAAGGCATTATTTAATATTAATATTGGAATTTCTGAAGATCATAATGTACAAGGTAATTTCATTAATTTTTGATAATTACGATTTATTAAAAAAATATAATTTAAAGCAGGTGGATCAAGTTTGGATAATAAAGCTATTCTGAAACCTGGCCCGAAACATATTACTGCGAATGATACTTCAAGTAGCGAATCTGAGGAAGGTAAGAAAAGCCTTTTAGGGTTATTTGATTCGATTTGTAACTTATTTTTTTTAGATGATATTTCACCAGAGCAATTAACAAAAAAGGGTAAAAAACGCAGTCTGGCACCTGAGACTTGGAAGAGAAATATAAGAAAATTTAAAAGGAATAGTGGTGGGGAGTACACAAATAGTAAAGGAAAAGTTATTGCAGAGAAAAGGCAAGGTCCTAGATGCCAGTGTCGTAACCAGTGCTTTGACAAATTGACGGAAATGGAAAAATCCAACATATTCACTCAGTTTTATGCAATGGAAGATAAGAATATCCAAGACAGTTATTTGGGAAGCCTTCTAGATGTAAACAATGTATCCAGAAGGAGAAAGACTACTGTGGTTGAATCAAAAAAATATTCTTATACCTATAATATCAAAGTAGGTACAAAATCCCTAAAAGTCTGTCGTTTTGCGTTTTGTAGTCTACATAGCATCCATAAATCACGAGTATCAAGAATTTCTCAGTCCCGAGCTACTGGTAAATTACTAGAAAAAGATTCCCGTGGTAGACACCATAATCGCCCCAACAAAATGCCGGAAGAGTATGTAGCACAGGTTGATGAACATATAAAGAACTTTCCAGTGCGTGAATCTCACTATTCACGACAAACCGACAACACAGAAAAAAAATACCTGTCAGCTAACTTGAACGTCAAAAAAATGTACGAGCTTTATTTGGAGAAGTACGAACCTGAGCAGTACACGCTTTTAAAGCGAAATTCCAAAATCAAGCCTAAAATATCATACGATTTCTACTATAGATACTTTACTACAAATTTTAATTTATCGTTCGGGTATCCACGATCGGATACTTGTGCCACTTGTGACCTACTGAAAGTTCAACTTGATGCCGCTTCAACAGATGAAGAAAAGCAGCAACTTAACATTCAGAAGGAACTTCATCTTCGCAAAGCTCAGTCATTCTACGACGATTTAAAAGAAAAAACAGAAATGGCAAAATTTGATGAAACTTTGGAAACAATCTGTTTTGATTACCAACAAAATCTACCGGTTCCAGTACTAACCACGGGGGAGATATTTTATGCTAGGCAAATCTGGGTTTTTAATCAGCTGTTTCATTCTGCTTCTAATAATAAGTCAGTTAGTTACATGTTTGATGAAACCATAGCAAAAAAAGGTGCCATAGAATCTGTATCCTTTTTATGGCATTTTATTCAAAAATATGTAAGCATGTCAGTAACTACTTTACATATTTTTACTGATAACTGTGGGGGGCAAAATAAAAATGCCGTAATGGTTCATTTTTTATCAGCTTTAGTCAACAACGGAAGATTTTCTAAAATTGTTCACCATTTACCAGAGCCCGGCCACAGCTTCTTGCCTTGTGACCGTGACTTTGCGCAAATCGAGAAAAAGAAGCGCAGAAAAGAGATTTTGTATTTGCCTGAGGAATGGTATTCTATAGTAGAAAGCTGTGGTAAGAAGTTCACTGTTGAACGAGTCACGCAAGAAATTGTATTTGATTTTAGATCATATCTTGAACCATATTTTAAAAAATCTTCCGTTGTAAAGAAAAAACCTTTCACAATATCCAAATATAGAATATTTATATACGATGCCAAGTCACCAGCCTTTATATCAGTAACTGAAACTCATAATCCCGCCCTAACATTCGCATATCCTTTAAATAAATACCCAGGTACTATTATTGATTTAAATGGAGCTCCTTTGGCATATACAGACAAGTTACCGCTAAAACCGCAAAAATATGACAGCATTATGCCGTTAGTGAAAAAATATGTGCCTTCCATTTGCCATCCATTTTATGACGGTATTAAAAAGGCAGATAATAATCAAGATCATGATGGTTCTGATTAGTTTTATAGATTTAATTGTTTTTTTTTTTAATTTTTGACATTTTATGTCAGTTATGAAATAGCCTGTTTTCAGTTTTGTTATATTTAACTACCAATTAAACTTTTTTTTAGACTTTTTTACTTTTATTTCAAAAATGTTCTATGTTTTGATGGCAAAAATCGTCCATGTGCTATTTTAAATATTAAATAAAAAATCTATAGAAAACAAAATTAACACAAAAGCTACTTCAAACAATTTGTTTTTGGTCGTGGAAAATGTATAAAATCACCATTTTTAAGATATTCTAACTTTGTGTGACTGAGACGTTTTATGCGATTTTCTCAAAACTATGTAAAGTGCACGTGGGCGGTTACTGCATCAAACCCTTCAATTACTATGACCAATAACGTTGGGCTCGTACAGTGTGAACTAGCATTCTTCGGCAAAACAGACAGACTGCAAAAAGTTAAGCTTAGTTTAGTTTTTAGTTGGTTTATTAATTCGCAGCAAATTTTGCCATTTTAAATATGTAAATGCATATTAATGTAAGTATGTTGTTCTCCTTAAATATACTACGGCAAGTCTCTAATCTAATTTTATTAAAAAATAATCTTAATATTCTTTTCTGGGCTATGAATATCCTTTGAATATGACTTCTTTCCCACGCTGGTATATTATAGGAGAGATAAGGATATACCTATGAGTAGTAGAGAGTTATGATTGACTCTGGTGGTAAAATTGGTTTTAGTTTAAGAACTGTATAGTAAGCAGTATTTAATTTACTACACACATAATCAACATGCTCGCACCAGGTGAGTTGCTCATCCTCGGCAATCCCAAGAAATTTGGTGTTCTGATTTAAATGAACAATTGGTGTCTTTCTATTAAAAAACTGAATGTTTACTGTTTTATTGTTATATGAAAGGAAATTAGTAGCATTCATTATGGTCTGTATTTGATCGATCCTGCATTATTTCGCAGAATACACGCCTCCTTTCTTCATCCACTAACAGTATCTCCTGATAGCATTAATGTTTTTAAGAATGATAACCATGCTTTTTCAGAATTTTCTGTACAGAGAATTTAGACACGTTGCCCTCATGAGTAATGCATCGTTGTTGGTTCAGCATTTATCAAACCCAAAACTGTTTCTTATAATTCATCGTTGTTTCTTCTGTTCCGTTTGCATGTAATGTCGCGAACTCTGAGTAAACTGACGCCACTGCAAAATGTTTTGATAATGAATACGCTCTCTTATTGGAATAACTCAGATTATTGTTCATTCCAATGCGTGAATTGATATTTAACTAGCAAAATTATTCTCACCGTAACATGACATTTGTCAAAGTCATGGCAAGGGTTTTCATTACATGGTAAATGGTTTAAATTTATTTTTATTATTTCTGAGGCGTATTTTGGTACAAACGTAAATTAAATGGAAGATTCATTTACAATTTTTAATTCTCTAAAAAATATTCCTTAACGATTTTTCTCTAAAATGAATAGGGGAGCTAATAATTATACATATTTAATTTTACATGTTAAATCCCTATGTTCGCCCCTTATCCCAGACACTCGGTATTTATACATATATTAGAGTGGTTCTTATTTTCGAAGTATGTGAAAATCAACGGGACAACCTGGAAACTTGTTCGTATAGATAAAAAAACTAATAACTGTAAATTTTGAGCCATATCGAACATTGCGTAACCGGGCCCTAGCCCTCTAAAATTTGAAAAGTATGTTTTTTATTTATTTTTTTAATTTCAGTTCATCCTCATATTAAACGGTCCACCCTAATAGCCAAAATATATATTTTGTGGATAAAGGATGTTAATATGTATCCAAAAAGTCTTTATTTGTTGAAATTGGACTAAAATTGACGAAGTTATGAATTTTTTAATGCCCTTCTATTCATTGAAATTGAAATTACATTATAAGAAAGCCATGACTAAGTGAACCAGACGCTTCACTTCAATTGGTAACCTCATCCTATTTTTATCTTTTGATATTTAGTAATATTACACCTATCCCCCGATTTACACGGTAGATACGTTCCTGAGAAAAACGTGTAAATCGAAAATTAAGTCAAAACCGTGTAAATCGAAAAGCTTGCAGAAAATGCATAATTTTGCTATACAGTTGTGATTTTTTTCAATATTTTTAGGTGTACACAGAAATAAAAATAAAATGCATTGACAGGTTAAAATATGTAATATATTACGGAAACACTGTTTTTTTTTAAATTTAATTACAATACATTAAACAGAAGAACAAAAAATAAAACCAAAGGTGTTTTATTATCCTTCATCACTGTCAGAAATTACTCTCATTCTTTTTTTCGGAATCGAAGGTTCGAATTCACTTTCATCACTCGAAGTTATTTGTGCCGATTCGATGTTTGAAGCAGAAATATTTACATTATGAGGGATGGTAATAAAATCGGTTATTAACAATTGCTTCGAATTTTTTGTAAGATCTTTGTAAACTTCTTCATATTGAGCCAAGCAGCGATTTATGTCACGTTGGAATCGTAAAGCCCTTTCAACGTTTGTGTCATTTTGTATAAAATGATTACCCAGCTTTCTTCCCAATGCGAGTCCTTCGCGGATGACTTTAGCAGTGAATGTTACTGGTACTAATTCCTCTTCATCAGATTTGTCAGACTCACTTTCGCAAACTAAGTTAACTAAATCATCCTCACTTAGTTCTTTATCAGCCATTAACTCTGCGATATCATCAACAGTAAAATCATCAAAACCTTCTCCGCCCAATGAATGCGCCATCTGTACTATCTGCGAATATTCATCATTTAACGTTGAAGTGGAATGTTCATTTTTGACTACATTTGGCCACAATTTTTTCCAACAGCTATTGAGCGTTGTTTGCTTAATAGCAGTGTATGATAAGGCGATATGCTTCACACAGTCTAATATTGTAAAATTTTTCCAAGCACTAATAACTGTTAAAGATTCATTGTTCTCCATTTGTTCCAAAATATATGTAAAGGCTCGTTTTATGTACAAAGCTTTAAAAGTAGAAATTATGCCTTGGTCCAATGGTTGTAATAATGAAGTTGTATTTTTTGCTAAAAATTTTACTTCAACGTTCTCATATTCTAGATCTTGTGGGTGGCCCGGCGCATTGTCAATTAATAAAAGCACTTTAAAAGGCAATCCCTTTGAACTTAAATATTTTTTAAATATTAAATGGGATAAAACATTCATGAAACCATTCAGTAAACATCGCTTTCTTATTAGCCCTCCAATAAACGGGAAGATTATTGATGTTTACTCCTTTAAAGGCACGGGGCATTTTTGATTTGTTAATCACTAATGGTTTCATAATATAATCTCCTGAAGCATTGCTACAGAAAAGAATTGTTATGCGATCTTTTGCTGCTTTATGACCACTAGCCGATTTATACAATTTTGAGACATAAGTCCTTTTAGGCTTTTTTCCAGAATAACCCTGACTCATCAGCATTCAAAACCTGATCAGGGGTGTATGAATTGTCATTAATAATTTCTGCAAAATTTGCTGGATATTCTTGGGCTGCATCTACGTCGCCAGAAGCCAGTTCACCTTTTAATTTTAAGCTGTGTAAAGAATGTCTTATTTTAAATCTTTCAAACCAGCCATGACTTGCCAAAAAATTTGGCTTCTTTTCAGTTGAAGAAGAAGATGGTAATTGCTCTACAATTTTTTCGTAAATTCGTAATGCTTTATTTGTTATAGCGCCCGTATCAATGGGTACTCTTTTTTGTGTTTGATCTGATATCCAAAGCATTAACGCTTTCTCCATTTTTTCCATTGCGATATTTCTGGTGTATGATGTTGTGCCCATACTCGTGGTATTGCCAGCTGCAACACTCTTTCTAATTGTGTTTTCATTTGTTCTAATAGTTCTTATTGTAGCTTCGTTCATGCTATATGATTTTGCAACATCTACTACTCTATCTCCCTTTCGTAAGCGATCCAAAATTTCGATTTTAGTTTCTAAAGAAATAACTTTTCTTTTAACTTCTTTCTTCATTATAAGCCTATAATTTTTTTTAATTTATGTTAATTTTCCTGTGATTAAAGTAAAATTCAGAGGGAAAAAATGCGGGAAATTTTGGAGGGAAAATTAAAAAAGTTTAATAATTAATTTTTATTCAAATTAAAATGTTTTAATTTTTTTATTTCAATTAAACCTATTTGGTAAATTGCCATCATTTCCATCTAAAATTTCCCGCATTTTTTCCCTCTGAATTTTACTTTAATCACAGCCGTTAATTTATAATAATCTAAATTATGCACTCACTTGTAATTTACGAATATGGAAAATTAAATCTTTCTGAAACTGTGAAACTTTCACTCAAATACAATTTTCCGTAGATAAAACCTTAATTTTATGCGAAGAAATACAGACACAGTGTGCGTGTGCAGCAAGTCAGCACATAAGCTCGGGATTCCCCGTGAGATGTGTACACTGCGCATGTTCAATCACAGAGTAGCATAAACCGTGTAAAAGCGAAAACATGTAAAATAAGTACCGTGTAAATCGGAGGATAGGTGTACTTTGATGCAGAGGTTTTAATCTACGCCATAGTTTGCAAGAGAGAATCCGTGCAGCCTGTGGCGCAGATTAACACCTAGTTAATCTGGTTTTCGGCGGTATTTTGTAACGATATTATAAAGTTGCTTTCAAAATGAGTGGAAGAACCACATTTGCAGATGCAATTTATTTGATCGTAATCCGCATAGCCAAAAACTTTGCTCAAAACTACCATCTACGAAGCAAGTGTTATCTTTGTCTTTCTTCAATCAGCGAGTACTTAAAATGAATTTACGCTTCAGTGAAACGCTAGTTATGGAAGAATTGTCTGTTGATCAAAGGCTCATATTCCGATTCAACGCAAACAACGTCGCATCGATAAAATGTAGTTATGGCATAAAGAATGGCAAAATCTTAATAAGCACTCTTCTCGAGAAACTGCAGCACATATAAATAAAGAAAAATAATTTGTTAAAAGTTTCAATGATTTATTCGATTTTGCTTCTGAATATGCATTGCAAACAATTACAATTGAAGAAGACAAATGATTTTTATTAATGCAGAGAATGGAAGATCAGGATCAATCAATGACATTGAAAGTTTCGCAGTGCAAGTGGAAAGTGACGTTTGAAGCGGTTAGAAGTAGAGAAGGAAGAGAAAATCTGATCAAGAAATGGCAGTCCCGTCCACGTATGTCTCATTGGAAACAAGAAGCCAGCGATTCAAGCGAAAATGGTAATAACGGTCCAGCTGATTTGAATATTAATCCTACCTCAGATCTGGATCTAAATTGCATTTATCAATAAAAGGATCTCATCTGCTTTAGACAAGTCTAAAATAAGTGATATAAATGCCGTTCATCTTCTGATTACCGTCGCTGAAGGATTAGGCCACAATGTAAACGATTTAATTATTATTACATATTATTCATCAATGCGGGCTATGAAATTTGAACCCACCATTTGGCCCCAATGTCAGGATTATATTGCCTTCAGTGAGATTTTTAACAAAATTCATGTTGGGAATGACATTTTAGAATGAAAAGTCGAATTAATCGAAGAATGTAATACTCTATTAACCAATGACAAGGAACAAAAGAAGTTTTTATTAATAAACATTTAAAGAGTATCACAAGAGATTTTAATAAAAATGCATTAATTGGTAATATCTAAAAAACACGAAATACCAAAATATACAAGTATGATGTAACTAAAAAATCATAACTCCATCAATTTTAGTCCGATTTCAACAAATAAATTCATCTTGGATTCGTATTAACCTCCTCTGTCGACACAATATATAATTTCACCATTAGGGTGGACTGTTTAATTTTAGGGGGGACCAAAATATAAAAAAAATATAAAAAATCGACTTTTTCAAGTTTTAGAGGGCTAGGGCCCGGTTACGCAATGTTCGATATGGCTCAAAATTTACAGTTATTAGTTTTTTATCTATACGAACAAGTTTCCAGGTTGTCCCGTTGATTTTAACATACTTCGAAACTCCACCATATATGCTAAAACCACTCTAATATATATATATGAATTACCAAAATTTTTATGGAATCACTCTCATTACTACACTAATGTATTTTGTTGCACACAATACAAAACAAGGCGAGGGCGGATATTCAATTTGTCATTGCATAGATTAATTTGAGAGGGGTTGCTTCTATACCTCCATAAAAATATATAACAGTCTGCCAGTAAAAATTTAAAAAAAAACACTAACTATAAGGAATTAAAATCCAAACTATACAAGTTATTATCCCAGATAGAACCATACAACATGTAAGAGTTTTTTAATTTCAAATATTAATTTTTGTAATCACTTTATCCTGTATTATATGACGTTTTGCATACACATTGTATCGCTTTTGTATGATTGTATATGTAAATAAATGGATTTATTTATTTATTATTTATTTATTTATTATATTTAAATTGGGATGATCGGGTACCACAAAAAATTGTGAAACGCTGGAGTGCGCTGTTCACGCAATTAAACGAGGTTCAATGCATAAAAATATCCCGAAAAATTAAACAATCCCCTGAGTTAGTTGTCGAATGACATGCACATTAGCACATTAGCCTACGGTTCCGCGATCTACATCAAGTCAATTTTACCTAATAGCACGTCATTTACACGTTTATTATGTTCAAAGTAACACCACTGAAAACACTGATGCCCACTTGCACCGCAGAACTTAATCATGATTCCATTTTAATCATGACTAACTTTAATCAGAGTATTTCTGTTGCTTCGTCAGCTGATTAACTATCCAGCGACCACGGAGTGTTAACATAGATAGCGCAAGTTTTTAATTTATTTTGGTAGTTTAACGTCGTAATATTGAGAACAGTGGGAACAAATGCGTCGTGTTTGTTAAATACTAACCTATATTTCTTATTCCGTTAACCTGCGAGCAAAGTTATTGCAATAGTGTATTAGCGAGTTTTGGCCGTTTTCATTTTTAATTTGAAGTACGTATTGTAAAAAAAACATATAGCTCTATTTTTAATAAGTACATATTATCTCAGATATGAGTTATTGTAAAATGCAATTTCACTTCTTTTATTGCAATTAATTATATACATTGTTTATCAATTCTAATCTAATTTCTTTAATTGTGTGTAGATGGCTCAAAAAAGAGCAAGAACGAGCAATTTTACTGCATATGAGAAAATGCTGTGTTTAAATATAATTGCAAAACACAAAAACATATTAGAGAATAAAAAAACTGATGACATGACATCCAAAGATAAATATGCAGCTTGGGATAAGATAACATCCGAATACAACGCTTTAAATCCGAAATCCATCCTAAGAAGAAACGAGACGTTGAAATTATTTTACGATAATAAAAAGAGGCAGGCAAGGAAAATGGCAGCCAACGACCGTAAGGAGCTGTTCAAAACGGATGGAGGCACTGCTCCCAGTTATTTTAACCCGACATTGGAAGTAACAATGTCAATAATTAATCAAAAAAGTGTGCATGGTTTAGGAAATGACTTAGATTGTGACCTCATAGATGATGAGGATCATCAGCAATTATAAATTTTTGAGAGCGATGAAGAGGTATGTAAAATTCGTATAAATACATAAGAGATGTAAATTCTCATTGAACAATTTGTATGTTAAAATGGTATATTTGTTAAGTAATCTGTATGAAATGTCAACTTGTTTTTCATAAATGAAAAACAATTACTGCTCAATTCTCAACTCTTTATTACACATAAGAAGTGTTATGAAGAACATCTCTATTTATTCATCATAAATTTTCTCAATCTGTTCCAGAACGTGGATCCCGATTTGCATCAACCTAGCACCAGTCAATGCATAAATGTATGTTTTATAATTACACACATTATTTTAAAATAGTATAGATTATAATTTTTTGTATATGATTTAATGTAATTCATCACATTAACATACATTTCACATAATCATAATAATCAATACGTTACGGAACGAATTGGAGGAAGGTGATTATACTATGTATTTAATGGTGATTGGGAGGAACTGCTTTGTTGCATATGGATATTTTATTTTTGCGGTAGACACGTTTGTTTGATTTTCAAAATGTAATTTATTTAAACCACTACATATGTTTCGCCACACTGTGGCTTCTTCAGGTGAAGAAAATATACAAATAAAAAACACAGTACTTCTTAAATATTAAGTGATTGTAGTTGGCGGGGGAGAGAACATTTTTAAGAGGGGGGAGTTTGATAAATCTGTCTGTTCGTTGAGTAGATGGCCGGTTTGAAAATGTCTATTAATTTCCAAATTTTCTAATAAATTTAGTTTTTGTCCTTTTCTTTCGGTGTGTAAAATCTCGAAGTTCGGGTTAACACGTTAAGCCCCGGCGTACATATTTTTTTTTTGATTCGTCGGACCGGGTATTTATTTCTCGTTTTTTTCGGTTCTATAGATATATTCAGTAACATCAACTTTATACGAATCTCTTTTTTTGCATTGTTATTAAAAAAAAAATGAGGCATCACTTTGATGCCACCCTGTCGGAAAAGTTATTTTATGGTTTTAGACCGCGTGGTATCAATATAATGCCTCACCAAATAACTCTAGTGCGTAGTATTTTGCTCATAAATGGCAACACTGCATACAACACATGCGGCTAATGAGTGCGTCGAATAGTTTCGTTACTGCCACACGTCTTTCATCATGACCTCCTCCTATGAGGAAGAGCAAGTAAAATTGCAAAAAATGTGGAATGAAATTATGTCCGACGAAGAAACGGATGCAAATAATCCCTTTGTCGATTGCGGATCCTCAGATGAATGTGTGCCGAGCGAAAGTGGCGAGTTACACTCGTCGTTAGAAGAATTCCCAGATGCAAAACATCGAAAATGTGATATTGCAGATGCTATACCTAGTGGAAGTACAAATAATTGTAATATTATTGCCAAAATAGACGATCGCTTACAGGGAGCAAATCCAGTAGATTTTTCAAATTTTATTTTTACTTTTTTTTTTAATTATTAATTTTAGGAAACACTTATAAGTGAAACTATTGAGTCTGTCGTTTCAACATTTACGATAAATTCAGATAATTCTGAATCAGAACAAGAAAACAATGATTTGACATGGAAACCGGTAGATGGGTCGTATTTGAAAAAAATTCCATGTGATGCGCAAGATGTAGGAATTAGAGCAGACGTTTATGACATGTATAGAAACGATCCATATGATTTTTTCAAGCTGTTTGTTACTGATGAAATAATTGCTCATATAGTTGAACAGACGAATTTATATGCCACTCAAAAACTGAGAAATAAGACTCCTTCTCATAAAAGCAAACAAAAACCCTGGGTGCCAACAAATTCTGAAATTCAAATATTTTTCGGAATTGTAATATGAATGGGATTGCTAAAAGCTCCACATCTGCGGGATTACTGGAGTCAAAATTATTTATTTCAAACTAACATAAGTAGAAGCATGACAAGAAATCGATTCGAGCAGCTTCTTTCTATGTTACATTTTAGTGACAACGAAGAAACTGCAAAACTGGGCCAAAACGTGGACCGACTCCATAAAATTTCACCCTTGCTGGAAAAATTAATTGAACGGTTTCAGTTTATACAAACACCAGGCAAAATGTATGCATTGATGAGACTATGGTTCCCTTTCGTGGTCGCCTAATATTCAAACAATACATAAAAAATAAGCGGAACAAATTTGGAATGAAGCTTTATAAGCTTTGTATTGAAAATGGCTACACCTACAATTTTAAAGTGTATTGTGGAAAAGATACGGAAAATGGAGGAAACGCATCCTTCAACATTGTCATGTCTCTAATGGATAATTTATTGGACTGTGGCAGAACGCTGTTTACAGATAATTATTATACCAGTGTCACACTTGCACACGAACTGCTGAACCGCAAGACTCACCTTGTTGGCACAGTTCGATCAAACCGAAAATTGAATTGCAAAGAAGTCTGTGAGAAAAAAATTAAAAAAGACGAAATATTCGCACGGGAGAGCAATACTGGAATTGTCATGTTGAAATGGTGTGACAAAAGGGATGTTCTCATGTTGACAACAAAACATAAAAATGAAAGGAAGATAGTTCAACAAAGAGGCAAAGATGTTGAGAAACCAATAGCCATTTCAGATTATAATGAATCAAAAGCCTTTATTGACTTATCGGATCAAATAAAGGCATACTCTCATTGTTTGAGAAGAGGAACGAAATGGTACAGAAAACTGGCCATGGAACTTTTATTTGGGAGCGCGATAGTAAATGCCTGTGGTTTATAATCAGGTAACTAATAATAAAATTTCAATTACGGACTTCAAGAAACAATTGTCTCTGAAATTACTCAATGTGGATGGTCAGGGAAATTCAAAAAATGTTGATGGGGACTCCCACAAACTTATCGAAGGCAAAAAGAATAGGTGCGTGGTGTGCTACTCAAAATTAAAATTAGAATGTGGCAGAAAAGAAGCACAAAATAAATGTTCGCGGTCCAAATATCAATGTAATATTTGCCAAAAAAATTACTGTGTAACTTGTTTTTTCGAAAAACATTCATTTAAAAATATTATAGAATAAAATTTGTCAAATACATGCTTTCTTTCATTTACAAATACATTCCCTCTTCAGTGATTATATGCCTTTTATGTAACTCATTCAAATGTACGTCATATGTCAAATAGACAAAAACCGCAAATGCTAAAATGTTCCCTGGACCGGACTGTTTTAAGTTCCATAAGGTAAGTATTGAATCGTGAGATCGCGTTGTGTACACGCGGCCTGAAAGAAATATATGCAGGGTGGCATTACGTTGATACCTCACGGTCCCAATATCATATGTTATTGAGACATCAGGTTGATGCCTCGCGGGGCTTAACGTGTTAAATGAATGCTTCTCTTCCAGAAGGTGGTTTGCATATGTGGATGTGCTTTTTTGATTGATAAAGCATTTCCGGTGTTCTTCAATTCGGTCTTCAAAGGTTCGTCCGGTTTGGCCAACGTAATATTTAGGGCAGTTCATACATCTTAATAAATACACTCCACTGTGTTTATTTTTAACTGTTTTGTCTTTGTTGTTTTTAATTATTTTTGATAGGCTATTTTTGGTTTTAAATGAAATGTTGAAATTTAGTTTTTTAAGATTTTTTGCTATTTTTTCACTTAGAGGTCCGTTGAATGTTATTGAAGAGAAATTGGTTTTTGTTTCTGATTGGTCGGGCATTATTAAGTTTTTAATTATATTGTTTTATTTTTGTTGTAGTAATTTGTTGATAGTTGTTATGTTGTACCCGTTTTGTATTGCTATGTGGTATATTATATTTAATTCTTTTTGGTAATTTATAGTCGACATTGGAATGGAAACAAGTCGATGTGTCATTGATCGGTATGCTGCTAACTTGTGTTGTATTGGATGAAATGATTTGTTATTTATTTTGAAAATCAAACAAACGTGTTTACCGCAAAACTAAATATGGATTTTCAACTCCTGACTGCCTCAACAATCAATCATTTGAAACTATCCAGTGATGGAAAATTGGCAACATCGTATTTTAAATTACAAATAAAATACACATACTGCGAACAATCTCTATGGTTCCTACATCAGTGCAAAGAACAAGAAGTTACTCCGGCCCACGTATCACTAAAAACGAAAAACACATATCTCGCCGCCCAGAAAGCTGTAGCAGCCGGAAATAAGAAATGGATCAAGGAAGAAATTGCGGCCCTTTATGCAAAAAGGAACACCCTATCAGCATATCTTAAGGTATGTCATACAGAATTAGCATTTAGACTCCACTGTGTCGAATTTGACTTACTCCAATTCTATACAAGACAAAAAGTTTACAAAATAACATTTAAAAGCAAATTAATTAAAAACATTAAACTTAAACGATTAATAAGAAAAAAGAAAAACAACTTACAACCACAAAAATCAGTCAACTGCGAACAAAAATTCTTTGATAAATTTATTAACTTAACCAATACTCAATTTAACAAAAACGAAAAAGATTTATTAGAAAAAGGCTTCAAACACAATATTAAATGTAAAACTAACTCCAAAGAAATTGAATTAACAGCCGTAGAAACAGAGTTAACCTTAACAAAAGTACAAAATAATCTATCCGAAAAATTTAAATTTTCAAAAATAATCGAGGACACAAAAATTAAAAATAAAAATTACATTAGTAATGAAATGTCAGTCGCTAAGTCAATTAAAGCCAAATCAAACGCAAATAATATAATATTCACTAAAGCCGATAAAGATAACACAATAATCGCTATAAATGAAATAGACTACATAAACAAAGTTAAAGAATTAATGTCAACAAACTCATTTAAACCTTTAAATAATAACCCAACAAAAATCTATCAACAGTCAATACGTAAAGAACTCAGCAAAATTAATTATTTATTCTCAGAAAAAGAAAAATACTTTTTAATAAATATGAACCCACAGCCACCAAAATTATATGGACTAATTAAACTACATAAACCCAATAATCCAATAAGACCAGTAGTTTCGTACATAAATGCCCCCTGTGAACTAATAGCTAAAAAACTTAACAAGCTTATAATAAAATACCTAAATTTCAAGCCTAAATACTCAATAAAAAATAGTCTTCAATTAGTCAATAACATTAAAAACATCAATCTACTCAACAATTCAAAATTCATCTCTTTCGACGTTACAAACCTTTTTACAAACGTACCCGCAATTGAAGTCCGTGAAATAATCGTAAATAAGCTCAGGGATAATAAAACCAACCCGGTAATAATAGACGAAATTTTAATTTTACTAGACATCTGTTTGAAACCTACAATTCAATAACGAGCTCTTTACACAAACCGAAGGTCTGGCAATGGGAAATCCCCTAAGCCCCCTAATAGCCGAATTATTCATGGATCACCTCGAAAGTAAAATATCCGAATTACCATTTTTTAAATATTGTACCTACTGGTGGAGATATGTCGATGATGTACTAATAACATTCACAGGCACAAATAGACAATTAAACACTTTTTTAAAAAACATAAATCAACAACATAACAAAATTAAATTTACAATGGAAACTGAAATAAATAAATCAATCAACTTTTTAGACCTCACTATCACAAATATTGAAAACAAACATGACTTTGCAATTTATCACAAACCTACACACACAGATAGTACAATAAATAACAAATCATTTCATCCAATACAACACAAGTTAGCAGCATACCGATCAATGACACATCGACTTGTTTCCATTCCAATGTCGACTATAAATTACCAAAAAGAATTAAATATAATATACCACATAGCAATACAAAACGGGTACAACATAACAACTATCAACAAATTACTACAACAAAAATAAAACAATATAATTAAAAACTTAATAATGCCCGACCAATCAGAAACAAAAACCAATTTCTCTTCAATAACATTCAACGGACCTCTAAGTGAAAAAATAGCAAAAAATCTTAAAAAACTAAATTTCAACATTTCATTTAAAACCAAAAATAGCCTATCAAAAATAATTAAAAACAACAAAGACAAAACAGTTAAAAATAAACACAGTGGAGTGTATTTATTAAGATGTATGAACTGCCCTAAATATTACGTTGGCCAAACCGGACGAACCTTTGAAGACCGAATTGAAGAACACCGGAAATGCTTTATCAATCAAAAAAGCACATCCACATATGCAAACCACCTTCTGGAAGAGAAGCATTCATTTAACCCGAACTTCGAGATTTTACACACCGAAAGAAAAGGACAAAAACTAAATTTATTAGAAAATTTGGAAATTAATAGACATTTTCAAACCGGCCATCTACTCAACGAACAGACAGATTTATCAAACTCCCCCCTCTTAAAAATGTTCTCTCCCCCGCCAACTACAATCACTTAATATTTAAGAAGTACTGTGTTTTTTATTTGTATATTTTCTTCACCTGAAGAAGCCACAGTGTGGCGAAACATATGTAGTGGTTTAAATAAATTACATTTTGAAAATCAAACAAACGTGTTTACCGCAAAATTAAATATGGATTTTCAACTCCTGACTGCCTCAACAATCAAGCATATGGATATATTGGTTATAGGGTATATTTTGCTTAAAGCAATGTCAATGTGCCAGTTATTGTTAATTATTGCTTTTGCATTTTAGTAATATTTTCAAGTGTAAAATTTGTTTTCGAAGGATTCCTTATTGCTTTGTATGCCTGGGCATGATTTAACAGAAGTTTAAGTTATTTCATTCAATAACACCTGTTCAATTCCTTATTATAGGTAGAATGAAAATAATGCAGCTCATATGGTGACTTACTCTCTTCTGAGAGTAATCTTTCCAGGTAGTAAATGTAGTCGAATTAAAGAAGGAAATGGTCCAAACATAAATTAGATTGATACAACTGCAATACGACCGAGAATCTGATAAGAGGGCTTGGGATGAGAAGCTGTCACAAGCACAATTAAGAGAGTTGGATTCAAGGATGAAGGAAATTGAGTTAAAAAAATAAAACATTAGGTTAGACATTGAATAAAAAAAAAAAACAATTGCACCATTTAAATAAATTCTAATTAACCTTATAAATTGCTAAAATAATTATTTATTAATTCCCTCCTGACATTTCCAACATTGTTGTTATTATTGTTGAATTCAATGTTCCTATTATCAATTAATAATTGATATCTTCCGGTAGCCCTAGAACACCCTCATCATTGTACATTATTGCAATGTTGTGTAATATTGCAGTCGCAACAACAACTTCCAGGGTTGTTGATAATTGAACCACCAATTGGAAGGAGGGAATAAATGCCAATTTTTGAGGTATTCACTTTTTCACAATTTTGCATTCTATAGACGTAGCGCTACAATATAAGTTCGAAGAAAGGGTTAAAAACCTCCTCAATCCGTATAAGATTTACGTGGCCATAAAATCGTAAGTTGGAAGAAGGAAACAAATCCTTCCTTTATTTCTTTCTTCCAACTGACTGTCAAATTTACGTATATAGAAATTGGTGTTTTTTCTTAGCCTTGTTACAATGAATCGTTTTCAGAAAATATATCAATACTTGTGCGTGGACACTCGTTTTTACAGTTTTTTGTGTGTTGTAGCTAATCTGCTACATAGTGCATTTGGTATTCTTTTTTCTAGATTTGTTTTATACTATGCAAAATGTCGAAGGCAACTCAATGGCTAAATAAGTTCCTCGCAGATGAACAACTTGGAGATTATTGCACATTTTTCTGAAAGTGAAGACGAATATGATAAATCAAACAATGTCGAGGTTAATGAAGCCGAAAAAAATATTGGAGCAAAAGCAATTATGGAAATGAATCAGCTGGATATGAATAATATGGATGTGGCTAATTTGGATATGGATAATGCGGATATGGATTTAGAAGCAATGCTCATCGAATTTGAAGGTGGTATTTTAGCGGACCAAATAGGCGAAGATAAGCAGCATGCGAGAGATCCAAAGCAGGAAGCTCGCGATTTAAATAAATTCCCCAAAATTAGGTGAAAGAAAGGAAATTCGGTACTAGATGAAGGCAAGACAGCTTTTGGAAATTCGGGAACTAATAACACCCTACACTTTCTTCAAATATGTTTTCGATGATGATTGAATGAAAAAAATTACTGAAACAGTCCTAAATTTGGCAGAGATGATTAACCGGATTTAGGATCAAGTGCGAACATTGTATTACGCTTATCTAGAATTGTTCCTCGTAATCAAAATTATAGATTCTACTTTGACAACTTTTATACCTCCATTCCGCTTGTTGTTTATTTAGCACAGAATGGCATCTTCTCTGTTGGAACTAGATCACGAATTCCGACTTGCAAACTTCCTACCGAAATAGGAAACACGCGGTTACGCGGTAGAATTTTTCTGCGATGCTGATGGCGTTGATGAGGACCTCAGTTATCTGGAAAGATAATAAAACATTAAGCCTTTTTTCTACACTGACCGGAATGATTCCACTGACTAAGGTGAAGCGGTTTGACAAGAAATGAAAACAATCCGTAAATGCACCTTGTCCAAACATCATAAAATAATGCAAGAAACACATGGGAGGGGTGGATTTCATGGATGGTTTGATCGGACGATACAAAATTAAAAGGAGAACCTTTTGGATATGGCCATATTAAACAGTTGACTACTTTATATAAAAAATAGCCAAGAACGCAAAGACAAAAAAAAATACGACTTGCCGAATTTCGTGTAGACATAGCAGCTTGTTAATGCTGTTTAGATCTATCTAATGTAAACAGAAGGGAAAGACCACCCAGTGAATTGGAGCAAAAATTTCAATTAAAGAAAGCCCAATCAGTAACAACAGCACCGGTGCCGCCAAAATATGTAAGATTAGATTCGGTTGGCCACTGGCATATACATGACGCAACTAGGCAGAGATGTAAATTACCAGATTGTGTTGGTTTTACATTTATAAAATATTCCAAATCTGTTTTTAAACAAAAACAGTAATTGTATCTAAGTTTTATACCTCTTAATAATACTTACAAATATTGCCCCAAATGCTCTTTGTAGCAGATCTGCTACTACTATTTTTTTATAAATAAATAATATTAAATTTGTTTAGATTTTTAAAATTATTTTTACCTTAAACTACATACAAAACTGTACCAAAAAAATGTTTTGATATGAAATGTAAGATTTTTCGAACTGCTTTTAGGCCGTGAAATATCACTTTTGTGTACTAGGCCAATCAGATGAGACACCGCGTCGACCAATAGAAGTCTCCCGGAAATTTGTTTAGCATTACAATGTATTTTTCGCTTAATTGAGAGTTTCCTTCGAATTTCCCGTACCAAAAAGGCCAAAAACAGGTTCCCCGAAATTTTAATAACACCGCGTGTGATTTCTCCGACCTCCATGCGAGTCCCTAACTTATCCACGCACAAAAATCGAGTCGCCGAACGGTGGCGAAATTTGCTTGCCGTGGCCGGCTCCTAGTGGCCCGGCATTTGACGTTTAAACGTCGTCGACCGGTGAACTTATTTCCTGGCACAGTAGAACGAGAGACTTTCCTTCAGATGTTGCCTGTGAAAGAAGCCCAATAACGGCTTCTGCGAAGTATTAACAATCCCGCGTAAGTTTTTTTCCGAGCACCGTGTGTTTGCCTAACTTTCCCACGTAATTTAACACGAGCAACAATCGGAAAAATGATTGAAAATGATTTGGAGGTTACGTATTATGTAAGTTTTATTTTAATTTAATCATCAAGTGCATTTTATTGAAAAGTTTTTGAATTCCTGAATCAAAATGTATCACAAAGTAATGGCTTCCACCATCAACCATATCAGTAAAGAAATGTATTGAAGAGTTTTACTCGAAATAATTATACGGTCCGTCCGATTTAAATATTCATTGCATGTCACTTACGAAATTATGATCATAATTATAAATGATTACACCACACACCGTTAAAATGCGGACACCACAATATCTATTATAAATGTCAATTTTTGTTTTACTTGGGTACCTACGAAATTTTTACAAAGATGCCTGCGATATGTTGATAGAATTAAATATATTGGAAATTATTGCATTGCAAGTTATTACTAATTTCTCCTGAACAATCACAGCCTCGCCCGCAAGCTCGCTCGGCGGTGAAACTTCAGCCACGTCCGTAAATCTGTCACTTTATTGTCTTGTTAAACAAATAACTATTTATTCTATATAAAAAGCATGTAAAGGGTTTTTAAATAAGAGCTAGTCGATGTTGGCAACCTGTGGCGGCCATGTTGTTTTGACGGCGTCTGTCTAACCTGTTATTTATTATTCAGTCACTGATGCCAAATCACCATGACAGGGTACACGATTGAGCAGCACGTCCAAATGATACAACTTTATCATCAAAATTGGTGTTCGTCAGTGCAAACGTAGGGCGTTGCGCCCATTTTACGGCAGAAGCGGTGCCCCTTCAAAGTCGACTCTCCAACGTTTGGTGGCATCATTGGTCCGTACTTTTTCGAGAACGACGTTGGTGAGGCCATCACCGTCAATGGCGAGCGCTTCAGAACGATAACCAATTTCTTTTGGCCCAAATTTAACGATATGGACGTGTACGGCATGTGGTTCCAGCAGGACGGCGCTACGTGCCACACAGCGGGCGCCACGATGGACATTCTGCGTGAACGATTTGAGGGTATGGTTATCTCTCGCAGAGGTGACGTGAATTGACCACCAAGATTGTGCGATTTAACCCCGCTAGACTTTTTTTTGTGGGATTTTCTGAAGTCGCAGGTCTATGCAAATAAGCCGCAATCGACTGATGCCCTTAAAGTCAACATAGCCCAGGCCAACGCTCAAATTCAGCCGGATCTATGCGACAGAGTTATTGAAAATTGGACCACTCGGACCCGTGCTACCGCGAGAAGCCGCGGCGGACATTTGAACGATGTTATATTCCACACATAATGGCAGACAGGGGCCTTTTAAATAAAATAATAATTTCGTTAATACCTCACATACAGCTTGTCTTATACCATTGCAACATCGACCCGTCCTTATTGAAAAACCCTTTATAACGAAGTAGAAGCTTTCTACATAACAAGTATTAGGTTATTTAGAGAAATTATTTCATTCTGGTTGGAATTTATCATCCATTATCAATCTCGGAATAAACATCAGCTTCGTTCTGCAATTGGGTTCAGTCCTCGCTCCATTCAATTGAAACATGGTTGCCACAAGTATCAGTAGGAATGAAAAGGGCGAAAACTCAGCCCATGTTATTCTTATAGACTTCCGCTAGGTCGATTTTTAGCTCCCATTCGCCCGCTGGTCCTATTTCTTGGTGTTTTTTGAATGGGGATTGTTTGAGGGTGGGGGCTGAAATTGATTCCACAAAAATGGATTAAGTGGTTAATAAATATTTGCGGTGAGACTATTAGCGAATTTTCAGATGATTTGTTTAGCGGAAACCGCGGCTTCAAACTTGCGTTTATGCACCGCTAGTTTGCATTTTTTTTCACTTGATTGTAATAATCCGTCGAACAAACAATACAAATATCATGGCAAATTTAGGCGAATGGAATGAAGTTGGTGAAGCAACACGGTTGCCGATCAGAAAAGTGAGTGAGTTGGATGTGGGGAAGGGGTACGCGGTTAGTGATTTGCGATTCATGAAAACGAAGTATGGCAAAAAAATAATTGCTGAAATAGCAAATTTATTCAACGTATTCCTGCCCGACAGGTTCAATAAAAAGTTCTCCGAAGGGGACTGCAATGAATTATTGCAAACACAAGCTACACTTGTTATAATAATGACGCATGCGTCGCCTGTGGTGGTGTCATCTCTCCACCCGGCTCAGCATAGCAGTCATCCGGACTCGACATCTTTATATCCACACTATTCAGCTGTGCTCAACCTGAAAAATATTGTCATGCCGATGAGAATACTGCAGATTACGCGGTTCAAGTCGCAGACTAACGTTTCCATCAATGTTTACATCTGGGAGAAGCAGAGCAGGAAAATGCTAAATGTTGCTCCTACTTTCTTGAAAAGAATAATCAGAAAAAACATACTAATCTTTTGCTAATCCTGGATGAGTATACTAAAGAACAGAATTAGAATTAATCCATCATGTGTGGATAAAAACCTAAGTCGTCTCGTTTTACGACAACTCAGCAAACACCACGGGTAATAGTATATTGTACAACGAGCATATAATATGCGAGTTGTACACTATGCTTTGTTCACGAAAATTAAAATCAAAATAAAAAAAACAAAAACAAAATCAAAATTATAATCGAAATTAAAGTTATGATTATAATTACAATTGAAAAAAAAATAAAATTAGTATTAAACAGGGTAAACAAAATATTATCATAAATCGCGTTCTGTGAATTATACCGCGAATTCGTGTGTTTAATAACCATATTAAACACGCAAATGCGTGTGCGTGTTTAATAAACATATTAAACACGCAAATGCGTGTTTAAGAAATTGAGTGTTAAATGTACCCCATTAATGCTACCCGTAGAATTAAATATTGCGCACATTATAACATTTTCGTGAAAAATATTTCTGTGATCGCTGTCTATTTTCGCAGTTCGTAAAAACTAGAGGCACTCGTAGAAGATTGTGCTAACATGAACAACTATAGGGTCCGAGCAAGCAAATTTAAAATTTGAAAACTTCGTAATCAAGGAGCCGACACCCTCCATCATATGTTTAGATTTGTAATGTTTGTTATTGACATCTGCAGATAAAAAAAAGAAAGAAAGAACATCATAGAAAAGCTCCAAGATCATATACCATGTGGCGCAGGCTATGTTAAATGCTCCTATGATGATTCGCGTTCCTTTTACAAATCATATCGAGGACTGCCTGCAATGGGTTGCTAACGAAATGAAACAGTTTGTTGAGGATGTCGAAAAGGTATTTCTTCTTTCTTTACTATCTTAATGGTAAGTATCGCGGCGCAGCACACGAAGGGTGCAACATCAATTCACGAGGGATTCGTTAATGCCCACTTACAGCGCATGATTTAAAATTTAATGAACGGTTGACGGAAATTTGGCTTACACCACAACTTAATCATAATTAAAATGCCCCAAAAACGTCAAATATTTAAGCAGCCGATTTTAGCTGGTGACCTAATACTAGCATGCGCCTGCGCATTCGAAAGCGAATAACTTCACGTCGTATATAACCGTGAAGTTATTATTTGACAGACTTTATTATTATTTACATATTTCGTGTTACTTACTAACCATTGTCTTGCTAATAACTAAACACGTAGGATTTGGATATATTTCGGAAGATTGATGAAATCGATTAAAGGTTAACGATTTGATTAATTTTGGTTTACCTCGTCAAATAAATGTACAGGTAAACTTTTTCGATATATTTGTTGATGTTAATTTCCATTGTCGATTCAGGTGACATTAAATTCACAGTTATAATTTATGGGTAATATTTTTTATTATCAAAATAATTATAATAATTAATAAATGTTAATTTAATATAATATCTGTGTTTTACCCTTAAACCAATTATTAACATGCCTTCCATATTATGTTACAGGTGGACACATGCAAACTGTAGTGGAATAATAACATATTAATAACATTAGTCATCGCGGTTGAATGCACGGTAAACAAGACGTGTGAAGGTTAGTATGTAATGCCGATTCAGCTGTGTATGCAATAAGCAAGGTTCACGCTTTACCTTCACCCACAATGAACTTATTGATAAATGTAAACATTAAGAGTATATATATTGTAATGTAATTAGAATAAGACACAGATAACAGATGCAGACAGATACCAAGACAACGTAGTGAATAAACCATCGCAACTTTATAGGATCTTCATAAAGTTTCCAACTGGGGAAACAGGTAAAGCAAGAGTTGTTTAATATCGATGCACTTCCAGGACAAATCGGAACAATATATTGCACACACATTAAAATAATGTCACCAGGTAAGGACAGTTTAGTTTACTAAAGATAAATATGGCAAATCTTTAGTTTTGAAACATATATCGTTAGTCATTTATTACTTAACCTCATTCAAGCACATTTTTACACAAATGTATTCATTTTAGTCATCCCTCACAAAGCCATCAAAATAAATGGCGAAATATTGGAACTAGATAAAAAACCGTATTATTCTACTATCCCCAACCGTGACCCCACCCAATATCTTCTCTCTACAGTTACTTCCCTAAATTGTTCTTACAGATGGGTTTCTATCAACACATTTATCAAACTTTCGGACTACAATTCACCCGAATACTCAAAAAAATGGGCAAACTTTAACACCGAACTGGCAAATCGGAGGAACAGAAGGATCTTCTTGCTACGATGAAAGAAAACCTCACACCCGCACACATCTCGGACATTTTTAATAACCTCACAAATTTATCTCGGACAACCGGATTTCACGCAAAATAAGGGAATATCATGGAAGTAACGTCCTAAAGTTTAACATCCAGAGCCAGGGTGTTAAGCCGATAGGGCCAACTTCCCTATCGGTACGGTAACGACCTCCTTGTGGTGAGCGTTGGAGATTGGGGAGGAGGGATTATCCGAATCCCCATGAGCGAACAGTTACCAGGCTGACGGATGCCGCCGATGCAGCATGATAGAGAACCACAGATTCCCTCCGCGAGTCATCGACCCCACAGTACTACGGTACATCCAGAAGCGATGAGGGGATCGCCAAATATATCTGGAGCAACAACGGGCACGGTTAATACCAATATATGCTCATTAGGGCGTCTGTCGGGGTGGAGTCTAGCACCACCCCAGGCGTAGGGGGGTGGCGTGTGGGGGAGGCGGCGTGATCGGACGGAGCCGATGCGTCGTAGCGCTCGCTCGCCTCTCTCTGAAGCCTAGCTGCGAGACTGAGTGTGTTAGGGGACGCACTCGGCCGGCACCATCGTGGAATTGCCGACCCGATGGAAAACCCATAGGCTAAACACCACCTCGAAGGGAAGACCCACCGGAGAGGAGATCGGACCAAACGAGCGCCTCAGAAGACGGGCTAAGTCTTCACTAACGCAGTTATATGTTACAGCTGGACACTGCCTCGGATCCGACCGCAACCGACCTCCTTGCGGTCGGGGACGGTCCGGAGGTCATCAATGACGCCGAAAACCGCTTACGGACCAATGATATGCACCCGAATTCCGACACACGTAATCCATCCGTACTACTGGCATTACCCTTTTATGAGCGATCCTGCAGTGAATGTCTCATCACTGGGAAGGGTAATTTTCTGGCACTGGCTCTTAACGACGAATTAAGGCACATCAAGGAATACCATCCACGCACCATTCTGGTATTCCATTGCACGATGTGTCTTACATCGTACGCTAAGAAGCAATCGGCACTGTGCCACATACCAAAGTGTCCTAAGGCCCCGGGATGCTTAGCACTAATTGAACCGGACATTAACATCGAAGAGCCGGAGTTCCCATGTCTTCAATGTGGGAACAGTTTCCGTACTAAACGGGGCCTATCTACACACCAGCACAAATGTGATCCCCTGAGGAGAAACATGGAAAGAGCAGCAACAATATCTAAGGCAAAGGCCCCAAGAGAGGGCAAAGTAAATAAGAAGACCCTGGAGATCATGTTTGCGTTGGAACTCGAGTTCGCCGGTAACTCCAGGATTGCAAAAATGATGGAGGAGAGGATGGGAGGGTCGCTTACTGCCAAGCAGATTACGGACAAGCGAGGGGAGAAGTCCTATAAGGACGAGCTCGCCAAGAGGGGAGAGAGAGAAGAGGTAGAGGAACCGAGAGTAGGCACGCCGGTCGATCCTGTAGTCCCAGGGGTCGTCAGAGAGCCGGTTCCGGAGATAGTGGTGGTGGAAGCAAGGATGCCAACTCCTGAAGAGCAGGAGAGCGAGCATCCTTAAGTCTGCCCTTTCCGAAGTGTCGAACACCGAACACCCAACCACCACTATACTCAAAGAAGCCCTTGAGCTGGAAGCCTCAGAAGGAGCAATGAGTCTGTACATCGACCATCTGCTAGATCAGCTCGTGTCCGATATGACACCCAAGGACAAAAGGGCCAAACAGAGTTCAGCCAAGAGGAGAGTCGGGGGGAAGAAGTCCCACAAAAGGTACGAATATGCGCGTGCCCAAGAAAAGTACCGGGAGGAGCCAGCTTCACTGGCCTCCCACTGTAGGAAAGGTACCGACTGGCTGAACAACGACTCTGCCCAGTTGAAGGTAGAGGACATCAGGGACCTATACCACGACCTATGGGGTCAAGGTAATATAGGCCAATTACCATCACTTAGTATGACGGACGACGAGAAGGCGCTCGGAGAGGTGCTAACACCAATTACTCTCTCAGAGATCGAGGCCAGGATCCGTCAAACGAAAACCAAGTCAGAGGCCGGCCCTGATGGCCTGACGAAGAGTTAGACTCTGGGCAGAGTCAACAAGACGAACATGCTGCTGCTGTTCAACTTGATCTTGGCGACTGGTGTGATCCCCAGGAAGTGGTTGGAGCACCGTACCTCCCTTCTCCTGAAGGAGGGTAAGGATCCAACCAAAGCGAAAGATTATAGGCCAATCACGGTAGGGTCTATTCTCAGTCGCTATTTCTGGGGAATTATTGACTAGAAGCTGAGATCAAGTATTTCGATCCACCCACGGCAGAAGGGTTTCGTCAAGGAGATGGGATGTTTTAACAACATTCAGATCCTTGACGAGACCATTCGGTACGCGAAGGGCAGTAGCGGCATGGTCGCGGTGCTGGTAGATGTGAGCAAGGCGTTCGACACGGTGCCACACGGGGCACTCGAACCAGCACTGCGACGGAAGGGACTCCCGAGCTATGTGGCGAGAATGGTAAGGGGGCCGTACGAGGGGGTGAGGACTGTGGTCCGACAGGGGCAGGCCGAGGTAGGAATGGAGATCAGACGGGGAGTCAAGCAGGGTGACCCGCTATCGCCGCTGATCTTTAATCTTATCTTGGAACCACTCTTGGAGGAGCTGCAGGAGATGGAGGGGGGTCTTGTACTCCAAGGGGGCGAAAGACTGTCGAGTCTTGCGTTTGCTGACGACATCATATTGTTGGGTAAAGATGCAGCGGGGGCGCAACAGCTGCTGGGGCGTGTGGAGCAGTATCTGGGGGCGCTGGGCATGAGGCTGGAACCATCCAAATGCACAGCATTCCAGATACGGAAGACGCACAAGTCCTGGTATCTGGCTGACCCTCTGGTGCAAATTGACAGACAACCGGTGCCGGCAGTAGACGTTGGCTCAGGATTCCGTTACCTTGGAGTGCAGATCACTCCTTGGACGGGGAAGGAGGAAGGTGGAGTGGTGTAGGAGTTGAGACAGACCCTGGAGAGGGTGAATGTCTGCCTCTAAAACCTTACCAGAAGGGGGATCTAGTCCGTCGATACATAGTTCCTCACTACAGCTTCCGGTTGACGACACAGGTGACGCCTGTGACGACACTCCGGGAGTTGAGTCAGGAACTAAGAACCGGCATCCGCAACATTTACCATCTGTCGCAGTGTACAGCGAATGGACTGATACACTGTGGCATGCGATACGGCGGGCTAGGATTCCCCAGATTTGAGATTGCGGCCACAGCAGCCACTCTGGCGGCAGGTCTCAAGTTTAGCGAGAAGACGGACGATCCCGTTATGGCGGCCCTCACCGCGGCCAATAAACTCGACTTACGACTCGAGAAAATGGCCAAGGTGATGCGTATTAACTGGCCAGCCACCGCCCAAACGATCAGGGCGTTTAAGCGGGAGGTGAGAAGGAAGGAGGTGCGAGTGTGGACCAACCTCGGTTCGCAGAGGAAGTTCGTGGAGGCCCACACGAATGACCCAATTAGCAACGCGTGGCTCAACAACACCGGTCTGTTAAAACCATCGCGACAGATCACGGCGTTGCGGATGCGGACGAACACCTGTGCCGATCAAGTGGCACGGAGCAGGGCCGGCGGGGTTCCGGACGTGCAGTGTCGCCAGTGTGGGGGTGGATTTATAGACTCTAAATCACATCCTGGGACAATGCTCGGCGACAAAGCAGGATCGGATCCGCCGGCACGACGAAATTGTGGAGTTCGTCGTTGGAGAGGTTGGTAAGAGGGGGCCGGAGGTAGCTCAGCTCTGCCAGAGGTAACCTAAAACCGGACTTGGTGATACGAAGCCAAGACCGAGTCTTTGTGGTCGACATCACAGTCCGTCACGAGGGCACAGGGAGCCTTGAAGCGGGGTTCACGGAGAAGGTACGGAAGTACGAGGTCCTGCTATCTCAGTTGAAGGAGTGATTTGGGGTATCGTCCGGGGATGTAATCCCTATAGTGGTGGGGACGCTGGGGGCCGTGCCCAAATCGACCAGGAGGGGTCTAGCAAAGCTAGGCATTACCGGTAGAGCGTCGCTGTTGACGACTTCACTTATAGCCACGAGGTCGTCAATAGAGTTATACCACCGGTTCATGGACTACGGCCACCGTAAGAGAGGAAGGAGGAGACAATAAGGTACTAAACCTCTCGGTAGCAGCGCGCGACTTACTCCCTTGCATACGTACTGTTAGTTTTAAGTTCACATCGCCCTCCCTAGTCAACCAAGTCGCGGACAGCTGCAAGTCGGGGCAGTGTACCCGGTGGCGTGTCGGTCGCTATTCGTCAGAGGACATCTAAGGATGCGCTTCTGGGGGAGAGCGACCGAGGGTGACCTCCACGAGGTGTTCCCTGGGCAACGGTAATCCATCAGCGGACACCGGCCAACTACCTCCAGCCTCGGCTGGCACGCTTATAGGCAGAACAATGGTTTCCGAGAGGCGCCAGATTGGTCAGGAACACTGGGAATCTGGACCGACGAGTAGCTCGAGAAATCAAGGGCCTAACCCGACACTCGTTTTGTAGTAGCTTCAATCGTTAATTTTCAGCTTCAAGGTGACCACACCATTAGATCTAAAACGTGGGAAGTAGAACCCGTAGGCTCCAGAACCTAGATGTGGGGTCTAATATGCACGTGCAAGGAACAAACGCGCGAAACGGGACTGTGAGTAGGGTGACGCATCAGCGTACGCAAGCACCCGAGGCGAGTGCATGCACACCGCCACAACAGCGCGCGCACTCAAAAGCGCACCCCCACCGCACGGATCAGCCACCAGGGCGGAACCCGAACCAAATAAAACGGCTCACCCTGGCGATAACAAGTCAGTCAAAAAGTCACTTGACATCGAGCATCAGAGCAGTCAAGTCGCTTTAATCTTCGTCCGGTTTTCTTATCCGAAATTTTTATATTTCGAACTTCGAAGTAATTTTCACTGGCCCTCCGGCTTACCTGTTTAAATTGACATCACCCTTGCCTGCATTAATTACTCCTGGTCTTGCTCGGTGACAGTTGGATTTTTAATTCAACTGCTAGCAACTCGAACGAAAGTGTGAAAGTGTCAAGGTGCCATCGACTAATTAACAGTATTCCCTTTCAGTTTGATCTTCTGGTGAACGTCCACACAGTTAGTACGTGTATTATACTGTTCTGACTGGGTGCGATCGGAACGAGAAACGGTCTCTTGGCATTGCACCACGCTGAGAGCCGTCTTGCACGCCTGCTGTTACATGCAATCCTTCGATATCACGGATTTCCCTATAAAACAGGAACGCTGTGAAATCCTCGGGGCGCACCCGAATACGACCCCGCAAGGGGTTCGTAGTGTCGGTTCCGTATACGGCAAGCCTAAAGTTCTAGGGGATAGGGGAATATCATGGAAGTAACGTCCTAAAGTTTAACATCCAGAGCCAGGGTGTTAAGCCGATAGGGCCAACTTCCCTATCGGTACGGTAACGACCTCCTTGTGGTGAGCGTTGGAGATTGGGGAGGAGGGATTATCCGAATCCCCATGAGCGAACAGTTACCAGGCTGACGGATGCCGCCGATGCAGCATGATAGAGAACCACAGATTCCCTCCGCGAGTCATCGACCCCACAGTACTACGGTACATCCAGAAGCGATGAGGGGATCGCCAAATATATCTGGAGCAACAACGGGCACGGTTAATACCAATATATGCTCATTAGGGCGTCTGTCGGGGTGGAGTCTAGCACCACCCCAGGCGTAGGGGGGTGGCGTGTGGGGGAGGCGGCGTGATCGGACGGAGCCGATGCGTCGTAGCGCTCGCTCGCCTCTCTCTGAAGCCTAGCTGCGAGACTGAGTGTGTTAGGGGACGCACTCGGCCGGCACCATCGTGGAATTGCCGACCCGATGGAAAACCCATAGGCTAAACACCACCTCGAAGGGAAGACCCACCGGAGAGGAGATCGGACCAAACGAGCGCCTCAGAAGACGGGCTAAGTCTTCACTAACGCAGTTATATGTTACAGCTGGACACTGCCTCGGATCCGACCGCAACCGACCTCCTTGCGGTCGGGGACGGTCCGGAGGTCATCAATGACGCCGAAAACCGCTTACGGACCAATGATATGCACCCGAATTCCGACACACGTAATCCATCCGTACTACTGGCATTACCCTTTTATGAGCGATCCTGCAGTGAATGTCTCATCACTGGGAAGGGTAATTTTCTGGCACTGGCTCTTAACGACGAATTAAGGCACATCAAGGAATACCATCCACGCACCATTCTGGTATTCCATTGCACGATGTGTCTTACATCGTACGCTAAGAAGCAATCGGCACTGTGCCACATACCAAAGTGTCCTAAGGCCCCGGGATGCTTAGCACTAATTGAACCGGACATTAACATCGAAGAGCCGGAGTTCCCATGTCTTCAATGTGGGAACAGTTTCCGTACTAAACGGGGCCTATCTACACACCAGCACAAATGTGATCCCCTGAGGAGAAACATGGAAAGAGCAGCAACAATATCTAAGGCAAAGGCCCCAAGAGAGGGCAAAGTAAATAAGAAGACCCTGGAGATCATGTTTGCGTTGGAACTCGAGTTCGCCGGTAACTCCAGGATTGCAAAAATGATGGAGGAGAGGATGGGAGGGTCGCTTACTGCCAAGCAGATTACGGACAAGCGAGGGGAGAAGTCCTATAAGGACGAGCTCGCCAAGAGGGGAGAGAGAGAAGAGGTAGAGGAACCGAGAGTAGGCACGCCGGTCGATCCTGTAGTCCCAGGGGTCGTCAGAGAGCCGGTTCCGGAGATAGTGGTGGTGGAAGCAAGGATGCCAACTCCTGAAGAGCAGGAGAGCGAGCATCCTTAAGTCTGCCCTTTCCGAAGTGTCGAACACCGAACACCCAACCACCACTATACTCAAAGAAGCCCTTGAGCTGGAAGCCTCAGAAGGAGCAATGAGTCTGTACATCGACCATCTGCTAGATCAGCTCGTGTCCGATATGACACCCAAGGACAAAAGGGCCAAACAGAGTTCAGCCAAGAGGAGAGTCGGGGGGAAGAAGTCCCACAAAAGGTACGAATATGCGCGTGCCCAAGAAAAGTACCGGGAGGAGCCAGCTTCACTGGCCTCCCACTGTAGGAAAGGTACCGACTGGCTGAACAACGACTCTGCCCAGTTGAAGGTAGAGGACATCAGGGACCTATACCACGACCTATGGGGTCAAGGTAATATAGGCCAATTACCATCACTTAGTATGACGGACGACGAGAAGGCGCTCGGAGAGGTGCTAACACCAATTACTCTCTCAGAGATCGAGGCCAGGATCCGTCAAACGAAAACCAAGTCAGAGGCCGGCCCTGATGGCCTGACGAAGAGTTAGACTCTGGGCAGAGTCAACAAGACGAACATGCTGCTGCTGTTCAACTTGATCTTGGCGACTGGTGTGATCCCCAGGAAGTGGTTGGAGCACCGTACCTCCCTTCTCCTGAAGGAGGGTAAGGATCCAACCAAAGCGAAAGATTATAGGCCAATCACGGTAGGGTCTATTCTCAGTCGCTATTTCTGGGGAATTATTGACTAGAAGCTGAGATCAAGTATTTCGATCCACCCACGGCAGAAGGGTTTCGTCAAGGAGATGGGATGTTTTAACAACATTCAGATCCTTGACGAGACCATTCGGTACGCGAAGGGCAGTAGCGGCATGGTCGCGGTGCTGGTAGATGTGAGCAAGGCGTTCGACACGGTGCCACACGGGGCACTCGAACCAGCACTGCGACGGAAGGGACTCCCGAGCTATGTGGCGAGAATGGTAAGGGGGCCGTACGAGGGGGTGAGGACTGTGGTCCGACAGGGGCAGGCCGAGGTAGGAATGGAGATCAGACGGGGAGTCAAGCAGGGTGACCCGCTATCGCCGCTGATCTTTAATCTTATCTTGGAACCACTCTTGGAGGAGCTGCAGGAGATGGAGGGGGGTCTTGTACTCCAAGGGGGCGAAAGACTGTCGAGTCTTGCGTTTGCTGACGACATCATATTGTTGGGTAAAGATGCAGCGGGGGCGCAACAGCTGCTGGGGCGTGTGGAGCAGTATCTGGGGGCGCTGGGCATGAGGCTGGAACCATCCAAATGCACAGCATTCCAGATACGGAAGACGCACAAGTCCTGGTATCTGGCTGACCCTCTGGTGCAAATTGACAGACAACCGGTGCCGGCAGTAGACGTTGGCTCAGGATTCCGTTACCTTGGAGTGCAGATCACTCCTTGGACGGGGAAGGAGGAAGGTGGAGTGGTGTAGGAGTTGAGACAGACCCTGGAGAGGGTGAATGTCTGCCTCTAAAACCTTACCAGAAGGGGGATCTAGTCCGTCGATACATAGTTCCTCACTACAGCTTCCGGTTGACGACACAGGTGACGCCTGTGACGACACTCCGGGAGTTGAGTCAGGAACTAAGAACCGGCATCCGCAACATTTACCATCTGTCGCAGTGTACAGCGAATGGACTGATACACTGTGGCATGCGATACGGCGGGCTAGGATTCCCCAGATTTGAGATTGCGGCCACAGCAGCCACTCTGGCGGCAGGTCTCAAGTTTAGCGAGAAGACGGACGATCCCGTTATGGCGGCCCTCACCGCGGCCAATAAACTCGACTTACGACTCGAGAAAATGGCCAAGGTGATGCGTATTAACTGGCCAGCCACCGCCCAAACGATCAGGGCGTTTAAGCGGGAGGTGAGAAGGAAGGAGGTGCGAGTGTGGACCAACCTCGGTTCGCAGAGGAAGTTCGTGGAGGCCCACACGAATGACCCAATTAGCAACGCGTGGCTCAACAACACCGGTCTGTTAAAACCATCGCGACAGATCACGGCGTTGCGGATGCGGACGAACACCTGTGCCGATCAAGTGGCACGGAGCAGGGCCGGCGGGGTTCCGGACGTGCAGTGTCGCCAGTGTGGGGGTGGATTTATAGACTCTAAATCACATCCTGGGACAATGCTCGGCGACAAAGCAGGATCGGATCCGCCGGCACGACGAAATTGTGGAGTTCGTCGTTGGAGAGGTTGGTAAGAGGGGGCCGGAGGTAGCTCAGCTCTGCCAGAGGTAACCTAAAACCGGACTTGGTGATACGAAGCCAAGACCGAGTCTTTGTGGTCGACATCACAGTCCGTCACGAGGGCACAGGGAGCCTTGAAGCGGGGTTCACGGAGAAGGTACGGAAGTACGAGGTCCTGCTATCTCAGTTGAAGGAGTGATTTGGGGTATCGTCCGGGGATGTAATCCCTATAGTGGTGGGGACGCTGGGGGCCGTGCCCAAATCGACCAGGAGGGGTCTAGCAAAGCTAGGCATTACCGGTAGAGCGTCGCTGTTGACGACTTCACTTATAGCCACGAGGTCGTCAATAGAGTTATACCACCGGTTCATGGACTACGGCCACCGTAAGAGAGGAAGGAGGAGACAATAAGGTACTAAACCTCTCGGTAGCAGCGCGCGACTTACTCCCTTGCATACGTACTGTTAGTTTTAAGTTCACATCGCCCTCCCTAGTCAACCAAGTCGCGGACAGCTGCAAGTCGGGGCAGTGTACCCGGTGGCGTGTCGGTCGCTATTCGTCAGAGGACATCTAAGGATGCGCTTCTGGGGGAGAGCGACCGAGGGTGACCTCCACGAGGTGTTCCCTGGGCAACGGTAATCCATCAGCGGACACCGGCCAACTACCTCCAGCCTCGGCTGGCACGCTTATAGGCAGAACAATGGTTTCCGAGAGGCGCCAGATTGGTCAGGAACACTGGGAATCTGGACCGACGAGTAGCTCGAGAAATCAAGGGCCTAACCCGACACTCGTTTTGTAGTAGCTTCAATCGTTAATTTTCAGCTTCAAGGTGACCACACCATTAGATCTAAAACGTGGGAAGTAGAACCCGTAGGCTCCAGAACCTAGATGTGGGGTCTAATATGCACGTGCAAGGAACAAACGCGCGAAACGGGACTGTGAGTAGGGTGACGCATCAGCGTACGCAAGCACCCGAGGCGAGTGCATGCACACCGCCACAACAGCGCGCGCACTCAAAAGCGCACCCCCACCGCACGGATCAGCCACCAGGGCGGAACCCGAACCAAATAAAACGGCTCACCCTGGCGATAACAAGTCAGTCAAAAAGTCACTTGACATCGAGCATCAGAGCAGTCAAGTCGCTTTAATCTTCGTCCGGTTTTCTTATCCGAAATTTTTATATTTCGAACTTCGAAGTAATTTTCACTGGCCCTCCGGCTTACCTGTTTAAATTGACATCACCCTTGCCTGCATTAATTACTCCTGGTCTTGCTCGGTGACAGTTGGATTTTTAATTCAACTGCTAGCAACTCGAACGAAAGTGTGAAAGTGTCAAGGTGCCATCGACTAATTAACAGTATTCCCTTTCAGTTTGATCTTCTGGTGAACGTCCACACAGTTAGTACGTGTATTATACTGTTCTGACTGGGTGCGATCGGAACGAGAAACGGTCTCTTGGCATTGCACCACGCTGAGAGCCGTCTTGCACGCCTGCTGTTACATGCAATCCTTCGATATCACGGATTTCCCTATAAAACAGGAACGCTGTGAAATCCTCGGGGCGCACCCGAATACGACCCCGCAAGGGGTTCGTAGTGTCGGTTCCGTATACGGCAAGCCTAAAGTTCTAGGGGATCCCATCCCATAGAACACCCACCCTCCCAACCCCACGTTTAAATTCATCGCTTCAGCGGTCACTCGCTGATGCTTCATTTCAAAACTCGTTCACTGTCAGCCAAACATAGCATTCTCCGCTAAAATTATTTATTAAACTGAGCGGCGAGCCATTGCGCGGCAATGGCGTCGCCAGACTCATTCTTGCCTCGCACTATGGAGGCATTACTCGATATCGATCGTACGATCGCGAACTTAGTCACTGTAGACTCCCTTAAAATTGAGAATGCCAACTTGCGCACTCAACTTATCCTCCAGAATGCTCAACTCGACGAGCTGAGAGCTACTATCCAAATCCTCCAGCCTCTGTGCACCCCCACACCAATATAATTCACTCCTGAACCCCCAAAATCCGACTATATCCATCCCCCCTAACACTCGACGCCCCTGAAAACGATGGATTTGTCAAAGTAAGGGCTAAAAAGAAGTCGAAATCCGCTCGCCCGCACTCCGATTCTGACTCAGACATCGAGTCAACAAAAAAAATCAGGGGTAACACCCAAGCCGCGCCCCCGGCCTCGACATCTAATACGGCCACCCCCTCAACTTCTACAGAGGCTCGCGCTCTCACCACCGAGGCGCCCTCTGCTAGAATTCTGCCTCCATCGGCTAGTCTTGGCGCCCCGCCCACAAAACGGACCAAGAAAGATAGCTTCATAGCTGTCACAAATAAAAAATCGACGCTACCGTCCCGCCGCTCCATTGTGCCTACCAAAGCCAGCGAGCAGCTTTAGCCCCCAAAAATGCTCGGCCTTCCCCGAGCTTAAACCCTCCTCCAACACTAAAATACACCACCACGCGTGTACCGGATATCCCTAAACCAGCCACGATCAACGAGATCGAAAATATCGAGGGAATCGAAAGATTCGCCTCAAAACCTCCTCCCATCTACCTTAAAAAAAGGAAGGATGGATCCAAATTTTGAAAGACCTGGTGGACAAAAAGTCTGCCTCCTCAAGGCCTCCACCACCAACGAGGGGTATCGAATCCAGGTGCAAATCCCTCAAGATTTCAGGACCACGGTCCAACACTTCTCAAAAATAAATGCTCCTTTCTACACTTACCGCCTCAATGAGGAAAAATAATTAAGAGTAGTCATCCGCAAGGTCAGTGAATCCTTCACTGACCAAGAAATCATTGACGAACTACTTTCACTGAATCTCCCAGTGATAGCAGTTCCCCGCATGGGTAACAATACCCGTAAATTCCCAATGGTCAGTCCTACTGGAAAAAAACTGAAAAAGGCCGTGAGATCTACAAACTTGATCGCCTCTTCCATGTTAGCGTTAAGGTTGAGACCCAACATAGGTCCTTTACTGCGACATAATGCCATCGCTGCCAGGGCTTTGGCCACGGCGCCCTCCGCTGCCACATTTCCCCTCGCTGTGTTAAATGCGCAGGTCCTCACCAAACCGCCGACTGTACTCGCAATCCTGAGACAGACGGATCTCCCACGTGCTGCAACTGCCAGGGCAACCTCACCGCCAATTTTAAGGGCTACGAGAAATTCCCTAAAAAGAATTACTCGTCGGCTCTTAAAGGTGGCTCAAAACCCACCCCCAAAGGTGAATTCCAATTTACCCAAACCACCAGCCACACCTAAACCACCCAGCATCACTCCCACAACAAACACCGCCCCCACACCAATTCCAAAAGGCCCCCTTGCTAATGTCGCCAGACTCGAGGCACTAGGCCCGATTCTTGCCGCCATCGGCTAACTTAAAATTTTCACCCTTTCTTCAAATAATAATTACGTCCGAAGCGGGCAGAATAGGCACGTGGAATGCTGATGGTCTGACAGATAAATCTTTTGAACTAGAGCAGTTCATCCGTCGTCTCGACATACATATGGTGGTGGCACCGCTATCTATGTCAAACGTGGCCTTGATTACGCTGTTCTAGACAATCCAGACACTAAGTCTCTTGAAATCACTTCCATTATAGTTCGCATTAACACGTTCACTGCCACCGACGCGCTATTGCGTCCAACTTTATACTTGCGTATGTGCCATCCCAATTGTAGTGGCAGCGAACGTGTTAATGGCGAAAAAGTTAAGATCATTAGCGCTTATCAGTCTCCCTCGAGACCTTTTATAGCCCAAGACTATGAAAACGTCCTCTCTGATGATGTTCCATCCATAATCGGGGGTGACTTCAATGCCAAGCACCCCAGCCAAACTGAACCAACTTTTTACCATTCTTCTGGTTATCGTCCTTACATTTTTTATTTCTTTATCGTGAATCGATTAGATTACGACATTGATGTCTGGACAGCATCCGAACTGCATTCAGATCATAATCCTGTCATCATGGATATTCATACCGAAATTTCTAGATATGAGAAAACAGATAGATCCACTGACTGGGCTAAATTCAATGACATTGTCCTAGGCCTCGTTCCACCAATTCCGGTGATGCGAAATAAAAACGAAATCGACGAAGGTGTAAAAACCCTCACAGCGGCTATCCATAAAGCCATTGATGAATCTACGACGGAAAAGTCTGTTTCTCAGAGCGATCCGCTCAATATTCGTCGTAATATTCTCGATAAAATTAGGAAAAAAAATCGTGTCCGTATGGCAACGCACACGCTGTCGCCAAAGGAAGCAAAATCTTAATCAGCTTCAGAACGAAATTCACAATGATCTTAAAGATCTTCGTAATAACCGCTGGAATCGGCTCATTGGCGATGCCGCCCAGCATAAACCTCAACTTTGGAAGCTCACTAAGACTTTCACCAGAGCGAGAACGGCGACTTCGGCAATCCGTGGAAGACAAGGCGTTGTCTACCTTGCGGAAGAGAAAGCCGAAGCATTCGCGGAGAGCCTAGAGTCGCAGTTCTCGCCTAACCCTCTCACTACCAGCGACGAGTTTCTCGACGGCATAGAGGAAACACTTGATCGTTTTAATGAAATCCCTAACTCCACGCCTAAATCGACCTCCCCTACAGAGGTCAAAACTCTTATTAAAAATGCGCCGAATGAAAAAGCGCCAGGGCACGATCACGAATTAGTTACACCTGCCTTAAGCATCTTCCACACAAAGCAATCCATGAAGAAATCCTTAGCATCCAAGAAAGTACCAAGTCGCAAAGAAATTCCGATTTATGGCATTAGGAGCGATGAAAAAGAGCAAAAGCATCATATTTCGGTGACATTTGCAAACGAAGAATGACAACCCCCTGTGCGCCATTAGTAGAAATAATTTTATATTAAAACTATTTTAAATATACAAGTACGGAATATGGTATAATCAATGAACCGTTAGCACCACGGGAAGTAGAAAAACGTATTGGACAAACAGTTGAACCATGCGGATTGTTTAAAGACCCGGAATTGCCGTTTTTAGCAGCTACGCTAAAAACGGCAAAGTTAACATTGGAACTGCGCACAAATTAGCTATTGAATTGAACTTGCCAAATTGATTAACTCTTTGCAATTACTTTAGTGACATTTTGTGCTAATTAACTAAATTTAGTACGTCTGTTAAGATAGCAGGGCCGTATGGGCAGAACCCTCTTAAAAGTATACCTGAATTAAGGGCTCTTTAAGGGCGAATTTAGTGCCCTATTCCCGATTTTAGTGCTCAACCCCTAAGGGTGAAAATCACAACATTGCTACCTTAACGTTAAGCTAGCAAGGCAACATCCGCAATTCGAGATTTGAAACGTATTTCTGTACTACATAATTAAGGGCTAATTAAATGCTCCAAGCAGGGACAAAAATTCTGCACCCTGTATTTCATATCTCTTAAACGAACGAGCAGAAATTATACATTTATTTAGAACATTGCATGTACTAACCAAATAATATAGTCACAATTTAAGTGCTTCACCCCTAACTGATGAAAAAAATATTTTCACCACCCTGTACTTCATATCTCCTAAACCAACGAGCAGACCTCCACGAAACTATACATTTATTTAGAACATTGCATGCACTAACCAAATAATATACCCACGATTAACTCTTTCGGGTCCGGTGGCGCAAAATTTCACCCACCAATTTGGACACTATTTTTGTACACTGGAGCAAAATTTAACCCACCTACTTAAATATTATTCTTTTTGAGACTACCGGTTTAATTTACGTCCCATTGGTATAGAATGCATGCGAAAGATATAGCCAATGAATTCCAAGTCACGTGTCTCCCCGACATGCGCATTGCTTTTTACAAATGGTTAGTAAATGGCCGCTAACAAACACGTGTGCATAGGTTTTAGATTTTACGCCAAATGTGAAAAACAAAGTTATTTTTCAAGCAACTGGTGTTTGTTGTCAGTTCATTGGTATCTTCAGAAAACAGTGAGTACATTAGTTTGTAGTAAATTAACGTAAATTAGTAAAAATGGTTATGTCTTTTGATAGATACAAAATTTAATCCACCGTACCGATCCGATCATGAATTAAAAAAAATCTGAAGAACTGCCTTTTAATTTAGTGGGTATGAGCGTGGAAGAGTTATACGCAGAAATTGATAGACTTGATGAAGAATGCGTGTCTTTACCGTCTAATTCTAATTCAGATAATGATTCAAATAATGAGAATACTTTAAATGAGACTGAAAATGATGATTTGTTTACTGATAGACCATTACTATTGCCTGCCTTTGAGAGTTCTGAAAGCGAATGGGAACAAAAAGATCTAGTTTCATTAGCTACAGTGGCACGTACTATTCCTAAATAAACAGTATGAACTCGAAAAGAACATAATATCCCATCACCAGAAGATTTCAAAAGTGAATGCGGTGTTACTTCTTTTATAAAAAATTATGGCCGTCATAAACCTTTTGATTTATTCAATGTTTTATTGGATGATGACATATTAAATCACATTGTATTTCAAACAAATCTGTATGCCCAACAAGAATACTTAAAAACAGGAAAGGCATATAATATCACTAATATTCAGGAGATGAAAGCGTTCTTTGGAATAAATATCCTCATGGGCATAAAACAGTATCCAAGTTATAGAGACCATTGGAGCACATCTCCTGATTTGCATGATCCGTATATATCAAAAATGATGACTATGCATAGATTTGGATGGCTGCTAAACAATTTACATATCAACGATAATATCACCATGCCACAGCGAGGTGATGATAAATACGACAAACTCTATAAGGTGCGATCGGTAATAGATATGTTGAAGATTAATTTTCAGAAATCTTTGAATCTTCACAAAAAAATTGCAATTGACGAATCGATGATAAAATTCAAAGGACGCTCTACACTGAAGCAGTATTTGCCAAAAAAACCAATCAAAAGGGGTTATAAAGTATGGGTATTGGCTGATGAAACCGGATACTGCTGGGATTTTAACATTTACACAGGTCGAAGTGAAAACGAAGTTGAAAAACAATTAGGCTCAAGGGTTGTGAAAACATTGACTGCCAGCATAAGGGGAAAAATCATCACCTTTATTTTGACAATTTTTTTTCCTCGGTTGAACTTATGGAAGATCTCAAAGATAAAATATATGCCTGTGAAACTGTCAATGTTACTAGAAGAAATTTACCAAAGTTTTCAGTTGATAAGGATTTGAAGCGGGGTGATTACGATTGGTGGCTAAGTACCAATGGTTTATCAGCTGTCAAATGGCGTGATAAAAGATGTGTCCACGTCCTTTCCAATTACCATAATCCTCGTGACACGACAATTGTAAAGCGGAAAAATAAAGATGGTTCAGTTTCAGAAGTTGTCTGTCTTATCATGGTAACAGATTACAATAAAAACATGAACTTTGTGGATAAATTCGATCAAATGAAAGCCAGTTATTGTATAGATAGAAAAAGCTGTAAATGGTGGCATAGGATATTATTTTCTCTAATAGATACTTGCGTTGTGAACGCATATGTACTTTATGGAGTTTTTCCCGAAAATAACAAGATCTCAATGAAACAATTTCGTCGTGAAATAGTACAATTTCTTGTAGCTGATACAATTGTTCCAAAAATTAATACCATACCGCAGCAATTGTCTATTCCCATCAGCAATAGAAAACCCTGCCAGCCAAAATCTATACGTCTTTCGCAAAGTGCCCATCAACCAATTCGTACATCGAGACGCAGATGTGGATATTGTAGCTCAAAAAACAATGAAGTCAGAACAAACTGGGAGTGTTCAGTATGTAAAATACCGTTATGTTAATCAAAAAACAAAAGTTGTTTCCAAACATATCATATGGAATGAGTACAATTGGTGCAAAAAATAACCCACCAATTTTTTGCATTTTTCTTGTAAAAAATGGAGTTTATATTTTTGTTAATTACGTTTTATAGTTTGAATATGTATTATGAATAAGAATATAACAAAAAGAGTTTAATTTTTTTCCTTAAAAAATCCTGTACCTTTTGAGCTTTTTTTAAGTGAAATTTCCGGACCTTATAGAGTTAAGGTGTTCTTATTCTATAGTTACTTGCAACAAGTATAATATTCCTGACAAAATCTCTGAACTTTTGGGCGTTGCGAGAAAAAATAATATGAGAGTCTCTGATAGTTTTAGTGTGGAAAGTGTATCGTCATGTGACAGTGGCATATCAGTAAATGATGATTTCCAAAGACAATATAAAGTAATAATTTCAAAAACTGATTTCTTTGATTTAATAATCACAAAATCAAAGATGAAGAAACTTCGCAATGGAACAATTTTTACAAGACATTACAATATTTTTAAACCAGGTCTTTGGCAAGATATTTTTTGTAAGGAAATTATAAAACAAACACCCGTGAGATGTGGCTATCATTTAAAAAAAAATCATTTCATAAGCAATGACTTATACCACATCGCAACCAGCCGTTTTCATGGCAGGGGACGATTCTAAAGATTTCGACTAAGCGAAGACAGCATATATCTTCGCAGCACGATCACTATACTGAAGTTAAAACTCCTGAAGTTGGAAAGCCAACGGTAGTTGGCGGCAAATCAACCACCGAAGCCCCTGACCTATATGACACCGGTACCCACAGTGCCCATGGGAACCCGATTCGCGTGTCTGCCAATGGACACCGACGAAGAGTAGGCCTCTACCTCCAAACAGACGGCCAAGTAGCGTCCTAACCAAACTCTAAAAGGACGGCTAAGGCAGCGCTTCCACCTCCCACCTCCCAAGGTTTCTTCCAGCAGCTACCCCGACGGCGCACAGTGGGACAGAACGGCCAAAAAAGTGATCATTAGGCTGAATCATATTATGTTGGAAATATTAATGAAAATGGCCCAATACAATTCTAAAACATGTTTTTATTAATTTTTAGTAATAATATGTTACTTAGTAACCGTATTTGCGTTACTAATTAACGGAAACGTCGAAAAATTAATTCGTGAGTTTTTCAAGAAAATTGTATTACATGCAGTTAACGCTAAATTTTTGGGTTGCATGACACTGTAAACGTTCCTAAGGATGTAAATTTTACATTTTGACCATCGGCACCTTTTTGTAGCCAATCACAAACATCAATTCGAAATTTTTTTTTTGAACTACGATATCTAATAAGTGGTATAAAATGGTATTGAATAACTTTTAGAAATTAAAGAGAATTTAATATATTTTCGTTTTTTGTTATTGTTGGCTGCGACCACGTGACCTAGACAATAAAATGTATAGTGGGAATTCCGCTGCCCAATTTTTGCATAGGTTTCGGATCCACAAACGATGGCAACACGGCAAGAAGATTTTTGACAAGCACCAAATATCGTCCAGATCTTAAACGTTGATGAGGAATTGATCAAAAGATTTGCAATTATTGTTTCGAGAGAGTTGGACGACACAAAATTCGGCGACTATGCTATGAAAACAGCTAAATTGCTACTGCAAAAGTACTCTTTCTGGACAATGAGTCCGACTGTTCATAAAGTGTTGTTAGATGGACCGGACATCATTAAGCGCAGTTTATTACCTATAGGTTAATATTTGAAGTGTCCAAGTAAAAATGTATAAAAAATACAAATCTAATAAAACCCGTATAATTTTTTTATAGGAGTTTTATCGGAGGAAGCTTTAGAACACAGGAATAAGGATCTGAAGAAATTTCGAAGCCAGTTTGCCCGGAAAACCTACAGAAAAGACAACCTGACGGACATCATGAACCGATTCCTGTTAACGAGGAATCTGTATGTCACTCATCTGCGTGCATCGGCTAAAGTTCGGGTGCAAAAACAGGAGTTGCCGTCGGAACTTCAACAGCTTCTAAAAGAAGATTCCACGCCAGATGCCACGGAGAATCACAGCGAGAGCGATGACGAAATTATCTAAGTAATTAAATGTAATTACATATGGATGTATCGGAAAGGACTAATAAAAGTCCCTAATCTAGCGAAAACATGTAGTATATTAATTCCAAAATGATAAAATTACTGTTTTTCCTATTTGTTTGACATAACAAATCTAAAGAAATCGAATCGAAAATTATTGTTTGTCTAAATCGTTTAATTCTCCATATGTGCATAATTAACTTCATAGTTTCGTACAATTGGAAGTAATAATAATATTATTTAAACAATTTCTTATGAGTTTCATGCAATGTGAACCGTTTCCGCCCTTGGTGACAACAAAAACCTCGATGATCGCTTTTTTGGCCGTTTTGTCCCACTGTGCGGCGCACATTCCATCAAGGTCCACCATTCCCCGAAACGTCAATGGACTTTCGTATCCTGGGTACGATAATATGATAAGGAACTTCGCTCCAGAATTAATCGAGACCCAGATCGTCGACGATCTGAACAGTCAAGAGCTCTCTACCACATCCGTTAAGCGGATGTTCAGGAGGGATCCACAGACAGGACAGACTTATCCCCTCTGGACGGTCTACGTCCAGCTCGACACCGGCCAAAGTGCCCGACGCATTTTCGCTGTCAAGGAAGTTCTGGGGCTCGGCGTGAAGGTCGAACCCAAACGACACGACGCACAGCGGACGAAACGTTAAATCTAGTTGAACATTTCGCCGAAAATAAACTGTTTAGAAATCCATTTTTTTTCTTTAAATATGAGTAGTATAATGTCCAGAGGGTACGCAGGTAAAGCCTTAAAACCCTCCGACCTTTTTCCCAGTAGTTATCAGTACCCAAAGTGCATGCTTTGTTTACGTCGTTTATGGTGGGTTGACACGGTGCTAGTGTGCTCGGCCAAGTCTGTTCGGCGCGAGTGAACTAGCGTACGAGTTCTGTTTACACACACAATTTTACTAGCTAGGTTTTAGTATAATGCAAAATGGCGGAAATTGTGCATGCAGGTATTGCTATTGTTGCACAGTTACTAATCGACGAATTAAACAATTTGCATGCTATAAAAAAGCGACGTCCTAGACGAATGTGGATTCGAGAGTGGATAAAACGACGAAATAAGTTTGGTGCTTCTGCATCGTTTCTAAGAGAAGTGGCATTAGAGGATCCAGAGACGTTCAGAAACCATCTAAGGTTAACAACAAATCAATTTGAAGAACTATTGTCAATGATGGGACATTTCATTAAAAAACAAGATACTTTGATGAGAGCTGCTTTAGAGCCAAGAATAAAATTACAAATTACTCTTCGTTACTTGGCGACTGGAGATTCAATTGGCACTTTGGAACATATGTATAGAATACCAAAGAGCACCATATCGAAGTTCTTACCAGAAGTCTTAAAAGCTATATGTGAGGGATTGAAAGATTATATAAAGGTAAGTAAATCAACTTTATTTCTAGCAAGTAACAGAAAAAACAAACAACTGAAATACATAATATATTAATTAGTGTTGCATACATTTAATCGAGGTCAAAGTAAACATTATTAGTTTAATGCATCAAAGCCACCAATACTTCTGATAGCAGCAGTTATAGTATCCTTGAGAATGTTGGTAATAGTTCCTATGGCTATATTGATATTGCCCACCAGAATCTGTACTATTAGTATAACATGATTGTGGACTCGCAGGGGTTTCGTAGGACCTAGAGTATCGTGGAATGGGTGTTTCTGCAAGTCCAGAATGCAATTGTGAGTGACTGACAAATGACTGAGACCTTTGCAACGATTCAAGACGTTTGTTCGTTAACAGTGTCATAATTTCGGACTGGCAATACAAAGCAAGGTCTAGTGGAAGTTGCCTCAATTGGCTGGCTACATTATTTCCGAAATGGGAAAATTCATCTTCAGTCTTATCAGTAGATCGTTGTAGATCCTGCACTGACTGGATGGCACTTGCGATATATTGGGGAGTTGTCTCCTTTGAGTTAGACTTCTGTTTTGCGTTTCGTGAACTGCTTGGTGTCGTTGATCGTTTCATGCTGAAGTTGTCATGTGAAGTTGCTAGCATATTTGTTGTACTGTCGGTTATGTGTCGCTTCCTGGTTAAATCTCTGAATGATGAAGACAATGTGGTGTGAAGGGTGTTTGCTGCTTGAGAATTAGATTCTTTAATGTTCGTCTCTTGAGTATTCAATTCTTGAGAATTTGATTCTTGAGAATTCAATTCTTGAGTACTCGATTCTTGAGTATTCGATTGACTAACATTCAATTCACTTCTATTAGATGTCGCATCTACTTCAGTTTCATGGCCCTCTTGCTCTAATTGCGAGGCTACAGAGTTAGCAATTTCTTCAGACTGGAAAGAAATAAAATGTTAATTAGTACAATTGTTAAACAAGTAAATTTTCTGTTTTCAGATACCTACATCTACAAACGATTGGGCAGCAATAGCAAAAGGTTATGAGGAGCGATGGCAGTTTCCTAACTGCTGCGGCGCACTAGATGGCAAGCATATCAACATACAGTGTCCCAACAATAGTCATAGTGACTTCAACAACTACAAAGGATTTTTTCAGCACCATACTTTTTGCCTTAGTTGATCACAATTACTGTTTCACTTATATTGATATTGGATCTAATGGACGTGTAAATGACAGCACGGTTTTTAGGAATTGTTCATTGAAGGCAGAAATAGAAAATGGATTAGTAGGATTTCCAAAGTGGGGAGTTATTGTGGGAGATGATGCCTTTCCACTGAAAGATTACTTGATGAAACCGTATTCTAGGCATGGCCGCTTATCAAACTCCGAAAAAGTGTTCAATTATAGACTCTCTAGAGCAGGGAGAATCATAGAAAACGCATTTGGCATATTGGCAATGCGTTTCAGAATTTTCAGAGCACATATATTATTAAATCCTGAAAAAGTGGATGAGATCGTCAAAGCTACATGTGCCATTCACAAACATCGCCTACTTCTTACATGCCACCTTCATCTGTTGACAGGGAAAATGAAAATGGACAAATTATATTAGGCTCATGGAGAAACAAAGGTGCATGTTTGGGATTACAAGATATAGTGTGTGGGATTTGTAGTAACAACTTCACTACTTCGGCTGCAAATTGCAGAAAAAAATATACCGATTATTTTATGGTAGAAGGAGCAGTTCAATGGCAGTGGAATATGGTATACTAGCGAACTAATTTTGATTAGCCTGTGACTCATAATGTGTTTAAGCTTGAAATAAAATTTGATTTGTATACTTTCTACTTACATGATTTGAAAAATGTTCCCTGGTATTAACCACTTCCTTCAAAAATTTGTGGGCGGTTTTAAACCACGGCAAATGCGAAACATACGCCTCATCAGCTGACATTCCGGATTTAGTTGCACGCTTTATTTTATTTACTTCCTGGACGTAAGTGCTCCTTATGTTCTTGATTTTATTCTTCAGATCGTTGTTATCAAAATTCGCTATATTCATTTGGGAAAAGAAATTTCTTGAGGCTGTGTCCGTTGCGTCTTTATTTTTATAAAGGGCATGTCGAAAATTCCAAAGACATTCTGCTTCTTCATACAATTCCACAAATTTCAAAGTTTGCGCTTCCGTAAATCTTTTGTTATTCGCCATGTTTAAGACTACTAGCACGAAACTCGCACGCCGAAAGTTGGAAGACGACCGACTAACTCGTACGAGAATAAATAACTAGCAAGTGTGCTCGCTTGTCTGTTTATACAGTACGAGTTTCATGCGAGTACCGGCCGACTAGACATGCTAGTCGTCTCGGCCGAGCATACCAGCACCGTGTCAACGCACCATTAGTTGTGAATTACACGCGCTCCAAACGTGTACGTTTAACATTATTTTTTTTACATTTAGGTTTAGTGCAAAATTTAAATTAACGATGGAAAAATATCCTACTGGTATGTATACAACATAGTTTTAATTATTCTTTGTTTAAATTTAGTCAACACATATATACAATGATTTAAATTTAGTAGAGAATCATACTGTAAGATTTTACAACATTATATTTTAATAAGGTTAAAGTTTATTATATTCACCGATATCCACTATGATTTTTTTTTTGTATACATATTAACTAATTATTTTAATGTACAAATAATATTTGATGCTTGTTTTTGCCCGTTTACAAGCAGTGCTTTTTTTAGGCAGCGTAACCGTTTTCCGGAGCACTTTATTCGACATTTAGCGCGCTCACCAAACGCTAGAAGAAAAAAAAACAGTTTTTTTCTTTGTGATTGATATTATGAAGATTGATATTGAATCGGACAATGAAAATTTACATTCGTTGAAACAAAAACTAACATATTTCACGTCAAAATTGGCAATGAAATGGCAAACTTTTAATAAAGCATTTTCAAATTTTGAAAATAAATATTCAAAGTGGCTAAACGAAATGAAAGTGTTCTCTACTGAGAGTTTACCAAATGAACCCCAACCTGGATCTTCCAGTGGTAAATCCAGAGGTCAGTATAAATCTTTTACTAAATTGACGATGTCTCAAAGAAGGGAAAATTAAGCCACTGGTGGAAAATTACTCGTAGGAGGAACTAGCATTTGCCACGCGGTTCAGTCTTCGATAATCTGGAAGAATTGTGAATAATTTTATAATTAAATAAAAACATGATGTAATATAATTTTTGTTTTCTAAAATTTGAAGTTTCCAATTCCTTATATTTCAGTTACTATTTTTAGATATAAATTGTATAACAAAAATGCTAATGATGAAATTATTTTCTAGATTTGTTTGAACAATTTTTCGGCTAGAGTAAAAATATTAAATAGGGGATTCTGGAGGGTAGAAAGGAAGAATTATTTAATATTGAACAACATATATTTATAATAAACTATTTTCTTTGACTACGAACAATTTTAATTAGACTAAGACGCTTTATAGCGAAATGTTCAGCTAGATTCAGCATTTCTAGATTCAGCATTTCGACCTGTGTGCGACGGTTGCAAGTGCGCCAACTGCGCCGAGGCCCTGTGATGGAATAATTATGTCCTAAATAATAAAGTGTTGTAATGTATGTGCTGAGTCCGAATTGTGTAAGAATGTGTGCTGACTCCAGATTGCAATGCAATGGCAATTAATGAGGTCAGAGAATGAATGGGTGAATGATTGATATTAAGCTAGTTAGTTCTTAGTAGAGAGTCGAAGAAGAGGCATGTATTCTAGTAATTCAATAAAATGAGTAAAATGAATAAGTGAAGCGTTTCCATGAAGTTCCCGAGCGGCCCGAGGAAGAAACATCACATGGCGATCCTGCCAATATGATCCTGCTGATTCGGAAAATACAATCCTGCTAAAACAATTAAAAATCCAAGTCATTATGGGGAATTATCAGACCAAAAAGGAAGAAGAAATTATTATTGCTCAAGCTGGGAATAGGCGCAACTAATAATGGTACGTTTGGAGGATCATTTAATATTTTGGAAATTGGGGGGTTCCTGTTCGTCTTCATATGCTGTGCGTTGATTGCATACTTGGGATGGCGCCGATGCAACAGAAAAATCAACAAGAAGATAGCACGAGAAATCCGCAACAGCCAGGAGCTGCTCAACCTACGCACCCGAGACGTTTAGTGAGTACACAAATAGTGCGCAATAAATATCGCGAATGACTGAACTTTTAGCGTTCGAAATAGTAATAGACAGAGTTAAAAAATTTAGCGTTAATTTAAATAAAGATAATCGACAACGTAGGGAAAATAAAGAAATTATAAAGCAACAGTTAGGTAAATTAGAGAAATTAAAATTAGAGGTGAATGAATTAATAGAACAGGCTAATGAGAAATTGTTAAGTGCGAAAGTAGAAGTAAGAAATACAGTTAAATCATATATAAAAATTATTCAAAATTATATTAAAGAGTCGAGTGTTATTTTGGAGAGTAGGTTAGAAACATTAGGAACTAGTGTTAGCGATTTGGGTACTAACTTAGCAAATATATCGGTAAAAATGGCTGGAAAGTTTTGTTTAAAGACTGCGGGAAGTCTACTGCCCGTAATGGATGGTAGTGAAAAAACTACTAAAAAGCTGATAGATTCAATTAATTTCTATGCGTCAATGTTACAAGATGATGGGAAAGAAATTTTAATTTCATATATTTTACAAATTAGACTATCTGAAAATGCAAAAATTCGATTAAACAAAAATTATGATTCGGTAAACGATTTAGTTAAGGATATTAGGAAAAATTTTGTATCGAAAAAATCCGCAACTACACTTGCCAGTCAATTACACCAGGCGAGACAAACCAGTAAGTCAATTGATGAATTCGGTAGCGAGATTGAACAACTGCTTAGCGAATTAACTCTTTCGCAGGCGGGGGACGATGAGAATTTATTGGTATCATTACGTAAGGTCAATGAAGATATTGCAATCAATTCATTTTGCAATGGAATCAGAAATCACGATTTAAGGACAATATTAAAAGCCCGACACTGCAGTACATTAAAAGAAACAATTACAATTGCTTTAGACGAGGAAAAAAACAAGCCACACAATGCAAATGTATTTCACATGCATAAAGGGATTTATAGATCAAATTCTTCTCATAATAGACCAGTCAATTCAAATAACAGGGGTCGAAGTAATAATGCAAATTTTCGTAATTTTCGTGGACAAACAAGAGATTACGCAAATATAAATAGACCAGTTAATAATTTTTCGCAACCTCAGCGATGGGTTAATCGAGGTCGAGGTGCGAACCGAGCAACGTTCACAAATCGTGGACGTCGCGTTCCACAAATTAATGCCGTGGCCGCAGAAACTGCGAATAATGCACAATCCGAAGATCGGTTTTTTCGTGGACAATAAATTAGAATGCGTGTTTGCGATTAGTTCTTTAAATTATATTAGAGTACGTAACGGGGAAGACGAATTAGTATTTTTACTGGACACGGGAGCGTCCATTAGCATAATATTTTCAAATAAATTAAACGAGAGTAACTTAATTGTGTTATCGAATTCAGATAATAAACCAGTTGCTTATGCTAGTAGAGCGTTAAATAAAGCGGAAATAAATTATGCAACAATAGAAAAAGAATTGTTGGCCATCGTATGGTCTGTAAAACATTTTAGACCGTATTTGTATGGACGAAAATTTAGAATCCTTACTGACCATAGACCGTTAACATATCTTTTTGGAATGAACAACCCATCTTCACGATTGACTAAATTTAGATTAATGTTAGAGGAATTTGATTTCTCTGTGCATTATGTTAAAGGTAAAGAAAACACAACTGCAGATGCACTATCTAGAATTAAAATCGAATTGAATGATCTTAGAGATATGTCGAAAAATATTAATGTAAACATAATAACAAGGTCAAGGGAGTATAAAAAAGTCAACAACGAAATTCTGACGGATTTAAGTCAAACTAACAATAATCGGACAGGCCATCCGGGACTTGTTGAGTTACTAAAGCCACCAGAAAACGCAATTGAATTAAAACATATGTCACAACCAAGATTGAAAACTTCTTGCAATGAACAAGTAGGAAATTCGGGAAATATTATATATAATAAAAGATTGAAGGTAATTTATATGAAACTAGGTACTCGATCAATGCCAGCCCTAGACACGGAGTTGAAAGACTTAGAAAGAATTTGTAGAGATAATGGGATTGCGCAATTATATATAGAAAAAAGTCCGGCAAATTATCAATTAATAACCCGATTATCAAAACAACTTGGAAGGATCAGAGATTTAAAAATTAAAGTATGTATTATAAACAAAGCAAATAGAATTGAATGCAAACAGACGCGGCAAGTGATACTCAATGACTTCCATCTCCTTCCTACTGGAGGCCATGCAGGTATAAACCGTATGTATGCAAATAAAAAACGTTACTATTTTTGGGAGAATCTAAAAGAAGATGTTAGCAAATTTGTTCAAAAATGTGATGACTGTCAGAGGTACAAACATTCGAGATCTCACCTTGAACCTTTAACAGTTACCACTACCGCCTCTTCGGCGTTTGAGAAAATTTATTTAGACCTCGTGGGTCCATTGCCTCAAGACCAGGAAGATAATAGGTATATTATGACAATTCAATGCGAATTAACAAAATTTGTTGAATGTTATCCGATAGAGAATAAGGAAGCTCTAACTGTAGCAAAATCGTTTGTCAATAACTTCATATTAAGGTTTGGGATACCCGAAGTGATTGTTACTGATCAGGGTACTGAGTTCTTAGCAAAAACGTTTAAAGAAGCTTCAAAACTGTTGGGAATTTCACAATTAACTTCTACAGCGTATCATCATGAAACCTTAGGAGCATTAGAAAACACACACAAACATTTAACAGCATATTTAAGAATTCAAACTTCAAAATTTCCTGATACGTGGAGTTCTTGGGTACCGTTTTGGTGCTTTTCATTCAATAATAGTGTTCATTCAGAAACAAAATATACGCCTTATGAATTAGTATTTGGAAAAAAGAGTATATTACCAAGTAATATTGTTAGCAACCAACAACCTATCTATAACTTTGATAATTACTCTAACGAATTAAAGTTTAGATTAAAATCAGCATGGGACGATGCAAAAATGAAATTAATCGAATCTAAGCTAAAAAGAAAAAGTAAATTAGATGTAAAAGCCAAATGTGTTAGTTATAAGTAGAGTCCGGATTTATATTTTTTTACATGTATTATTTGCTCTTTCGTATGGAACTGGCGAATTGTATCTATACGTTTCTCTCGGAAATAAATCAAAGTACCAAGTTTTATTTCGCATATAACTTAATATTTCGAGGTTTTGTCACATTTAACTTATTTGAGCATATATCCGCATATAACTACATATAAAGTCAATATTTCCATTAATTGTAATTGATTTTGTTGAAATTTGAAAAATAAATAAATGAAAAATAAATTTGCGAGCGTAGAAATCTTTTTTTATAAAATCGTATAAGATAAATTTACGGGATTCCCCTAACTAGCGAACGTAACCTTGTGTTATGTAGATATGTATGTATTATATTATTTATATAAAATAAGGGGATTTCCCCATAAGCAAGTTAAGCTTGTACGCTTATGCAGATAATACTAGATGCAACCGTGCCCGGTAATTGTGGTTGGCTGGAAGCTACTTTATTCTACGCCAAAAATATTTAAAAATAAGAAAATTCCTCTTAATTTTATTGATGAAGAATCGGCAGCACCTAAAAAATGTAAAGATTGTGTTGCATGTATAAATATTTTGCAACTATTAGCTTTTATTGCACATTTTTGCATCTTAAAAACCGCAATCAAGAATTTGGAAACAGCTCAGTTTTGGTTTCGTTTAATTGAGGCTTTTAAAATTATTAAAGAACTGTACGAAAATTTGATGCGTATTATATCGAAATCCGGGATACGAAAAAATTCAAATGATTTGTGGAATTTTGTAAGGCGAGACTGAGGAGGACAAAATAAATTTTAACATGAACTCCATGTCATTTAACTTTACCTAAAATGAAAATGAAAATCAAATTTTGGTTCTTCATTGTAATTCCAATAAATAAATTATTATCAGTTGCTATTCGTATTTTTTTAAATTTTGTAACATTATTTTTAATTAAACCGCATATAAAATCCATATTTGAATCATTTTGTCGCATATATTGGCTAATTTTAAGCGCATATTAACAAATTATAATGCCTTTTTAGCGCATATAAAAAAATTATAACGCCATTTTTTTAGCGCATATAAAAAAATTATAATGCCTTTTTTAGCGCATATAAATCCGGACTTTAGTTATAAGTTTAATGATAAGGTATTACTAAAGAATGAAGCGGGTAATAAACTTGATGAAGTGTATAAAGGTCCGTTTAAAGTTATAAGGGAAGATAATACGAATGTGACGTTAAAAATTAATAACAAGCTAGTGACGGTACATAAAAACAGAGTGAAAAGTTACGGTGTTTAAAAAAAAAAAAAAAAAGTGAACGGTAGATATGTAAGAATGTAATAAGTATGGTAAGGTAGGGTAATGTAGAAAAATTTAATCATTGTAATAATTAAATTTTATTCTGTTAGGATGAAGGTGTGATGGAATAATTATGTCCTAAATAATAAAGTGTTGTAATGTATGTGCTGAGTCCGAATTGTGTAAGAATGTGTGCTGACTCCAGATTGCAATGCAATGGCAATTAATGGGGTCAGAGAATGAATGGGTGAATGATTGATATTAAGCTAGTTAGTTCTTAGTAGAGAGTCGAAGAAGAGGCATGTATTCTAGTAATTCAATAAAATGAGTAAAATGAATAAGTGAAGCGTTTCCATGAAGTTCCCGAGCGGCACGAGGAAGAAACATCACCTGCAAACTTCCGAGATTGACCCGAGTCGCCGCGGCGGGCTCCACGCCGAAGACGTCAGCAGCCCAGGCCCCCAAAGGACCCGAATACGCCAAGGTCGGCAGCATCGTGGCGGCTGGAAGCCCTCTCTACCGCCGACAGACCACGCCACCATCGTGACTTCAGCAGTTCCTAGAATCTTGGCAGTCCTAGGGAACCAAGGGTAGACATTAGTAATCCTTACTTCTTTAACAGGTCCGACCGGAGGACACCACTGAGTTCTCGGTAGCTATTCCTCAGCCACCGCACTCCAACCGACCACCCAGACATTCCCCGACGGTTTTGGACCTCGAAACCTGGCCAATAATGTGTTTTGTAAAAACCGGTTTCTGCCTCTTTATTAGACCTTTATTAAAACCCAAGAGCTTCGATCAAAAGACGTGGAAGAGTTGGCATATGCAGCGCAAATGAAATTGCGGGAGTCAGGTAAGATAGAGGCTTCGAAAGTAGTTAAAGATCTTACGAAAAGTCCTCAAAATGCGTAAAAGCTATGAAAAAATGTAGTGAAAATCAAGAGCAATCTCGCCAGTTATCGCCTTTACGTGCTTTGTCTATGTTTACTGAAGCAGGACTTACTAAAGTCCAATATAAAATAATACGAGAGACTAACAAAAGCTTTTTTCCGTGCTATTCTGTCCTCCAAAAAGTAAAAAAAGAATGTTATCCGGAAATTTATAGAGTCACCGAGACATGTGCTGAAATACAAGTGCAAAAGTTGATGGATCATACGGAAACACGACTGATATTACATCTTAAAGAAGCTGTAGAATCTTTAAGTGAAGACGAAAAACAATCTTCAATTTTAATTAGTAAATGGGGATGTGACGGGTCACAGCAAATGCAATATAAAATAAAGTTTGAAAATGAAGCTGACTCTGATGCAAATGTTTTTCAAAGTTCTGTAGTTCCACTTCAATTAGTTTACGGACCTGAACAGAGAATACTGTGGCAAAATCCAAATCCATCATCACCTCGCTGCTGTCGACCAATAAGAATACGATTTGTAAAGGAGACAAGTGACATAACAAATGAAGAAATAATAGTATATTCTGTAACAAGGTTAGAATGGAAATTCGATGCGAGTGGAATATTTCGAGCGCGAGCCGCAAGGCGAGCGCGAGGAACCACGAGCATCAGAATTTCCATTCTTACCGAGTATCAGACTATACTTTCTCCTCGACCAGATAAAATAGACTAATAAAGTAATGAACACAAGGAACTTACGTTTTATTATTACGTTTGTGGTTATGTTTATAGTATTTAGACAATTGTGATATCCAAGGCTAATTGTTTTATTCGGAACGGTGTGAGAATATTCATTCTATCCCTTGTTATGGAATGAATTACATGCAAAACGCATATGCGCATAGTGTTTTGTTCCATAACAAGAGTGAGAATGTGAACGTTCTATGATCAAAATTGATTGCAGAATGCATAAATTCTACAGTGGTCGTGGAGAAACTTTATTAAATCACAGATCACAGCACTTTCCAGCACTGAAATTGAGAATATTTCCATAAAACATAAAATGTTGTTCACCATGGTCGATGGAAAGATATGCAATGCCGCTACGCATACAAAATCTACACTAAGGTGCTACATATGTGATGCTACTTCAACAGAGTTTAATGACTTATCTAAGACGAGACCGTGTAAAAAAGAAAATTTGACTACATGTAGCTTATAGACTGCCAGTAAAAAAATGGAACATCCGCCTTACTGCTGAAGAGAAAGAAGTGGTGAAAAATAAGAAAAAAGAAATTCAAGATAATTTTAAACACCAGCTCGGGCTTTTAGAAGACATTCCCAAAGCCAATTTTGGAAATACAAATGATGGCAACACTAGCAGGCGATTCTGTCGAGGAAGTTCTGAGGCTCGGCGTGAAGGTCGAACCCAAACGACACGACGGTTGCAAGCAGCAATGCTACCGTTGCCGGCAATTAGGACATTCACAGCGATACTGCACGATACCCAGAAATGCGCTAAGCGTCGCCGCGGCAGGCTCCACGCCGAAGACGTCAACAGCCCAGGCCCCTAAAGGACCCGAATACGCCAAGGTCGGCAGCATCGTGGCGGCTGGAAGCCCTCTCCACCGCCGATTGACCACGCCACCATCGTGACTTCAGCAGTTCCTAGAATCGTCTTGGCAGTCCTAGGGAAACAAAGGGTAGACATTAGTAATCCTTATTTCTTTAACAGGTCCGACCGGAGGACACCACTGAGTTCTCGATGGCTATTTCTCTGCCACCGCACTCCAACCGACCACCCAGACATCCCCCGAAGCTCCGAGAGGTAACCGCCAAGGGACCGGATAAACTCAAACCCGCCCGACGACAACGAGGAGGAGTTTTAGCCTGTATGCCCTTCGGGTGAATCCAGTACTACCCCTACGGGGGCGCCTATAAAATATTTCTCCTCCTCGCACCAAAAAAAAGGAACACATTGTAGAGTACAAAGATGAAATAAAGTAAAATGTATAAAATTACGTCGATCTGTTTTTAGGTATTGACGAGGACATTGCAACAATAGGCAATGAATGCAGCCTTCCAATTTTTGTCCAAATACTTTTATTTTATTGCTAGTAGGGCCGGGTGGAACGTTTTAAGAATAAATATAGTATCAGGCAGCGAAAAATTACAAAATATGTAAGCTCACAAAAAGTCGCCACAATAGAAGAAATAGCGGCAGCAAAATTTCATACGCTATTGCAATCTTGATTTTGTACTTATTTGTACTTAATACTGATCAAACCGGCTGACAGTACCAAGCAACTTATAATATGCTTGCCGCACAAGGATCAAAAACTGTATTTATAGCAACACCAACGTTAGGCAATATTACGCATTCATACAAGGCACAATATATACTGACTGCATCGGTCAAAATTCTCCCACTTGTCTTCCTATGTATGCGAGAACCATCTGGAAAATTTGGTCCTAAAAACGTAGATGCGTTAAGAAAATGTAAAAATGTTTTTGTTACTTGCACAAAATCAGGCAAATTCACATAGGTGATTTACGAAACATTTTTGAAAATTGTGTTATTACCGTATGTAGGAACAAATAATTTTGTTTTAATCATTGATTCCTCAGGAGGGCAAACCGATGCAACTCTCCACGATGATATATTTCACGACGAAAACGGTGTAGCAACATGCGCCCTAAAAATAACACCATCAATGTTGCGATGTGTACTTTTATCGACAGGTTAAACTTTTTATTAAAAAAATGCAAACTGTTTCGTTCTTGCCACAAACCCAACGAGAAATATCTTCGAGGGAAGATCCTATTAAAATACATTCGATTATATTGAACCAATTAAGCGCTCCTGCTTTCGTGCATATGGTACAATATGCATTGTTCAACTTTAAATTAACGAAGAAAAGAAAAATATTTTCCAACGTTAACGAGATATGTTTTCCGGTTAGGACCCGTCTACACGCTCATGTAATTTGCTCCAATTGGCTTGTACAAGCAAATTTACGCAAGCAGATCGTTGCGTGTAAACGAATGCATGAGGTTTGCGCAAGTCAAAAAGTTTGGCTTGAATAAAATCTGACGCGCTAGAAAATTTGCATGAGGTTGGTGCACGCCTAGAGCATGCGCATGGGTAACTGCCGCGGCGCAGCAACTGATAATAATAATAATATACATTTATTGCCCATAGAGGAAACGAATCCCAATTACAGGACAAATCATATGAATATACATATAAACAACATCCATAATACAAATATGTAATTATAAATACAATATAAATTACTGTGTACGGTCAAGACATGAAATGATTGAACTGAAAGTATCAGAGAAAATGTCACAATGTGGCGCTATACAATTAAAGTTATTACAAATAATATTTAACGGCGATTTCAGCCCATAATTTGTACGGTGGTACACGATATTAAAAGTAGGCTTCTGTCTGCTGCTGAAAGATGGTATATGCAGTCAAACTATGCCTAATATGTCGGATGAGTCAATGAAACGATGCAATAGTTTGTAGAGAAAACTAACACCTGTCTTTTGTCGTCGGTACTCAAGCGAATCAAAATGAAACAATTTAAGTAATTAATTGTGATCAAAACCTCTAATTGGATAATGACATACTAACTTGAAATGCAAAAATTTTAGGAATTTGCGTTGGACACTCTCTAGAAGTTGTGACTGTTGCTGATTCTGGGGAGACCATATCAATGCAGCATACTCCAACTTTGAGCGCACATAAGCAAAATAAATAGTTTTAAATATGATTGGGTTTTGAAGGTTTGTTGAATTCCGACAAATGAAGCCAAGAGATTTAAAAGCATCATAACAGTAGCCTCAACATGATTATTAAATGATAGTTTGTAGTCAAAATATACGCCAAGGTCCTTGAAAACTGAAACTCTCTGTATTGAATTGGTATTGATACAGTACTTAAACTGAATTGGATTTGATTTCCTAGTAAAAGACATGGATTTACATTTACTGACATTAAGTGCCAGTCTATTTACCAGACACCAATTGGAAACTTTGTCTAAGTTACTTTGTAAGTGTTGACAGTCATTCATATTATTTACATTAGAATAAATTTTTAGATCATCCGCGTAAAGAAGATGTTCACAATTCAATATTACAGAGAGATCATTAATAAAAATATTAAATAGCAACGGGCCTAATATTGAACCCTGTGGCACACCTGACGTTGGGAAGTAGGAATTAGATTTAAAGCTGTTGAGAGTCACATAGGTTTCACGCTCATTTAAATAGGAGTACATTAATAATTTTGATGATTTGCAAAAACCAAAGTTATTTAACTTTTTTTAAAGAATATTATAATCGACTTTGACGAATGCTTTGGATAGGTCGGTGTAAACAACATCTAGTTGTCCAGCTGGATCAAGTATTTCAGCAATACTTTGTGTAAATATAAATAAATTACTCACTGTTGAGCGACCTGGTACAAAACCATGTTGTTTAACAGATATAAACGGTTTAATGTGGTTATAGATTTGATCATACAAAACCCTCTCAAATACTTTCGCAATGTGTGGTAGGATTGCAATAGGACGAAAACTGTTAACGTTTATTAACGGTGGGGATGATTTTGGTATAGGGCAAATAGATGCAATTTTTAATTTGTTTGGAAATTTACAAGTTGTAATTGACAAGTTAAATAACATAGCAAGTGGTTCACAGAGTAAGATAGCACAATCCTTTAGAAGAAATGCAGGTAATTTATCATCGCCACCGGAATTGTTATTTGGAAGCTTTTTAAGAAGTTTAAGGACCGAGTCAGTTCGAATAGGAGAAAAGGTAAAGGTAGGTATATAACTGACTTTAGCAGGCTGAATGTTTTTAGATGAAGGGGTATGTACGGATTCAAAGAACTCACGAAAACCATTTACTATATCATGGGGATTATCAAGACATTTATCATCATGTATTAGAGATGTTGGAATCCTAGATTGATTTGCCTTTTTGGAGTTTACGTAATTCCAAAATTGTTTTGGGTTAGACATAATCTGATTTTCTATTGATGATATATAGTTACGATATGCCCATTTTATTTTGCCCTTGATTAACGATATCAACGTTCTAAATTTTGTTAGCTGATGTTAGCTGTGAGTTGGCACAAACGTGCGGTTTTTGCGCCGCCAGCGTTGTTGAATATTGTGCCTTGTCACAAGTCGCTTGCAAATTTGCACCGCATATGGTGACAAATTTGCGGGCTCATCTTTGCGCAAAATTTGGCACTGCTACGCGGGAGCGCGGGACACGCAGAGCGTCTATTTATTATTGATATGATGCTTATTTATGGTTTCGGAAACATAATTTCAATATCATTTATTTAATATAACACGAAATATTCATTAAGTAAATTTAATTTTCAACTCTAATAAGAATTGAGACATATTTACATTAGCATTTTTACACAATTGTAAATATATCAAATATATAATTTTCGAATGGTTTGATTCACAAGCGTAGTATGATTCTTACATGCATTTTAAAGTATTTATTTCAACACTAGAATCCGTTTTTATTACACATTGTCGGTTGTTTTATTTTTTGATTAATCTTTTACTATAATGATAATTAATAATCGATAGTTCAAATATCAGTTAATTAAGAGATTGATAATATAGTAATATCAAAGTTATATATCGCATCGTATTTTCAAAATTAGGTGGGTGGCCAATAAATATAATTAATAAGTTTCATTTAGTGAAAAATTGTAATCAATGTAATATGATCACCACCCATCTGCGTCACATGTGGTCACACTTAGCACTGCTATGAATTTGGGAAAAAAACACTCTCGCCACCCGCGCCCTGGGACATTTATGCATCCAGAATACGGCCTCTGTCAGTTGGTCAAAAATTTTCACCCAGTACGGAAGGATAATTTGTGTTCATTATGCCCTATAAAAAGCATTATATTTGGAATCATTCTACAAGTGTTAGTGATAATAAGTTCACGTGTAAATACTGTAATTTACAGTATGCTAAACATTCAACCAGATTGATGAAGCATATTTTAAAATGCAAACAGTGCCCTAATGCGATTAAAAATACTATCTTTCATCTTCGTTATGGGGGAAACAGTTCAAAATCCAATGGTAAGTTTTTAAGGGGCTATACCAGTGTGACACTTTCAAAAAATTGTTTTTTGCGTTTTTGCCTGATTCGACAGTTTATACTTTCAAGAGTATCCTGTTAAAATTTCAAGGCCGTATCTCTAATACTTCCCGAATGGCAGCCTTTTAAAGAGCAACCGCTCGCAGGTGTAAACTGCCACGACTGCCCGACGGCGGAGCTCGGAGCTGACGTGAATCTTTCGGTATTGTAAATGGTACAAAATGAAGAGGGGGCACGGTAGGGATAGGGGCCCCATAGAGGGCGCTAACGAAATTTAACGTCGTTTATGCAGTTATTCTGGAAAGGTCTGTTTAGTTTAGTCGCAGATGCTGTACACTGCACAACAGAGCGAAAATGAGCGCAAGCAGTTACTCTAAACAAAAAGGCTCTCACAATACTCCTATTCATAGGTCTAGAAGCACGAAGAGGAGATTTTCGGGAAATCGGCACACTTATGAGCAGTCCACAGAAAATACCAGTACAGCCGCTGAAAAACTGTTACGCACCGGAGATGATGAAATTATAGTTGATCATACCCATGGTTACCGTTTCATCCAGTTTTACTCTGTTTTTAGTGCAATTAGCACTTTACTTGTGTGTAAAAATTGCAAGAAAGACATCAAGTTCAATGAAGCAAGTTCACGGGGTTTAGGGTTCAAAATTGTTGTGTCATGTGAATGCGGCGTTTCATATGTGAATTCTGGACCGATGATTGGTAATGCTTATGAAATAAACCGGCGTATAGTGTTTGTGATGCGACTTATAGGTGTCGGTATCAATGGACTAAATCTATTTTGTGGCTTGATGGATCTTCTTTCATAACAACACTTTCGCTGGATGCTTCGAAAATGTAACCAAAGCTGCTGAAACTGTTTATGAATATAGTACACAAACAGCCGTAACTGAAGAGAGAGCTAAAACATTAGAGAATCAAGGTTCAGATATTAATCTGACAGTTTCCGGAGATGGAACATGGAAAAAACGCGGCCACACTTCACGTTTCGGTGTTACAACTCTTGCAGGTAAATTTAGCAAAAAAATCATCGATTCAATCGTAAAATCGACTTATTGTAAGAGTTGTGAAGTATGGGAAAAGAAAAAAGATACTCATCCTGAAGAATACGAAGAATGGCTTGAAGGACATGACGATTGCGATGTGAATCATATTGGATCAGCTGGAAAAATGGAGGTTGATAGTGTGAAGGAAATGTTTAGTCGCTCGATCGATCAATATGGAGTAAAATATACGCGCTATATTGGCGACGGTGATAGTGCTACATACAAATGTTTGTTGGATTTAAATCCGTACGATGTGCATGTAGGAAAACTAGAATGCTACTTACATGTGAAAAAAAGAATGGGAACGCGATGCCGCAATCTCAAAAAACAAACCAAAGGTTTAGGAGGAAGTAGTAAGGATACCGTGAGGCTAACTGATAAAGTTATTTATAAACTCCAGGAATACTATGGATTGGCAATTACCAGGCATCAAGATAATGTTGACGAAATGTATCAAGAAATTTGGGCTACCTTGCATCATTTGTCTTCGACAGACGAAAATCCGAACCACGGAAATTGCCCTGCAGGTGCGAATAGCTGGTGCTCATATCGCCGCGCGGAAGCTGAAGGAATGGACGTATCGAAGTTCAAGCATGATTATCTGCCACTTGACAAGGGTGTTATGAAAGCTTTGGAACCTATTTATACTGACTTGAGTTCAAGGGAATTACTAGAGCGATGCAAAGGAGGGAACACGCAGAATAACAATAGTAGGTAAAAAAAGGGGGTTTGGCGAGAATTTCTCCATAAGAATAACATGGGACTTCCGGTCCGGTATTTTGTAAGAGAGAGAGGTCCACGCAGGCACGCAGGTGGGTTTGAAGGCGTTGGTGTGAGAGAGATGGAGTAATGTGTGGATTTGTCCATAAGAGAGCATGAGTGCGAGTAGTGACATCCTGTTTTGAAAGAGTGTGATGGAGCTAGTGTGTGAACAGTGTGACCAACCGAATTGTTATCACACACACATGCAATGAGGTTCGTAAGAGGTGATGAGTGGGAGCGAGTGTGTGTGTGAAAGAGTGTGATGGAGATGGTGTCACCAACTGAATTCTTATCAATTTCGATGAATATACAGGGTGTCCGAATGAATGAAAATGGCGCGAAATTTAAAAGGAATGGAATCTGAAATGTGAAATATTGAGAATTAAAATAATGCGCGCGAAGGAAAGAAAGAATTTGTGTGCAGGATAAATGTATATATATATATATATAATATATATATATATATAATTAAAATTTAATTATTTTTTTTATTTCAATTACTTGTTCCATGATTTTCATGTGTATGTGCTCTTACCATTAGAATTGAAACAAAATTTTAATTCAATGGCCAAGGTAAAATTGTGGTCATTACGTAACGCAGATAAGGAAGTGATTAATATTAAACGATTGAAAATAACTGTTTAACGGTAAAATACAAGGAAAGTGGTTAGTTAATTAAAACAAGGAAAAAAATAATCCGAATTGATTTGCAAATGGAAATATCAGTTTTAAAAAATATGTCTTCGTATGAAGGTGTAAACGTCTGCATTTTAACTTCTGCGTATAAGACCGATATTAATAAGTATTTGTGTGTCAATTGCTATCATAATAATTCGGTGGATGTCCAACAGTTTGGGGCATGTTTTCATGTAAAACATAAGACTCTTGTCCTAGACGAAGATAGTGTAATATTTGAAAATACGGTAAAATACAAGGAAAGTGGTTAATTAATTAAAACAAGGAAAAAAATAATCCGAATTGATTTGCAAATGGAAATATCAGTTTTAAAGAAAGTTATAACGGCTTGCTCTGGCACTTTGCTCCAAAGCACCTTCATAATGGAATGAAAACGATCAAGCTCGCTAATTTCCTTGCAATCTCAATATTTAACGATGGTTTTCATGCTATTCTAAAAATGCTGCAAGTAATGGACGTCATCATCGGTCCTATTGCAAAAGAATACGCCATGGAGAGAGATGACAGCCGAATCAAGCTGGCGGAGTTACGTCATGAAGCATCCTCAAAAGAGGGACGAACAGCTCGGAGAAAAACTTCAGCCTCTCAGCAGGCATTATTCGAGGAAGAGGAGGGTCAATTGTATGGACCAGGTATAGCTGATTAGCAGTTTCTATGGTAAATAACATTTTATTTTGTAAAAATCGATAGTTAAATCTTTAAACGCGTTTTTCTCGAAATGAGATTTTTCAAATTTGCTGACATTGCAACTCGAAGAGCAATTATCCGATTGACTTGAAATTTGAACTGAGTATTCTTGAATATAGTTACTCTACGATGACGTAGAATACTTTTGATTGGATGAAAATTGACGATTTGGCATTGAAAGAAACGACCATTTTATAGGGAAGAAAACAGATTTTTTTTTCAAAACTACGCCATTTTGTTAGATTTTGATATTTTTCGAAAATCCTACGTCATCGCACAGCAAAAACCTTGCAGTTTAACGACATTTTTTTCTTTTACGGTTTCAGCTACTCAATCGGACAGAATCATGTCAGCAGTGGAGAAACTTTTTTTTTGGCGCCTCCGAAGGCAGCGCATAAGTCGCTTGAATCTCAATATTTTTCTATGAAAAAATTATGTAATATAGGTCAAATATAGCCAAATATATGCTTAATTTTCTGAAAACATTTAATTATGTACCTGTCTTCCAAAAAATTCCCGAAAATTACCCAAATTTTCGGCGTTCATACTGGTATAGCCCCTTAATCAATAATATACCAATGTTTTTTTTTTCTATAAGAATGTGTTTTATATTAAGCATTAGTTATCCGCTCAAAAGTGGGGAGTGATGAGGTGCGAGAATGTGTCAAGCGTAGGGAAATGTTTACGAAAACAGCATTATTATGTTTTTATACAAACATAAAACATTTGGAGTAGAACCCGAATATATTCTAATTTTAAACCTAATTTAAAAATCGTAGGGGTTTTCTACTTTTAAATTGAAGCATAAATTAATTAAGATAATTTTGTCATCCCACACGAACAAGAGTGTAGTGAGCAATCATCTTCCACCCCGCTACAATCCCCGGCATTATCAAATGTACCATGTAATTCAGTATCATCTTGGAATACGATAGGCGGAATGACAACTCTAGAAAAAGTAAAATTTTCAATGTAGTTTAAATGTAGAAATAATTCAAATTCAATTATTTTAGACACACTTAGATGCGTTACTGGCGCGTGCAATATACACTTCTGGATCGCCTCTTTCATTGACGGAAAATACTCATTGGGTTGAGTTTTTTAAAGCTCTTAGACCGTCATACTCACTACCTTCAAGGTACCAAATATCCCACACCCTTTTGGACAAAGTGTACAACGACGTAAAAAGGGAGGTCCATTCTAAATTAGAAGCAGGTTCACTCGGTTTACAATGCGATGGATGGTCTATATTATCCACTGAATATAATAACAATAACAATAATAATGTATTGACCTCATCTCAGGAATACAAATTGCAAGTTGTATTGATAATATTATTCAGTTATACTTGTACAAGATAAATTTAATAAAAACCAAATTTAGCTCGAATATAAGACTATTAAATTTCAAACGTAATTATTAAGTTTTTGTGTACAGACAAAAAAATCATAAATCAACGTCGTGTTATTAAAAGTAATATTTATAAATGGACATTTATTTATTCGTCGTGACATTAACCAAGAAAGTAGTTGTTTCAATGAGTGTTTTATTTATAGATCAAATTTTAATATATTCAGAATAAATTTAGTTTTTATTAATTTATTTATGAATATTCGGTTAAGTGTTTTCGTTTTCTTTATGTATTATTTTACTTGGCCACCTTAACTGTTTCCAAAACTCTATTCTAGAAATCAAGCAATAATGAACTACGTAATTGCAACTCCATGTCCAATATTGTTTAAAACGACAGCTACCAATACCGAAAGGCATACAAATATTGTGGAGAATGTTGGATCGGAAAAAGTATTCGGAGTTGTAACCGATAATGCATCTGCAATGATATCAGCTAGGACCATCCTTTCAGATAAATATAAACACATAAATACGTATAGTTGTGTATCTCATACCCTCCACCTTCTTGTTAACGACGTTTTAAAATTTAATTCTTTAAAAGATACGCAATTTAACTGTAGAGAAATAGTTAAAGGGATTAACAGATCTCATATAAATTTAGCAGCGATTAGTAAAATCCAAAATGATGAACGAGGATTTGTAATTTCTCCAAAACTTCCAGTAAAAACCAGATGGGGTTCAATTTTGATGTTTGAAGAGTATTAAAAAATGTAAATATGCTCTAAAATCATTGTCAATTAACTCAGAGTTAACAAATGGATTAAAAGAATCCATAAAACATAATTGTATGGATGACTCCCAATTTTGGCCACAGGTAGAAGAATTAATTACAATTTTAACACCTATTGTCAAATGGATAATGATTTTGGAGGGAGATGGATTTTTCATAAGTCATGTGGTGAAATTGGAGAACATATTGAAAAAAAGTATAGCTTCTACGAATTTATTATCACAAAATGAAGGAGAAGCTATGCGTCTTCAATTTAATAAAAGAAGAAAAATGGCAATAACTTCTTTGCATTATGCTAGCCACTTATTGGATCCAAAATTTTCTGGACGAGATCTTACAGATGACGAACATTTAGAAGCGATTAGATTTATTTCTCGCGTCATTAAAGTGAATTCAAAATTTTCCAATCACGAGGAAATAATATGCAGTGAACTCACCCAATAAAGATGGGAATCTGGGAGGAAAATTATCTTCAAAAACTGTGGACCATTGCACTTGGTGGAGAGGGATGTGCAAAACAACGAAACTTAAAGATATTGCACATGCGATTTTAGGTCTACCAGCTTCCTCGGCGGCCACAGAACGTTCTTTTAGTACTTATACTTTTCTTCATAGCGCTAAAAGACACAGGCTATCAGAACAATGTGCTGGCAAACTAGTTTATATAGCGCATAATATAAAACTTATGAAATCTGGCAACGAAACACATGAATTGTCTGAAGACCCTGAGGAAATATTTTTTGATTCGGAATCCGAAGAGGAAGAGCAAATGACATGAATTATGGTTATTTATATAAATATATATTATTTTTAAACTTAGTTTATATAATTAGTACATATGTATATACAAAACCATATTTTGTACAAAATAAAAATTAATTTTATTCATTAATTAATTATATATATTTTTTAAAGTATTGTTTATGTTCATTGCCTGCAACTCCTCTAATTTCCAAAATAGTATGTGATATAGAAATTCAATATTACCGTATAACCTACCTTTTAAATAACTTTTAAACTTCTTTTTAACCATCATTAATTAATTATATAGTAGGAGATTAATTAATACTATTTTGAATTACAAATGTTTTTCTCTTCATACTTTAAAATGCATGTAAGCATCATACTACACTTGTGAATCAAACCATTAGAAAATTATATATTTAATATATTTACAATTGTGTAAAAATGCTAATGTAAATATGTCTCAATTCTTATTAGAGTTGAAAATTAAATTTACTTAATGAATATTTCGTGTTATATTAAATAAATGATATTGAGATTATGTTCCCGAAACCATAAATAAGCATCATATCAATAATAAATAGACGCTCTGCGTGTCCCGCGCTCCCGCGTAGCAGTGCCAAATTTGGCGCAAAGATGAGCCCGCAAATTTGTCACCATTTGCGGTGCAAATTTGCAAGCGACTTGTGATAAGGCACAATATTCAACAACGCTGGCGGCGCAAAAACCGCACGTTTGTGCCAACTCACATCACTATTTGTGACGCACTTGTTTTTTAATCACCACGCGTGTTTCGTATCGAGATTCGTATTGATGTTTATTGATCGGCGAAAAATGAAAAAGAGTTTCTTCGTGAATTCATTGAAATACTAGGTGTCTCTCGAGGTAGTAGACACCCTATATATTTATGGATTTTTGTAAAGGTGACTTATTCAACGATACCATATTATTACAGGGTTTTATTGTAAAATAAGGGGGTATACATAAAGTAATAATCGAAATAAATAATCGCGGTGACATGGATTAACAAAACAGAAAAAAAATAAAAAAGAAACTGAAAACACTTATCAAATGTTCGATGTCAAGTTGAGAATATATTCTGATTAATTGTAAGTAATGCCTCCCATGTTTACGAATATCGAGTATGCTCCTTATCTAAGGAGAATGTCGCAAAAACATTAGACGCTCTCGAGTTAGATATCAGAATCGTCGAACAATAAATATTACATTCGTCAAGTTAGAAGTAAGAAAGATTACGCAGTGGTTCTTTTCCGGTTAAAAGCATGAAGCACCCCGAAAAAGCCAGTTCTAACAGAAGATAACTAAATATTTTGGTCTAGGTACGCATGTATAAACTAGACTTGTTTCTCGAAAATTAGGAGTGAAAAACTAATAAATACCACCCATTCAAAGTGCATTTAGAGCAAGAATTAACACCAGAGGATCCTGGATGAAGACAACTTTCAATGCTGAAAGGTTAATCAAATTTGAAGGCGATCCAAGTTTCTTAATATAATTTCACGAAAGTCGCTTTTACACCAATGCTACAGTATTAACTGTCATTACTTGTTTCTTGATAATCCGCATTTTCGGCAAATTTGGGGAGTAAATGCATGGTATGCTTTATTCAATGATGGTGTGGTTGGTAAATGAGAAAGAAATGATGTGGTGTCAGCAGGATGGTGCAGCCCCTCACTATTCTCGTGGAGTTACTGAGTATATTGATTTCCAAGGACACTTTAGTTTTTTTTCCTTTGGAGATATTTAAAGGATGTACATACATTGTTTTTTTTTTGTTTTTCTAAGATTAATATAAAAATAATATGGTATTGCTGAACTTATCTTGCAATCATCTTCCCAAAAATCCATTAATATATATAAGGTGTCCCATTTGAAATTCTGAAGTAGATGTCATTTATAATCGACACCGGCTCAGCTCAAAACATTATATCGGAAAAACTTGCGGGAAAATTTAAGCGAACAAATTCGAACAAACACTTATTACGTACAGCGGATAACAATATAGCACACGCAATAGGTGAAACATCATTCACTGTTACGGTAAACAATTTAAAAGCCTACTGTACAACCCTAGTTTGGAAAAACGTACCCAAACCACTAATTTTAGGCAACCCCTTTTTGCAAAATCATGGCGCCGTGACTAATTACGTTGGCAACTCGTTAGTATTCGCAAAAAATGGAAAATTGACTAACAAAAACGAACATACGGAAAATCAAAATGCCGAATTGGTGGAGCTTATGAACATTGACACCGACCTGCAGCCTATCAAAAATAGCAAAGCCACCTTGACGGAAACTATAACAACTCCAGCAGGACAGTCCGTCCATTGATACTTGGAGGACGATGGAAAAGCGTTAGAAAATCAATTGATTCATTTTGTTCGCCTGTCAAATAATCAAAGGGACGTGTTTAATCATTTAATCGCACAGTATGCCGATGTTTTCGCCAACGACAATGATGGCCTGGGTTTTACAAATGACAATTACATGAAATTGAACCTGACCCTGACGCGAGGCCTATAAAATGCAAGCTGTACCGAACATTCTTCAAGGAGAAGCAGGTGATCGAACAACAAATCGAAGAAATGCTGCAAAACAACATTATCAGACCTAGCAAATCACCGTGGTCTTCGCCCGTTGTATTGGTGAAGAAAAAGGACGATTCTTGGAGATTCTGCAGGGACTACCGAAAATTAAATTCCGTGACAAAAAAAATAACTATCCCTGGCCTTTAATAGAAGACGTTTTAAATTCATTTGGAAATAGCAAGTATTTTTCTACGCTGGACCTGCTGAGCGGTTACTGGCATGTAGGGGTTAAGGACAAATACAGAACTAACATCATTCTGTACTCACAATGGCTTATACGAGTTTAATGTACTTCCGTTTGGATTAGAATATGCAACGCGCCTGCAACGTTTCAAGCACTAGCCGATATTTCCTTCTCACTGAAGTGGGCCCACGTCCCAATTAGGAATGTGATCCGTAACCTAATTTATACCTGGCTCATCCACCAAATATCGCGTGGGGGTCGTCGCGACTTTAAGGTTAGAGACAATAGAACTATATAGTATAGTAGTAAGACGCTATAGCCGGACGGATTTCTCGTGGGCTGGAAGGTCGGGTGCGCACTGGCAAAGTGGAGGGGACCTCATTCCAGATGCACGCCTATTTGTTGTTTTAATGGTATAGTTTGTTGTAAAAGTTTGTGTGATAAGTTTGTGAATTATGGAATTTAAAGGTAAATTATCTGGGCGCGCTATAAGCAGCCAAAGTCGTGAGATTGTGAGCAATGTTGCGAAATTTATGCAAAAGGAGTGTGATGCCGGGACACCTTTAATGCCATTTAATTCGGTAACTTAACGGGTTGCGGCTGCTACTGGAGTTTCTCTCAGCACCGAAAAGAAAATTTTAAATGAAAAAAAGAATATTGATCAAGGTTAGTTCTATATACAGGGTGCGTAAAAAGTATCGCACCAAATGGGATTATATGGAAACGGTTTGACATTCAGACTTGACATTTAGTAGGTTTAAATTAGATATAAATACCCATATTTTAAGACGAGTTTCATTTGTTTCGCACTACTTGCTTTTTGTCAGAGGCCCCATTTTGAATTTGTCTAATAGCATCCTAGGTTTTTTTAAATATTATTTGAAAGGTTATTTAATTAGAAGTACAACGTGGTATAATATTAGCATGTTTATTCTGAAATAACGACAAAAATAAATCATTTAAACAAAAACTTAAATTAACAAGAAACTTAAGTATTGCGCCAAATTAGTTTATGTGGAAACGTTTTGACATTTAGATTTGACATTTGTGTGTCAAACTTAAGTTAAGATAGGTAAGCGAAAATAAATTTGTCCGAAATTGAGCGCATTGAAATATTAATAATTGTTGGATTTGGTGATCGCAGAAGAACCCATGCTGAAGCTTGCCATGTGTTTAATGATTGTCATCCAAATAGGAATCCAATCAACAGATCTACAGTAATGCGAACAGTGCGACGATTTGAAGAACTAAAAAGTGTAAATAATTGTCCTACACCTGGAAGACCGAAAACAGCCACAAATGATGACACTTCATTACAAGTTTTACTGGATGTCTGTGAAACACCACAAACCTCAACCAGGCAACTTGCAGCAGATCATGATGTGTCTGAAGGATCAATTAGAACAATATTAAAGCGGGCTAAGTATCGTCCTTACAAACCATATTTACTTCATGAACTATTACCAGAGGATTTTAATCGGAGGATACAATTTGTAGAAATAATGATGGAAAGAACAGGAGCTGATCAAAATTTTGTCAAATACATAGTTTTTTCAGATGAAGCTACATTTATGTTAAATGGTTCTGGAAACAGGCATAACTGTAGATACTGGCACCCTACTAACCCCTATGTCAACTTGAAAACTCACACCCAATATCCACAAAAACTTAATGTTTGGTGTGGAATATTGGATGGAAACGTCATCGGCCCGTTCTTTTTATGTGATACATTAAGATCTGTTGTTTACTTGGAACTAGTGATGGGCCGATTCGGATGAAAATAATCGGCGACTCCGATTATTGAAATAATCGGTGACTCCGATTATTAAAATAATCGTCGAGTGGCGATTATTTTTAATCCGATTCGGAATCGTATTCCGATTCGGATTCGTATTCCGATTCGGAATCGTATTCCGATTCGGATTCGTATGCCGATTCGGAGTCATATTCCGATTCGGATTCGTATTCCGATTCGGATTCGTATGCCGATTCGGAATCGTATTTCGATTCGGAATCGTATTCCTATTCGGATTCGTATGCCGATTCGAATTCGTATTCCGATTCGGATTCGTATTCCGATTTGTATTCGTATTCCGATTCGGATTCGTATGCCGATTCGTATTAGTATTTCGATTCGTATTCGTATTCCGATTCGGATTCGGATTCGTTTTTCGGTTCGGATTAATATTCGGATTCGGATTTGCTGAACATATCAACAGTTCGGCACTTCAAGGACAGTCTAATAACATGCTTAGCATTCGAGGCGAGACTAGTAAACACTTAAAGTAGCTTTAGAATGTCTAAACATGTGGTGTCGATCTTCCGTATATCGCCATTTGGAGATTATCGGACAAATTATTCAACCATGTATTCAATGATTTCATTAATTTAACACTTTATAAATTTAATTTTAATATATCCTTGTCGGCTCTGGGAAAAACTTCGACGCAGTGCTTTTGCGGTACTACGGCGCACCGTGGTCCTTTGGATCTTGTTTTATTGAGCCCTGTCGATGTCGGGTCGATAACAAAGAAAAAAAAACGGAGCGTTTCTGTTATTTCTGAAGATTTAAGTAATTACAATTCGAACAAATATATCTCTACTGTTAGAAATAGGAAAGGAAAATTGTTTTTACTTTCTCCGTTATTAAGTACAAGATTTAAATATCGAATATGACCGGTAGGGGCACAATTTTCAAGGGAGGGCCCTTTTTGTTTTCTCCGATTCTCCGATTATTTTTTCCGATTTTCAATTCCGATTATTTTTTATTTTTGCGATTATCAAAAGATAGTCCGATTGCGATTATCATCCGATTATTTCCGTCATCCGAATCCAAATATTCCGATTATTAAAATCATCCGATTATCCCATCACTACTTGGAACTATTGCAAAACCAAATTGTACCAAAAATAAAGGAGATTAAACCAAATTTAATAAATTCGCAAGTCTTGCACCCAAATGTATGGTTTCAACAAGAAGGTGCTCCGCCGCATTTCGGTCATCAAGTTCGAGAATTCCTAAATCATAATTTCGCAGGGCAATGGATCGGACGGAGGGGTGCAATTGAATGGCCACCTAGGTTTCCAGACCTGACACCTATGGACTTTTTCTTCTGGGGATATTTAATAAGTGTTGTGTATCGAAATAGGCCAACAACATTAGATGAATTAGAACCTCGAATTAGAGTTGCAATAACAAACATTCCTCCGGCATATTTGCATAATACACTTGTCGCTTTTCTTGATAGACTTTCTTATTGTCGAGAAGTGAATGGACAATAATTTGAGCATCTATTGTGATTTTTTTAGGTTTCTTGTTGATTTCATTTTTGTTTTCAATTATTTATTTTCGACGTTATTTCAGAATAAACATGCTAATGTTATACCACGTTATACTTCTGATTAAATAACCTTTCAAATAATACCAAAAAAATCTAGGATACTATTTAGAAACATTCAACAAGGCGGCCTCTGACAAAAAGGCAGTCTTGCAAAACAAATGAAACTCATCTTAAAATATGGGTATTTATATCTAATTTAAACCTACTAAATGTCAAATCTAAATGTTAAACCGTTTTCATATAATAATGATTCGAATGAGGGATTATTAAAGCCAATAGGCAAGGGTCACCGCCTAATTATAGTTCACGCGGGTAGTGAGGCTGGTTTCGTACCGAATGCCTGCCTTATTTTTAAATCAGGCAGCACCACGGGGGATTATCATGCAGACATGAACTACGAAAATTTCGTAAAGTGGCTTGAAAACAAATTATTCCCCAATTTACCTCCACAATCAGTGTTGGTTATTGATAATGCTCCGTCTCATAATAAACAAATAGAAAAGGCACTAACAACCAATTCAAGAAAAGCGGAAATGCAGGAATGGTTACGAGCAAGAAATATACCTGTGGACGGCTCAATGCTTAATGGGGTAGTACTCTTTTGAACTTTCAAAAAATCGATTTTCTTTTTTTTTGGCTTAAAAAATTCCTTGGGGTGTCTACTTTATTGTAAACTTTACCCGAAGCCCGCCAACAACTCCGTTAAAAAGTTACAGGCCAATTAGTGGACCTGTGTCACGGCGGTCCGTGCGAGCACTCTGAGAACTCGCTCGTTACCGGCGAAACGGGCGGCCTTTATGGTTCCTAATACTACCGCAACGTATTGTAGATGGTTCTGGCATCGTATACTTGCGATTTGGATGAGTTTCTTTCATATTGTGAACAATTTATGGCAATCTGCCATAAGAAACACGTGTTCCTCGTGCGCCCTTCTGTGGTTTGGTGTCGAAAATGGAGAACAAACGGTTATTTATTAGGCAGAAAGGTTCCAGAAGTAACAATTTGCGCTCGAAGGACTCGTCCATCAAACGACGGCGTCCGATGAACCGGTATTCTATGGAAGGCGACGTTGCAGGCGTTTCGGTGTCGGCGAAAAAACTTCGGGAATCAAAGGCAACAACATTCTCGTGAATGAGAGTTTCGGATACCGATTCATCGAGTTCCTGAGCGTCTTCACTGCCCTCGCCGAGTTAGTAGTATGCAGAACGTGCGGATCGGAAATACGCTTTCAAGAAACCGGCACCAGTGGTTTGGGGTTCAAAATTGCTGTCTGTTGTGCTTCTTGCGACCCGCAGTACATCCAGTCTTGTCCAGAAATTGATAATCACGAATTCGAAATCAATCGTCGGATCATCTTTTGCCTCAGAATTTTGGGAATCGGCTACAATGGACTAGTGAAGTTTTGTGCATTAATGTGCTTGCCCAGTCCTATCGTGAAGAATGGTTATTACAAGGTCGTCAACGCTATAAACACAGCCTCCGAAACCGTTCGAGATATTTCCATGAAGGCAGCAGCTGCAAGAGAGAAGGTATTGTCCGAGCAAAATGAAGATTTCAGCGAATTAATGGTGTCCGGCGACGGATCTTGGAAGAAGAGGGGATTTTCATCTCTATTTGGCGTAACTACTCTCATTGGCTGGCGTACGGGGCAAGTATTGGACCTGCAAGTGAAGTCGAAAGTTTGTAAAGCATGTGAGCAGTGGAAAGACAAGGTGGGGACCGCAGAATACGAAGAATGGCACGAAAATCGCGTAACCGAATGTCACCGAAATCACGAGGGCTCGTCCGGAAAAATGGAGGTAGATTCAGTGATCGAAATGTTCCAGGGGTCGGTCGACTTTCATGCCGTCAAGTATAGTAAATACATCGGAGATGGCGATAGTAAAACCTTCAAAGGCATTCTCGATTCGAATCCATATGAGGACCTCATCGTGCGTAAAAAGGAGTGCATTGGTCATGTGCAAAAACGCATGGGTAGCAGACTTCGTCAAGTGGTGAAAAAGACCAAGGGACTCGGTGGCAAGGGCAATTTGACTGGAAAGCTGATTGATGAATTGACTATCTACTATGGGCTGGCTATTCGGAGAAACTCGGCATCGGCGCAGAATATGAAGAAGGACATCATGGCGACACTATACCACAAGATATCTACGGATGCGAAGCCGCAACACGACAACTGTCCGAAAGGCGCTGATTCTTGGTGTACGTGGCAGAGGGCAGAAGCAACCGGTCAGTTGAGTGAACACATTCACAAACCAGCAATGAAGAAAGCAGTTTTCGATGCCATCCTTCCAGTGTATGAAGAGTTGAGCCTCGATGAACTTCTGGAACGCTGCCTGGGATATACGCAGAACGCAAATGAGAGCTTTAATGCTACCGTTTGGTCAATATCGCCAAAAACTGTCCACAGCGGGAAGGAGATTGTGGAAATTGCGGCAAATATAGCCGCAATCGCCGAACATACAGTCCCAAAACTTCAAACGCGATTATCTCGAAACCACTTTTTTCAAACTGGTGGGACATCTACCGTCGGAACGGCTTATCCGATTTGATTGATTGTTCGCGTTCCGAGCTCTACACATAATTATCAACAGTAATATAACGAGTGCCTATGATTTTGCCGGCAATTATTAGCGGCAGGATCACGATTGCTTGTTGCGACGAAAATCGGCACGACTGCGAAGCAGGAGTGCCGATTTTCTAGAAGCAACAAGCAAGAGTGATCCAGACGCTAATAATTGCCTAGGAAAAATCAGTCACGAGTTAGATTCGGGAAGACAATTGGCCGAATAAAAAGTTCACACTTCATAATTTAAAAAGTTAAATTTAGTGACACCAAGTGTCAGACGTGTATTAATTTGCGGCGCAATAATTGTAATAAAAATGAGCTTACCAAGATTTTGAGAAATGCCTATGAATACTATTACTTATGAAAGCACTAACACTTCACCCGAAAATACAAACAGATCGAATTCAGGAGCAAACTGCTTAAAAGTCCGGCAATAACTGATGTTTTATACGTTATATAAAATGAACCAACGCGTTGCTAGGCAATACCAACATGAGAGATTATCTGATTAGATACCACCCAGGGTTAATTGCCATGCATAACATAGAGCGTGGTCTGTTACGCATCGTAATTAGAATTTTATTGGATCATCTCATCAACGTTATTCGATTTTATTGGTTAATAAGTAAATGAGGGCAATTGTCAACAGTAATTGCACAAGTGCATTGGAAATTATCGGTAACAAGTTTGTGCGATTTCGACAAACGAAGTCGTATTGTTAGGCAACAGTCCCGAGCCCGGAAGGGCGAGGGGCTGTTGCCTAAAACAATGCGACTGAGTTTGTCGAAAGAGTGCAAACTTGCGATAATTTACAATGCACGAGAGCAATTTATCAGACTATATCCCAACAAAAATATTACAACAAAATAGAATGACATTTACTGTCATCGCGGACGTGTAGTGCCGGTTTGAATTTTACATTTTTAAACGGTTTAAACAAAATTTGAAAAACAGAAACGTACTTCTCTTGCACTAACTTAGCACTGGTATTCCATATGGAGTTTACATTTTCTTTACAGTACGTACCGTTCGCGTTTCGCACGTTATGTGCCCTGTTTTCCAATATTGTAGAAATGACTTCCCGAGTACAGGTCATATTAGTGATTCCGCTCAAACTTTTTGGTTGGGCCTCTTTCCCTTTTTCTTGAATTACTGCAAAAGAAACACTTCCAATGCGGAGTTTTCACTGATTTTAATAGCGTTCTACCCGCAAACTGACGTTTGACATTTAACATTGTTTTTCTTGAAACCAATCATGTGCCGAAACATAATGCGAGTAGAGAACAAATCACAAAGCCGCATTCGAACTCTACATGATATGTTTCCTGAAAACAGAAGTTATATAGAATGTGATTGGTTCTAATTCATTCGAATTTCGGCATGCAGCGTTTGGCGGGATATAGTCTGTCAAGGTACATATTCGTTTTTCGATTGGTTGAAAAATGGCTTTATGGTGCACGCTTTTATCTCAATTTTTGGAAAAACTAACTTTTTTTTCAAAGTGCTCCCTACTTTTTATTTTTCAACATTTCTCAAAATCCCTATGTACCTTGACAGAAAATCTATCTAAGAACCCGAAATAATATTTTTTTTTGTTGCAGCTTGACCTGGACCACGTGGGGATGTCCCACCAGTAAGCGCAGTTCGGGCTGCAGCGTCGCGCTGCAACTGGTGCAGCGGCTACCGGAGTTACTCAAACATCGCAAAAAATGGAAATTAAAGACGAAATAACAATAAAGATCGCTGTGTTTTCCTTTTTCCAATCGGTTATTTTTTCTTTAAAAAAAATTCGCAAAAAACGCCTTTTTTGGCCTCAAAAGAGTACTACCCCCTTAAAAGCGATTTATATGAGCTTATAAAATTACACAAGCCCAAGTACAAGAGGTTTGCAATAGATGAAATATTATTGAAACACAAACATAATGTGTTACCTTTGCCTCCCTACCACCCAGATCTCAACCCTATCGAGTTGGTGTGGCCTTTGTTAAAACAATATGTGTCCCAGCGAAACACCACATTCGTCATGAAAGACGTGCACAATCTGTGCGATGAATTCTTCGCCCAGTTTGATGCAGAGGAATGGAAATCCCGCTGTGCACATACCCTCAAGTGCGAAGCCGAATTTCTTACGAGGGAAGAAAACATCGATGATGTAATCGATAGCTTCATCATAAATTTAGGGGATGACAGCGACAGCACCAGTGACGAAGATAGTTAGAGCGAATTATCGGGTATGGAATTGTAACATTGACATTATTACCATGTATTGTACCAAGCCGCCGATCCAACGACCGACGCGGCTGCTACTCCCAAGCCGCCACTATCGCCGAGCCCCGTAAAGTGCGAAGTGCGTGTATTTGTACTTTTTCGTGACTTGTTTTTCATTCATGACTTTATTTCTAGCTTTTTTTGACTTTGACCGCGTGTACATATTTTTTCCTGTACTTTGAACATTTTGTGTATATAACTTAGTTTCCCTGTGTAAATATAGCGATTGTTATCGCGCCAATCAGATTTTATTCTACCTATGCCCATCCTTTGTGTTCCTTGTGCTGTTTGTCATTTGTCATCGAGGGCGGTTTCGACTACTTTCTGAATTTTAAACATTCAGAAATTGAACTGAGTTTTTATTTGGTAGAATTGATATTTATTTCATATTACTATCATTAATAAATAATATGAACTACCAATATGTAAATACTAAAAGAATTAATTATATTAAAACTTATTTTTGTTCTTAATATTAATGGTGGTCTTGCTTGTAATGCAAAAATGTAATTGGCTTTATTATTTAATTTATATTGCTTTCGGGATGTACCGCTATTAAATTGTTCGTTAATTTGCATATTTTCTAATGGTACCCTCATTGTGCGCCTCATATTAAGTAACCGTTTGCCGGATTAGTGACCTCTTTTACCCCAGGTAGATGACACCATTTGTAGTTCTTGGAATTTAGCAATCGGCAAAACTTTTAAACCTAAGAAAAGGGAATATATCGCCATACCTTACAATTCTCCACCACCAATGTGCCCCCGCTTAATGTAAATACATTACATTTTTTAAATACACCGTATTAAATGGTATTCATTATAAAAACGTGTGGTGCTTCGTATAAATTATGCTACTGACTGTATTTGGCCGTAAACAGTTTCCCTTCGAGCCGTCCCACCGTGCGCGACCTCGCCTTTTCGGTCCACGAGAAATCCGTCCGGCTGTAATTTGGCTGATAATGGCACAACTTTGGAAGTAAAGCACAGGCGGTCCCGATCACTAGTTGGATGGGTGGCCGCCCGGCAGTGGGACATGAATTTATTTGGGTTACTGCCCCCAGGTCTTCCTGTCGCCTAGAAGGAACCGCGCGTACCCCCGTTGGGGGTACAGGGCTGCTCGCTCTAGCAATTCCCTTTTAACCCGTAACTGCTGTTCTCCGGTCAATTTGACCGTTGTACTATTTGAAATTTAAATAACGCGGTTATTTTTTTAGTTCCGTATTCATCCGCCAGTGTATTTTCTTACATACTGAATGTCAGTCGGCTGATATACGCACAGTTGTGTGGTTGTGTTATTTGTCAAGATATTCATCAATTCCGTTTCCTACCGGTCAATTTGACCGGACGCAGTAAGTACGGTATGGATATTTATTCTATTTTATTTCATTTTATTGTTATTTCAGGTTGTTTTATTATGGAATCACGCCCCAGTACATCTAAACGAGTAAAGATAACCAACACAGACTACAAAGAGACGTTAATTAAATGGTTTGAAGAGGTTGACGAAGACACTTTATTTACTGGATAATAACGAATTAGCAAGTGACATAGAATCTGACTGCGAAATAGTCTTAGAAAGTGAACATGACTCTGATTCAGTTGAAGAAGATGGTGAAATTAATACTGAAGACATTGAAAGAGAGGCTGAAACTGAGCATAGCGACGAAGCCAGCGAAACTAGTAATGAAAATGTAAGTGCGGCCGACAGCAAACAATATTTTGGAAAAAATAAATTTTGTTGGACAACTGAACCAAGTAAGCCAAAAAGAAAAACACAAAAACGCAATATAATATCTCTGCGCCCTGGTTTACGAGGACGTGCCAGACTAGAAAGTGCAACTCCAGAAGAAATGTGGAATTTACTTATGGACAACAATATTTTATCTAAAGTTTTGCGTTGGACTAATACTCGAATTAAGAGAGAGAGAGAGAGAGAGAGAGAGAGAGAAATACAAAAAGCAAAATCGTCCAGAACTAAAAGTATTAGATATGATTGAACTAAAGGCTTTTATAGGATTGCTCTATTTTTCTGCTGCATTCAAATCAAACCATGAAGATGTAAATGCAATTTTTGCAACTGATGGTTCAGGAAGGGATATTTTTCGAGCAGTCATGAGTAAATGTCGCTTCCTTTTTCTGCTTAGGACCCTGAGACATTTGACGATCCTGAAAGCAGAAAGGAACGCCAAATACCGGATCCTACATCACCAATATCATTTATATTTAAATCTTTTGTAAGAACTTGTCAGGAGCTTTACAGTGTGGAAGAATGTGCAACGATTGATGAAATGCTAGTAAGTTTTCGTGGTAGTTGCAAGTTCCGTATGTACATGCCGAATAAACCATGTAAATGGAATAAAAATAATGGCAATTACAGATAGCAAAACTCATTACTTTTTGAACGGTTATATCTATTCTGGGAAAGGATCAGACGGTAGAACTCTTTCACCAGAAGAACAAGAGCTACCTAAACCGACTCAATCTGTTATAAGACTTTCAAAACCAATTCATATGACAAATCGCAATATAACTGCCAATAATTGGTTTACATCAATAGGCCTTGTTCACCTATTGCATACAAAAGGTCTTACTTATGTTGGCACCATAAAAGCCTAACAAGCACAGACCAATTGTTTCAACTTTAAATAAAACAGTTTCTTTGTTAATATCACACTTTATTGTTTAGTGACTCGAGTTTCGATCATAAGCTGATCATTTTCAAACTTAAAGTAAATTAAATTACAATAAACACACGTATTTATGCGGAATGGAATAAGGAGGAGAATACTAGGTCGACCTGGTCGTTAATTATGGGGAAGTCCGGATTACGCTTCGCTTTGTGGATTTCTAGGGATTCGAGTAGGTCCATTTTCGGGCCTTTTTCTGCGAAGTGGATTATTTCAAGTACATCATCTTCAAAAGTATGTCGGTTCTCAATTAGGTGGTTCGCGAATGTTGAATTATTTTGGTGTAATCGGAAGGATCTTAAATGTTCTTTTAATCTGATTTTAAAGTTACGACCAGATTGCCCTATGTACACTCCTTTACAATCTTTGCATGTTAGTTTATAAATGCCTGATCTTTCTAATTTATCTATCGGAGTTTTGGAATTAAAAATAGAGTTACAAATTTGGTTCGTTGTTTTAAATGCTACATTGATATCATGTTTTTTTAGAATATTGCGTATTTTTTGGCTAACTTCACCAAAAAATGTTAATGACCTGTAAGTTTTATTATCTATTTTTGGCCCTGCGTATAAAGTTTTACTGAGGTTATTGTTACGTTGTCTTTTAATTAAGTTATCTATTGTTTTGTTTGTATAGCCATTATTATGTGCTAAGCTGTAAATCGTTTGTATTTCGTTCTTATAGCTGGTTGCTGATAAGGGTAACGTAAGTGCTCTATGGATCATTGAGTTAAATGCAGCTAGTTTGTGATTGAGGGGGTGTCTTGAGTTGGATGGTATTAGTGAGTCGGTGAAAGTTGGTTTTCTATATATTTCAAAATTAAATTGTTTGTCAATATTTGTAATTGAAAGGTCAAGAAATTTAATATTTTTGTTTTGTTCCGTTTCTACTGTGAATTTAATCTTTGGGTGTATTGTGTTTATGAAATTTAAGAAGTTATTTAATTGTCTGTCTGTTCCGGTGAAGCCGGCTAGAATGTCGTCTACGTATCTGTACCAGAACTGTATGTGTTTTTTTCCACTTACGTTACCCTTATCAGCAACCAGCTATAAGAACGAAATACAAACGATTTACAGCTTAGCACATAATAATGGCTATACAAACAAAACAATAGATAACTTAATTAAAAGACAACGTAACAATAACCTCAGTAAAACTTTATACGCAGGGCCAAAAATAGATAATAAAACTTACAGGTCATTAACATTTTTTGGTGAAGTTAGCCAAAAAATACGCAATATTCTAAAAAAACATGATATCAATGTAGCATTTAAAACAACGAACCAAATTTGTAACTCTATTTTTAATTCCAAAACTCCGATAGATAAATTAGAAAGATCAGGCATTTATAAACTAACATGCAAAGATTGTAAAGGAGTGTACATAGGGCAATCTGGTCGTAACTTTAAAATCAGATTAAAAGAACATTTAAGATCCTTCCGATTACACCAAAATAATTCAACATTCGCGAACCACCTAATTGAGAACCGACATACTTTTGAAGATGATGTACTTGAAATAATCCACTTCGCAGAAAAAGGCCCGAAAATGGACCTACTCGAATCCCTAGAAATCCACAAAGCGAAGCGTAATCCGGACTTCCCCATAATTAACGACCAGGTCGACCTAGTATTCTCCTCCTTATTCCATTCCGCATAAATACGTGTGTTTATTGTAATTTAATTTACTTTAAGTTTGAAAATGATCAGCTTATGATCGAAACTCGAGTCACTAAACAATAAAGTGTGATATTAACAAAGAAACTGTTTTATTTAAAGTTCCAAAATGTATCACGAAGTTAACGCCTCAACCATCAATCAATTAATTGTTTCAAGTTTGTATGCCTTTACGTCAGATATCGCTTTGGTTTCGTATGTTCTAAAGAAACGTAAAGTGGCTTTGTTATTAAGTTCTATGCATCATGCAAAAGTTACTGACCCCGTTACAAATAAACCAGAAATTATTATCTATTACAATTCAACTAAGGCTGGAGTTGATACCTTGGATGAGAAATGGTGGTGCAACAAATATTATAAGGAACTGTCTAATGATGTAATTATTGAAACGTGTCACCCTTTAACGTAAAGATAATATAGATATAGACGATTTGAAGGTGCCGGTCAATTTGAACAGTGAGCTACTTTTAAGTAATAATTTTTGTCTTTTTTATTTTTAATTGAAAAAAAATTTTTTTTTTTAATTTTAATTTTTTTATTTTTTTAATTGGTACTGTACGTAGCTTATTTCAAATTGAACAAAGTAACTGGGGACGAACGACGGCTCCGCTGCGCTGCGCTGCGCCGTCGACAGTTTGTTGATCCGTTTTAGCTTTTTAACGTTTCGCGATGATTAGTTTTTTGAAGTGTTGTCCTGCTAAGATCATCATGTAGTTTCAGTCTTTTTCAAGACTATTAATTCGTATTTCGCAGGAAGTGATTTGTGTATTTCGAGATCATCATGGGTAGAAAAAAGGCATCCGGCAAACCGAACAGTAAGTACAGTAATAATAAGTACTGATTTATGCAGAACATTCAAGTATCAACAGATTGCATTTTATAAAGTTAAAGCCAACTCCCATAATTTGTTTCTGTTTATAATTATGCACCAAAATGTTTAAAATTTGATCATTTATAACTATTTCTTAAAAACATTTAAATTTCAACCATTTTAACATCAAATGAATTAAATACGTACATCGGATTAGTTAACAGTCAATTAAATTCATCCCACATGTATATAAATAACGTACACACATTTCAATCATTTTAAAACCAAATTGGGGTTAACCTTACTTGTTGCAGAAAGCAATTAGATAAATACAATAAAACGAAATATAGCCTGAATATATGAATATTCAACCTGTTCGGTAATCTGCAAGCAAAAATTAAGACTATAAACAAATAACTTATTGAAACAACTACTTCCCTGGCTAGTGCCACGCCGGATATTGAATGATACAATAGAAATTTGCATGTTATTACTAGTACTACTAGATAATAACATTGGTTTAAGATGGTTTATTTCTACATACAAGACTAAGTAAGTCTTGTATGTAAGAAAATGATTCTTAAATGAAATGTGAAACTTTAAACTGTAAATGTTATTATTAAAATGAAAAAACCAGAAAACATTTTGACAGGACACACAGTGCTAAACTTATCTACTATCCTTTTCAAAAAGCGAGACATGTCACTTTGAAGTTAAATATTTTGAAGTCGATGGGGTCGATTGTTTTGAAATTTAAACCACATAAAGATACATCATTTGTACATGTGATGGTTTTTTTTTAGAATTTTAATGTCAAAGATAATATATATTCGGCGTATGTTTACCAAAAAAAGGTAGTGTTTTTTCATGAACTTTTCAAACGGTCGAGTTTCATTGCGTGTATCTCCGTTATAAAATATTTAAGATTAATGAAAAAAATAAGGTGGTTACTAGAATCTATTTCGAATGTGATGGATTAAACAAAATATGTTAAATATTTTTATTACCACAATTATAGCGTAAGAAATGAAAATCTACAATCTCGGTTATTAAAAATCGGATTAAAATGGGACTTGGCATAACGTATGTGTATGTGAGCATTTTCCATCCACTGCAAGATTACGTCACCAAGGGCGAGCACTCCTCAACATGTTATCGGATCTGTATGTTATGTTAGCGTTTTGTGTTTATGTTATGGGAATGCGGGGCATTCAGAAATCGAGCGTCAAATGGTTCAGACGCGAGTATAATAAATGAAAAAGTATTCGTTCCTGTAATTAATTCGATCTTTTAATTTACCCATCCACGATTATTTCTGACATGTACATTTTATGTGATGAATAATTGAATACTATCCTTAAAAAAAGTACAGGTTTTCAGGCCGTAGAGAGAGATGCGAGTATGCTAACTCAGCGTTCGTACGGCGACCATACGCTTGCCGTTAATGCTAAGCGGCAAACCGCACTGACACGAACATTTTTATTAAACTTATTTTTATTATTTCTGAGGTGTATGCTAGTACAAACGTAAATTAAATGGATGATACATTTACAGTTTTTAATTCTCTAAAAAATATTCCTTTACGATTTTTCTCTAAAATGAATAGGGGAGCAAATAATTACACATATTTAATTTTACATGTTAAATCCCTATGTTCGCCCCTTATCCCAAACACTCGGTATAATATCTGTTATTTGTATGTAAATTGATTGTAAAATAACCGAGAACGTAGGTGTCGACTTTTTTTTAAATCGGGGAATAAAGGGTGGACACATTTAATTGTTATTTGAGTCGTTATATAAATATAAGTCTGATCTATTACATGTATTTTTTTTCAATTTCTTATATGTAGCCAATCAATTTATATAAAATGTTAAAGTTGATCTTAGTAAAAATCCACAAAAATGTAGGTACCTTTTTAAACATTTTTATTAATATCTCAGTAAGATAAAAATTTGATTTTCTCAAAATAAATGAGGAACATTCCAAGGAATATAGATACGTATTTATATATTTTCCAAGATTTTTTCTTTTGAAAATACAGCATCCGAAAGTGACATGCCTCGCTTTTTGAAAAGGATAGTAGTGTTACTAGATGAAACAAATTTGATAATAACTAAAATTACCACTGAATTAAAAAATATATGAAAATTAAGTAACTAGCCATTTCGAGATTTATCTCTCATCAGTGCAGCTTCGCATTTAAATTGAATGTTAAATAATAAAATACACTTACGTAAAGGTAATCGTGAACGTGAAGGCGTCGTAAACGACTGAGGAGATTATGGAAGGTATGAACGGGTTTTATACCTGGTTGGAGGTGATTAGTACAGATGTGAAGAAATAAATGATCTTGTTTTCGGTTGGAATCGAATACACGTTTAAACGTTTAAAGTGTATTTTTGAAATTATCAAACTTCAAAAAATGTGTCAAAATCATTAAAATAAAATGAGTAGTGACGAAGAACAATTCATTATTTATTAATCGATTTTAAAATATTAATAAGCAAAGGAGAAAAATTATTTTATGAAAAATATTTTCTTACAAAAGATATTAATTTCTTGGGATTATCAAATAAGATTTATGTTTTATGTTAATTCCCGGATTAGTTTTTGAGATACAGCGCGCACTTTGAATTTCACCTGATCTTACGTAGATGTCACAAGGTCAAACCAAGGTCACTATGTCACTATAATATGTTCCCCTCCAAACCATTCAACTTTTATCTGAAACATTTTTTTGTATCATTGACAGTTTCAGAGAAAATCGACATAATCGATCTTGAATTTTTGATATTTGATAGAACCTCAAAAGTTTTTCCCAGACTTTTCCGCGGTCTAATTTATGTTTTTGTCATCCATGGGCGTTATGCGTACATATTAAATAGGTTTTTCCCGTTGCGGCGTTAGGTAAAAAACAGGGTTTTTTTAACATTCTCCTTTAGATTGAAAGTTAAGAATGTTTTAACACTAATAATACGCACATATTTAATTAAGATAGACGCGGGTAAATTCAAGAAAAATTATGATTGAAACATATTCAATAAAATGTTTGGTAGTAGGAAAAGCAGTGTGTTGAACACTCGCATGCAAAACGAATCTTTCAAAACTTGTCAAACAATCTAATATTATTTCTACGTACAAGGACTAACTTAAAAATTATTTGAAATAAAATTTGAAAACTTGAAACTGTTGATGTTATTATTAAAGTAAAAAAGGTAGAAAACATATTGACAGGGCTAACATAATGCTAAATTTATGAGCAAACTGTATATTTGTAAAATTCCGAACAAGTTGAATATCCACACAATGGAAATACTTTCTCCAAAAAATTTCACAGAATATTCCTCATTTCTAAATTCATTGGTATTAAAAAACTTCCCCTCTTTTTATAAAAATAACCATGACAACAGCCACTTGGCTGAAATTATGAATTTTAAACTTGTATCTGTATTAATTTTTCACGATCTTCTTCTATATATCATGCAACACAAAGTTCATAGGATTTTTACGAAATACTAAAAACTCATTTTGTAATTACTATTTTTGTATCCGATTAAAAAATGTACTTTTTCGAAAAATAGCTGTCATATTGCAACAAATGAAGATTTTATAAAACCGCTACGTATTTTGTAACTTAAATTAATATAGAACGTAAAAATTTGTAGTTCTTTGTTCTAGCCCAAAATATCTCCGAGAAATCGTGTACGCAAAATGGCGCCCCGAAAAAAAGTCTATTGCGGAAGTGTGCCCGTACGCCATCATTTGCAATAATTACGAACAACAAAAAACACTTTTCTGTACTTAAATACATGCACAATGAAGTGCTATTCGTATTTTAAATAAAGCCATTCATTTGCCTTAAAAAATTGACAGCACATTTTCTTTCAAATGCGAGCATCGATGTTTTTGGGAAAACCCAAATTAACCCCAAGGGTTCAAATATGAAATATTTAGGTAGTACAGTCATTACGCAACTGTCTTACCCCCATTTGGGTAAACTATGTATAAATACTTTGTAGCTCTCCCTTACAATCAGTTTATCTTCAACTTTTGTAAGACCGACTTCGAAATGGAAATACTGCGTGATTTAAATAAAACTTACTACATTTGTGATAGGTTCATTTATATCAAGCGGTACGACAAGTACAATTCTTTGTACCTTCGATGTGTCGACAAGCAATGCCCTGGTAGCGCTCGTGTCAAGAATAATGGGTTCACTCGTTTGTTGGCTCATACACACGATCATATGGACCAACGAATAAAAAAAAAATCGTTATATTAAAAGTGCCAGGGAGCGTGGCAAGCCTTTTAGGCAAGTTCTCATGGAGGAAGAGGCTAATAATCCTCAAGGTAAGTGCAGAATATTATTACTGTAATACTTGAATTTGATTATTAATTGTTCATCATTTTGTTAGGAGCAGCGCAGGTATCCACGCGCAATATGACGAACCGGTTGTACGCTCAGAGGAAAAGGGGAACCCCAACAATTCCTAATTCGCTACAGGAAGCGTTTCAATTAATGAATCAGGAAGAGTAAGTATTTATTATTTTATGTTAATGCCCATTTTGTTTCACTTAATATTAATACATGTATTATTTGTAGATTCCATCCAGCACTTGGCAAGGGATTGCTCAAATAATGTTTTCATTAGAACATTTTTAGTGGCAGTAAATGCCTTGGTATGGGTGTCGTCTGGCATGATTGAAACGATATGGACAAACAACATCAATGATATTGATGTGGCCATCGATGCAACTTTTAAAGTGGTGCCATCGACATGTGATGCCACGCAATTTTTTTCTTTTCACCTTAGTGACGAGAAAATGGTAAGATTGCTTATATGTGAAACGTATAATTATAGTTAATACATTATTATCACCGTGTTTTAGGCATTCCCAATAGCATATGCGCTGATGACGACAAGAACAGAAATTGATTATTTGGCGATTCTAACAAACATTTCCACCCATTTAGGAGGTATGTAGAAAATATCAATAACTAGTTAAACATCTGGTATAATATATTTTGAAATTTCAGGTATTAGAATCAATACAGCTATGTCAGATTTTGAATTGGCAATTCGTGGAGCATGTCGGGCCACGTTTCCAGGAGCCACCATTTTAGGGTGTTGGTTCCATTATGCACGTGCCATATTACTTAAAAATAGGTAGTCGCAGTCGGAGAGCCAGGGAGAGCGGTCGTGTTCTCCGTGGCTCTGTGTTTTTTGCGGCAATAGCGGCAGAAGTTTCGGTGCGATAGCGGTGAGAGTTGGTGGACAGGTAGTGGCAGTCGGTGGGAGTGTCCCGTCAAAGTTCGAGCGGGATCCGCCCAGGAGCAACGGAGAAATCCGGGTTCCAGTGGAGAGCCACGTGGACCACGTGCATAAGGTCAGACATTGAATTTTAGTGCATCGGGGCCGCTCGCACCTTCAGAGTTGCGAGACTTGCTGGGGGTGCCCACCGGACGTGGGCGGACGCGGTCCGCCTTGTATTTTTCTTTTTTGCGCCAGTGACCTGGTTGGGACGATATACAGGACGTGTTTTTTTCGAGCTCCGGATTAGCCCATAACCCTCCCCCAACCTTCAAAATCCAAAACCCTGCCTTGCCCCCAATAAATTCACAACCCACCCCTACCCTAAAGTTACATAAACCAATCCCACCCACCTAAACCCACCCCCTACCCCCAATAACTCAAACCCCCATGGGTACTCCAAGCCAGGGCGGTGGAGCGGAGAGGGTCGCCATCACCCCCCTGGCCACACGAGCCACCAGGAAGGTCAGGGAGACCAGGGAGGAATTGCTTAGAGCCTGCGGGAAGGTGAACGATCTGCTGGAGCAACTGGAGGTCTCAGCCGAAGAATTCAGAGACCCTTTAACCGACGACGACATTCAGCAGGCCGGGGCACCGCTGGACAGCACCAGAACATCAGGACTGCCCAGGAGCGACCCTGGTCCATCCGGCGCGGCTCCTCGTAACTTTCGATCAACGGCCACCCACCTCTCGCCATTCGTACGTACCGACTTTCCGTCCCTGCATCCACCACGGGAGCAGTCAGATGACTGGGTTACGGTCCGCAAGAGTAAACCGAGGATGGCCCAACACAACAATGAAGGGCAGCGTCACGGGCCTGGTCAAGGAGACAACATGGAAGCGGAGAGTGGGAGGGCAGCACAGCGTAGAAACCCCGCGACACGTCCCCGGCCGGTGCGACTCATGGTCTCTACTAATTCATACAGCCAAACTCTAAGAGCGGTTAAAACTGGGGTGGCCCAGGGCGATCGCGCCGGCCTCGTCTCCTCGGCTAAGCGGAGCCTGGCGGGCAACCTCGTTATTGAATTGAAGAGTGGAGCGAGTGGGGAGGATCTCCTAAAGGATATCGAAGCAATAGTGGGCAAAGATAAGGTAAAGGTGACTAACGGTAGCAAAGCGGTCGCCGAGATTAAGGGCCTGGAAGAGGATACTACTGAGGAGGAGATCATCTCGGAAGTCGCTAAGAGTACAGGGGCCTCACCGGGGGCAGTGAGGGTGGCATGGATTAGAAACTATGGCAACGACCTGCGCATCGCACTGGTGGAGAGCACCACAGAGATAATCCGTCGTCTATTGGACAGAAAAAAGCTGATGGTAGGATGGGCTCGCTGTGTGGTCCAGGAACGGCCTATCAAGCCACAAGCGTGCAGGCGATGCAGGGGATTTGGTCACCTGGCAGCCGAATGTAAAGGGACGGACCGAGCTGATCTGTGTAGAAGGTGCGGTGAAGCGGACCACATCGAGGACAACTGCGCCAATGACCCGAAGTGCGGACTGTGCGCTGAGATGGAGGTTGATGCCGGACATTTCCTGGGCAGTAAGGGGTGCCAGGCTCTTAAGGCCGCGACTCGCGAGGCGGCTGCAAGGAAAACTGGAGCGGCCTCTGATGGGCCGAATGGCGCCCAGCGCGCATGACAACCTAGGAGACCTGGCGGGGCCAGGAAAAATACGTCCGGGGGGGGGGGGCGCAGCAAAATCTCAAGGTGTTGCAGGTCAACCTTAACCGTTGCCACGCTGCCCACGACCTGTTGGAGGCCACAACCAGGGAACTGGAGGTACGAGTCATTCTGGCCAGCGAGCCCAATGATAGCAGACTTGGGCCCCTGTGGTACAGGGACTGCCCGGAAGGCGACACAGGCATTTTGATCAGCCAGGATGCAAGGCACCTTGTCACGACGTCCGGGAGTCCTTGTAGAGGTATAGTTTGGGTATCGTAATGTTTATGCTACCGCTCTGCCGTACTAATGCTTAACTGCGCTAATGCTTATGTTTAAGTAATTAATGTAATGTAGTACTATGTATTGTTGTATCATTGTATTTTTGTTATTAAAGTCCAATACGACCGAGGTGGAAGGGGCACCGGGTGAAGAATGCCATTGGTGATGCCACCGGTGCTCCGATTCTCGGAGGCCACTGCTGGTCGCTCGCGGTCAGCACGTCTCCAAAAAAAAAAAAAAAAAGGTGTAGCTAATTCTATTACAATAAATATTAACAATTACAATACATTTTGATTTGTTTTTATTTATAGGTCGTAGTTTTGGGCACTTCAGGAACCAGGAAACCCGAGCTGTCATGCGAAATTATATGGTTTTGCCGCTGCTACCATCTCGTGCCTTGGAAGAAGCTACCGCATTATTACATCGAGAACTTACAGCACTTGCCCCAGAAACATCACGACAGTTTTGTGCTTATTGGAGGCGGCAATGGGGCAATGCTGAAATTTATCTTGTTGGGGCTCCCCATCGAACTAATAATGCGGCAGAAAGTTTTCATAAAAACTTAAACTGTGCTCTTCCAAGGCATCCGAATTTTTGGCGGTTTACAAACCATATCAAATTGTATGACAACTCGGCAGTTCTGAAGTTAAATAATGTAGAGCTACCCCATCGGCCAAAGGTTGTCTACAGGCGGCTTAATGAAAGAATTGGTAAGATTTTTAGTCATTCTTCATACAAGATAAAAAAAAATGAAATAATATTTGATTTCAGCTGAACTACAGGGGGTGTTTGACGAGACGGGGGACATAAATGCATTCCTGAATAGAGCTAAAATGGCAATTCACAATGTTATCAATAATTTACTGCCAAATCGAGGTAAATGTTTACGTTACTTGTAAATTTCGTTATAATTGTTCGATGAATTTGTTCTCAACAGACATTCAGGAACACGATAATGAGCCTGATTATAAATCAATTGTTACGCACTTGCGCAACACTAATGATTATTTCTGCTTTAGGCAGTATTAAGCAGATATTGTTTAATTTTAGGAAAACATGTGACGATTAATTTGTTAAAAAAAGAACTGCGTCAAGAATTGGCATTGAATTTTAGTTATGGTTCGCTACGAACGTTACTTTTGGATCTAGGATTTAAATTTGAGAAGGACAATAACCGAAGGGCGTTGATGGAGGCACCCATAATAGCATCTACGAGAGCATCGTTTCTAAGATTGTACATGGACAATAAAAATTCAACATTTAGTCGTACTCCCGTGTTCATAGATGAAACATGAATTTTTTCAAAAGGAAGTCGTGGCAGGACGCCAATGTTAAAAGTGTACGAAAACCTGGAGGATATGATGGAAAACGTTTCATTGTTCTTCATGCTGGATGAAGTGGTGGTTTCATAGAAAATGCAAGTTTAGTTTTTGCAACAAAATCGAAATTGTTAGATTATCATGGAGATATGAATGCAGAATTATTCACTAAGTGGGTTGAAAGTAAGTTAATACCAAATTTAGAAGAGCCTTCGTTAATTATTATGTACAACGCATCATACCACAGCGTAGAAGTGGAAAGGCAGCCAACTTCTTCATGGAAAAAAAGCGCGGATAGCTGAGTGGTTAGATAAAAATAATATTAATTATGAGAAATCAATGTTTAAAGTAGAACTGCTGAACTTAGCAAAGTTTCACAGAAAGCCAAAGAAATATAAAATAGACCAACTGTTGCGAGAACATGGACATGATGTTTTAAGATTGCCCCCTTACCACTGTCACTTCAACGCCATCGAAATGATCCGGGCACATGCAAAATCATATTACGACAAACACATAGGAGAAGACGGCCTCGGAGATGAGAAAGTGGTGCAAATGTGGAATAAAGCATTACAAAAATGTATACCAGAAGTGTGGCATGCAAATGTTTGTCATACCGAAAAAATAATTAAGGAATGGTATGATCGAGACAAAGTAATAGAGGATATTCCTGAAATTATTATTCAAGTAGACAATGTCAAGAGTGGCAGTGATACTGATTTCAGTTCAAGTGATTAGTTTTTATTTGTTCAACAACATAGATATGTTGTTCTATATCGGGTGTGTATAAATTGGCGGATAATCTACATGTGACAATATTCTTCAACAAATTCTAAGCAGCTTATCTTAGTTCTAAAATGTTGTACCATTCTTCGTGAAAATTCACTCAAACTTGCTAGTACCAATTTTGTGCTAATTCTGCTTTTCTTATTATTATCAGGTTTGTATTAGTATCCGCGTTTCAGTATATTTGTGTTTCTGTGTTTGATTTGTTCAATTACAATGGATTGTTGGTTTAATGAGTACGCCGACATGTACATGATGTATGGTTTCTGTACTGGAAACGCACAGATGGCAAAACTACAGTATTGTGTAGGTTTTACAAATAAAAGGCATCCTTCTGCCAATGTATTTCGAAGACTAAATCAACGGCTACGTGAAACAGGTATGTTTGTGCCTAAAAATCCAAACAATGGTCGGCCACATCAGAGTCGCACAATCCAACTTGAAGAGCAAATCCCTTCGACAGTACCCGATTATATTAGATATGCCTAGTAACAAGACCGCTCATTTGGTCCTACAAGAAAACCTTTATCCATTTCATCTTATGAAGGTCCTGCCGCTCTATGAAAATGATAAGATATACCGAATGAATGTTATCAACACCATTTTAAATAGAATTTATGGCGGTGGTGGATTCACGACATGTATTGTCTGGAATGATGTGAGTATGTTTATCAGAGATAGTTTTTAACATTTACAACAATCGCTATTGGTCTGAGGAAAACCTGCGCAGAGTTCAAGAAGGTTTTCTGTTGTGGGGACAGGACACTCCACTACAACAATCCAGTCGCTTCACCTACGCTTTCGTGGACAAAATAGACTTCCAAAATAGACTTCTCTCAACACTATTTACTCATAATCTGTTTTACCTTGCATATACATCTGTAAATAAACCCCGATCTATCTATCTATTACCTTCTACTCTAATCCCACATAATTAATCATGGGATTATTGAAAAACAGGACAGCACATGAATGCGATATTGCCTAATGTATATTCCTTTTAAGTGGCTCCTGATGGCATATGTGGAATGATAGAACATTTTTCATCGACATTTTCTAGTCAGAATTTTAAGAAGAATAACCGCCACTTGTAGATTATCGGCTATTTATACACCCGATTTATTGTATGTTTTTTAAATAAAATATATCAATTGTTTCTTTCCTCTCTAACACGTTCGCAGACGTGATTGCCATAGCATTCACATCATCCTATTTGAAAAATTTGGTCTGTAACATCGTGGATGCTATAGCAGTCATTGTATATAACGGTTAATAAATATTTATGCATTAAGGGAGATATGGAATGTTTTTCTCTCGAGGTTGACAGGGCAAACCGAGGGCCTCTGGCCCGAGGTTTATAAAATAACCAATTTCTCCCATAGTGCATACAATACTTTATTTTTTAGTTAAATATTAGTATTAAAAATATTCAGTATGTTGATCTGCAATATGTATTTGCATGATTGCTATGACTTTGTTTTAAATCAAACCACCCGAATTACATGAATTGACGATTATTTAATTTGATTTGATTTGACGTTAATGCTTTTATTTTTTAGTATTATGATATTTACTATTATTGTCATGATTACAAGGCATGAAAACGTACTTATAAATCCATTGGGAATTATGAGATATCTCCCGTGAGAGTTATGAGGTCTGCTCATGTTTACCTGACAAATAGTATATACAATTTCCAAATTCTCCGCTCAAGATGATGGTTGAAGATGGACAATCTTGCGTCTGCTCACGACCAACTTTATAGCAAGACAGGAATTAAACTTTTCTCAGGTTTGTTCACTATTTTATTCACAACTGCACATTTGTTGTTAAAGAATTAACGTCAAATCAAATTAAATAAACCTCAGTTGATGAAATACAGGTGGTTGGATTTAAAACAAGCTCGTAACAATCATCTAAATACATATTGCAGATCGATATACTGAATATTTTTACGAAATACTAATATTTAACTAAAAAATAAACTATTGTATGCACCATGGGAGACATTCCTGTTCTTCACCCTCGGTTGACTGGCCAGAGGCCCTCGGTTTGTAACCCTGTCAACCTCGGGAAGAAAACATTCCATATCTATAACATCAAACGTACGGTTGTGAATAAAATAGTGAACAAACTTGGGAGAAAAGTGTAATTCCTGTCTCACTATAAAGTTGGTCGTGAGGAGACTCAAAATTGTCTATCTTCAACCATCATCTTGAGCGCAGAATTTGGAAATTGTACATACTTGTTGTCAGGTAAACACGAGCAGACCTCATAACTCTCTCGGGAGATATAACTCATAACTCCCTCGGAAGATATAAATTATAACTCCCTCGGAGTTATGAGTACGTTTTCATGCCTTGTATCCAGGACGATAATAGTAAATATCATACTAAAATAAAATATATTTTGACTATTCTTACAAAATATGTCTAATCAGATTTCGGATTTCACAACTAATTAAAAAAAAAAAAAATTGCAACTCACTAAAATTTTTACAATTCGCGGACGTATTATCATCACAATTACAATGCAACTATAACAATATCAGAGAGGACTTTCAAAATTAACTTGTATATGGTCACTTTTATTTTTTATTTGGGGCTTCCGCTTATCTGCCCAGAGTTGGTACAAAATTCGAATAATGTCACACAATAGTGAATAATTTGTCTTTTAATTTCGTAAGTGTGACATTAACCGGCGAAAGGCCATCTCGCCGAACGATCGGAAATTATTATTTTCCGCCAAACCTAAAGAGTAGACAAATGTGAATAAAAGGTATATTATTTTGCATTTTTTAAATTTAATTTCAAAAAGGTGGGATCGATAAGTGGAGTTGTTCCCATATAATTTAGTGTTCATATTATATAATAGCCCGCGACGCAAACCATTACCTTTAAAACAGCAATATGAGATGTATACGCGAATATGCCTATAGTGACGGAATACGAAACGCTTGGTCTGCAAGGCCGCATTTGGCCGGAAGAAGTAACTCATTCTTTATGAGCCTAACATTTTAGATTCCATTACTTATAAACTAAAGGCCGCTTCACAATAACCCGAGAACGGGAACCAAAAGTTAAATGATATGATTCGCGTGTTGACATACACAACTAATAACTAATTTCCGGTAACGGGAACGAAAAGGGGGTATATTTTCGTTCTCGGGTTATGAAGCCGCCTTAAAAGGTTTCTAAGATCACGGTGTAGCTTGCGCTTCGCGCAACAACTCCGTTGAGATCTGTCCCTCCTCGCTCGCATACCGAAATTTACTGACGTTTAAAACGTCAAAATTATGAAGGAATGTTGGGCTCATAATGAACGTGATTTATTTACCTTCCGGCCAAATGCGGCCCGTCAGACGCAAGCGTTGCGTATTCGGTCACTACAACGGCATATTTGTGTATACATCTCATTCATACTGTTGTTTTAATCGTTTACGTCGCGGGCTCGGACTAATTTCAATTTGTTGTCCATTTGTCTGATGCGCAATTTGTTTCGACTACGCCACTGGTGGAATCCATAGCGTTGATTGTTCCGGACGACTATCGGTAGTGACGTGCACGCAAAGATCCATTGATCCAAGTATACATACATACATACATACATACAGTTAGACTACTCTTATATGTGATGGATGATCAATGCACGGAAAGGATGTCAGTAACTCTCGATATTGCCTGATCAGGGCTTGCTGGATGCTAACGAATGAGCGAAGTATGAATTCATATTAATTGCGATTATTTCATTCAAATCATTTAGAACCAATCAGAACCCCCAAATTGTACCAGGTGACTTGTTTTAATAAACGGAAAAACCGCATCGTACCACGAAGTTTTTCCGGAAAAACTTCACCATGCTAGTCAGAGTTGGACTTTGTCACCTTTCTGGTATTAAAAATGTTTGATAACTGAAAGCATATAGTAATATAATACAGTGATAATAATTGCACTATCATTAACGTGGAAATTATGCTTCGATCCCAACGGCGGAAATTCTCTCTGATCGACTGCCAAATGAGACAATTTTCTGACAGATTGGGCAAGTCCGAACAGGCCCAGTAAAAGTTTTTCCTGTGTCTCGTTGGTAACGCAAACTAGGAATACAAACATATAAACGTCAAATTAACCCACCAACTTTTCAATTTATTATCTTGTGGATCAGTGAAATTAATTAAGGTAATTCAAGATTTCGGGTTTCGATACAAAAAGGAATAGTGAAATCGACGATATAATAGCGGGTACCGTACCTAAAAAAACTTCAAAAACACATAATCTTCAAAAATGATTGATGAACAAATAGTGTTTAACATTGGAAACTGTTCCATCTATAAAATTTTTGAAATACTAATAAAACCAATTAATAAAACCGTATAAGAAATATGTCCTATTTATTTGTAAGAAATGTGTAAGGAAATTGCTTTTCATGAAATAATCATGCCAAAAACCACTCAAGTTTTATTTTTATCCAGGAAAAACTTCAAAATTTTTCACTCAAACTTTGTTGTTTTCTAAAATTTAACTCGAGCAAAATCAGCAAATCGCTCGACCTGCGGTCTCGCGATTTAAGACGTGATTTTGCTCTCGTGAAATTAATAAACAACAAAGTTATCGTGAAAAATTTCGAAATTTTTCCGGAAAAAATAAACCTCTTGTGGTTTTATTTATGATTAACCTTTATTAATAATGATTAACGCGAATTGAATTGAGATGATTACGGTAAAATTAGCGCTTCTGTTGGATATTTTGAAAAAATCCAGAGGAAGCGCTTTCACCATTGATGTCAAGGCTGAGGTAAATCAGATTATTTATGATTAACGTTAATTAATGAGTGATTCATGGGTCATTCCATGCTATTTCAACAAAAGGTTGTGCTGCACCATTTTAATTTTTTTTTATATTTTGCACAGTTATTTATACATGTTTCTGGAGTTCAAAACTAATTTAAGAAAAATAAAAATTCTTGCCATGTGGCAGCAATGTCCCCGGATGGAGCATGAAACATGTACATTTTTGTAAATGCAAGCGTTTGCGCAAAGTGGCATAACTTTCTTTCCAATTGTGCAAATTTAAAATTTTTAAAAACTCTTAACTCAGATTAAAGTGCCGAAGAGTTAAGTGTAATTTTCATTTATTATTTGTTTTATTTTTTCAAATATAATGGCCGTCAAAGTTTAGCATTGAGATTTGCATTTTTTTCATTTTTCGGCCTTGCTTTGGACTGAGAAGGGGGCAATACACTCAAACCAAAATTAGTTTGCAAGTACAACGGTAACAATAGATTTTATCTGAGGCAAAAAATCTAAAGTGTTTTAAACCCTTCTAATTTTTTTTCGGTGGAGAAAATTGGCATTTTCAAGTAAATCCGTATTTTTCTAAAGCTGTATCTCCAGTGGGGCACACAGTAAAAATCTGAAATTTATAATACCAATGCTTCTATCCGGGAGCAACACCATTACAAAATTTGGTAACTTTGTTTTGCCTAGTAATAAAAATATTTAAGTTCAAATTTGTAATAATTTTTATGCAATCGGATTAAAAATTGAACTTTAAATATTAGAAGCCGGTACTAAAATGGAACCACCAGTACTAGCAGTGATTATAATACACTTGTGAATATTATAATCTCTGGTACTAGGCATTAAAGTACTTACCAAGGGTTTCCGTACAACGAGGTGATTGGCGACTCATTAATGCAAATCATAGTCCTGGTGATGAAATTTAAAAAAAAAGGTACCATGGATCCTGAATAGAAACTTATTATTATTATTCAAAATGATTAAAGAATAAAATTGAATAAAACCATAAAAGTCATTAGACAATTGTCTTAAATTTGCGGCTGTTGGGAGTCAAGCTGCTGATTACGTTCTAGAATTTCTGTGTTAAATTTCTATTGAATTTAATTTAAACTATAATATTAATGAAAGGGCACTTTAGTGCTGAGGTAAATGTATTTTTTATGCAATCGAAAATACTCTATTTTCAGATTTAAAATTGTAATTACTTACGTTTTTCATCTAAAGATGTTCTAGCGTTTCAGTCGTAGAACTTGCAGATGTAATTATAGGTTATGTTGATATTTGTTTAACGCAAGATCAGTAAATTCTTAAGGTTGGATTAGCATCGCGCGCATGGTTTAAACAATCGCAGAAATTCTAGAACGTAATCAGCAGCTTGACTCCCGACAGCCGAAAATTTAAAACAATTGTCTAATAAATTTTACGGCTTTATTCAATTTTATTCTTTAATCATTTTGAATAATAATACGTCTATATTTAGGGTCCACGGTACCTTTTTAAATTTCATCACCAGGACTATGACGCATTAATGAGTCGCCAATCATCTCGTTGTACGGAAACCCTTGGAAGGTATTTTAATGCCAAGTACCAGTGATTATAATATTTACAAGTGTATTATAATCACTGCTAGTACTGGTGAGTTCCATTTTAGTGTCGGCTTCTAATATTTAAAGTTCGATTTTTACTCCGATTGCATAAAAATTATTACAAATTTGAACATAAATATTTTTGTTACTAGGCAAAACAAAGCTACCAAATTTTATAATGGTGTTGCTCCCGGATAGAAGCATTGGTAGTATACATTTCAGATTTTTACTATGTACCCCACTGGAGATACAGCTTTAGACAAATACGGATTTTGTTGAAAATGTCTAATTTCACCAGCAAAAAAAATTAGAAGGGTCTAAAACACTTCAGATTTTTTGCCACAGGTAAAATCTATTGTTACCATTCTACTTGCAAACTAAATTTGGTTTGAATATATTGCTCCCTTCCCAGTCGAAAACAGGATCGAATAATGAAAAAAATGCAAATCTTGATGGTAAATTTGAGGGCCAATAAATTTGAAAAACATATCAAATTATGAAAGAAAATTAAACCAAAATATTCACCACTTTAATCTGTGTTAGGAGATTTTCTAATTTTTAAATTTGCTTAATTCGAAAAATTGTTATACCACTTTGCGCAAATGCTTGTAATCACAATAATGTACATGTTTCAAGCTACATCTGGGAACATATCTGCCACGCGGCAACATTTTATTTTTTTCTAAAATTAGTTTTGTACTCTAGATACATGTATAAATATCTGTGCAAAATATAAAACAAAATAAAAATGGTGCAGCACAACCTTTTGTTGAAATAGCATGGAATGACCCTCGAATGTCAGTGGGAGAGTTTTGATATTGTTTCATGACGAGCCGCTGGAGGTTGATTGATTAGCGAATTACTATTTTTGTTTAATGTCTAAGTATGCTTATTAGCGACGATTAACCCAAATTAACTTCAATTAATGGTGATTAACCATGATGAGGGACCTCACGATGAAATAATTTTTGTTTTCAACATCCTCGTGAATCTTGAACAATAACATTTTCTAACACATTCCCAAAAACGTTCGCTCGGACCACTGAATAAGAAGTAAACCATGATTAATGAGAGTCAACGTAGTGAACTTTGGTAAAACTGGGCGGGGTGTGCAGAGGCGCAAGTCGTATACTGCTGCCACGGTATCGCAACGTGAGACGCATGGAATTATTAGCAAGGTTCACAACACCAATCCCCACCACCAACATTACGACGCGCACACATCGCCGGCTTGGCAATTCGCATTGTTTGCATATCGTTCGTTTTTACTTTTTCCGTTACGAAGTACGAGAAATTATTGTGGTCGCTCGATGTACATTTAAAATATGGTCCACTGGCGCATAGGTTTTTTAGTTAAGACACTAACCGACCCGATGGATTAGCATCCTAAAACTTGGCGAGCCGTCCGCTAGATGATTTTAGTATCGCCCACTGGTGTCGGATGCCTTGCATGCAAAACGCAAAACGCTATACCGTTGATACTCTGTTTACTTCTTACTCAATCCTCGGACTCTTGAGAAAATGTAAACAAAGAGAGTTTTGCACGTTCTTCTACATTTGCCGAACCTTTCTTGAAACGGAACATGCTCTACGAATAAAGTTCTAAGGATTCAGTATTGTTTGAGCTGTCAAGTGTTGTTGTACTTGTGGTTACGGAAAAAATGGAAACGCTACAAACTGATTTGTGTGAATTGTCTCTTGGGGATCAAGAGAAATTAGAAAAACGGCAACAGTAAAAAAAAGTATGAAGCTATCCAGAAATTACGTGAGTTGAAGCGAATAGCAATAGCGAGAAGACGAGCTGTACAGCGTGGATCTGTGGCATATTCCGATCAGGACTGAGCCAAGGTAAAGTTTCAAATATTTGCTGAATCGTTCCGTGAGCTCAGTTTTGAAATGAGACATTTTTAAGGTCTGAAAATAATGGTTGGGTGGGATATTTCTTCCAGGATGAGGTTTCCGGCTTAAGATTTCTTACTTGGGAGTTTTCGAGTGTGCTGAATCGAGTGCTGGTCTGTTTTGGAATTAAACTTTTTCTAAGGGTTGAAAATAGAGTGTTGCGGGTGAGGTGTTACACCAATGAGGTTTCCGGCTTGACGTCTTTACTTGGGGATTTTCGAGGGTTCCCAACAAAATATCCGGCGACAAAAGATCCGGAGACAAAATATTCGGTGACAAAAATAACCGGCGACAATATATCCGGTAACAAAAATAACCGGCGACATAACATGCAGTGACAAAAATATCCGGGGACAAAATATCCGGAAGCAAAAATATCCAGTGACAAAATACCCGGAAACAAAGATTTTTGAGACAAAATATCAGGAAAAAAATATTTATTTATTCGTTTATTAGTTTATTTATGGATTAAACATTTTATGCAGTACTACTATTAGTTGTTGGAAAACCCAAGAGGTTTTAACTGGAGATTATTCACCAGTAACTGGGCGCGATTGGGGGGCCTTGCCCCCAAACCCCCTGCCCTTTTATTACCTAACCTGACCTAACCTAACCTAACGTATATTAATCTCACCCAACCAGGTCTAACGTGAGATTTTTCGCTATTTTTATTATGAAGGTGTTTTTTTGTATCCAAGGTCATTTTTTCCCGCGATATCTTGCCGCGTTTATTTTAGCATGGAATGTACTTTGTCACGGATATTGTTTCGCACCGGATATTTTGTCGCAGATATTGTGTCGCATCCTATATTTGTTGACGGATAGTGTGTCTCATCGGATATTTCTCGGGTATATTTTGTCGCACTGGATATTTTGGTCCGCAACCGATTTTCGAGGGTGCTGAGTCGATTGCTGAGCCCACGTTTTAAATCCTTAGGACACATTCTCCCGGTTCTAGATGGAAAGAGCTTTTCGTAATTTATGGAGAGCAACCTCTCCCCCATGCCCAGATGTACCGTCAGGGAAATTTTAACGTCTACAGTACGAACGATAACTGCTCAAAGTTTACAAGAAACCGAATTCTGGGCATCAATGGGTTGAGTTACTATTCCGTAGATTCCTTGCTCATCTCCAAATATTTTCAGATCGACTGATGCACTCTCCTGCGGTCCTGCCACGTCAAACACACTGCCAGCAACTCGCGCGTCTAAAAACGTGCGTCTTGCTCCAGAAAATCCAAGATTCAATAAGAATGAAGGATCTCGAGGTCGCGAGCTTAAATTAACACGGGAAAATCGAAAGCTGGCTTCGCAGCTTGAACAACAACGATGTGTTTCGAATACATGGAAACAGAAATATTTGAAATCAAAAATGGTCATAAAATCTTTAAAGAAGGGGATTTCCAATCTCAGGAAGCGAATATTAGGATACCAGTCGGATCACGAGACAGTCTCAAGCAATCAAAGAAACATTAAATCCTTGAAAATACGGAGGGAAAAACTTCTAATGATCCCTGCAGTAGGTGTCGATCAATCGCAGAGGAGATTTTCCCTCGTGACACCGCTTTTAGAACCAGTCGTTCCTAACAAGAGAATGAAACAAGTTCGGGACAGAATCATCGCATTTTATCTAGAAGATGAAAATTCCACCCCCTCTTCACGGGTTGCAGATACAGTGACAAAAAAAAGGAATCAAGAGGAGAAAGAGTTTCATAACAGATACAATAGGATTTAAAAAGTACAAGTCAACCACGGAGAATCCAGCCCGAAAGAGTCTCTCTTTCATGCCTTAAAGCCATTCTGGGTAGTAAGCAACAATATAAATAACAGAGATACTTGTCTTTGTCGGCATCACACCAATTTGCAGTGCATGCTGGACAGATTATTTTCTTTTAAAGTTGTAGGAACAAACAATATTTCCGAATTTGTTAATTCAATATGTTGCGATTCTAGTGTGAAGGAATGTGTGCTGCGAAAATGTAAGAAATGTTCAGAACAAATAGTTCAGAGTGTGCCTGTAAATTCAGAAGAAAAAACCTGGTATAATGCGTGGATAACATCGAAGCTGGAAAGACCTGGTGCAAAAGGAAAGACTTACATTAACCGAGAGACGCAAAATTATTTGCACCGTTGTCGAGTTGATACAAACCTTAAATAGTACGATACCGAAGTTTTTTCAACAATTTTTTGTCACTAACTATCAGATCCAGGAACTGAAATGTATGAAAGCGCATATTTCTATGGACGAAGTGTACATAATCGTTCCTCAAACGGATGCTGAGCTTTTGGCAAGTCCACGACCTCGAGGCGGATGAGAGTCGGTAAACGTAGGGTGAAGTTCTTTTGTCCCTACGGCTAACGGTCGGGGCGGGACGCTGGGGATCGTCCTCAGTTGCCCTTAATAGTCCTAGGACTAACGTGGATTTATCCACAGCACCTTAGATTAAACTAAGTTAAGGATAGTTTTAATCAATGGTCTCTGCACTCGTGCAAATGTATTAAGGTGGATCGAACTACACATTTTATTAGAAATTTTGGAAATTAAGCACTTTTTCTCCACCTCTTCTATCGAGTCCACCCTGGAGCAAAAACGCAATTTTTAAAGGTAATGCAGTCATTATTACTTCTAACAAGTTGTTTATTTTGTTTATTTTTAAGGAATTTCGCAAACAACTACACATTTATTGATTTCACAAATCCGGTGTAGTAGTCGCTCTCCAAAGGGACGTCGGTAGAAATTTGTCGACAAAATTAAGTCTTTAGCTGTGTTTGTAATCGCATTATAAATTCTTACTTATTTTATGTTTTTATTAGCCATTACTGTATTTCCAGCAATTTTATTATTTCTGAAGGTGCTCTATTAGTTTATTGCCATATTTACATTTCTGAAGATTATATATTTCTTCGATTTATGAGCTTATTGTCTACAAACGTGTAAATTCCAGAAATGTTCACAATAGACAGGGATTAAGGGAAATTTCAGCAATTATCCATCTGCGATGATGTCTTGCTGCAAGTTCCGCTACCCTAATTTACATAAGGTTTTTTTTTCTCTGCCTAGACCTCTGGGTCTAGGGTTACCACCCGCGCTAGTAAAGGTGTTCCCTGCGCCCCTCGGCGAAATGCGCATGTCGCCACCCGTCGCCCCCACTTAGTTTGTAGTTTTCTTTAATTGTAAATATTTTGAGTTGACAGAGATTTTTTTTTATCACTGAAAGTGCTCAGTTACACAGAGATTGTATATATTTGTAAATTGTTGGAGTGTGTGTGAATAGACGAGTTAAACTCAACTTCGTTGTTTAATTTACCACAAAACGAAAATTACGGACGGATCCTTAAGAACCAGGAGGAAAACACGTACGCCCAAACAAGCTGTATATAAGAAAAGTCGTAAATGTTATAATTTTTACGTGTGTTCTTTGCCTTGCCTTTGCCTTGAAGACACTTCTCAACAAGGTTCCCTTTAATTTGGGGTAATTAACCATATTTTTGGGCATTTGGGGGAATGTTTATTAAAGTACTTTGAAAATTAACGTTTGTGCAGTCTGGTATTTGATGAGATGAGTATCAGGGAACATGTTTCTTACAAGCAGTGACTGTCTGGAAGTGTTGGAAGACGTTGGGATCTCAACGAGTGAGCAGATTGCTAATTATGCTTTAGTGTTTCAGGTACAAGTAGCTGGTAGACCGTGGAAGCAATCAATGGCATATTATTTTTTAAAGGGACGGGATAATTCTTCTAAGTCGGAAGAATTAATCAATTCGAAGAAATAACCAAGGAAGTACTCACTGCCATGCATACATTTGACATACCAGTCTTGGCTACAATATGTGGCATGGAGACAGCTAACGTAAAAGCTTTGAAAAACATGGGCTGTATTGTACTTCTATTTTTATATTTTAAGATAAAAACATATTTTCCATATTTGATGTTCCCCATTTGTTGAAGTGCACAAGGAATTTATTTTAGAAATACAATGTGGAAATATAAGGATTACAAGCAAGATGGTCGGATATTGTAAAAGCGTATGAAAAAGACAAAGCTAATCCTTTAATATTTAGAAATTTATTTAAAATTCAGGATCATTATTTATCTTCTCTTCCGCAGAATGCCATGAGGTGAACATCGCAGCCCGAACCTTGAGCAGTACTACTACGTCCAAGTATATGTATATGTTGGTACCGTTATTTCATTTACAATATGCAATGTCGCTAACACGATATAGGAAATTTACCAGCCAGAGCTGTAAAAAACAGCTATATTTATACATGGCATTGACGAAATATTGAATAGTTTAAATGGAACCGCATCAAAGGCTGTACTTGGAAAACCATTAAGATGTGCAGTTAGTAAGGATATGGACCACACCAAATTCTATCTTGAAGCCAAAGAGAAGATAGAAGGAAGGCGGTTTATGAGACGTTAGTCTATGTAGCATTAACGGAAACTGAGTTATTACAAAAAACAATTGTTTTTGTTTTTTAGGGCCCAGAAAAAAGCTCCAGCCAAAATTATACGACAACTTAAAAATAAGTTATTCTTCAGCCACCCTTTTCACCTCATGTTTTTGTCTGTATCTCTGTATTGTTATTAGTCTATTATTATTTGTAGTTACTAGCATATTATTGTTAGTTGTGTTTCATTATTAGTAGTAAGTAGTGTATTTTTATTTGTAACATTTTATTATCATTAGTTAATAGTATATTATTGTAGTGTATTATTGTTAGTAGTGTTTAATTCTTAATAGTTATTAGTAGTACATAATTGTTAGTTGTCTTTAATTGTAAGTGGTGCATTCTACAGCTTGATTATTATAAACGATACTGGTGAGTTGATTAAATTAGCTAATAAAATAATCAATTAATTAACCTTAAATATTAACATTAGATTATGGACGATCAACTGTATTTGGCAGGAATTGCTGCACTAGAAGATGCAGAAATTGAGGTAAACGAAGAAAATCCTAGGAGAGTTTATACGTATAATGATCCGTTTGAAAGTCTCTCAGAGAACCAATTCAGACAAATCTATAGACTAACAAAAGCTGCAGCTGCAGATATAATTAACGAATTAGAACCATTTATTGCAGCACCCAGTAGGAGTTCTGCCTTAACGGATTCTCGCAAAGTAAGATTTAATGAGTATGAGTAAGTATTGCAATTATATCTACGTCTCTTCAGGTATTGACTACTCTGCGATTTTATGCGAGTGGAAGCTACCAGATATTGGCTACAATATTAATAATGCCGTTTCTCAAGCTTCCGTAAGCAACTGCATAACGGAGGTAACAGATGCATTAAATAGGCCAGAAATATTGAATAAGTATGTAAAATTTCCACAAAATTTTGATGAATTGAGACAGTTACGAAATGAGTAAGTTATTGACCTAGATTTAGTAGTATTTGGTAATATTGTGGTTCATTTTTAGATTTTTTGAGCAATTTAATTTTCCTGGGATTATAGGGTGTATGGACTGTACACATGTTGCTATTTTTCCTGCAAGTGCAAATAATGCCATGCATCCGGAGAATCTGTACGTCAATAGGAAAAAATACCACTCCATTAACTCCAATTGGAAAGTTCTCCCCATTTTTATATACATAAACTTTACCAATTTTAATTTTAGATATGCGATACATTAAAAATCTTACATGTATGTACTCGTTACCCTGGCAGTACGCACGATTCGTTTATATGGAATAATAGCAATGTCTCCAGATTTATGAGAAACTTACATGATGCTGAACTTGTATATTTTAAACAAATTAGAAACAACCTTACTTGTTGCAGAAAGCATTAAATAAATTCAATAAAACGAAATATAGCCTGAATATATGAATATTCAACCTGTTCGTAACTCTGCAAGCAAGTCTTACTAAGACTATATAGTCTTAGTAAGACTTAATTTTATTCATATATTCAGGCTATATTTCGTTTTATTGAATTTTAATTTATGTATCTTTTAGTTTATTAGGTTTGTATAGTGAGTTTCTTACGAAATGTATAGAGGTACTAACTGTTTTCTTGATTTTGTTAGGGGATTCTGGATATGCACTCCGCAGCTGGCTCCTAATTCCTGCCGCCAATCCAGAACCCAATACACCAGAATTTCGTTACAATATGGCACACACAGACGTGCCAGGTGTTTAATTGAGCAGTGCAATGGTCTCCTGAAAACAAGATTCCGATGCTTGCTAAAACATCGTGTACTACATTACAATGCCCAAAAAGCTGCACCAATCATTAATGCCTGTGTCCTCCACAATATGTGTATATTAAATAATATACCAGAGCCTGTTCTTGAACCAGGAGATGCAGACCACTGGGATTTTGGAATATATGAAAATCCGCCAGGACCTGACTTTGAAGATGCTGCCCGATAATAGGCTAGTGAATCTAATCATTAGAACACATTTTAGTTGATTTTTTTTTATTTTAATAAAATTTTTAAAATAAACTACATAACTTTTATATTTTATCCCTAATACTTACAAACTAATTTTGGATTCATAAAAAAAACATTATAAATAATATTAGGCCTATATATAATATATAGGCCTGCAACGCACTACCGGCTGGCCGCAATGCGGCGTGCCGTTGCGGCAGGCCGCATGTCTTGGGCTTGTTTCACACATGCACGGTGACCGTCCAAACGGCGGCGTTTACACGGCCAGGGGATGCAGAGTATAATGAATGCTTTCACACGCACCGTAGCCGTGGATACGGCAAATCTTTACCGTGATGTCGCCGTGGCTTCCCACTGGATTTCACGGCTACCGTTACCGTTTGAACGGCGCGACCTGTTCAGTCTTGTACTCAATTGCTTGGAAGCTTTCACACTTGCCGTATTTTACAGCAGGTTTGTTAACGTTTCTTGCTCTTTTACATTGGTGTGCAGTTTTATTTTGTGAGTGTTAAAAATGGAAAATGCGGATGTGGACATGGATAATCTTATATCGTTAGTATACGTATAAAGACCGAAACGAAACAAGAAATGCCTGGAAGGAAATATTTTTAGAATTGAGACCGGATTTTGAAGAGTTGGAGACCACGGAAAAAAACAGCTTTGGTAAGTACAAAATTTAATAACATAAATTCTATCAAATTTTAGAAAGTTGCCATTTTACGGAACCTGTATCAGTTAAAAAGTAATCAGCTACAATATTTCTAACATTGTTGGCTGATAATCCCCCTCGTACTGTTCCTCCTCCAGACAGACCAAGGAGTCCCGTTATTGTTAATGTATCTTCTACTTCAAAGCCATCCCTGTCCCTAACAAAGTTGTGTAAAACAACACAAGCTTTGACTATGTCTACGGCAAAGTCAGGATCCAAGTTTAGAGGACGGTGAAAAATTTTCCATTTATTACTTAGTATTCCAAACGTGCATTCTATATATCTTCGAGCTCTCGATAGACGGTAATTGAAAACCCTTTTTTTGACTGTCAAATTATGTCCGCCATAAGGTCGAAGTAGGTGTTTGTGCAAAGCAAATGCTTCATCCCCCACGAGAAAATAGGGAACTTTAGGATTTGTTGCTCCTCGAAGACATTTTTCTTCGGGCAATTGTATGTGTCCCTTTATGATTGATGTCCATAAAGAGGATTCCTTGAAAATGTTAGAATCGCAATCTTTTCCATATGATCCAATGTCAACATAGGTAAATCGGTAATCTGAGTCTGCAACTGCCATCAAAACAATAGAAGAATATCCTTTGTAATTGAAATACATTGAGCCAAGCGGGTTGATTATTCGAATGTGTTTTCCGTCGACTGCTCCTATGCAGTGCGGAAAATTCGCAATCATCTCCCAGTTCTCTTTAGTAGGTTTAGATATACATTCCACTTGCAAAACAGACCAAATACATCTACATACTCTTCTCACAATATTACTAATTGTAGATATTCCGAGTCGATAGCTATAATGTATATCTGTGAAAGTACATCCGCTTGCTAAATATCTGAAAATAAAAAAATAGTAATAATAATTGTTATAAGTTTGATATAGTTCAGATATAGTATTTAAGTATATTCAATACTTAAACTACCTTTATAATTTTATAATAAATGAATCATTAATGTCTTTCACTTTTTTACAGGTAGAAAGGTCATGAAGAAATGGACTAACGTCAGGGATGCTTTCAAAAAATCCATGAAAAAACAAAAGAGCGCTTCAAGATCAGGGGCTGGGGCGTCAACTATAAAAACATACATTTATAATGAGCAGTTGAAATTTTTAAATAAAGTGTTGAGTGAGCGTGAAACAGAAAATAGTTTGGCAGCAAATACTGCTCAGCCAGATACATCAGATGAAGAGGAACAAACAGTGGAAAATCTTCAAGAAACTATTATAGCTGAAGATAATGTTGTAAACACCAAGGTTACTAAAACAGTAGCACCTAAAAAGCGCAAGATGGACCATGTTGAATTAGAAATGATCAAAGCTCTAAAAGAAACAAATGAAAAACCTGATCGTCATTTGTTCTTTTTTAAAGGCATAATTCCTTCATTAAACTCTTTCGACGAGGAAGATATATTGGAATTTCAGACCATTGTATTGCAAACAATAACATCTATCAAACAACGAAAGAAGATGATTCCCTACAGTAAACACATTGCTCAGACTCAAGTTAATTTCAGTCAACAGCCAATAACTACAACTAGAAGTAATCTCTATCTGAACATGGATAATTCCTATCCCAATATAACTCATTCCTATCCAACTACGAGTTCAGCACTGCTGAAGAGCCAGCAAACATTTAGCTCTATGCCGAACAATCCAGTTGATACATTGCAACCCGTTCGATCAACTTCAAATGAACATCCAATTCGTCGATATTACGAAGCCGTGGGTGAAGATGTTTCACCATTTTCTGTGGAGAGTCATTCTTCTCAAGAGTCAATTGATTTTTCTTATGAAAATATGTTTATGTCAAATAATAAAAAATAAAATATTTTTTAGACTCCATGTTCCAGGTATATAAATGAAAAATGTGTGAAATATGACTATAAAATAAATATTTGATAAAATTAAAAGTTCTTGTTTTACTTACCTAATTGTAACAGCTAGCATTTCGATAGGTTGTATGCACTCTCGCATAAAAGTGTCTTTCCTCTGAAGAGATTCCTTCAGTCGTTGATGTAGTTCGTCAAAACTGGACATTGACATCCTAAAATAGTTGAAAAACTTTTTTGCGTCTTCTCTAAGCTGCCCAAAAAGTATATAAAACGCTCCAAACTTTTTTCTTCCCATATTTATAGGATGAACCCACATAATTCTGTTCCTTTTTTTCCTTTTCATGCGTCTGTATATTATTATCATAGCTATAACACGTCTACGATCCATACTCACTATAAACTAATATTCCAAAGTGTCTAAGCCTCAGTTATCAGCCATCGTTCCGCGGAATCACGAGCACATATCTCATCATGTATTTCGATACAGAGAAGTTTATTTCAGAAGTGAAAGAACGTCCTGCTATATGGGATAGCAAGTGCGCTGATTATGCAGACAGAAATAAAAAAATAAAATGTTGGGAAGAAATAATTAATATGCACGCAAAAGAAGATGATACATCGGAAGAAAAGAAAGAACTCGGTAAGTAGTGATAGTATTTATTTCTACTAGATATATATTACATAATCATTTGAATGTTTCTCAAACGTATGTACCTGCTGTGTTATTTGCGGTGGCTGCCAGCTAGGTTACTTATATATATATATATTTATCTTGCCATTCCAGCCTTCCTTCATTTTCAAAATATTCAGCAAATGAATCACGAATTCTTTGAGCGGCATTATTACCTACTCCAGTACGCATTCTCTGAGCTTCTTGTATGTCAGACGGCAAGTGACACGTTAAAGTATCGTCATACTTATAACCGTCTCTATCTCGAACGTAATTATGCAAACTGCAACATGTTTTGCTGATTTCAGTAGCTAAACGAATATTTACATTTATAGGCCTATGAAATATACGCCACTTATTGCTGAGTATTCCAAATGAGCATTCGACATAGCGCCGCGCTCTGCAATGCCGATAATTAAATATTCTTTTTGTAGTATTTAAATTTGCTTTTGCATATGGCCGCATTAAGTTCATGGATAAAGGAAAGGCTTCATCACCTACTAAAACATATGGCATTAGATTAGTATTGACTTGTGATATAGGTGTAGGTTCTGGAATGTCAAGCTCTCCAGCTATCATCATTTTGTAAAAGTTAGAATTTTGATAAACTGCCGAGTCTCCGAATTTGCCACAAGCGCCGACATCTATTGTTATAAATTTGTAATTGCTATCACATACAGCCATTAAAATAATAGAAAAGAAATGTTTGTAATTGTAGTACATTGATCCACTATGACACGGTTTAATTACTCGTATGTGTTTTCCATCTATAGCGCCGATACAATTGGGAAAATTTGCTCTTGTATAGAAATCTTTCGCAATATCTTGCCATTGCTCTTTAGACGGTTTCGGTAAGCAAGAATCTTTCAGCTGTAACCATATTGCGTAACATACTTCACGAACAAATTCTGCTATTGTACTCGCACCAATTCGAAATGTATAATGTAGTTCGGCGAATGAACATCCGGTCGCCAAATATCTGAAATAATAATGAACATATTAATTCATGGTTATTGTTACAGGTAAAGTTCTTGGCGAAACATTAAAGACAATTTTGTGAAAGCCTCGAAAAATTTGAAAAACATGAAAAGCGGTTCTGATGCCAAACACAAAAGTACATATACTTTTTATAATATTTTATTGTTCTTGAAAGATTCAACTTTAGTAAATGAGACAGAGTCGGATATTGCAAACTATGCTTCCCAGGATCTTGATGGCCCATATGAGACATCACAGAATGTAGATAATCCGAAAAGAAGTAAGAAACATAAAAATGAAGACTATATTGGACAACAATTAATATCAGTTTTAAACAAAAACTTAAAGTACAGGGCAGGAATGGATAATGACGATGACAAGTTGTTTTTGTTATCTCTTTTAGGGGAGTTTAAAAAAATACCAGAAACTAATAAATTGGAAGCAAGATGTGAAATTATAAGAACTATTAAAAAGGCCCAACAACCTTTCTATTATCCAAATACGCAATGGAATTGAGGATATCAAAGCCAAGTATATGAAAGCGAATTTGATGGTAGGGGATATCAAACCCAAATACCTGATAGTGAATATGCTGCCCGAGGGTATGAGAACAGCTTCCAGGATAGAGAATACACTACTAGAGGTTACCAAAGCCGACAAAATCTGCCAAGCACATCCAGGACGAATACAGAGGAGATCACACATTTGCCTATTGCCTCTCCGGCATCTGCGACTACTCAAGACGACTCTTCTCTTATGTCCGATTTGTTTAATTCACCGTAGTGACTTAAATAAATATCATTTAAATAAATACATTGTTTTCTTACTTCAGTGTAATAACAAGTTTTTCCTCTGGGGATATAGACTTCCGAAATTGTATATCCTGGCCACGAATGTTGTCATACACTTTTGATAATAATTCCTTAAACGACTTTACTGACATTCTCATATATCCGAAGAATTTGTCTTCAAACTTCTTTAGTTCTGAAAAAAAAGTCTTAAACTGTCCATTGTCACGTCGAGTCTCCATCAAAGGGTGAATCCAAAATCTTTTTTCATTTTTACGAAGACGTTTTCTGCGATAATATAGATAAATAACTGCAGCAACTTCTTCGACGTCCATCCTGTGCAATATTTCTAAAAGCACTGACCATTGCGGCGGACCGCAATAGAACCGAGACGATACGGCTAGCCGGAGTACGGCATACCGTTGCGGCAGACCGCAAGACATACGGTCCGCCGCAACGGCGCGCCGTATTACGGCTAGCCGGTAGTGCGTTGAAGGCCTTACGGTTACTTTTCGCCCGGTTAATAAAGCCGTATTTCGATGGTGTATACTGGGTCGCCGGCCCGTAAATTGTCTCTATTGCGTTAGCGGCGCTCTCGAACCGGCGAGACCGTTATCGGTTATAGGAAGGAAGCCGGCTACTTGGTAACAGGTAAAAAGGCGCCGGTGCGATACTCGGCAGCGCGAGGTACGGCTGGCTGGTTTAGCAAATCCGATATTGAATGCACAAATTACGTTCTTACTTTCTTACTCCCGGGTAGAACAATGGTTGGCACCAGCGCACATTTTTTGTAATTTTTCGAGCTCGCCGGCTCCTCGTGGCCGACTTGGACTCTTTCTCGATCTGGTGGCGTTAACGTTAACACGTCTTATACGAAACTCCAAGTACGGTTTATGAAATTTATTCAAACGTTGAATTTAACACAGTTGCTGTTCCACGAGCGTGGGATTAGTCGTGATAGTGGAAGTTTTGGGACCCGAGGATTAGCGGGGAAAATTCCACTAGTCGACTGTTTGTCGGATTATTATCGACACGCATTTCGTCACTAAAAGGACCGCCAAAGTTCGTAGGTGAGTTTTAACTAATTATTCGCTAAAGCCGACCCAGGGTTTCCCTCTAGGAATAACGGGAAGGTTGGAATGACGCGTGATCTAAAGGGCGCGCTAATTTCCAGGTCCGTCTCCTTTGGCCTGGATTAGGCGCAGATAATTGTGTGAGGTCGCTTTCTTTGGACCGATCTTGGATTGCCTAGGAGATACCGGAAAGAGGGGAAGCCGATGCGAGATAAGGTAGCAGGACTGGTTCCGTCCGGTTTTTTTTTTTGTTGCAGCGGACATATCACACGTGACCGTTTTGGGGGAACGCTTCGTAGTTTCGGATCATCTGGAGGAATAGCACGAAAGGAAAGCAAATACTAAGGTCGGACCGATTATTATTACTGTTTATTTTCTTTGGGACTCTTATAACGTAAAGACGACTTCGAATAATCACCCAGTATTTCGAGAAGGGTATATTATTTTATTGCTTCACGAACGGCCTGGTTTTATGTATAATCTTGGACACCGGGTAGAAATTAAATTAAGTACATGTCGCTGATATACCGGGTGTGGCACTTAAGACGCCTCGGACCATAGCTCCTTTACGATAAAAGCTATCGAAAAAAATCTAAGAACAAAGTGGTGCATAGTTACCGTCGCTATGTTTTAAAAATATTTCTAATCATCAGTGGCGTGCCGTACTCCAGTGGCGTACCAAACTTATGTTTTTTTAAATGGAATGCCCTATTTTTTATTGCAGATTTGGAAAGTGCTCGACGAGTACTTATTTTTTTATCTAACATGTTATACCCTTCACTTTAGCGGTTTCGCTGTTATAACCCCTTCTTTCAAAATTGCGCCCCATTTTTGAGATTTTTTTGTAGAGAAACTAATTGACGCCGGCGCCTAAATTTTGAATTGAGGTACAGGTTAAGACCTCGTATACCTTCACATAATTTTTTTTCGGGTAATTTATGGAAAAAAAATAATTTTTGATTGATCTTCGTATGTTGTCATTTTTTCCGAAAATTTCAAATGGCACCCCCCTAATAAAATTACGGCGTTGTACAGCCAAAACTCTAAATTTTTCATTGGTGTAAAAAAAATTACACATTGCATAACAAAATTTCGGAGAAAAAAGGAATTTCATCGCAAATGTCGGGAAACGTTTTCCGTTCCCAAGTGTGCCATGAGAAAACAAAAGATTGGTAATTGTCAAAGTACCAAAACAAATACACAAATACGGTCAACATAATAGTATGTACCTATTTATTCAACATGATATGAAAAATGCAGATTAAGAAAATTTAACAACTTAAACTAAATGTTCGAAATGACGACCTTCCTGCTGGAGGCATAACCGCAACTTCTGGTGATATACCGCAGTTCATTATTTTCGGTAATAACTGCCTTCTTTCTAACTCTCCTTGGCCGTTTCACACTTCCCGTAGTAGTAAATCTCTCCAACACTTTTTGAAACGCACGTTCATTTGGATGTGCCCTGTGCGGATATCTCGCAGCGTACACTCGTGATGCCAAGAAACAATTCTTGTTACATTCTCCAAGAATAAATATCATGTCAACCATTTCCTCTTGAGTTCGGAACATTTTTAGAACGTTTATCAAAAATGACTTATGGCTGCTACTGACGTCTAATAATTTACTTTGACAATTACCAATCTTTTGTTTTCTCATGGCACACTTGGGAACGGAAAACGTTTCCCGACATTTGCGATGAAATTCCTTTTTTCTCCGAAATTTTGTTATGCAATGTGTATTTTTTTTTACACCAATGAAAAATTTAGAGTTTTGGCTGTACAACGCCGTAATTTTTTTTAGGGGGGTGCCATTTGAAATTTTCGGAAAAAATGACAACATGCGAAGATCAATCAAAAATTATTTTTTTGCCATAAATTTCCCGAAAAAAAATTATGTGAAGGTATACGAGGTCTTAACCTGTACCTCAATTCAAAATTTAGGCGCCGGCGTCAATTAGTTTCTCTATAAAAAAATCTCAAAAATGGGGCGCAATTTTGAAAGAAGGGGTTATAACAGCGAAACCGCTAAAGTGAAGGGTATAACATGTTAGATAAGAAAATAAGTACTCGTCGAGCACTTTCCAAATATGCAATAAAAAATAGGGCATTCCATTTAAAAAAACATAAGTTTGGTACGCCACTGGAGTACGGCACGCCACTGATGATTAGAAATATTTTTAAAACATAGCGACGGTAACTATGCACCACTTTGTTCTTAGATTTTTTTCGATAGCTTTTATCGTAAAGGAGCTATGGTCCGAGGCGTCTTAAGTGCCACACCCGGTATACCGGGTGTTCATGTAATTGAGTTTTGTTGATAATTAATTACATTAAGTATATATCGCTGATATATACCGGATGTTCATGTAATTCAGTTTTATTAACCCTTAAAGTACTAGCGTTACCATATGGTAACGTATTTCTTACAGGTTACTTTATACATGTAATTATTCAGTTTCGCTAGAAATCGGTAGATGGCAGCCAGAAACGCTTGTTGACAGTCAGATCTAACCTGGTGTTCAATATCAAGTTTGTTCGGCCGCACTTTTGCCAGAAATTAGCGAATTGAAATCGGCGATTTTATTAAAGTGACAAAATATGGACATACGTTTCACGTAAATATTAAAACAATTTGTTTATTAAAACAATTGTTATTGCTCTATCGCTAAATGCGCCTCTAAAGTCGCATCTAACTAAATGATGCAAATCGGCGAGAAACAGGTCGCAACGTCTCATTTATCAGAGCGGGAAGTAAATAATTCAAAATAATATATATTCAGAAAGGAAGATTTTATGAGAAAATCGATGTATGCTGTATATCTATTTATTTTATCCTATAATGTTAACATGACAATAACGCCTTAAGCCCACTAGACACGATGTATAATTTTATACAAAATTCTCATGTTAATTCTTTGATAAATTCACTGGTAAATTAGCACCGTGAATTATGTAGAGAAATGATTTTCCTGTTTGCCCCTTCTACATATTTTGTTGTGAATTTCACCTCAAGTGCTTGTATAATACCCGTTTTAGGGACATTTACAACTGTCCCATCCATATTAATCCATCTCATCACTTCCATTTCATCTTTCTTTTCCGGTATTTCCCTTCAACTTCAAACCATTACATATATGTTTGTGTGTGAGTTGCCTGTGTGAACCCCCCCCCCCATGCCAACAACTTCAACATAACCTGTAGGGAAGTAACTTTTAGTTCTTTGTGTAGTATTATCGAACATTTATATTTTAAATAATCAACACCACAGTACTAGTCTATATTATGGTAAGTAATTTCAATTTTTTATTCGTAACATTTTATAAATTCATATTTTACATAAATAATTATATTATCAGAGCTGCACCACCTATCCAAGAAGACAAAACTTTTCAGAAGATGAAAAAAGTTTAATTCTACATTTTGTAAAGGCAAATGCCGGATTAATCGAAAATAAGATAAATGATGCTCGTATCCACAAATTAAAGAAAGATAAATGGGAAGAACTACAATCAATGATGAAGGCATCAGTTGGGACAACACGGAGTTGGAAGGAAATTCGTGCAGCGTATCAACGCTGGAAAATTGTGGCAAAAAAAAACGTATCAGCCCAAAAGCGATACTCCCGTGGAACTGGAGGAGGCCCATCCAGGACTCACAAAAATGGATGTAATTTTAAATGAAATCAGCACTCAAGATTTCAGCGTGGATAACAATCCTGCAGATAGTGATGGCGTGAAGAGTTCCCAGCACGAGTCGTCTGAGAGAGTTGAAGACATCGTGGAGGATCCAATAAATAATAGTTATTATTTTGAAAATGTAATTATAGATGAGGAATGTGGATCCAGTGAATTGGTTTTAGATTCTGTTACTGGTGAACTGCTTCCAACAGAGAAAGAAATTGTATTAAAAATGGATTTGCAAAAGTTCCACATCTTCCTGCTCTTCGGCCTAAGCGGCAGCAGATGAGCAGCTACGAGGACGGCTTGCTGGAAGAGCAAAAGAAAAAATTTACAAACCAAATAAAAATACAACAATTGGAATATGAACAGAAAATGTCCCTCCTACGTTTGGAGCATGAACAAAAAATGTAATGCTCAGAAAAGAGGAGGAATTTAATGGTGAAATGAGGGAGCTCCAACTACAGGAAATCCGACTAAAAATTGACAATTTAAAAAATTGTAAAGTTTAAATTTATTATATAATTAATTGAAAAACAATAAAATTTCTCAAAAATGTTAATGCAGATATTTATTTAATGTATGACAGTATAGAATGTATAACAGATGTTTTTTCCATTTTTTTACTGAATTTTTGAATTCACTTGTAACACAAAAGTGATACAATTTTTAGAAACTCAACTAACATGTAAAACATACCATAGCCATCATTATCTCCTAAATCTTTACGAATATTGAATAAGACAGCCATCGCTACAATAGCCGTCTTAAGGTGGAGTGTCAATCACGCGTTTCAGAGCGAACACGCCTTTGCGGGGATCGAGAAGGTGGAATTTCTATGCAGCGACTGCGACTGGCGAAGAACACGAAGATACCCGAGCGCCGGCTCTCGCACAGCACGTGCTGCGTACAGTGAACGTAAAATCTCAGTACGCTTTCAACTGTAAAAACAGTAAATGTTTTCGACATTCAAATAAAAAAAAATATTTTCATGTGAAAAAAGTTTTGAAGAATAATCTGTTAGTGTCTGTGCATTAGGGTTGTCAATTTGTTGTGTAAGTTGGAATATTAGTGTTGTTAAAACTGTGTGGTTAAACTAATATTAATTTCTAATATTATTATATTAAGCCTTAACAGGCTTAACATATACCATGCCGCCGACAAAACGATCCTGTAAATTTAATGATGACATACGTAAACAATATCCCTTTTTACAAAAGGGTGTGGCAGAGTCGGATGTTTATTGCAATAAATGTATGGGGCATTTTTCAATCGCACACGGGGGTAAAAACGATATTATACGACATTTGTCATCAGAAAAACACAAAAAAGCAATAAATATTGCTTCTACATCTACACCTTTGACTAATTATTTTCGTCATGATAAATTTGGTGAAAAGGAATCAGATCTCGCAAAATCAGAAGGATTGTGGGCCTTTCACACGGTACGTCATAATCACAGTTTTAACTCCATGAAGTGTACCTCAAAGTTAATTCAAAAAGCTTTTGAGAAGAAATTTTCGTGTGGAAGAACAAAATGTGAAGCGATTATAAAAAATGTTATTGCACCATGGAGTCTCGATTATATCAATAAGGAATTGGAGGTTGTGCCATTTATTTCTATATTTTCGGACGCTTCTAACCATAAAGATATAAAACTATTCCCCACTTTGGTAAGATATTTTCACCCAAAAACAGGTGTTAATATAAAATTAATAGATTTTGTGAGTTTACCGGGTGAAACTTCAGATATGATACAGAATTCTATTCTAGAAATTTTAAACAAACATAATATAACAGACAAAATCGTCGGCTTTTGTGCTGATAATACGAACACGAATTTTGGTGGTGTTGCCCGTGCAGGACGCGGCAACGTATTTTACAAGCTGCAGGAAAATTTAAAGCGACCGATTGTCGGAGTCGGTTGCGCAGCGCATATTGTACATAATGCCATACAGACAGCGGTCGATCTCTTACCGATTGACGTTGAAAACATTGTCATTAAAGTATATTCATACTTTTATATATACACGGTACGTGTGGAAGAACTAAAAGATTTTTGCGAAGACGCCGAAATCCAGTATAAAAAATCTTGGGATACAGCAAAACGTGATGGCTCGCTTTATTGCCTGCGGTGGAACGAATTTTACAGATGTACAATCCACTGAAGTCGTACTTTTTGTCACAAGAAAATTTTTTTTTTCGGATAAATGCTCTGAGTTGTGGCTGAAATTTGTCCATAATCAAGCATCTATTTTCCACAACACAGTAAAAAAGATGGAAATATTAGTTTTGCTGAAGTGTCGGATATATATTTTGAATTAAAAGAAAAATTGGCAAGTAGATTGCTAGAAAATTTTATATCCATCATTAAAAAAGCAACACTTATCCAAACTAGAAGAAGAGGGTCTTATCAACAGAAATGACTTCATGGAACACGTGAGAAATTTTTTTCAGAACTGTATTCAATACTTAGATAAATATAGCCACCAATATGACAATTTTCAAAAAATAACTTGGATTCGTTTAAATAAACCTGTTACATGGGATGATATTGTAATTACTTTACAACTATACAAGGAAAGAGTTCAAGCCAAAAATCAAATTAATGAAGATGAAATGTTTGATGAAGTGCATACTTTAAAATCTTTTTTAACTAATGCAATGTTGTCAAAGTGGAGAGAAGGTAGCTAAGACACAGTGAAAAGATGGCAAGAAATTTTTGAACATTTTGATAATAATTCAATTCCATATAGTAACCTTTTACTACTCATTCAGTATGTGTTTTGTCTACCTGGAACAAATGGACCTATTGAGCGAGTATTCTCCCTTGTAAATGCAATGTGGACGTCTGAAAAAACGGCGCTTAAAATTGAGACTGTTCATGCAATGTTGCAAGTAAAATTTAATATGGGAAAATGTGAGGACTTTCATGAAATTTTGAATTCTGACTCTGAACTACTGAAGAAAATTCACAGTGTGCAAAAATATGATTTTAAAAGACAGTGACATATAATTTAATATAATCTTAATATTATTATGATAAAACATTAATATTTTCCTCTTTTCCTTTTTTTATGACTTGTATTTTTCTAATATGTAATAAAATTATCGTTATTATTATTATTATAATACATTAATATTTTCCTCTTTTCCTTTTTTATGACTTGTATTTTTCTAATGTGTAATAAAATTATCGTTATTATTAATATGATAACACATTAATATTTTCGTCTTTTTCTTTTTTTTTATGAATTGTATGATAATTGAAATGTAAAAAGTGAGTGTGTTAAATAAGAAACAAGGTGAACTGTGAACTGGGGCATAGTGACTTATTTAAAACAAATTAAAAATACACACATAGTTGAAAGTTTAAATGTATTCAGTATGATCTAAGATAGTCTAAGTATTATTTTAAAAAAATTTCACCAACATAAATTAATTCTATTCAAAGTGAGATTTTCCACTAAAATGGCGCGAAGTGGGGCGGTTACGATACACAGATAAAAATGGTAGGTAGGAATTTTTTTTTGATCCTAAAAAATATCCCGCATTCAGTTATCCAAAAGTTGGCAGCCTTATCCTAAAGACGAGTACTACAAAGACCAAAACATAAAAGATAATGTGTGGAAGGAAATCGCCGGCATTTTGAACCAATCAGGTAAGTCACGCAAATAAAACAAATATTCTCGTTGGTAAAGGGCATTTAACTTTTTACTTCTTTGTTATGGATGATAAAAACTGAAAACTGAAAAAAAATTTAAAATGTAAAATTTTGATATTTTTGACATATTATTCTGAAACTATACGAGCTAGATCAAATTTGCATGATAAATATTTGTAGAAAATAATAAAATGAACAATTTACAAAGAATAAACTTTTTGTGCAAACCTCATGGTTTTCGAGAAAAAATCGGGGAAAGTAACAACATGATGGTCACATCACCATTTTTCTTTAGTAAATTATGAATAAAATTATACATAAATTACTTTCTTCTAGATTATGTTTATTTCTTAAGAATATTTTAATTGAATTTATTTCATATAAGGATACATTTATGTAGTAGAAATATCAGTTTGATTCACTTTTTGTTTCTGCCAAGGAAGTGAGCCTCGTGACTGTTAAAGTAACGAGTAAAATCATCTCTGACAGTAAAACCTTCCCATAGGATCCAATATCAATCATTAAAAATTTATAGTTGGCATCTACAAACGCTAGTAGTACGATGGAGAAAAAATCTTTGTAGTTGAAAACAGAGATCCACTTATTCCGGGACAAAATATGCGCACGTGTTTTCCATCTACGGCTGCAATGCAATTCGGATAATTCCACGTACGGGAAAATTCTGCAGCACTTCTCAGAAGATCGTTTCTTGTTGGCACTGGCATAAAAATATGCGGAAGTCGTTTACTCAATAGGTGTAATACCTGCTTCACAATGCGGCTAATGTATCCTGGCGATATGCGAAATGCAAATGAAAGAGATGCAAATGACTCTCCTGTTGCCATGAACCTGACAATAAATTTAAAGTTTATTCATATCTTATTTGTTACTATGAAATGTAATTTGAATAGATTACGTAAACATATAACTGTTTGTTTCGATATTGCAGTTGATGAATGTAAAAAGCGTTGGAAAAATATTCGTGACACATACAACAGACGAAAACGAATCGGAAGGGATGGGAACAGGGTCCGCCAGGAGTACTAAAAGTTCTAATTGGTATTCGAATAATGTACTATCTTTTCTTAATACTGTGGCACATGAGCGAAGGTGAGCACTTGCAGAGATTGTGGCTTTCATGCAATCGTATCACATTATTTACTTATACTTATACACTGTCTATTTCAGAAGTACATCAAATGTAGCTTTTTCAAATACTAGCAGTAGCCGCTTTGACGAAGGCGCTTCAGAAATGAGTCAGAATGAGCCAGGAGATACTCTTCAAACTCAACAAGAAGAGACACTGGAGGAAGCCATTTTAGGAGAGGATATTTCCCCAACAAATTCTAACGTGAATATCCAGGAAAAAGGGACACTAGGAAGTGTGATATCTCGTTCAAACTGTTCAAAACGGCAGAAATTAACTGAAAAGGTTTTTGATATAATTCAACGGAATACTGAAGCAAGGTCAGAAAGACACGGAAAATTGTTAAATGTTATTCAAACACCAAATGCCGAGGAACATCCCATTGATTCATTTTTCAAAAGTATGGCTGGATCTGTTAAGCAACTTTCTCAGTCTTCTCAAATACGGGCTAAAATGGAAATTTGTCGAATTGTTGGTGAGCTAGAACTACAGGAACTGCAGCAATCATCAGCCGGCATTTCTAGCGTACCACAACAATACTCACGGCCATCGACTGCCAGTCCATCATTACAATCGGTCTCCTTTCCTGGGACACCTGCCAGCATCAACGAACCTCCACACACACCAGCCAGTATTTATATAGCGTCACAACCAAGCTCACGGCCATCTACCAGTTTCTCAACGTATTCACTCTCTTCCCCTGAGAGCCCTGCCAGCTTGAGTGAACTTCAGCATTACACTTATTCTTCACAATCAGATTTGACTCTTGTTCATTTAAAATAAATATGTGTTATGAAATAAAAATAAACTTACCTTAGTGTTAATCCTAGTTTTTCTTCCGGGCTTATAGGGTGTCTTATAAATCTACATGATTTCTTCTTCAGGTCATCATCAACCAGGGATAATACAAAATTGAACTGATTGATGTTAAGACGAAAAAAACTTCTGAACTTGCTGTCGTCTTTTAAAAGATGTCTTTGAACCAACATGGTTTGAAAACCTTCCTCTTCTCGGGTACTGAATATATCATGGGGACTGCTTCTCAAAGAATCTAACATTAGCATTAGTAAGAGCTCTTCCTCCTCCTCCTCTGCCTCTTCATCTTCTAAATCGCACACCAACAACACTGCTTTCTCCATAATTCGTTTATGAAGTACTGAATACGCAAACGAAAGCGGCTACGATCGCTTAATTGACACACGAACAGGTCATTGCAGCCGCATGTAAAAGCCGCACGTCTATAGCCGCGCGGCTCTAGCCGCACCAGCCGCGTGATTGACACTCCACCTTTAGCAGTAGCTAAGTTTATTTGCATGTTATTTCGGAGGGCTCGAAACATGCCTTTCCACTCGCCGAAACATCTTTCCACTGTTATTCGGGTACGATTTTGAGAATAGTTATACCTCTCCTCGGGAATGGTACGGGGGTTCAAAAATGGTGTGAGTAGGTATAGTTTATTGGGATATCCTGAATCACCTAACAGAAGTCCACCGATTCTCGAAGCCTGTAACAGAAGTTGAAATGTAAAGTTATATAGTTATATAGAACTACTTATCATGAGGATGATTGCAATATTTTTATTTTATAAATCATATCACCTTAAACTCTACTTTGATAGCGCAACTATCCCATATCCGTGCATCATGAACACTACCTCTCCAACGGGCTACAATGTCCATGATTCGTCTGTCAGCATCACAAATTACTTGAACAATCAATGAATAGAATCCTTTGCGATTGCAATACAATTGCGCTACATCACGGTTAGGACATTTTATTTGAATGTGCGTGCAATCAATGCAACCTACAACTTTAGGAAACTGTGCCAAATTATAAAATTTCCTCTGATTGTCTTTTACTCTCTAGGGAAATTTTATAAAAGTTGGTAAATGTTCAGCAATTGCCTCTGAGACGTCACGTACAATCCTGTACACAGTAGACTGAGATAGGCCATGTAGATCACCAATAAGCAAAGTTTATGTACTTTTATGTTATTAACACCAGCTTATTACTTACCTAGTTCTACTTGATAACACCCCTTGGCATAATAGCGCAATGTTACTAAGACTTGAAGAGTTGGTGAAGTATCAGTTATGCGATTAGCCCTCGTCTCTAATCTGGCTGACACCAAATTAACAACAAAACGTACTGCTTCTTTAGTTAGACGATAACGACTCCTAAATTCTCGGTCATTAAAATATTCGAAGGGATCTATACGTTGCCGGAAAACTCGTGGATTATGATCTCTTACATTTCTCACTTCCCTAACTTCTAAAATGTCCTCTAAATGATCAAACGCGTCCATTATTAAGCACTATTTGGCACACGCACTATTAAATTACATACAAATTGCGGGGAATGTTGTCAAAATATAGGTTAAATATGCTTGTAAATGAGCCCTGGACCACATTTATACTGGATACACCTCTAAAAGCGCCTATAAATAGGAGGTATAAATTACATTTTTGAACTAAATGCGCCTCTAAAGTTACCTCTAAGGAAATTCTTACAATCGGTCCTAAATGTGGGGTATGAATAGGGTCACATTTAGAGTGTCATATAAGAGCACGTGTATTTATCCTTAAATGTGAGGTATGAATGTGGGCCTTAGAGAACATGTGTTCGTGTAAATGTATAAAAAAAAGTGAAATATGTTCCGCATAAGTAACCTTGAAAATTGCGTGTTACCATATGGTAACGCCAGGACTTTGCTCCTACTAAACTCTTTTCTTTTTTTTTCGTTTAGCGGAGGACTTACTCTTGAAGAGGCAATGAATATTGCATATGAAGAAGAAAATATAACGGATATTTTCATTACTCCACCTGAACCACATGTTCTTACTGATGAAGATTCAGGTGATGAAAATGAAGTAGTGCCGGATCATTTTACAGGTAGACAATTAAGGCAGAGGTAAAATTTTAAAAATGCTGCTGATCGCGACGAATGATTTGAAGATACTGACGAAATTGAGGAAGAACTGGAAAATAAACATATCAGTGAACTGGTGAATGAAAAGTGTTTTTCGTACGAAACTTGCGACACGAAAAATATTGAATGGATTCATGGAGATATGGTAGACAATAAGAACAAATTTCCTGCTTCAGATTATTCTGCATACGTTGATATGTCAGCTATTGACCTGTTTGAGTTATTTTTTGATAACTCTGCTATTTCCTTATTAGTGGAAGAAATATTACGGTATGTATTGTTTTTAAACTACCCGGATCCGCAAGTATCTTTTGATGAAATCAAATGTTTCATGGAAATTTTGATTGTAAGTGGTTACAATGAATTGCCCGGCAAAAAATTTTATTGGGCGTCGGAAGAAGATATGAAAAATGAATCGATCAGCAATGCAATGAGACGAGATCGATTCGTTCAAATAATGCGTTTCTTGCATTGCACCGATAATTAAAAAATGGATGCATCGGACAAATTATGGAAGCTCAGGCTCCTAATTTCGATTATCCAAGAAAATTGTCTGAAAATTTTTATTCCGGAGCAACATTTGGACTACGATGAATCCATGATAAAGTACTATGGGCATCATGGATGCAAACAGTTTATCCGTGGTAAACCTGTTAGGTTTGGCTATAAAGTTTGGAGTCTGAATTCCAAAGAAGGGTATTTAGTCAATTTTGAAGTGTACCAAGGCAAAAGATTTATAGGAAATCAACATCATGAAACGCATTTCGGTAAAGCGGCTGCACCATTTGTTGATATGTTAGAAAAAATGGCTAATAAATCTCTACCCTATAAATTTTACATGGACAATTTGTTCACGGAAATACAATTATTTAATTTTTTAAGGCTTAATGGATATTCAGGTACAGGTACCATAAGAGATAACAGAATTCCCAAAAATTGCTTGCTAAAATCAAAAACAGAAATGAAAAAGGAACCTAGAGGAACATTTCGTTCCTGCATTGCTAAAGATACAGGAATGATTTTTGTTCGATGGGTGGCTAACATTGTTGTTACTGCTGTATCTACTAATTATGGTGTCCTGCCTACATCAAATGTAAAGCGATTTTCACAGGCGGACAAGAAAATAGTTCACGTGCCAAGGCCAGATCTTATTGGCCAATATAATGCATATATGGGAGGTACTGATCAAATGGACAAAAATTTAGGAAGATATCGCATTTCTATCCAAGGCAAGAAATGGTGGTGGTGCATTTTTACCTGGCTGATTGACGTTGCAATTTGTAATGCATGGATGTTGAGGCGTAAGTCGGCAAAAACGCATTCGGATCAGTTGTCATTTAGGCGTGAAATTGCTCAAACCTATTTGCAAAAGTATGGAGTCCTGCAGTAAGGGGGCGGCCGACCAGCTACATCTAAGAATAGTGTTTCTTGTAACCGAATATCCGACATCATCATATATGATGGAATGAATCATATTTTGATATACACCAGACAAAAAACGACGGCGATGTGCAGGAGAAGGCTGTGCATCAAGTATACGAACCATGTGCCTCAAATCTAATGTAGGATTATGTCTTGAATGTAATTTAATATTTCATACTAAGTAAAATTGAAGGCTCTGCAGCAACAAAGATGTATCTGTATTTTTTTAAGTTTTACAGGAGACAGTAAAATATAAATATTTTTTTTTTATTAACTTTAACTTTAATTTTTTTTTACAATAGTCTAAAACAAAGAGAATCAATTATTTTTAGGTGCTAAAAACTTTAAAAAAGTTTGCCGATTAACGTTTATATTTATTTAAATAATGCAGATACCTCCTTATTGCCCCCTACGGTCCCAAAAAAACAAGCACAAAATTTTTAATTTTTTTTTTATTAAAACCAAAGAAAATTGTTCACAAAACTTTACAAACATATTTTACACTTAAATATAAAATTAATCAGAAACATATAATTCGCTATCATAAGTGACATCAGTGTCTAGATCAACTGATGTTTGACCATCTTGCTCCGACACCAGAGAGGTGTAATAAGCCATGTCTGCTCTGGGGACGTACCTGTCGGCAAGATGCATAACATTATTATATTTTGCCTTCTTAAGAGCTAGAGGATGAGTATATAATAGTTCTCTCTGTATTTTAGGGCACTCATTAGGTTGCTTTTGAATAATGAAGTCGGAAAAAATCAGTAAGCTGCTTGTTGAACTGCATTTGATTTGGGTGTGTTCATTCGAATATTGAAAGACCCTATACTGTGATATTTTAAACTTTTCTTTTTCTTTATTGATGATAGTCTTTTTGAAAAAAGTTCCAAGTGTGTCAACAAAATTAAAAATAATATTTTGTGTAACTGGAATCACAACAAAATTTTTAGGGCTACTATTTTTATAATGTTTAATATACTCTGAAGGTATAAAGATTCTTTCTATTTTACGAACGTGCTTTTCAACTATCCCAAAGCACCTATCGCAAGGTAGGAAATTGTATCCAGGTTCTGGAAACCTGTGTACAATTTTCTCAAAGCGACCTGTTTTTACCAGAGTATACAAATATTGGACTAAAGTTATAATTTTTATTTTGAGCACCGCAATTATCTGAAAATAAGTACCGAGTGTTAACTTTTTTGTCTATTATATTTTCGAAATAGTGGTCCAAAAAGCTTATGGTCTCGTTAGGAGTTTTTTTACCAGCTACTTCATCGTACATATAAAAATGGACCTTGCTGTTTTTTGATGAGTGTATACAAAAGTTGTACATCCATATTTGTCTTAAATAAAAAGCGTCTCCTGCAGGAACCTTTGGCAAAGGAGCATTCTGCTCGTGGTCGAAACAAAGAGTATCAACATGTGGATTATCTCGACTTAACTGTGCTTTATCATTTAGATCATCAAAAAAAAATTTTACTTTCGTTTGGTGAACATTTTTTTTTTTAATGTCATCTTGTAAGAGATTATCTCTACCCTTTAATTGAGTATCGATTCTGTCACACACCTGGCATGTGTCAGATCTAGGATATCCAAAACTTATGTTGAAGTTAGCTTTGAAAAAGCGAAAATAAAAGTCGTATGAAATTTTAGGTTTATGAGCACTTTTTTCTTCTGTAAACCAATATTTATATACATCCGGCTCGTATTTTTGTAAATAAAGCTCATGCATTTTTTCAAATTAAGCTCAGGAGATAAGTAGTATTTTTTTATATTTTTTGATCTACTATAATGAGACGTCCTGCGTGGAAAGCTTTTAATATGATCGGAAATTTGCATAATAATTTCAGGTAAAATGCTGTTGGGTCTGTTGTGATGTTTACCCCTCATATCAGGAGGTGTAGTAGTTGAACTGTTAATAGTTATAGTTGAAACTCCATGCATAGCACATAACCCTTTTTTACAAACTCGTTGTTGGAAAGTGCCCAAGCGAACCTAATTAAAAATGTGGCACGTAAGTAATGTAGATATAAAATATAGTAAAATATTTCTTACCATGAATACGGAAGAACTCTTTTTACGATTGCCCGCACTTCTATTCAGATTGATCAGAAGATAAATATCTTGCTGTATCTTATCACCCATTTCGTTAAAGTTTTTTTATTATTACTGCACGTTTTTCTGCTGGAACTTTTTCAAAGCACTTGAATTTACAATCGCAGGAATAGCCCTCGCCGAAACATGTTTATTTCTTGAACTGGTGTGTTCTTTTCCTTCTGCAAGTAGTCGTTTTCTTATGTTTCTCTTCCAGTTTTGTTCGTTTCTAAATTTTCTTTTTTTTACAACACAAGCACTACTGTCGTCACTATTTCCGTTCTCACTTAACGATGGTTCATAATTGTCACTGGATCCACTGCTAAATGGTTCTTTCTCACTTTCTAAATCACTCATTTTGTAAGAGGCGAATTAACATGTGCTTTACAAAATATTGCAGGTTACGTTTATATGGTACATTACAAATGAAATGCCCTTGCCATTTGGTGCAACATCAATGTATATGGTACACATGTTGCCTAGTTGCGCCAAATAAGATTCGAGGTATGTGTAAAATCGACAACACAGTAAAAAATGTAGCCGATAGAAACTCGTTTGTTGCACCAAAAGATAGAGGTAATTTTTGTTTGCAAAATAACGCACATAACTCATTTTTGTAAAAAATACAGATACATCCTTGTTGCTGCAAACTCCTCAATTGTTATAAATTATTTAATATTTAGCTTTTTAGAAATGTCTGTATTTTTAATTTTTTTAGCTATTTTTCAATTAATACATTTAAATTTCTTTACCTTATAATAAACGCCTAGCGGTACCATATGGCAACGGCCCATATTTCTGCCAATATTGAAAATGAAATGAAAATTCATGTTTTCCGTACATAGTAATGTACACATTAACAAGAAATTACGTTGCTTGCAATAGAATTATGAGAATAGAAAACTTCGTCCTTTAAGGGTTAATAATTAATTTCATTAAGTATATATCGCTGATATATACCGGGTGTTCATGTAATTGAGTTTTATTAATAATTAACTTCATTAAGTATATATCGCTGATATATACCGGGTGTTCATGTAATTGAGTTTTATTAATAATTAATTACATTAAGTATATATCGCTGATATATACCGGGTGTTCATGTAATTCAGTTTTGTCAATAATTAATTACAATAAGTATATATCGCTGATATCTACAAGGTGTTCACGTATTCGCGTCTTATTAATAATTAATTACATTAAGTATATATCGTTGATAGTATATACCGGGTGTTCGTGTAATTAAGTTTCATTAATAATTAATTACATTAAGTATATATTTTAGAGTAGAAATTATCCATTATTACTGGGTGAATGATAAAGAGGTTAGCCAAAAAAGGTACGTCCCAGTATAAATTTATTTTATTTTCCGGACTAGTTTCGGATTTTATTAACAAAATCCATCTTCAGCAATAAACTACAAATTAAAAAAACGGAGTAAGATTTATGCGTGTTATTAGTATAAAGTAAAATAATTATTATAAATTAAAGTGAAAATATAAAACATTGGTATAAAAACAATGGCATAAAAACGGAATTTCAGGTAATAAAATCTAGTTACAATATATGACGTGTGATCTGTTGGTTAATTAGTAAGGTATAAAAATAGTTTAATTATAGAGGTAAAACAAAAGGTATAAAATTTACTTACACGTCTGGCTTATATAATTTTTGGGGAAGTGTGCCCCTAGTAGCATGCTTAACAATTAATATGTTATTAACAATCTAAAACAATAGTATGAAACGGTTGATTAATTGCGTTTTTAAAGAGAGTATTGTAGAAAAACAGGTATAAAAAGGTGTATAATTAAATGTATGTGTACTTACGATTCAGATTAAATATAAATTGAAGAACTATAAATAATTGTCAATCATAGACCGTGAAAAAACAAATATGGAGGACTTGTCCGTGGACGGAAAGATGATAATATAAGTAAAAAGACTAGGCGGGTTGGGGAATAATGGGGAATTATTAATGGTTTTATTGGTAAGCTTGAAATGATAGTTATAGTATACGGCAGATAAGAACGCAGGTCTTGTGGTTTTAGACAAAGCCGACTACATTAAAAAAACCGAAGATTATATTAATGACAACCTTTTTATAACATTACACAACAACCCCTTACCCAAATTCATCAATAAAACAAAAGCCTTGATTAAAGCCACAAAGCCACAGCTACCAAGTCCGTTGTGGTCGTAAAAGGGAAGGCCGCCCCCAAACACAGGGCGGACCCGTCGCACGGTCGTGAATGCCAGTGGTTCCCAATAAAATACCCATTCAAAGCAATACAAACATTATTTTGTTTGTGATTGAATTGTTTTAGATATACATAAGACATTAAACAATGTTTTTCTCCAACCTCACGAATATGACACTAAATTATCAAGTTATTTAGAACAAAAAACGGCACATTTATGGATACTGTACAAATGTATACGTAAAACGTCCTAGGAAAAAAAACGCCAGGACAACTGATAGGCTGGTGAATATCAGTTGTTCATTGTGGTCCAAACCAAGAATGAAGCTATATTATGGGCACATGATTTCATCTAGTACTCTGCCTTTAATAAATGTCAAATAATTATGATTTGACATTTGTAAGTAAAATGGCACAAGTCACGTATGTTGATAGTAAATTGCCTTCTACACCACCAAATATTATAGAATCAGCGAATAGTGCCACATTAGAACTGCTTCCTGCCAAATCAAGAGAGGTGTACGAGAATTCCTATAGGCGATTTATGGAATGGAGAGAACTTCAAAATGTGTCGTCTTTTTCGGAAAATGTGTTGATTGCATATCTTTCCGATTTATCCACCAAAATGAAACCATCCACTTTATGGGGACACTATTCCATGTTAAAGGCAACTATTAATGTGAAAAATGGTATTGATATAAAACAGTATCCCAAACTTGTACCATTTTTAAAGAGGAAGGCAGATGGATATCTACCCAAAAAATCAAAAACTTTGACGAAAGAAGAGATTAATAAATTTCTTTCTGAAGCCCCCGATAATAAATATTTAATGATTAAGGTAAGAACGTTAAATTATGTAATAATTTTATCTTAGTTTATTCAGTGTGTTTGTATTTTCAGATTGGTCTCATTTTTGGAATAGCAGGAGCACTCCGGCGCGATGAAATGTCGAAAATTACCATAGCAGATATCGACGATTTAGGGTCTGCATTATTAATACGGATTCCAAACACGAAAACGAAGAAACCAAAATCATTTACAGTCACTGGTAACACATATTTAGGCATTTATAGAAAATATATCGCTCTCCGCCCCCCCCCCCCCCCCCCCCCAATATGAAGGAAACTCGTTTTTTTATTAAATACCAAAATGGTAAATGCCATAGACAGGTTGTAGGGGTTCATAAATTGGCGTCGATTGCGCAAGAAGTTGGTACCTTTTTAAATTTGCCGGATTTAAAATCCTACACAGGCCACTGCTTGCGACGCACTTCAGCCACGCTGTTAATTAACGCAGGTGCCGATTTAACTGCCTTAAAAAGACATGGAGGTTGGCAGTCCAGTACTGTGGCCGAGGGCTATATAGACGATTCAATTTCGAACAAATTGGAAACTGCAAACAAAATTTTCGACTTGAATTCACCCAGCACCACAGCTGTTGCCAGCACTTCCTTTGTTTCAAACATAACTGAAAGCAGAACTGAATTGGAACAAATGAACTTGAAAGTTGCAAGTTCAGGTGCTCCAATTCAGTTCCAAAATTGTCCGAATTGGTCAAATTGTAATATAACAATCCATGTTAATAGTTCAAAATAATTAAATATGTAAATGCTTATAATTGTTTCTCAAACTTTGTTTAATAGTGAATAAATTTCTTATACATATTTTTTTGGCAAGATCGCAATTCTTGCTCGTCCCGAAAACTACCATTTTTTGTACTAATTAAACAAATAACTATTTTATAGCAATCGTTTGGAATCATTAACTTTACTGTGAACACAGAAAATGTGGACGATGAATCCGATCTCTTAAGTACATATTAATGACTTTTAAAGGTTGACAAATGTAATGTTATCACAATCCATAGGATTGTGATTTGTTTTAAAAGTGATTACTGCTTTCTGCATGGGCATCGTTAAAATTCAGGCGATTAGTAGTTAAGTAAATTCAAAACAATTTGAACATTTTCAATACATTTATGACTTTTTAATTACAGTCCTAATTGAACATTGTGGATATTTAAGTATGATTCGTAAAGATTACAGATTCAGTCTCAGTTTTTATGTTGAAGTGATATAACAATAGCATCGAGAAAAGTTTTGAGCGAAGAAGGGCGGATGATATTATTAAATGTGTTAGACTATTTATTTTTGTGCTGAACGTGAAAATGGTGGACCACTGACGTCGATAAATAAAGTATATGAAAGAACCGCGAGTGCAATGCAAGTTTCAACAAAGACAGTTCAAAGAGTTTGTGCACAACGCAAAAGTGGTGAATGCCTCACAATTAAAAGGAGGAATAGATCAGCACCTAAAGTGGAAAATATGCCTGATGCGGTAAAAGGAGAAATCAGAAAAATCGTGTACGAAATGTATACTCAGAAAAAGTTTGTGACGGTTGATGGAATTCTTGATGAAATCATACGAAAGGAATTATGCGAAATTGGAAGAACTTCGTTGAAATCGTTGCTTCACTTAATGGGATTTAGATTTAAAAAACATAATAATAGACATATTTTATGCGAACAAGCACATATTATTTCAAAAAGGATGTACTTCTTAAGATCATTTACATATAATCCATATCCCAGCAATGTTGTCTTTTTGGACGAAACGTGGATATTTGCGAAAGGAAGTGGAACCGTGAAGAAGACCTGGAGTGATGGAAGTATTCAGGCTTCCAATAAATCTGTGAATCCATTATCACTAGGAAAACGGTTCATTATTTTGAATGCAGGGAACTCACAGGGGTTTATTCCTAACTGTTGCTTGGTATTTCCTTCAAGCAATTCATCCAGTGACTACCACAAATCAATGAATTCCACATTGTTCGAAGAGTGGTTTGAAGAGTCACTTTTAAAAAGTTTGGAGGAACCTTCCATCATCGTGATGGATAACGCCTCGTACCATTCAAGACAATTAAACAGGTGTCCGACAAGTGCGTCAAAAAAAATGATATTATTGAGTGGCTTAGGGAACGCAACATACATTTAGAGCCATATATGACGAAAAGTGAGCTGTTACCGATACTTAAAATAAATAAACCCCGTGTTCCAACGTATGCAGTCGACATTCTGGCTAAAAGATATAAACATTTTTTACGATTACCGCCATATCATTGTCAGTACAATGCTATTGAGAAGGTGTGGGGGATTGCAAAAAATCATTATGATAAAATTATAATAGCAACCTCAGGAAATGATAATGACGTTCAGCATTGTTGGAAAGCATCCCTCGACCAAGTTCAGTACAAATAAAATTATTAATGATGACTTTGTAAAACAGTGTGTAATGGACGACGTATTACCACTAGTAATATCATTAAATAGTGATGATTCGTCCTCGGATTTGACAGAGTCAGATACTGACTGTGCTAGTGATTTGGATTAAAAAATATTAGGAATTAAGTATAAAATTGTTTACGTTTTGTAAATATTATTGTATTGTTTTTTTTATTTGTAAGTAATTTAAAACTAACATTTTATTATTTTGTTTTTGTAATTAGCCGCTGTTTTATTTTGCTTTTGTTGTACATAAATTGCGTAACATTTTAATTTTGCTTTTATTTTCAACCCATTTTGAATCATTTGAAATAACGTTTTCATTCACGACAATACATTTTGGGATAATTACAACATTATTTAACATTCTCGGTTAAATAAACACGTGGAATTAGTCGATGGTACTTTTAAAAACCTTTTGAGAGCCACTCATTCAAATATCGAAGCGGACGTTGCAACAAGCAACACCAATGGGTGACAGGCCGAGTTGTAAATATTATTGCATGCAATATACCTGAATACCAATGAACTCGGTTTGGGGGTAGGACCTACCAGCTTTCATTTATTACCTCAACGGACTTGCTAAATCGCCGCGATTATAGTTGGTTCCTTGGTTTTGTTAATAAATCGCTCAGTTCTGGGATTAAATGTAATGGGATAACGTTATCACCAAAGGTACCCAACGGTTGCACGTCGTGCTTGTTTTGTTCAAGTGTATTTTCTAAATCGTGTCATTTAGCATAAATTTTGGCAAAGTGGCATTGTCCTGTTTAAAGGTATTTTCTAAATTGTGTCATTCCCCTCGGTGGATTTTCACCGTGAATAAAGCTTATGTTTGTTTTACATAAATAGTTTGATTAGTAGAACTAACCCCGGCTACTCATTTAATCGGCCTTCATAGGGTTCATGATTACTTTGCCAAATGATCACTAATCGGTTTGTGAGTCATGTGGCGCCTCCTAGTTTTCGTTTAGTTGTTTGAAATTAAACCCCTCCTACTCTACTGACTGTAGCTGAGCCCGATTAGGAAGCTGAACTTATTTGAAACTGTGCTGCGATAACTCTTAACGATGATATGGGGTTCTGCTCTACGTAACATAAAATGTTGAGTTTCATCTCTTCCGTTAAAATGTGATTTCCTTTAGCCCTTTTAATGTGAAAATTACTCACCGGTATTGTCAAAATGATGGACAATATTACAAATTGATGCTCGGATACTCAACCGAAAACAAATCTATTATACGTCGAATGCTGTTCCCACTCTTGTACCAATTAATTATCTGTATTCTTTCCGAAGTGGTGTAATACATTTTTATTAATAACACAATTTTGCCAATTAAATAAAACTGAGTGTAAGTATGGTTGCCTACATTGTCAAAACATTGCAATGCGTTGATGTGATTATTATAACATAGAACATAGACATTAACAATCATATGTTCTGAGTTAAAAAAAGACCCTGTATGTGAGGTTGTATTGCGGTAGGATATTCGGGGGTCATTTGTTTTTTATATCTTCGTACTTGACCATTTCGAAATAAAAACAGGAATCTGGTTAAGTTTTGATCGGTGGATGTGTTTTACCTGCGTATGTTTGACATTTGATGTGAAGTAGGAGTAAATCATGTTGAGTATTCCAATGGGCCTTTAAGCACTATTAAAATCACTTTTACCACCACGACTGCCTTTCCCGAATCGAGAATTACATGTATTAATAAAAGTTGTTGTAAGTTCGAAAGTTTTTGAATAATTCCTGAAATCTTAGTAAAAACCTTTAATTATTATTTTGTTCACTCAAGTAAAACGAATCTGAATCTTTTGAAATAAATTATGTCGCCCCATTTATACGTGTTGATTGTTATTTAAAACCTGTTATTACTTTTTTGTACTATACGCGTTGAAACATTTTCAATTTTGATATGAGATCCCTTATTTTAAAAAATATTTTCTTTTTTGTTGTGTAAATGTACATTGTTTCTATTATTATTATTACATTAATACTGTCATTATTATTATTGTTGTTGTTATTTCTTACAATTCAAATTTGCTTCGAGAATGTAAGCCAAACATGCGGTATAATATGGAGCCGTTATTACCATTTTCAATAAAGCCATTTTTTTAACTTATTCAAAATTACCTTACGGCAGCATTTCGTATCGTTTAAATAATTGAATATCTATGGTTCCCATTTTGAAATTCGTGTGTGTCGCCTATTCAGCTCCCAATGTACCATTGTACTTCCTATAAATTTTACCTTTATCGATACAACCTTAATATTATTGATCACCTGACGTGTTTCTTTGATTATGAAATCATTTTTCGAATTTGTTGATTTTTATAAATCAATAACGGTATTATTATTATTATTATTACAAAGAACTGCATTCCGCTCCTCTCTATTTTCATCGCGTTTTGTTTAATTTTTGTACTCTTTTAATTCTTTCGCTTGCAGCCATAGTTGTCAGCATGTTGAGTCAGCAGTTCCCATTGTTCATTTGCCCTTCCATGTTACTATGTGGCGGTATTTTTGGAACAATATTATTTTTATAAATCAATGTATCGCACATTTAATTTTACTTTTTAACTCAATATAGCACAAAATTATATCAATTTATCCGCATTACATTAGAGGGCAAACTGCATAGTATTTAGAATATTTTTTTAATTTTTATGTTGTTATGGTTTTTGGTGATGGTTTGTGGATTACGCCTACAGGGGGTACCACATAAAAAAGACGTTCCACAATTTCACGACTGTAATTATTTAAATTTTAGGTTTTTTCACTACTTAACCACCACTACTAACAATTATGTTATATTTCATCTATTAATCCTAACCCCTACATTTTATTATAGCGTTAAAATAATCAGGTCATTGTTAATGTTATAATCTACACTTGTAAAGGTTAAATTGATAGCCACAGACACCACCATATAACACACCTTAAATTCAAATTCAAAAATTTTACCGCCAATTTCACGGTATCATAGAAACAGGGTTGACACTATTTTTGCGTGCTCTCTCTGAAGTTGGCTTGTACATCGGCCATTACAATCTAACCTAGCTCACCACCACTGTTAGTCATTGCCTCGAACAAGCATGTCCGGCGATGTGTGTTTGTAAAGTTTGTAAATTTTAATCTTGCGACATCAACGTTTTTAACAAGTTTTAATATGTTTAACTATTATTTCATCGAGCCATTTTATTAATCCCGAATGTATAACGGTTTATTTTTCACATCTTCCATGTAAGTAGTATTTTCGCCAACACGTGTATAACCTCAAATCATTAACTTATAATTATAAGCTAGCGAACCGGATTAATAGAAGGGCTTTTATTTTACGATGCAGACGATCACACTTAATTCCAACACACATTCGGAACAACTCACACAATCTGATGACTCTCATGGACATAGACGAAAGAAAACTAGGAGCAACAATACTCAATTTCAATAACAGGTTGGGGAATAAAGTCTTAAATTTTGAAATAAAAATAACAATTAACGAAATTAAACAATTAGAAAGTAGCTTAAATAACATCAAACTAACCACTAGTTCTTCCTTACCACCACACATTTATAACGAATATAACTCTAGAATGCGTTGCAAGTATAAAAACATGTTTGCCTCTGTTAAATCCCTTAATCGTAAAAAGTTCAACGATTTGAAGGCCTCGATTGTTAAGAAGAGGTATTTTGTAAATAACGGCAAATGGCTTGTTAATTGTACTGACGTTGTCGTCCCCCAGGGAGTTAATACTTTACTCTCACTCGGCTTAAAGTTTTGCTTACCAGTCCAACCCAAAGATTTCAACATTTCATACTTTCTCAGCGACATTGAGTCCATCCTCGAGACCTCACCTGAGGATCAACATAGTTTCATTCTTGCAAAGGTCACTAATTTACTCACGAATTACATTCTCATCCCACACCCCCCCCCCTTATGTCTAATGCTCTTCAAGCAACAAATAGATTTTTAAAAGATAATCCATCATTACTAAGGCTGACAAAGATGCAGTCACAGTTTTGTTGAAAGGCAGATTATGTAGACAAATCTGAGCTATTGCTCCACGATACCGACACTTATTTTCGCCTGCCTAAAGATCCAACAGCGTCGATCCAGCGCAGTCTAACAGCTGGTAAAAGATCTAGGCAAACAAGGCTTACTTAACGAAACAACTGTCAAGAAAACAGTAACATATAGTGCGGTCGCACCGAAATACTACGGTCTGCCAAAAATTCACAAACCCGAGTTATCTTTACGTCCTATTATTTTTTCAATTAATTCTCCGACATATTTATTGTCTTGTTTCTTGTCGAACATCTCGGCTTCCTCTTTTTTCTGTAGAACTGATTATAATGATTATAATAATCTTCCACCCGATTTTGTGTTGATATCCTTAGACGTGGTCTCCTTATTCACAAATATCCCTATGGGTCTGATGATTAACATCATTGATTCAAATTTCAATTTAATTGCACCCCACACGGGTTTAGATAAAACTAGTGTCATTAAACTCATTAAATTCATTGGGGATAATAATTATTTCACTTATTATGGGTCTTTCTATAGGCAAACCTTTGGGACACCGATGGGTTCACCCTTGAGTCCAATACTGGCTCAAATCGTCATGGACGACTTACTGGATGCGGTCCTCTCTCAATTACCTTTTCCACTACCTTTCATCAAGAAGTATGTTCATGACTTAATTCTTGCAGTACCCCTCGAATCAGTTCAGCTCACTTTGGACACATTTAACACGTTCAATTTACACATTCAGTTTACAGTTGAAACGAAAGTCGGTGGATGCATACCCTTTCTCTATACAAGGGTTGTTAGGAGAACTGACAACACTCTTATCCTGGACTGGTACCGCAAGCCAACGAATTCCGGCCGTTATATCAATTTCCATTAAAATTCACCTTTCCGAGTAAAAATTAACACCTTATTAGGTTTAAAATCTAGAATCATTAAAATTTGCCATCACTCCTTCAGAGAAAAAAACCTACATTTATTGGCTGATATAGCGGTTAACAATGGTTTTCCACGTTCACTTGTGTCCAAACTGATGTTTAACCGACAGGATCCTATTGTTTATTCACAATCACAATAATAATATGCATATTTTTAACCTCGAAAAAGTTGGGATATTAGCGATTCCCTCTTCGAGATGGGTAATATTCTATTACTAACGTCTATTTCGAGGTACAGAAACATTTTGCGAACCTTTATTTCGAAATACAGAAACAGTCAATTGTCAGTTTATATAAACGTCAAATTGACATCAATCATGCGCTCGGTTCTCCAACGAATCTACTCTGAAGTGAATTTTACAATTCTGTTTAATTATGGATTACCATGTCATAACGGTCGCAACCATCCTCTTCATTAAGTACTTCTTATTTATAAGTGGATATTAATGATTTGTGCTCTTACACGAAACGGATTTATGCATATCTCAGGTTGGCAACATCCCAACAACCCATCAAGTGTCAAAACCGTAACCTCATAATAAATGCGCCTTCACAACAACCCGCGGACAGTAACGAGGACGGGAACGGAGGCGAAAATATAGCAAGCTTCTCGTTCCCGTTACCCGAAATTAGTTATTAGTTAGGTGAACATGCGAATCATTTAATTTTTGGTTCCCGGACCCGGATTGTTGTGAAGCGACCTTAAGGTCATTGTTCTCGTGCATATATTCCAATTCAAATGCAATAGTGATAGTGCAACGACGACGAGTGATTTTGACGACTGAACACGTTTACTGGGTCGCTATAAATATCAAATTAAATCAATCTTATTGAGTGGCTGGGCTTAATAATAAAATGTTCATGTAATTTTATAGGGTTAAGCATTAATCTGTATCGAAGTATTCAATACTGAATTCCTCTGTGAAAACAAAATTCTAACCTGGGTGAGCGAGAATTATTCAATTTTTTAGCCTGGCTATACACAGTCGAGTGCATTAAGCGGTTAAAGAAAATGTAGGTTAACAAGTTCAAAAAAGTTTTAAATCCGTCAAAGTACGACGAAGTTATAACCTCCGCCTGTAGTGAAGTTCGATAGAATTCTATTCTGCCAAATACGGAAGTCCATGACAGGACACGTATGCCCTTTAACGCGTTAATATGATATATGTTTACATGAAATACGCTCTTAGGAAGAGACCTGCCGATAGTAAGAAAGAAACATCAAGTGAAATAAATAAATGAAAAGGCGGTATTCGAGATGTCAAACAAGTTTCACAGCAATCCTTTTGAGAACGTTATAAATGTGGGCAAACACGATAAGGTTTACTGGAGGCCATGCCTTCCGGCCACTAAACCGGAGAGGCTAAACCTGTACTCTCGGCTCAGATATACATTTTATGTTTTTGCAGCTAGTTTTAGTCAGTCTTTTTTAAAGCGCTGACAGTTTTTTGAAGGGCGAGAGTTCTGATCTTGCCTTTGGGCCGATCGAACCACTGACGTTGCGATTTGCGTCCCAGTTCAATGGCCAGAAGGCACGCCTTCCGGCAAATCTTATTGTGTATGCCAACTTTAATAGGTAATTAGACTGGAGTAATTAAATATTCTATGTAACTGTATTATTTTAAATAATATCACTTTTTATTTATACACAGATATACATTGTCTAGTAATATTTAATCACAAAAGATGTCCCATGATTAATTGTATGGTTCAAATTTGTGTAAACATATGACACCGATATGTGCGTTGTGGATATCTTCTGTTATAGCTCTGCGGCGTAGTTGGCCTAATTTCTAGTAGCACATCTATTTCATATAATTGTACTTTAATGGGACTAGAATAGATAGTTCTGAAATCTCTTGAAAATTAAATGTCCACATATCAACCGAGTAAAATTGCATTTCCAAAATCACTTCTTTTAAATCGATACTTGACTGCTAAAATTAAAAATAATTGCTTCAAGTGCCGACTCTGGCCAATCATGGTTTAGTGACAATCGTAGTTAACTGTCGACCGAGAGCGCTTAACATGTAAATTGACAGTATATTACCTAAAAACTAGCGATAGTTATCAATATGAAATTAGGGTCTGTAATGATTAAATATAGGGTTTAACAATCGAACAATGAATAATGTATATAATGAAAATCTTATTAACTAGTCACAGTAAAAGATTAATAATGCATTATTAAATAATTAGGAGTGTTGACTGAATTGATTTAAATTAACTCGATTTCAGTATAGTTATGGTCTAACATTGCAAACTTGGAATTGGAAGAAAATACCAGAAAAGGAAGTGATATGATGGATTATGTCAAATAGGTGGATCTAGTATAGTAGCTGAGCTAGTGAAGTTGAATTCTTTCAGCTTTACTATCGACTAATGAACTAATTTACTAGCGGCTAGTAAATTCACCTTATGGAATGAATATTGCAATTATAATAGCTTACAACAAATATAATAATCAGTAGTTCCACCTATTTCACATTAGTCGTTGGATAAATTAGAGAGCTTGTAGCGAGTAATCTAACTAAAGACGGCTGCACGACAACCCGGGAACCGTAACACGTACCAAAAGTTAAATGATATTATCCACATGTTGACGTACACAGCTAATAACTAATTTCCGGTAACGGGAGCGTGAAGCTTGGTATATTTTCGTTCTCATTCCCGGGTTGTTGAGAAGCTGACACGAAATCCTTCAATTAGGTTATCAGTACAAACAACTTAGATAGGTTCTGCAAACAATAGGAAATAATAACAATGAAGTTAGCTAGAATAGTCACTTAAAATACCAACAGAACAAACGTTATAAAAATTATTTACTGCCAACTCGATTTATAATTAAGATTAACTACATTTATTTATTTATATGGTACACTTTTTACAATCAAAATATACATAAAAATAAACAGTGTGAAAAAGCAAATAATCAAATAATAATAATCATGCATTAAAATATAAACTGCATGTATTACTAATAGACTCTATTGTTCTTAAAGCCTACATTGATAAAAACAAACTATTGTTTATCAATTTATATAAGTGTCAAATTAACAAACAGAATTTAGTATTTAAAAATGTCCGATAGTGAAATAGAGTGCACCCCCCCCCCCCCAAATTAAGGGAAATAGCAGAAAATGCGGTAAAAAAATTATTACCACCAAAAAGCAAACCTCGCTACGAAAAAACATATAATATGTACAAGAATTGGTGTGCTGCTAAAAATGTACAAATAATAAGTTCCGAAAGTGTTCTCATTGCTTATTTCAGCGAACTTTCAAAAAATAAAAAAATTTCAACTCTGTGGTCTACATATTCAATGTTACGTGCTACATTAAACATTCAAGACAAAATAGACATTTCTAAATATACACAATTATACGCACTATTAAAACGGCTAAATGTGGGGTACAAACCAAAAAAAGCGAGCGTATTCACCAAAGAAGAAATTGACAAGTTCCTACGTTGTGCACCCTTGGAATTAATCCCCCATAAGGTATGAAATGAACATTTAATATAGGACATAATAATATAAGTTTAAAATAGTAAAAAATAAATTAACAGTTAATACAAAACATAATAATATAAAATTAAAAAATAAATAAACAGGAAATACAGAACATAATATTAATTAAAATAGTAAAACATAAATAAACAGTTAATATAGAACAAATATAAATTTAAAATAATTAAAAAAAAATAAACATAAGACATAATAATATAATTTTAAAATATTTCAGGCTGCTCTAATAATTGCAGTATCCGGTGCATGTCGAAGTGATGAACTGTTTAAAATGAAAATCACTGATGTAGATTTTCTACAAAACAAAGTTAGCATACAGATTCCCGATACCAAAACGTACCATTCAAGAGGGTTTTTAATAACCAATATTCAATGGGTTGAAATTTTAAAGCAATATGTGGAACTGCGGAAAAATATTGACAGTGAACGATTCTTCCTGCAAGTTAGATATGGCAAAGCCACAAAACAGCCTTATGGTCACAACTCAATAGCACAATTTCCTAAGAAAATAGCATCATTTTTAAATCTAAAAAATGTTGATAATTTCACCGGACATTGTTTTCGCCGAACTGCAGCTACATTACTAGCAAATAGTGGAGGCGACATTCTTCAGCTAAAGAGGTTGGGTGGATGGAAGTCCAGTGCGATAGCCGAGAGCTATATTGATAATTCTCTAGATGGCCAAGAAAAAGTGGCCAACATTTTGTCCAGCAATAATAATCATAATACATCTACCGTGCATTATTCTGGAACCTCCGCCCAAACATTAAATTTTTCAAGTGAACCTAGTAAACAAGGAATTTCACTCGTAATAAACAGCTCTGACAATTCAAATATCACCATTAATTTTAATGGTGTTAATTCTTTAAATAACTAATATTTTATGTTATTAAATGTTATTGTTCAATGTTATTATTAAATGTTTCTTCTCTTAATTTAGTGTTGATTTATTTAACTCTATAAATAGTAACTCAAGAACCGGTCAAATGGTCAGAAACAATGATTGTGGCACAGCAAGCAAGCACATAAATGCAGCAAACACACTTTCACACGAGGTAGACACTATTTTTTCCATACCATTTAAAAAGTACATCGAAACGGGATAAAAATGCCTTTTCTTAAATTTAATTCACTTCTGTCTCGTTCTGTCCTCTTGTCCCCTTTCTCTTCTTTCCTGTCTGTTCCTGACATTTACAGTCCTTTCCTTTTTTTGACCTGTTCTGGCCGTTTCTGTCCTTCCCAGTCCTTTTCTGAGTTTTCCTGTCCTGCTCCTATCCTTTCCTGGGATTTCGTGTCGCTCCTCTCCTTTCTTGTATTATCCTGCACTTTTTATGTTCTTTCCTGATATTTACTGTTTTATATGTATATTATTAAATCTGTTTCTTCTCTTATCTTACCATTGTTATGGATAACTTTATGCAGCGATCATGTCCTAATTCATTACCTCCATTTTCAATAATTCCATCAGGAATATAAACGTCAATTCCATGTGACCGACCGAAAAGTGTGCATGCGTGAAATCTGCGAAATGGTGCGCTATGTTGTCACGTCTCTTTATGCGAATCGGTGTGATTCCTTTTAAAACCAGGTTGTTATTACGTACCAGTTAGCAGTTGCAACGATTTATGCTTATGCTTAGGCTAGGGTGAGGTTAAGGTTTCCTCCTTTTTGGACAGGCTAGTTTCACCAGTAGTTTAATTATATTTATTTTATTTTACATTAGTTATAGTGACGCAAGAAATCCGGCAACGTCGTAAATTGGACCTGAAGTTGTTGCGTTTACTTTTGTCCGTTACGTGAAATGCACGTTTACCCCATTTTATGTCAATTGCCGTAAGTCGTATTGAATTACATCATTATCTGCTGGTGGCTCGGGTTCTCCACGTAATCTAGCTGTATTATGTAATACACTACTTACCACAATTATAAAAAGTGTGGTACTGAGGTTTAAGTGACACCCATACGTCAATTTTTTTACGAATTAAATATGTCCGACATTGAAATAAATATGTGTACCAAAATCAAACAATTTTACTTTTATCATTACATTTCGTGATTGTGAATAAAATAGTATACATACCTCGCGGGAACACAATTCCAGCCTCGCGCAATTGCAAACCTTGGCGCTTCGCGCCTCGGTTTGCAATCTATGCCCTCGGCTGTAATGATGTTTATCCCGACTCGGTACGTAATATACTATTCCCCACCCATAGTAGCGAATTGAAAACGAAACTCCACAGCAATCTCAAGCCGGTCGAGCAGCAAATTTGGCATCTCAACAGCAGCAAATTGCAAATCATAGAGCCGAGCAAAGCCGAACATTTCGAAATGAAGCAACTAATTTCATGAAGATAGTATTGATACCCATGACTGTGGAGCCTTAAACATTATTTGCCAGTTCTGTAGATCAAAGAATTTTTCCAATGAGCGTCCAATAGATGGAAAGTTTACAAATTGCTGCCACAAAGGCAAGATTAGGTTGCCACACCTGGTGCTGTACTTGAATATCCTGAGTTCTTGCGCAAACTGTTGTCAGATTTAACTGATTCAGATTACACCAATTTGTATCGTTGTATCGTTTGCTTCGTTGGATCTGACAACAGTTGCCGTAATTTTTCACGGGCAATCGCTAGTATTAAATAAATACCTAAATATTTTTCTGATTCAATTAAATTGACGTCCTCTTGTTTTAATTTCGTTAAATTGCGGCTACGGCACTTCGCTGGAGACAGTATGACGTTTATGAATACGTGTTTACTCAAACAAATGGTAACCGTAGTAACAACTAAACACTTGAGAAAGTAAAATCGTTGTCATTCGACCTAATAGTAGATTGTGTGTCTAGTGGGAAAAATGAAGCATTCCCGGACGACTGTGAAGTTTGTTGGGCGAGGCGCTGGCCGAGTCCAACAATCACAGTAGTCCGGGAATGCATTTTTTCTACGTGACGCACATACTATTTTTTCGTCGATCGCTACATCTATGAAATGTCATTACACTATTGTCAATTGTGTTGAGACTTTAATAGAAAACAGTTATTCGTTATTCAACTAAATGGAGAGCAGTGACGGCTCTGTACGCGGCACACCGCCACAAATTCGAGATGCTGCGAAAGAAGCTACGCTGAACCTGCTCCCGTACTGTCCGACAAAAAAATTCCCGGACTGTTATTTCATCGTAGCCTAGCAACCTCTCGGTGTACTGGAATTATCAATTTTCGATTAATGGTGTCAAGTCGGAAAGCCGTCACCTTCATGGCGGTTGACGAAAAAAGATGTTGCCGGACTACGCGTCTGGGTGGAGTCTGAGCGCAGAGCTTCAACCGAGAGTAGACACGCCGGTCGACCCTGTAGTCCCAGGGGTCGTCCGAGAGCCGGTTCCGGAGATAGTGATGAAAGCAAGGATACCAACTCCTGAAGGGAAGGAGTGGAGAGCGAACATCCCAAAGTCTGCCCTTTCCGAACGCCTTGTCGAATGGTGAACACCACTATACTCAAAGAAGCCCTTGAGTTGGAAGACTCAAAGGGGGCAATATACATCGACCATTTGCTAGACCAACTCGTGTCCAATATGTCCCCCAAGGACACAAGGGCGAAAAAAGCACAACCAAGAGAAGAGTCGGTGGGAAGAAGTCCCATAAGAGGTACCAATATGCGCGTGCCCAAGAGAAGTACCGGGAGGAGCCAGCTTCACTGGCCTCCTACTGTAGAAAAGGAATCGACGGGCTGAAGAACGACTCTGCCCGGTTGAAGGTGAAGGATATCAGGGCACTATATTACGACATATGGCGCCAAGACAACACGGGCAAACCTCTATCACTTGGCACCACGGATGACGAGAAGGCGCTCGGAGAGGTTCTAACACCGATAACCCTCTCGGAGATAGAGGCCAGAATCCGTTAAACAAAGACCAAGTCTGCGGCCGGCCTTGATGGCCAAACAAAGAAGGAGACTCTGGGCAGAGTCAACCAGGAGAACATGCTGCTGCTGTTCAACTTGATCTTAGCGACTGGTGTGATCCCCAGGAAGTGGTTAGAGCACCGTTCCGCCTTTTTCCTGAAGGAGGGTAAGGACCCAAGCAAAGGGAAAGATAATTGGCCTATCACGGTAGGATCTATTCTCAGTCGCTATTTCTGGGAAAACATCGACCAGCAGCTGAGATCAAGTATTCCGGTTTCGTCTAGGAGATGGGATGCTTCAACAACATTTAGATCCTTCACCAGACCATTCGGTACGCGAAGAGCAGTAGCGGCATAGTCGCGGTGCTGGTAGATGTACGAGGGTAGATTGAAAAGTTTCCGGAATGGGCACGAAAATGCAGTAATTGAACAGGTTTTTGTTTTTATTTTTCTACATAGTACCCTTGCAGGGCGATACACTTTTCCCAACGGTGCTCCAACTTTTTTAAGCCTTCAGAAAAATATGATTTCGGGAACACTGTAAAATAAGTTTTAGTGGCGGCGATGACCTCGTCATTTGACGTAAAGCGCTTGCCTCCGAGACAAGTCTTCATGTTTGTGAACAAAAAGAAGTCGCACGGGGCCAGGTCTGGAGAGTACGGGGGATGCGGCACCACCTTGTAGCCCAATTCAACCAATTTAGCATTGGCGATTCGGGATGAATGGGCCGGCGCGTTGTCGTGGTGGAAGAGCACTTTTTTCCGCTGCAAATGAGGCCGTTTCTCCTTCAATATGCCGTTGAATTGATCCAATAAATCGCTGTAGTATTGTCCCGTGATAGTTCTTCCCTTCTGCAAAAAGTCGATGCGTATCACACCTTGCAAATCCCAAAAAACGGTGGCCATGACCTTTCCAGCCGATGGGACAGTCTTTGCCTTCTTCGGAGCAGATTCGCCTGGAGAAATCCACTGTTTCGACTGCTGCTTGGTTTCTGGTGTGTAGTGGTGGATCCATGTTTCGTCCACGGTCACGAATCGGCGAAAAAAATCCGTTGGATTACGATTTAACAAGGCCAAACACTCTCTTGAAGTGGTCACACGATTTCGCTTGTTGTCCATAGTCAGCAAACGCAGCACCCATCGCGCCGACAGCTTCCTCATGCCCAAATGTTCGTGCACGATATTTTGCACACGTTCATATGAGATGCCCATGGTCTCTACTACTTCGCGCAACTTCACTCGTCGATCGGCTAACACGAGATCATGGACTTTGTCGACCATTTCTTCTTTTGTGGCCGTTTTTGGACGTCCATTGCGTGGTTCATCCTTGGTGCTCGTACGGCCACGTTTGAACTCGCTCACCCAGAAACTAATAGTCGAAAATGAAGGTGTGGATGTGCCATGAACTTTCTGCAAAATATCTCGAATCTCCGTCGCCGTTTTCCCATCCATTTTTACAATTGCCTGACTTGCTTCACAAGATATCCTAGTAAACATAAACGGAACGACGCACGTGTCTAAAAATTTGACAGCTTTCCTAAAATAGGTTAGCCTTGACAACCATCATAACAATTTCACGATACGCGCGCCATCTCTTGCCCATTCCGGAAACTTTCAATCCACCCTCGTAAGTAAGGCGTCCGACACAGTGGCACACGGGGCACTCGAACCAGCACTCCGACGAGAATGGTGAGGGGGTCGTACGAGGGTGTGAGGACGGTAGTCCGATAGGGGCAGACTGAGGTGGGAATGGAGATCAGACGGGGAGTCAAGCAGGGAGTCTTGAAGAGTTTATGTTATGTGCTGAAGTTCCAGACAGCGATTTTAAAGAATCATTTAGATTGAAGAGAAGTCAGTATAACCAAGTTCATGAACTAATTAAAGAGGACATTACTGAAAAAAAATGCAATGCACAAAAACCTGGAAGTAAAAAGAAACCAGCCGTATGTCTACGGTAATTATTTATAAATAAAAGCATTAAATAAATCGTAAATATATAAAACTTTATAAAAACATATGTATTCTCAAGGCTTCATCATCTAAGCTACGTAATTATTGGTTAAAAAGGTTATTGAGAAATCATCTACTTCTTGTCTTGGACAAGCACTTCGTCTGTTTCTACTGGACTTGTCGATGTTGAATTCTGTGGACTAAGAAATTCAGGGTACTGTTGTGTCGACGCAGACAAGGCAGTAGTTGGAACGGGAGTTGATGATGATGATGATGATGAAGCAAATTTTAAGTTGTCTGCAGCTGTGTTTCATACTCAGCATCATCTTCCGCTTATGATACTGCTTCAAAAACTTTCCTTCTAACTTATCTTTGGTACTTGGTAGGAAGACCCTTCGTTATATTGCACATCGATATAAAAAATTGATGCAAGGCACCATTCTGTAAGTCTGCTTTTCTTTGTGCTTGTGTTACTAAGTTTTGGCGCATTTCATCCCTCTTCTTGGCTCTCTTGTCACTGCTTTCAATATACTTGCGAATCACGGGATCACTCATTTTGGATGGTTTCATTTTTTTAGAAATGGCTCTCTGGCTAAGTTCATCTATTTTGTCATGATTGGGTTCAACACTGAGTGGTTCAGATCTTCCAATTGGCTTTCTTGGAGGGCTGAGGTGCTAAGATACCCAACGGTTGTCCTGTTTTTCATAAATAGTTTTAAAAACTCCATTTGTTTCTGATACATCCATGGCCTAGTGGTTGTTGCCTGTTGTCCACTTTTTTTCGTTGCCTTCGTAGAGCTATGGCATTATCTGAGCTTACGCCACTCTTCTTTAATAGCTTTACCTACAGTTGATTATAATAAATGTAATAAATAAGTAAATAGATAAATAAGCAATAAAAACTAATTGATCAATCTATAGTATTTTTATCCCAACGGTAGTAATTATCTTCTTTTAGGTATTTGACCACTAGTCACATGTATAAAACTATAGCACTAAACTACAGAATGGGGGAGAAAACCGTATCGAACATTGTGTTTTAAGTATGTGAAGCGATATGGCGACGTTTACAGCGACTGAACCACCATTGGAAACATGGAAGAATACAGCATTAGATTATAAAAGAAAATGGCAGTTTTATAACTGTTTAGGTGCCGTAGATGGAAAACATATCGCCATTCGAAAAGCCCTTCTGAGTGGATCTTCTTTCTATTAACAATATTTTTCTATAGTTTTAATGGCGACCGTCGATGCTAACTGTCGTTTTACTACTGTAAATGTTGGCTCTATGGGCAGGTTTAGTGACGGAAATATATTCTCCATTTTTTTTAATTTGGAAAAATGCTATACAGCGGATCATTGGAGTTGCCCGAACCAAAGCCACTACCAGGACAAAATACACCAACCTCTTATGTGTTTATCGGAGATGAAGCATTTCCACTAATGCCTAATTTAAAGCGTGCATATCCTAAAGCGAGAGTCACTGGTAATTATCAAAACAAAGTTTTTAATTATAGATTATCTCGGGCTAGACAAACGGTAGAAAGCAGCTTTGTAATATTGGTAGCTAGATTTCGAGTATACAAAAGACCATTTGAGTGTAATTTGGATATCATTGATAAAATAGTGCTAGCCACAATCGTGCTTCAGAATTATTTGAGAACTGAGAATCTCTTAAATGCCAGTACTCAGGAAAAAGATGAAATATTGACCAATTTTAGTGAGAGTCATCTTCACGATCAATCATTATGTTGTGTAGTAAGCAAATACATTTCACAATTCTCTCAGCTTTGTCAACTTTGGTTTCTATACATTTTCCTAGTAAGCGCCATTTGGCAGTCATAATACCAAAGGCACATTCTACGCATCTTCTAGCCTTTGATAGTCTATAATTAAAAACCCTCTCTTCGTGTGAAAGAAGTAGTTTTGAATAAGGTTTCATTAAATACGTTTTCATAGGATAAGCATCGTCTCCTAGCATAACAAAGGGCATATTTGTAGCAATTCCTTCAACAGGTGAAGGTTGGGGTAAAGTATTATAGCAGTTTTCCAAGAACGTAGACAAAGTAGATGCAGCAAAAGTTTGTCCATTATGTTGTTTTCCATAACTACCCACGTCCACAAAAAGAAGTCGACAGCGGTAGTCCGCAACAGCTTGTAGCACTATTGAAAAAAACTTTTTATAATTGAAATACGTAGTTCCACTTTGTTTCGGACATTTAATTCGGATGTGCTTGCCGTCAATACATCCAATGGTATGAATAAAATTCCACCGCTCGCTAAATCCCGCCGCTATTTCTTCAAATTGTTTATGATCAGGGACAGATAGGTGTCGCTGATAAAAATTGTTCCATATTACATCCACAACTGACGATACACATTTGCCTACTGTGTAATCATTCATTCGAAATGTTAGACCCAAGGATCGAAATGACATTCCTGTCGCCAAGTACCTGTAACAGAGAAAACAAGTCGGAATATTAACAGCGGAACGAATGCGCGGTTTATTTATGATGTGTAGTTATTTTAAAGTTAGGTATAATAAAAGCACATCATGTAAAATATTCTATATCTTTTTCAGGTGAGTTGGCTCGTAAAACGTGGGAAAACCTTAGAGACACATTTAGAAGGAAATATAAAGGAGAAAATAAAACCAAAAGCGGTCAAGGAGCAACTGCCCCTAATAAGTGGCCTCATTTCAATAGCATACTGTTTTTGAAGGATATTATGACACCTAAGAACAGTTCAGGAAATTTGGCTGCCACAATAACTGAAGATGAATCTTTAACAAGTTCCATCATGGCAGATGAGGAAAGTCAAAATGAGTCTGAATCAGCTTGCAATAGCTCTACAACACGACAAGAGGAACCCACTTCACTTTCTAAAACACAACAACGACCAAAACGCAAAAAAAAAGACAAGAGTTACAATCAGGCACTTGACATTGAAAAAAAAATTTCACTCATTGAACAACACTTTTCTAAAAAAAAAAAACGCCTTACCAAGATGACGATGGCTATGCTTTTTTGATTAGTTTACTGCCAACTATTAAGCAACTGAATCAATTGGAGAAAATGAAGCTTGTAATGTGCCCGACCGACAAAATCTTTTCGAGTTGTGTACTTGTTACTCGGCCCTCGCCTTATTTACATAACTAGGTAGAAAAGCCGGACTAATCACCGCCCTGGCGCTCGGACGCACCCCCTCGAGACAACACGGTCCATCATGACAAAGGGATGAAGCAGGTACCACGCCACCGCACACCGTGCCTACGTGACGATTCTCGCGCCTACCCCGATCGAAAAGGAGATATGGAGGAAGAAAGACGGAATGAAGCCACTGCCTTTAAATAGCACCCTCAGCCAGCCACTAGTGCAAAACTGGACTTGTTCGGACCTCCAACTAGCCAGCTCGCACCAAAACCACTGCCCCGAAGAGCACAAGTCCGGACTTCCGACATTGGCCTTCCGAAGTAGTCGGACGCATTAACCGTAAAGGAGAACTTCCACGTAATCGCGACCCCATCAACACCGAGGATAACCCTCTGAACCACCGATATTTTCACGACACCATCGACACCGAGGATAACTCTCTGAACCACGAATACACGCTGCGCCCAGCTTAGAGGATAACTCTCTACTGCTACAAGAATCCAACAACGAACATATCTTCGTTACCACAGGACTCCATCCGACCTCGCTGAAGGCTGCTTCCACGATGATGTGATCGCCGTCTACTCCCTTCTTCTGTTTCTGAGTTGCTGTCCGATTCCCTGGCCCGTAACCGAGCATCATTAACCCTTGCAACACTGTATATATATATATATATATATATATATATATATATATATATATAGGGAGAAGATATCGGGTGTGGTCACGGCCTGGGCTAGTAAATGAAACGGTTTTTATCTAGTTCCAATATTTCGCCATTTATTTTTATGGCTTCATCAGGGATGACTAAAAATGAATACAATATTTGTGACATGTGCTAGAATGAGGTTATGTATAATGAACTTACGATATGTGTTCCAAACTTAATAATAAACATAGCAAACGGCGTCTAAATGTTAAAACATTGCACACTGCACAGTAACAACATCTGCGTGGTATAAAAATTACATTTTAAAACGATATATAAAAGTCATGAGATTAAAAATAAAATCCTCGATCAACGAGGACGCGTGTAAATGAAAATGGCGGACATCGGTGTGAGCTGAGTGCTGTACGTGTGCGTCCTCGTTGCCGGAAACCACTCTGATTTGCAGGTTGGGAAACCGTAGAACCAGACAGGCTGTCGGCAACGCGGCGCGACGGCGGGAAATATGAATTTGAAATTTTGAATTATTTAAAGTTAAGGTCACAAGATTGACAATTAACTATGTAAAAACTAAATGCTATTTACTACTGCACCTTTTATCGCCTGGTTGAGTGAAGCTCCAAAGGTAAAATTACTGAAGGTATTATGTTGAAACAAAATTCAAAGAAAAAAACATAGATACTGAAGGTATATTTACTAACAGGGGAAGGTGGCAGTAGTAATTAATGTAGTGATATGGATATCACAGAGGAAAGAGTTGAAAAAAGCATGTGAGGTGTGAAGTATGAAGGCAAGGGGGCTTGTAGCTGAGGTCAAGGGGACGGAGCATGAAGTGATTTACATAATAAAAACGCATAGCTGGAACTGAGCCCTTCAGTGTCAGACCGGAAGTTCATAGTGTCAGGCTGCTTGGAGATGTGAACCATCTCCAAGAACAGTCTGGCCCTATATTGAAACTCCCGATCCAACACCTCCGTGTTCTCAAGATCCACGTTATGCAAAGTGGTATTTGCGTGAGTAGCAAGCGCACATGAATTTTTATTATGTTTTATATCACTCCTATGCTGCGCAACCCTTGACTTCAGCCACTGCCCCGTCTGTCCGACATACTTCTTATTACAGTCCTTGAATTCTTCAAGACGCCTTCTACTACGAGGAGGAGGAAGGCCTGATGTACGGGCCCGGCATCGCAGACTGAAGGTGAGACACTGGAAACCAGTTGAAAATCGTTTGAAAACTTCAAACCTATTTTTCCCGCTGGCCGGAACTTTTTTTTTCCCTATGGGACGGATCGACTTGGGCTTTGAGGTTTCGATTAAGAACATTATTGCGCTAAGATTGGACCACTCTGAAGCCAATTGATCGATATTAAGTATTTTTCCGGCAGCCTCAAAGTCGAAAAAAAAGTGGTGAAAAAACCAACTTATTTTCAGATGGCCACCATTTTGGCAATTTTCAATATTTTGAAGCCAAACTGGTTCCATCCCAAGACAATTTCATATAGATTAAAGGACCGAAACTCATTTTGTGTTTCAGATAACCCTCACGAAAAATCGTTTCCGGCCGTGGACCAAATCCCGGAAAACATTGGTCCAGTTGACCCGACTTTTCTCGGAACCCAGTCGCCGGAAGAGGATGAGAAATCCACATTTTGTAGTTCAATATTGACTGAATAAAAGCCAAAAAAACACAGTCTTGTCGGTATTTAATTAGCCACGAAAAAAATGTTGAAAAAGGCCTAAAAACAGGGTCCATCAACGGTAATACCGCCATGAAGTTTATTATGGTGTACAAGGACCACTTAACAAAATTTGTTTTGTTGCGCGCACTGAATAGAGAGAGCCGTGAAACTAGCACATCAATTGACTGATATATTTTTGACATTTGGTGCTCCTTGCATTTTACAGTCTGACAATGGCAGAGAATTTGTTAATTCTGTTATGTATGAGCTTGCTTCCTTTAGGCCGGAGTGTAAACTGGTCCACGGAAAACTTAGGCACAGCCAAAGCCAAGGGTCTGTTGAAAGGGCGGGTGAATTGCGCTTTACAATCAAACTCCCGATTTCGGAAATTTTTTGTTTAGGGGCTCTATACGTGTTATTATTAAAGTACTTGAAAAATTTTTTTGTGCAGAAACGTGTTTCAAGCCGAAAAATCCAATGTTTATTTCTTCCGTAGCCTATATACGTCAATGTCCACCATAAATTTAATGGTACGCATGGCACGGGAACACATATTACATTACGAAAGCTATTCATATTACACAGGTCTTTGTTTGGTGCCGCTAATTTTATGTTATAATTTGATTAATTAGTCCGCAAGACGTCGTGGGAAGCTGTCAAATTCGCGAAGCTACATTTAGGTTTGTACCGATCGATCATAACCTAAAAAATGTATTTTATTATACTTAATGTCATTATAATCAATTAATTTCTTTTTTTAAATAATAATATCGATATGCCATCGTCAAGAAGGTGTTGTGTAAATAATCCAAATACATTTTGTTACATTTGTGGTGAATATGTGGTAAAAAAGTTTAGAAAACTTATAACAGATGCAGTGAAGAAGACATACGTTGATTACTTTAATGTAGAGATGAAGGCTCTGGACAAACCGTGGGTTCCAAACAAGTTGTGTAATGAACATTTAAGACAGTGGGCAAACGGTAAACGTAATCATTTAAAGTATAGTATGCAGATGATTTGGACAGAACTCGAGAGTAAAGCAACTTTTTTTCACATGTAGGAATTGCCGCACTCGCCTTCGGCTCATGCGGCAATCTTTCCTACTCGTGAAAAAAAGTATTACTTTACTCACTTGTTGCATAAATAACTATTAAATGTTTTGAATTAAATTATTTTTAATTTATTTACCCTTGCGAAATCTCGAAAACTACACGTAGCATTAAAAAAGTAAGTATCAATTTTTACTTTCTCCGTTACGAAGTACGAGAAAGTATTGTGATCGTGATTTTTTTTTCAAAAATTTTTTTTACGGAAATATCCGTTTTGGGGTCCCTAGATGCCATTTCAACAATTTCTGGAAAAAAAATTTTTGTGTCTGTGTGTGTGTGTGTCTGTGTGTGTGTCTGTGCGCGCTGTATCTCAAAAACTAATAGACCAATTGATATGAAACTTTGAACATAAGTTTTATTTGATAATCCGGAGAACTGAAAAGCTTTTGGTAAAATTTCGTACACCGGAAGTGGGTGTTTACCTTAACTGTTTTTTGTTTTTTGCCAATATTTTCTTAAATATGAAAAATATCACAAAACATTTAAACAAATATTGAAGACAATATAGAAATGCGAATATTTTGTTTGAAAACATTTTTCATAAAATCATTGATATTCGGGAAAAAAATTTATTATGTTTTTTTCATTTTTGGTATACAATTATGGAATGCTAATAGTTACAGCAAATTTATGTTAATAATAATTGTAGAGAATACCAAAATGAATAATTTATGAAGAATAAGTTTATTTCGAAATCTCTTTAGTTTTTGAGTAAACTGAGTTTTTGAATTTGAAGTACATTTTTCGATCTTTCATAATTTTGACGTTTTAAACGTCAGTTTTATCCGAGTCTACGAAACGTTCGATGCACACTTAAAATATGATTTAAATTGAAAATAAACCATGGAAGCGTAAATATAAATAATACCATCAAATCGGAGAAAGTAACATGATGGCCACATCACCATTTTTTATTAGGGTACCGAACGTACTTGAAATCAGTTTTACTTTTAGCGGCACCAAAATCATTGTAGGCCTGTGTTATAGATAATATAGCACACGAAAGGCATACTGTTAAAATTATACACGAAGTGCAAGTTCGCGCAAACAGTTTTTCTTCGCAATGTAATAATTATTGAAACGTTGACAGCGGCAAATACAGACATACGGATGCGCCCTATATTTCCAACCGTGAAAGTTGCTTTGTCGTTTTCTGTTTTCAAACCTTACTTGTCAATCGTTGGTGTATAGTGCAGTGCAATCAAACTCCGAAAATGGAGCCAATCAATCTCGTCAGATTATTAAAACTAAGCGAAAATAATGATGAGTTTTTCGAAATGTTAGTGCAGTGGGGTCTCGTACCCGCCGAAGGTTCTTATTTATGTCCGACGTGTGGTGCGCCTTTAAAAATTTACAAGGATGGCTCAAGTTGCGTATAATTATATTTATCCAAAATCGGGTGTATTAAACGAATTATAGTGATCATTTGAGCCATGTAATGAATTATTGATGAATAATTTTTGAAGGCTCGACGGTTGGCGCTGGAGATGTCGTAATACCATAACAGAATGAAAGCAAAAAAAACGCAATTGCAATACAAGTATTGTGTTAAGTTTGTATTAGTAGGTGGTGCACATGCACCAAAATGTAGGGGTACCTTATCCGTGATAGTACAGGGAGAGTTTTTACGGAAGCACGCCGCCCGGTTTTTTTGACTTTCCAGCCCTTGTTCAAGGGTGAAGAAAGAAATCGTTGGCTACATTCGACAGAAAAAGGCCCCGTCCGGTCACAAAGTACCGCCGACTACGAACTCCAAAATACAAAGATCAGTTTCCCTTTTCTTTCCAATCCCAATTGTTAATTGATAATTGATTCAAATATGTCGTTAATCGACGATTCAACTGCCAGCGTATAATCCGTCAATCTCAACTAGAGTAGTTGCGCTGGCAAATGGATGGGCGTAGGGCCGGAGAAGGCCATCGGTATAATACGGAGTGCGTTCGTTTAGGACACTCAATGACAAATATATCATGGAGTCAAAAGTAAATTGACTGGTCGCGCACTTAAAAGCCAATCGAAAGAAATAATTAGTAATGTGGGGGAATTTCTTAGAAATGAACGGGAAGCAGGTGAAATTTGAGTGCCAGTGGAGAAGGTGCAAGAAAGAGTTTCAGCAATGACGGGCGTTTCACTGAGTTTCGTGGGGAGAACTTTCAGTGAGCGACGCAAAATTAATAATGATAAAGTAAAAAAAGTTACATCTAATTATTCACAAATTAATTATGTACTTATTTGCGTGTTTAGGTGAAAGAGCATCTTTTTCGTCGCCGCATAAGAACCGCGTAAGTTGCGTTGACATCGATGACTTCGACAAAGGTGTACTGAAACGGATAATTTTAAACATATACACCGTCGAAAAAATCGTCCCTACATTAAAAAATGTTCTTCATAAATTTAGCCAGGAGACTGGGTTTAAAGCATAGATAAACTATTAATTAAGATTGCCAACTCAAGCAATAGAATTGGGGAAAAGTGTTAGTACCAAATTTAGCGCCACCTACTATTTAATCGTGGATTTTATTGGTTGGGATAAAATGGCGCTAATTTTAAAATATTTTTAAAGCACACTTTGGCAAAAGTTCCAAATTTTATTTTTAATTTTCATGGCTATAGTTTCGGCAAACTGCTAAAAAAACTAAAGACAGCGCCACCATACGTTTGATCGTAGTACTGAGATTTGGGACCAAAACATCGTATGGAGTGAACACCCCCTGGTTTAAAGGCAGCCACGAAAGTTTAAGAAAAATTATGCGTTCCCTTGGATTCCGTTGGAGAAAAACCCAAATAAAGCGCAAAGTGTTGATTGAGCGTCTTGACATTCGGGCGCTGCGACTTAACTATTTACGGGCAATAAAAAAATACCGAGATGAAGGCAGACCCATTATATATATACCGGGTGACCCAGCGATCTGTAAAAGCCCCATAACTTATTTGCTAATTGAGATATTGACTTCTAGTTTTCTTGAACTGGTACCCACACTTATTCTGCATATTTTAAAAATATATATGTTTTTGTACAGGGTGTCCCAGTATACATTACAGAACAAAGTTATGTTTTTTTTAATGGAACACCCTATATTTTATACTTTATTTTCAACCCTCTTGAGATGCTGATAAAAATAGTATAAGATACTATGGGTCTATAATGGACGGTTGGTTAGTTATGGGCAAATTTGTGACAAAAACAAGGACACATTGAAAGAATTGCAGAAGCGCTCCTAGCAAAGCTAGCGTCATTTTTTATACACTAAAGAATTTTCTACATCATGAAGAATAATACAAATCGGCTTTGATTCATTTTTGTTCATACCGCTATACAGGGTGCCAACATACGCAAAACAATGGATAACTATTTTTTTTCAAATGGAACACCCTATATAAGTTGCCACCAATCTATGGCATTTTTAATAAGCTTTCCAATGATATACAGTTTGTATAACAAAATATTAAGGATTTTTGAGATTTATCAATAAAAACATATTTCTTTTGCCACCTTCTGCTGATTTTTGGATTTTCAGCCAAAACTATGCATTTTCTGGAAAAATTACAAGAGACCAAAGTTGTAGAGTGAAAAATTTCCGGTCGATAAAGGTCTTTCAACAACCAGAACGCGCAAAATCATGCATTTTAGCGTTTTCTTTTCGAATTTTTTATTAATAAATTGCACTATACTTTTTATTTTCCGCACCCTCTATCGGAAAAACGAGAAATTATAGGGAAATTAAAATGGCCCATATCGATTGAAAATGTTCCGCTCTACAACTCTTAATAGAAGCAATTTTTGCCAAAAATGCATAGTTTTCCTTAAAAATGCAAATTGAAAATGTGTGTATCAATTTTTGCGTTTTTCAATGGTTTTTTGCATTTTTAGCGAAAACTATGCTTTTTGGGAAAAAATTGCTTCTTTTAAGAGTTGTAGAGCGGAATATTTTCAATCGATGTAGGTCATTTGAATAATTCTATGATTACCCGTTTTTCTGCTAGAAGACGTGGAAAATAAAGTATAGTGCAATTAATTAACAAAAAAATTGAGAAAAACGCTAAAATGCATATACGGTCACGATTTTGCGCACTCTGGCGGGCAATGCAAGCATTATTTTAAAAGTCGAAAAACCTATGTCGATCGAAAATTTTCCGCTCTACAACTTTGGCTATTATTTTTTTCAGAAAATGCATAGTTTTGGCTGAAAACCCAAAAATGAGCAGGAGGTGACAAAAGAAAAATGTTTTTAAGGATAAACCTCAAGAATCCTTAATATTTCATTATACAAATTGTACATCATTGGAAACCTTATTAAAAATTCCATGCATTGGTGGCAAGATATATAGGGTGTTCCATTTGAAAAAAATAGTTATCCAATATTTTGCGTATATTGACACCCTGTATAACAGTATGAACAAAAAAAAACTAAAGCCGATTTGTATTATTCTTCATGATGTAGAAAATTCTTTAGTGTATAAAAAATGACGCTAGCTTTGCTAGGAGCGCTTCAGCAACTTTTTCAATGTGTCCTTGTTTTTGCCACAAATTTGCTCATAACTAACCAATCGTCCATAACAGACCCATACTATCTTATACTATTTTTATCAGCTTCTCAAGAGGACCAAAAATAAAGTATAAAATATAGGGTGTTCCATTTAAAAAATCACAACTTTGTTCTGTTATGTATATTGAGACACCCTGTACAAAAACATACATATTTTTAAAATATGTACAATAAGTGTGGGTGCCAGTTCAAGAAAACTAGAAGTCGATGTCTCAAGTAGCAAATAAGTTATGGGGCTTTTACAGATCCCTGGGTCACCCGGTATATGGATGAAACGTATCTGCATTCATCACATTCACCGTCATATTCATGGAGTGATGAATCGAGCGACGGGTTGCGGCGACCAATTGGTAAAGGTGTGCGGCTAATTATTGTGCATGCGGGAGGTGAATTGGGATTTGTGCCTAACGGTCTGTTAATTTTTAAATCGGGAGTGAAAAGTGGCGATTATCATGATGATATGAATTTTGAAAATTATAGAAAATGGTTGGAGGATAAATTGATTCCCAATTTACCTCTTCGTAGTGTTCTCGTCATTGATAATGCGCCGTATCACAACGTCCAGAAAGACAAAGCGCCAACATCTTGTTCAAAAAAACAAGAAATGAAAGATTGGCTGGAATCAAAGAACATTCCTTTTGACAATACTTTATTAAAGCCGGATCTGTATCAAATAGTGTTGTCAAACAAACCAGCCTATAAAACATACATAATCGACGATGTGTTAAGAAGTAAAAATCATGGCGTTTTACGGCTGCCTCCATATCATCCCGATTTAAACCCAATTAAGTTGGTTTGGGCTGGCTTAAAAAAATTCGTAGCCAGCAAAAATGTGACCTTTAAATTAGAGGATGTTACAAAATTCTGCGAAGAATTTTTCGCAACATTTTCTCCGGCGGACTGGAAAATCCGCTGCGATCATGCTGTAAAGTGTGAAGAACTGTACCGCGAGAGGGAGGGGAATATAGACGATGTTATTGATCAATTTGTTATTAGTTTAAATTCTTCGGATTCTTCGGATTCCGAATGTAGTAGTGAAGATGTGTAAATGTATCCTACATCCTTATTATATACCGGGTGACCCAGGGTTCTGTAAAAGTCCCATAACTTATTTGCTATTTGAGATATCAACTTCTAGTTTCCTTAAACTGGTACCCACACTAATTCTACATATTTTAAAAATATGTATGTTTTTGTACAGGGTGGCCCAATATACATAACAGAACAAAGTTATGTTTTTTTAAATGGAACACCCTATATTTTGTACTTTATTTTCAACCCTCTTGAGAAGCTGATAAAAACAGTATAAGATACCATGGGTCTATTATGGACGGTTGGTTAGTTATGGGCAAATTTGTAGCAAAAACAAGGAATCATTGAAAAAATTGCAGAAGCGCTCCTGGCAAAGATAGCGTCATTTTTTATACACTAAAAAATTTTCCACATCATGAAGAATAATACAAATCGGCTTTGGTTCTTTTTTGTTCATCCCGCTATACAGGGTGTCAACATACGCAAAACAATGGATAACTATTTTTTTTCAAATGGAACACCCTGTATATCTTGCCACCAATGCTTGGCATTTTTGATAACCTTTCTAATGATTATTAAGGATTCTTGAGATTTATCTATAAAAAACATTTTTTTTATGTCACCTCCTGCCTATTTTTGGATTTTCAGCCCAAACTATCCATTTTATAAAAAAATAATAGGATACCAAAGTTGTAGAGCGGAAAATTTTCAATCGATATTGGTCTTTCGACTTTTCCAATAATGCGTGCATTGCCTGCCAGAATGCGCAAAATCGTGACCGTATTTTAGCGTTTTTTTTTTCAAATTGTTTATTAATTAATTGCACTATACTTTGTTTTCCACGCCCTCTAGCGAAAAAACGGGGCATTGTAGAATAATTCAAATGACCTACATCGATTGAAAATGTTCCGCTCTACAATTCTTAATAGAAGCAATTTTAGCTCTAAATGCATAGTTTTCGCTGAAAATTCAAAAAATCATTCAAAAACACGAAAATTGATACACACATTTTCAATTTGCATTTTTAGCGAAAACTATGCATTTTGGGCAAAAATTGCTTCTACTAAGAGTTGTAGAGCGGAACATTTTTAATCGATATTGGTCACTTGAATTTTCCCATAATTTTCCGTTTTTCTGCTAGAGGGGTGCGAAAAATAAAGTGTAGTGCAATTTATTAATAAAAAATTGTAAAAAAAACGCTAAAATGCATATACAGTCACGATTTTACGCGCTCTGGCGGGCAATGCACGCATTATCCGAAAAGTTGAAAGACTCATATCGATCGGAAATGTTTCGCTCTACAACTTTAGTCTCTTATAGTTTTTCCAGAAAATGCATAGTTTTGGCTGAAAATCCATAAATCATCAGAAGGTAACAAAAGAAATATGTTTTTATTGATAAATCTCAAGGATTCTTAATATTTTGTTATACAAACTGTATATCATTGGAAAGCTTATCAAAAATGCCATAGATTGGTGCCAACGTATATAGGGTGTTCCATTTGAAAAAAAATAGTTATCCATTGTTTTGCGTATGTTGACACCCTGTATAGCAGTATGAACAAAAAAGGTCCAAAGCCGATGTGTATTATTCTTCATGATGTGGAAAATTTTCTAGTTTATAAAAAATGATGCAATCTTTGCTGGGAACGCTTCTGCAATGTTTTCAATGAGTACATGTTTTTGCTACAAATTTGCCCATAACTAACCAACCGCCCATAATAGACCCATAGTATATTATACTATTTTTATCAGCTTCTTAAGAGGATTAAAAATAAAGTATAAAATATGGGGTGTTCCATTTAAAAAAACATAACTTTGATCTGTTACTTATACTGGGACACCCTGTACAAAAACATATATATTTTTAAAATATGTAGAATAGGTGTAGGTACCAGTTTATGAAAACTAGAAGTCGATATCTCAAATAGCAAATAAGTTACGGGGCTTTTACAGAACCCTGGGTCACCCGGTATATTTACTATAAAATGTGAGTTTTATTACTTTAAATTTTCCTTACTCAATCCTCTAAACATAAAGTGAGACCTTTGTAACTAATTAAATTGTGATTAAAAAGAAAACTGTGATATAGTTACGAAAATGAAAACCAAATGTGTGTGCGTACCTGAGTGGATTCAGAGGTCGGTATACTTAAGGCTAGGTATACTTTTCTTAACAAAGAATGTGTTACAAATCGTTTCTTTGTATTTTTATGTTATTGCTCTACCCTAGTAATTCATCTCAATTTGCATGCAAAATACATTTACATGAGCTTAGCATTTTAAAAATGCCATTTTTCTATTATTCTATACAACAGAGCTCAAGTTTATGATTTTATTAGCGTAGAGCAATTTAAAACTGCATTCCGTCCTCTTTGCGCAGCGGGGAAGTAGTTTTGGTCACTCGGCATAATTAAAATTCCATTAGGCCAGATTTGGGGTAAATACGTGGATTACGGTTTTGATAAACTCGTAAATAACATGATGTTAGGGGACAGTTTAATGGGACATAAACAAGGTTGAATTTCGCATCAGCGATAAACACGTGGTAACTACTATTGGTCCTTTAAAAATTATCATAATCTATTGAAAACTGTGTGTGTTCCCTGCGGGTGGCACGCACATGTCTAGCGACAAGCGTGCGAGCCGGATGTCGACCTTCTCTAGACTGCTAATAAACCGCCCAATTTTTGTCTCCGATTATACTCGGGAAATTGTTTGTTCCTCTCGCTTGGATGCTCGGTGCGCGGCCCGCCTCCTCACCACTCAGATTGAAATTGACGGATAATAGCTTCGTTGAAAAATTAGCTTAAAAATATTCGCGCAGCTCTGACTCGGTTTGAAAGCTTCATTAACAATTTAGATACGAGTAACGTATCAAAATATACTTTAACACAAAAAATAAAACGTACCGAGACCTTCTTGGACGATTTTATTAACTTACAAAACAACATTGACAACATCGAAAATAATAAAGAGTCCGGAAAGATCCATGAATTTGAGGAGATATTATGCCATTTTAGAAAAATCTAATAACATTGTAGAATTTATACAAAATAATCCTTCAAATTCGTCGACAAATTCTAATGTAAATAATGTGGAAATTAAATTACCGCAAAATTGAGATTCCTAAATTGAATGGTCAGTTCGATCAATGGTTAGGTTTTTATAGTTCAACAGTGAGTTTTATTTAACAATCACACCAAAAACATTACATATTGGATTTAGAAAAGGGACATTTTTTGAACGATCGCATCTAAGCTTATTTCAAATCCTGGGCTTCGTTAATCTTTGGGTCGGCAACGTCAATTTAACCGTGATTCGATAGTGGATTGAAATATCTGAACATACTTCCATCGATTGGAGTTCATTCTGCCGTGAAGTCCTTTTAGATGCATGCATCACGAATTCAGTTAAATTGGGTGGACCAGGGCTTACTGTGGAAGTTGATGAATCAAAGTTTGGACGACGTAAGTACCATCACCATCGAGGACATCGAGTTGAAGGGCTATGGGTTTTTGGCGGATACGAGCGAGAAACTGGTCAATTTTTCATGGTTCCAGTTGAGGATCGAGGAGCTGAAACTCTTATTCCAATCATCCAACACTGGATTGAGGCTGGAACAACAATAATTAGCGACTACTGGAAGGCCTGTAACTGTTTATCATTACAGGGATATGAACACTTGTGGGTAATTTACTAGAAAACTTACTAAAACCTAGAAAGATGGAAAAACTATCTATGTATTTTTCAGGTTAATCACTCGATCAATTTTAAAGATCCGGAGACAGGTGCGCACACAAACTCCATTGAATCATCATGGAGAGCTGCAAAAGCAATCTCAGGCACAGGATCCAGGAAAAAAGCCAACACACCTGGGAATTTAGCGCGCTACATGTTTTACAAACGCTGTACCCAATTGAAATTAAATAGAACAAGCGATTTTTTTTAAATTAGCTGGCGCGCTCTATGACGCACGGAAAAGCGAATCCCATAAAACAAACGAGAGAAGAACCGTTTACTGACGATAATGACATATTCAACGAATAATATGTGCTCATAGCCCCGAGATCATCTTTATCCCATATAAGGGATAAAGATAATCTCGAAAATGCTTCAAATGAAATAAATACTACAGATAATGCGGAAACCTAGCGAAAGGAAAACTAGTTGCAGTAACCAGCCGCAAATTATAACCACAGGCAGGCAAAAAGACGCAGAAGGTTCCTCTAGTACAAGTGGACAGTCACCAATTACAACAGAAATCAGTCAAAATGACCCTGAAGCTGTAGCTTCTCCGAATTTAGAGCCTTTACCAATACAAGCAAATGACAAAGATCTCGAAATTGTAGCAAATGTGAATCGACAAATAACACTGGGCAACAGTTGATCCTAATGATCAAATCGAACAACCTACTCCTCGTCATTACAGGAAAATCATCGAAGTCCCCCAGTTAACTTCTAAACTAATCCAAACTTCAAAAAAAAAAGACAAAATTCGCATTGTCAGATACAATCCCAAACCTCTTAAACGATTATTTTCAAGAATGAAAGACAAGACACCAGAAGGTCAACGCTGCGATGTGGTATACTCTGTTTCCTGCGGAGACAGTTGTAAGTCTTACATAGGTCAGACGGGACAGTGGTTGCGATCCAGACTCACTCAATACAAAAGCGACATTAAACTAAAAAAGGTGTCGTGTGCACTCTCTGTACACGCTAACACAGAAGTCCACTCTGTAAACTTTGGGGTTGCGAGTGTGTTGTGCTCAGAACCGAATTACAAAAGCAGACTCTTTCTTGAAATGTCTGAAATACTCAACACCGAAAGTGTCATGAATTTCAAAACTGGCACTGATGGGCTGAGCACCATTTACTCGTACCTTCTTAGTTGCAGAAAACAATTGCCGTTGCATCTCGATGAGGTCTGGCTAGCATTAATTTTCACAATTATCCCCAAAATTCATTTTCGGCCCAACCTCAAAATTCATATTATATCTATAAATATAAAATTTTAAAATTACAACAATTTTAACTTTTGCTCTGTTTTCAATCTATTATACAAAATTAATTATAATTTTTTTTTGCTCTCGGGCAACGACATCCCATCGGTCCAATTGCTTGTTTTTCTCTTACAGCAATAAAATACTGTTAATAATTAATAATTAACTTTTTTTATCTGTTCTCATCGTAATGTTATTCATCATCCATCATTGTCCCTTGTGCTTCTCTGTAATTGCTTAAAATGTTTCCAATTTTGACGGTTGCCAGTTTTACTAAAAACTCACTATTTAGTAAGTATAACACCAAATGTGTAGGTTATTTTAGCTAATACCACGTTTTGTTGATCAACATAGTTAGAGCCCTGATGAAGCTGTAAATAAACGGCGAAATATTGGCAGTAAATAAAAAGAGTTTTCCTACCAGACCCAAGCCGCACACCCGTGACCTAAATTTCGGTTTTCTAACTATAACGGCTGTTATACCTCTTCGTTATATAGTACGATAAATGTGTTGATAGAAACCCATCTGTAAGAATAATTTAGGGAAATAACGCCGTCAAATGTAAATGTAGGGAGAAGATATCGGGTGTGGTCATGGGCTGGGCTAGTAAATGAAACGATTTTTATCTAGTTCCAATATATTTATTTCATTTACTAGCCCAAGCCGTGACCACACCCGATATCTTCTCCCTACATTTACATTTGACGGCGTTACTTCCCTAAATTATTCTTATAGATGGGTTTCTATCAACACATTTATCGTACTTTCGGACTACACTCCACCAGAATACTTAAGAAATGGGCAAATCTTAACACCAAACTGGCAAACCGGATTAACAGGCGGATTTTCCTTCTTCGATGTCGGAAAGAAAACCTCATACCCGCACACATCTCGGATAACTTCAAAAACCTCACTAACCTACTCACCACCTCGAACACTCGGATTTCACGCAAAATAACGGAATATCATGGACGGTTAGGAAGTAACGTCCTAAACTTTGAGATAGACAACGTCTGCTCCGAGATTCGTCAAATGGAAAGGTCAATCAATGATATTAAAAATATTGCTTGTTCACTTCTTCCAAAGGACTTAGTTGACGAATTCCAGGGCAGACAATGCCTATCTTTTCAAAAAACGTTAGACCAGATCAAGGGTGCTAACGTTATCAAACTTATTGAAATTAAAATCAGGTAACAATAAACTTTTCACATCTAATTCCAAATGGTTCCGCAATCTCAGGTCTACTGAGATTCGGAGGAGATATCCGACTTTCTCTCACTAGGCCCCAAATTTAGGGTTCCAATCAACAAAAGTGAGCTTAACATTGGCAAAATTGTTAGCTAATATAGAATCCATATTAGGAATATCTCCCCCGGAGTCACAGGAAAGCAAGAGGGCTCATGACCTATTTAATTACTAAATTTCTTGATACCGGCTAACCCCGGTCATGGGGCGAGGCTCGTTGGGATGAATGCAGAAAATTTTTAAACAATCATAAAGATCTATTAATACTTAATGCCGACAAGGGGGCAGTCACTGTGACCATGAACAAAGTGGAATACACCGAAAAACTAAACCATCTTATCACCACAAAAAGTCATCAGTTCCAACCCGCACGCCGAGCAGAGCAGACCACCAAGGAACTACCAACCACTGCAGCAGTCCGTCAGAATTCGAATCTGTTCTCCGTGCCGTTCTCACGGCAGCCGAACGGACCCATAAATTCTGATCGGCTATTTCTAAAATCGAAAAGCAGTTTTTACGGCTCCACGCCGCACCATGGCCAGCAGCAACTACGCCGAGCAGTTCGCCAAGGCCCAGGCCGAGCATGCCCCAGCCCGCAACGACGAACCGGACTTCTACCAGCTCGGTCTATAAGACGACTATCCGTATTAAACAGACAGTAAAACAATAGATCTCGGAAATGTCGTAATCAACGACACCAACCGAAACCTCCTCGGAATCCCGAGGGGTAGAGGGCGTCTGCCCCGTCCCCCTCACCGGATTACCCGAGAGAGCAATCTCGCGAGACATAACTCTTTCGGATCTGTCGTTCATACGACAGACTGCCGAAAAGTTGTGTCCGGGTGTGGGTGCAAGGGTGAGCACTAAGGCTTGTTTCACACATGCACGGTGACCGTCCAAACGGCGGCGTTTACACGGCCAGGGGATGCAGAGTATAATGAATGCTTCCACACGCACCGTAGCCGTGGATACGGCAAATCTTTACCGTGATGTCGCCGTGGCTTCCCACTGGATTTCACGGCTACCGTTACCGTTTGAACGGCGCGACCTGTTCAGTCTTGTACTCAATTGCTTGGAAGCTTTCACACTTGCCGTATTTTACAGCAGGTTTGTTAACGTTTCTTGCTCTTTTACATTGGTGTGCAGTTTTATTTTGTGAGTGTCTGTACACATTAGTGTTAAAAATGGAAAATGCGGATGTGGACATGGATAATCTTATATCGTTAGTGGAACAAAGGCCCGTAATCTGGGACAAAACCAGAGATACGTATAAAGACCGAAACGAAACAAGAAATGCCTGGAAGGAAATATTTTTAGAATTGAGACCGGATTTTGAAGAGTTGGAGACCACGGAAAAAACAGCTTTGGTAAGTACAAAATTTAATAACATAAATTCTATCAAATTTTAGAAAGTTGCCATTTTACGGAACCTGTATCAGTTAAAAAGTAATCAGCTACAATATTTCTAACATTGTTGGCTGATAATCCCCCTAGTACTGTTCCTCCTCCAGACAGACCAAGGAGTCCCGTTATTGTTAATGTATCTTCTACTTCAAAGCCATCCCTGTCCTTAACAAAGTTGTGTAAAACAACACAAGCTTTGACTATGTCTACGGCAAAGTCAGGATCCAAGTTTAGAGGACGGTGAAAAATTCTCCATTTATTACTTAGTATTCCAAACGTGCATTCTATATATCTTCGAGCTCTCGATAGACGGTAATTGAAAACCCTTTTTTTGACTGTCAAATTATGTCCACCATAAGGTCGAAGTAGGTGTTTGTGCAAAGCAAATGCTTCATCCCCCACGAGAAAATAGGGAACTTTAGGATTTGTTGCTCCTCGAAGACATTTTTCTTCGGGCAATTGTATGTGTCCCTTTATGATTGATGTCCATAAAGAGGATTCCTTGAAAATGTTAGAATCGCAATCTTTTCCATATGATCCAATGTCAACATAGGTAAATCGGTAATCTGAGTCTGCAACTGCCATCAAAACAATAGAAGAATATCCTTTGTAATTGAAATACATTGAGCCAAGCGGGTTGATTATTCGAATGTGTTTTCCGTCGACTGCTCCTATGCAGTGCGGAAAATTCGCCCTATTTTCAAATTTCGAAGCAATCATCTCCCAGTTCTCTTTAGTAGGTTTAGATATACATTCCACTTGCAAAACAGACCAAATACATCTACATACTCTTCTCACAATATTACTAATTGTAGATATTCCGAGTCGATAGCTATAATGTATATCTGTGAAAGTACATCCGCTTGCTAAATATCTGAAAATAAAAAAATAGTAATAATAATTGTTATAAGTTTGATATAGTTCAGATATATTTAAGTATATTCAATACTTAAACTACCTTTATAATTTTATAATAAATGAATCATTAATGTCTTTCACTTTTTTACAGGTAGAAAGGTCATGAAGAAATGGACTAACATCAGGGATGCTTTCAAAAAATCCATGAAAAAACAAAAGAGCGCTTCAAGATCAGGGGCTGGGGCGTCAACTATAAAAACATACATTTATAATGAGCAGTTGAAATTTTTAAATAAAGTGTTGAGTGAGCGTGAAACAGAAAATAGTTTGGCAGCAAATACTGCTCAGCCAGATACATCAGATGAAGAGGAACAAACAGTGGAAAATCTTCAAGAAACTATTATAGCTGAAGATAATGTTGTAAACACCAAGGTTACTAAAACAGTAGCACCTAAAAAACGCAAGATGGACCATGTTGAATTAGAAATGATCAAAGCTCTAAAAGAAACAAATGAAAAACCTGATCGTCATTTGTTCTTTTTTAAAGGCATAATTCCTTCATTAAACTCTATCGACGAGGAAGATATATTGGAATTTCAGACCATTGTATTGCAAACAATAACATCTATCAAACAACGAAAGAAGATGATTCCCTACAGTAAACACATTGCTCAGACTCAAGTTAATTTCAGTCAACAGCCAATAACTACAACTAGAAGTAATCTCTATCTGAACATGGATAATTCCTATCCGAATATAACTCTTTCCTATCCAACTACGAGTTCAGCACTGCTGAAGAGCCAGCAAACATTTAGCTCTATGCCGAACAATCCAGTTGATACATTGCAACCCGTTCGACCAACTTCAAATGAACATCCAATTCGTCGATATTACGAAGCCGTGGGTGAAGATGTTTCACCATTTTCTGTGGAGAGTCATTCTTCTCAAGAGTCAATTGATTTTTCTTATGAATATATGTTTATGTCAAATAATAAAAAATAAAATATGTTACGGGTCAAAATTGCCCGTGGGTTATTTGTTGCAAAACAAATGCCGGAGGGCCTGATTTCGTAGGATCTCACGGGTGATTGCAAGATCAGGGGAGTAAAAGTTTGTATTGGTTGTCAATGCGAGGGTACTTCTTGATTGCTGATGGGGTAGTCGAGTAGAGAGGTTCGTGTTGCTTGCTAATACGAGGGAATCTTGTTTAGTGGATGTGTTCGTTCTTGTGTCATCGTGTCGATAGATTGTGGTTATGGGGTGGATCTCCCTGGAAATATGTTTGTACCTGTGAGGGTAAATAATATTAGAATCGTCGATTTATTTGAATATTGTATGGGTGGCATAGTTTGAATTATTAAGTATTCTCTGGAATTGTACTCACTTAGGTTATGTTTGTTTGGTTGCCGATAGTTAGGAAATTCTCTTGTTTTGTATGGTGTTGCCTCGAACGTGATTCCAGAAATTGGGTCATATCGTATCATTCGTTGTAGGGGGTTACTGAGTTATCATTGCGTTACGACAGGATATCTGCTATAGTTTATTACAAATTAATAGTGTGATAATAATAAGAGGTCTACTTATTTGTAGGTTATTGTGTTGCATATCTCAGTTTAGGTGTAATCGCTTACCATTATTGCTTGCATTAATCGTACACGAATGCATTTCACGACACACAACATCACTACAACGTAGAAGTAAACTGGCAGGATATTTCTATCAATTCTGTGCTGTTTATTTTCACTTGTTGCATGTTTGACAACTGTCAACTAACTTCACCGAGCACCGTTATAGATGTGAAAGTTATGGCGTGGTGGCGCAGTAGTAGTTTACTGATTTGCAGCATAACGACAAGAATACACTTTTTATTACAGTAATAGGGTCCTTGCAGATTTTTTTTTCTTTGGCTTAATCCATTCATTAGGTGTAAACAATCATATTGTGCTATATAATATTTTTTATTGTCACATCAATTTTAAATTATGGCATATTAAAGATTCGCGGCAAATATTGATTCTCAAAACGGCGCGTGACGTAACCAAAGTCGAGAGGGTTCTGCGCCGGCGCCACGCTAATCACGCGCGTGTGTTTTGTTAGGTTATACATGTATTGTAGCTTGGTAACGCGACAGTTTAAAAGTGAAAATATTACAATGGTTAGGTATCGTACGTGTTTGGTACCCAAGTGCACAAGCAATAGTAAAAGGACCCCAAATAAGGTGTTCATACAGGTACCGCCTGATGAGGGACGTAGAAAAATGTGGTTTGAAGCAGCGAGAAGAAAATACGATTATTCAAATTACTCTATGATGTACGTGTGTGAAGATCATTTTGATGTAAGTTTTTTGAACATTTAACTGTTTGTGTTATTATTACTGGAATATCTTTATTATATTATAGTTGGAAAACGACATGGAAAATTATGTTAGGTGGAAAATAATGGGTGGTATTAAAACCATGAAAAAAACAGCTGTACCACACAAATTCGAATGTCAACCAGACAGGAAAAGGGCATCTTCCACTGTTCCTGAAGCAGCAGCTGTTAAACGCCCAAGAAAGTGTATTCAGGAAGACTTAACGGGACCCTCAACAAGTGGTTTAATTCACAGCAGTGAGGCAACCGTTGATATATCGGAACCATCAACAAGTGCTCCACCTCCAATTGAAGTGACTGAACTTACAACTTGTTTAATTCAAAGTGAGATAATTGTTGAAGAACATAGGTTAGATGTGGAAACAAAAATACTGCCTGCATCTCAACAGAAAAGGGATGTAGCCATCAGTGCAAGACCACACTTCAGAAGCAAACATACACAAACAACAACAAGAATAAAAACAGTTTCAAAAATATGTTCGCCGATTAAAATATTAAAAAAAAATGTAGGGACTTCACCGTTTAAAAAATCTCATACGAAACTTGTTTTTGAAGAAACAGATTCATCTTCTGTGAGTGGATCTGTTAGTTCGCAATATTTAAATGTAAATTCAAGTACGGATGAAACAATAGATTCACAACCAGAAGATTTTTCAAAACGAGCTAGAAATAACACAATGCGAATAATTCAGTTAAATCCTAGACATTATCTCGGTATACCAAAAGAATGTTTCTTTATTATCGACCTAATAAAAAAATACACAAATTTAGATAATGTAAGTATTTATCTTACATTAAAAAAAATTAGATGTGCTCATACATTTTTTGAATTAGCCGATGACTTTGGAATATCTGAAAGTACGGCAAGTCGAACATTTTCTAAAGCTGTTGTGCTCATAAGCAAATTAATGAAGGAAATGATCATAAAACCTACTCTAAAACAAACAAAAGCACAATTACCAATACATTTTAGAGTACGCTATAGTAATGTACAATATACAGGGTGTGGCACTTAAGACGCCTCGGACCATAGCTCCTTTACGATAAAAGCTATCGAAAAAAATCTAAGAACAAAGTGGTGCATAGTTACCGTCGCTATGTTTTAAAAATATTTCTAATCATCAGTGGCGTGCCGTACTCCAGTGGCGTACCAAACTTATGTTTTTTTAAATGGAATGCTCTATTTTTTATTGCAGATTTGGAAAGTGCTCGACGAGTACTTATTTTTTTATCTAACATGTTATACCCTTCACTTTAGCGGTTTCGCTGTTATAACCCCTTCTTTCAAAATTGCGCCCCATTTTTGAGATTTTTTTGTAGAGAAACTAATTGACGCCGGCGCCTAAATTTTGAATTGAGGTACGGGTTAAGACCTCGTATACCTTCACATTATTTTTTTTCGGGTAATTTATGGAAAAAAAATAATTTTTGATTGATCTTCGTATGTTGTCATTTTTTCCGAAAATTTCAAATGGCACCCCCCTAAAAAAATTACGGCGTTGTACAGCCAAAACTCTAAATTTTTCATTGGTGTAAAAAAAATTACACATTGCATAACAAAATTTCGGAGAAAAAAGGAATTTCATCGCAAATGTCGGGAAACGTTTTCCGTTCCCAAGTGTGCCATGAGAAAACAAAAGATTGGTAATTGTCAAAGTACCAAAACAAATACACAAATACGGTCAACATAATAGTATGTACCTATTTATTCAACATGATATGAAAAATGCAGATTAAGAAAATTTAACAACTTAAACTAAATGTACGAAATGACGACCTTCCTGCTGGAGGCATAACCGCAACTTCTGGTGATATACCGCAGTTCATTATTTTCGGTAATAACTGCCTTCTTTCTAACTCTCCTTGGCCGTTTCACACTTCCCGTAGTAGTAAATCTCTCCAACACTTTTTGAAACGCACGTTCATTTGGATGTGCCCTGTGCGGATATCTCGCAGCGTACACTCGTGATGCCAAGAAACAATTCTTGTTACATTCTCCAAGAATAAATATCATGTCAACCATTTCCTCTTGAGTTCGGAACATTTTTAGAACGTTTATCAAAAATGACTTATGGCTGCTACTGACGTCTAGTAATTTACTTTGACAATTACCAATCTTTTGTTTTCTCATGGCACACTTGGGAACGGAAAACGTTTCCCGACATTTGCGATGAAATTCCTTTTTTCTCCGAAATTTTGTTATGCAATGTATAATTTTTTTTACACCAATGAAAAATTTAGAGTTTTGGCTGTACAACGCCGTAATTTTTTTAGGGGGGTGCCATTTGAAATTTTCGGAAAAAATGACAACATGCGAAGATCAATCAAAAATTATTTTTTTGCCATAAATTACCCGAAAAAAAATTATGTGAAGGTATACGAGGTCTTAACCTGTACCTCAATTCAAAATTTAGGCGCCGGCGTCAATTAGTTTCTCTACAAAAAAATCTCAAAAATGGGGCGCAATTTTGAAAGAAGGGGTTATAACAGCGAAACCGCTAAAGTGAAGGGTATAACATGTTAGATAAAAAAATAAGTACTCATCGAGCACTTTCCAAATCTGCAATAAAAAATAGGGCATTCCATTTAAAAAAACATAAGTTTGGTACGCCACTGGAGTACGGCACGCCACTGATGATTAGAAATATTTTTAAAACATAGCGACGGTAACTATGCACCACTTTGTTCTTAGATTTTTTTCGATAGCTTTTATCGTAAAGGAGCTATGGTCCGAGGCGTCTTAAGTGCCACACCCGGTATAATAGATTGTTGGGAAGTAGAAATAAATAAACCATCGAATGCAGTTCATCAAGCACTAACTTGGTCGGATTATAAAAAATGTAACACCATTAAATATCTAGTATCTTGCACTCCAGATGGTATTATAAATTTTATATCGAAGGGTTTTGGCGGGAGGTCTTCGGATGCTCTTATTGTGGAAGTGAGTGGATTTTTAGATATATTGCAACCCGGTTCAGTTATTATGGCTGACAGAGGTTTTAAACATATTGAAAAATTTTTAATAGAAAAAAAATGTAAGCTCTTACGGCCACCGAGTATTGCTGCTGGTCAATCACTGAAAAAGGAGCAAGTATTGGAAACAAAACGTATTGCCAGTTTGCGAATACATGTAGAAAGAGTCATTCGGAGATTGCGTGAGTTTAAAATAATGAAGCCACATTCATGCATTCATACCAAATTAATTGCTTTTATGGATCATATAGCCATTATTGCATGTGGTTTAATAAACTTGCAAGACTCTTTAATAAAATAAAATTTTGTGTAAATAATAAAAATAATATATATTAACCAGTAACCGAGTTTTTATATGACAGCATGTATTAAATTTATATGTATACAATATTACAAAAATATACTTTTGAAATATCGTTTGAACTTCAACTTTTTACAGTCATTTTTAACTTTAAATACATTTTAAAAAAATTAAGCAAACCAATTGTTATTATTTTTATCCTTTATATTTTATTTATATCTTTTTAAAATAAAACACAAATTTATAAATATGAAGTTTTATTAAAAACCAAGTATAACATATGTATTACGATTTACAACTGCTTAATAATATGGGGTATATATTATTAACCCAAAATACCTCGGCTTTTTCAATTATATTGTGTATTAATACACTATCAAAATTTACATATAATATATTAATTTTTTTATTAATCTCAAAGCAAGGATCAGCTACACAAAAAATACCGCTTTGTTTTTTAAACAAAAACATTTGTAATTGTATCTGTGCATTACATTTTTTTGTTATTTGTCCATCTTTTATGTAGTTATTAAATGTTTTTGTACTTGTTGGACACTTGACTTCAACCACAAAATCATCACCTAAAGCATCTGGTGATGCACCTAAAAAGGGGTAGACTTCTGAAATTAATAGTCCAGTATATACAAGTTTTTTTTTAATTTGTTTTTCAAGCTCACATATTACAATTTTTTCGAGAGCTTTCCCACGCTTCATAGCTTGTGTCTCATAAAATTTGGCACTACCCATAACCGATTCAACAAATGTCCCAGATTGGGTTTTGCAAGTAGATGCTTCATAAATTTTTGACGCAGTAAAACGTCCATAATGTAAATCGTGCCATAATTTTGAATCGCTTTGATTCATCGTAGCATCACAGGCTTCTTAAACTGATTTTAAATTCTCGAGTAATGTAAAAGCAAATAGCGTTACGTGTGTCGTAACACTGTTTATTTTATCCTAGTTCTATTTTTTTTAATTTAAAATCATGTATAATGAAAACCGTCAAAAGGCGAAATCATGTTTGTTTGCCAATATCTCCATAGCAACGAGTTGCATTAAGATACATATAATAACACTAGTTTGTTTGGCAATATCTCCATAGTAATGAATTGCGTTAGATAATATAACAGCACTAGTGTTGTTAGGAATTTCGTAACAACACTAATGTTCTTAAAGGTATCCCAACGTTACTCGTTGCTAAGGCAACATTATATGTTAACATTATAGGATAAAATAAATATTTTTACAAATGGCCATAAATACTTCTTAAAACATTAAAAATAAATAAATAAAATATTTCTTACCAGCAGCAGCAGCACAATCTAGACATGTAATATCTATAACTTTCCCTTCGTCTTCATTCACGTTCAAAAGTACGTTATAATTTTTTAAGCGTACTTTATGTTCTGGGCATATTTTTGCTTTTGCTGTACATATTTCTCCCTCACGTTTAACTTGAACATATCCAATAGCAGAATCTCCATAGTCTTCACGTCCAGCTCTAAAATAATGATCACATAAATAAATAAATGATTTATTTAATGATTAGAAATTAATGATATACCTGCAATAATCTACTTCAGTGTACTATTATCTAGTTATCTATTATGAATATTTATATAATGTTTTGATCTCGATCTAACCTCACAAATTAAATGGTACCAAAAATATTTAAGTTAGACTAATCTACCTTATAAATTTACTGTTAAGAATAACTTTAAAATAAACTAAAAATAAACAAGTATAAAAAATGTGTATATTATTGTGTTTGTAAAAACATAACCTAAAAAACTCGCAACAAGAATGTACTGCTAAGTAATAATCACTAATGACAGAATAATTATTTGTACTTACTGGTTTAATTTAACTCCTCGGATTTCTGTGGCACTAAATTAAACATTACTTGAAAAAAACTCTGCAATCATCAAGGAATCCACTCTGGGCAAGTTGTCAGATTGAGCTTGCACGAATCCAGTGTCCGTCATTTTGCAAAGTATTATTTTTAAAAAAGGATTATGAATGTGTACTCGGAAACAACGAAAATACGACTGTCTCGGAACAAATTTAACTACTGCATTTATCAAGCTAAATATGCCCTTCGACGCAAACAATCGTAAAAGTGCAGAAATTCTTAGAAATACCCTTAATGGGATAAACGGTACCGCCCTTATTAGCATTCAAAAGGATGGAAATGGCCCACTTTATTACTTCTACCTGAAATTCACCCAGGTATAGATTTATAAGTACAATGAAAAGATGCAAATAATTTAAAACCAAAATATAAGCGCGGGAATGGACTTCCATTACGTCAAACCAATGAATATGTGTTTTCGGATGAGTCATAATTTCATTTAAATTACTACTTTTCGTTTCAAAATTACTACTAAACTAATTTTTACTTTCTCCGTTACGAAGTACGAGAAAGTATTGTGATCGTGATTTTTTTTTCAAAAAATTTTTTTACGGAAATATCCGTTTTGGGGTCCCTAGATGCCATTTCAACAATTTCTGGAAAAAAAAAATTTGTGTCTGTGTGTGTGTCTGTGTGTGTGTGTGTCTGTGTGTGTGTGTGTGTGTGTCTGTGTGTGTGTGTGTGTGTGTGTGTGTGTGTGTGTGTGTGTGTGTGTGTGTGTGTGTGTGTGTGTGTGTGTGTGTGTGTGTGTCTGCTGTGTGCGCTGTATCTCAAAAACTAATACAGCAATTGATATGAAACTTTGAACATACGTCTTATTTGATAATCTGAAGAACTGAAAAGCTTTTGGTGAAATTTCGTACACCGGAAGTGGGTGTTTACCTTAACTGTTTTTTGTTTTTTGCCAATATTTTCTTAAATATGAAAAATATCAGAAAAACATTTAAACAAACATCAAAGACAACAAAGAAATGAACATCTTTTGCTTGAAAATATTTTTCATAAAATCATTGCTATTCGAGAAAAAAATTTATTATTTTTCTTAAATTTTTGGTCTATAATTATGAAACGATAATAGTTACAACAAATGTATGTGAATAATAATTGTAGAGAATGCCAAAATGAACAACTTCTAAAGAGTAAGTTTTTTTCGAAATCTCGTTAGTTTTTGAGTAAACCGAGTTTTTGAATTTGAAGTATAATTTTTCCATATTTCATGATTTTGACGTTTTAAACGTCAGTTTCATTCGAGTTTACGCTACGCTCGATGTACATTTAAAATATGATTTCAATTGAAAATAAACCCATGAAAACGTAAATATAAAGTCGGAGAAAGTAACATGATGGCCACATCACCATTTTTTTTAATACTTCTTATTAGACACACATGCCTTTAGCAGAGTATAATATTATATAAAGGGATTATTACTTCATTTAAAAATTCATGCAAGGACCCTATTGGGGTTTGGCATGTATTAAGAGGAGGTACTAGTAACATGAAAAGGTCGAGAATTATGTTTGAATGGAAACTAACTCTAATATTCGTGTAGAGGTAGCGCACTCTGTCGGTTGAGTACCGAGTGAGGTACGCTCTCTTGGTTGTGGACTCTCTTTGGGTTGTAGAGAAAATGAATTTTCGGGAATGGGATGTTTACTTCAATTGGAGTATCGTTCGTTATTGTTTTTTTTGCGGAAGTGACGAAATGATAATTGGTGGGGTAGATGTGCATGGGACACGCCCGAACATCCTCTTAGGCTTTCTTTTTCGTCGTGACCGTGGAAGCGAACACATCGTATTTGCACCCGATGATAATTGTCTGAATTACTGTGAGCACACGTTGTGTTTCCTCGTGCTGAGGGATTAAGTTATTCAGATATTAGTACGTTTGAGTTGTTGTTGGATTTGATTTGGAAACAAACGTAATCGTCATTAGACGAATTTAATTCTAACGTGCAAAACGATTACCATTGGACCGACCACGATCTTAGGTGAGTGTGAAAATTCGTTGCATATCTCTATTTTTTTTTGTTGCATCGTCAGAGCGTTTAACTTTCCTTTGTTTTAAATATGAGCGTAGTACTATACAAGGAATTCTTTTTAGGTCCATTTCGTACCACCATTTCGTACCACCATTTCGTACCATCCATTATTACGTACCATTAATACGTACCTTCATTACGTACAGTATATTCTGTACGCTTCACTACATTATGGTGATCGTAACATTCGGCTGTTCATTGGTTCGACCGTCTGTTCTCCGTATTTTGCTGTCCTTTTGGATTCCGTTTTGGATTGCTGATCGTTGTGGTGCTATTGGATCTTCGCTGAGATGTTACTGCTTCAACGTTACGTGCTAGTTGCTGTCCTAAGGAGGAAATTTACGTGGGAGTCCTGAGAGATACTTTACCGAAGTTTGATGTAGTACTGGTATGACACTGACGGGATTGTTCGGAAGATAACTAAGGTTTGATAGCTTTAACGACTTATACTTGAGAACTGTCAGAGGCAGTAATCGTTATAAAGAATTCAACGTAAAATGATAATGACTCGTAGTAGATTTCAGTAACGAATCGTAGAACGTGGGGACATTGAATTAATTGTTGTTGTATTTGTTGACTTAACACGGGGAGGGTATTCATGGGGTTTTAAAATATTGTTTATTCATGGGACTTTACAACGTTTATTATCTGGTTATTATATATAAATGAGTTTCTTGTATCATTCGAATTTATAGTAAGATGTAGCGGATGTTCATACTTATTCCTTTCCATTGACAGAAAGCGAGCAACGCTTTAGCCAGTAAATTGAATATGAGTCAGTTAATTACGAGCGCTTCAAGGTGGTAGAACGTGGCTCTCGATTCTGTTAACTGAAAGGTATTTTAGGTTAAGTTCGCCTTTAAATTAATATATGGTTATAAATGTAATGGGATGACGTCATGGCCAAATAACCGATGACCTCGAATGCAGAAATGAGGCATTACTTTAGTATAATCGTTTCGGGTATAATATATGGTTAATATGTTGATCAGGTGAAACTTAGCGAGAATACAATTGCTAACCAGGTATAACCCGTTGTATAAGGGAATTAATTGACCCTTCGGATACTAATCGCAGATGATAATAATTTTTTTGTTTTCCCTTTGGTTCAATAAAACTCAGTTTGTAATTTTTAATCAAAACTATTTTTTATTCTCGTTGAGATATCATTTCCTAGTTAATATTCAAAGGTTGTAATCCAAGGTTCATGATTGCCGTCACTAATGACTGTTATCTGAAATTTAAATCATGTGGCGCCCTTTTAACTATCAGTTCTTTTGAACCCCCCCTACTCTGCTGACTGTAGCTAGGCCAGATAACAGGGGAAGTTAGTGACATTGGATTGCAAAATTTTGGTAAGGGGGAGTTGATGGGTACTTGGCGCCGAGCAACTTTTGCGACCAGAAGTTGAGGTCACAAATATTTTTTAGACTCCATGTTCCAGGTATATAAATGAAAAATGTGTGAAATATGACTATAAAATAAATATTTGATAAAATTAAAAGTTCTTGTTTTACTTACCTAATTGTAACAGCTAGCATTTCGATAGGTTGTATGCACTCTCGCATAAAAGTGTCTTTCCTCTGAAGAGATTCCTTCAGTCGTTGATGTAGTTCGTCAAAACTGGACATTGACATCCTAAAATAGTTGAAAAACTTTTTTGCGTCTTCTCTAAGCTGCCCAAAAAGTATATAAAACGCTCCAAACTTTTTTCTTCCCATATTTATAGGATGAACCCACATAATTCTGTTCCTTTTTTTCCTTTTCATGCGTCTGTATAATATTATCATAGCTATAACACGTCTACGATCCATACTCACTATAAACTAATATTCCAAAGTGTCTAAATAATATTATCGACGCTCAAGACTGAAAAATTCAAACTAACAAGAAAACAAAACCGGTAGTGTGTGAAAAGTCATCACAATGGAACGGCACCGTTTAAACAGCGCCGTTTGTACGGTCACCGTGCATGTGTGAAACGAGCCTAACGACTTCGAAGCGATAGTCGTCAGCGCAGCAGCCAGACTAGGGAATACTATCCCGCGTCGTCTGGTCTTCACCCCCGCTCCGTTCGACGCCGCACAGTGGACGAAACGTTAAATCTAGCTGAACATTTCGAAAATCAACTGTTTAGAAATCCATTTTTTTCTTTAAATATGAGTAGTACAATGTCCAGAGGGTACGCAGGTAAAGCCTTAAAACCCTCCGACCCTTTTGCCAGTAGTTATCTGTATCCAAAGTGCACGCTTCGTTTACGTCGTTTAGTTGTGAATTACACGCGCTCAAAACGTGTATGTTTAACTTTTTTTTTACATTTGTGTTTAGTTCAAAATTTAAATTAACGATGGATATATATCCTACTGGTATGTATACAACATAGTTTTAATTATTCTTTGTTTAAATTTAGTCAACCCATAGATATAATGATTTGAATTTAGTAGAGAATCCTACTGTAATATTTTACAATATCATATTTTAATAAGGTTAAAGTTTATTATATCCGCCGATATCCGCAATGATTTTTTTTTGTATACATATTAACTTATCAGTTTAATGTACAAGTAATATTTCATGCTTGTTTTTGCCCGTTTACAATCAGTGATTTTTTTAGGCAGCGTAACCGTTTCCCGGAGAACATTATTCGACATTTGGCATGCTCACCAAACGCTAGAAGAAAAAAATAAACAGTTTTTTTTCTTTGTGATTGACATTATGAAGATTGATATTGTATCGGACACTGAAAATTTACATTCGTTGAAACAAAAAATAACACATTTTACGTCAAAATTGGCAATGAAATGGCAAACTTCTAATAGAGCATTTTCAAATTTTGAAAGTGTTCTCTACTGAGAGTTTACCAAATGAACCCCAACCTCGATCTTCTATACCTCATTTAATAACCAGGCGGACTAAACGCAAAAGTCACATTTACACTATAAAAAGTCACCAGAAAAGTAACCAGACATGTTTTGGTAAAAATAGAATTATTTCAAATCCGTTTATCCATAACATTTTAAAAATTTTCTGCACGAAGAATTTTTGGTGCTTTCATTGTATATATCTGGACGTCCTTCAAGACGTTTACTGCCCCAATCTCCGTACATTCCCTAATTCTGTGAAACTCCGTACTTTTAGCCAATACACAATACATATAATGTATGTTTATGATTCGATTCTATATTGCAATAACTTGAGCCACACTTACCTAATGAATCGACAATTTTGTGTACGACGGCAGTAGGTTTTAAAACCTCTTGTATTAAAGTTTTATATACGTTAATTTGGATTGTTTTTAAACAAGCGTTAATGCTCCAAAATCCAACTATTTCCGTTTCTTGGGGGCCAAAAAGACACCAAACTTGTGCCGGGTATATATCCATAGTTAATAAAATAACTATTTCCAAGAAAACCGCGGGATGAGAGGAATCCATTCTTACACGATCAACGGAAGAAATAACTGGCTAAAAGCACAAAAAATGAGGCGAAACGCGTGTAACCGGTGGAACAAGGAACAAGGAACGGCGAGTGATCAGCTGATCATAAGAACGGCCATTATGGTTTTGGGCAGTTTGGGCCTGTGTAAAAACGGCGCCCGTTTGGCCAATCACAACAACGTATTTTCGCGGCTATAATTTGATTTAGTCCGCCTGGTTATTAAATGAGGTATAGTAGTAAATCCAGAGGTTCGTATAAATCTTTTACTAAATTGACGGATGTCTCAAAAACGGAAAATTAAGCCACTGGTGGAAAATTACTCCCAGAAGGAGGTGTTTATATTTCAGTTACTATTTTTAGATATAAATTGTATAACAAAAATGCTAATGGTGAAATTAGATTTGTTTGAACCATTTTTCGGCTAGAGTAAAAATTAAATGGGGGATGCTGGAGGGTAGAAGGGAAGAATTATTTAATATTGAATAACATATATTTATAATAAACTATTTTCTTTGACTACGAACAATTTTAAATAGACTAAGACGCTTTATAGCGAAATGTTCAGCTAGATTCAGCATTTCGACCTGTGTGCGCCGTATCGATGGCTAATTCCATCCATCTGCTTTCGCAGGCGGTGGAACGCCTCTCCACGTGCAGTGGGGCGAAGGCTATGCCTTCGACCTCGTCTACTGTCGGCCGGGCGCCACGTCCGGCTGCAGGCACCGTGCCCGCAGCGAACGGAGCGGTTGCCGCGAGTGGCCCCAAGGGCGCGCCAAAAACTGGCGCCCCCGTTGGCTGGCGATTGCTCAACCTAAGCCTGCTCCCACGATACGGGAGCGTGTCCTCAAGAAGGCCTTGAGGGCACTCCCTTTCAAGTCCTGGGCCCCTTTGGTTGGGGTCCTCGGCATTACGGAAGAGAAGGTTAAGGTTGCTCTTGCAGACCGAAGCGACGAGCAGATCGAGAAACTCGATCGCTCTGAACCCCTTATTTCCAGTCTTGGACTGGTAGATGAGGCGGCTCTCGCTAAGGCTCTAGAGCGCAACTGGGCTGGTGAAGACGCAGCCGTACTGCTCCTGACGAATCTCAGGAACAATGCGAAGCGTATACACGTACTGAGGGATGCGGCGGCCACCGTTAATAATGGTGGACCGGTCTCGCAACTCGTGCGGTGTCAGTTTCCCGGAATCTTTGATTCGGGGTATTCTGTCACCACGACCAGGAGTGGTCGGCTACCTGCCCCAACACCAAGGCCGAGCAACAAGAAACGGCTCGCACCACCACCTGCGACCACCAACGCCAGCAAGAAGGCGGCGCCCCCAACAAAGAAGGCCAAACAACCGGCAAACGCAGCGGTCCCGTCCACCTCCCACATCACGACCCCACCAGCACCAACGTCTACCCCAGCTCTGCAGTCCAACACAGCTAAACTCCCCTTTGCCCCCCTGCACACAGACCGCCACCAGTTGTCCTACCAGCGGACACAAACTGGCCGGCAATCAGGGCCTTGATGGAATCACACTCCATCAAGGTACACCAAGCCAAATACGCAGCCCGCGGGCTGCGTATTTTCCCCGAGACACCCAGGGACTTCCGCACCCTCACGAGGGTCCTCGATGACATCGGGACGCCGTACCACACGTACCAGCTCCCGGAGGAAAAGACGACCAAGGCGGTAATACGCAATATTGCTCCTACCTGCACCGAGACCGAGATCGCGGAGGATCTCAAAAACCAAAGCCTCCCGACACTCCTCGTTAAACGGATGACCCGCAGGGACCCAGTGACCGGATAAACCCATCCCCTGTGGATGGTGTACATACAGCTAGACGTTGGCGTGGACATACACCGCATCCTCGCCGTCAATAAGGTCCTGGGGCTCGACATGAAAATCGAGCGGAAAAAATTCAAAATTTCGAGAAAAAAATATATCCACTCCATTTTAGATACATGAAACCCTTCTGATCTTGCATATTTATATATTTTAACCCCCTATATTATTTGCAATTAACGCCTAAAGTTGAAAAAACTACGTTCTCATGGAGAGAAAGATCTTTTACCATCTTACAATAAAATTAAAATAATGAAGACAATTTGTTACCCAGCTAATATTTCTATTTCTCAAAATGGAGCATCTGCACCTTTGCAGAGCCTTCTTGAGCATACTTTATGTAGATTAATATCAACAATTAAATTTCCTCAAGATATATCATTTAGTAAATTAATTTTGTTGTGTAAATATGGATGCGATGGCAGCTCAGGGCACTCTACTTATATGCAAAAGCCAACTGATGATAGTAGTACAGATGAAGAAGACATTACTGAGAAGAGTGTCTTTATGTTTTCACTGGTTCCACTTAGATTATTTTCTGATGAATGTGTTATTTGGAAAAACGAAAAACCTTCATCTATTAAATTATGTAGACCTAAAATTTATTTATGCTAAAGAAACAAAACAACTTATTCTAGATGAAGTCAAGAGTATGAGACAAGAGGTAAATTTATTAAAAAAAACAACAAATTTATATTAATACTAACCATGTAGAGGTAGAATTTAATTTGTTGTTTACAATGATCGACGGCAAAGTTATAAATACTTTAACAAATACTCCGAGCTCGAATTGTTTTATATGCAAATGTTCCCCGAAGGAGATGAATGATATTGTCAGAATTAAAAATATTCCTATTATCGAAGATAATTTAAATTACGGTATTTCTTCCCTCCATGCATGGATTACGTTCATAGAATGTGTTCTTCATATCTCCTATAAGTTAGATTTGAAGAAAACAACTACTCACGGATGTACGAAGAGAAAAAAAATATATCTAGTCGGAAAACTAGAATACAAAAACTATTACGTAAAGAGTTAGGGTTAAGGGTTAATATAGTTGTGCAAGGAGGAGGTACTTCAAACACTGGCAATGTTGCTCGAATTTTTTTTCGAAATTATGAGAAAGTAGCCGTCTTCACTGAATTGAATGAAGAATTATTAAACAGATTTTATACAATTCTTATAATAATTTCGAGTTCTCGTAAAATAAAAGTATTCATGTTTGATAAATATGCAGAAGATACGGCCCGACTTTACACTTCATTATTTGGATGGTATAGAATGCCTCCAAGTGTCCATAAAATTTTAATTCACGGGAGCAAAATAATTGGACAATGTCTTTTACCAATCGGAGAACTTTCGGAAGAAGCACAAGAAGCAACCAATAAAATATATAAGAGAGTTAGAGAAAACCATACTAGGAAAAACTCTAGGCTTAATACAATTCAAGATTTATTTAATATGCTTCTCGTATGTTCGGATCCAATGATATCGTCTTTAAGAAGCGATGTAAAAATTAATAAAAAAACAACTGCCTGCAAACGCTAAAAATTTAATTATTTGTGAAACGGACACAAGTGACAATGAAGACGAACAGACTGATGAGGATACTGACTACTTTTCATTTTAAATATGTAAGTAAATAAAACAATATAAAATAAATTACTTCGTTCTGCAAAATCAGACAAATGTAATGTATATTCTGATTAACAATTCGTATTTTAAACCAGAGTTCAAATTATTTTTAACTACAGCATATCCTTTTCACATTTGTCCGTTTTTTTGGAGGTATTATAATTTTTATTAGGCGCAACCGATATGAACCGATTCGGTCATTGGCCAAAAAGGGACACAAAACGCACATATAGAGATTCGAAGTTTTGGCAGTTAAAAACATGGAACATTTTTTGGTGACAATCACAACCATTGTAAAGATTATAACATTTGTGTATAATTTTGCTGCGATGAATTATTATTATTATATTAATTTTGGAAAAACGCAAACCGAGAGGATTGAGACTCTCATATAAACATTTGTCAATGTCTTCTGTAACTGCCCTAATTTTTTGAATTTTTGCAGGTGCGTTTTACGTGCGTTTTTAATATTTTTGTGCTGCTCGAGGATAGTGCGCCCAACTCCGCGATACTCACGGCACGGCAAACGGGCCTCGGTCGACCCAATTTTAACTGGTGGCGCCGAATAAAAAAAATAAAAAGACCCCAAAAACGCACCGGTGGAGATACGAAATTTTAAGGGTAGTTACAGAAAACATTGAACTAATTTTTGGCGATAGTCATTATTTTCAGTTACCAAGAGTAAAATTCCTCCCTCACAAATTAGTGCTGTCATCTATCTCATCCCATGTTAATACTGTAATAAGAAGTATGTCAGACAGGCGGGGCTGTGGCTGAAGTCAAGGGTTACACAGCACAGAAGTGATATCAAAAATAATAAAAATTCATGTGCGCTTGCTACACGCGCAAATACCACGCTGCATAACGTGGATCTTGAGAATACCGAGGTGTTGGATCGGGAGTTTCAGTATAGAGCCAGACTGTTCTCGAACTATGAACTATGAACTTCGGGTCTGACACTGAAGGTCTCAGTTCCACTTATGCGTTTTAATTAAATAAATCACCACGTGTCTCGTCCCCTTGACTCCAGTCACAGGCCTCCTTGCCTTCGTACTTCATGCCTCACATGTTTTAACTTTCCCCTTAATGATATCCATTTCACAACATTATTTACTACTGCCCTTTTCTCTTGTCAGTAAATATACCTTCTGTCACTTTTTGTTTTTTTGAATTTGGTTTAACACGTTAAGCCCCGCCGTACATATATTTTTTTTGATTCGTCGGACCGGGTATTTATTTCTCGTTTTTTTCGGTTCTATAGATATATTCAGTAACATCAACTTTATACGAATCTCTTTTTTTGCATTGTTATTAAAAAAAAAATGAGGCATCACTTTGATGCCACCCTGTCGGAAAAGTTATTTTATGGTTTTAGACCGCGTGGTATCAATATAATGCCTCACCAAATAACTCTAGTGCGTAGTATTTTGCTCATAAATGGCAACACTGCATACAACACATGCGGCTAATGAGTGCGTCGAATAGTTTCGTTACTGCCACACGTCTTTCATCATGACCTCCTCCTATGAGGAAGAGCAAGTAAAATTGCAAAAAATGTGGAATGAAATTATGTCCGACGAAGAAACGGATGCAAATAATCCCTTTGTCGATTGCGGATCCTCAGATGAATATGTGCCGAGCGAAAGTGGCGAGTCACACTCGTCGTTAGAAGAATTCCCAGATGCAAAACATCGAAAATGTGATATTGCAGATGCTATACCTAGTGGAAGTACAAATAATTGTAATATTATTGCCAAAATAGACGATCGCTTACAGGGAGCAAATCCAGTGAGTAAAATGTAGATTTTTCAGATTTTATTTTTACTTTTTTTTTAATTATTAATTTTAGGAAACACTTATAAGTGAAACTATTGAGTCTGTCGTTTCAACATTTGCGATAAATTCAGATAATTCTGAATCAGAACAAGAAAACAATGATTTGACATGGAAACCGGTAGATGGGTCGTATTTGAAAAAAATTCCATTTGATGCGCAAGATGTAGGAATTAGAGCAGACGTTTATGACATGTATAGAAACGATCCATATGATTTTTTCAAGCTGTTTGTTACAGATGAAATAATTGCTCATATAGTTGAACAGACGAATTTATATGCCACTCAAAAACTGAGAAATAAGACTCCTTCTCATAAAAGCAAACAAAAACCCTGGGTGCCAACAAATTCTGAAGAAATTCAAATATTTTTCGGAATTGTAATATGGATGGGATTGCTAAAAGCTCCACATCTGCGGGATTACTGGAGTCAAAATTATTTATTTCAAACTAACATAAGTAGAAGCATGACAAGAAATCGATTCGAGCAGCTTCTTTCTATGTTACATTTTAGTGACAACGAAGAAACTGCAAAACTGGGCCAAAACGTGGACCGACTCCATAAAATTTCACCCTTGCTGGAAAAATTAATTGAACGGTTTCAGTTTATACAAACACCAGGACAAAATGTATGCATTGATGAGACTATGGTTCCCTTTCGTGGTCGCCTAATATTCAAACAATACATAAAAAATAAGCGGAACAAATTTGGAATGAAGCTTTATAAGCTTTGTATTGAAAATGGCTACACCTACAATTTTAAAGTGTATTGTGGAAAAGATACGGAAAATGGAGGAAACGCATCCTTCAACATTGTCATGTCTCTAATGGATAATTTATTGGACTGTGGCAGAACGCTGTTTACAGATAATTATTATACCAGTGTCACACTTGCACACGAACTGCTGAACGGCAAGACTCACCTTGTTGGCACAGTTCGATCAAACCGAAAATTGAATTGCAAAGAAGTCTGTGAGAAAAAAATTAAAAAAGACGAAATATTCGCACGGGAGAGCAATACTGGAATTGTCATGTTGAAATGGTGTGACAAAAGGGATGTTCTCATGTTGACAACAAAACATAAAAATGAAAGGAAGATTGTTCAACAAAGAGGCAAAGATGTTGAGAAACCAATAGCCATTTCAGATTATAATGAATCAAAAGCCTTTATTGACTTATCGGATCAAATAAAGGCATACTCTCATTGTTTGAGAAGAGGAACGAAATGGTACAGAAAACTGGCCATGGAACTTTTATTTGGGAGCGCGATAGTAAATGCCTATGTGGTTTATAATCAGGTAAATAATAATAAAATTTCAATTACGGACTTCAAGAAACAATTGTCTCTGAAATTACTCAATGTGGATGGTCAGGGAAATTAAAAAAATGTTGATGGGGACTCCCACAAACTTATCGAAGGCAAAAAGAATAGGTGCGTGGTGTGCTACTCAAAATTAAAATTAGAATGTGGCAGAAAAGAAGCACAAAATAAATGTTCGCGGTCCAAATATCAATGTAATATTTGCCAAAAACATTACTGTGTAACTTGTTTTTTCGAAAAACATTCATTTAAAAATATTATAGAATAAAATTTGTCAAATACATGCTTTCTTTCATTTACAAATACATTCCCTCTTCAGTGATTATATGCCTTTTATGTAACTCATTCAAATGTACGTCATATGTCAAATAGACAAAAACCGCAAATGCTAAAGTGTTCCCTGGACCGGACTGTTTTAAGTTCCATAAGGTAAGTATTGAATCGTGAGATCGCGTTGTGTACACGCGGCCTGAAAGAAATATATGCAGGGTGGCATTACGTTGATACCTCACGGTCCCAATATCATATGTTATTGAGACATCAGGTTGATGCCTCGCGGGGCTTAACGTGTTAACGTAATACCTTCAGTAATTTTACCTTTGGAGCTTCACTCAACCAGGCAATAGAGGTGCAGTAGTAAATGGTATATATTTTTAAATAGATTCAATAAAACGAAACGAAATATAGCCTGAATATATGAATATTCAACCTGTTCGTAACTCTGCAAACAAAATTAAGTCTTACTAAGACTATAAACAAATAGCTTATTGAAACAACTACTTCCCTGGCTGATGCCACGCCGGATATTGAATGATACAAAAGAAATTTGCATGTTATTACTAGTACTACTAGATAATAACATTGGTTTAAGATCGTTTATTTCTTATTATATCATTCAATAAAAAAAAATGTAATTTTGCTGTCTACAATGCATGATTCCGGAACTGTGAATCAAGAAACAGGTAAACCAGACATTGTTGAGTTTTATAACTCTACTAAAGGAGGAGTGGATGTGTTTGATAAATTATGCCATGCCTATTCAACAAAAAGATCCACAAGACGGTGGCCAATGAAATTTTTTATGGGATGCTAGATGTAGCTGGAGTAATCAGCTATGTATTATATCACATGAGCAAGAATATGGTCCAAAAAAACCGAACAAATTTTTTCAAGGCATTGTCATTTTCTCGAACAGAACCACACATGAGAAAACGAATACTAAATGATAGGTTACCCAGGTCACTTCGTTGTGAAATAGGTAAGATTTTGGGAGTGTCAGAACCCACTAGATCGGCCGCTGCAGAAGAACCGCGGGCTAAAAAAAGATGCTTCGTTTGTCCAAGAGATAGAGAGAGAAAAACTATGAATGTGTGCGAAAGATGTCGGAACCCGATCTGCAAAGATCACGAAAAAGTCATTCGGAAGTGTGCAAACTGTTTTGATGATACTGATGAAGAAATGTAATCATTTTGTAGTTCTTATATTATATTTTGGTATTTTAGCTTTTAGTTTTTTTACATAATTTTTCATAGTTTAATTTCATATTTAGGAAATTTATGCTTAACTTTCCTCTGTATAATGTATCTTCCATTTTTGCACAAAAACTAATGTACAATTTATTTCTTTAATTTTTTTTTACTTGAAAATGTATAAAGGGTTATTAAAACCGTTTATGAAACTGTAGTATTGTGTGATTTTCCCGTTTTCTTTAATAGAACCAACAAAATATGGATGGGGTCCGCTAAGACCCCACGTTGTAAAGTGAGTACCAGAACGTTGTAGACGGAGGGTTAAACATTTTTTTAAAAGAAATAAAAAACAGAAAACCGGAAAACATAGATATTCTAAAAAAAAAATATGTTTAAAAATAACATGTTTTCTGTAAAAAATACGCTAAAAACAATAAAAAGTGACATATCACAGTAACTGATACATTTTAAATATTCTGATGAAAATATATCAAAAATAGATAATCAGTGGCGACAAATTAATTTATTGACATGGCAAAACACGAACCACACAGTCAATTTTTAACTAATCTAAGTTAAAGAGATTAGATTTCACAAAAAAACATATATCATTTTGGCATCGATATGTAGATGATATTATTGCCTGTTTCAGTGGTACCCTGCGTCAATTAGATCAATTTTTAAACTTAATTCATAATATACACCCCAAAATTAAATTCACACTGGAACGTGAACAAAATAATCAAATTAACTTTTTAGACCTGACCTTGATCCATAATAATAACAAAATTGAATTTGATATATATAGAAAACCCACCAACGTAAATTCCACTATCCCATATAACTCTAATCACCCAATGTCGCATAAATTAGCTGCTTACCATTCAATGATACACCGAGCTTATTCAATTCCATTATCTCCTAACAATCAAGCCATAGAACTGAACAAAATTTTAGACATTGCAAAAAGTAATGGTTATCCAGTCAAACTTATTCAAAATTTAATTAACAAAAAACGATATCAAATTACAATGACCCACATTTATCCTAGAGAGGAAAATTCGAACAAAGGTCCATTCATTTCCCTAACATATTATGGTGAAACTACCGAAAAAATAGCTCACATTCTCCGCAAACAAAACCATCAAATCGCGTTTAAACCTAGCTGCAAATTATCAAACATATTATTCAATTCAAAAGATAAAATCAATCCCTTAAAGAAATCAGGTGTTTACGAAATTTCTTGTTCCGAATGCAATAGTGTATATGTAGGACAAACCGGTCGTAGTTTTGAAAAAAAGATATTCTGAACATTTCCGCGCCTTTAGATTAAATCAAAATTCCAGTTCATTCTCTAACCATTCTTTAGAATGTAAACATTCATTCCTCGAAATCCAAAACATGAAAATTTTACACAACTGTACAAAAGGTACAAAGCTTAACTTCCTTGAATCCGCCGAAATTTTCAGACTTAGCAATAATCCCCTCGTTAATCTGTTGAACGAGCAGACCGATCTAATGTACTCACCGCTTTTCAAAATTCTTTAATCTCTTAATTATGTTTTTGCACCTGTTCACTGTAAACCATTTTGTTACCCTCACCCTATTTTCGTACCGATATAAATGTAACGTCTTCCATTAATTGTTTCACTTGATAATGACAGTAAAACGTCGAAACTTAAGTCGTGATATGTATGTATATGAAATATTTGTACATACATCAAATAAATTGTGGTAAAAAACATAGTAAGTGTTTTATTCAGTGATTTTATAATGAATTACCACGTAGTAACGGTCACAACCATCACCATGATTTGAAATTTCGTTTTCTTCCACCAAAGGCAGACAAACGATTGCTTATACGCCTTTTATGCAAAATTTTGAGCAATGACTCTATGAAACCATCGAAGCTCAAAAAGCATCTAAGAAGGTGTCGTCCGGATAAAATAGGTAAAGATTTAAAATATTTTCAAACAGTGAAGGAAAAATATGAAAGAAGACCCACCATCCACAGTTTGTTTGTTACAGTGCACAGTGGGACAGATGACCCTAAAAGCCGGTATTAATTCAAAAATGAAAGTGTAACGAATACATTCGCTTTAACGGCACTAGTGCAGACAAAGCGTTGGCAAATAAAACTGCGCATGTCTCGGGACCGACAACGCCATTATAGCCCCTTGCCGAAGTCGTGAATAATCAGTTGTAGAGACCGCTCGTGATTTTGCAATTAAGACCATTTATTTAGTAAACTTCGAAGACTGTGTTTTGTGTTTTAACTCATTGCAAATTTCACTTTTTTTGTTATGGAGCCATCAACCTCAGGTATGTATTATATTTTCATTAGTTTTTACTTCGTGAAAAAGTATTAGCACTTAAATAAAAACGTTTAGAAGTCACCATTGTAAAATGTAATGCAAAAAAGTGTGTTTGTAGAAATAGGTAAACTTTTAGTTGTGTATCGAGACATATCGAGTACTTTTGTTTACATGGTTAAAATGTGGTCTTAGTAGAATTAGGGTACGTTTTAAAATTTTGCGATTTTTTGCGATTATTTGCAATTTTGATTTAATCAAAACTGCGGAGAAAGTAATATCGCACGTAGACGACACTGCAATAACTTACGGCGGAAATAATTGGTCGAATTAAATTAAATTGCCGAGAAATATTTTGTATGGTTTGCTAAAAAACTACTTCGTAACCTTAACTGGTGACCCTGGGTCTGTGAGACCCATTGTTAAACAAGTCCACTTCACTCCATAAAACCATAAAACTTTTGTATTATTAATAGTTAACGATATACCGGTCTTTTTTGAAGTGGATGAATTTTATTAATTATTAATTATTTTTCATAATTTCAGGAATGAGTTCTGACATGACGTTCATAACTCGAAAAGAACTTTTCGATATGTTAAGAATAGAATCGAAGATCAATTCACATATTTAACCAACCATATTAAAAAAATTACAAGGTGTCCTGAAAAATGTATAACGGAGTTAAATGGCAAAATATGCCACTTTAAGTCAGAATTCAAGTCGAGATGGATAACTGTAGGGAGATCAAAAGCTAGATTTGTTGTGAAATACAATAATTGGCTAAGCACTCCCATTTCGTTTACACGTTACGACTATTCGAAATTAAAGCAGCGAGGACGCCCAACAATTGCTTTTGAAGAAAGTAATGAGCGCACCAAGCGTAAAAAAACGGAACACTTGCGGAATTCGATACCTATTGCGGAATTAAGTTTCGCTACCCAGATGAATCTAAGAGCATCTGGACCTTTGACTATATACTATTGGACTGCTATTCCCCCTCCATTTCCCATATGATCACTGCTCCAAAAGTTGTCTACGAGCTGGAGCCCGATATAAGTCCCGCCCCGGAGCCGAAAATGGAGCGTAATTTAAAAACCGGAAAGCAAAAAAAATATTTCTCGATGTATTCATCAGCAACGTGGAGAACGAGCATATTTCGGCAACTCGGGTCCACTTTCCTGCCTGTTCTTTACAACAAAACCATCAACCCATAATTAGCGAAGTTCCGGATTTGATGGAAATCTAATTCAGAATTTTACGTTATAAGTCAAAAGTCAACTGACGTGTACATCAGCTGACGAGTATTATAACCGCGTTGGCATATTGCAGCCTTTCGCATAGCAATATTTTGATATAGTGTGAATATTTGACAATATAAATGTTTATATATTCAAAGGTGTGAATAAATTGCAGGGTATCACAATATGCAATGTGAGCTCATAGAGTCATATGTCATAGACACAAAATAGCTACCAATTTAGTAACATACCGCAACCATTTAGGGTCCCGCCGCGCCACCATTGCTTGGAGTCACACATGAGCGGCGCTAGCAGTCCAATAGTATATAGTCAAAGATCTGGACATACAGAGGCTTCCAAATTACTGCAAGAAATCACCTCAACCAGCCCTACACGAGCAACTAAGATCAAAGAGGCTTATAGATCGTCCTTCCAAATTAAATCTCGCATAATGTCAGGTGCAGATGCCCTAGCTTTATTAGTAGATGCTAAGTTGTCTAGGCATCAATACAATTTAATTAGATTGAGTAATCCCGACAGATTTCCATCATATAAAATAATACAATCAGAAAAGAAAAAGTGCTATCCAAATAGAGATAATATTAAAATAACTTCAAGTTCGGTAGAAGTGCAATTACAAGCTCTACTGGACCACACTATGCAACGTTTGATTACTGTACAGGAGACTGTTATAGCATCACTAAGCAACGTGGAATCGGTAAAACTGTGTTTAATATTAAAGTGGGGCTTCGATGGCAGCTCAGGTCATAGTTCGTACAAACAGGTTTTTCATGGATGCGAAGCCAGTGATTCAGCTGTATTTATAACATCTATGGTACCTGTTCGTTTAGTATGTGACTCAGAAAGCAAGAACCCTAAAATAACTTGGCCCTTCTTCTGTGAGGTACTGTAGTCCTTTAAAAATTATATTCTTAAAGGAAGAAGTCTCTTTGGCAGAAAAGAAACGGGTGTATGAAGTAATAAAGCATCTAAGTACCACTAATTTCATCTACAACGACAGATTACTTTCAGTCAGTCACAAATTGATTTTTACAATGGTTGATGGTAAGGTGTGTAACGCTCTTACGGATACCTTATCTACACAAAAATGCTATCTTTGTGGTGCAACATCGAAAGATTTTAATTCCATTGATAAAATGATTAATAGAGATATTAAAACAGAAAACTTGGAATTTGGAATTATCAGTATTGTATGGCTGGATACGATTTTTTTAATGTGTTTTACACTTAGCTTACAAAATTCCCATCAAAAAGCGGCAAGCGCGAGGTGACAACGATAAAAAAATTATTGCAGAAACCAAACAAAGTATCCAACAGCAATTTAGAGAGAAAATGGGATTAATCGTGGACGTCCCTAAACTCGGTTTTGGAAACTCCAATGACGGCAACACGGCCAGACGATTTTTTTCTAACGCTGAACTCTCGGCGGAAATCACCAAAATAGATGTAGAATTGATTACAAAAATGCATTTGTTTAACATCGATAAGTTCCGGGAATTCACACATAATACTGCTAGACATTTTGTGAAAAAGTATCATTGGTATTGTATGCCTCCGACCTTGCATAAATATTTTTTATTCATGGGCCAGATATAATATCCTCTGCTTTGTCGCCCATTGGCCAGTTAAGTGAAGAGGCTCAAGAAGCCCGAAACAAGGATAGGCAAATGCATTAAGAACAACAGGAGATGTGTCATCTGTACGAAGAGGACCTGACAGAACCGTTACAACACCATAAAATGTCGAATGAGAGCAGCATTACTGCAATCTCCTTAACGCTCAGCTCAAAACAAGCACTTGCTCTTGGCATTTCATGACGTTTTCTCCGCCGGATTCTTCATAATGAACTGAAATTTCACCCATATAAAATGTGCGTGGTCCAGCAATTGTCAGTAAAGGATTATGTAACACGAAAAACATCTTGTAAAGACATGCTTGTAACTATTCCCCGTGACGCAAATGTGTTCTTTTTTGATGAGGCACATTTTCTCCTTAGTGGCTGAGAGGCAGAATATGCGGTACTGGACCGAAACTAATCCTAGGGAACCTCACCAGAGACCCCTGCACTCAGACCGCGTCACTGTGTGGTGCGCCATATCACAAGTGGGCATCATTGGCCCTTAAGCCGGCCACTCACGTTCCGGTAGACCTGTGAGGTAGACCTGTACAGGTACACCTGTGCAGGCGACCGGAGCAGTATTGAAAATCGATTCGGTCGACCTGCGCCAGACTGCTGTCGTACGTTGGACTGGAATGTGTGTATCCGACAGGCGTGTACAGGTCTCAGTTCTCTATCAAATTTTGTGTTGCATGCACTTGTTTGTACATAGATTCTGTTATAAGGGAGGCTGCTTATAGAAAATTGCTAGAAAAGCTGAAAGAAATAGACCAAACAGCCAATAAAGATGCAGTCGTTAAAAAAATTAATAATTTACGAAGCAACGTTAGAAAAGAAAAGAAGAAGTATGACGATTCTATTAAGTCTGGAGCATCGGCTGACGAAGTGTACCATCCTAAGCTGTGGTACTACCATTTATTTGACTTTCTTGGTGACCAAGAAACGCCAAGAACTTTCGTATGGAACTTGGATCCAGATGAGGAAGATTTCTCTGAGGTAAGTTAATAAAAGATGTAGCAGTTTCTATGTATTTACTATATATTGTAGCACATGTTTACTTTATTTAGTAAAAAAATAAACAATTTAATTAATAAAATCATTTTGCCATGGTACTTTGCCCTCGCCACAAAAGTAGTGCATAAAATTTTCTCTAACGTTTTTTGCGGTAGCATTGATGTTTTCCGGGTTTCGTTGCTCTAAATTTTCCATGTTAGAGTTTTGTGAATCGTATCCATCGGTGATGACGGTTCCTTCAACAGTATTTTCTTGGTGAACGCATCTTTGTGGAGCATAAGATGTTGGTGAATGTTGGATGAGAAAATTGTGTAACACAACTGCTGCCATTACTATTTTAATAATATTCACAGGCTTTACATTAATTTGAGTATGAAATATACGAAATCTCGAAGCCAATATTCCAAACGCATTTTCGACTATACGCCTTGCACGAGACAATCTGTAGTTACATTTTTTTTTTCTTGCGAATTCAAGTCTCCTTGTCGAAAGGGTTTCATCATATCAGTGCGTAAAGCAAAAGCGTCGTCTGCGACAAAAACATACGGAAGATTTCTACCGCTTTCTTTGACCTGTTCTGCGCTTGGAATATTTAATTCACCTCTATTTAACACTTCAAAAAATTTTGTGTTTTGGAGGACACCACCGTCTGAAATTCTTCCATTGGTTCCAAAATCCGCTAAAATAAATTGATATTTGGCATTTACAATTCCCAAAAGAACCATACTGTGCCGGCCTTTATAATTGAAAAATTCAGATCCACTACCAGCTGGTGGAATAATATCAATGTGTTTACCGTCGATTGCGCCCAAACAGTGTGGAAAGTTCCATAGTTCTTCAAATTGTTGTGCTATTTCTTTCCATTCGTCTTGGCTGTTGGGAAACTGAAAAAAAAATAACAATGAATTAATAATTTTTAACAACCCATTTTAATGTTTTATTGTTTCAGATTGGGTCAATACAAGAAACTCAAAGTTCGCATGTTGCCGATGCCCCGGATTCTCCATCCCGCCAAGGACCGTCTACAACAGACAACGCCCGTCCGTTAACAGAAAATCAAAATATTCCATGTTCCTCACGAAAAAGTACCACTGGTACTTCGAAAGCCAGACCAGGCAAACGAAACCAAGATTCTTTGACCAATGATGTTTTGACGACTGTGCAAGAACACTTCAAGCGTCCTCATATACAAGACGACCGTTTTGATATTTTTGGAAAAAGTGTTGCCATAAAACTAAGGGAAGTGGACAAAAGACAAAGCCTAATTGCAGAAAAATTAATTAACGATGTTATATTCGAGGCCGAACTTGGTAACCTTATACTACAACATACATGCCTTAACATGCAGGAAACATCTGACGCAAGAATTCGTAATATGCAGAAATATCAGCCAGCTATGTTTTCACGCCACTCAGTTCCGTGTCCCTCATCACATTCCTCCAGTTCTAGCCTTATTATGACCCCTGCTCCAAGTCCAAGTGCAAATTATATGCAGTACAACCAATCAGAAATAGCACAACTTCAGCCTAACCCACAACACACTTTTCAGCATTCTCAATCCCAGCAGTTCTCTCCGACCAGTCCCCCACAACATGGTTCTCGATTTCAAGAAAACCAACAACCTTCTGAAAATGTAGTGCTTTTGGAGTCTAGCAAAGGAGATGCTGCTACTTATCTTACAAACTTTAGAAGTAACATTTAATATTATTACAACTATGATTATGAATAAATACGTATTGCTGAATAATACTTTTTTGTCTTATTAGCTTACCTTTAAGTATCTTGCACAAAGAGCTTTGTACAAAGCAGCACATGTTTCAGGAATTATTTTCCCAAGAGCTTGAGGGGAAATAATTGCAGAGTATTTCATGTCTTTATAATTTCTTCCTGTGGCTAGGAATCTTAAAGTTACACTTAATCTCTGATGAGGTGAAATGCAATTTCTCATTACTGTATCCTTCTTAGTAATAAAAGGACCAACCATAGAAAGTAATTTGAAGTAAGTTTCCTTGTCCATTCGTACATAGTTTTGGAAATCCTTGGGTTCAAATTTCAACTCGTTCAATAAATTCACATGACTGTAACTTTTTCGCTTTAGTAACCAATCTTTGCACCATTTTTCCCGTTTTTTTTTGGGTTTCGCACGTTTATTTATAACTAATAAGAGGCCCAGAACTGCCAATGCGTCGTCATCTTTCGATGCCATCATCAAACGAAATAAAATGTAGAATTTCACCTTAGCGTGTGTGGACTTTTCAGGTCTTCGGTATACCTGCACAGTTTCCCCTGCACAGTTTCCCCTGCACAGTTTCACCTGCACAGGTCTACCGGAACGTGAGTGACCGGCATTACTTTTCTAGGAAAATCGTCTTGCTGTAACTGTGAATTCGGATCGTTACTTAACTATGCTGGAAGACTTTTTTCTAGCCGGATTTGAGGTTTCAACAAGACGGTGCCACTGCACACACAGCGGCCATTGTCATGAATTTGTTGAGGCAAACGTTTCCTGAAAGGCTTATCACTGGGATAGGGGATCTCAACTGGCCCGCACGCTCACGGGAAAGCTGCAGGAGCGTCTTATTACAGATTAAATTTACATTTATCTGACAACGATACATTAGATAAATCCGATAAATATGCCAAAATGAGGCCATTCTTTGACGCAGTCAATAAGAGGTTTATGCAGTTCGGTGTATTTTCCCAGAACCTTGCCATAGATGAGCAAATGGTTCCATACTTTGGACGGCACTAGTGCAAGATGTACATCAAAGGAAAACCAGTACGATTCGGCTTTAAACTGTGGTGCCTGTGTTCTTCGGATGCCTACTTATCAATTCATTGCCTACGGAGGAGCAATAGCAGAAAAAAACAAATTTCGTTTAGGAGGGAAAGTTGTACTGAATTTGCTACAATTAGTGGAGTCTCCAGATAACCACAAGATATGTTTTGATAATTTTTTTACCTAATACAAATTGATGAAGGAACTATCAAGAAGGGGGTATTTTGCGACGGGGACAATCCGGGATAATCGCATTGCAAAATGTACAATAAAGGCAATAAAAGTTATCGATAAAACATCTCGCGGCAGTTATTATTGTGCACAAAATGCAACTACAGGGATCGTTGTCACAAGATGGAACGACAATTCGGTAGTAACACTTGCCAGTAACATCGACGGAGTAATGCCAATACAACAAGCAAAAAGGTACGACAGGAAACAAAAAAAGGAAGTCAATATCCCACAGCCGAAAGTGATTGTAGAATATAACAAATTCATGGGTGGCGTGGATCTCCACGACAATGTAGTGGCGAATTACCGCATCAAGTGTCACGGCAAGAAATGGTGGTGGCCGCTGTTTACTACTACAATAAACAGCATGCTGGTAAACAGTTGGAAGTTGTACCGATTAGCCAACGGAAGCAAAATTAGTCAACTGGATTTTAGATCTCATATTGTTACAAGGCTCTTGGCAGTGGAAGATCCATCATTTGTAACGGTAGCAGTGCCATTGGAAGTGCACAAAGATAATGGTGGACATGTAATTATTGTGCATGAAACGAAAAAGCGGCTAAGATGTAAAGTGTGCCAATCAAACACAATTTATATGTGCATCTGCACTCAGAATGTTTTAACAAATGTCATATTTAATTTTATATACCCCTATTCGCCAACGGTTTAAATTTTTATACAGCAAATTTTTTTTTGTAAAATTTTTTTATTAAAACTTTCTTGATGAATACCATTCTAATGCGTTTTATTTAAAACAAATCTAAAATATCATCTATTTCTATGCTTGGCCAAAGATGGGTTAACGAATTTAGGACAAACCGGTCGTAGTTTCGAAAAAAGATATTCTGAACATACATTAAATAAAATGTGGTAAAAAACATAGTAAGTGTTTTAATTCAGTGATTACATTTATTTAACGACTGGATGTTGAAACTTTGAGGACCTCGCGAAGGCTCAGGAAGCAGGGTACAACATTTTAGAATTAAGATAAGCTGCTTGGAAACGTTGGAAGAATATCGGCACGTGTAGATTATCCACCAATTTATCCACACCCGATATAATTCATAAATTACTTCAGTTTCTACGACAGTTAAACGAATAAAATATAGTAAGTAGGTATTGAATGAATTTACACTCATAAACTTAAATAGACATGTGTGTATTTTGCGCCTTCAAATATGCTCAAATTATTTATATAATATTTAATTTTGCTACTGAGAATAAATAAATATAATTGAAGGGTTGAAAATCTAAAGGGTCTATGTGCCAAAAAATCACAAATCAATATTTTCAAGAAAAAATAGTCTAAGTGCCAAGCCTAACAATATCCAAATGGGTCCAAGTGCCTATTACTATAAACATTTTACACACACAGGATTTAAGTAGGTATGCGGTCTAAGTGCCAGTGTATTTGCGCGTCGAAGCGGCCAGTGCGTGTGTGCGTGCGAGGTGCAGGCACGGGTGCGGTGGGGTGGCGTGTTGCTCATTAGACGCCGCAAACATATAAGTGTTTAGTCGCCTGATTGAACGTTTTTAAGATGGACGCTACGTCATCCGATCAAAACAGCGCTAGAAAACGTAAGAAGGAGAACAAAAAGGTTGAACAGAAAAAACGTCGGTTACGTGGGGAAGAATACACAACATACAAAAATGTAACCGTCGCAAAGAAAACTTTAAAAGAGGTAAGTCTGTTGCAATATTATTATTTACCTACTTTTACACTATATTTGCCATATTTCGAGCTTTCAGAGTGAGTTTATTAGTGTGTTATGTTTAGTTAGTCAAATCGATAAATTTGAAATGGAATGCCGAAACGGTAACGTTAGAATGATAGTGAACAACGTATCATTGACTGTCTATTTATCGTATATATTTTACGGTTCCGTAGTCTGATAAGAAGGAAGTTTTTTCAAATTCTTCAGAGAGTCCGTTATTGATTCTTCTATCTTACATTAATCGGTATGTTTCAGATGGATTGCAAGTGTCGGTTTCAATGTAAGCTACTCCCACGCGATAGAAAAGAAGAAATTCATAAGGAATATTATAGTATAGGAGAAGCTATAAAACAGGGCACGTATTTACTCGGCCTTATTCAAGTAACACCTGTAGTACGAAGACGTCATGGCAAATATTCTGACCCCTCGGAAAGTCGCAGGCAGACATCAGTTGCTTACACGCTGCCCGATGGTACGGGTAATCATGTTCAGGTATGCAGAAAAATGTTCGAAGCAGTGTTTGCTATATCCCAAAAAAAGTTCAGACTTTAGTATGTAAAAAGAAAACCGGTGAAAATATTTTTAAAGACAAACGTGGATCAGGAAACAAGCCGAGAAAATTTACTGCTGATATAGAAAACCTTGTTATTGAACATATAAAATCCTTCCCGTATCAGGAAAGTCATTACAGTCGACATGATACCCAAAAGACCTATTTAAGCCCCGACTTTAGTATATTACGACACAAGTTCGGTAAGTGCTCTCTAACAGGTCGAGGAAATTTCAAAAATACGAGGCCCGTAGGGCCGAGTATTTATAATTTTCGAGACCTGTTTGAATGCACTTAACGAACCGAGTGTTGTATAGTATTTTTTGCGCTACCGATTTAAAATAGTTATAAAAATAGTAAAAAAATAGTTCAAAACGACTTTTATAATTCAATATCGCTGCTCTTTTATCTAGCCCATAACGGTACTAGGACTGTCATGACTCAGAACAGGCTTGTTATTTTGCGAGTTTCCTAGCAACCGAAATCAGTCCGGGAAAGCCATTCGAACGTGACTAAATACACACACAGTAAGCATAGCAAAACAGAACGGTAGCGCAAAAAAATATTAACCATTTATACATGGCATTTAAGGAAAAATATCCAAATTCTTTTGTTAACTATAGATATTACTTTACAACTTTCAAAAAGCACTTTCCTGATTTGAAATTTGGACGTCCACGAACTCATACCTGCCCAAAGTGTGATTTGCTGCAGGCAAAAGTAAAAAGCTCCGAAGGAAGAGATAAAACAAAATTTGCCACAGAACATAGAAATACATCATCGTAAAGCTGAAAGTGCACAAAAACCTATGAAAGCTGATGCAATAGAATCTCAGTCTCCAGCTAGTAATACATTAGCGATGGCTATGGATATGCAACAAGTCATTTTCATACCTACTTTAACACATAGTCAAATGTTTTACAGCAGGCAACTCTCGTGCTACAACCTATGTGTTCATATTGCTGACAATCAACAAGCTTATATGTGCCTCTGGAATGAATCATATGCAGGAAGAGGAGGTAATGAGGTTGGTTTTTCTATATTAAAGATATTAGGCATGATGTCTTCTAAAACTCTGAAAAGGAAGGCAGTTATTTGGAGCGATAACTGCATTGGGCAGAACAAGAATAGAATGGTTCTTTTTGCCTTGATTTATTTAGTGGCTAATGGCATTTATGAAACTATTGATCATAAATACTTGATAAGTGGTCACTCTTTCATGTCCTGTGATCGTGATTTCGCTCAGATAGAAAAGTAGTTAAATGCTTTGAACCTAAAGATGTTGAAAAAATGATACGAGAATCATGTCATAAAAATCCGTTTGATGTAGTTAATATGGAGCAAAATGACTTTAAAGACCTCAATCAGGCTTCCACGGACTTTCTAATCACAACAAAGTTGAAAATATCCACAGTTTCTTGGATCCACATCGAAAACGATAAGTTACCTCGTGTAGATTTGATGGAATCTTACAATGATTCAGTACCATGGGATAGTGTTAATATTTTCAAAAAAGGTAAAACACCCAACCATTTGAAAGATTACATTCTGCCAACTTTACCAGCTAAAAATAATATAAGAAAGGAGAAACTAAAAGATTTAAAGGATATGTTACCATACATACCCATCGAAAACAAACCATTCTATGAACAGTTGATTAATCAGACAGAAGCCTGATTGAGAACTTTTTGATTATCCATTATAATGGCACTTAGCCCCTTTCAAATCTTTCTCCTTATAGTACTTACGACATTCTAAGTTTTCGAGAACATAACTAACTTTATCTTCTTTGATGATTATGCTACAGATTGTTTGACGCTTTCCTTTAGTTATAAGACGTTTATTTTATTGTTTTAACTTTGAATAAATCATTATTTTAATACATTACTAATTTTATTTAGTTTTTTTGTTATACCCGCAAACAATAAAATTGGAACTTAGACCCTTTAGATTTTCAACCCTTCAATTTTATTGATCTATTGTAACATTTCAAAGTAAATTTTTGTATGTGATAATTGGCGTTTAGATTTAAACATTTTTTCTCGAGACATATGCTAAAGTTACAATTGTAATTTAACTTTGATTTTATATTTTTAGCGGAATACAATTATACTAAAAAGTTGCAACATGTGATTCTCGCAGAAGGAAAATTTAATACTAAAAATAAAAGCATTATTCTTCATGCCACTAAAGGGTTAATCATTGTTTTTTTTCCTGCCTGGTAAAGTAAGAGATCAATTAAATTATACAATGACTAAATCAAAGAAGTAAAAGAACAAAGAATATCATGTGTCTTTTATTTAAGTTAAAACTCTAAAACGCAAGTGTAGTTTCAAACCGCAAAATACGTAAGAAAATTATTCATTTAAATAGCTATAATACAAATCTGTTTTGAAATAAGGAGTAAAGTTGATGTTATGCAGATGTTCGCATGATTCATCCCCCAAGTTCTCTAAAGTTCGTCCGAGAATGCAAGCAATATCTAGTTGTTTTCATTGCCACTAAAACATCTCTGAACTACACACAACGTTAAATACCAAGCGTGAAAAAGACGTGTAATTGGTACCACTGCGCAGCGTTGCCGCATGATCATATTATTATCAAATGTTCGACCACCTGTCTCGTTGCAAAGTTTAGTTTCAATCGTTTTGTTATTGTTACATTCGATTAAGAATGCCGAAACCTTTATCACTCGACGCGAAGATACAGGTGGGAAAACTTTTCGACAACTTTGAGAGGGAACGAGAGAACAATGGGGCTTTTTTGCCGGTGTCTCAGGTACACCACAATACAATGGATCTACTTAATCAAATTGGCGCAGACACCCAATCACCAATCACCCCAATCAGGTCATTGAAGATTGGGCACGAGTATGAGGTGGAGACCCTCAGGAAATTGAAGACCCAGTACGGAGATGCCGTACAAGCAAAACTTATGGACCCTAAATGTGTGGTGTATTTACCTCAGCGGTTCAGTGCGCTAACGAATGAACAAATAAGTGATATAAATTTGAATATAAAGAAAATGATAATTGTGAAACACGTAGGGCAGAGTGTTGACATTAAGTTTTTGTAATTTATTTTAATATGATAAATAAATAATTATATAGCGTTATGTAATTTTTAATCCCCCCTCATCCACTCATTTCAACATGTTATATCGCATCTCTTGGTATAAATTCAAAGTTGTACAAATATTCTTAGCTAGTATTGAAAAGATAGCAAGTGCATCGGCTCCTTTATAATTGCTACCATCAACTACTTTGCATTAAATAATAGAGGTATGTTGTTTTCTTAAATTTATTTATTCATTCTAATAAACTCTACTTATTTTGTTACAGTATTTAATAAAGTAGGTAGTGGGGCACTTTAGCGTGGGAAAATGTTGGAGACCGTGGGAAAAAGCGGCACCCTTTGATGTCCGCCCCGCCTCAATAAATCATGGTTGACACCTGTCAATCAAAGATCAATAACCATCAATCCAAGTTGACACCTGTCAATCAAATATCAATAACCATCAATCAAAGTTGACACCTGTTAATCAAAGTTTTTTTCCATCCGTTAAATATTTCATCCCCTAAAATAATTATAAATTTTTCATCCCTTAACTCTGCAGGTACAGGAGCACTACAGCCTCAAGTGCCGGCCCATACCACGACCGTAGGAGCAAATCTATTAGCAAGGATTTCAACCATAATTGTAGAAATTATTTACCGGCTTTTAATTATTTTAATTGAATTCAAATCGATTATCTTCATTTATTTATTTTTAAAGCTATGTCCGAGCGAGTATCGACTCCAGGACTTTTTGATTCATTGGTGTCGAGTGTTTTTAGGCAGTTTATAGGGGCACACCAATTAATACGCAATTTTTTTACTGAAACAATTATATTTTGCTTAACAATGTTACTAGTGAGACAAAATTGTTATTATGATTCTTCTTGATATTGTAGTCTCTTTTTATATATTTTTATAATAGTACCCATAATGCATTGCGTTTTGAATAAATTACTATAATGGTTTTATGAAAACTAGGCATACTCAAGCAGTTCTTTAACACGTTGACTGCGGCTGACACGTATCCGCGTCGGAGTGTTCATCACACAAGTGCGGTTGACGCGGATTCGCGTTAAGTGCAGCGGAGGATACGTATTGCCAGTGTAAAGTTAGCATTCACATTAGAACCTTTATAAATAATACGCACATAGGTAGGTGTAACAGATACTTTATTTAAAATTCAGTTCCAATTTTTCTAGGTTAAGTTTCTAGTTTTCAGTGTACAATATGGCGGCATGTAAACCGGGGCCATCTCGGGCAAAGAAACCTAAATTACAGGTTATGAATCCTAAAAAATTAACTGATGAAGACTTGGAGGCTTTGCTTTATGAAAGTGAAAGCGACTTGGATGAAAATTGCGATCCCGATAGCTCATTCGAGGAGGATAGTGAGGCCGATAGTGGTGACAGTGATCCAGGTAACATAAGTTTGCTGCCAACTGCAGGGTAAAATTTAAAATTTTATTTTTTATTTACTTTAGATGTTGAGAATTGTGATGATACTGGAAATGCAGTTGCGCCGGTTATGGGATGGCAAGATAAAAACACATTAAAAAAATTTGAATTTACAAAACGGAAAGCGTTACTTGTTGCCTTGCCAGAAGGTGAAAATCCTATTGATTTTTTTGATTTGCTCGTCGATGACAATTTTTTAAATCTAATACTAGAACAGACAAACTCATATGCAAGGGAACTTTTTTTGGGTGGTGTTGCTGATAAGTCCAGAATTACTTCGTGGAAGGATGTGACATTACCTGAGTTACGAAATTTTTTCATATGGGCACTATAAAATTAAATAGGATAAATGATTATTGGAAAAAGGATCCACTTTTTGGACTGAGATGCTTTTCTGACATCATGAGTAGGGACCGTTTTCTAATAATCCTACGTTGCTTGCACTTCGCTCCTAATCCTAGAGCTGGTGAGACCAACCCTGATCGACTATATAAAATAAGACCGGTGATAGATTTTTTTAATTCCAAAATGTTAAGAATTTTTCAAGCAGGGAAAGAGTTATCACTTGATGAGTCTATTCGCTTACTTTTCCGTCAGTATATAAAAAATAAAAGACATAAATATGGAATCAAGTTATATCAACTGACGACTCCAGATGGACTAGTTCTGAATATAACAGTTTACACTGGAGCTTTAGATGAAATAGGAGGGAAAGGACATGCTACGAAAGTTGTAAAACACCTCATGAAAGATAGATTGAATTGTGGTCACTCGTTATATTTAGATAACTTTTACAACAGTTGCGCACTGGCCGAAGAACTTCTGCAGACACAAACTTATTGTACTGGTACTTTACGATCTGACCGTCAAGGCAATCCAAAAGAAGTCACAGCGGCCAAACCTACTAAAGGAGAATCAATGTTCAAATACAAAAATGGAGTGATGGTCGGTAAGTGGAGAGATAAAAGGGATGTCTTATACATAAGCACTGAATTTCCCAATGAAATGACCATGTATAGGAATAAAAGAAATCAAGAGAAATTGAAGCCTCTGCCGATTTTGAAATACAATCAATTCATGAGCGGTATAGATCGCCAAGACCAAATCCTATCATATTATCCATGTAGCCGCAAAACGTTGCGTTGGTATAAGAAATTAGGAATTCACTTTTTTCAAATAATGCTACTAAATTCCCACTATTTGTACAATGAATATTCAACAAAAAAAATGAATTTGTATGATTATCGCTTGAACATAATACGAGAACTTTTAGGAATGAAGGAAGCACAAAAAAACCAAGCTTTAACAAGTAAAGTAAGCATGCATTCACTAACAAAAATAAAAAATACTAATGAAAAGAGGGAAACAAAGAGAAAGAGATGTAGATTCTGCAGTAAAAGAAAAATAAGGAAAGATACAATATTTCACTGTGAGCAATGCCCTCAGATGCCTGGTTTCTGTGTAGGCGAATGCTTCAATGAATACCATAAAAAATTTAATTCTTAATTTTTCACGCATTTATAAACTTTTTCTTGATTTGTTAACCATTTTTTACTTATATAAAATAATGTTTTCTTTTGTCGTAATAAATATAATAACATAAATACGTTGTATGAATAAAACCTTACCCAAATATGCATGAATAATTGTGACGCATATCCGCGTCAATCAGCACATTGGGAAAAAATACTTGTCATGTGCGCACGCCGCCGATCCGCGTTTTATATAAGTTTTTATAAATTGACAATTTATACAACATAAGTAACATTTATTTCAACATTTGGAAACCAAAAACATGGCTCATCATGAAAAATACTCATCAGATTCTGACGACAGACTTAAAATTTGGTTAGCAGCGAACGTGTTAATAGCCTTCAAGCGACAATTTCCCCTGATCATGTTTGCATTAAACATACGAAACACTGTATATACCTAACTCCTTAAAGGTAATAACTAGTTTTGCAGGCTAGGATTACGATTACCAAGAGTTGATACTTCACCCTCGTAAGGGTTACAGCGACGTGTTATCGTGCGGGTAAAAGTCGACCGCGAGTTAGCCTCGTAAAAACAATGTTTTGATATTATGTAGCACCTCAAAAAAATTATACATTTACCAATAACAAACCATTCCCAACCCAATTAATGATAATATATTTAAATTTTAATGATTAATCTATCAATTCTTTTAATAATCTCGTAATGGATATATAAATTATAAAACTAAATTTAAATTAGTAGATACGCGCGGACTATAAGATACGCGAGAACTGTGCATTCCCATGTGGTACGTAACGCGGTCATCGAGTGTTCGTAGACGGCGCACAGTGTGTGGAATCGCGAGAAAAGTGGCCAAGCGAGAGTGGGGGAAGCCAAAAATAAAGGTCCTTATTGAATTAAAATAATGGCGGATTCTTGTTCGCAAAACTTGAAAACCCCTAAATCTAAATTATTGAGTCATACTGCTAAACCGTTATGGTGTAATTGGGCTCTAAAGTCAACTGTTTTTAACCGATGAATTTCAAGCGAAAATTGCAACGCGTTTAATAATTTATTGAGTGAATTCCAACAAAGCTATTAAAATAATTTTTGGATCTGATAAAATAGGATGAAAATGCTTTTAAATGACATTAATTTCAACGCGTTTTACTAATTTTGTTATTAATTATAAACTCATCATTTATGCTTAAATTTAAATTTCATTTCTGACTTTGGAAGGGCTGCAATCCCTTGTATTAAAAAGTTCCACGCTGAAACCTACATCATTTGATAGCCGAAGTGTCCTCTATCTTGCCATGCCCGATTCATAATCAGGTCGATCCCCCTCCGGTCGTGGGCAAGTTTTTTTCCCTCGCGCGTCACGAATTATTAGTTTAATTCGTTGATAATTTACGTTATACCAATGGATTAAAAGCGAATTACTTTTAATTTAACTTTAAATACTACCGCCCTATGTATGCTTTTATGAACACCACTCATCTTCTTATCAGTTCCTCCCTGGGCGGTGTGTATTATTTTATTATTTGTTCTTTGTGAAGGTGATTGCGATATACATATTTAAAACCAACAGATAAGCACGTAGTTTCCTGGATTAATGTTTACTATGGCATTCAATAATTCAAATTTTGATCTTGTTTGCAAATTGCTCGTAATCCAGGTAACGATTTCTAGGACCTCCCGCTTTTCACATCAGGTGGTCGCTAAGCAGGGTATTTCTGGGATTAATTTTGCATCGGGAAATCTCCGGGGGTCTTAGTAAATCTATTTTCGGCTTATTTTGCAACACCTGCAATTACTGAAAATACATCCTTATCAAAAATATTGTTGGGGAAAACGTGCCGACCAATAAAGGTGTTAAGAAATAATGATCACATCCCTAATTACCAATGGAGGGAGAATACCCTTTCAGTTGAACTACAAAAATGCAAGGCAGAAGATTATATTTTTAAATCTTAAAAGTTGTGTCTTTAAGAAACATACGTTATTGTACGCAATGGCACAAATTGCATATGAAGTTTTATTTAGTGAATGGTATAACCAAAAACCATTGTTAAAATTAAGTTCCAAGGGTGCTCGTGAGTTTTTCTTGAACATTGTTCAAGAAAAAACAAATGACCAGCAAACCATTGATGTAGAAAAATTTGAGTACAAAATTAAAATCTTTTGCACGCACCTAAGAAGTAGGTGGGTAGCGGCAAATTATACGCATTCACGTTTTTTGAATCAAAATAGTGCTTGGCTAAAATCCGAATTGAAATTTGATTTACTCCATAATGATGCCAATATTGAAAATGTACCTACCATTCAGGATGTTGATGCACCAAGTACTTCTTCCGGAAGAAGAAAAGTGGATTTATTGGTGAGGGATAAGTCACCTGAAGAAATTATTTCTGCTGCAAACAAAATTGCAAGGATTCAACCGACAGCAGCAGCTATTTTAAAGAAAATTTCTGCAGAGACCGTGAAACATGATGTAATTTCAAGTAAGAAATTAAACGCAGACGCTATTACGCCAATAACGGAGGATGAAGCTCTTTCCATCATGGTGGATTCCAAAATGACGGTGAAAAGTTACTGCAACTTACGGAAATCAATCAAAAAACACGGAGCGGGACAATTGTTTCCTTCCTATGAAAAGGTGCAACAGGCTAAAAGAAGATGTTATCCAAATAACATAAATATATCGGAGAAGGGCGCAACAATACCACTTCAGGATCTCCTCGACCACACATTCATGCGATTGTTGGAAATCGTCGATATTCCCGATAATATTGACAATATTATTTTTAGTTGTAAATATGGGTGCGATGGAAGTTCCGGACACAGCGAGTATATGCAGAAACATGAAGAAAGCAGCAGCTATGAAGAAATTACAGATAAAAGTGTATTTATATTTTCACTTGTGCCATTGCAATTAAAAATCGATGACACATTATTGTGGTTAAATGAAAAAGCCTCTTCGACAAATTATTGCAGGCCAATTAAATTTAAATATATTAAAGAGACGCAAACCAGCATCAAGGAAGAAGTGGCAGAAGTTGATGCAGAAATAGCCACATTAAGACCCCTTCAAATTAATCTGAAAGGAAAAAATATCATGGTTAAGTACGATTTATATTTTACCATGGTAGATGGCAAGGTAATAAATGCCCTTACCGGAACATCTAGTTCAAATTGCTTTATTTGCAATTGCACTCCACAGGCTATGAACAATTTAGAGGAAATCAGAAAAATTGCGATAAACGAAGATAACCTGAAATATGGCATATCATCACTACATGCATGGATTAAGTGTTTGGAATGCATGTTGCATATTGCATACAAGTTAGATTTCCAAAAGGCCACTACACACGGAGCATCTGAACAACAACGGGAAGGAATATTAAGAAGAAAGAAAGATATCCAAAGAAGTATGAAAAAAGAGTTGGGTATTCATATGGACATGGTTGTACAAGGAGGAGGTACATCAAATACTGGGAATGTGGCTAGAAGATTTTTCCGCCAATCAAAGACAGTTGCAGAAATAACAGGGCTAAATGAAGATTTATTAAAAAAAATGGAATGTATCTTATTGGTCATCGAAATTAATATTTCGAATTTTGATACGTACGCAAATAAAACAGCAGATTTGTTTGTGAAATTATATGGATGGTACCGAATGCCTGTTAGTGTGCACAAAATTTTAATTCATGGATCGAAATTTATAGAAACATGTTTGCTTCCAATTGGAATGTTATCTGAGGAAGCCCAGGAAGCTACAAATAAAATTTATAAACGTATAAGGGAACACCATACAAGAAAAAACTCTCGAATTAATACAACAAGAGATCTTCTTAATATGCTTTTAATTAATTCAGACCCTGTTATTTCTGCGAAGAGGACAACTAAAGTGATCGAGAAGAAAAAAATGCCATCCGATGCCCTAGAATTAATTGTGGTGGAAACAGATGTGAGTGAAAGTGAGGAGGAATTTTGCATCGGAGAAGAGGACGACGAGGGATGCTAAATGTTTAATTTGAAAATTCCGGACAAACAATTGTTTTGGTCAGTGAACTACGCTACTATTGAAAAATTGAATCGGCTAATGTGACATTAATATTAATATTTGTACCTCTGCGAGTTTCGATGGAATGAGTGGTCAAATTATATATTTACTACGATATTTATGTAATATCTGTAAGTTAATAATATGTTTACAATGTTTCTATTTAATTTTCAATTTGTTTTTAAATGTTCCTTGATGATTTAATATTAATGGTTTTTACAATGACTTTAATATGATAATGTGTATTTTCATTTATTTTCAATATGTATACCTGTAATTTGAAAATGTTTATCTTTTAATATTTTTAAAATGCTTACATTTTATTTATTTACTAATTTTAATTATAATATTTATTATCCTACCTTTTTTCATGTTTTTAATGTGTATTTTGTCTTCAGCTAGGGAAGTATCTGTTTCAATTTATTGATTCTTTTATCACGACTTGTGTAAACTGTAATGTAATAAAACCAAATATAATTATTATTATTATTTTTTATTATTTCCTATTTTTAAATGTTTTTTCTTTTTGGTTTGTGTAAAACTGTAAATAAAAAACAATAAATTATGACTATTATTACTATTATTATTGAATTATAATAAAAATATACAATTACAAATATATAATTAATGAGCAATATATTGCACCAACATTTATGTCCTCTTGAGAAAAAACACCCTGTCCAGGGAGGAACTGATAATACGATAACTGGTGTTCACAAGAGCATACGTAGGGCGGTAGTATTTAAAGTAAAATTAAAAGTAATTCGCTTTTAATCCATTGGTATAACGTAAATGATCAACGAATTAAACTAATAATTCGTGACGCGCGGGGGAAAAAAACTTGCCCACGACCGGAGGGGGATCGACCTGATTATGAATCGGGCATGGCAAGATAGAGGACACTTTCGGCTATCAATTGATGTAGGTTTCAGCGTGGAACTTTTTAATACAAGGGATTGCAGCCCTTCCAAAGTCAGAAATGAAATTTAAATTTAAGCATAAATGATGAGTTTATAATTAATAACAAAATTAGTAAAACGCGTTGAAATTAATGTCATTTAAAAGCATTTTCATCCTATTTTATCAGATCCAAAAATTATTTTAATAGCTTTGTTGGAATTCACTCAATAAATTATTAAACGCGTTGCAATTTCCGCTTGAAATTCATCGGTTAAAAACAGTTGACTTTAGAGCCCAATTACACCATAACGGTTTAGCAGTATGACTCAATAATTTAGATTTAGGGGTTTTCAAGTTTTGCGAACAAGAATCCGCCATTATTTTAATTCAATAAGGACCTTTATTTTTGGCTTCCCCCACTCTCGCTTGGCCACTTTTCTCACGATTCCACACACTGTGCGGCGCCAGAATAAATTCTAGCCCGAGTTATTTAAAAAAAACAGAAAATTAAACAATAATGCAATGGGATGTGGACATTTCGCAAATTTTGCCAAAATGCCCTAAAATTGCGCGGGGGCTAAGATACAGCGCATGGATTTAATGGTGAGTCATCGACTGTGCATTGTCGAGTAGTACGTAACGCGGCCACCGTGTGTTTCCAGATGGCGCCGGAATAAATTATAACCCGAGTTATTAAAAAAAGACATAAAATACAATTTGAATGGTATGTTATGTAGCTATTCCGCAAATTTTGTCAAAATGCCCCAAAATTGGGCATACGGCATTAATCGCGCGTCTCCTGCGTACCGAAAGGGGACCGGAAATTATTAAACTGAAAACTGCTTACCTTTGTTACGATAATTTCACAAAGTATTTAAAACACTAAAAAAAATGCCACTCACTACTCACAAAATTTAAGGTAAAACTGTAGTTGTTGAACAATGAACTATCGAAGATAAATGAAGCCTGCAAGAGATTTTCCGAGATAATATTGTAACGTACTCCACTCACTTTATTCATTATTATTATTCTTATATATATTTAATTATTCTACTATTAGTGTTCTATACATTTAATATGCATTTAATTATTCTATCATTATTATTATATGTTTTCATGTCTTTCTGTTTTAGATAAACCATTAATATTATTTACATAGTAATTGTAATCACCAATCTATTTTTAATATCTATGTTTAATTTAGGAAGTCATGCGGATGCCAATTATGTTACTCATGATTATATTTACTCTTACTACTGCTATGTAATAATCCGCATTATTTATTACCGTTATAAAGGTTCTAATAGTGTAAAATGTATTATCTATATGTACCCGAGACGGACGCACCGATCATGAAGACCATTCAATTATCAATCAATAAATAATACTTTGACCATCAATAAATAATACTTTGACCACAGCTAAACGAGTCTCTGATCACGTGCACCCGCCTCGATTTTTGTACTTCGACCGAACACATTACATTAACAACACTTCTCTTCTAAGCTCCGGTCGAAGAACAACGATAGTTTTTCGGTTAAGTCTGTAAATTGTTATAAACGAGAAATAAAAACCAACGTAAAGAATCCGATTTAGTAATTTCGACTAACAATAACAGAAGAAGTAACCCCTCTCTGGCAGCATCGCGGAGTAACCCACGGTTCCCAGGCAATACTAAAGAACCCTATATAAAAACCATCACAAAATTGGCGCAGTCGACGGTAGGATTGTCTGGAAATTGAAATCTGTGTATGTACACCGCCGTCAGAGACGAGTTCGAGAGGACCAAGCCACCAGCTGAAGTAGACCACCTGGAGCAGACGTGCAGGTACTGAGGAGAGAACCGAGACCCCACATCGAAGTCGAGTCCGAGAGGAACGAGTCCACCAGCCGGAATAGACCACCTGGAGGAGACGTGCAAGTACTGAGGAGAGAACCGAGACCCCACATCGAAGTCGAGTCCGAGAGGAACGAGTCCACCAGCCGGAATAGACCACCTGGAGGAGACGTGCAGGTACTGAGGAGAGAACCGAGACGCCTCATCGAAGTCGAGTCCGAGAGGATCGAGTCCACCAGCCGAAACCGACAACTAGAGACGCATGATGTCACCATTATATATATTTTTTTTGTAAGTCGAATTTTCTTACTATTACGGAACCAACCATTTAATTACTTTCTATATATATTTTTTTTTTTTTTCTCTCACTTTTATTATTACTTTTTATCGTTACAATGGCAAACAATGATCTGACTATGTTAAATTTTGCATTTAATATCCTAATTGACACCAGGTTTGACAACTCTAAATTATCACCTCATAATAATTTAGAAGATTTTATAAATCAATGTAGTGACGCAATCCAGTTAGTTCCCGACGCTCAAAAACCACAGTTATTAATTGCTATAAAAAATAAAATAATTGGCGACGCTGGCCGCTGTACTAGGAGTAGACAAATTGACACGTGGGATGATTTAAAAACATTTTTACGTGATAATTTTTCAATAAAACGAAGTTACAGTGCCGTTTTAGCAGATTTAAATTTATGTATTCAAAAACCTAGCGAAATCGTTTCTGATTTCGGATTACGTGTTGAAAAATGTCGTCAAAATTTAATACTCACTCTACCCAGAACTTTAACTCAAGAGGCGCGTGAAGCGCAACTTCAAATGGTTAATGCACAAGTTCTTAGTGTTTTTCTTACTGGTCTAAAAGGTCAGTTAAATTTCTTGGTAAGAGCGATGAAACCCACCACTTTAGAAGAAGCAATTAGCTATGCAACTAATGAGGAATATATTAACACAAAACTTACACCTGATCTTATTAATTCAACAAAATTTTGTCACATTTGTAACAAAAACTCCCATGTCACATCAAATTGCAGATTCAATTCTTTAAATCATGTACCAAATCAAAATTACCCTGAAACCCACAAGTCACGACCTATTAATTTTAATATACAGTGTCATTATTGCAAAAAGGGAGGACACTCTATAAACGAATGTCGAAAAAAACAATATCAAGATTCGCTACAAAATTATTCTAATAGAAATTCCCAATTCCCAAACAATGTGACTAACCAACATAATTCTAATCGTAATTTTTCAAATTCGAATATTCCGAGGTTTAATCAAAACCGCCCAGATTTCCACGACCAAAACACACGAAATTACAACTCACCTTCTCAAAACAACAGAAATAACTTCCAAACTTATCATAATAAACCGCAAAATTCACGCTATGTTAATTCTCCAGATCAATTTAATCGATCAAACACCCCAAACACTTCTTATCAAATGTCCAAACAACAAGCTTCTTTAAACTCGTTATCGACCGAGGCGGAGGCAACACCCCGGTCGTCGACAACAGTACAAGCCGAATTTATACGTTGAATTTATTAGCTGCATCAACCTATACTATATTAACTATTCCCGAATTAATTAATGACCCTTCATTTTTATTAGACACAGGTTCAGAAGTTTCGTTAATAAAATTATCGAAGTTGAAACGTCACGTACCTTGTCACCTTGACAATCTTATTACCTTACGAGGTATAAATAATTCCAATGAACCATATAAAACAAAATGTTATTGTACATTTAATGTTATCATTAACGATCAGGTTATCTCTCACATTTTTCATGTAGTTCCCGATTCATTCCCTATAAAACAAGATGGTATTCTTGGTAACGATTTCTTACTCAAGGTAAATAGCAAAATCTGTTATCAAGAGAAAAAACTTTTTATTGGGAACAATTACCTACCTCTGTATGTTATCCAGAGATCCTTAACTTCATTAAATGACTCGGATCATTCGAGTAATGATAGTTCTGTTCCTGATTTTGATCTAAATAATGGCAATAATCATCTTAAAATTCCTATTTGTAATAAAAATTCTGAATTTCTAAATTCTCCTAACAAAACTAGCAAAATCGCTCAAAACTGTAGCAATAATAACGAAATCAATGATAATATACATAAGGTTTTAAGTCAATCATCAGGTAATTCGGATCATTCGAAGGACGATAAAACTAACATTGATTATAACACAAGTCAAAATAATAATCATATTAAAATTCCTATCCCTTGTCAACGAGATCACAACATTAAGATCAATAAAAATAAAACTAACATTTCACCACAAACAATTGTGCGGACAAATAGAAAAAATATTGTAAGTAAATTTCTGAATTCATCTCGCCTTTCGGGTGATGATCTTTTTATTTCTAATTTCAATGCAAAAGATAACAATAAAACTAGTGAACTCGTAAGTTCAGAACGAATTGTAGAAATTAAAACTATCCCAAAGTATAGAATAAAATTTTCTGATAATTACGCAAATAACGAAATTGATCTTAATCACCTCAATACACATCCACCTATTAATGATAATCCTACATATTCTTCCGATACAACTAATATTAATAATAATAACAAAATGGATCCCATGCCTAATAGAGAATTTAACAATTCCTCTAACAATAATAATGAAATCGTTTATAATCCTAATGATAATAAAAATTATTTACCTATTAATAGTAATTCCCGTCAACATAATGAACGTAAAATTTCTTCTAATCAACAGGATGATTTTCCAATTAATGAAACTAACAAAACTAACAAAACTAACAAAAATCATCAAGTACTTATAAAAAATAATTTTACTAATTTCCAGAACAAAATTAACTCTAACAATAATTTTAAAATAAATCCTAACCATCATGATAAACTCAATAATTTCCCAAATCAAATTAACGAAATTGATTTTAATCCTGCTCACAGAAACAACAAAACACTTATTAACAATAATCCCACTAATCCTCATGATTTAATTAACTCAAACTATAATAATAACATAACTAACCCTGACCCTTTAACGAATGCCAACCTAACCTTACCTAATCCTGATAGTAATACTATTTTTAAACACGAAGCCATTAATAATATTGAAAACATTTCCCAACCCTGCCTTCCTTGCAATGATCAACATTTCGCTAACTCAAACCAATTAAAAAATAAAATAACTCTAAAAGCTCGATCCGAAACGGTCGTGTCAGTAACAATCAATAACCCTGAAATAAATGAAGGAATTATAAATAATATGGAAATCTGTCAAGACGTAATTTTTTGTCGTAGTCTAGTGGTAGTCAAAGACAACAAGGCGATCACTACTGTTTTAAATATGTCCCCTGAGGATGTAATAATCGATCATTTTTATGCAACAATCGAACCTGTAAATGTAAGAAGGACAGAAGTTTTCAATCCTACTCTAATTCCCGATACTGATTTCCCTAATATAAATAAAAATCGGCTGACAACTCTAGTGGATACTTTACAACGCGACCACCTTAACTCAGAAGAAAAAACCGCTTTGACAGAACTATGTCTTGAATATAATCACATATTTTACCTGGAAGGAGATGTTTTAACATCGACCGACCTAGGTCATCACGAAATTCACACTAAAACGGATATGCCCATAAATACAAAAACATATAGGTACCCTCCGGCTTTAAAACCCGTCGTCGACGAACAAGTGGTGTCGATGCTTCGTCAGAATATTATTAAACCTTCGCAAAGCCCCTGGAATTCACCTGTATGGATTGTTCCCAAGAAAAGCGACTCCGAGGGTAACAAACGATGGCGGTTGGTCATCGACTATCGTAAGTTAAACGAAATAACCATCGGCGACGCCTATCCTTTACCAAACATCGAAGAAATTCTAGATGAACTAGGAAGTGCTAAATACTTTACCACTCTCGACCTTACCTCAGGTTTTCATCAAATCAAGATGCACCCACGCGATGCACCAAAGACAGCATTCAGTGTTCCGCAGGGACACTTCGAGTTCAATAGGATGCCTTTCGGATTGAAAAATTCACCTGCTACCTTTCAGAGATTGATGAATTTAGCCTTATCAGGTTTACAAAATAATCATCGATGTTTTGTGTATCTAGATGATATAGTCATCTTCTCCGACAACTTACAAAATCACATAAAGAAAATTCGAGAAGTTTTTGATAGACTCGATCGACATAACTTAAGAGTCGAACCAAAGAAATGTCAATTCTTAAGACATGAGGTAGTTTACCTAGGACATTTAATTACGGAAAATGGAGTCCGGCCAGACCCAAAGAAGACCTCCTGTGTTGAAAATTTTCCCGTGCCAAGAAACCCTAAGGACATTAAATCTTTTTTAGGACTCGCAGGTTATTACCGACGTTTTGTTCCTAATTTCAGTAGGCTCGCACAACCATTGACGAAACTGCTGAAGAAAAATTCTAAATTCATGTGGACTAGTCTACAACAGGATGCCTTTGAGACGTTAAAAGAACTACTTTGTACACAACCTGTGCTACAATTCCCGAATTTCGAACAAGAATTTACCTTGACAACGGACGCGTCCAATTATGCAGTAGGAGCTGTACTTTCGCAAGGACCAAAAGATAGGAATCTACCAGTTGCTTATTACAGTAGGACTCTTAATAGGGCTGAACAAAACTATGATGTGTCATCAAAGGAGCTTCTCGCAATCGTTTCAGCCGTCAAACATTTCCGACCCTACCTCTTCGGACGGAAATTCAAGGTGATTTCCGACCATATCGCACTGAAGTATTTGGACAATGTCAAGGACCCCAGTTCCCGATTGCTAAGATGGAGACTGACGCTAGAGGAATATGAATACTACGTGGAATATAAACCTGGAAAAGCTAATAAGAACGCGGATTCATTAAGCAGGATTTTACCAGAGGATGACTGGTGCACTTTCGAAAAAAACAGGAAAGGAAATAATATTATTAATAACAATGTTGTAGAAATTTATGGTAATTTATTCGATGCTGAAGATGACTTCTCTTTATGTCATTGTGTCAGCCAAGATCTAAAGTTAGGAGCTGGATTGGCCTTAGAATTTCGTAAGAGATTCTCAAAATTGACTGACCTTAGAGCACAGAACGCACAGTTGCATTCGTTTGCTTATTTGAAATTTCACCTAAGATATGTATTCTATTTAGTAACTAAACAATATTTTTTCGATAAACCCACTTATTATGACCTTTTTAGATCTTTGATGAACCTAAAACTATTTTGCGAAGACAATAAAATTTATAAACTTGCTATGCCGCGACTAGGCTGCGGTTTAGATCTTTTAGATTACAGTATTGTACTACCAATGATCAAGTATATTTTTCAAGGTAATTTTAGAATAAAAATATTTATCTTTGTCACAGAACCCTCAAATAACTTGTCGTTAAAAGACTCTGATAATCCAGGCGACAATCTGACATCTGTGGTTCCTGATACTAAAATTTCGTTAAACAAATCAGAAAACTTAAACTCGGAATGTCCTATCGTAATAAACCGAGCCCAACCGAAACAAAATGTTTTAAAAATATTTTCCACTTTACCCAATTCAGGTAACTACCGTTTTTCTTCCTTTTGTATCGAACCTCATTTAACAATGGTCACCGTACCGGTACCACCCGATGGTAATTGTTTCTACCATTCTCTCATTAAACTACTACCCCATCTTGATAGCATAGAAAACCTAAAAACGCTGCTCCTTACTTCTAAATACCTAGAGACATGTCTGTCTCCAAATGAGGCAAAAGCCGACCTCGCTACTCCGAATGCATGGGCAACAGATGATATAATTAAAGTCGCAGCCTCTACCCTCAATATCTCCATTTGTGTACATATAAAAATCAACGAATTCTTTGTTTTTGGAGATAGTGATAACAAAATTCACCTACGACACCTTCTCGATCATTTCGAACCTTTAGTAGAAACCAATTCCTTAAATATTTCTGGTAACGACCCAACCGTTAATCATCAGGAACAAGAATCCTATCAAAATTTCCTAAGGAAACTCGAAACCACAGTCATTGCCGCGAATAACATAATTGAACACCAAAGTAATATCTCAACGTCACGCTATGGTAAAGCTATCTTAATTTCTGCCGACTTAGAAGAAGTAGAGAATTATCCTAAGGACTTTTATCACTTTGACAAATTAAAACTGAAGGAGTTATCCATACCTGCCATTCATACCTTTGAACATAACAAAAACCTGATAGCTTACCTTGTTTATAAGGACCATTTCTGGGAACAACCTACATACGAAGATATTTACAACGTTTTTATCCTCTTAAGAAACCTTTTATTAGAAAATAATATAGAAAATTTTAGTATACCCAAAATTCAAAATTCATTTGACAAATTGGAATGGCATAAAATTCGTTCTATCCTGCGTTACATTTTTAAATCATCCAATATAACAGTCCACGTCCACCTAAATACTATCATAACACCTTCCCCGCATGAAATACCAACAATTCTAAAAGAGAATCATGATGTACCCAGCTCAGGACACACAGGATTTCATAAAACTTATAAAAAGATAAAACAGCATTTCCTGTGGAAAACTATGAAAAAGGATATTGATAATTATATCAAACAGTGCCAATCGTGTCAAACAAAAAAATTAGTACGGCGAAAAAACCGTGCACCAATGGAAATCACGACTACATCCTGTAAACCTTTAGAAAAACTATTCCTCGATATTGTAGGTCCCTTACCTATAACAGAAGATGGCAACCGTTTCATCCTAACACTTCAGGATGACCTGAGCAAGTTCTCGCTAGCTTTTGCAATCCCCAATCACGAAGCCCTTACCATTGCTAAGATTTTTGTTAACAATGTCATTTGCAAATTCGGCATCCCAAAGTACATTTTAACAGATAACGGCCCCGAGTTCGTTTCCACTCTTATGAAACAAATTTCGAAATTATTTCAAATAAAAAACATTACTACAACAGCTTATCACCCCCAAACCAACGGCGCCCTAGAAAGGAGCCACCTTACCCTGGCCGATTACCTAAAACATTACGTACATGATCAAACCGATTGGGATAACTTTCTAGATTTTGCAATGTTCGCATACAACACAAGCGTACACACAACCACAAAATTCACACCTTTCGAATTAATGTTCGGTTATAAACCTGACCTACCCTCAAGCCTAACCAGAACCCCAGAATTTAAATATACCTATGACGACTATTTAGATGAATTGAAAATTCGGTTCCAACGATCTCATGATATTGCTAGAAAACATATTTTAAATTCAAAAATTACCAATAAAACTTATTACGATAAAAAAGCGAATCATTCTCGTTTTCAAATTGGCGATTTAGTTTATTTGGAAGACAACCTCAACAAACCAAACACTTCAAAGAAACTGGCACCCCGATATTCCGGTCCCTACGAAATTGTAAAAATTAATTCAAATGTTAATTATACGTTGAAAATAAAGAATAAAGAGCATTTAGTACATTATAATAGACTAAAAAGAGCAATTGTTTCAGGCTAATCAACCCAGCCCTTGCCGCGGTACCTGTATACAATGTCACTCACATCAGGACATCTCCTGGACTGTACTACGAAACCTTGTCCCCAGTGAGCTTGTACCAAGATAACTGGAAAATCGTTACTTACCTTGACATCTCTGCATTTGCAGAAAAATTAAACCTAATAGACAATTATTTGCATAAAACGGAAAACTACTGCCAGAATAGTAAAGTTTTTAATACATATCCGAGTTGCAATCGCACACTGATTATGTTAAAACAATTTATTCCCCCATTATTTGCGAAAGACAACTACCTCCGCCAAATAATAGGAAACACCCAGAAGCGGGCTTGGCTAAACATTGGTGGTTCAATTTTCAAAACTATATTCGGTACATTGGATCAAGACGATGCCGACCGTTATAACACAATAATAAACAACATTAATAACAAAGATCACTCTTTAGTAAACCTTATTCACGATCAAGCAAAAATTGTTAAATCAACAATTACAAATTTTAACGAAACCATTGCCAATTTAAATCATAATGAACAGCGAATTAATAAAAACTTTGAATTATTGTATAACGTCACCTCAACTAACTCAGAAAAATTGCATCACTTACAAATGAAGTACGAGATCGAAGATCACGTGACCTTGTTAACCTTAATGACTAATGAATTAAGCCAACAATATTCTACATTAATTAATGCTATCCTTTTCGCTAAATCCAACATCCTTCACCCTTTTATACTGAGTCCGGAACAATTCCTAACAGAACTCACTTCCACATTGCAACATCTACCGGTCTCTACATCTTATGCACTTCCATTGACTAGGGAAAACGCTGTTAAACTTTTACAAATAACCTCTCTAGCAGTTTATTTCCGGGAAAACAAAATTATTTTTGTAATTTCAAACCCGCTAATTTCTCCATTAACTTATAGATTCTATAAATTATCTCCACTTCCTACATCTCATGACAACTCGTCATACATTTTCATTCAACCAAGTTCCAATTTCATTGCAATTTCTTTAAACAAATTGAACTATATTTCTTTTCATGATTTAAGTTACTGTCATAAGTTACCCGAAAAATATATATGCTTTCAAGATCAACCACTACGATCTAACTTACTACAACCCAGTTGTGAATCAAACATATTATTAAACTCAAAAATCTCCAAAAGTTGTGATACAAGAATCATCAAATTTATTTCTGCTTATTGGAAAGGTCTTGAACAAAGAAATTCATGGCTTTTTATCCTTCCCAAAGAATTACTAGTTACCCTTACCTGTAAAAACACCGTTAGTACCGACATTCTATTGAGTAATGCTGGAATTTTAACCCTAGCTCCAAACTGCAAAGCGTACACAGGTACAAGCACTTTAACCTCGTCCTCCAGTTACTTTGAGAGTGAATTAACATTTACCTTGCCTTCGTATAACATTTTAGTCGACAATTGTTGCGACAAAATTCCGAAACTAAATATCAGCCATCTGATTCCAATTCCATTAACTCAGGTCGATGAGAATAATTTGATCACTGCTAGTCACAAACTTGATGATATTGTAAAACTATCGGACAATATCTCGAAAGACTCTCAACTTTCTATGACTTCACCTTCCTATTTAGCTTACCTATTATCCTTGCTGATTCTCATTTTCTTTTTATTCAAATGCTACAAAAAACTATCTACGTTTTACAAACAAAAAATTTCGCGCAATGTAACCCCTGCTGCTATACCATTGAACCAACTTGCCGATCAAATCCAAATTGCAAACAATGAACCTAATGCTTTTAATGGCGAAGCCGCTCCAGAACTTAGACGTAGTCAAAGAATTATAGCCAGATTTCGTAATGATTAATAACATTTTTAATGGTTCCTTTATAGTAAGATTTTTCATTTATTTTTGAAAAAAAAAGTTATATAAAATAATTTTTTTTTCTCTCTAAGGGGGGGAGTGTAACGTACTCCACTCACTTTATTCATTATTATTATTCTTATATATATTTAATTATTCTACTATTAGTGTTCTATACATTTAATATGCATTTAATTATTCTATCATTATTATTATATGTTTTCATGTCTTTCTGTTTTAGATAAACCATTAATATTATTTACATAGTAATTGTAATCACCAATCTATTTTTAATATCTATGTTTAATTTAGGAAGTCATGCGGATGCCAATTATGTTACTCATGATTATATTTACTCTTACTACTGCTATGTAATAATCCGCATTATTTATTACCGTTATAAAGGTTCTAATAGTGTAAAATGTATTATCTATATGTACCCGAGACGGACGCACCGATCATGAAGACCATTCAATTATCAATCAATAAATAATACTTTGACCATCAATAAATAATACTTTGACCACAGCTAAACGAGTCTCTGATCACGTGCGCCCGCCTCGATTTTTGTACTTCGACCGAACACATTACATTAACAACACTTCTCTTCTAAGCTCCGGTCGAAGAACAACGATAGTTTTTCGGTTAAGTCTGTAAATTGTTATAAACGAGAAATAAAAACCAACGTAAAGAATCCGATTTAGTAATTTCGACTAACAATAACAGAAGAAGTAACCCCTCTCTGGCAGCATCGCGGAGTAACCCACGGTTCCCAGGCAATACTAAAGAACCCTATATAAAAACCATCACAATATAGCCTTCCGATATGTAGATGCAATTTTTCTAGACAGGTTGAGACTTGTCGAGAAGTGGTCAGACAAACTGACGCCGCCATGGAATTTATCTCTCCTTGTTAATTGCGTTGATTATGAGTGCACTGACCACCTCTGGACAAGTCTCAACCTGTCCGGAAAAAATGAGCACAATAATCTATTTTTTTTTACTTATTTATTTAAAATAACATAAAATGTATTAGTTGTGAGGTATCATTCCAATCGTCTAAATGTGCCAAATTCAATCATGTAAATAAAAACAAAAAAATTCCACAAAAATTTGAATGCGGTGCAATAAAGGCATTGTGTGTGAAGAGAGAGAGCGGGTTTGTCGACAGCAAATACATCACACTCCGGCGAGAACAGTGTCACAACTAAAAAAATACGAATTCTGAGCTTATAACAGCAATGAATGCGTATTTTGTATCCTCACGTGCACGAAAAACGACACATCTCTAAGTCCCAATCTATCCGCTAGGAGGCAGTTGTGTCAGTTTTACTCTTAGGCTAATTTACGTTCATCACTGCAAGAACAGTGTCACTTCAGTGTTGTTACAAGAAAGTGTGCATGTTGTCGGTCAAGAAAAGCGTAACATTTCGAGTTGTGACAGTTTTCGTGCAGTAAGGTAAGTGAAATATAATTTTTGATATTGTCATAAGCATAAAAGTGTCAGTTTTCTTGAATCAATTATCCCTAAATCTATTTTCTTGTTCCGTTGTATTTCGATTTGTGCCACTTTTCTTGATTGAAAGTGTTAGTGTTTTGTGTTATGTCACTTTTCTTGAATCAATTATCACTATATCTATTGATTTGTACCGTTTTATTTCGATTTGTGCCACTTTTCCTGATGGAGACGGTCAGTGTTTGGTGTTGTATCACTTTTCTTGAATGAATTATCTCTAAATGTATGTTATTGTATTGTTTTATTTCGACTTGTCTCACTTTTCCTGACTTAAAATATCGGTATTTTGTGTTGTCACTTTTCTTAATTCAAAAGTACGTCTTACATTGCAGTCACCTAACCTTGTAATTTCGAATAATATTACTCTAGGAAATAAACATCAATAATGTAGCTTGAAATTTATTTGTTGTAGATTCGTTATGAACCCAGAGCAAGGATACCGAGGTAGAAAAATGCTAGCAGCTGCTATTTCTGACATGGAAGTCGAAGAAACCTGCTTGATTGGTGAAGTGGAGAACACTTTAGAAAGCGTGAAACCTAACAGAGACCTCGGCGAAAAAAGCCTGCAAACTGAGACAAACGACGACGAAAGTCAGATTTATGAAGAGAATAATATAGAAGAAAGCGAAGGACAAGAAAATGTGATTGAAGTGCCGGAGTTTTCCAAAGTGATAGTACAGGAAGATCAAACGACACATTTTAGACCAAAGTACGGTGAAGAAGAAACCACAGAACAAGAAAGTGCCACGAAAGAGACGGAATTGAACAACGACACAGTACCAGAAGATCAGGGATCACATTCTAAATGGCAGTGTGTTGAAAATCTGCATACAATGCGATTGAGGCTCCAACGGGTTAAACCAAGTCCACAACAAAAAGAATCATTAGATGAAAGTGCAGATAATTCAGACATAGATCCAGATTTTCATTATACATCATCTCCTAATTCTGAAAACACGTCCGAGTCATCAGGATTGGAAGAGAATGAAAATATTATTACTAACAAGACAGAAGGTGCCGAATCAGACAATACCCAAACAAATAATAAGCGAAAAGGTAAGAAAAGGAAAGCCAATCCAGTTGAGTGGAAGAAGACTAAAGCAACATTTCTCCGAAATGCTGGAAAACCTTATACATCATCATCAATTCGCAAAACAGAAATGCAGGCAAGAAAGGTACGGCCAGCGTGTGGTGAAAAATGTTCAAGCAAAATAGAAGAAAATAAAAGGCTCGAAATATTTAAAAATTACTGGTCACTCGAAAGTCTGAAATCCCAACGAGAATTTATCTGTAGAAGTATGACCGCCGTTAGACCTCAGTATCAGTACAAAAAAGAAGGAAGTAGGCGCCAATGTAACCATGCATTCCATTTCGTAATCAACGAAGTAAACGTACGTGTTTGCAAATTTTTCTTTATGGCCACGCTGGACATCAACAACCGAGTTATTAGAACTGTAGTAACCAAATTAAACGAAGGATTTCTTCAAGAAGATCCAAGAGATAAACACGGACACCACTTTAAAGTAGATTCTGCAATAAAATACGGTGTTGTTGCTCATATTAATACTATCCCAAGAATTGACAGTCATTACCTGCGCGCGCAAACTACTCGGGAGTTCATAGAGGGTGGAAAAAGCCTGGCTGATTTACACCGTGACTACAAAAACGAGTGCATTGAAAAAAACCTTCCGTTTGCAAATCTGACGATGTATTCCCGAATTTTCAATACCAATTTTAACATCTCTTTTTTCACTCCCAAAAAAGATCAGTGCGACTTATGCAGCTCGTATAACAACGCAAGGGTAGAAGAAAGAGAAGCGATACAAGAGAAATATGATAAACATTTGAAGGAGAAAGTTTTGTCAAGAGCAGAAAAAGAAGAGGACAAAAAGAAGGCAAAAGAAAGCGAAGGAAAAATTATAGTCGCCACTTACGATCTCCAAGCGGTGCTGCCAGCACCAAAAGGAGATACGTCTACCTTTTATTATAAAAGCAAAATCAACAGCTACAACTTAACTATAAATGAACTTCAGTCAGATAAAGTCGAGTGTTTTTTTTTTTTTGCATGAGGGTCAAGGAAATCGAGGTGCCATAGAAATCGGCACTTGCATTCTGAAATACTTAAAAGAAAAAGCTAACACCAGAAACGACGATAACCTTGAAATTGTTTTCTACTCCGATAATTGTTGTGGCCAGCAAAAGAACAAATTCATAATGGGCATGTACCTGTACGCTGTGCAAAAATTTAAAATCAAATCGATCACACATAAATTTTTGACACACACAAAATGAAGGAGACAATGTGCACTCTGTCATAGAGAAGTCAATTAAAAGAGCTCTTAAATCGGGTCCCATCTATATTCCTACTGATTACGTCAGATTAATTCGGTCTGCGAGGAAAACTGGAAATCCGTATAAAGTAACAGAATTAGTTACGAGGATTTTGTTGACTTAAAAAAACTCTCTGAACAGATAGGATCAAATTTTAACAAAACATCAAACAACGAACAAATAAAAACTAGCGAATTAAAAGTATTTAAAGTGCAGAAGACTGATCCCGGCATTATTTTTGTGAAAACTACATACGAACAAAAAGATTATGGGCAGATCAATGTCAATAATACCAGGAGAAGGCAAGAGAGCATCTCTACAATAAAGTGCGTTCCGGCATATAAGAAAAATATGGAGATTTCTGCCATAAAGAAAGCTCATATTAAATCACTTATCTCAGCAAAAAGTATTCCCACGTTGTATAAGCCCATTTATGACTCGATGTTTGTATAAATTGTGTACTACTTTATTTTCATGTAATTTTTTTGTATTTTAAATAAGCTAATAAAGCACTTAATTTAAACTTCCTTTTTTTATTCTAATTAAGTGGGCTTGGAAAGTGACATAAGTATTACTCAAGGGGTCACAACAAAGAACAACTGATTTTAGAAAAGCAAGAAAAGTGACATAACGTCATTGACTATTTTTTTTAATAGCAACCCTAATTTTTTTATCACTATTCTTAAAGAGTATATCAAGTTACACATGTGTGCCAAATTTCAAATTTTTTTTCCCTGTCATTTAGAAGATATTTAACAAACATTATCAAATTTGTAGAATGAAGAAATCAAGTCACCTTAATCGAATTTTTATGCATTTTAAAAGTGGAATGCCAAAACGTGCTGGTTTGTCATATTTTTTTTCAAACTGACGTTTATCATTTTGACGTTTAGTTATAAAAACAAGTAAGAAGTGTAGCATCGCATTCCACGCATATTCGAGTGAGGAGAGTATTAGTCGTTCCATTGTTGTGTTGACTGTTGTTCACCGTTGGTCGAAAAATTATACTAACATGCCGTACTTAACTGAAACCCACAAAATCGAAATTTTAATGATGATTGGCTATGGAGATAGGACAAGAACACAAAATGAAGTTATTTATTTATTTAGAGAGAAGTATCCTGACTTACCAGCCATATCTTAAAGTACCGTAAGCAAGATTGAAAGTCAGTTTCGGGAAAATGGGCATTTAAGAAAAACGAATAATCATCGTCAGAATGCGCTGAGTGAAGAGGTCAAAATTGATGTACTTCTCTCTGTTCAGGAAAATCATCATGTCTCCTCTAGGCAGATGGCTAGGGAACTCAAAATTAGCCAGTCTTCAGTGTCAAGAATCCTTAGAGAGCAAACATTTCATCTTTATAAAATGACAATCCTCCAGGAACTCACCGAAGATGATCCGGATAGAAGACTTCAGTTTTGCGAAAAAATGATGGATCTACTAGATAGAAATGTTCTAAAAATAGAAAATATATTGTTTTCCGATGAATCAACGTTTATGTTAAATGGTGAGGTAAATCGTCAAAATTGACGTTATTGGGCAGACAAGAACCCACACTGGATGAGGGAAGGCCACACTCAATATCCAGAAAAAGTTAATGTTTGGGCAGGGATTGTTGGTGATCGAATTTTAGGACCAATTTTCTTTCCAAATAATCTCAATGGAGCGGGATATTTACAATTCTTGGAGGAAGAGCTAATTCCGAGTTTGGCTATTTTGTTTCCTTGCCCTATAGAAGCTGACGTCCCGAATAGAAACATCTGGTTTCAACAGGACGGTGCGCCTCCTCATTTTGCAAGGCGTGTCCGTGAGTACCTGGATAATGTATTTCCACGAAGATGGATTGGCAGAAGAGGACCAGTTGAATGGCCACCCAGGTCTCCGGATTTAACACCTATGGACTTTTTCTTATGGGGGTACTTGAAAAGCAAAGTTTTTAAGACCAAACCGCCAAATCTTGAGGAGTTGAAAGAACGAATAAGACAGGAGTGTAGACTAATTTCCCCCGAAGTAATTAGAAATGTTCAAAACGAGTTTCAGTTCCGTTTAGGGTATTGTCAGTTAGAAAATGGACAACATTTTGAGCATTTATTGAAGAAAGACTATTAAGTTGAATTCATTTTTCAAATTTGATACTGTTTGTTAAATATCTTCTAAATGACAGGAAATAAAAATTTGAAATTTGGCACACATGTGTAACTTGATATGCTCTTTAAAAATAGTGATAAAAAAATTAGGGTTGCTATTAAAAAAATAGTCGATGGCGTCATATCTCAAATTTGGGACACGCTGTATAAAATTTTATTACAACAAAAAGAGCGCAATTTAAAATACTAATCGACGTGTCCGAGCATATTTCCGAAAAATAAACTTTGTTTGATTTACTGAATTTATTCCAAGTTAGAGACTCGCACTGTATATATACCGGGTGACCCAGCGATCTGTAAGAGCCCCATAACTTATTTGCTATTTGAGATATCGACTTCTAGTTTTCTTGAACTGGTACCCACACTTATTCTACATATTTTAAAAATATGTATGTTTTTGTACAGGGTGTCCCAATATACATAACAGAACAAAGTTATGTTTTTTTAAATGGAACACCCTATATTTTATACTTTATTTTTAACTCTCTTGAGAAGCTGATAAAAATAGTATAAGATACTATGGGTCTATTATGGACGGTTGGTTAGTTATGGGCAAATTTATGGCAAAAACATGTACACATTGAAAACATTGCAGAAGCGTTCCTAGCAAAGATAGCATTATTATTTATACACTAGAAAATTTCCCACATCATAAAGAAAAATACACATCGGCTTTGGTTCTCTTTTATTCATAGTGCTATACAGGGTGTCAACATACGCAAAACAATGGATAACTATTTTTTTTTAAATGGAACACCCTATATAAGTTGCCACCAATCTATGGCATTTTTAATAAGCTTTCTAATGATATACAGTTTGTATAACAAAATATTAAGGATTCTTGAGATTTATCAATAAAAACATATTTCTTTTGCCACCTTTTGCTGATTTTTGGATTTTCAGCCAAAACTATGCATTTTCAGGAAAAATTATAAGAGACTAAAGTTGTAGAGCGAAAAATTTCCGATCGACATAGGTCTTTCAACTTTTAAGATAATGCGTGCATTGCCCGCCAAAGCGCGCAAAATCGTGACCGTATATGCATTTTAGCGTCATCTTTTCAAATTTTTTATTAATAAATTGTACTTACTTTATTTTCCGCACCCTCTAGCGGAAAAACGGGAAATTATAGGGAAATTAAAATGGCCCATGTCGATTGACAATGTTCCGCTCTACAATTTTTAATAGAAGCAATTTTTGCCAAAAATGCATAGTTTTCCCTGAAAATGCAAATTGAAAATGTATGTATCAATTTTTGCGTTTTTTAATGGTTTTTTGCATTTTTAGCGGAAACTATGCATTTTGGGCAAAAATTGCTTCTTTTAAGAGTTGTAGAGCGGAATATTTTCAATCGATGTAGGTCATTTAAATAATTCTATAATTATCCGTTTTTCTGCTAGAGGGCGTGGAAAATAAAGTATAGTGCAATTCATTAACAAAAAAATTGAGAAAAACGCTAAAATACATATACGGTCGCGATTTTGTGCACTCTGGCGGACAATACACGCATTATTGGAAAAGTTGAAAGACCCATGTCGATCGAAAATTTTCCGCTTTACAACTTTGGTCTCTTATAATTTTTTCAGAAAACGCATAGTTTTGGCTGAAAATCCAAAAATGAGCAGGAGGTGACAAAACAATAGTATATTGTATAACGAGCATGGAATGACATACATTTCTCGCGAGTATGAAGTTTGCAGCATGAGCCGAAAGGCGAATGCTGCAATTCATAAGAGCGAGAAATAGTCATTCCATGCGAGTTGTACACTATGCTTTACCTACGACAACTTTGTTGAGCTTCATTGTGATAGTTAAGATAATTAAAAACCGAGAACCGAGAGCGGACAATTCGTACGCGACAACTTTTATCAGAGGCACCTGCTTAACGTTACCGCGGAAACAAATGTCAGTCAAAAACCAAGCCGTCAGCCGCAACTTTATTTATGGTTCATATCATTTCTCAAGTTTATACATTCTCAGTGTTCAAAAGTATATATAAATAATATGGAGACAAACATCGAAAACAACAAATTTGCTGAGGTACTACAACTAAGGCTCCATGAATGTAGAAGCGGCGAAGCAAACATCTTTAAATCTACTCCGTCATTTTGACACATTGAAGGTTAGGCTTCACGCGTGACAGTTTAGTGTTGGAATATATTCTAGCACAGATAATCGATGCGAGAATGAAATGCGTGAGCAATGCACTACATATACTAATCATTAACAAGCATGTAATGAGCATATATCCAAGTTGTCGTAGGTAAAAATATTTTTATGGATAAATCTCAAGAATCCTTAATATTTCATTATACAAATTGTACATCATTGGAAAGCTTATTAAAAATTCCATGCATTGGTGGCAAGATATATAGGGTGTTCCATTTGAAAAAAAATAGTTATCCAATATTTTGCGTATGTTGACACCCTGTATAGCAGTATGAACAAAAAAGAACCGAAGCCGATTTGTATTATTCTTCATGATGTGGAAAATTCTTTAGTGTATAAAAAATGACGCTAGCTTTGCTAGGAGCGCTTCTGCAATTTTTTCAAGTGTCCTTGTTTTTGCCACAAGTTTGCCCATAACTAACCAATCGTCCATAATAGACCTATACTATCTTATACTATTTTTATCAGCTTCTCAAGAGGGTTGAAAATAAAGTATAAAATATAGGGTGTTCCATTTAAAAAAACATAACTTTGATCTGTTATGTATATTGGGACACCCTGTACAAAAACATACATATTTTTAAAATATGCAGAATAAGTGTGGGTACCAGTTCAAGAAAACTAGAAGTCGATATCTCAAAAAGCAAATAAGTTATGGGGCTTTTACAGAACCCTGGGTCACCCGGTATATATATATATATATATATATATATATATATATATATATATATCTTTATGAAATTTAATATTGTGTTTTTAAAGAATAAGGCATATCAATAAGTGGAATTTGAATAAAAATTCCATTTCCGGTTTAACGGGAAATTTCCTTAACTTTTCTATTTCAAATAGAACACCCTGTATATTTTTAAATAATTTAGTTCGTTTTGAAGCCTGAAGGTGTATTAAAGTAAAACCAAGACAATTTTGTTAAACTCATGTAAAATCGTCAAAAAGATTTATTGCAGCGAGTAATGTAAATCTCTCAGTATTTATGATCCGTAGCTGGTTGTAAATATTTGTGCGAACCCACCATTCAATCCATACCGAAAGTTATTTACAGAATTCCCTTTTAAATCTGTTAAATAGTTAGGTACCGGCTCTAATTACATAACAGATTACATACAGGTAGATTTAAATATATAAATGTTGCCCCGATGTGCTGGATCGCATATTGCTTTGCGTTACCTGTGCGAAATATTAAACTATTTTAAAAATGGTGTTCGATGAAAGATGCAGGGAGTTAATTAAAAATGTGATACATTTTATGAAGAATGAGAAGGAATCGCTACAACCACTTGTCCCTTTAACACCATATGTTAAGCAATGGATCTCAAACTGCACGAATCAACGATCCGAAACACAATTTCCGAAACAAAGGAGGCGAAAATATCCCCTGTATGTAAAAGGATAAGAACAAAACCAAAAATTGATGTACCAATTCAACAAATAAATGAAATACGAAAGGAAATTTACAATATGCACAAATTAAATGAACCAGTGACCATTAATTCATTATTGAAACGTTTGGAAGATCGCTGTTTATACGATGGGGCCAGAGAAAGTTTACGAAAACTGGTGTTACCAATGGGTAAGCACATTTGAAACTAGATTACTTATAATTTAAACATAGAAATATGATTAGTAATAAAAAATTAATTTAGTATAAACCGAAACCACAAATGAAAAAAAAGTTTATTATTGCAGTAAGCAAAAAATACAATAGTTTTTCTTCCTTTGGTTTGAAATGACCTTTTAATTAATTTAAAATAATTAATTACAAACCCAATTAACTCTACGACATTTGATTGTTTGTAAGTAAATAATGTTTCTTTATAGGTTTTCGTTACAAAATCCACGAAAATCGGCGAGCTTTGTGCGAATCTGCAAATGTTGTTACAAAACGGAGGGAGTTTTTAGAACAATAAAAATTTTATAAGGAATCAAATTTATATGATTTTATATTTTTGGACGAAACATGGATTTTCTCCAATTGGGGAAATTTACGCACCTGGCAAAATGACCAACCGGAAACTTGTCGTACATCCGGAAATAATGGAGGAAAGCGGTTTATAATCTTACACGCAGGGGGAAAAAGTAGAGAACAGCCGATTCGGGGACAGGAAGTGAACCCGGAAAACCGGAAGTGAAAATGGCAACGCTGTACACGCAAAATGGTCACCAATTTAGTGGCGGGAAATTGAAATCTGGGGGATTTTAGAGCGAAAAATTCAAATCTGGGGGATTTTAGGGTGAAAAAATTCAAATCTGGGGGATTTCGGGGTGGAAAAATTCAAATCTGGGGAATTTTCAACTCAAGATGTTCACCAACTGTCAAAATTTGGGGGATTTTAGTGGCGGGATATTCGAATTCTGGGGGAATAAAATGGCAACAGCGGAGCTTGGAAGTTCTACAGTGTTGCCGAAAAGGCATCCGGTTTCCGGGAATTCCATCCGGTTTCACCCTAGAATGGCAACGCTGTCGAGCTTTAAGTTCAAGCTCGTGGCAGGAAATTCAAATCCAAAGTTCAGCGCCAGCCAAAGTTCTAAAAGTGGGAAAGTCAAAAATTTAATTGCGGGAAATTCAAAATCTAGGGAAATAAAATGCTAACAGCGGAGCTTGGAAGTTCCACAGTGTTGCCGAAAAGGCATCCGGTTTCCGAGAATTCCATCCAGTTTCACACTGGAATTGCAGCGCTACCGAGCTTTAAGTTCGTGACGGGAAATTCAAATCCAAAGTTCAGCGCCAGCCAAAGTTCTAAAGCGGAAAATTCAAAAGGTGGGTTCGACTTAAAGTTTTACAAAAGTGCCAACTGTTCACCAAAGTTTAGTGCCAACCTAATAGCTTCATTTATATGTGGGTAATTTAAAATATGTGAATATATCCGTAACGACTCGTCAGATTTGGTGTAGATATCTACTTTGCACGTTTTGAAATTTGATTCGGCAATCTGATTGGCTGAAAGTGCTTGTTATTTCATCATCCTCGAATATAACGAGTAGTTGTTATGAATTCATCTTTATTGTAACGCGATGCATGATCTTAGAAGCGTGATTAATAATCGCAAGTTTTTTCGTAAAAGTGAAAGTATTGTTTCCATGAAAATTTCAAATTAGAAAAGACAATCGAAAAACTGCGGAGAGACCTTGAATTGCGAAAAATTATAAACAATGAGTTGGTGAGACGTTTTGAAAAATTGACAATCTAAATGAATAATATCTATTCGTGTGTCTTAATTAGTGTAAAAAGTGCTCAAGGTTGCAATCGAAATCAGAAACAGACCAGACGTTGTGCTCAAGTTTCAAGTTTTCACATCAGCAAAATATCGAATGAACAGGCGCGACGTAAGAGGTTCAGATTTCGTGGGATAAAACAGGAAATCCTATGCGATAAGTATCGGATTCGGCGCAAATATCAGAATTAAACTTGCTTAATCCCGTTTTTGCAATTTGCAAGTGTTGAAATGGAGCCGGAAATATTCACACTCCGCGCAAATTGAGTAATATAAATTTAAGCTCAGCGACGAAATTAATCAGTTTATTCAGAGATTCAGAATAATAAACATGTTTCCGTGCGAGCTGTGTCCATCAACATTCACACTGAAGAGCAACTTGAAGCATGTGAGGAGGTATCACCCCCAAGCAGCACCACCTCAGCCGACGGCAGCAGCAGGTCCCTCCAGAGCCCTACCGCCGATGAAGAGGACAGCTAATGCTACCCCAGCCCTAGCACCTCCGACAAAGAAGGTGAAGCCGACCCCGAAGCCCCTAAAGTGTGACGCGTGCCAGGAGGAGTTTACCACACCACAACTCCTCGCTGGGCACATAAGAACTCAGCGCCACCTGCAGGTCATCGCCGCAAATGAGGGGGAAGGCATCAAGCGGATCGCCTCAGCCTTCAGGAACCGGATTGTCAGCTATGCGATTGAGGCCACTCTGGAGGATCAGACGGACATCCCAACATTCCTCGAGGTGTGTGAGGAGAAGTTTACCCTGGTGAGACACCGGGAACATCTCACCTCGAAGGTGAACGTGGAGTTATTCGGGCTGTACACCAAGCCCGGGGATGAGGAAGTGCCGCCGGAGTTGAAGTCCTTCAACACCCGCTTCCAGGTGGTGACTCCAGGTGCTGACTTGAGGGACATATATAGAAAATTGTGTAGTGTGGTGAAAACGAAAAGTGAGGAGTTTCAGGTAAGTCGTAAACCTTTTTAAACAAATTCGAAAAATAAGTGCTACTCTTGCTTCCAGGAGCGGGACAGCGGATGGGCCCTGTGGAAGGTGTCTCACCTGGAGGTGAACATCAACAAGTACACCCCTATCCGCGGATCTTCGTACGTGGAGCTGCCTCCGTCCATCAAGAAGGCGTGCATCAACGTCCAGAATGAAGATGAGGCCTGCTTCGCATGGGCGGTGACGTCAGCTCTTCGTCCCGTGGATCATGGATACGCCCCTCAACGGCCCGCATCGTACCCGCATTATTCCACGCTGCTGAATTTAACAGCTATGGAGCTACCGTTAAAAACTAAAGATATCCCCAAATTTGAGAATTTAAATACTATTTCTATTAATGTGTACGGGCTAGATTTCAACGTCGAAAAACACATTCACGAGGTGGTAGGGCCAATTTATTTTACTAAATTTAAGCGTGAGACACACATTAACCTTCTTTACATCGAGGATGGAGAAAAGGGTCACTATGTCTGGATCAAACATTTATCCAGACTAGTAGCGACCCAAGTGTCCACCCATGGACATAAAAAACATTCATGTGATGGGTGTTTGACTTTCTTCTCCACCCAGGCCGCCCGTTCGAAACACGCAGAAAATGACTGCAACAAAATGTATACCATTATGCCAACTACGGAGTTGATTAAAAACAGAAATGGTGATATGCTGCCCGGAAATTTGCTACAATTTACAAATTTTAATTAAAAAATGCAGGTGCCTTTCGCCGTTTACGCATATTTTGAGTCCATTCTCACCCCGATTCAAACTTGTCAGCCGGATCCGAGCGGATCGTATACGTTTTCAACGCATGTTCATACTCCGTACAGTTTCGCGTATTTTATTAAATGTTCTTATAATCCAAATTTGGATACATTTGTAACGTATACTGGTTTGGACTGTCCTAAAGTGTTCATGGAGAAATTAGGTGAGGATGCTAAATGGATTTATGAAAATCATTTGAATCCAATAATTCTAATGCCGAAATTAACTCCGGGTGAGCAGTATTTATTTGACTCCGCGACCGAGTGCCACATCTGTGAAAAACACTTGCAAATTTGTGATAAAGTCGCGGACCATTGTCATCTAACGGTGAAATTTGTCGGAGCCGCCCACTCCAAATGTAATTTAAATTACCGCGATTTACCCATTTTTTTCCATAATTTGAGCGGCTACGATTCACATTTATTCATTAAAGAATTCGGCCTAGACAATGACAAAATTGATATAATTCCTCAGAATAAAGAGAAATACATCTCATTTTCCAAATCAATTAAAGTCGATAAATATACGGACAAGCGCGGAGTTGATCGCGATGTTTATTTGAAATTAGGATTTTTAGACTCATTTAGATTCATGGCTTCATCTTTAAACAAACTAGCTAGAAATTTAAAGCCGGAGCAATTAAATACTGTTAGAAAACATTTTCCCGTTACTGAACAATTCGATTTGGTCACGAAAAAAGGTGTCTTTCCCTACCAGTATATGGATAACTTTTCAAAATTAGCCGAAACGAAATTACCACCCTGGAAATTATTTTTTAATACATTAACAAACACAGATATCACAGCTAAGGAGTATGAGCACGCTGAAAACGTTTGGCAGCATTTTAATTGCAAAACTTTACGTGAATATTCAGATCTATATTTAAAAACTGACGTATTACTAGTAACCGACATATTTGAAAATTTCCGTGATGTTTGTTTATAACTTGGATCCGGCTCATTATTACACGGCTCCCGGACTGTCGTGGGATGCTATGCTAAAATTGACAGACATGAAATTAGAATTACTGACAGACATTGATATGCACCATTTTATTCGCAAATGCATTCGTGGTGGCATAAGCCAGTGCTCTTTACGCCACGCCCGAGCGAACAATAAATATATGCAAGACTTTGACAGGACGAAACCGTCAAAATTTTTAACTTACTGGGACACAAATAATTTATATTGGTGGGCAATGTCACAATCGCTACCGCATGGCGACTTTAAATGGTTAAGCGCGGAAGAAATTCAAAATTTTAATGTTGAAAATGTGCCTGATGATTCTACAACTGGGTACTTCCTTGAAGTGGATGTTGAGTACCCAGCACATCTTCACGATCTACATAACGATCTACCTTTTCTAGTTGAAAATATGGTACCGCCTGGCTCTAAATTTTCCAATACAAAATTAATACCAAATTCAAACGATAAATCAAAATACATTATTCATTACCGCAACTTGAAACAGGCGCTATCGAACGGGTTGAAATTGATATCAAATTCACCGCATAATTTCATTTAAACAGGCTGATTGGCTTAAAAAATACATTGATTTGAATACCAGTATGCGACAATTGGCAACTAACGATTTCGAAAAAGATTTTTTTTTAAATTAATGAACAATACCGTTTTTGGCAAAACAATGGAAAACGTGGATAAGCGTGTAGATGTGAAATTGGTGAATCATTGGGAAGATATCGGGAACAGGCGCGGTGCTGAGAGTTTAATAGCTAAACTAAATTTTAATTGTTGCTCCATATTTACGGAAAATCTGGTTGCCATTCAACTCGACCGCTTGAAAACTATTTTTAATAAACCTAATTATATTGGCTTCTTTTAGACTTGTCGAAATTATTAATGTACGATTTTTATTTCGACTATTTAAAGTCTAAATACTGCGATAAAGTGACGTCATTCCCAGTTAGACCTTCGTCCCGGACGGTCGCTATGGGGAAAAAGCGAAGACGTGCGACTTTTGCCGCGGAACGCGTAGCGGGCGCGGACCGCCTGCCATCCCGCGCCTCAGCATATCCAAACACTCCACCTGCAGACTCCACACAGAAACACCAGAAGACTTCACCGTCGGCAACTCCATCCAGCTCCACAGGCACTCCTAGTGCAGCCAACTCTACAAACTCCTCCACCACGTCACCTACACCACGCCAGAGTAGAGGCGACTCCATGACACCATCCCCTGGGAGTTCACGAACCCCTGGGGCACCGACCCCCACCAGGTCACCATCCTCGGCGGAAGCAGCCAAATCCTAAGAAGAAGGCCCGCCAGCCATCTCCGTCGCCACCATCAACTCCTGGGGCATCCTCCCACAACTTGAAGAGAACAATTACGACATGGATAATATGTGGTTCCAACAAGACGGGGCAACTGCACATACCGCTAGGATATCAATGCAAGCTGTACGCGCTCTGTTCCCTGGCCGTTTGATTTCTTGTAATGGAGATTTCCATTGGCCCCCTCGCTCACCGGACCTCACGGTATGTGACTTTTTCTTATGGGGCTATTTAAAAGCAAGGGTCTACATGAACAAACCCCGGACCATTCAAGAGTTAAAGGCAGCAATTCACAACGAAATCACATCAATTCCTGGTGATGTGCTTGAGCGGGCAATGCGGAACGTTAAGGACCGACTCCAAGAATGCGTCGCTCGAGAAGGAGGGCATTTGATGGATGTGATTTTTAAAAAGTAACTTTACTAATTTTTTGTTAATAAACTTCCATTGTAAATACACGTTTTGCACTTTATTTCAATTCAATACCTTTAAAATTGACAGTTTGACAAGTATTTTAAAACCACCCGATCCATCTGCACCTTGTACAACATCGGGTTTGGTTCCCCTAGAACAGACGTGTGTTCCACATGTTTGAGTTTAGCTGAGAGAATAAAGGGAGAAAAGGATCCTTATCTGAATACCAACTTATTGATAGAAAAAAGAGTCCACAGTAAAATACAAAGCATTTTACAAAACTCTTCAAGACAAAGATGATAACCTGTTGATTCTCTCTTACGACTGTCAAAAAAACATTCCATTACCAAAGGTGCCGGATCAGTCGACGTACTACAGTCGACAGATTTATGTCCAAAATTTTACAATTGTGAGAGGTCATAGTAAGTCCAACTTTGTTACCCTGAACAAAGTTACAATACGTGGAGAAATCCCTTACCTTAGTGACTGTGCAAGATATGGCTCATTGTTTATTCCTGGTAAAACTGCAAGAGACATTACTCTATTGCCCATTCCAGCAACAAACATTCTTAGCAGTGCTAAAAGAAATGATGTGAAAAAGCTCTTAGTAAAGCATTACGGAGAAAATTGGTTTGACTTGGAAGAATTGCAGTATTTTGTTTCTGTGATAAATGGAGCTGATGCACCAGCAGTTGGCCAAGAAGAAAACCTTTTGTGTGAAGCAGCTGACGAAGAACCAATTTTCATTGTGTAAACCAGGGGTTCCCAACCTGTGGTACGCGTACCGGTCCCGGTACACACATGTCAAGCTACCGGTACGCGATAAGTGAACAATATTTTGCGTTTAATCATGTGTTTTGGGGCCTGGGTGGCGAAGTGCGTTGAGAGCACGCCTCGTAAAGCGAGGGTCGGTGATTCAAATCCCCGTCGGGACGAAAGATTTTTTTATGAAAAATATTCGTCCCGATCCATGGGTGTTCGTAAAATTATCTGTTCATTGTCATTCATATTTATAAAGGGTCCGCCAATTAGCGCGCTCGATCTTTAACAGCTGATGGCGGCCATGTTGTCTGTGGTAGAGTTGTCAAACCTAGTTGTTATTATTCAGTGTATCTTCACAAATTACCATGAACCAATTCAGCCGCGAGCAACATGTGCAAATCATTAAAATGTATTACGAAAATCATTCATCGGTTCGGGCAACGTTCCGCGCGCTCCGCCAATTTTACGGTGCAATTGGTCGTCCTGCTGAGTCGACTATCCGTCGTTTGATAAACAAATTCGAGGCAACCGGTTCGGTGAACAATAAGCCAACACCGACGCGTCGTCGAAACGTCCGATCTGCCGCGAATGTCGCCGCTGTGCGCGATAGTGTGCGTGAAAATCCGCGACAGCCTTTCGGAAACATCACTTCGCCGAATCTTGCATCTGGATTTGGGCATGCATCCGTACAAGATCCAGCTGACACAAGAGCTCAAAATAAACGACCATAGACGGCGCCGTATCTTCGCTGATTGGACTTTAGAGCAGTTGGAAGTCGACCCCGAGTTTGGTCGCAAAATCATCTTCAACGATGAGGCACATTTTTGGATAAATGGGAATGTCAACAAGCAGAATTGCCGTTATTGGGCCGAGAACAATCCACAGGAGGTCCATCAGGTCGCAATGCACCCAGCAAAGGTAACTGTTTGGTGTGGATTTTGGGCCGGAGGCATCATCGGGCCGTATTTCTTCGAGAACGACGATGGTGTGGCCATCACGGTAAACGGCGAACGGTACAGATCCATGATAACGAACTATTTCTGGCATGAAATCGACAATATGGATGTCGAGGATATGTGGTTTCAGCAGGACGGCGCTACGAGCCACACAGCGCGCGCCACAATGGATCTTCTGCAAGAGCGCTTCGGAGGAATGGTTATCTCGCGCGGAGGCGACATCAACTGGCCACCGAGATCGTGCGATTTAACCCCACTAGACTATTTCTTGTGGGGTTTTCTTAAATCACAGGTCTACGCAAACCAACCACAAAACACTGATGACCTCAAAGTCAACATACGCCACGCCATCGATGAAATACAGCCCGATTTGTGCGCCAGAGTCATTGGAAATTGGACTTCTCGTATGCGCGCCACCAAGCAAAGCCGAGGTGGCCATTTGAACGATATTATTTTCCATACATAATGCCTTCGAATACTCTTTCAAACAAAAAATAAATTTCATTTATACCTCTCACACAACTTGCTTTATTTTATTTTAAAGATCGAGCGCGCTTATTGGCGGACCCTTTATTTACAACAATAATTGGAAGTTGGCTAAATGGTGAAATATCCGAGGCCAGGCGCAAGCCGAATGTATGTAAAAAATCATGTGTTTTTTATACAATACATCGTCAAGCCCGAGCGTTTTGTCTGTTCTTTTTCATCCCGAATACTTTTTCTTTCTCCGGTGATAGATAACAACGTGATGCAATATTGTAGCCAGTGCAGAATAGATTTGTATAAGTGTGGTCGTAGGGATTTACATGCTTAAATAATATAATCGACGCGACGTAATAATTTTAACGTAAGTTTTTTTTATTTTATCTATCTATCTATTATATCGGTATTTATTGTCAAAATAGGGACAAGGGCCATATAATGAAGAGATTTTTAGAGCAGGCTGGATGTAGTTATTCCAACTCAGATAATTCTTCGGAGGGAAACAAAGATGAACATTCGAAAACAAAACGTAAAGAAACTTGGATTAATTAGGCAGTACGATCCTGATTATATGAGGTATGGATTCTCAATGAAATCTGGCACAGAAACTCAACCTATTCCACAGTGTGTTATTTGCTATGAATGTTTATCAAACGGGTGTATGAAGCCTTCTCTTTTGAAGAGACATTTATTAGCGAAACATCCCAATTTAAAAGATAAACCAGTTGATTTTTTTAAAAGAAAACTTTCGGAATTGTCCACTCAAAAAACAGCTGTGTTCTCTTTTAGTAACATAAACACTAATTGTGTTCAGGCATCATATTTAGCAAGTTTGCGTATAGCCAAGTGTGGGAAAGCACACACAATTGGAGAAAAATTGTTGCTACCTGCTACTAAGGATATCGTCAAATCTGTGCTTGGAGATAAGGCAGCTAAGGAAATTGACAAAGTTTCCCTGTCCAACAATACTGTTAAACGGCGAATAGAAGATATGGCATTACAGATTGAACGCATTTTAATCAAGAGAATAAAAGAAAGCCAATTTTATTCTCTGCAACTAGACGAAAGTACTGACGTCTCCAAACTGGCGCAATTACTTGTGTGTGTTCGATTTAATTTCAATAATGAAATACAAGAAGAAATATTATTTTGCAAACCGTTATCTGCGAGAACAACTTCGAATTAAATATTTAAAATAATTAATGATTATTTAATTAAAAATAATATAAGTTGGGTCGAATGTGTTGGAGTTTGCACCGATGGTGCTCGAGCTATGATTGGAAATTTATCCGGCGTAGTGACTGGAATTAAAGAAGTAGCACCGAATTGCAAATCTACGCATTGTATTATTCATCCTGAAGCCTTAGCCACAAAAAATATGCCTGTAAATTTAAGAAATGTTCTCAATGAGGCCATAAAAACAGTTAATTTTATAAAATCTCAAGCGCTTAATTCCCGCCTATTTACAATTCTATGCAATGAGATGGGGAGTATTTATAAAACACTTTTGCTTCGCACCGAGGTACGATGACTCTCACGAGGAAAAGTCCTGAGTCGACTTTTTGAGTTACACTCCGAGGTATCTATTTTTCTTAAGGATTCTGGAGATTCCAAAAAAGATAATTTTGCCAATGAGGAATGGTTATTCAGACTAGCGTACCTATCCGATATATTTTCTCGACTAAATGATTTAAATTTAAGTTTACAAGGAACTAATAATTCTTTGTTTGACTTCAGCGATAAAATATTAGCATTTAAAAGAAAACTGCAGTTAATGATACAACAATCAGAGAAAGGAAATATTAGTATGTTTTTTTCTCTCTGCAATTTTGCTGAAGAAAACAATTTACCAGTATCAAACTGTGTGATAAACGACATTAAGCAACATCTAATATCGATGTCAGATTGGTTTGAAAAATATTTTACAGAAGATTTTACTTCCCAAAATTGGATTCGTAATCCCTTTATATTCATTGCGGAAGTTCCGGATGACGTAATTGCTAAAGAATCCTTCATAGACCTCATAAGTGACGGTGGTTGGAAATTAAAGTTTGAGAGCACAAGCTTATTTTCATTTTGGCTTTCTGTTCGGGCAGAATATCCAGAACTTTCATGCCAAGCTCTGAAATTTTTAATGCCATTTAGTACAACTTATTTATGCGAAACCGGGTTTTCAACTATGGCAGCAATGAAAAACAAATATAGATCATTGCTCGATATTGAGCCTGATCTTCGCCTGAATCTGACAAAAATTGATCCCGATATTTCTACGCTGGTAAAATGTAAACAGGCGCAACCTTCACATTAATTGCAATAATTATTATAATATCTTTACACATTACATACATGTATATTTAGTATAATAAAAGTATTTACGAATTTAATTGGTTTTATTGCAATAGGATATTACCATGCTAATGTAATGTCGTTTTTCTGTGCCCGCCTCGAAACAGATTTTAACTAAATTTAATTTTTCAAAGGAAAGAAAAATAAATGTTATCGTTTAATTTTCAATTTACAAAGTCTGAACTAAAGATAAATACATCTATAAATTTATCATTGCATTCTGTTTTTCCAAAGTTTTTGCCAAAAAATGGATCTTCAATAAATTGAAAAATAAGGCCATTATTTGCGAAATATTTACACTGGTACGCGACCATATTGTCTATTACATACCGGTACAGCATATTCAAAAGGTTGGGAACCTCTGGTGTAAACGAATCAATGTTATTCCTATGTTATTTTTTATTCCTATTAATTTGACTGTGCAAAACAAACTGAAACGATGTAAAATTTATTCAATACATTTTTATACCATAGTATATGCAGTCATTTTATTTGCAGAGCCTAATATTATATCTATACAAATGTAGGCCTACTTCTGCCTTGGTTTTGACAGTATACGCTACAAGCCTAAAAGTTGGCCTAATAATAAACATAGAAAAGGTTGTGGGCCTTTTTCATACAATAGTGTTTAGTTACGTATTTTTAAATTATACTATTTATTACAATTTGGTCATATTAAGAATCAAAACTCACTAATTCCTTATGTTTAAAAGTCATAACTATCTAACTCCAGGTGTTGGTGTCAAAACTCTCTAACTCCAAATTAGTTTTGGTAATTACAATCAAACTATGTAAGTATTGTTAATTATTTCTATCTTAATGAGTTTGTATAATTTTTGTACTAATTTACATGTACTCACCTTTACTTTATACAATAGTAAGGTATTAAAAACAGTTTTTTGCGATTTCCCATATTCTATACTTTTTGGATTTAGTGACTTTTGATTCTATACCCCTCATTTAAAGAAATTGAGAATGTGTGGTGAGAAAACGTAGTTGTCTTAATTTTTTTATTGAATTACTTCATACTAGAAAAAAACAAGATATAAAATATAAACCGTAACGAAAAAAGCAGGTAGTCAGAGAAAATACAAATGCGAAATCCGCTCGGCGAGGGAATGCTGCCGCATGTCGGTGCTTAGTTCGGTTGAAACCAGTCACTGCTTAAAATCCATTTATGAGGTAATAAAAGGGTATCCCGAGGTAAGACGGTCAAAATGCCACCGGACACGGATTTTTAAATAAATATGAAAATTTCATTAGTTGTGACTTTAACCAAAGTAGTCATAAGCCGTATATCAAAAACTCCCGACATGACCCGAGAAGGCCCAAAATAAGATTTTTTCAAATATAATTTTTTTAACCACTAAAAAAATATTTAAAAAATCTGAAAATCACATATATTATTGACCCAAATACCAAATAAGGTGAATTTTTCAAGGTCATTAAACGTTATTTGGAGAATTAAAAAAATAAAAAAAATTGTCAACTAGTTTAAAATTTTATTGCGTCATTTAATTGCTATCAATAAATACCATCTATGTGACTTTTTCATCTTCCAACGCTTGGTGCGACAAAAATTCGAATAACTAATTTGTTTTCGATATTTTGATATTTTTATAAATTTATCAACAATTGAGCAATCATTTTATGTAAAATTGTTATTAGTATTTTAGTATTAATAATTTTAGTGATCGAGTGACAACCTAAAATTTTAAACAATCGTTCAAATACGTTGTTTTCAGTTTATTAGCAATATAGTTTGAAAAGGGCAATATAAACATTAAATATTATCGTTTCCTTATATTCACAAACACGTGGTAAGGTATGAAATCTCGTAAAAAAATTGGTTATTCACATTTTTCAAGATGACGCACAAACATTGAAAGAACATTGACGAAATACAATTTTCCGTCACTTGATCGCTTAGGGGCGCAAAAAATGGTTAAACTTAGAAAAAAAAAAATGAATACCCTAAATAACCTTTTATTTGGGTAAAAAAATATATGTAAATCTTTCAGATTATTATAATAATTTTTAGTGGTTAAAAAAATAAAATTTTATTTTTCAAGGGTTTCAAGGTCAAATCTTGGCAAAAATAGAATTTTCATACGAAGCTGAAATAAAATTATTAATACTAAAATATTACCAATAATTTTATACCGAGTGTCTGGGATAAGGGGCGAACATAGGGATTTAACATGTAAAATTAGATATGTGTAATTATTAGCTCCCCTATTCATTTTAAAGAAAAATCGTAAAGGAATATTTTTTGGAGAATTAAAAATTGTAAATGAATCATCCATTTAATTTACGTTTTTACCAAAATTTACCTCAGAAATAATAAAAATAAGTTGAACAATATACCATTAAAAAAAACCCTTGCCATGAGTTTGACAAATGTCATGTTATGGTGGGAATAATCTTTCTAGTCAGATATCAATTCACGCATTGTAATTACTATGAACAATAACGTTGGACTCGTTGTACAGTATGAACTAGCATTCTTCGGCAAAACAGACAGATTGCAAAAAGTTAAGCTTAGTTTAGTTTTTAGTTAGTTTATTAATTCGCAGCAAATGTTGCTATTTTAAATATGTAAATGCATATTAATGCAAGTATGTTGTTCTCCTAAAATAAACTACGGCAAGCATCCAATCTAATTTTGTTAAAAATTAATCTTAATATTTATTTCTGGACTATGAATATCCTTTGAATATGACTTTTTTCCCACGCTGGTATATTACAGGAGAGATAAGAATATACCTATGAGTAGTACAGAGTTGTTATGATTGACTCGGGTGGTAAAATTGGTTTTAGTTTAAGAACTGTATAGTAAGCAGTATTTAATTTTAAATTTACTACACACATAATCAACATGCTGACACCAGGTGAGTCACTCGTCGTCAGCAATCCCAAGAAATTTGGTGCTCTGATTTAAAATAACAATTGATGTATTTCTATGAAAAAACGGAATGTTTACTGTTTTGTTATATGGAAGTAAATTATTAGCATTCATTATGGTCTGTATTTGATCGATCCTGCATTATTTTGCAGAATACACGCCTCCTTTCTTCATCCACTAACAGTATCTCCTGATGGCATTGATGTTTTTAAGAATGATAACCATGCTTCTTCAGAATTTTCTGTACAGAGAATTTAGACACGTTGCACTCACGAGCAATGCATCGTTGTTGGTTCAGCATTTATCAAACCCAAAACTGTTTCTTATAATTCATCGTTGTTTCTTCTGTTCCGTTTGCATGTAATGTCACGAACTCTGAGTAAACTGACGCCACTGCAAAATGATAATGAATACGCTCTCTTCATTGGAATAACTCAGATTATTGTTCGTAGTAATTACAATGCGTGAATTGATATTTGACTAGCAAAATTACTCTCACCGTAACATGACATTTGTCAAAGTCATGGCAAGGGTTTTTATTAAATGGTAAATGGTTTAAACTTATTTTTATTATTTCTGAGGTGGATTCTAGTACAAACGTAAATGAAATTGATGATTCATTTACAATTTTTAATTCTTTAAAAAATATTCCTTTACGATTTTTCTCTAAAATGAATAGGGGAGCTAATAATTACACATATTTAATTTTACATGTTAAATCCCTATGTTCGCCCCTTATCCCAGACACTCGGTATAAAATTACTCTTCAACTGATAAATATATAAAAAATATCAAAATAACGTAAAAAATGTAGTTATTCGAATTTTTGAAGATGACGCACCAAAAATTGGAAGATGAAAAAAATCACAGATATGGAATCCGTCACTCGATCACTTAGGGGCGAGAAGGGAACCAGGCTTTTAAATTCTATTACCTCATAATTGTATTTTATGCAGGGGGTTTCGACCGAACCAAGCACCGACATGCGGCAGTATGCCCACGCCGAGCGAGTTTCGCAATTGTATTTCTCCGACTGTACATTCAAAGGCAATACTTCCACTGCCAAGGCAGCGATGCACTTGGTATCAGAAAATAATTTGTTAGGTAGTCTCTTAAAGCGTTAGCGGTTGAACAATTGTATATTTTCGGCCGAAGTGGTGGCGTAAAACCTATGGAGTTTGCAGAACCAGCGTTACTGACATTTTCTTCCAGCCGTTGCGGTGTGTATTGACAACCGTCTCTTTTTCTAATGTAGTTATGAAGTACACAAACCGATTTTATGATGTCATTGATCGTATTATCATCCCGGCAACGTATCGCTGTACTAAGTACTTGGAATTTCTCAGTCATCATACCAAATGCGCATTCAATTGTTTTTCTTCCCCGGCTTAATCGATAGTTAAAAATTCTTTTTTGATTGTCAAGAACTCGTTTTGAGTAAGGTCTGAGTTAATATTTGGACAACGGGAAAGCTTCATCTCCTACAAAATAATGAGGAAAAAAACAGTCGTCGTAATCATCATAGGGAAGCTTAGACGGCGGCGGAATGTCAAGTTGTGAATGAGTCAGCCAGTGTTTTATTGCTGAGGCTCTGAAAATGCCCCCATCACTGTTTCTGCCAGCATACCCAGTTTCAATCATTGTGAAAAAGCCATCTGCATCACAACATCCTAGTAGTATTATCGAGTGGTATGATTTCTAATTAAAATTAGTTGAACCAGTATTAGGAAGTTTCTCTATGCGCACATGTTTTCCATCTATTGCCCCTATACAGTTTGGAAGATTCCAAAGTAACTGAAATCGCTGTGCAATACTTTTCCATTGATTACTAGTAGGACGTGGCATGTAGACGTCTTTCGATGCATTCCATATAATCTTGGTGGTCTCTGCTACAATTCGCCCAACTGTAGTCTCTCCTCGGCAAAAGTAGAGTCCTAGCGAAGTGAATGTACACCCTGTAGCCAAATACCCGAAAATAACCCTTCAGTTAAAGCCAAAAATATTAGTATCCTGAAGATTATAGTAAAGTCTAATGTTTATTAGTAAAAACTGGCAACTTTTCAATGTAAAACTGTATGTGCGATGTTTTTTTTATTTTGTAGTAAGTGAATGCAAGGAAAAATGGAGGAACTTGCGTAGCACATTTGTGAAAAACCTCAAACCCAAACCAAGTGGTAGTGGAGCAAGTAAAACAAGGCCGTATTACCTGACAGATGCCATGCAATTCACTCTGCCCTTCATAAAAGTAGCCGGTACCTCTTCTGGAAATTTACCGAAAATCCCGGAAACACCTGAAGAGTTCGAAATTGATGATCCCTTAGAGGATACATTTCTTGAACAACACATTCAAACAACCGACCAGCAGTCACACCCACCGCTCTCCTTCATATCGTTGCCACCATACCCCAACCCACCACAGATACACAACCAAGAGCATCTCCAGCGACCACTCGGAAAAGAAAGAGTATGCAAAGTGACGCCGATCAAGTTTTTGTGGAATATTTTGCAGCCAAGAAAGCCAGACTTACCCACACACCCACATATGCTCAAGAAAAAAGAGAGGGTGTGCAACATTTTGTCAACAGTCTTATCCCTGACTTAATGCAAATGAGCGACGTTCAATTAAGAGCATGAAAAAGAAAAATGTTGCTTCTCATAGATGAAGTAATGGGCACATCCCCAGAAATCATACACCATCCTGGTACAAGTGGGGTGCAATCCTACCAGTGCCCTTCTAGAGCAACCTTCAGCACTGACCCGCAACAAATTCGTCAGTGTGAATATATAACACCGGAAACTACATATGTGCACTCATCCGATCCATCTGAATTGTCCTCAGACAATAATACACATTTGTAAACACGTGTATTACATTACTTTACCTTTATAATTGTTTTTAATAAAAAAACTTACCTTAATGTTATCAGTATGCGTTCTTCTGCACTCACACATTCCCTCATATTAGTATTCACGTAGTGAATGGCCGGCGCTATAGTTTCTACAGGTCCAACATACGATTCTTTTGACATTCTGTAGAATGCCAAAAATTTTGCATCGCTCTCTTGTAATTCGTTTGCCGCAACAAGCAGCCGACAATGAATGTTCTGCTCTATGTACGGATGCACCCATACTCTCTGGGTTCTTCTTTTTATGCGACGGTACCAATAAAACATAACTGCGTCTTCCTCATCACTTGAACTGTCCATTATACAAATTATAAGTTAACACAAGTAAAATGAAGAAGTTTTGCACGCTCCTAAGGCCGCAAGCTAACTGTCGAGAAATCTCGACTCGTGTGCGGTGGACCTCCCGCTTGTGACGCGTGCTTCGTACGTAACGCACATATCGCTCCGACTTCGAGTCGTTCACGCTTCGAGTACCAATCGCCCCGTGTGCGGAGGGCCTTATTGTTTCTCGTGACCTGCTGTAGGTAAGTTGCAAATTCTACCTTTTAGAATGTATATGTAACGGTTTGTTTCTATCTTTGTAGTTCTTTATATACGCCTAGAAATTCGATTAATGTACTTAGCTGCGGGCAATAAAGCTGTCCCCCCGAACCCACAGGCACAGTATAGTTCCTATGCAGTAGTCTCACTCAAGCAAATTAGAGTTTTCAGATTTTCTTTGCGCAGGTTACTGCGCAGCCCTTTAAATCCAGACATTTAACAGTCACATGTGAATTTAAAACATAACCTTGTTTTTGGTCCTTATACACACGTGTTCCTATAAGCGGTTAAAGATTAAAAATGTTGTGTGTCTTCTTGTGCCAACTTTTATTCGAAATCGGCTGTTTTAGTTTTTTTCAGAATACCTCAGGACAGGTAAGTGTCAATAATTCTCTATAATTTAGAACAAAACGTTTATTTTCTTTAAGAAATGTAATGTGGGTTTCACAAATCGGTCGACCCGAATTATTAGATGATACTCACGAAAATGCACGCATATGCAGCTCGCACTTTGAAGACCAATGTTTTAAGAACGTTAAAAGAAATAGGCTAAAGAGTGATGCCATTCCTACATTGTTTTTAGGTGAGTAATTAATGTCTATGAGGTCCAGTATTACATGTCGATTTAATTTGCATGTATGATTTACTTTTACTTACTCAAATTACAGCAAATTACCAAATAAGTGAATTGTAACGTAAATAATAGTAAAAAAAGGATAGTATTAAAGTCGTGAGCAAGTTGGCCTTTGCCACTCGTGTTTCAAACTTCACCCTTGTGGCAATGGCCAACTTTCTCACTCGTTTAATAATATACTATACTACGTCGTTCGTGCTTTCAAAGTTTTCTCTCGTAATGTAAAAACCTTCATAATGTTACTTATATAGTTCATACGCAGGTGTAAGGCAGCACCAACGACACCAACACCCTGCTGAATACCAGGCCTCCCTGGAGGCAAATGGCGAGTATAAGCGGATTGAATGGAATCCTAAGAAGTCCTAACAGTGGCCCGGGCTGAAATTAAGTTCAAAGGTCGGCATACGAACGTTTACCTGTCTAATCTATTAGACAGGAAAATCGAGACAGTAAAGAAGAAGAGGAGGGAAGGGTCCTATTCTCTTTTGATTGGGCAACTTCGGGAGGAGGATGAAGAGTCGGCTAATATACCACTTGATGACGACGTCTTCGAAGTACCCTCAGCTCCCACAGAACCCTCCTCGACCTTAGAGCCTAAAACCTTCTCGAACTTTATTGAATCGCCTGTTAAAATTCCAATTCTCCCACCGTCACCCGAGCCTCCGGATAGTCCTGATCCAGCCCGAACCCAATTCCAACCACAAGGAATAACCGGGACCTGAAGAACCGCACATACAGAGTGACCCATTTGAAAGCGGACCACTCTCATAATTTTTTTATTTATGGAGCGATTTTGACGAATTTTTTTTTTTATGTGGAGGAGGGAAAGGTGTATTTTGGGGCCAAGCGGCGTCCAGTTTTTTTAAAAACTAATGCCTACAAGATAACATTCAGAGCTATAAAATCCATAATCCATATTAGCGATTTTTTTATTAAAAATCCGCGTACATCACTGGAATTGGCGTCCTCTGAAATAGATCTGTACCAAGTTTCATAAAAAAATATTCAACATTAACGATTCTATAACTAAATTACTGACAAGTTGTTTATTATGTATTAAGAATACAGCTACACACGGATGAGCAATTCATAATAGTAGGCTTTGCAATTACTAAAGTCACAGATGAAATAAAAGACGAAAATGTCAAATGTCAGTTAAGTAGTGAAATTTACGTACTGTTCCGTAAGTACACTGTCAATAAGTATGACTCTTAATTTAACGTTACAACATAAGATTGAAATAGTAAAACTTCGTGGTGACAGAGACAGGTCTGGAACGGAAGTATCTCGAATTTTTAATGACAGACATCCAGAAATATAAATATAGAATATTAGCAAGTCTACCGTTGTGCGAGTGTGCAATATTTTTAACGAATACGGAGCTGTATCTCTGCACATTTTAAAAAATATTAATGTAGTACAACGGCCACGAAAAAGCAATGAACGAATTCGAAATTATTTCATCGAAAATCCGAAAAAAAGTTTGAGAATTGCAAGTTTGGGCCTCCAGTTACCACGGGAAACAATAAGAAGAAACCTTAAAACATACAGTAATATGAAGCCTTATAAACCGAAATTTCTCCACACCTTAGAAGAAGGTTATAATGATAAGCGAATGGAATATTGCTTATGGTGCCAAGGAGAATACCTTAAATGGTAAAATTTTGTTTAGTGACGAGGCAACATTTACAACCAATGGGACGGTAAATTCACAGAACACGAGGCAGTGGGCACAAGAAAATCCCGAATGGGTGATAAACTGTAGGCGTCAATATTCACAGAAGGTAAACGTATGGTGCGGTATATTAAATACCAGAATAATTGGCCCCTTCTTTTTTGAAGGCAATTTGAATAGCCAAAGTTTTTTCAATGTTTTAAACAATAAATTTTCGGATGCTGTTGATGAACTTCCACTTGCAGAAGTGGCTGGTCTACTGTTTCAGTTAGATGGCTGTCCTATCCACAATGCCAGGACTGTGAGAGCGTGGCTAGAGGAAAATTTTCCTAATCGGTGGATAGGGCGAAATAGTAGATTAATGCAGTTTCCTCCGAGGTCTCCTGACTTAACTCCCCTAGATTTTTTTCTATGGGGGTTTATTAAGGAAAAAGTCTACAATACTCGTCCAACCAACGCAGAAGAACTGCGCGAAAGAAGACAGGCATGCGCTGAAATTACACCACATCAATTGTCTAATGTTATGGCAAATATTAAAAGACGATATAATAAATGCATTCAAATAAATGGAGATTTAGTTGAAAAATCCAGAATTTAAAATTAATTCATGTGCATGAATTTAATATTATTTTAGAAGAATGCCTGTAAAAGACTGTTTATTAAATGTTGTTATTAAATAAAGTCGTTGTAATTCATTTGTTATCGCATGGGTTACTGGATAAAAAGCTTCTTAATGCATAATAAACAACTTGTCAGTAGTTTAGTCATAGAATCGTTAATGTTGAATATTTTTTCATGAAACTTGGTACAGATCTATTTCAGAAGACGCTAATTCCAGTGGCGTACGCGGATTTTTAATAAAAAAATCGCTAATATGGATTATGGATTTTACAGCTCTGAATGTTATCTTGTAGGCTTTGGTTTAAAAAGAAACTGGACGCCGCTTAGCTTCAAAATACACCTTTCCCCCCTCCACATAAAAAAAATTTTTGGTCAAAATAGCTCCACAAATAAAAAAATTATGAGGGTGGCCCGCTTTCAAATGGGTCACTCTGTATAAACAGGCTCAAATTCTATACTCTAAAAACCGTAAAGCCCTGGCCACCAAGTTAATCGAAGGGGAAGATCTACTCACACCGGACGTTTACCCGGACATTAATATAATTGAAGACCACTACCGAAACATCCTTGCAAATCCTTCGCCACCCGACAACACCCACGTTTCCCCTTGTCCTACCGACAAACACCTTTATGTCTTTATAACCCCTGAGGAGGTTTCAAACACCATTAAAGCAAGCAAGAGCCATGCCCGTGGACCCGATGGCGTCAACATCGCGGACCTAAGGAAAGTCGATATTACCCCTCTTACTATTTTCATAAACGGAATGGCGCTCCTGGGATATCTACCTCCTCCCCTCAGGAAAAATCGAACTGTTATAATACCTAAAGGTGCTCTAGATAGGTTGGACGTTAGTAAAGGCGCGCCGAATTACCAAGTCCGTTGTGGTCGTAAAAAGGAAGGCCGCCCCCAAACACAGGGCGGACCCGTCGCACGGTCGTGAATGCCAGTGGTTCCCAATAAAATACCCATTCAAAGCAATACAAACATTATTTTGTTTGTGATTGAATTGTTTTAGATATACATCAGACATTAAACAATGTTTTTATAGCAATCGTTTGGAATCATTAACTTTACTGTGAACACAGAAGAATGTGGACGATGAATCCGATCTCTTAAGTACATATTAATGACTTTTAAAGGTTGACAAATGTAATGTTATCACAATCCAATTTGTTTTAAAAGTGATTACTGCTTTCTGCATGGGCATCGTTAAAATTAAGGCGATTAGTTAAGCAAATTCAAAACATTTTCAATACATTTATGACTTTTTAATTACAGTCCTAATTGAACATTGTGGATATTTAAATATGATTCGTAACGATTACAGATTCAGTCTCAGTTTTTATGTTGAAGTGATATAACAATGGCATCGAGAAAAGTTTTGAGCGAAGAAGGGCGGATGATATTATTAAATGTGTTAGACTATTTTTGTGCTGAACGTGAAAATGGTGGACCACTGACGTCGTTGAATAAAGTATATGAAAGAACCGCGAGTGCAATGCAAGTTTCAACAAAGACAGTTCAACGAGTTTGCACAACGCAAAAGTGGTGAATGCCTCACAATTAAAAGGAGGTATAGATCAGCACCTAAAGTGGAAAATATGCCTGATGCGGTAAAAGGAGAAATCAGAAAAATCGTGTACGAAATGTATACTCAGAAAAAGTTTGTGACGGTTGATGGAATTCTTGATGAAATCATACGAAAGGAATTATGCGAAATTGGAAGAACTTCGTTGAAATCGTTGCTTCACTTAATGGGATTTAGATTTAAAAAACATAATAATAGACATATTTTATGCGAACAAGCACATATTATTTCAAAAAGGATGTACTTCTTAAGATCATTTACATATAATCCATATCCCAGCAATGTTGTCTTTTTGGACGAAACGTGGTTATTTGCGAAAGGAAGTGGAACCGTGAAGAAGACCTGGAGTGATGGAAGTATTCAGGCTGCCAATAAATCTGTGAATCCATTATCACTAGGAAAACGGTTCATTATTTTGAATGCAGGGAACTCACAGGGGTTTATTCCTGACTGTTGCTTGGTATTTCCTTCAAGCAATTCATCCAGTGACTACCACAAATCAATGAATTCCACATTGTTCGAAGAGTGGTTTGAAGAGTCACTTCTAAAAAGTTTGGAGGAACCTTCCATCATCGTGACGGATAACGCCTCGTACTATTCAAGGCAATTAAACAGGTGTCCGACAAGTGCGTCAAAAAAAAAATGATATTATTGAGTGGCTTAGGGAACGCAACATACATTTCGAGCCATATATGACGAAAAGTGAGCTGTTACCGATACTTAAAATAAATAAACCCCGTGTTCCAACGTATGCAGTCGACATTCTGGCTAAAAGATATGGACATTCAATTTTACGATTACCGCCATATCATTGTCAGTACAATGTGTAACGGTTCATTTTCTGAGTAGTAACTAATTATCGTAGGCAACCCAAATTACTTCATCTCTTTCTCATATCAATGGCTAGTTTAATAAATTATTTTGTTATCTTGAGAGGGAATAGATATTACACTCATTTTATGGAATCTTTTCAGGTTATCTATCGATTTTATGACATTTTAGTTATTTATTAAAAGTCCGTCAAATTTATTCCTCGCGGTGATGTTTCGCGCTGCGAGAGCGAGATTCTCGGCGCGACGGTATTGGTCGCTGATTGATAATCGGGTTTTTGTTAGTAATAAATAAAGAGGTACATATATCTCTATCGGACGTTTCGGAAAAGCGAATAGTCCGACATTTTCGAACATTCTTCTTGTACGAGTGATGAAGAGAGCATTGTGGCTGCTTAGTAGACGAATTTATTTCGACAAGTATTTGGATCTTACTAGCGCCTATATTTCCACATTTGGTTTTGGAGTTTCTGAAGAATATTGGTAGATTATTTGTGGAATTTACTCTGCGGAGGATTATGATTTGCTACTCCACGTGGTCGTACGAGAGAATTAGACAAAAACTACGAGTTTCATATATAATTCGTGTCGATAATTGAGTGTAACCCTCTAAACGAGGTAAGTCTTCCTTTTTAAGGGTATTTTCTTTGTGCCGTCTCTTTTGTGTTCTCCGTTTTACATAAACGGTGAGTACACCAACTTTTTCTTAGGGTTTTTATGCCGGCCTCAGTCGTTACCAAGTCCATTGGGGTTCACGCTAAATTTACGTCTTCCGTGGATCGAGGATTTTTGGCGTTGGATTCGGTTGATCGAGGAACAGGACATTTTCTTCCTTCCTCCTCCCGATCGGAACTGGAAATTAGGAATTCATTGGAGGAGCGTGGTGTTCCCTAGATTCTGGATAAGTAAGGGATTCTGGAATAGACGGTGGAACAGCACTAAGACAGATTTTGGCCTCCAGATAAGTTTACGTTAATTTTTTTTTTGTTTCACGTGCCAGATAATATGTAATATATTCTTTTTTTTTTGTTTGTCAACAATATTTCAGGGGTTTTGAATAGTTTGTTTTTTTTTTTTTTTTTTTTTCAGTTTCCAAAATTTATTATTAAGAATGCGAGTTGTCGGTTGAATATATAATTGTGATTATTATGAACAAATGGTTTTAATGTGAACCAAAAATGATCATTTCTGGGGAAAATTAATTAGATATTAATTCTGTAAATTTATTTTATTTTTTTAATACGTCTGAAGAGTATTAATTTATATTTGGACAATTGTCGTGCCTTTGTCATAATTAATTCAGAACTTATAATTGATTTAATTTTAATTGAGAATTAAAGTATATTTTTCTCTTGGTCAAATATAATATTTTCTTTTAATCATAACCTTTCTTTTGTTTGAATTACTTGATTAAATAATTGGTGGCAATAATCAAAGAAATATTTAGTAACCGAATATTTTAGTTCGGGAGGAACTGGGTCAGTTAATGGTTACTGGCGCCCTGAATAATATCACTAAGACTCACCCACGACCAAACTCTCCGACAGAGTAGTTAGCCTGGTTCCTTCGCTTTTGTGCCAACTTGTTGTGGCCCATTATTGATAGAGTGATCAAGATAAATTAAGTTGGTGGCAAAATTTGGCGCCCAACGTAGGGCGGGAAAAAAGATTCAACTTTTGATTTGATTCTTTTTGCCTTCACCATGTTTTCTGCTGTACTGAGAACGAGTGGACAAGCTGTGAGTTCGTTGAGCCTTTCGGATATAGCCTCAAGAAAGGAACTTCCCAATATTCAACTGGGACTTGGTACAATTAGACCTGAACTGAAATCCTATGATGTTCACATGTTGGACGTAGGAAATACTGACAATCGAGCTATAGCTACTGTGATATCATATCATTTAAGTCATATGTATATCCCTGAAGATGACGAGAACTGGGAATCTGAAAGATTTGTTCAAATTACTGTAGGTATGTTAGCCTCATTATGTAGGCCAAAAGAAGTCATGGGATTGACATCACTAAGGATGGCTCTAGAGGCTTTAGGAATTCAGATAATACCTATTTATCACAACAGTTATGAAAATCTTGTTGACCACCTTGGAGGAGGACACTGGAATTATTTTATAGACGATGTCATAGGTGAGGATAGTTTCGACACAGTTTGTTCTAGCCCCTCTTATTCATGTGTAATGTCTGGAATAATCCTCTTGTGCATGACAAAACAAATTAACAATACAAATGCATCAGGATGGATAACAAATCGAGTGAGATCTCTTTCTGGAACAATAGGGGCTGTTGAAGTTGAGGAGTTTTGGACCTCGGACAAATTTCCAAGCGTTGAGAGAATGATTTGGTACCACAAATATATTTCGGCCCAACATTCATTAAGGAAAGTTTTCTTCAGTATTTTAGTTTCATTGGCTCAGGCACCTCCAGGGAGAATTCCAACAATGATTAACAAATTAGCAGAAGGCATTATTCATTTGATGTCTTGGAGTGAAATGGGCCATCTCTTAACAATAGAGAGATTTATAGTACAAGAGAATCCTGAGCTGATAGGCACAAAATATCTTCCTGGGTTTCAGGAAAAATACGACAAAATGAAGAAGGAACTTAGCTTAGTGAATCCTGCTGATGTTCCGTTCTTAAAAATCTTATATGGAAAAGATAAGTATACTTTGGTACATAGGTCTAATTTCTCCCAAGAAGCGGTTGTAGCAACAATTATTGCACGAGCGTCTGTAAGTTATTTTAAGAACTACTACTTGCCAAATGACGCTATTACCCTGGAACTAGCTTCCGAGATAGAAGAATACCTTGCTATAAGAAGATTTGGGGCCTTTGCAGGAGCTGGAGATAATTCAATCCTTGGGGCGAAGGAGGACAAATACTTTGATAAGATATTTGATCACATCGTAGATCAAAAGTTGGATGAAGTTAATGCACAAATTAATCCCCAGAAGGGCGTTCTAAGGGGATTGGGACCAATTATTTAGACAATATTCAATATTATGGATTTTAATCTTAATAGTTTTAAAGAAAACTTACATCAGAGTATATATATATATATATTTTTACATATATTTTTTACATTTTAATTTTTTTATAATTAAGAAAAAAAAAAAAAAAACTATTCAAAACCCCTGAAATATTGTTGACAAACAAAAAAAAAGAAATATATATATATATCTAAATTACCGCAAATTAATAATTACGTATTTGTAAAATAAAGAAACCCGAAACAGACAAAATTATTCGAGCGTTTTATATTACATATTATCTGGCACGTGAAACAAAAAAAAAATTAACGTAAACTTATCTGGAGGCCAAAATCTGTCTTAGTGCTGTTCCACCGTCTATTCCAGAATCCCTTACTTATCCAGAATCTAGGGAACACCACGCTCCTCCAATGAATTCCTAATTTCCAGTTCCGATCGGGAGGAGGAAGGAAGAAAATGTCCTGTTCCTCGATCAACCGAATCCAACGCCAAAAATCCTCGATCCACGGAAGACGTAAATTTAGCGTGAACCCCAATGGACTTGGTAACGACTGAGGCCGGCATAAAAACCCTAAGAAAAAGTTGGTGTACTCACCGTTTATGTAAAACGGAGAACACAAAAGAGACGGCACAAAGAAAATACCCTTAAAAAGGAAGACTTACCTCGTTTAGAGGGTTACACTCAATTATCGACACGAATTATATATGAAACTCGTAGTTTTTGTCTAATTCTCTCGTACGACCACGTGGAGTAGCAAATCATAATCCTCCGCAGAGTAAATTCCACAAATAATCTACCAATATTCTTCAGAAACTCCAAAACCAAATGTGGAAATATAGGCGCTAGTAAGATCCAAATACTTGTCGAAATAAATTCGTCTACTAAGCAGCCACAATGCTCTCTTCATCACTCGTACAAGAAGAATGTTCGAAAATGTCGGACTATTCGCTTTTCCGAAACGTCCGATAGAGATATATGTACCTCTTTATTTATTACTAACAAAAACCCGAGAATCTCGCTCTCGCAGCGCGAAACATCACCGCGAGGAATAAATTTGACGGACTTTTAATAAATAACTAAAATGTCATAAAATCGATAGATAACCTGAAAAGATTCCATAAAATGAGTGTAATATCTATTCCCTCTCAAGATAACAAAATAATTTATTAAACTAGCCATTGATATGAGAAAGAGATGAAGTAATTTGGGTTGCCTACGATAATTAGTTACTACTCAGAAAATGAACCGTTACACATTGTACTGACAATGATATGGCGGTAATCGTAAAATTGAATGTCCATATCTTTTAGCCAGAATGTCGACTGCATACGTTGGAACACGGGGTTTATTTACTTTAAGTATCGGTGACAGCTCACTTTTCGTCATATATGGCTCGAAATGTATGTTGCGTTCCCTAAGCCACTCAATAATATAATTTTTTTTTGACGCACTTGTCGGACACCTGTTTAATTGTCTTGAATGGTACGAGGCGTTATCCATCACGATGATGGAAGGTTCCTCCAAACTTTTTAGAAGTGACTCTTCAAACCACTCTCCAAACAATGTGGAATTCATTGATTTGTGGTAGTCACTGGATGAATTGCTTGAAGGAAATACCAAGCAACAGTTAGGAATAAACCCCTGTGAGTTCCCTGCATACAAAATAATGAACCGTTTTCCTAGTGATAATGGATTCACAGATTTATTGGCAGCCTGAATACTTCCATCACTCCAGGTCTTCTTCACGGTTCCACTTCCTTTCGCAAATAACCACGTTTCGTCCAAAAAGACAACATTGCTGGGATATGGATTATATGTAAATGATCTTAAGAAGTACATCCTTTTTGAAAAAATATGTGCTTGTTCGCATAAAATATGTCTATTATTATGTTTTTTAAATCTAAATCCCATTAAGTGAAGCAACGATTTCAACGAAGTTCTTCCAATTTCGCATAATTCCTTTCGTTTGATTTCATCAAGAATTCCATCAACCGTCACAAACTTTTTCTGAGTATACATTTCGTACACGATTTTTCTGATTTCTCCTTTTACCGCATCAGGCATATTTTCCACTTTAGGTGCAGATCTATTCCTCCTTTTAATTGTGAGGCATTCACCACTTTTGCGTTGTGCACAAACTCTTTGAACTGTCTTTGTTGAAACTTGCATTGCACTCGCGGTTCTTTCATATACTTTATTTATCGACGTCAGTGGTCCACCATTTTCACGTTCAGCACTAAAATAGTCTAACACATTTAATAATATTATCCGCCCTTCTTCGCTCAAAACTTTTCTCGATGCCATTGTTATATCACTTCAACATAAAAACTGAGACTGAATCTGTAATCTTTACGAATCATATTTAAATATCCACAATGTTCAATTAGGACTGTAATTAAAAAGTCATAAATGTATTGAAAATGTTCAAATTGTTTTGAATTTACTTAACTAATCGCCTTAATTTTAACGATGCCATTCAGAAAGCAGTAATCACTTTTAAAACAAATTGGATTGTGATAACATTACATTTGTCAACCTTTAAAAGTCATTAATGTGTACTTAAGAGATCGGATTCATCGTCCACATTTTCTGTGTTCACAGTAAAGTTAATGATTCCAAACGATTGCTATAAAAACATTGTTTAATGTCTGATGTATATCTAAAACAATTCAATCACAAACAAAATAATGTTTTTCTACTCCTTACCGTATATTTATTAATTTCCTAACAATAAACTGTACGGATATAAGCTATTTTTCGGTTAAGTGTACGGATATGAAATCCAGGTTGCAGATAATAAACAACCATTGTTATAGAACGTTGCGGCAACGACGGCAGCGACGGGAGAACGTCACATCAAACGTCAAATAATTAATTTACATTTTTATATAATCGGAAATCATCATGAAAAGTGATCGTGATTCGAATAATTCTACCCCACCTGAAATAAGGAAATATGCTCAAGATATCCAGGCAGGGATTACTGCCGATCAGATCCCGTCCAAAATATGACTTCGTATACAAACAATATATGGATTGTGGAGTACAAGTAAGAATGTTAAAACTATCAATGAAAACGACTACGTGCATAGAAAACATTTCCAAAACTGATAAACCTTCAACATTGTAGACCACATGTTACAGTGACTTTTTTTTTGTAATGGAGATGTGGCCCGCCGAGAAAACGTCACACATTAAACGTCAGATACATTCATTTACATGTTTTTTCGGTATTCATTATGAAAAGTGAAAGGGATTTCAGTCGTAGAAAAAGTTATCTGTACAACGCGAGTGGATATGATGCCCCCATATCTCACTCGGCATTGGGGCACTCGCCTACGGCTCGTTCCCCAAACTTGCCTTCGTGAGATATGGGTATCATATCCACTCTTGTTGTACAATATACTATTGTATTGCTTTGAATGGGTATTTTATTGGGAACCACTGGCATTCACGACCGTGCGACGGGTCCGCCCTGTTTTTGGGGGCGGCCTTCCCTTTTACGACCACAACGGACTTGGTAATTCGGCGCGCCTTTACTAATGTCCAACCTATCTAGAGCACTAGAGGTACTAGATATCACCCTGGCTGATGCCTTCACAGTAAGTACAATTAAAAATTGGCGAGTTCTAGCAGAACCCTCCTTATCAGACCATCAACAGATTGGGTTTGATATTGAGGTCACTAAGGAAGCTGTTGTTGAGTGCAGGAATCCGAGGAACACAGACTGGGGCCTCTACAGAGAGTGCCTAGGTCTGGGAACCGAAGACTTATGCCTCGACATCCAAACTACAGGGGAGCTGGAAATAGCTGCGGCTCTTCTTAAGAATTGCATCTTAAAGGCATACGAATCCAGCTGTCCACTTAAGAGGAGATCTCCTGACAGAGATGTGCCCTGGTGGAATAAGGATTTAGACCGCCTGAAGACGCAAACCAGAAAAACCTTCAATAGTGCAAAGAAGACGGGCAACTGGGATGCCTACAGACAGGCACTATCAGAATACAACAAGGAGCTAAGGAAGTCGAAAAGGAAAACTTGGAGAGCTTTCTGTGAGGGAGTGAGTGACACAGCCCCGACAGCAAGACTCCAAAAGGTCCTATCGAAAGACCACTCCAATGGCATCGGTTTAATTAAAAAACCTGATGGGAGTCACGCAGAGAGCCTCAAAGAAAGTCTTAGTGTGCTCCTGAAGACACACTTTCCGGGCTCAACTCCTGCGGACTCGCAACAACTGCTCAACAACTGCTCAATCTACGGAAGGAAGCATATTCCTACCAACCAGAGAGAGCAAAAGAAAGGCTGGTAAACTAATTACTAGAGAAAAAATTGAATGGGCAGTCAAAAGCTTCAAACCCTTCAAAACACCAGGGCCAGATGGTATATTTCCTGCATTGCTGCAATACGGGCTAGACATACTAGCTCCATACCTGCAAGCAATATACAAAGCCAGCTTCACGCTGGGCTATATACCAATGGAATGGAAGGAGGCCAGGGCGGTCTTCATCCCCATAGGCCACCTGATGAGGCTAAGTCCTACCGCCCAATCAGCCTCATTTCTTTCCTCCTTAAAATCATGGAAAAAATCGTGGACAACGACATTAGGTGCGGCGCCCTAAAAGCGAACCCGCTACATAGGCAACAATTTGCCTATCAACCTGGCAAATCTACTGTAGATGCCTTGCATAGCCTTACAACAGGCATAGAGGCATCGCTTCAATACAAGGAGATTGCACTAGGCATTTTCGTGGATATTGAAGGGGCGTTCGATAATACGACCTTCAAAACCGTGGAAAAGGGAGCCATCGGGAAGGGCATTGATATACCCACTATCAGATGGATTAAAGCTGTACTTGAAAACCGCAAAATCACGACAGGTATAGGGAGTGAGTCTGAAACGATAACCACGGCGAAAGGGTGCCCGCAAGGCGGGGTTCTATCACCCTTGCTCTGGTGCATCGTGGTGGATGAGCTCCTCACGACCTTGGCAGATAAGGGCTACAGTACGCAAGGCTACGCCGACGACATTGCGGTTGTCATAAGGGGTAAATACGACAGCGTCGTATCGTCCCTTGCCCAAGAGGCCCTTAACACCATATCAAAATGGTGTCTGGGGGAGGGTTTCAATGTCAATCCGAACAAAACTGTGATTGTTCCTTTTACTTATCGCAGGAAACTTTCAATCAAAGCTCCCATAGTAAAAGGACAAGAAATTGCGCTTTCCGACCAAGTGAAATATTTAGGCTTAGTGCTTGATAGGAAGCTTAACTGGAACGCGCATCTGGAAAAAACGATAAGCAAAGCAACGGCGGCACTCTGGATAGGCCGCCGGCTCTTTGGTAGATCATGGGGACTCAAACCTAAAATGATACACTGGTTGTACATCATGGTGGTCAGACCCATTATCACATATGGCTCACTAATATGGTGGACCAAAACAAAACAAGCAACGGCACAAAAGAAGCTCCAAGCTCTTCAAAGACTGGCCTGTCTTGGTATCACGGGAGCTGCACGCAGCACTCCCTCTGCAGTAATGGAAGCTCTACTAGACCTACTTCCCCTGCATGAACAAATCAGAAAGGAAGGTCTAATGAGTGCACTGAGACTAAACTGGACCAGTACAGGCCACAGAACCGGGCACTCAGAAATTCTAGAACTCGTCACAACCGAGTTCCTACAAACACCATCGGATATAATGCCGATCAACTATGACTTCGAATCAAGATTTGATGTGACTATTGATAGTCGCCAAAACAGTCTGAAACGAGTCACAGAACTAAAACACAACTCTGTACTCTGGTACACAGATGCATCCAAGACAGAGGTGGGCACCGGCATAGGCATATAGGGGCCTAAGCATAAGGAATCAGTTCCTCTCGGACATGGCCCTTCTGTCTTACAGGCTGAAATAATAGCCTTAGAAAGATGTGCTCAGGTGTGCACAAAAAAGGGCTACAAAGGGGCACGCATATATCTAATCACGGATAGCCAGGCTGCCCTAAAGAGCCTTAAAGCGTACAGCTTTAACTTCAAGACCACTTGGAACTGTAAACAGGCTCTGAACCAACTGGCAAAGGGCAACAAGCTCACCCTAATGTGGGTACCCGGCCACGCAAGCATAAAAGGCAATGAACATGCCGATATACTTGCTAAGGAAGGAGCCTCAACTACCACCATTGGACCAAAACCGACCTGTGGGCTATCGAAAGCACACAAAAAAGGCGTGATCCAAGAATGGGAAAAAAAGTGCAAAACAGACCATTGGAAAAATGCACCAGGTCAAAGGCAATCCAAAATGTTTATTGACTTCTCGCCAAATAGAGCCAAACAGCTCTTACGCCTCACCAAAACCGAGATAAGACTAATCACCGGTCTCCTAACAGGACACTGCCCAGTGAAGTACCATCTCCACAATATGGGCGAAGTGGATAACACCACATGCAGATTATAGTCAATATATGCAAAGAGTAACTGATGACACCTCTACTGACGAAGAAGAAGAAATCAGTGATAAAAGTGTGTTCATGTTTTCGTTAGTGCCATTACAATTAGAGTCTGACGAAGATATTTTATGGAAAAATGAAAAACCTTCCTCCACTAAATTATGCAGGCCGATCAAATTTATGTATGCGAAGGAATCAATCCAGTGTATTAAAACTGAAGTGGGAGTTATAGAAGGTGAAGTGAACAATTTAAAACCATTTAATATAATGATAGGTAACCAGAATGCTGAAGTACATTTCAATTTATTATTCACCATGATAGATGGAAAAGTTATAAATGCGCTAACTGGAACTCCCAGTTCTAATTGTTTTATTTGCAAATGTAAACCAACGGATATGTGCGACATTAACAAAGTAAAAAGTATGCCGATTTTAACAGAACACCTGAAATATGGAATTTCTTCACTTCATGCGTGGATCAAGTGTTTAGAATGTATACTCCATATTTCATATAAGCTGGATTTAAAGAAAACGACAACCCACGGAGCATCTGCTGAGCAACGGAGTCGGATTGCTGAGAAAAAAAAATATGTTCAAAAATTGTTAAGAAAAGAACTTGGCATCAGTGTCGATATAGTAGTACCTGGGGGTGGAACATCAAACACTGGAAATGTTGCGAGAACTTTCTTCAAAAATTCTGAAAAAGTAGCAACAATAACCGGTATAAATGCAGAATTAATTGGTAGATTCCACACAATTTTAACTACTCTAAGTAGTGGACATCAAATAAATGCGGGAGTATTTGATAAATATGCACTGGAAACAGCAAAACTCTACGTTTTACACTACGGGTGGTATCGAATGCCAGTTAGCGTACATAAAATATTAATTCATGGTAGTTTTTTTATTAACCAATTTTTATTGCCCATCGGTCAATTGTCAGAAGAGGCTCAGGAAGCCAGCAATAAAATATATAAGCGACTAAGAGAGCATCATACAAGAAAAAACTCACGAATAAACACAATTACGGATTTGTTCAACATGCTCTTGGTACATTCGGACCCGTTAATTTCGTCAATAAGAACAACCCCAAAAACAAAAAAACGAAATTTGTCTTTACAAACATTAACTTTTTTAAATCTCTGTGATAGTGAAACCAGTGAAACTGATGACGATGAATCTGACGAGGATATGGAATATTTCACTATTTAGGTAAGAATGTATATGTTATTTTTTCGCAGTGTGAAAGTTTTATTTTTGCACACCTGTAACAGATTCCAGAGAAAATCAATTAGTAATTAAACAATACCTCTATTTTTCCAAAATCTTGAATACCACCTTCGTAATGGCTTGCATTGCATTTTATTTTTGCATACCGTGATAAGAGATACCATGGAGAATTAATAATTTATAGAATAGTTCCTCTATTTTTCCAAAATGTTGGAATAACACCTTCGTAAACAGATTATATCCGCGCGCTTCATATGGCCTGCATTACATTCCTTTCGGAAGAAATTAAATTATAACTCTTTAACGGGGACAGGTACGAATTTTATTTCGGGACACTGCGATAAGAGACACCACAGAGAATGAATTAGTGATAGAATTATTCCTCTAATTTTCCAAAATGTTGACTAATTAAGTGTTTATAATATTTTACGCAGCAAACCGCGCGTGGAGGAGCGCGGCCGCGCTTCGATTTCTAAACGGCAACGGCATTCGCGCGCCTGCCATCGCATTTGTGACATGACTTGCGGAAGAAAAAAAATCATAACTAACGAATGGGGACCGATATTTAAATATTTTTTACACGCTCTTCTAGAGGAGACTGTGGGCGATTTTTTTTTTTAAGTTAACGCCATACCTCTAATTTTTGTTAATATTTATTTCGGCCTCTGTAAAGTTAAAATTTAATAATAAAAATTGCCCATCTTTCATTAATTATAACTACTATGTAAATTAAGATAATGAGCTGAAACACATTTCATTGAATAGAGCGAATTATATTTATGATTGTGTCATAAAATGGTTACGATAAAGTAAGTGGGGGCCAGCTGGGAAATAATTAAATATGATGCACATTATGGCGCGCTGAACAACTTTCAGAAATGTTCGACTTTGAGGGTTCATTGTACCAATACGGGTACACTTAAAAATCTAGGAATTCAGTTTGATAAGTTTTGAAGTATTCTTAATAATATGCCGTACTTAATTTTCTTTCAATATCAATTTGACTTTTGCCTACCCCCACCACCTCTGAACCTTCGCGGCTCTGATAAACACACAGTGCGACGTATTACCACTAGTAATATTAAATAGTGATGATTCGTCCTCGGATTTGACAGAGTCAGATACTGACTGTGCTAGTGATTCGGATTAAAAAACATTAGGAATTAAGTATAAAATTGTTTACGTTTTGTAAATATTATTGTATTGTTTTTTTTATTTGTAAGTAATTTAAAACTAACATTTTATTATTTTGTTTTTGTAATTAGCCGCTGTTTTATTTTGCTTTTGTTGTACATAAATTGCGTAACATTTTAATTTTGCTTTTATTTTCAACCCATTTTTAATCATTTGAAATAACGTTTTCATTCACGACAATACATTTTGGGATAATTACAACATTATTTAACATTATTGGTTAAATAAACACGCGGAATTAGTCGATGGTACTTTTAAAAACCTTTTGAGAGCCACTCATTCAAATATCGAAGCGGACGTTGCAACAAGCAACACCAATGGGTGACAGGCCGAGTTGTAAATATTATTGCATGCAATATATTATACCAATTAACTCGGTTTGGGGGTAGGACCTACCAGCTTTCGTTTATTACCTCAACGGACTTGCTAAAACGGCGCGATTATAATTGGCGACCAATTACTATTGCCTCTATCATCCTTCGAATTACCAATAAGATCTGGGCCAAACGTTTATCATCCCTGTGCCTGCACGAGACTCAAAAAGGCTTCATCTCTGAAGACGGGACGTTAATCAATAGCGCCGTACTTCAAGATATAATTAAAAAACATCGAAAGAAATGCCGACCTTACACAATCATTTCTTTGGATTTGGCTAAGGCCTTCGACAGTGTGTCTCACCTATCTATTTCGAAAAGCCTTAAACAATTTGGGGTTGATAAACGTTTATGCAAATATATCGAAGCCAACTACTCTCATATCAGTACTACCATCGAAGCTGGCGATAAAACCACAAACAACATTCCAATCAATAGAGGTGTCAAACAAGGGGACCCGCTGTCCCCCATTTTATTTAATCTCGTTCTCAACGAGCTTCCCACTTACATTGAACCGACTCTGGGATTAACTCTACATAATAACACTGTCAGTGTATTGGCCGACGCAGATGATCTGATTCTAATGGGTCCTGGGCGAATCGAGGTGTCACTCATACTAAAGAAATGCACAACCTTTTTTACAAGCAAGGGGCTCAGCCTCAATCCTCTAAAATGCTATTGCATGGCCGCTGGAAAAGTTCCCGGCAAACGTCAACTATACGCAGTCTCTAGAAATCTTTTCAATATTAACGGCACTCCTATTAAACAACTCGGGGTGGATGCACTAAAATATCTTGGGTTCAAAATGTCCCTGTTTGGGACCATTAAACCAGACCTCAAAGTCCTCTCAAATCATCTAGACAGGATTAGGAAAGCTTACCTGAAACCGGCACAAAAACTGGGTATACTTAAACAAACCTTTATTCCCAAGTGAATTAATTTGCTTCAAAACCCGGTCATTTCTCGGAAAACTCTTAATCTGGCCGATCGGGCGGTCCGGCGGTGCGTCAGGGAAATTTGCCATCTCCCCGCTTCATGTAGTTCCGCATATTTAAATGCCAGTCTCAAAGACGGCGGCCTTGGTGTTTTCTGTTTCAGGGAACGGATTCCGGCCATTATGTACCGTCGACTTAACAACATCAACGGACCACATGGGAGCATTAACGACGCACTCCATCAGAGCACGAAGTATCTCCGGGACAAGCTAACCGCCTTCTATCCGAACTCCGTAATTCCCTCCAACATCGCATCTTCTGGGCGCCACAATGAAGAGCTCCAGCATTCCTGGTCGGGGAATGGTCTCCAGCAAGGGTCCGCACACTCCGGAAGCTCAAACTACAAATCCACCAAACAACTACATACATCGACAACCACTCTTCAAACAATCTAATAAATTATTTATTTATTCATTTACGCTACTGCATTTACATGGTAAACTACATAAATATATACACAAATACATTGTGGGCTATAAATATGAAACATTGAAACAATACAAAAATACAAAACTCTATACATGTGCATACATACATACACATGTTAAAATAAAAATATAAAATAAAATTTTATAAGAATGAACGCATACACGTACACGTTACAGCGCGTTTCTACACTGTTATAGAACAATTACACAATTATAGAAAAATGTTCATTTCTACTATAATTGTCGAATGTATAATAATGGTATTCCAAGTGTGTCAGAGATTGTATTTTGTATATCTGATATAAGTTTATTGAAAATGGTTATTTTATTATTTAAAATTGTAGAGCCTACTATATTACCAGATCTCTTAACGGAGCGTCATGAAGATGATCCCCAGCAGCCCAAAGAGAGATTATTTCTATGGAGGATGTAGATCAACCTGGATGCAGTGGAATAAGGTCAACGAGAGGTAGTATATCAATTTCATCTGATACTATTGCTAATGTTTCAGCAAACGCTTCATGTCAAACTCCACAGTGCTATCGGCCAATACTCCAAGAAAGAGGAAGCTGCATGTAGAGAACAAGTTTTTAAAAAGATCAATGAAGAAGAGGTCTAGAGAATCACCACAATTTAAAGATGAAGACTTCTTGAAATTTTGTGGTGAGAATTTCAATGAAGGTACTTTCAATTTCATTAAAATGCAACTACAGCTGGTTAGGAAATACCCTCACGGTTATAGGTACACTAACGATTTTAAATAATTTGCACTTACTTTTTGGGGCCTAAAGTTTACCGCGTACTATTCAAGACATTTCATTTGCCATCAAAATCCACGTTATGTAGAATTACGCATAAATGGAACATTAATTCTGGTTTTAATGACTTCATTTTTAATGTTATAAAAACAAAAGTTGACTCTATGTCAGAATTAGCAAAAGATTGCACGATTTGTGCAGATGAGATGAGTTTGAAATCGCATTTGTTTTATAATGTTTCACAGGATAGAATTACCGGCTTTCATGGCACAAACACAAAAAAAAACCTATTCACTTGCAACTAGTGTACTTGTACTAATGGCTGGAGACATTCATGTTAATTGGAAGCAGCCTCTTCCATACTTTTTTATTAATGAATCTTGCCCTGCTGAAGATTTACAGGATATTATTACTAAAGTAACAAATATTGGGCTAAATGTATTAGGTTTGGTTACGGATCAGGGTCCCAATTTTATAAAATTATCAAATAAATTAGGTGTTACAGTGGAACAAAATTATTTTTTTGTTAATGAAAAAAAAAATTATTTCTTTGATACGCCTCATCTATTGAAGTCAACCAGAAATCACTTGATCGGAAAAAGTTTTCTTACAGAGGAAGGTAAAACAAATAAACAGTTTCTAAACGATTTTTATGAAAATGATAAAAAAACAATCTTTTAAATTAGCCCCAAAATTAACTGACAGTCACATTAATCCAAATAATTTTGAAAAAATGAAAGTTAAATTTGCAACACAATTAATAAGTGCTACCGTCGCTGCTGATTTAAACACAATCTTAATGCTTTACCCTCCTCCGCTATGGCAACAGTAACTTTTATATCAAAATTAGATGCACTATTTGATGTCCTAAATTCTTACAGTTTTTAAAGTTCACAATTTTTAAATAGACCATTATCTGATGAAGGAACGCAAATCAATATTTTGAAGGAAGGGCTTATTTAAAGAACTACAAGTGTTTGATGGTGAAAAAATGTAACAAACACAATGTGTTTCATAAAGGGTTGGCAAATTACCATTAAATCTATTAAAAAAATTGTGTACAAGACGAATAAATCAGGACTGTTTGGAATTTGTTTTTAACTATTCGGTAACAAGGAGGCAAATCTGATAATCCCAGTCCCATTCAATTTAGTAGAGCATTTAAAAAATTATTTTGTTTAACTATTTTTGCTGAAGGCAGTAATTGTATTGAAGATTTTGGTAGTGTTTTAAGCAATATAGATGATGAAACATGTAATAGGTTTAAAGTGGTATTTGAGGAAACACCAATATTTTCCAATGTTTTGAATGTTGAAAATCCTGACTATTATAATTTAAACTTACCACCACAAAACGGGTTGACTTATGTAAGTGGTTATTTAAAAAAAAAATGTTTAGACAAGCATAATTGTCAGTTATGTTTGTCAAGTATGCTAGGATCAAATGAAATGTCAAATAGTAATTTGTATACTAGTTTTCGAGCATATGAAAGTAATTTCGATACTACTTTTGGCAAATTGATCATTCCTTCAGAACATTTTATTGACTACATAAAGAGGATAGACATTTTATTTTGCGAAGAGCTCCCTCATCTCTCTATAGAAAATAATGTTGGTAAATTGCTTATAAAAAAGATCACAGCTTATTCAGTTTGAATGCCCTTGCATAAATTTTGAAATTGATTATTTGTTATCATTGTTTCTTAGAGTAAGAATATTTTTTACATTAAAATTTGCAAACAATGATGTTAAGAAACAAAAAAGATTAAGGAGGAAATGTAAAAAAAAATTAAAAATTCAACATTTGTAATATAATAGTGCTAAATTGCACTAAAACTTCATATGGTTGACAGGTAGTGAGTACACAAAGCATACTGGCATCATTTAACAAAATAGTTCAATAAGTCACCATAACCTACAGCGCATGAATTATTCAAGCTAGCAATTGAATTATAAATCCCTGAAATATCAATGTTAAATACGTTTAAATTGTCAGAATTGGAGACAGTTATGATTTTCATAATGATCGGCAGTTAACTAAATTCATACGTTGTACATTTCAAAAGCATTAATACCGGAATTAAGTGGAAAATGAAATGTCGCAAATATAAATTTGAATTAATATAAGTACTAATTTTAAAGGAAAACTGCAATATCAGAACTATTACTCTAGACCTATCAATACTACATTTAACAGCTGTCATAATACCGCCTTTTCTATAATTGGTCTTTTCTATAATGTTATAACCGAATATATCCAGCTTATGAGATATAGAATCATCACCACACATTTTTGTTATTGTGATATAAAAGTCATATATATTTGTATTTAAATGAATAGAAAATATTAAACGTAAATCGTTTAATTAGCTGCAGTTTATTAAAATATTAATAGATTAGTAATTAATAACTTGAGCTTCTGCAGCGAAGTCTTACTAAACATAGTAAGAACAACAAACATTATTATTCATTATGAATAAAAATGTCGTTCGATAATTCAGAAATGCGTGATATGTTACGTATTTTTCATTCAGTAAATAGAAATACGGTATTAGCCAGTGAAAAATATTTACAAATATATCCAGAAAGAAGGCAACCTCATCGAACATTTTTTCTACGGATGGACAGAAATTTAGGAGAGTTTGGATCATTGATTCAACATCGCAAAGCATATGGTGATAAAATTACCCAAGTAGATAGCAATAATATTTTAGAAATGGTAATACTAAATCTATTTTAATTCTTTAATTTTACGTTTACTTACAAAACATATTTTAGGTAAATCAAAATCCATAAACCTCTTGCCGCGAAGTAGCAGCTGAATTAAATTTGCCACCAACGCAAGTATGGAGAATTTTGAATAAATTCAATTATAAGCCATATAAAATTCATTTGGGCCACACACTTGTTCCTGATGATAATTTAAGAAGTCTTGGATTTTGTAATTGGTTGCTTCAAAAGTGCAGTGAAGATGATGATTTTTTAAAAAAACATTATTTGGACCGATGAATGCAAATTCACAAATAGTGGCGTATTTAATCGCAACAATGAACATTATTGGACAACAGAAAATCCCAGACAAGTCCGAAGTGTTAGGCCACAGCATCGTTTTGGAGTAAATGTTTGGGCAGGTATTTATAATGAAAATATAATTGGGCCAATTATGTACGAAGAGTCTCTAACCAGTGAACGATATTTACAATTTACATCTTCTTCAAACAAATATTTCTAATTATTTGGATAATGTTCCTCTAATGAAACTTCAGAAGTTCTGGTAGCAGCAAGATGGTGCACCAGCGCACAATGCCAGAAATGTTCGCAAATCAAATGTATCCAAATCAGTGGATTGGGAACGGCGGAATTGTAGCTTGGCCAGCTAGATCGCCCGATTTGAGTGTCTTGGATTTTTTTTTTTTGGGTTTTATTAAAAACACAGCCAACCGTCATACTTACGAGAATGTTGAACAACTCAGAGATGGTATTACGAATGCCTTCAATACGATTCCCAGAAGAAGTGTTTATAGGGCACTAAATAATGTTAAGAAACGCGCTCAATTGTGTATTACTGAAAACGGTTTTTTATTTGAACATAAATTATTATTAATAATCGTCATATTTGTGTTATAGTTATTAGTATTGTATATTATTTTATTTATTAAGAACTTTTAATTTTATATCGTTTATATCCTCCAAAATAATTGTTCATTTGCATAAAAAATTGTTCGATGCAGTTGCGTTCTTTCTGTATGCATTTGTAAATATTTTTGACTAGCAAATTCTGTATTTCTGTTTACTGAATAAAAAATACGTAACATCTCGCTTTTCTGAATTTTTATTTATACAAAATTATACTGTTTGACAAACAAAGAGGTATTCAGATTTTAAATCGTTTTTAATTTCATGGCACGGATGATTTTTAGTAAGCGCTACAGAGATTTTCAATAAAAGTGTTGATTTATGAAATTAAATGTATGTTGTATTATATTGTTGTCATCACAAAAATATGAGCATTCAGATGTGATAGAAAATAAATATGGCGTCTATAAGAAATAAGAAAGTTCATGATGGTTGAAAAGAAACGAAACATGTTACAAAGAAAATTCTTACGCTATCTATTAGATAATAAAAAAGTGCTATAAGAACGTCTTTACAATTTTTAAATATGAGGTGTGGAAATTAAGTGATGAGACTGATTATTAGTTTTATTCGAATAAAATTACAATTGAATGTTGTCTCCTTCAAAGTAATTCCCTTGGGAAGCCACACAGCGTTGGAGACGTTTCTTCCACTCCTCATAGCAGTGCTGGAACTCGGATACTGGGATAGCCTTCAGCTGGTCGGTTACAGCCGTTTTAATGTTTTCGAGTGTCCCAAAATGGCGTCCCTTCAGATGAATTTTCAATTTAGGGAAGAGGAAAAAGTCAGCAGGACTCAAGTCAGGTGAGTAAGGAGGCTGAGGAGCCACAGGAATATTTGAATTGGCCAAAAACTGGTTTATTGATATTGCTGTGTGACACGGCGCATTGTCATGATGCAGGATCCAATTGTTCTTGATGTGTGATCTCACACGAGTGATCATTTTTCGGAGTCTTTCAAGAACCTCGCGGTAAAAGTGTTGATTTACTGTTTGGCCTTGTGGCACAAACTCTTTATGGACGATTCCCTGGCTATCAAAGAAACGAATCAGCATGCATTTAATTTTTGATTTGCTAATTCTTGCTTTTTTGGGCCTTGGAGAGCCTGGCGTGCACCATTGCATGCTCTGGCGTTTTGTTTCCGGGTCGTATTCAAACACCCAACTCTCGTCACCAGTGATGACATGTTCCAAAAAATGTGGATCATTTTCAATCGATTCCAAAAAGTCAAGGCACCTTTCCCTTCTAATGTCCTTTTGTTCCTGCGAAAGGTTTTTTGGAACCATTTTCGCGCAGATCTTTCTCATCCCCAATTCATTGGCCAAAACGTGATGAACGGTGGTGTGACTCAAATTCAACTGTTCCCCCATCATTATGATCGTTAACCGACGATCTGAACGCACAAGTTCCCGGATTCTATCGACATTTTCATCGGTTCTTGCTGTTGCAGGCCTTCTGCTGCGTGATTCATCTTCCATCGACTCTCTTACTTCTGAAAATGCCTTAAACCAACGAAAAACCTGAGCTCTTGACAAAACACTGTCTCCGTAGGCCTGCTGAAGTTTTGCAAAAGTTTCTGTTGCACTGTACCCAAGTCTCAAGCAAAACCTGATAGCACACCGTTGCTCGAAATTAATGTCACTCATTTTTAGAACGCACTTCAAAATACGGTTTCACGAGAACAATGACTACGCACAGCGTAATGACTCGATCAAGTTCAAACTTGTACTGAACGCCTATCGCATGTCCATCTGTCACCCCTCCAAGACACGTGCCTCCAGTGTTGCCGTACCAAACGCTATGCTGCCAATCTCATCACTTAATTTCCACACCTCGTATCTCCTCAAATAATGGAGGTATAAAGAAAAAACGAAAATCAGCTTTTTAATTTTTTACTTTACTCGAAAACAAAAGAATTTAAGTAATTTTTTCCAGTGGATTATTAATCAGCATAAAATTCTGCAAGAGTGCCAAATTTAAACATACCCTCTATCTCTTCTAATAAGCGAGATCCCCATGGTGAGCCTCGAATTTGAAACTGTATAGTGATAGAACCGCCTTAACCAGTTTCTGTTGAGGGGAATTAACATATATAGCTGTCAATCAATACTGAATTTACAAAATATTTAATATAATATGTGTTAAATGAAAACCAAATTTTATAAATACGTTTATTATTGTTTAGGTCGAGAGTTGGGTCTGTTTAAGACAAGTTTTGCTGCGAGATGTTGTTAGAAAATTGATGGTTTTGCCATTGCTTTCTTTAGATGCCTTGGATGAAGCTGTATTAATACTTGGTGAAAGTATTGCCTCGTTAACACCCTTATTAATTACTGGGAGCGACAATGGCGCAACGCAAACATTTCTCTTATTGGAGCTTCTTACCGTACTAATAATGCGGTAGAGAGAAGAGATGCAGCTCTTCCGAGACGTCCTATTTTTTGGGCTCTGGTAAAATATATAAAACTTAATGACAACTCGGCGGCAATAAAATTCTCACGAATTTTAAATAATATTAAAAACCAATCAATTATTAGATCAAAGGATTGGTAAGAAAAATACACTTATGCATAGTTTTTACAATATACAATTAAATATTTGATTAGTTACAGAACAAGAGCGATTCTTGGCCAATCGAGATGTGGGTGTATTTTTAAGAAGAGTGGGCCGGTTTATACAAAATATCATCAACAATTTGTTACCGGCAGGAGGGAAGATAAACATTGGATCAATACTTTACAATTATAAATGTTTTTACTAATATTTGACTTAAATCATCGAAATAAAATTAAATGCATTTTATGAAAAAATTGTGGTTCATATTTTTTGTAAATATTCAAATATAAAAAACGGTTAATCTCATAACTATTTACTTTTATCGAGAGAACAATAAACATTTTTTGTTTCGAATATCTTACATAATTACATCGACTATTTAAAACAGTTACAAAAAATGTCATAGCTGAGGGTGACATTGATCATCCTGGCGTATTTGTGGGAGGGCCAGTGATTCCAGGTATTTATCTGATTTTTTTTTTAATACTCCTATATGTTTTGTATTAATAAACAACTAATATTTTTTTAAAGAAAATGTCATTCAAGAAGCTGAGGAAGATGTTGATGATCCTGGCGTCTTTATACCTGGACCAGCGATTCCAGCAGGTACTTATCTCTTTACATTTACTTCATTTTTGTTTTGTATATGTTGTTTTACATAATTATAACTGATTTATTTTTTATAGTGCAACGACAAGAACCCATAGGTGAACCTGCCGTATTGGTGCAAGGTCCATCGATCGCATTAGGTATTTATTCGTTTTCCAATTGTTTCATTAATTGACAATTTCTTGTTAACTTTAATTGCTGATTAGGACATGTTAAATAAATAGTGCAAATTAATAAAAAATAAATATACTTAAATTGCTTAAATGTGAAGGGGAATATTTACAGTTAAAACTTTTTTCAAATTACAGGTTATCAACAGTACAACCGAGATAGAGCTTTGGGCCTGCAAAATCGTATTTGCCGGACATGGGAATAAGGTAAATTAAAACATTTCTTCTATTAATATGACACAATTGATCAATAGTGATTATAGTTAAGTTTCACAATGATCAACACTTGTTCGAAACAAGAGTCACTAACAATAAATTGTGTGATATTTTGAAAGAAAGTGTTTTAATTCATATTTAAAATGATAATTATAGCTATATGAATATAGTTAGCCAAAAAGGCCGCAAACGCAGCGACCCCACCCACTTCCAGGGTTCCCTTCCCTTCACCGACCTCCGCCCCGGCTGCGTAGTCCAACGCAGCCAACATCCCAGCCGTTCCCCAGACGACGCTGTCGAAGTTGCACTGGCTTCTTGGACAAACGAAAGACTGCCCCTCCACCAAGGCCCTAAACCAGAAGCTACACCGCCGCCGCGGATGTCTACCTCGCAGACTTCACCACCAAACGTCGCTTCGGGTTCCCTGGAACCCGACTGCCAGGGTCGGCAGCAACGTGGCGGAGATGCTGGCGGCCCTCAACTCACCCAAAGGCCCTGTGGATCACGCGACCGTCGTGACACGGCAGCAGCCCCCGTATCGTCCTCGCTATCGTGGAGAAATAAGATTTTGACAGAAGTAATTTTATTTTTGGTCCAGTTCCCGTCCGACCTCCAGCACAACAATGAGTCTCGGTGGCTATACCTCCGCCACCACACTCCAACCGACAAAGACGTCAGGAGATGGAACGACCCCAGGATCAATGACCGCTCCAACAACACGACAATGAGGGGTTTTAGGTGGTAGGCACCTTCAGTGAATCCAGCACTGCCCCGTTATGGGGGTGTCTTTGGAAGATCTCCCCTCCTCACATCAATAAAAAAAGAAAATGTAAGAATAACCTCTTCGAAAGCACATCTACAGGATTGCCAAATATGGATACAACGTATTGATTTCATTTTAATAGCTTCATTGACATTTTAAAAATTCCTCTATATACAATACAGTGCCAACATCTTTATATCAATTATATCAATGACCAGAAACGTTGAGGTAAGAATCCGTTGGTGTCTTTGTTGAAACACACTGTAGGTAAACGTGACCGCGTTGGTAAAGCATCATTTTGAAAAACTATAATTTTTGAATAGGGTCCCGATTCCATTTCACATGATCAAATTTCTTTTTAAGTGAATTTGAACTGTTTTCTATTTCTAATTTCATACAAGTTGCATTAGATTTTTAACATGTGTGTATCCTGACCTTCATTACTGAACTTATTACTTACTACGACCACTACTGTAAATGCCCATTATTGTACAATTAGCGGACTGTAACACCCACGTACGTTACAGCCTGCTTGTAAATGAAAGGTACGTGTTTGTTACCATAACACACATGTGCGTTTGGTTTACAAATTCCATACATTCTCATTCAAATGTAATGATATCTAGAAGTACCAACCCACTTGTTCCTTCATTTGAAGAAACATCTGCGCAATAACGACGACGATGGTGTCAAAATGGCCGTGTTGCAGTGGTTGACAAATCAGGCGGTGGACTTCTACGACGATGGTATGCAAAAGTCGTTGTACGGTACAATAAGTGCCACAATATTGGTGGAAATTATGTAGAAAAGTAGATTAAAGTACTGGCTTTCATATAAAAATAAAATTGTTTAACCTTCCGTCGGGCGCGGCTGATCTGATTGATACCGCGCACCTATTTTGCGCTCTGATATTTGCTCACAGTGCCGCAGCGTGCTTGTTTTCACAATAGCTTCCTCTTTTGCACCCCTCTTTGAGGTAGTAACGTTTAGTTGCCAACTAGCATTCGAAGCGTGAAGATATTCGAGTTTTGTTCAATTTGATCAACCGCGCCCGTTCCCGTTAGATTTTAGTAGTATTTAAATTACGTCTCTTACCTGTATTAGTAAGTACAATTGTTATGTTTTCTTGTATAAAATACATTTATAATACTTGTCAGTATATTAGGATTTATAGTCGATTTTTCAATACATATCAGAATGATATACCGCGCCTCTTTACAATTTGCAAATTGATTTTTACATTTCAGATTCTATCATATAAAGGTAGAAACGCCAAAGTGGCGGAATCTATTGCCTGAATGCTGTACTTGAACCAAATCCGGGTGGCTTTAACACCGACAAGATATGGACATTGCCAGCGGCGGCAAATATAACAATCTGATGGGGGAACAATATTTAATGTTCACATTTATATTGTTATATTTGCCGCCGCTGGCAATGTCCATATCTTGTCGGTGTTAAAGCCACCCGGATTTGGTTCAAGTACAGCATTCAGGCAATAGATTCCGCCACTTTGGCGTTTCTACCTTTAACGGTGTTTGGAATATTTATATTCCAATAGTAATCTCCGTTTCCCCATCAGCAACTAACTACACTGATGAGACCTGAAAGGTCGAAACCGGTCTGTAGGTGTTCTGATGGGGGAACAATATTTAATGTTCTATCATATAAGTTTACTAGCCATGTACAAACGAACTTATGATCTAGATAATCCAAGAGACGTGGAAGAACTTGAAAAAATTCTTCTCGATGAAGATGACGATGAAAAACTAGAAGATTTTGACGACGAAAGTGATACCGATGGTGAAGATAACGTTGAAATAACGCAAGAAAATGTTGAATCAGGACAAGAAAATAATGAAGATTCCTCTGAAGATGACGACGATGAAACAGAAAAATATGATAATTATTTTATTGGAAAAGATAAAGTTACTAGGTGGAATAAAATTCATTCATCGCAGAAGGTCCGTGTGCGAAGTCATAACATTATTATAAAGTTGCCGGGAGTAAAGGGTAGAGAACGGCACAATCCGCTTTGGAATGCTGGAGTTGCATCATTTCTGACGGCATTTTGTATTTGATTGTTCAGTATACCAATCAATATATTGAAACAATAAAAACCTTATTCCACCGCAAAAGGGATGCAATGCCAATAGATATTATTGAACTGAAATCTTATATAGGCCTCTGTTACGGCTGTACCTGGTACGCTGTAACCCAACCCTTATTATCATAATCCGGTGTCCGGGCTGTGTCCAGGGCAAGTTTCGGCGAAGAGTGTAATTCGACCATTCCCCGATCATAAAAGGATCAGCTGGTAATCCAGACATTTGGTGACCAAGCACGTCTTCCTAGAACCAGCCCTCGTTAAACATAATGGACAATTAAGAACAATGTCGAAATACGCGGATCGACCAACCCCCGACATAAAGGGCTTAGCGGAGATTTGGGACATCTGCATGCCGGACCAATTCACAGAAGATGAAGGCGGTTTGGCAACGTTGTGTAAGTGGTGGTGAGTTCATTTTCCAAATATGGAAATAGGACAACTGACCCCACCGCTACTTTTCTCGTTGGGTCCCGCCCCAACCCCTTTTGGAAGACCTCAACCGAGGACAACAAAAAAGAAGAAGACAGACTTGCAACAGAATCACATCAGTAAGCAGCTACGCGACATTTGTAAATTATTTGTAAATATTGTTTGATTATTTTAATATACGGCTTTTATCTACGAGTACACTTATTTCATTAAGTAAAGTAAATACGGGAACATCCGCAACAGCCTCCTTATTTTAGCTGGACTCAACAGAAGTAATAGGCAAAGTTTAGAAGATCTTTGGGGATCAGATGGAGATGGAATTGAAAAATTTCGACTAGTTATGAATATAAAACGTTTCAAATTCATTACGCGATGTCTTCGTTTTGATGATCGCACAACACGCAATGAAAGGAAACAAACCGACAAACTTTCAGCAATTCGCGAAATATTTACCATGTTCGTGAATAATTGTCAAAATTCCTATACAGTAGGTGAAAATGTCACAATAGATGAAAAACTGGAAGGATTTCGTGGAAGATGCAGTTTCCGGCAATACATTCCCAGTAAGCCTAACAAATATGGAATAAAGATATGTTCACTCGTCGATGCCAAAATGTTTTACACATATAATTTAGAAATATACGTTGGGTTTCAACCTGAAGGAATATTTCGACTGATCAATAAACCTTTGGATATTGTGTTACGCCTTTGCAAGCCTCTCTATAAATCAGGAAGAAACATCACTGGAGACAACTTTACCAGCATTGAACTCATAGATAAATTAAAAAATAAGAATCTTGCTTATGTCGGAACTATTCGAAAAAACAAACGAGAGATTCCATCGGAATTTATAACAAATAAAAGAAGATCGGTTAATAGCAGTCTCTTTGGTTTCAAGAAAGGATGTACGTTGGTTTCTTATATACCAAAGAAAGGAAAATGTGTGATTTTAGCATCAAGTTTACATGAGGATAATTCGATAGATCCCGATACTAAAGACAAACAGAAACCCAATATCATAACTTATTACAATAGTACCAAAGGCGGAGTATATACTACAGACAAATTGTGTGCATCCTACAATGTTGCAAGAAATGTACGTCGGTGGCCGATGGTCATATTTTTTGCCATGATCAACATCACTGAAATTAACGCACAAGTTATTTATTATAGCAATAGCCCAGCAGAAAATAATATTAGAAGAAGAATTTTTTTAAGAAAATTATCTCATGAGCTAGTTTTGCCTCATATAGTTCGAAGAAGTGTAGAAACATCAGGATTGCATATTGAACTACAAGAGAAACTCAAAAGATTCAGGCCGCTTGAAGATAAAACTAATGCTGAAAATGTCGAAGAACGTGAACCACAAGGTGGTACAAAACGAAAACGATGTGAAACATGCACAGAAAAGAGGATACTTACCAAATATAATTGCCAAAAATGTAATAAGGCTATATGTTTGATGCACTTGAAATGTTTTTGTTCAATTTGTAGTCAAGAATTTCTTCAAAATAGGCAACAAGAGTGATGCATACATGTTCGGTATTACAGTTTTCTTTATAATGTAAGTTATTGTCTGTACTATTGTTTTGCATTTTGAATTTATTTTGTTTATATCGCAATAATTATTATTTGCTTAGAGTGCATTTATGTGAGTTTATACCAGTTTTTATTGGAAAATTATTGTTTAAGTTATTTAAAAATAAAATTGTATTTGCATTATTTTTACGAACTTATTTTACCTTAATCCCCTTTATTATGAATGTAGTTTACTTGTAATTATCTAAAACTACTAATACAGTATTGTTATAACACAATAATTTATGCGATCATTTCGATACACCGCGCCCGCTCTAGCTAGAATACAGACCGCGCCCGACGGAAGGTTAACAATCTCTGTTTGTTTTTTTATTTATTTCAAAACGGTACTGTAACGACGCGATATGCAAAGAGGGCCAGAATTAAATATATAAAATATATTCGTGCGACTCTGCATATCGTTTCGTCATTTTGAATTAAAACTTGAAATGGCAAATTCCATCGCTCGGCCGTGAGCAAGTTTCGAAACGACCGCGTCGAAAATCCGAATCCTCACGATTTCGTTCGCGCGCGCCACAGCCGCAATGCGGAAGAATTCCCCACCTGAAAAGACCGAACAGTGGGGACAATGGAGGGGAATTTCGCGAATATAAACAAGGTCTGGAGCGCTCCTGCTTCAGACAGAGTCAGCAGTCGAGCCGTCCGGACGATCCAGCAGCATCGAGCTTAGATCCGCTTCGCGCGCTTTCTGCAACGAGGTCACCGTTTTGCCGAACGGACCCATAAACGCCGTTTTCACGGCGCGAAGTTTTCAGAACCATCCGCGTTCGGACTTTCACCCGCGTTAACTCGCGCTACGAACGAGTTTTTCCTGGCCCACCCCGGCTTACCAGGTCAAATTCGCTGCACCCTTACCTGCCGCACGTCTAGTTGTGTTCGGTGACAGGGGGAGTAATTAATAAACTCTCACTGCCCGCAACTCGGCGACAACCTGCACAGTGTTAAGGCGCCTTCCTAACATATTTAATTGTTGTTTATATACCTTTGTATATTTTACAGCGAGGCGAACGTCTCCGCAGCTAGGGCGAGTTTTAACTGCTCTGGCCGCGGAGGGCGGAACGAGATACGTCTCCTGACTCGTGTAGGGGTACCTGCACGTGACTTGAGGCGTTAGCACGCTCGCTAGAACAGCTTGACCCCTGCTTTGCCATCTGCCCGGACATCCCCTCTAACTAAAGGGGATTGCTGGGGAGATCAGGGGATATCGGCCAGGTGCCTTCACGGCGCGCGTGGTTCCGTTCAACGGCGAGCAGGCTCGGGAGCAGTAAACTCGGGCCTTCCCTTCACCCCCAAATTCTACACCGCGCCCATCATGGCCGGTGTAGAAATTCCCACCCCCCTGCCTAACCTCCCCTCCGACGATGAGGACGACATGGAGGTAAATTCTAGCGACGCACTCAGCGTCAGAAGCGACCTGTCCACCTCTCATGTGGACGAGAAAATGGCGCTTTATTATAAGCTCACTCGAGCTACCGAACAAATCGACACCATGCAGCTAAGAATCGAAAAATTCGAAGCAGATGTTAAAAAACTGACGCAGGAAAATGTTCATCTACATAAACAACTCCTAGCTTTCCTCCCAAACACTACCTTCTCAAGCGACGACATGCCCATTCCCGCGCAATGCGGGAACAAAATGGAGCAGGCCATCTCGGCCGCAGATGACGACGACGAATTCGTGGAAACACCAAGCAAGGGTGCAATCCGAAGGCAGCGCAGGGCGCAGCGAGAAATAGACATTGCAAATGCAAAAGAGCACGCCGCAAATGTTGCGCGTGAAAAACAACTTAATAAAACATCAGAACCACAGCGTTCTCGGCCGGAAAAACGGCACGCAGCCTCTGAAACGACCGCCAATCCGGCCAAAAAATCAACCGCCAACCCCGGCGGCCCTCCTGCAGCTAATTCCTCAAGCGGAGCAGGAAAAATCCCGGCCACCCATCCAATTACCGACCCGACCCGGCGGTGCTTGACTCAGACGATCAACGACGCGGAGCAATCCACCTCGACCAGCACGGCAACCAACAATGCTAAAGCCCATCCCGGCTACAAAAGGCCCCCACCGATTGTGCTACGCACAAAAACTCGCTGGATAGCGCTGCACATCTTACAATGGTTCTTAAAATAAAGATCATCCGTTCCTTGCCATCCAAGGACGGAATAACGGTCCAGGTCGAATCACCGACCGACTTGCGAAATGCCACTCGTTACCTAGACGAGAGAGGGGTGCCTTACCACACCTATCAACTGGATGAGGATAAAAGCCTCAAGGTGGTGCTCCGCACCGTCCCGGTCGAGATATCCACGCAGGATGTGGAAGACTCGCTGAAAGCGAAGGACATCCCGGTGATTTCGGTCACCAGGATGACCAACCGTCAGGGCCCAATCCCCTTGGTGTACGTTCAGGTCACCAAGAATGACGACGGGAAGAAAATCTTCCAAATTCGCAGTGTTGCCGGACTCTCTGTCAAAGTAGAGCCGAAACACAAATCCGGGGGCAATCAATGCCACCGGTGTCAGCGAGTCGGCCATTCTCAGGCCCTCTGCCGTGCTGCATTTGTATGCGTCAAATGCGCCGGCAGTCACCCGTCCGCAGAGTGCCCTGCGGCGAGCGACTCAGAGCCGAGGTGCTCAAACTGCGATGGCCCTCATGTGGCTAGCTATCGAAGCTGCCCAGCCTTCACCAGGGCTCAATGTCAAAGGCAAAGACCGCCCACTGGGTCCGCTCCCGCACCACTCAGGCAAGCAACCAGAGTCCCTGGCACCTCGTACGCGAGTGCCACACAGGGCCAGACTCCCCAAACCCAGAGGGCGGCCCCCGCCCCTCAGGCTCCCGCCCCTCAGGCACCCGCCCCTCAGCCCCCCGCACTAAACACCACCGTGCCGCCATACGACATGAGTCGTCTCCCCAAGAACAGGAATCCGAAGCTAGCCACCGCGCTTCGTGAGCTCCTAATCACCGCTGCCAACCAGGAAGAGCGCGACCTCTTCGTGGCATGCTTCGCTAGGTTTCTCCACGTAGCGTAAGTCGCTTCCCAAGAATCCACAAATCCTTCAAAATGTCGTACAACCAAAACACTGACCCTCCCATAGATTTCGTTCGCATTGCTTTTTGGAATGCGAACGGGTTACGTGACAAGATACTCGAATTAGAGCACTTCGTTCACCAGCACAAGATTCATGTTGTACTCGTGAGCGAGACTCTTCTCAGTGCTGGTCAAGTCCCAAAGATGAATGGGTATCAGTTACCTTTCCTTACCAAAAATGATACCGGGCGTGGCACCGCTATCTATATCAAAAGGGGACTCGACCACTCGCACCTCCCCATAGACGGCCTGACCAACCTTGAGTCCACTGCCTTGGTCCTCAACACCACAGACGGTCCGCTAAAAATCGTTTCAGGGTACCAATCCCCTAGTAAGCCGCTTCTCGATGCTGATCTCGACATCATCTTCAACACTGTCATGCCCACCATCTTGGCAGGAGATCTTAATAGCAAAAGCGCTGCTTGGAAGAGTAGTTACCAACAGACGCGGTAGAGTCCTCGAAGCGTATATCGCAAACTCGCCCCATGAGATAGTCGCAGCGGCTCCAGACAGCCCCACATACTTCCACCGGCCCGATATTCTTGATATTGCGCTGCTAAGCAACATCAATGCAGAGTATGACATCTGGGTCGAGAACAAATTAGACTCCGACCACAATCCAGTAATCATGCATGTCGCGTTGGGTGTCAACAACTCACCCCATTATATCAGGAATACGGACTGGAAGCTTTTCAGGCAAAAAGTTGACAAACTCCTCTCTCCTCTTCCAAGCATTAAGACAATAGCGGACCTAGAAGCCGCAGTCGCTAGCCTCACTACTGCTATCAACACAGCCGCTGATGAATCCTCGACCACGAGAATCTCGAAAAGTCCCGAGCCTCTTAACATCTCGCCGGAAGTGCTCGAAATGATCGGCAAGAGCAAAGCGGCCCGCCGGAGGTGGCATAACACGCACTTACCCGAGCACAGGATGGAGGCCTACTCCCTTGCAGCTCGGGTAAAAGAAAACCTCCGCGTCCTACGTAACCAGAGCTGGGAACGTAAAATCGTTGAGGTCAATTCCTGCTCCAATACATTTTGGGGCGTGACCAAAGCTCTGAGACGCAAACCAGCAGGCCGGGCCGCCATCCACGGTGAAAGAGGTCTCGCATACACAGATGCTGACAAGGCTGAAGCTTTCGCCGACTCCCTCGAACATCAATTCATGTTAAACCCGAGCGAGGATTACGACTTCGAGGATGAAATAACATCCGCTGTTAGTTCACACCTAACAGCAGACAATGGCCAGTGGACCATAGTCCCCGCCACCAAAACCGAAGTCGATGACCTCATAAAAAGTCTCAAACTCAAGAAGGCCCCGGGCCCTGACGGTATCAGCACCGCCATGGTCCGTAAACTAGGCAGAAAAGGTAGAGTCGCTATCTTAAACATCGCGAACGCGTCTATGAGGTTAGGATACTTTCCGAACTCCTGGAGGCTGGCTAACATAACCAGCATCCTGAAGCAAGGGAAGTCTCCTACCTTCCCGGAGAACTATAGACCCATCAGTCTTCTCAGCACACTGTGTAAACTCGTCGAGAAAATAATTCTCAAACGCCTCCGTGACTTCACGGAGGAAAACAAGATCATCCCGGACTATCAGTTTGGCTTCCGGAAAGGTCTCTCCACCACTCACCAACTGGTGAGAGTCACTGAGTATATCGCAAACGGTCTGGCTCACAAAAAGGACACGGCTGCGGTCTTCTTTGACGTCGCCAAGGCTTTTGACAAGGTCTGGCCAGAAGGTCTAATCCACAAGATGATCCTCCTCGAGTACCCTGAGTACTTAGTACGACTAATCCACTCCTTTATGTCCCAGCGACGGTACAGCTGTAAAGTAAACACCGCTCTCTCCACTGTGAGAAATGCTGAGGCCGGGGTTCCTCAGGGGTCATGCCTCTCCCCGACACTCTACAACATCTATGTGAGCGACATGCCGGACTTTTCCCCCTGCATGGTCGCTCAATACGCAGACGATACGGCTCTCCTGTACCAAGGTCGCATCCGAAAAGCCTCAAAATTCGGCCCAGTCAACCTTCGCGACTATATGGAGCACACGCTCCAAACAGCTATCGATTCCTTCGAGGAATGGGCCGACAAGTGGCGAATCGCGATTAATCCTAACAAGAGCGTGGCCGTGCACTTCACACGGCGGCTACGCCACAAAACCCCGATCCCTCCCCTGAAATTTACAATCGGTGAGTCCCCGATAGCCCTCAAAGATCACGCCCGATACCTGGGGTGTACACTAGACCAGCAACTGAACTGGTCTAAACACATAAAGACTGCCATCGATAAAGCGAAAGCCACACTGCACGACCTGTTCCCAATAATAAATCATAAGTCCAGGTTATCCACCAAAAACCGGGTTAACCTATACAAGCTAATCCTGAGACCTCAAATGCTTTACGCATCACCAGCCTTCGGTTACTGTTCTCCATCCACGCTCAACAGGATCCAAATCCGGCAAAATGTTATGCTAAGACAGGTGCTACGTGCACCCCTTTACATGCGCAACTCACAGTTGCACCGAGACACCAAAACGCCCAGTGTCATGGATCATATCAAAGAGCTCTCCAGTAAATTCTTCGAAAGGCTGGACAACGACCCACCATCGGGAATTGAATTCCCACGATACGACAGGCCGTCCAGGCGTGCAGACGCAGAACACCTCACCCCCAGAGACATCCTAAGGTAAAACTTAGAAAAACCAAAATTCCCATTAATTAAATTAATTGTTTCGCCACCATAGCGTTACACCACCTGTCCCCCCACTGCCCTCACAGTCCACGAGGGTGGCTGGGGTCGGACCGCCGGTAGCACCCGCATCTTAGAGACCAATCATCTCTACATGCTAGAATAGGCCTCCGGTCAGACTAGCCATAGCACCGAGCATATGAGGAGTGGTTTTAGTTGGTAGGCGCGATCCCGGCGAATCCAACACTACCCCACTATAGGGGTGTCTTTTGAAGATCTCCACTCCTCACATCAAAAAAAAAAAAATCCTGCTTCAGAGCTTGTATGGCATTGGCCTTTCCAAGGTGGCTTAGAGCCTATTCACACGGAGCCACTTCGTGGCGCGACAGAGAAGCGCTGCTAATGACAAAGGCTGCAAGTAAATGGTGGTGTTCACACAGAGCCACGCCACAGAAAAAGTCGCGCCACGAACGGTCCAAGCAATCCGTTTCGCCGCAAGGCGCGGCCACGAAAAGTGGCGCGACTGCTCGCGAAGTACAGAATTAGATTGAAGCATTCACACACACGCGCGTTTTTTAGTGGCGGCGTAGTGGTCGCGTCTGTGGCCCCACAGACGCGACCACTACGGGCGACTTGGACTGGGGTGGGGACACAAAATAACAAACACGCATTTTCAGTACGATAATAAGCACTTGACGTGGGAAGTGTATTGTTATGGCATCATCAGTGAATATGTTTAATACCGAAGATTTGATTAATCAAATAGAATAACTTCCTGCAATATGGAATCAAACTTTTCCAGACTATGCTAATAAAATAGCAAAAAAAAAACTCTTGGGAAACCATTTTAAAACAATTCGTGTCCAATTATGATGAACTTCCGCCAAGTCGGAAGAATGAACTTTGTGAGTACATTAATTTTATTGAATCAAAGATATATTTATTTTTAGGATCAGTTCTATCTGATTGGTTATTGCTATTTTTAATCTCCAATATGAGAATTAACTCCACAAATTCTTCTGTTATCAGGATTTTTTTAATTTCTCCGTACAAAGTACAAGAAACTAGTTTGATCGTAATTTCTCGAATTCGAAATATCAACGGAAATATCTGTTTTGAAGTCCCCGCAAGACAAATCCGGCCATTTTATTATAAAAATACTTTTTTATAAAAATTAAAGACAAAGAAAACCTCAACATTTTTTGTTAATAAATATTTTTATTAACTTAATTATTTGGTGTTTAATTATGAAACCGAGAGTTTCCTAAAATTTTCATTAATAATAATTCTAGAAAACGGCAAAATGAACATTTTGTAAAAAATAAGTATTTATCGAATCTCAATAGTTTTTTTTGTAAAATCAAGTATGAAAAATATCACAAAGGAACCTATTATAGGTACCATTAAATGAGACAAGGTAACATGATTACCACATTTTTTTGTCAAGCTATATTTATTTCTACTGTTGTTTTCGATATCAATACCAAATTTTTCACATAAACCACTAATTTCACTTACCGAGTTGCGTATAACGTAATATGCACAATATCTATGGATCTTATATTTATATTACCCATCAAAATGAACGACGAAATATACGTAGTAAATATAAAAATGCCAGATTGTGTTTAGATGGATTTATTATTTGAAGTTGTACCAGTATGCAAAGCTTAAATTTTATCCAGCTGCCATGGAAGTGCTCCTTCGTCCATGAAGTAATCAGCAAATATTGTGCGCATACATTTTGTCAGGTTTCCTGGTTGAGTATTATCGATTGGCAACCTATCTTCTAATCCATGAATTATTAAAGTGTCTTCGAATCGAAATCCATCTCTCTCCCGAACAAAATTATGTAATAGGCAGCATGTTTTTATTATATCGTCTGTCAGGTCTTCTCCAACATTGAGGGCTCGATGTAAGATCCGCCACTTATTGCTTAATATGCCAAAAGAACATTCTATATATCTTCGCGCTCTTGTTAATCGATAATTGAACACTTTCTTCTGAACAGTTAAAAAATTTCCTCCATAAGGTCGTAAAAGAAATGAGGATAGGCCAAACCCTTCGTCACCAATCAAAACGTACGGATCTGTTGTGTGACAGAGAATTTGATAAAGGGCGCTCAATTTTATTAGTTCGCAGCATTTGGTATAATCGTAGTGAAAATCGTAGAATCTGAGGATTTTCCAGGTGAACCAACATCAATATATAAAATTTTATAGTCAGAATCGCAAACAGCAAGCAGAATAACAGAGAAATAGTGTTTGTAATTAAAGTTGAAGGATCCACTATCTCTCGGTTTGATTACACGTATGTGTTTACCATCGATAGCCCCTATGCAATGAGGAAAATTTGCTCGTTGTTCGAAACCTTCTGCAACTTCCAGTAGAATATCTTTTGTGAGAACTGGAAAACATTTATCTTTCCAAGATCGCCATATCGCACCACATACTTCACGAATGATGTATGAAATAGTTGATAATCCAATTCGGTAATCGATGTGAAGATCATTCATAGTACATCCAGATGCAAGATACCTAAAGCAAAAAAATACTTATTGAGAAAATCACGTTTAATTATTATTTAACTTTATTACTTCCTATGTTACATTATTAATGTCGACTCTCTTTGTAGCTGCTTCGTACCAACGCAAATGGAAGAGTTTACGAGATTCGTATGCAAGGGAGAAGAAAGCGCAACAAAAAGAAATGAAATCAGGGTCAGGAGCAAAATTTCGTAAACAATACATCTTTTTTGAACAGTTAAAGTTTCTCGACATCTGTATGAGTTCAAAAACAACTAGTGACACAATTAATAGCGAAACAGAAGATAACGCAGATGACCCGGAGGAAATTATGCCTGAAACTGTTGGTCGTGAAAAAAATGATACAAAGAAAAGAACGAAAAGTATGAAAGATGTAGATGACGAATTTCTTGACATATTACGGGCAAAATATAAGCGAGACGTGGATACTGAAAATGATGACGATAGATTATTTCTTTTACCACTTCATAGTGATTTAAAGGCTGTTCCTGTGCATATGAAAGCGCAAGTCAAAAGCCAAATTTTGGGGATTCTATCTTCTGCGCGATATTCAAGTTTAGCGGTTCCACCAATTCCCCAATATACACAGTGGCACTACAATCAACCAGGACCATCATATGCACGTCATGAGTATAATGCACATGCTGCATTCTCATCACATGACTCTCAGACACCCCGTAGTGCAGCAGCAGAATACCGGACCGATACATCTTCAACACAAGAAAACAGCACATCTTCTAACAGTTCGAGTGCATTTTCTGAATCTTTTTCACCTATCGATGATACTATGTTCACCAACTAGAGTAAACAATATTCCACTACCATTATTTATCAATCTGTTTTTTAAGTGCCTTCAAATTTTGTTTGTTTGTATTTTCTTGTGTAATACATTGTTTTAATAAATATGTTTAGGGAATATGCATTCTTAGAATAAAATATTCACTAATTATATAGACTTCGAATTTAATTTAATCATGTCCTTACCTTAAAGTTAACGCAAGTCTCTCATTTGCTGGAATGGATTCTCTCATCGGTGTGTCCATTTTTTTAATATCATCGATTATTCCGCCTAGGAGTTCATCAAAAGACTTCCGTGACATACGAAAGTACTTAAAAAATTTATCTTCGTGTAGTAATAAATCTTCAAAGAGGGTGTGAAATAGCCCTTTACTAGCTCTCTCAAGAAGTAAAGGATGAGTCCAATACGCCCTGTTTCTCTTTCTTTGTCGTCGACGTTTCCTTCGGATTAGGACCATCGCCAAAAGCAAATCTTCTTCAATATCCATTAATACGAAAATACAAACGTACACAACTATCAATGTGTCTCGAATGAACCAATAAATACGAGTCTGTGGTGCTCCTAACGCGCGTCTGTCGCGCTACTAACGCGCGTCTGTGACGCTACTAACGCGCGTCTGTGGGGCCACTAACGAGCGTCTGTAGCGCTTCTAAAAGTGGCCCGTGTGAAGGGGCCCTTATACGAGATCCTGAGTGACGTGCAATCCGGATTGTAAGTTATTCAGTTTTCGCAACTAGACGGATAAATTTGTAGAGACACATTCCATTGGGGAAACTCTGCAAATTTACCCGTTACTAGATAGATTTGTAAAGAGACACATTCCAGAGGGGAAACTCTGCAAATTTAATGCGAATCAATTACCGGGATAATTTGTAAAGTAGAAAAGAGCTTTACAAATTAGCGCGAATCCGACTAGACGGATAAATTTGTAGAGACACATTCCAGAGGGGAAACTCTGCAAATTTACCCGTTACTAGTTTAAATTTGTAAAGAGAAACATTCCATTGGGGAAACACAAAACAAGTTACCGAAAACAATAAAATTAAACACATCATATTTTATTGTGTAGAGCCATCTGTGGGTGTCTGTCCCAGGCGCGACCCGTGGTAAAATAAAACTTTACGTTTTCACCACTCATTGCATAATTAAAATTATTTAGTGGGTGGCAACGTTACAGTACTTACTTAAAAAACATGCCTCGTATTATAGTAATTAATTATATGTTTTTTGTTTAGCTCACAAATACAAGAAGAAGAATATTTTGATATTGAAACTGATCCTACTCCTGAAATTGGCGCAAAATGGATGCTTGGCAGAAGGATTGTAGATGTCCAGTTCTTTCTTGAGCAAATTCAAAGCCTTGATAATCATCATCCAGCTTGTACTACAAGAAATTTGTCAATTGAAAACGAGCGGCGTTGTGGGTTACAGACAAATATTTACCTAAAATGTTCAATGTGCAGTGGCAAGTTTGAAATTTAAAGTATAGAAGGAGATGGTGACAGCATAAATTTTTCCGGGGTAGCTGGGGTTATGAAAATTGGGTCAAGTTATAGACATTTGCAGGAGATTACTAGCGCCTTAGATATTCCTACAATGTCCAAAACAACACATCAATAGTTCCATGATATAGTGTGTGACAGCATAGTAGTGGAAGCTTTGAAGGCAATGAAGGATGCAGCCATGGAAGAAATGGAACTTGCTATTTCGGAAGGAAATATTGACAATGATGGGGTCCCATTAGTTACTGTTGTATATGATGGTACTTGGTCAAAACGATCGTACAAAACAAACTACAATGCTTTATCCGGAGTTGCAACCATAATTGGTCTCAAAACTAAAAAAGTTTTATGGATAGAATCGGTTCCACAGAAACATCAATGTTTCAAAAATCATACAGGAAGCGCTAGCAGTATTGAACCTATTGGAATCGTAGAATCTTTTTTAAAAATTGAAGCTTTATATGGAATAAGATACGACCGATTTATTGCTGATAGTGATAGTAGCGTTTTTAAACGTTTACTAGAGGCACGACCATAGAGAATACCGAAATTACAAAAATAGAATGCAGAAACCATTTATTGAGTAATGTTTGCAAAAAATTGCGTGAATTATGTAAAAACAGAAAAGTTGCTTCATCGATGCTTACAAAAAAAATTGGGAGTAAACATTTTGAAACTATCTTTTCTGTGTGAAAATTTTACCACTCACGTTATTAATTTAATAGTGCAGTTTTTGCCCCAAGGCCGATCGGCTCGCAGAAAAACATTTACATTTACAGATTGGAATAAAACACTTTAACTTTTTTATACCACTATATTTAATTTGAGTTTCATGTTTGAAAATGACCAGTGAATGGTCGAAAATATAGTGGTATAAAAAAGTTAAAGTGTTTTATTCCAATCTACGATCAAGATGTACCACGAAGTAAACGCCGCCAACATTAAACATTTACATTTACATTCAATTTCAACGGAGAATATTCTCTCTCAAGTATCCTCTGTTCTCTTTTGTTTTCATCTTCCGTAGGCTACCTGTTTACGTGTTGTTAATCACCCTGATCGCCCCCTAGGTGTAGTGTACTTGTTTAATTCCTACTTCATTAATGTCCGGTTGCACCGTAAGTTAAGGAATCCTTAAATACTAAGGATTTCTTTAAAATGGCGGTTTGGTTTGCACCGTTACTTTAAGTAGCAATTTGGAGGTTAAGAATTTCTTAACTTTAAGCCGTCGGGTGTTTAAATTTTAAGTGTGTGCTAAGAAACGCATGAAATACACAACATTATAAAATATGCAATTTCACACACGTCATTCAACGTTACCTCACGTTTTATAAAGAATTAAAAATTATTCTTTATTTTGACTACGATCGTGATATTCCAGAAATCATTGAGCTCGAAATTCCACGTAGAATATATAACAGAACAAATTACTTCCATGATATGGATGACTTTAGTTTTTAACGGAGGTTCCGCTTATCCAAGCAAACAACATTGCATTAACTTTCATTAATTGGACATCATTTGAAGTTTAATTCAAATATGTAAATTTACATTGTTTACTCCTACACATAAAATAAATATATACATTTTTGCTAGGAACAACTCGTCGCCCATGAATCAAACACACATACACATGCTTGGAGTAAAAAATATCCATGAAATCGATGTCTTTGCTATGCATGGAATGAACTAAACCGTTTCCCAGAAAATTCCCTCAACTCTCCCCCAAAATATATTCAGGAAATATTAAATTTCCCTAGATTTCATGCAATATCTATGACCGTTACTCCCTTTGTCATTCCTTAGTTAAGGAACGCTTCAAGGGTCACGGTGCAAGCGAACCGACACTTAATACATCCTTAACTTTTTCTTAACTTAGCGCTCCCTTATCTTATGGGTTCCTTAACTTAAAGCGGTGCAACCGGGCCCAACTGTCTTATTATCGAAAATCATAATGGTGCAAAAAACTTGTGGAAGTTGCAATAAAAATATTAGTCCGAGACTTTCCATGATTAAATGCGATAAATGTAAAAGTTGGTTTCGTGTATCTTGCACTGATGATTCCTTTAGATTCAGCTACTACATGGATGAATACAAAAAGTATTTGTATACAATTTGTATTCCACCGATAGTAATTCCCTCGGAGACGGAGGATAATTCATTAGAGGTAACTATTTCTACGATTCTAAATCGACATTTCACTGATTTTAAGAACGAATTTATACTCAGTTTTAATACCGAAATTAAGAAACTAACCGATTAAATTAATAATGTCGAACGTGAAAATAGTCATTTAAAAAGTGAAATGGCACAAATGAAAATGAAAATTAATAACGGAACTGTGGACCATGGTAATATAATAAGCGAAATCGATGATCGTCGCCGAAGATCATTTAATGTACTTGTATACAATGTACCCGAATCAAATGGTAGCATTGAAGATAAAATTAAAAATGACTCTATTGTAATAAAGAAAATTCTTAAACCTAAAATGAAATTTGAACCTTAGAAAATAATACGGCTGGATAAAGCGTCAGATAAGCCTAAACCTCTCAAACTCATCTTTAACGACCAAGATTCAGCACTCGAAGTATTGAAATTAACTCGCTCAATGGAAACTGGCAATTTAATATTTTCAGACGATAATTCAACTCATGTATAAAAAGGTGCATTTAAAACGGCGGACAAAAAAAAGTTCTGAATACCTCTGCGGTGAAATATAATTGAAATTCGTTTCAGACACGCTTCCACGAGAAAATTATTTCGCGATTTTCATTCCGATCCATGTATAAGTTGAGTAAGTATTGCCCGTTCACCAATAATACACATTTAGTTACGTACATTTGCAATTTAAGCCTGACACAGATTTCGTACTTCGGCCTAGTGTCGTGAGATGTCGCAAGTGTACGGTAGCGCTGCCACAATGCGTAAAATGCAGAATTGGATTGCATTTAATATCCATCTTGTTCTATCATGTTCTAATAGTATGAAATAAACATTTTTATATTAGTGCACTTGGCGTCTTCTCTTTTATGTGTGTCGGAAATAAGTGCACCGGCGATTAAACGATCAGCCGTTATTGGTCTCCTAACTTGTGTCGCTTGTAGTGTGCGTGTGTGTGTGTGTGTGTGTGTGAAAATTATAACCCATAATATTAAATTAAATTGCACCCCCCTTGAATTTTAATGACATGAAAGTACAAAAATACCAACATTCCTTTCATCCAAATAATCCTCTATAATCCTTATCCCATAAGCCAGGTATATTGGTACCGGCCAATGGGTCGTACACGCCACATAAATATATGTTATAATCTGAACCCTAATTGCACTCAATACTATAATGCGATTTAATAGTAATCCGTTAATGTACTGCCATCAGAAATAAACACAAACATCATTAAAATATAATTAGACTTCGTCACAAAATAAATAAATCATAAACGGAAAATGTCACCTAAAATTTCGACAAATTAAGTTTATTATTGCGTATCAATAGAACCTATCTATTAATCAACAATATATTATTTCTAAATTAAGTTTATAATGTTTACTTCAATATCAAAAACGCATATAATAAATAGAATACAAAAAACATTTATATTTTTATTGTATTCTCTCTTGGGTCGTATACGACCCATTGGAAGAAAATGGGTTAATTTAGAAAAAATTAAGGTTTTAATATTAATAAAAAATAATAATAATCTGAAGCTAGATATATTGAATACCCTTAGTCATATATCTAACGGGTGGGGCAGAAGTCGCTACCATTTTGATTGCACGCCATCTGTGTTCTGTGACGTTTAGCTCAGTTTCGCTTTAACCATTGTGTTTGTGTAGACGTCAAAGTTTTATTATGGAGAAGTATACGCCACAAGAACGAGCAGAAATAGTGACAATATTTATTGAAAATAATCGTTCCATTATTACCACTCAGCGGAAATTGCGTCAAAAATATCCTAATCATCCAGTGCCTCACAAAACCACAATTTATCGTTTACATGCGAATTTTCAACAGTACGGTACGACAGCAGACAGGCATCGTTCTGGATGACAACGGACGTCTCGTAACGCTGAAATGTGGCTCTGGTGCGCGAAAGTGTTGCAGTCTCCAGAAACATCAAGTCGGAGAAGTGGTTCCCAGTTACACATATTTCTGCACGCAGTTTAAGGCGAATTTTGAAAACTGATTTAAAAATGTTCCCGTACAAAATTCAAATTAGTCCAAAAATTGCTACCGAGAGATCCTGATCAACGAGTTGAGTACAGTAATGTAATCCTAAGGCTGTCCGGTGAAATTGAAGATTTTTCGTCTAAATTGATAATGAGCGATGAAGCCTATTTTCTTCTCAGTGGCCATGTCAATAAGCAGAACAGTCGGTTTTGGGGAACACAGAATCCTCAATTATTTCATGAAACATCATTGTATCCACTAAAAACAACTGTAGGGTGTGGTATTCATGCTGGAAACATCATTAGTCCCTATTTTCTTGAAAATGACCAAGGTGTTGGAGTTACTGTTAATGCTGAAAGGTAGCAAGACATGATTCGAAATTTTCTTGTGCCTAAAATGGAAGAGCAAGGACTAGAGTACATATGGTTTTAGCAAGATAAGGCCACAGCACACACAGCTCGTTCAACAATTCAATTATTGAATGACGTTTTTCCACGAAGACTAATTTCGGGAAGTGGCGATTTAGCATGGCCAGTCATATCTCCGGATTTAACAGCACCAGACTTTTTCTCATGGGGTTTTTTAAAATCAAAAGTTTATGTGAATAAGCCCTAAACGATTCAACATCTTAAAGACAATATTCGTCACGAAATTGAAGAAATTCAGCCTGAGATGTTGCAGGATGTCATGAAAAATGCCTTAAAAAGGACCGAAAGTTGCATAGCAAATCGCGGTCACCATTTAGCCGATATAATTTTCCAATCATAACGAAAAAAAAATAAAGTTTTTATGAAAACCAAACTTACTTATCTTTTCCTTGAGCAAATTTATAGGCAATCAAAATGGTAGCGGGAGTTTTGCCCCACCTGTTATTACGAATTTTGAAACATACGCAAATAGAACAGCGGATTTGTTTGTGCAATTATATAGACGGTACCGAATGCCTGTTAGTAGCACAAAATTTTAATTCACGGATCGAAATTTATAGAAACATGTTTGCTTCCAATTGGAATGTTATCTGAGGAAGCCCAGGAAGCTACAAATAAAATTTATAATCGTATAAGGGAACACCATACAAGAAAAAACTCTCGAGTTAATACAATAAGGCTGGGTTGCATAAAACAGAAAATTATCTAGGATTTAAAAATCGTTAGATTATTTTTATCGTATGATTAAAAATCTGTTGTGTTGCATAAACGTTATTTTAGTACGGATTACGTAATCCTTGGATAGGCTGTGAACGAGCCACAACATAATTCGTTTGGCTAAACTGTCACGCGTTTTATGTATCTTAACCTCACATAAAAACATCATAATCATAGATAGTAACATATATATCAGCAAATCCATGAATTATGCGCCGATAGAGCGACCGGATTTTGAATCAAAAAAAAAAACAAGGAGCACACCTTTACAAGTCGATTCTTTCCTTATTTTGGATAATATAATAATAATATAAATATATATAATAAATATAATATAAATCCAGTAAGACTTAAGCTTACATTTACATATTAATATGTCAATGAATATGTCAATCAGTAATTATGGATAAACGTGCAAAGTGTAAAAATTTTACGGAGTGCGATAAGCAGAATTTGTTGAATATTATCGGCAAGTAAGTACAGTTTTTTGACAAACGTTTGGACAAATTACTAAAACAAAACTTAATGTAACTTGTAATAACTTTGATACTGTTTTAGATATCGCCTTATATTGGAAGATAAATCTTCCAATGTCAATATCATTGCGAGGAAGAATTTGGCTTGGCAACAAATTTGCCAAGAATTTTGTGCAGTATCAACAACCGGAAATAGAAGTATTCCGCAGCTGAAAATTTTCTATAAAAATTCCAAACAAAAATTAAGGAAGGAGGTTGCCGAATTGAATGTAGGTTTAATTAAGAAATACACAAAATTATATTATATATATTTTCCAATTTATATTATTATTAGAAAGAAAACTATTTATCCAAATTGGATTGGGGAGAAGAAGTGGATGAAAAAGAAATTAATATATTAAAGAAAATTGCAATTAATGACAAGGTAAGTTTGACAAGAAAAAAAAGATGTAAAGTAGGTACTACAATTTTGTTACGATAGGTAACTAATAACTTATGTTGGTATTTAAAATTAATTTGTATGACGTTATATTAAACCATTCCGAAATATACTACTACTACCTATTGTCTTACATTGGCTTGATTTATTGATATTTTAGAAGGAGATGGCAAAAACGGGAGGTGGACCTTACACCCCAGCATTAACGGAGTCGGGTGCAATGTTGCTAAACATGATTCAAAATCAAGTTGTTCCACTCGAAAATATTTTCGATGATGGTGCGGAATATCATGGTACAACAAACCACTCGTGGTTTAATTTTTAATAATTTATTTTTTTTATTAGATTCGGTGCAAGCCGAATTCCCCGAGAATATTACCGGTGAATGTATTTCCGATATGCCCATCGAAATCATAATAGAAAACGCTGCATCGACGTCAGCTATCCCAGAGGTGAATGAAACGAAAAGAAAAAAAAAGAAAAAAAGAGAGACCAACAGCGAGTCGTTGAAAAAAATGTATTTAAAAAAAAAATTCGTTTGGCTAACTACCAATTATTCGCCGCAAGGAAAGAACATGAAATAAATATGAAAATTAAAAAGATACAATTAGAAAAATTAATAAATAATGACAATTAGATATAATATGTTAGTTTGTATTCAAATCCAGTTAATCATAATACACGTATATTTAACATTTATCTTGCAAATACTGTGTTCACTAAAGCTCTTCTCCTGGCTGTACTAATATTAATCATATCATCATTTAAATCTGGAGGTATTAATTGCTCCTGAATAATATCTTCCAGCCCAGGACCAACATCGGGGACTTCATCTCGTAAGTTTATTGCAATATTGTGTAATACACAACAGGCTACAATAACAGATAAAGTGTTCTGTATAGATATTCTTATTCCCAACGATATACACGGAAAGCGTTTTTTTTAATACACCGAAACAACGCTCAATTGTATTTCTGGTTTTTATATGAGCTTGGTTGTAAGCTGCCTCGCTAACATTTCGTGGATTTAAAAATGGAGTAAGCAAATAATTTTTGCACAGATATCCGTTGTCACCAAGCAAATAGAAATTGTTGTAAATGCCTCTTTCCAAATCTACCCGTAAAGCACTATCGTTGAATATTGTACTATCATGCACAGATCCAGGCCACCTTGCAATAATGTTCATTATTCTTAACTCGGCATCGCATACAACTTGTGTATTTATGGAAAAATACCCTTTTCTATTCCGGAACATTTCTGCATTTTGTCCACCGGGAGATACAATTTTTACATGTGTGCAATCGACTGCACCTATGACCCCTGGAAACTCTGCAATTTCATAAAATTTGGTAGCAATCCTCTTCTTCTCTTCATCATTATTTGGCATACTTATATAACGGGGTTTCAGTGAGGCAATCTGCTGCGTTACCTTCCTAACAATTCTGGATACCGTAGATTTGTTCACATTGAAATTATCGCCAATCGTCATTTGAAAACTTCCTGTGGCATAATACCGCAATGTGATAAGAAGTTGAGTACGAGCATCTATCGAATGATTTCTTAAAGTGGACGGTGTTAAATTTGGACCAATCGTTTCTAATATATTATTCACTGGATTTTTTTCAAATCTAAATCGCATTTTAAAATCCACGTTGTCGTAAATATGAAATGCGTCAATACGTCTTCGAAACACTCTTCTTCTCCTTCTTGGATTTACCACAACTACATCAACACTGTCTAAACTAGATAACGAAGTATCAGACATGCTGAATATTAAATTGCAATTGAACTGTGTAAAAACTGTCAATATAATCTAACAGTTGACATTGATTACTTTTATCCCAGGATAAAAAAAAATAATCTGGGGATAATAGTTTTATGCAACAGAAATATGGCATTATCTTAGATAATACCAATGTAATCTGGAGACTATAATTATCTGACGATTATATTTATAACCTAACTTTCATGCAACCAAATTTTGATTTTATCTCAGGATTATAATAATTATCTTGGGATTAAAATTTTAATCCCCTTTTATGCAACCCAGCCTAAGAGATCATCTCTTAAATAATTCAGACCCCGTTATTTCTGCGAAGAGGACAACTAAAGTGATCGAAAAGAAAAAATTGCCATCCGATGCCCTAGAATTAATTGTGGTGGAAACAGATGTGAGAGGAATTTTGCATCGGAAAAGAGGACGACGAGGGATGCTAAATGTTTAATTTGAAAATCCAGGGCGAACAATTGTTTTAGTCAGTAAACTACGCTACTATTGAAAAATTGAATCGGCTATTGTGACGTTAATAATAATATATATTTGTACCTCTCCGAATTTCGATGGTATGAGTGGTCATATTATATATTTAGTACGATGTTTATGTAATATCTGTAAGTTAATAATATGTTTACAATGTTTCTATTTAATATTCAATTTGTTTTTAAATGTTTCTTGATGAATTAATATGAATTGTTTTTACAATGACTTTAATATGATAATGTATATTTTCATTAATTAAAAACTTTCAATATGTGTACCTGTAATTTTAAAATGTTTATCTTTTAATATTTGTTACGACTTGTGTAAACTGTAATGTAATGAAACCAAATAGAATTATTATTATTCCTATTATTCATTTTTAATTATTGCCTATTTTGAAATGTTTTTTTCTTTTTAGGTTTGTGTAAAACTGTAAATAAAAAACAATAAATTATTACTATTATTATTGAATTATAATAAAAATATACAATTAAAAATATATAATTAATGAGCAATATATTGCGCCAACATTTATATCCTCTTGAGAAAAAACACCTTGTCCAGGGAGGAACTGATAAGACGATAAGTGGTGTTCACAAAAGCATACATAGAGCGGTAGTCTGTTAAAAATAGGGAAAGCCCGAAAAAGATCCGGACTATAGATGTCGCCAGAGTCTAAAACATCAATATTCGTAAGTAGCACCATTGCTTAAATATATACAGTTAGACAACGCCTGTGTAAAATAGGGAAAGTCCGAAAAGGATGCGGACTATAGATGGCGCCAGAGTCTAAAGTATCATTTTTCGTAATTATCTAGTACGCTAGTAACCAGTAGGTGGCGCCAGAGTCTAAAACATCAATTTTCATAATTAGCTAGTACGCTAGTAACCAGTAGGTGGTAGTCGCAGCAGTTTGAAAACTGAAGGTCGCAATCTAAATGCCAAATGTCATTTATATTGTTTGGTAAACAACACGTGGTTCGGCTTTTGTCTATTTAATATATCTTCTATTGTGATTACTTTTTTATTAATAAAATCGTAATTTGAACGATATTAAAGAGCAATGTCAGGCAATAAGTGTCAGTTTCTAAATTGTAATAAAAACCGTAAAAAATTTCCTGGATTAAAAATGTTTCATTTCCCTGCTCACGATCATGATCGTTGCAAGAAATGGATCTTACATTGCGGTATGTACTTTATTTCAAAATTATGATAAAATATTCCTTTTGTATGTAATTAAATAATTATTCATCTAAATATAACAAAACCTCATTATACATTCCTCTCTAATAACCAAATTGGACTTAATTGACTGATACTGGAGGCGTTTACTTCGTGATACATTTTGAATTATAAGTGAAACACTTTCTCTGTTAATATCACATGATTTATTAATAGTGACTATAGTTTCAATCACGTACTGATAAAAAACTTTTAGTTTGATAATGATCAGTACGTGGTCGAAACTATAGTCACTATTAATAAATCGTGTGATATTAACAAAGAAAGTGTTTTATTTATAACAAATTTGACTTGATTAATGGTGAAATTGGGCTATATTTATTCATGTTGGTGTGATTAACCTTGTATTAAAATTATTTATCCCTAATAATTTTGTTTAAATTAAGTAAATATCAACAATACTGGCATAATAATGATGTAGAGAAAACGTGCAATATATAAAAGAATTAAAACTCTGTTAACATCAGGTTATATTTTTGAAGACTTTTGTTAATGTGTATGTTTCCAGTTAGTGTATGTTAAAATAAATAAACAATATCAACTAAACTGAAAACATTATATTTGTGTTGATGATAATTTATTTAAAAACTTTTATGTCTTAGCTTACTAGAATGTATTTTCAGCCGTAATACAACGAGTGATATGATTATTATTGATGATATTTTGGAGTAGAAACCGAGATGCAGATTCAACGAGTGCATAGCATGAGTTGAATGTGGTGCTTCGATTTCAATGTTATTAATCGTATGTTATTAATCGTTATATTTAGTGCAAGAAAGTCACATGATACATTTTCGACTAATTTGATTGGGTGGAAAAATAAAAACATATAAGAGGCTATTAAATCGATGATAGACAGTATCACCGCATGTTACTCGTAAATTGTTTACAAGTTATCAAGTAATCAAATTTAGTTGAAACATCAGTGTGACGTTTAAAATTTTCCTACCGATACATATCAAAAATTTAATAACGAGATTTTGTTTATCAAAATGAGTGATTGTATTCGATGGGGAGAGGCTACCGATGATGAAGTACGAGAATAAATTGATGGTAGAGTACTCATTTATTTTAACAAAATCATTATTTTGATGTTGTAAAAGTTATAAATGTCAAAGCTGACATTTATGATTTTTACGCCGAGAGCGAGGCATTTCTTTATAGGTATTGTAACATCCATTGTATTCTCTCCCCAAATATAACTCGTGCTATGATTAATCCTCGATGATAACACTCGTTAAAGCCATCAGAAAATTGTACTCGTGCCTTCAATTTTCATCGGCTTTAACTCGGTGCTATCAATGATGACAATCATAGCACTTGTTATATTACCCCCAAGAATATAACAAATATAATTTTATAATCTTGATGACAACTCACATATTGCAATGTTTTAATTTGTTTTATTTTATCCTATACTGTTATCATGCCAATAACTCCTTAGCAACGAGTAACGTTAAGGTACCTTTAAGAACACTAGTGCTGTTAAGAAATTCTTAGCAACACTAGTGTTGTTATATTATCTTAACGCAACTCGTTGCCTCTAGAGATATTGGTAAACAAACGTGACTTCGCTTTTTGACGGTTTTCATTAAACATTTTTCAAATAAAAAAAAATAGAAATAGGATAAAATAAACCGGGTTTCGACACACGTAACGTTATTTGCTTTTACATTACTCCTACGTCGCTCGTGTTTTCAAACTTTTCTCTCGTAATGTAAAAACCTTCATAACCTTACTTGTATCGTAAATTACTATTGTAGTTTTTTGCAGTAAAAAAACTCAGTAAACTGCTGGCACTGGGACTCTTTATTACTCGCAGTGTTTCTAGATGTCATACTTTTTCACCATTTCACTGTTAGAAACTGCATCCGAATGATTTGCTATGTCCATTTTGACGTTTCAAATTCTGACAGTTTTGTAATAAATTATCACCGCTGCTTTTGTTTTTATCATCGCAGCGATACACGTGCTGCTATGCATTTCCTTGCGTCTAGCTAAAAATACATTCTAGTAGGCCATGAGTTGTATTCTCAGTCAATGAGATGCAATGAAGGCCTCAGTACTTTAAAGCAGTAACCCAATAAAGTTTATACGAAGCTATTATTAACCAACATATTAAATTTATGCCTATTCTATATATTGCCATTGTTTATTTTAAGAGGACCAAAAATTTGAAATTACACCACTAGTAGAACATGAAGAATTTTATGTATTTTTTACAGGAAATGCAGCCTTGGCTACACTGTCGTCAAAAACACTGTGGACTAGGTATGTGTGTGAGGACCATTTTGATGTAAGTCAGTTTGTAAATACAAACAAGTTGCGGTTACGTCATGATGCTTTACCAGTGTCTTATGTCATTATAAAACCAAAAATATTATTTCCTAAAACCAGCACATCAATTGATCAATTAAATTCTGGTAAACATCTAGAAGTAAAAATGTCTACACAGACATATTCGAGGTGTACAGCAAAAAGCAAATCTTTTGAAACTCCATCTAAATTAATTGTAAATAGCGCCTCACAGTCACCATCAGTTAGTTCAAATATTAGTCCAAAAAGTCGCCAGTGGTTAGTTGACCTATCAGACTTGCCCACAACTCCTTCTAGAAGTGAAATAAATGAGTCAACACGCAAAAGGGCATTTGTACCTTCTGTTGAGGACACTCCAAAAAAAAAAAACTAAAACACATGCTACAAACAAGCAAAGTAACTTTACAGAACAAATATGTCCAGTTATCAAAATTAAGAGCCACAAATAAACGGTTAAAAAAATCAGCGTTGTGCGATCCATTATCTTCTTTTCAGTACCGATCGTCTGCGTCTAAAACATTAGTAAGAATGCAAGTTCATCATAAGCGCAATGCAAATTGGCATAAGAAGGAAAAAGAATTTGCTATTAGTTTATACTATAAATCACCTTCAGCTTATAAACATCTACTACGTCAAGGAATTGTTCTTCCAGCTGTATCAACAATAAGAACTTGGCTCGGCACATCTAAATTTAAAACAGGATTTAATGCACTCCTGTTTAATCAAATTAAAATCAAAGTTGATGCTATGCAAGATGATGAAAAAGTGTGTACTATATGTTTTGATGAAATGGCTCTGAAAAAATGTAAAGAATATTCCAAAGATATGGACTTCACAGAGGGTTGGGAAGATTTGGGCCAACTGGGGCGTTTCCAAAAATCTGCACAAGAAGCACTTGTGTTTATGGCACGAGGAATATACTCAAAATGGAAAATTCCTTTAGCTTATTTTGTTTCAGCCAGTGGTGTAAAGCACGATAATCTTAAGCTATTAATAGAACAAACCCTTAAAAAAGTGGGTTTGATTCCAAAAGCAGTAATATGTGATCAGGGTGCTAATAATCGTAGTGCTTTTAAGAATTTAGGTATTTCTGTTGATAAACCATTTTTTATTCATGAAGGCCAGAAAGTTTTTGCATTGTATGATACACCCCATCTTTTTAAAAGCATTCGTAATAACATGTTAAATGGTACATTTCTTTACAATAATAAAAAAATTTGTTTTGAGGACATCAAAAGAATATATGAAATTGATCAAAATGCTGCAGCAAGGGCGTTAATTAAAATAACACCAGCCCATTTAAACCCAAATTCATTTCAGAAACTCTGTAAAATTAGCTCTTCAAGTTTTAAGTAGAACAGTATCAGCAACTTTACGAACAGCTGTTGCTTGTGGCGATTTGGTTAGTGAAACGGCACTTGACACTGCTGAATTTGTTTCTGCAGTGGATAGGCTATTTGATTGTTTAAACAGCAGAACATTATATAATTAAAATCCACACCGTTGTGCACTATCTAACAGAAATCCAATAATTAAAGAAACTTTGTTGGCAAGCAAAGAAATTTTCCAGAATATTGTCAAAATTAACCATAAACAAAAAATAAGTCGTCCACCATGCTTTGATGGCATACTTTTAACAATAAATTCATTGCTTAGCATATTTGAAATGGAACAAATTAATGGAAAGGAGTACCTGTTAACATCACGTTTTAATCAAGATATAGTTGAAAACTTTTTTTCCATTATAAGACAGAGGGGAGGATACAATAGAAATCCAACTGTGCGTATATTTCGGACAAGTTTTAGGATTAATACAATAACTAGTTTAATGGCACCACCAGAACAAGCAAATTGTGAACCAGACGATGATATTGTTTTAAATATTTCAGATAGAGATACTTTTCCAATTGCAACCCCAAGTCACAAGAAAACATTTCTAAGTAAACTGAAACAGGAAGAAACAGACTCAGATTCCATTAGTATTCCATCATCAACATCTTCACATGAGATTAGTGAAAGAAGTGGCTTGGAGGAATGTTCTGTTGTATACTTTGCTGGCTATCTGGCAAAAAAGTGTATGGACAAATTTAAATGTATAGATTGTGAAAAACTTTTAATTGAGCCCCAGCATAAAATTTTAGACAATACAAACGAACTTCTTTTAATTTATAGAACATATGAAACTAAACTCGCTTCACAAATTGGTTTAAGGACGCCGACTGAAGGTATGGTTAAAATATGTGACAAAGGCCTTTCTAGGTTTCGTCAGTTATATCCAAAAGTACAGCATAAGATGAATTTAAAAAAACGTTTATTGAAGAAAATAATTCCTACAATAAATAAATATGTATCAAGTACCTACCAAATAAATGATACGAAGTGTGGAAAGCACCGACAGTTTATAATAGATTTATTAATTAAAGTAAATATCTATAAGATCTGCAAATGGGAGTTTCAAAAAACTTTTGAATCTAATAAACACAATACAAAATTAAATATTATGAAACATAAATAAATATATATGGGGAAAGTGAAAATTTGGTTTTAAATTTCCATACTATGGTGTGCTGGCAATTAAAAATATATGACAAATACAAGTTTGTGGTAATTGTAAATCTTAATGTTTATCTGGTTTATTTTAAATATGGTAGTTAGAGAAACCAATTATCCTGAATAGATTCTAATAAGGATAATGGGGAAAATGTAAGTCAATGTTAACAAAAGTAATTTTATTCAAATCATATCCACTCAATTTATTTATGCTTTGCATTTAGAAAATAGCCATATCATGAATAATAGTCAAGATTAGTCAATCAAACATTCATACAACTAAAACTCAATAATTCTCCATAATTCACAAATGTGCTGTGCAGTGTTAATACCACTTATTTAAAAGTAAAATCAATATAACATCTTGTTTAATGTCAATTACAAAATTGACAGAGGGGCCACCCTTCATTCTCACAAAATGTTAGTTCTCTTGAAGCTATAAATAATATAGTTTTAATTAAATATTATACTTTTAAAATTGATACAATGTGTGCCATAAAGTTTCTTGCAAAGGGGGTGTGTAACAATATATTAATACATTCTGGTTAATCTTATTTATCAAAATTATGTTTGAGGTCCTATGAAAAGTTTGCTTTGTTTATTGTTTTGAAGTTAAAATTTTGTTTTGTAAGTTTTAAATTTAAAACTGTTCTAGAAAGCATATGTATACGATTTCCTAATGTGGATAGATCGTACTGATGAGGATCAATGAATTCGAAACATGTGCTTTTATTGTTTTAATTATTTCTATGTATGTAAATGTTAATAAAAATATGCAAAACAAATACTTTCTTTTGTAGTTGTGTCGATTGCAGAGATGGCTGGCGGTGTGACCTATATATATATATATATATATATGTCACACCGCCAGCCATCTCTGCAATCGACCTACCTATCTGTACTGCTACCTCTGCTACCTCGACCATACCATGAGTCATCCCTCGAGCTATCAATGCAATATACATATATATGTATTCAAGCCTACATTCCATTCCTGCTGAAATTCAAATTTGAGGATGAGGAGTAACTTTTTATATACAAATAATTGATTGCATTTTTTTACAATTTTCATAACTTCATATTTACTTACAACTAATTATTCGAAAACGAAGTGATTGTACATTTGTAAATTTCACAAAAAATTAAGGTAAGCATTTTTAGTAAATAATAGAAATTATCTTTGAATTTTTTCACTAAAAATTATTCAAAGTTATCACAAGTTTACTTAAATATATAATAAAACTTTTACAATTACTTTTTTAAATACGACATAATTTCTAGGACATTTTCTTAATCGTGACAGAATCCAGGATGACAGTCTGGGGTCCGCCGGGGTAGTCCCAGTTTTTTATGTGTCGAGCATAAAATATTATTATGCCACTTCTTGTGGAATCCAAGTTATTTCAAAATTTGTATCAAGTTCATAAACAATACATAAATAGGTTAGCATCACTATTATGGATGTCTTGTGATATTTATGTGCAAGATGTATGCATGCTTGTATGTAAAGTATGAAAAAGTGTCCTCGTACATGTCCTCCTTTTTGATATTTGACCTGTACAAAGTGTCCTTCTTGTCCTTTTCGATATTTAAAGACTAATCTCTTACTTTTTTATGTAAAGAAATGCCAGGCATTAATTTAGGCGACAATTGCCTGTTTAAAGAAATTAGAAGACTGAATGTAAATTTTAATTCTGAAAAATGAATTCAATGGGAAAATCAACATATTCAGCCGATTATTAATGCAGCGGTTTTTCAATTGCTAATAACTTTTGGACAAGTGAGAAATCAAGATTAAATGTTGATACTCTCTCTGTAAAATTCAATAGGACGATTCAGATATTTAGAATATATTGGGCCCTATTTATGTTTTCGATCGAACGAATTGTTAGATGATACAGTGAGAAGAAATATGAATCCAATCGAAAAGTACTCATTTAATTAATAATTAATCGGCAATTAAGCATTAATCATATTATAGTGCATTTTATTGTTGCAATGAATAAAATGTTTCTTTTCATTTGTGTAAAAAAGTTGGTTACCCTAATGTTTACATATAAGAATTCCCGGTCCTCAAATCAGCCCAAATGAATAGAAAATTATACCAATTTTATATTTAAAATCAGATATCAGAAAAAAAGGTGATAAATATCAATTAATTACCTCCCAGACATTTATAGCATGGCATCCAATGACGTCAAAGCAGTTAAATGCGCTATCGATATCCAGGGGGCGATCGAAATTTCCTTGAATTTGTTGAAATAAAGAACACTTCCGTCTTTATTTTATCAAATGTGCATTTATCTGACATCTGCCGGAAACTTTAGAAATCAAATATTTACTTTCCCGTTCCTCCATAAGCGTTGTCTAACTGTATATATTTAAGCAATGGTAGCACTAGTACGCTAGTAACCAGTAGGTGGCATTCGCGGCAGTTTGGAAACTGAAGGTTACAATGCCAAATATCATTTACATTGTTTGGTAAACAACACGTGGTTCGGCTTTTATCTATTTAATATATCTTCTATTTTGATTACTTTTTTATTAATAAAGTCGTAATTTGAACGATATTAAAGAGCAATGTCGGGCAATAAGTTTCTAAATTGTAATAAAAACCGTAAAAAATTTCCCGAATTTCATTTCCCTGCTCACGATCATGATCGTTGCAAGAAATGGATCTTACATTGCGGTATGTACTTTATTTTAAAATTATAATAAAATATTCCTTCTGTATGTAATTAAACAATTATTCATCTAAATATAACGTAACCTCATTATACATTCCTCTCTAAGGGCCGTTTTACACACACAAGAATTCTCGCAGAAATGTATAATATATTGTATGAATAAAAAATATAAGTTTATTCGAGTGTAATACAGCAATTTTTACAAATTTTTTCTCGCGAGAATTCTCGCTAGAAAAATATTGAACATGTTCAAAAGAATGTAGAAAAGAATTTTTGACAGCAATAAAATTCCAACCAACCAGTCAAGTTAAACGTACACTGCTACGCATAATGTTGCGTCTGTTTGTGTGGAACGATTGTAGTGCAATCGCCCTACGGAATATTGATCAGCAACACGCGCGCGTACTGTGTTAAGTTGACTGGAAGACTAGGACGCGTTCGAATGCCGCCGTTTTCTATCGTCAACACCCGCCGCCTGTTTTATTGCCCACGCTGCTTGCCTTAACCTGCAAAACCAGTGCTGCGTTTTTCTGTTTGTGTGTAATTGTTATAAAATGTATTGGTCCAGGCAAGAGGTGGAAGTGCTGATCGAAGAGTACAAGAAACACCCCAATTTATATATGGTACAGAGTGAATTGTACAAAAACAGAAACCTTCGGCGAACCTCCCTCGAAAGCATTTTAAGTGTACTACACATGATAAAACCCGAGGTTACAATTCAAGAGATCCAACAAAAATTCATAAGCTTGAAACAGCATGCTGTTAAAGAAATGAAAAAATGGAAGAATTCTTTGAAAAGTGGGATTTCGGCAGAAGAGGTAAAATATTTGCAATTATAAATTATATTCATTAATATGCATTAAATTTAATTATATAGGTGTACCAGCCATCTTTATGGTACTACGCACAAATTGAATTTGTGCTAGACACAAGTGTGCCACGACAATCATTCGATTCGTTGCAGTTGGACAACGAAGATGAAGATGGCCAAGACGACACCCTAGACAACACTGTAAGCAAAATAATGTATTATATTTTATTAAAAATAGTTCTGGATCAAGTTAGTAGTTCACTTATCGTGCGAATAGAGCAAAATTGTATCGTATTTCATTAATTTTAATAATGTTAATCAAATTTATTGGTGCAAAGTATTCAATTTGTTTCTACATATTTAAGGAGATTGGTTCCACCAGTGTGGAATTTGAAGTAGAAGCAGATGGTTGCTTAACCCCGATTCCATCAGGCTCACAAGCCCGTACCCCCAGTAACCCACCACTTAAACGGAGGAGGAAGACATCCTCAATGTCAGAAGATATTCTTCTGGAATCGGTCAGTGGCAGTTTGGCAACTATATCTGCTGCCATCAGCCAAAATGTAAATCCCGCCCATAATGATAATGAGGCCCTAACAAATTACATTCTTAGTAAGTTAAATCGTATAGACGATGAAGACGTACGAGATGAAACGGAGGAGAAAATAATGTTATTACTGAATCAAGGTATAAAAAAATGTCGAAATAAATGAATATACAATGATAGTGGGTCCTTTTTTTACTTTTTCCTTAATTGTATTTAACATATTTCTTTAAACGTTGTGTGTCATTTGAAGGTAATGTAAAATGAGTGACGTTGTGTACTTATTCAATTTTTTTAAATTTAAATCACAACTGGTTTCGGCTTATGCCATCATCGGGCGAAATTGAAAGTTAACATTTGTTATGTATATTGTTTTTATACTAGTTCTGCAAGTTTTTCACGTGCACATAAGTCAAACCAGTTGCGATTTAAATAAATAAAGAATTTTGAAGCAAGTACAAAACCTCGCTCATATTCCTTTACAGTTAAATTAAATAATAAAACAGAGAAAATAAAGATTTATTACATTTTATTCACAATAAAAAAAAAATCATAGAATTGGTTTAATTTTTTGTTGTTTTTATTTTAATAATTACCCCGGTTTATAGCATCTTCTTGCCAAGGTACATTCCCAATGTCAGAGAGAAAATAGTTTTTTAAATCATCTCGTATTAATTTTGCAGAGTTTTGAGAATTTTGGCCGCATTGTCGGGCAATATGTTTTAAATTATCAGCATTGCATTCAGGTTCAGATGCACTAATATTTTGTGTTTCCGGTGTCAAAAATTGTGCAAAGCAATACATGCCAACGTAATAATTTCTGCTTTGTTCACTGACAAATGAATAGGATTAAGGAGTACACGAAACCTATTAGCAAGTTTGCCGAATGCACTCTCCACCATACGCCGAGCTCTCGACAGCCGATAATTAAAAATTCTATCGTCATGTGTTGCATTCCGTAGTGGGTAGGGTTTCATTAGATTATCCAACAACGGAAATGCATCATCTGCGATAAAGAAATATGGTACAGGTCTTAATCTTCCCGGTAGTGCACATGGAGCTGGAATTTCTAATTTATCTGCCTTCAGAGCTTGTGACAAACTACATTGCTCCCACACTCCTCCATCACTAATTCGACCATTCACACCAACGTTAACATAAATAAATCTGTAATTTGCATCAACTAAGCCCAGAAGAACGATGCTATTTGTCCCTTTATAATTATAATAGTAAGACCCTGCAGAAATTGGGGCTGCAAATATTATATGCCTGCCATCTAGGGCACCAAGACAATGTGGAATATTCCATTTTTCCTCGTAATTTCTTGCAATCTTTAACCATTGCTCAAGATCAGGCGCCTAAAAATCAGTAATGTGTACTCTACAAACAAATATTTTCATTATCATACCTTCAATTGAGTTGCTTTCAATGCATTATAAATGGCTTGACACACTTCTGGTATTATCAAAGAAATAGTGCTCTCATGCACTCTCGTAGAGTACATTAGTGATCGGAAGGATTCTCCTGTTGCAAGGAACCGTAATGTGATATCTAACCTTTAAGTATACATATAAAAAAGAAATGTAGGTTTTTTTGTATCTTTTAAAATAAGTGCATAACAAATAATTACATTTACATACCTGTACTTGGCAGTAATAGTACCTCGCATCAACGTGTCCTGTTTTTTAATGTCATTCTCAATCAAATTTAAGAGAATTTCAAATTGCCTGTCATCCATAGGTAAATAATTTTTGTATGCGCTAGGCTGTTCCAATAATAACTCATTATTTAACATACTTAAAACACCACGATTTTCATCTCTCCTTGCTAACCATTTTTGCATCCAACATGCTCGTTTCTTCTGCTTATGTCTCATTCTTCTTTTTTTACTGTAATACACTGCTAGAGCACCTATCACAGCAGCAGTTGCTGATGGCAGTAAGTTGTTTGTCTTTAAAATTGTATTCGACATATCAACAGCTGATTTGTAACGTTATTCTGTGTTTGTAAGTAAACATAATTTATAGGTTATTTTGGTTAGTGCGCGTGCGCATGATCGTAAGTTCCACAATAATTCTTTGTTGTGTAATACAGGAAAAAATATTTGTATTTATAAAATTCTTGCGAAACTTTTATTTAAAATTCTCTAATAAATTTCTGCGAGAATTCTTGTGTGTGTAAAACGGCCCTAATAACCAAATTAGACTTAATTGACTGACACTGGAGGCGTTTACTTCGTGAAACATTTTGAATTATGAATAAAACACTTTCTCTGTTAATATCACACGATTCATTAATAGCGACTATAGTTTCGATCATTACTGATAAAAAAAAAATGTTTGATAATGATCAGTACGTGATCGAAACTATAGTCACTATTAATAAATCGTGTGATATTAACAAAAAAAGTGTTTTATTTATAAGAAATTCGACTTGATTAATGGTGAAATTGGGCTAATTAATATTTATTCATGTTGATGTGATTAATCTTGTATTCAAATTATTTATCCCAAATAATTTTGTTTAAATTAACTAAATATCAACAATACTGGCATAACAACGATGTAGAGAAAACGTGCAATATATAAAAGAATTAAAACTCTGTTAACATCTGGTCATATTTTTTAAAATACTTTTCTTAATGTGTATGTTTCCAGTTAGTGTATGTTGAAATAAATAAACAATATCAACTAAACTGAAAACATTATATTTGTGTTGATGATAATTTATTTAAAAACTTTTGTCATAGCTTACTAGAATGTATTTTCAGCCGTAATACAATGAGTGATATGATATTTTGGAGTAGAAACCGAGATGCAGATTCAACGAGTGCATAGCACGAGTTGAATGTGGTGCTTCGGTTTCAATGTTATTAATTGTACCACCAGTTATATTTAATGCAAGAAAGTCACATGATACATTTTCGACCAATTTGATTGGGTGAAAAAACAAAAACATATAAGAGGCTATTAAATCGATGATAGACAGTCTCACCGCATGTTACTCCTAAATTGTTTACAAGTTATCAAGTCATCAAATTTAGTTGAAACATCAGTGTGGCGTTTAAAATTTTCCCACCGATACATATCAAAAATTTAATAACGAGAATTTGTTTATCAAAATAAGTGATTGCATTCGTTGGGGAGAGGCTACGGATGATGAAGTACGAGAATAAATTGACGGTAGAGTACTCATATATTTTAACGAAATCATTATTTTAATGTTGTCAAAATTATAAATGTCAAAGCTGACATTTATGATTTTTAAGCCGAGAGCGAGGCATTTCTTTATAGGTATTGTAACATTAATTGTATTCTCTCCCCAAATATAACTCGTGCTATGATTAATCCTCGATGATGCCACTCGTTAAAGCCATCAGAAAATATCGTGCCTTCAATTTTTATCGGCTTTAACTCGGTGCTTTCAATGATGATAATCATAGCACTTGTTATATTACCCCCAAGAATATAACAAATAGAATTTTATAATCTTGATGACAACTTACATATTGCAATGTTTTAATTCGTTTTGTAGTTTCTTGCAGCAAAAAACTCAGTAAACTGCTGGCACTGGGACTCTTTATTACTCGCAGTGTTTCTAGATGTCATACTTTTTCACCATTTCACTGTTAGAAACTGCATCCGAATGATTTGCTACGTCCATTTTGACGTTTAAAATTATGAGTTTCGCAATAAATTATCACCGCTACTTTTGTTTTTTATCATCGCGGCGATACACGTGCTGCTATGCATTTCCTTGCGTCTGGCTAAAAATACATTCTAGTAGGCCATGAGTTGTATTCTCAGTCAATGAGATGAAATGAAGGCCTCAGTACTTTAAAGCAGTAACCCAATAAAGTTTATACGAAGCTATTATTAACCAACATATTAAATTTATGCCTATTCTATATATTGCCATTGTTTATTTTAAGAGGACCAAAAATTTGAAATTACACCACTAGTAGAACATGAAGAATTTTATGTATTTTTTACAGGAAATGCAGCCTTGGCTACACTGTCGTCAAAAACACTGTGGACTAGGTATGTGTGTGAGGACCATTTTGATGTAAGTCAGTTTGTAAATACAAACAAGTTGCGGTTACGTCATGATGCTTTACCAGTGTCTTATGTCATTATAAAACCAAAAATATTATTTCCTAAAACCAGCACATCAATTGATCAATTAAATTCTGGTAAACATCTAGAAGTAAAAATGTCTACACAGACATATTCGAGGTGTACAGCAAAAAGCAAATCTTTTGAAACTCCATCTAAATTAATTGTAAATAGCGCCTCACAGTCACCATCAGTTAGTTCAAATATTAGTCCAAAAAGTCGCCAGTGGTTAGTTGACCTATCAGACTTGCCCACAACTCCTTCTAGAAGTGAAATAAATGAGTCAACACGCAAAAGGGCATTTGTACCTTCTGTTGAGGACACTCCAAAAAAAAAAAACTAAAACACATGCTACAAACAAGCAAAGTAACTTTACAGAACAAATATGTCCAGTTATCAAAATTAAGAGCCACAAATAAACGGTTAAAAAAATCAGCGTTGTGCGATCCATTATCTTCTTTTCAGTACCGATCGTCTGCGTCTAAAACATTAGTAAGAATGCAAGTTCATCATAAGCGCAATGCAAATTGGCATAAGAAGGAAAAAGAATTTGCTATTAGTTTATACTATAAATCACCTTCAGCTTATAAACATCTACTACGTCAAGGAATTGTTCTTCCAGCTGTATCAACAATAAGAACTTGGCTCGACACATCTAAATTTAAAACAGGATTTAATGCACTCCTGTTTAATCAAATTAAAATCAAAGTTGATGCTATGCAAGATGATGAAAAAGTGTGTACTATATGTTTTGATGAAATGGCTCTGAAAAAATGTAAAGAATATTCCAAAGATATGGACTTCACAGAGGGTTGGGAAGATTTGGGCCAACTGGGGCGTTTCCAAAAATCTGCACAAGAAGCACTTGTGGTTATGGCACGAGGAATATACTCAAAATGGAAAATTCCTTTAGCTTATTTTGTTTTAGCCAGTGGTGTAAAGCACGATAATCTTAAGCTATTAATAGAACAAACACTTACTGAAGTTAAAAAGGTGGGTTTGATTCCAGAAACAGTAATATGTAATTAGGGTGCTACTAATGGTGTGCTTTTAAGAATTTGGGTATTTCTGTTGATATACCATTTTTTATTCATGAAGGCCAGAAAGTTTTTGCATTGTATGATACACCCCATCTTTTTAAAAGCATTCGTAATAACATGTTAAATGGTACATTTCTTTACAATAATAAAAAAAATTGTTTTGAGGACATCAAAAGAATATATGAAATTGATCAAAATGTTACAGCAATGGCGTTAATTAAAATAACACCAACCCATTGAAACCCAAATTCATTTCAGAAACTCTGTAAAATTAGCTCTTCAAGTTTTAAGTAGAACAGTATCAGCAACTTTACGAACAGCTGTTGCTTGTGGCGATTTGGTTAGTGAAACGGCATTTGACACTGCTGATTTTGTTTCTTCAGTGGATAGGCTATTTGATTGTTTAAACAGCAGAACATGATACCTATAATTCAAATCCACACCGTTGTGCACTATCTAACAGAAATCCAATAATTAAAGAAACTTTGTTGGCAAGCAATGAAATTTTCCAGAATATTGTCAAAATTAACCATAAACAAAAAATAAGTCGTCCACCATGCTTTGATGGCATACTTTAAACCAGTGATGGGGAAACTACGGCCCGCGGGCCAAGTACGACCCGCATAAAAACTACCTGCGGCGATATTCAAAACACAATAGTATTCTGGACAAATCCATCCGACCTAAACAGATGACTCATCTTCGCTCGAAACTACCAGACACTCTCGCAGGTAGGTATAAATACAAGCGAGGCCGCCCGAAGATCAGTTAGTTAGCGACTTAGTCAGTCATCTGCAACGACCCGCTGTGACTCGAGTAATTGTTTGTGTAATCCCCCAAACTCCCAGTGCCTCAACAAACTCCCGCGTAAGAGCATTAGTTAGCAGTAAGCTTTCGTCAATTGCGTTTCTGTGTGTTGTTGTCCGTAGTAGGTAACGTCTAAAATGGATCTTAAAAAAAGAAAAGTGGATTCAGAATGTCGAGTTTTTAAAGAAGAATGGACGTGGAAATATTTCTTTACTTTATTTAAAGAGAAACCTGTGTGCTTACTTTGCAATACAACTGTTGCAGTTTTAAAAGAATATAACTGTGGCGGCTCAAGCAGCCCCACAGGCCACCCCACGCCGACGCCACTGGAACCGCGCACGGCACTGCGCGCCCTTACTACCACGCGCGACGCCCGCGCGGCCCTTCCAACTTGCGTGACGCGCGCACACCCCCACCCCGGCCAAAGCGGCCAAAAAGGGTATAAAACCCCAAACGCCAGGACAAGAAGACAGACAGCAGAGTGATCTTGAACCTGCTCTCTCCTCTGGCCTACAGCGTGATATTGAACCTGCTCGCCTTAGCTCTCCTCGACCCGCAGCGCGATACGAGCCTGCACCAGCGAAACCCAACTCCATCCCCCGTAGTGCGACACGAGCCTACACGACCCCGGAAGCCGCCTATGAAATGCCCCTGGAGGACCACCCCAGCCGCTGCCCGCCGACTACACCGAAATGTATGCAGAGAGTTCCTCCGACGTCCGAAGCTCCCAGTCATCGTTTCCCCGCTGAAGGCGACCCCCGTGAAACCACAGCCTACCTCGCGATCGACGAGGCCACGCCACGGATCCCCCAAGAAACCACTGGTCTACCCACGCTCACCGAAGAAGAGGCCACCCGTACGACGCCACTGCACGCCGCCTCCCAGAGCCGTCTCTCCGCTCCCGCCGTCGCCGACCGAGCAGTTACGCCGCCAACTCGCCCCCCTCGGACGCAAGGCCCCCCGGCTTGCATCCTATCGACTCACCGCCATCGACCTCCCGCCTAGGAGGACCTACCACGGCGTCCCCGGAAGGTGCACCTGACAGACCCCCGCCGTTTCCCCGTCCGAACCAACCGTAGGAGGGAGACAAGTCAATCGACACCCCGGCTCACGACCTAGGTTATCTTGTATCTTGTGTGAATAGCGAATAAATACTTAAAACTGGAGATTAAAACTTGTCAATTCAACGACAAGCCCGTAAACCCCCCAAATAACATTCAACGCCATTTCAAGAGCAAACATGAAAACCACTCCTACTCATCGTTAAGTGAAGAGGTGAAAAAAATTAAATCGAAAGATTTAATAAAAAATTTATCAAGTCAACAACAATTATTTCAGAGAGCTAATCATTCTCAAAGATGCGCTACGAAAGCCAGTTATGTGTCGGCTTATAATATTGCTAAATCTAATAAAGCAATTTCAGATGGTGAATCTATAAAGCAATGCATGATAGATGTGTGCGATATTATGTGCCCTGACAAGAAAAAGGATTTTCAGTCACTGTCTCTCTCAAGAAGAACAATCACCGAGAGAATTGAAAATAGTGATAAAAATCTAATTTCACAACTGACTACAAAAACTCAAAAATTTATTTTTTATTCAATTACCATTGATGAAAGTACAGATATCAGCGATACTGCGCAGTTACTCATTTTTGTAAGAGGAATCAACGCCTACTTTGAAATTACAGAAGAACTTGCAGGGCTGCAGTCAATGAAAGGAACAACGACTGGTGCCGATATATTTTGTGAATTTGAAAATTGCATCGATAAACTTCGTTTACCTATTGACAAGCTATGTAATGTAACTACAGATGGATCAAGGATTTGTTGGGAAATTTAATTCTAAGTATCCGGAAAATGATGTTGTTTTTTTGCATTGCCTTATACATCAGGATGCTCTCTGTAAATCGGCTTTAGATATTGACCATATACTTAATATTGTTGTAAAATTAGTAAATATGATTCGTTCCAGAGGATTATTACATCGCCAGTTTCAACAGTTTTTGGAGTCCGTACATGCTGAGCATTCCGATATCCTGTATTATTCAAAAGTTCGTTGGTTAAGTGCTGGAAAAGTATTTGAAAGAATTTGGGATTTAAAAGACGATATTGTGAATTTTCTTCTTGATAAAGACATTTATAATCAATTTGACGTCTTAGAAAACGAAACGTGGCTTTCTGATTTCGCTTTTTTCACAGACCTCCTCGTACACATGAATAAACTTAATCTCAAATTGCAAGGAAAAAAACAGTTTCTTCACGATATTTGGCAATACCTGAAAAGTTTCAAATTACAGTTATTATTATTTGCTAATCAGATCTCTAAATCTGATTTTTCTCATTTTCCAAGAATACAATCTTTAAAATTCACTATATCAAACAATAAGATTAAAAAATACGAAATTAATTTGAGAAAACTATCTACAGAATTTGAAAGGAGATTTCAGGACTTTAGAAAAATGGAACCAGAGTTTAGTATTTTTGCGACCCCATTCAATGTTAATTACGAAGAAGTTGATGCAAAATTTCAACTTGAGTTAATAGAACTGAACTGTAATACTCTCCTGAAACAAACTTTTCATACAGTACCATTACTAGAATTTTATAAAAATTTAAGTCCAGATAATTTCCCAAATCTAATTACTCATGCAATGAAGATAATGACAATGTTCGGCTCATCTTATATATGCGAACAAATCTTTTCAACAATGAAGCTTAGGAAAACTTCTTTAAGGAACAGAATTACAGATGAGCACCTTTCATCAGTTTTAAGAATTTCTGCTTCGCAAATGGAACCGGACTATGATGAAATTTTGATAAAACAGTCTCAATTTCATTTTTCTCATGCGCCATCAACCAGTAATGACACCAGAAAATAAAGTGATAATACTTCACATCAAGAACTACACTAAATTCATTTTATATTTTGTGCTTATAATTTTGTTACCTTTTGCTTCTTTACTATTAAAATAATAAGTGTATGTAATAATATATGTATATGTTTATAGAACACATAAATTAGTTAACGATTAAGCATTATTCTTTGGCCCGCTGCGATTGTCTAGTTATTACAAATGGCCCGTCTTAAAAAAAAGTTTCCCCACTCTGCCGTAGAGCATACCTTGATATGGTGCCCAGGACTAAAGGAAGAGCGAAAACGTCTGGCAGCAGCCCTAGGTTGCATAGTAACTACCGACGCTCTAGTCGCCGCGATGCTCGAGTCAGAGAAAAGTGGACAGCTGTGGCTCAGTTTGCGGAAACCGTCATAACCCGGAAGGAAAAGCGGATCATCGAGGACAATCAACCACCGCCAGTCGACCCAGGCCGCTCGATTAAACAAAAAAGGGTGAAATAGCACTGTAAGGGTACATATGTTATATATGTTATATTTGTCTTATATGTTATTTGTATTATATAGGTTACTTATGCTATATATGTTACATATCTTGTATGCCGTACACACCAAAAAGGCGCAGAACTACTATGGTGAAGAAAATTATAGAGGGGTGACAATCATGAACACGGGATATAAAATAATGATGATAATGGTTAAAAACAGAACCACCCCTCCCTCTTGTCCTTTCGGACGGAGCAGCACCGTCCACCGAGACCGCATAAATATCACTTCCAAAATGTGCAAACATGTGTGTGAGGTTGCAGATAGGACTAGCTGATGATTCGCAATAACGATGAAACGCGTACTAGTCTTCTGCTCTCCCATATGTTTGCACATTTTTCAAAAAATACAACTCAAGAATTATCCTTTTCGCAATTCCATATTTTCAAAGTTATCCCACCCTCACTATATACCGGGTGGACCATTTAATGTGTTTTCAGGAAATATCTTCGAAACAAGAAACTTAAAAAAAAATGACCCAAACAAAAAATGATTGTATTGAAGGGGGCCATAACATAATTTTGTTTTTTTCATAGATAGCGCTGTTGTCGCTAAATCGAGGTCAACTTAGTTTTTTTTAAATGGAAACCCCTACTTTTTATTACAGAATCAGAGTCCTTGTTAAAAAATAAGAAGAATTCACTCAGCTAACTTTTTCGTCAGAGTGATAGATGGCGCTGTAATCGCGAAAAGAAATTGTTGCATTTGTACGCTTGCGTATTCGGAGTTCGCGCGCATGTGTGTGTGTCAAAACATGACGACGGCCGTATTTCCATGAATTACAATTTTAAATTGAAAAATAGCTGGAAATAGCTGGAAATAGCTGGATTTTGATGCTTTCTTTGACTGAACAAAAGAAAATTTAGTTTGGTAATCAGTCGGTCTTCTGCATTGACGGGGAAAACGTTAAAATGGTACGGTATACTATCGCGGAAAAGGTCGACATGATTTTCGTGTATGGTGAAGCTAGACGCAATGCACTTGATGCGTGTGGCTTGTACGCGGAGAGGTATCCTGATCGAGAGCATCCGAGTCACATGACTTTTCTTCGGATCGTCAACTCATTTGTGGATACTGGCAGCCTAAAACGAACCAGACATCGAAGACGCACCGTAACCCAGGAAAATGCCGAAGTTGATATTTTAGCTGCAGTTGCAGTCAAACTCAACATAAGTTCTCGTCAACTGGCCCGGAGTTCAGGCATCTCCAAAACGAGTGTTCTGCGAGTTCTTCATCGGCATAAATTTCATCCTTACCACGTATCGTTGCATCAAGAACTTCATGGCGACGACTTCCAACATCGAGTGCAGTTCTGCAATTGGGCTCAGCAGCAAATACGCAACAACCGGAACTTCGTTTCCATGATTTTATTCTCGAATGAAGCAAGTTTCACGAATCGTGGCCAAATCAACCGACATAACATGCATTATTGGGCGGAGGAGAATCCACATTGGATCCGACAACTGGACCATCAACGACCATGGAGCGTCAACGTTTGGTGCGGAGTTCTGGGAGATCACGTCATTGGCCCGTACTTCATCGACGGAAATCTGAATGCTGAAAAATACGGTGAAATTCTGACGGCTCATCTTCCTGCTTTACTCGAAGACGTCCCTCTGCTGACCCGATTGAGACTGTGGTATCAGCACGATGGCTGCCCTGCACATTTTTCCCGTGTCGTCCGAGATATTTTGAACCGCCAATTTCCGAACAAGTGGATTGGTCGTGGAGGTCCGGTGCCTTGGCCGGCACGTTCGCCGGACTTTTTCCTGTGGGAATTGCTGAAGGACAGATGCTATGCCGACATACCGACGACGCCTGATAACATGGAGGAGCGTATTCGCAATGCTTGTGCGAACATCAACAGAGACACCCTACGAGAAGTTCAGAGATCGTTTCAAACAAGGATCGCAAAATGTCTCGAGATGAACGGCCATCATTTTGAGCACCTGCTCTAGAGATGATTTCAAGCAAGTTAAACACAAGTGCGCGTGTACACACACTTCGACCCAATCGACTTCTTCTAACCTCCCATTTCTTTTCAGCTTCCTACAAATTACGCTCCAGCCGGACATCGACAACATCAAGCTGCAGAGCGACATGGGGCTGCCAAAGCTGTCAGCAGCGCTCACACTGAGCCCAGAATATAAAAAGCAAAATTGAAGTTATTTGTTTAATTTGAAATTATTATAAATTTTGAAATATCAACTTGGAAATGGATCAAAATTATTTATTTTGTATTTCCAAGTCGGTCGATCATACAATTACACTCTTGAATAAAATGCTAGTTAAGTTTACGTCACATTCATATCCTTTACAAAAATAATAACAAAATAATGTAACGAACATTATTGGTGATTTTAGACGCGCATGTTCGCGGGTGCGCATACACACACACGCGCACACACATATAATGTCAATTTGAAAACTTTCATTGCGAAAGAAAATAAATTGCGAATATCTCTGAAAATAAAGGAGTTAGAAAAGCGCAATTTGGTACTAATGTGATACAGGTAGGGGGAACTAGAACCACTATATTTTGGTTATGGACCCCTTGGGCCCCATTCACCCTAACCCCAAAATTTTAAATAGCATCACTCCTTTTGTGATCCCTTAAATAAACGTTTTTTTCGAGTAGTATTCACCAGTACAAAAATGTTTTTAAAATTTAATACAGGGCCAAACAAAAAGTATAATTAAAATAAAATAATATGGCACCACATTAAACATACATGTGCAGCAAGTGCAAATAAAGATAACATGAAAAACATGTAATTGCCGAAAGCGATGCCATCTTAAATTCAACTTTCGATCAAAGTTTTCCAAAAGAATATGTTATTATATTTTATCAAAATTTCGCAATGACACATTGGCACATTCTGTAAAGAGGACATTTTAATTATGCACTTTGGCGCAATGCAATTTGAAAAGTACGGTAGCATGCAGTGCGAGTTGATTAGGCAATCAATGAGACAACTTGCCAGGTTAACCTTAAAATTGCGAGATCTTAATGGTTATAATAAATAGTTGTCTGATTTTTTATTGCCAGACAATTTTGACATAATAATACAAGCCGTTAAATCGACGATATGTATAACGTATCAAAGTAGTCATTATAGACCAGAATTCGAAACGCCTTCATTAGCCTTAAAAATATTATAGGTTATGCAATTAAAAAGTGCATTGCAATTAAACGGGGTATATGTTTAAGAGCGAGTAATATCAAGGGAAACGATGTAGCAAGGTGTTTTTTTTTAATTTAATGGATCTCGAATGGAATATACATATTTCTTCTAATGCATTGGCTACTATGTACAATAGAAAAATTAATGGTTGCCAACTTCTACCACTGACCAGTGATCTAATAAAATTAAGCAAACTTATTGTTAATTATATTGTGAAATTTCGAAATGAGTTGTCAAAATTTCCAGCATTGGAATTGTGGAATATGCTAGCTACGTTAACATTAAGCAAAATTATATTGTTCAATAAAAGAAGATCAGGAGAAGCAGCGCGTAAAGCATTACAATTCAAAACCAAAGTGGTCTGAGCAATGTACCGAAGAACTGAAGAAATCTTTAACAGATTTTGAAAAAAAAATAGCCAATCAATTGACAATTGTTGAAATGAAAGCCAAGCGTGGTAGGAAAGTTCCTGTACTTCTTACTGAAAATATAAATTTATCTATCGATATATCAGTTGAAACACGACAATGCCTAAAAATTTCACAGGACAACCCATACGTTTTTGCACGAACAGGAAATAATACTACAACAAATTTCCGGTTAGAAACTTTGGAAAAAATATTTTTTTTTTATATTTCGATAGCTAATGTCTTTACAATGAGCTGTTAGAATCTCATTAGCATATTTATAGCCTCTTGACTGGGGACCAGTCGAGGGCGGAGCGGACGAGGGTTGACAGTTTCACCTGGCGTGTGAATAGAACGCTACCTGGGGCATGTTGCTTTAGTTGTTCAACAAGTTTATTCGACATCTGAGTCAGTTGTGCTTGAAATTTTAAGGCAGCTACACGCGTGTCCAATAAAAATAAAATATCAAGTGGTAAAAAAATGCGGGAAGTTTGGTGTATCTCGGCCAGGCCGACCGGCAAAACGTAAGAGATTTCACGGTAATCAGCATACCAATGAAAATGATATTGATTTCGCCAGTATCTCGGCTGCGAAATTAGCTAACAACGACCTCGATGTAAGAACCGATCCGTCCTCTAGCTATTGTCTTCTCCAATTCACCCTGGTGTTTTCAACGCTGCAGCAGATTTTGAAGTGCAAGACTTGCAATGGTGACATCAATTTTCAAAAATATTGGAGCGCGTGGATTGGGTTTTAAAATCTCCGTGCAGACCCGTGCGGTGAAGTTTTAATTAATTCATGCTCCATGATTGATACTTTTTGGACACTGAGGGAGAAACTCCGAGTCCGAACTGCGAGCCGAGCAGTCGTCCTCAGAGATCCGCTTTTCGATTCTGAATTTAGTTTCAAAACCGCGAACTAGTTTTTACTGGCCCGACCCCGGCTTACCAGTATTAATATCGCTATACCCTTACCTGCCCCACGCCTAGTCGTGTTCGGTGCAGGGAGAGTTATTAATAACCTCCCGCAACTCGGTGAAAGCCTGGCCAGTGCTAAGGTGCCTTCGTAATTGTTTATTAAAAATTGTTTAGATATACATTTGTATATATTACAGAGAGGTGAACGCCGGCGCAGTTAGTGCGTGTAATATACTGCACTGACCGCGGCCGGTCGGAACGAGAAACGTCTTAAGCCGGCCACTCACGTTCCGGTAGACCTGTGAGGTAGACCTGTACAGGTACACCTGTGCAGGTATATCGCAACGTGTGTGTGAGCAAACCTGTGCGGTTCAAAGGACCTGTGCAGGCGACCGGAGCAGTATTGAAAATCGATTCGGTCGACCTGCGCCAGACTGCTGTCGTACGTTGGACCGGAATGTGTGTGCCGACAGGCGTGTACAGGTCTCAGATCTCTATCAAATTTTGTGCTGCATGCACGTGTTTGTACATAGATTCTGTTATAAAATGGCGTTAAGTACTGAAGAGCAACGTAGAGTAATAGCCGAGTTTATAGAACTTTATAAATTTGAGCCCTGTCTATGGCGAATTAAGAGCAAAGAATACCACGATCGTGGAAAAAGGGAGGCTGCTTATTGAAAATTGCTAGAAAAGCTGAAAGAAATAGACCATACAGCCAATAAAGATGCAGTCTTTAAAAAAATTAATAATTTACGAAGCAACGTTAGAAAAGAAAAGAAGAAGTATGACGATTCTATTAAGTCTGGAGCATCGGCTGACGAAGTGTACCATCCGAAGCTGTGATACTGCCATTTATTTGACTTTCTTGGTGACCAAGAAACGCCAAGAACTTCCGTATCGAACTTGGATCCAGATGAGGAAGATTTCTCTCAGGTAAGTTAATAAAAGATGTAGCAGTTTTTATGTATTTACTATATATTTTAGCACATGTTTACTTTATTTAGTAAGAAAATAAACAATTTAATTAATAAAATCATTTTGCCATGGTACTTTGCCCTCGCCACAAAAGTAGTGCATAAAATTTTCTCTAACGTTTTTTGCGGTAGCATTGATGTTTCCCGGGTTTCGTTGCTCTAAATTTTCCATGTTAGAGTTTTGTGAATCGTATCCATCGGTGATGACGGTTCCTTCAACAGTATTTTCTTGGTGAACGCATCTTTGTGGAGCATAAGATGTTGGTGAATGTTGGATGAGAAAATTGTGCAACACAACTGCTGCCATTACTATTTTAATAATATTCACAGGCTCTACATTAATTTGAGTATGAAATATACGAAATCTCGAAGCCGATATTCCAAACGCATTTTCGACTATACGCCTTGCACGAGACAATCTGTAGTTAAATTTTTTTTTTTTCTTGTGAATTCAAGTCTCCTTGTCGAAAGGGTTTCATCATATCAGTGCGTAAAGCAAAAGCGTCGTCTGCGACAAAAACATACGGAAGATTTCTACCGCTTTCTTTGACCAGTTCTGCGCTTGGAATATTTAATTCACCTCTATTTAACACTTCAAAAAATTTTGTGTTTTGGAGGACACCACCGTCTGAAATTCTTCCATTGGTTCCAAAATCCGCTAAAATAAATTGATATTTGGCATTTACAATTCCCAAAAGAACCATACTGTGCCGGCCTTTATAATTGAAAAATTCAGATCCACTACCAGCTGGTGGAATAATATCAATGTGTTTACCGTCGATTGCGCCCAAACAGTGTGGAAAGTTCCATAGTTCTTCAAATTGTTGTGCTATTTCTTTCCATTCGTCTTGGCTGTTGGGAAACTGAAAAAAATAACAATGAATTAATAATTTTTAACAACCCATTTTAATGTTTTATTGTTTCAGATTGGGTCAATACAAGAAACTCAAAATTCGCATGTTGCCGATGCCCCGGATTCTCCATCCCGCCAAGGACCGTCTACAACAGACAACGCCGGTCCGTTAACAGAAAATAAAAATATTCCATGTTCCTCACGAAAAAGTACCACTGGTACTTCGAAAGCCAGACCAGGCAAACGAAACCAAGATTCTTTGACCAATGATGTTTTGACGACTGTGCAAGAACACTTCAAGCGTCCTCATATACAAGACGACCGTTTTGATATTTTTGGAAAAAGTGTTGCCATAAAACTTAGGGAAGTGGACAAAAGACAAAGCCTAATTGCAGAAAAATTAATTAACGATGTTATATTCGAGGCCGAACTTGGTAACCTTACACTACAACATACATGCCTTAACATGCAGGAAACATCTGACGCAAGAATTCGTAATGTGCAGCAATATCAGCCAGCTATGTTTTCACGCCACTCAGTTCCGTGTCCCTCATCACATTCCTCCAGTTCTAGCCTTATTATGACCCCTGCTCCAAGTCCAAGTGCAAATTATATGCAGTACAACCAATCAGAAATAGCACAACTTCAGCCTAACCCACAACACACTTTTCAGCATTCTCAATCCCAGCAGTTCTCTCCGACCAGTCCCCCACAACATGGTTCTCGATTTCAAGAAAACCAACAACCTTCTGAAAATGTAGTGCTTTTGGAGTCTAGCAAAGGAGATGCTGCTACTTATCTTACAAACTTTAGAAGTAACATTTAATATTATTACAACTATGATTATCAGACATCGGAAAACATGCATTATGCATATTTGCATATGCATTTGCATATTTTGCCCATTTTTACGGATAGTGCATATCATTGGCGATTTACGTTTATTGTGCATATTTTCGTGGAATTTTACCAAATTGGAGGGTTTATTACAGTCTATTGTGCGTTGAAAGTTTTATGGAGGCTGCACATAATGAATTCTTCAAATTTTAAGGAGTAAAATCTGAGATGAATAATCTTTGCAGAATAAATGTGTCATTCCATTGGCTGCAGAGAGGGGTAACTATTTTAAAAGGAAAATATTTCGATACTTCTATCACATCACCACCGTCGGTCGCCGGTCTCAATATTTCTTATATTAGTGAATCACGTATATAGGTTTTACAAAATGCCTCCTATAAAACAGACGCGCGGGATTTTAATTAAATCGTGGATATCTGATTTTCCCGGAGAATTTACCACGGATGGACAAGTGGTTTATTGTGTAAAGTGCGAAAAAAACATTAACTGTGAAAAGAGATTCCAAATTGTGCAACACGTGAAAACAACTGGACACATTCGATAGAAAAATATGAACAATTTAAAGCCCAAGCAGACATTAATTCCACATGCTTTAGCTTCAAAACCTACCACCAGTTTACCAATGGAGTTGTGTGAATGGTTAATCTCCAACAATATCCCATTCCATAAATTGGACAATCCCCATTTCGTAAATTTTCTGCAAAGAAAATGTTGCAAAGAAGGAGAAGTTCAACCAAGTGAGTCAACGGTGCGAAAATCCTGCTTAAACCCCTATTACGAGACGATATAATGGAAGAAATCCGTGCAGCTATTGGCCAGAATTACGTATGGATTTCTGCGGATGAAACAACAGATGCATGTGGAAGATACGTCGCCAATCTACTAATTATTACACTTAATTGCGTGTAAAAATCTGGACACCGTGGATCATGCATCTATGTCTCGTTTCATCAATACTGCGCTTTCCGAATTTAATAAGGACATTGCAAACAAAGTGTTAATGTTTATTTCTGATGCGGCCCCATACATGGTTAAAGCTGGTAAATGTTTAAAAGTGTTTTATCCTAACATGATACATGTAACTTGTATTGCACATGGTCTTCATCGAGTCGCGGAACAAATCCGAAGTAATTACAATGTCAATAATTTGATATCAACTATTAAAAAAGTATTTATAAAAGCACCTTCTAGGGTTAGCTTATATAAAAGATTGTACCCGAATTTAGCGTTACCACCACAGCCCATAATAACACGTTGGGGAACTTGGATTGATGCAGCTGTTTTTTATGCTAATCATTTCGAATCAATTGCGAGTGTGGTGCTAAGTTTAGAGGATGATTCTTCTGCTATTGTAAGTGCCAAAGAACTTTGTGATTTGAGTTCTCTTAGAAAAGAATTGGCCTTAATAAATACCCACTTCTCATTTTTGCCTGAAGCTATAAAATATTTCGAAACACGCGGCTTGTCACTATACGATAGTATTAGAAAAATTTCTGAAATACAATAGTACATTATTATACAAGTTTAATAAGAGGGTATATTGTGGCACGAGTGGGATTGGAGCACGACTCGCGAAGCGAGGAGTGCTCCAATATAACGAGTGCCTCACAATGCCTCTTATTAAACAAGTATAATATACTATTTTTTCTACTTTGGTTTTAGTTAAGAAATTATTTCTAAAATAAAATATATACTTAAACTTCGTGAGTTTTATCTTTTAACATTTGGCAGCACTAAAAACATTTAATCTTTTCGAACGAATTTAATATTTGACATACGTATTTCTACGGCGATTTCAATAGTTAATTTTAAAACATATTAAATCAAGAATATTACTTACACACCTCCAAAACTAAGGGAGGTTGCCAAGGGTGCGATAAACAAACTATTTCCACGTAAGTTGTAACCAATTTAAGCTTATAAAATAATGCAACGCCTAAATTATAATCGAAATTTAAGGTTATGTTTACATTTGTTTCTCGTTCCTCGTGTCAGGCATTGATCGACGCTAATTAAAAATCCACATCGAATTAACACACCGACTCAAGCGGCTCTTTTTCGCCGCGAATGAAACATGCATTATACTCTCGCTGTTTCTTCCGTGATATTCGTTTTGCAAACAAAGTAATACGTATAATAAATTAGATAGAAATAGATTTCCTCTGTGTATGTTGTGTTGCCTAAACGTCGTCATAAAGAGCCAAGTGAATTCATGCGCCCGGCAATTGTCACCGAGTTCCCACATTTTCCACGCGGGTAAAAAGTGAACAATATGACGCTTCCGTTTTCTTTAACCTTAGTGGTACTGGTGTTGAACTCCACAATATGCATTCGAACATATGTAGTGTGTAACGCATTGGACGGTTCCAATTATCCTATGAATTAACGGCAATTTTACATTTTGATGTCGACATATGTCACGTTTAAGTACTGCCAATCGCAACAACTAAAATGTTACCACAAATAGTTTAATAATGAGCAAAACTGTAAAATAAAAAATCTCATTATTAAACTATTTTTGATATAACAAAAGGTCGATTGTTAAACCAAAGTAGAAAAAATAAATTAGCTCATGTTCCAAAAAGCGTTTCTGTGAAAATAATTGAAAAATTTGAAAATGTACTTAAAAAGAACCCAGATTTCGATACATTATGTAAAATTAATAATCATATCAATGGAACTATTGTCGAAAATCCGGACATCCCCTTACACATTTTACCATTATATAAATATTGTCCCGTCATATCTGTTGATGTTGAACGCACATTTTCAGCACACAAATTAATCTTGTCTGATAAGCGTCATAGATTCACTCCAGAAAATTTAGAAAAATATATAATAGCCTATTGCTACAAAAATTATTCATGTTTATAGTTGCATCTTTTTCAATCTGTCTGTTTCTAAATATATTATGTGTGAAAAATAAATCATTATAAACTGTATATTGACTCGTGACTTTTTTAATGCTATTTTACCATTCATTTTTTTCCACAGCGATTCCCTTAAAAAAGTAAACTTTGGATCGTGCATATGTTTATTTAATAGCGCATATATTCACTGTTTAAAGTGCATATGATAGTGCATATTTTTTACATTTTATAGTGCATATTTTCCGATGTCTGATGATTATGAATAAATACGTATTGCTGAATAATACTTTTTTGGCTTATTAGCTTACCTTTAAGTATCTTTCATAAAGAGCTTTGTACAAAGCAGCACATGTTTCAGGAATTATTTTCCCAAGACCTTGAGGGGAAATAATTGCAGAGTATTTCATGTCTTCATAACTTCTTCCTGTGGCTAGGAATCTTAAAGTTACACTTAATCTCTGATGAGGTGAAATGCAATTTCTCATTACTGTATCCTTTGTAATAAACGGACCAACCATAGAAAGTAATTTGAAGTAAGTTTCCTTGTCCATTCGTAGATAGTTTTGGAAATCCTTGGGTTCAAATTTCAACTCGTTCAATAAATTAACATGACTGTAACTTTTTCGCTTTAGTAACCAATCTTTGCACCATTTTTCCCGTTTTTTTTGGGTTTCGCACGTTTATTTATAACTAATAAGAGGCCCTGAACTGCCAATGCGTCGTCATATTTCGATGCCATCATCAAACTAAATAAAATCTAGAATTTCACCTTAGCGTGTGTGGACTTTTCAGGTTTTCGGTATACCTGCACAGTTTCCCCTGCACAGTTTCACCTGCACAGGTCTACCGGAACGTGAGTGGCCGGCATTATGCTTCGTGTCTACCTGGGCCAGCACGGGGTCGGAGTGCGTCTTACACGCTTGCTAAAACAGCGAACTGTGGCTTTGCCATCCTTTCTGGACATTCTCGATAAAAAAGGAATTGCTGGAGGATCTACAGTAAGCAGCCGGGTACCCCCTCGGGGGGTACGCGCGGTACCGTTTAACGGCAAGCAGACCTGGGGGCAGCAAACTCAGCTCTTCCTTTCCTCCTTTTCCTACACTGCCGGGCGGCCACCCATCCACCCACCGATCGGGCCCGCCTGTGCTTCACACCATTTCGGCCACTATCAGCCTTTTTAGAGCATTCCAAGCTCAATTCCCCTTAAAAAACGCTCTCAAACGCGATAATCATGCCGTGGAGGGTAACAAACATGCGTTTCGTTAACACCAAGGTCACCGACACCGCCTCAAAAATGGAGACCGACGCGCACTCCAACGCGTCTGCCGAAGATGACGACCGATCACGCTCACGATCACGCGAAGCGACAGAATATCAACTGCCGAATTCCCCCGTCAACGACGCGCCCGAAGCGCCATCCGCAGGCCCCGTCGTCGCCGCTCTCAAAAACAGCTAGCGGATCTAGCCGCGGAACATCTCGCGACCACCCGCAGCTTTCAAGCGACTATCAATGGTCCGACAGTAAACAATCAGTCAGATTTCGCTGATTTCCCGCCGCTGAAACCGGTAGACGCGCCCTGGGTCGAGATCCTCCCGAAGGGCTATTATAAAGCGCTCCGCAAGGCTAAAATCAACGCGGAAAACAACTCTGCCGCGAAAGACAAGGCGCCGGCAGCGCCTCTCCGTTGCTCGTCTAAAAAGAGGGCCGCGAGTTCAGACGACAAAGTCGATCAACCGGCAAAGAAACAGCCGAACGGACCCATAAATTCAGCACTCTGAGTCCGAACTGCGAGCTGAGCAGTCGTCCTTAGAGTACTCCGATCGTCTACTCTGAAGTTTTTCAGAACCACGAACGAATTTTTACTGGCCCGTCCGCGGCTTACCAGTATTAATTTCGCAACACCCTTACCTGCCCCACGCCTAGTCTTGTTCGGTGACATTGAGCGCTAGAAATAGCCTTTCTGCCCGCAACTCGAACGAAAGCCTGGCCAGTGCTAAGGAGCCTTCCTAACCGTTTACTAATATTCGTTTAGATATACATTTGTGTATTTTTCAGAGAGGTGAACGCCGCCGCAGTTAGTGCTGTAAGGAAATTATTTCGTTACTTCTATACTCAAATTTATTAATAGCAATTTTAAACTATCACCCTAGGCAACCGAATGAACTATCCGACCTTTACTTTTAAAGTTGGAGTGGGGGCGCGTGAAGATTAAGAAGAGGAATAATTAGGACGACGGGCGTGACCCGCTCTCTCTTCTTCGGTGCTGGTTCTAAGGTGCAGAGCACGCAGCACGTTGGTGTTGGCCCGGGGTCGTTTTGTCCTGTTGGTTTTGGTATGTAGAGTAATTGTAATTATCTAATTGGGTGATCGGTCGCGTATTAGCCGTTTTTGAGTGTACATGGTTACAATTTCGCCGAGAAGGTAATTTGAGGCGTAGATTGCAGTCGGCCATTTGGGTATTGTATCCCGCGCGGTTATTTTTTTGAGTGTTGATAACGGGCGGTCATTATAGGGAGCGGATGCAAGAGCATCCACTCAGTATTTAGGCGGTGTCTGGTGGCGAATTCGGCCTGCGTTGAGGCAATTTGGCGTAGTGCAACCAGACGCATTTTTTTGGGGGCCGCTCGGAAATTGGTGTAACCACGCGGTGTGCACAGGTTTTTTTGTGAGGTCGGCGGCTGCAATCCGCGTAGTAAGGCATACGCGTACCGAGGCATAGATCGTGTTAGATTAGATAATTTCAATTACGCCATTCGTGTAATTAACTTCATTGTTTTGCTAACGAGTCATATTTTTTTGGTCTGTCTTTTTCTTTCTTTACTTTCCTAGTGCGTGAGCTCCCTTCCGGATAATTTTTTTTGCATTTGAATTGTATAACCAGTCAATTACTTGAAACTTTGTTAAATTTTACTTGAATCTTGAATTTTGAAATCGTTACCACTCTTGGTCACACTATTATCACAGAGGGCTGAAATATTACTGTTTGCATGTAACTCTTGCTGGACCCGGGAAGAGGCTAAGAAGAACTTAGGGAATAGGACCGAGGGGAAGCCAAGCTACAGAGGGCACGTCCCACCGCAGCAGCCCCGTCAATACCAACACACGACTGGAGGCGTAGGAAGCGGAGCAAGACATGCAGCTGGACGGCCTTACCACCAACCCCGTACCCGGTCCGCCAGTAGCCAGCCAGGGCCAGACAAGGGCGCAAAGACAATAGCTTGCCATTTATAAGTGTGCTAAGTATTCGCCTTTTCTTTTCATTAAATTGATTGTGTTAATTACCAATTTACTGTACTTCTTTTCCCTCGCCTCAAAAGCAAATACCATTAAGCAGCCACTGTTCTTTGTTTCTTTGTGTACGTTTTTCTGCCGTTCTCTTACGGTTGGCGCCCATAACCGACTATCAACGAACCACGCCCGCCGAAACAATCTGAGCAGCTGATCCCACCAAATTGTGAACAAAAAGTGTTACAGTGCGTGTACTATACTGCACTGACCGCGGCCGGTCGGAACGAGAAACGTCTCCTGCTTCGTGTCTGCCTGGGCCGGCACGTGGTTGGAGTGCGTCTTGCACGCTTGCTATAACAGCGAACTGTAGCTTTGCCATCCTTTCTGGACATTCCCGATAAAAAGGGAATTGCTAGAGGATCTACAGTAAGCAGACGGGTGCCCCTTCGGGGGTACGCGCGGTTCCGTTTAACGGCAAGCAGACCTGGGGGCAGTAAACTCAGGTCTACCCTTCCTCCTTTTCCTACACTGCCGGGCGGACACCCACCCACCCTCCGATCGGGACCGCCTGTGCTTCATCCGTTTCGGACATTATCAGCCACTTAGAACATACTCAGCTCACGTCCCTAATTAAAAAGCATAAATTCATTTCATCAAGCTCAATCATGCCCAAAGCGCGGGCAGTCATGCGGGAATGCAAATCCCAACCCGTCAGCACCGTAGCTGAAACCATGGAGACCGACGCGCACTCCATCGCGTCCGATGATGAAAATGACGGCGCCACCAACGCGACGGACATTTATGCTAGCGACGGCGCCACCTTTCATGCGGCGTCTTTTGAACTACCGAGTTCCCCCAAAATCGACACGCCCCCAGCGCCACGCGAAATCACTGTTCAATTTATGCAACAGCAGATGAACGAACTTATCGCCGGTCAACAAGCCGCAGCCCGCGATTTTCAGCGCACAATCAGAGGTCTACACGAGACCATTGCTACCCTTACCGCCGAGTTACGATCACTTCGTGCCGCCACGAACGCCCCCACAATTCCCGCTGTACCATCACCGTCGATGATTACAGAAATCGCCACCCCGTCGCCGGTACCCCACGCTCAAAGTCACGCGGACATCGCGGATTTCCCCCCGCTAAAATCAATCGACGCGCCGTGGATCGAAGGCCACTACAAAGCCCTTCGCCAGGCAAAAGCCGCCGCCGAAAACGCCCCCGCGAAAACCGCATCCGACATCCCTCCGCGTTCTTCCTCAAAGAAGAGGGCCGCGAGTCAGGACGATAAAATCAACCAGCCCGCGAAAAAGCAATCCGCTGCCGCCGCTTCCGCTCCCGGCCCTTCCGGCCAACAAAATAATAACGCACCTTCCGGTGCCGCGCCCAGGGCCTCACCCACAGCGTCCCAACCCGCTAACGACACGCCGGCGTTTAAAAAACCACCGCCAATAATTCTCCACACAAAGTCCAACTGGACCACCTATTCTAAAAGATTCACCGCCGCCGGTATCACCATCCTTCGCTCGCTACCGATCCGCGACGGTATTCAAATGCACACCGCGACTCCCACCGATTTCCGCAAACTCACCGCGCTTCTCGACAAAGACAAACTCCCGTACCATACGTATCAGTTAGACGAGGACAAAACCCTCAAGGCGGTCCTAAGGCCAGTCCCTGTGGAGATTTCCACCGAGGAAATCGAAGCAGAGCTGAAAGATCTAAATATCCCGGTAGTCGCGATCCACCGCATGAGCGGCCGCCACGGACCTTTTGAAATGGTCTACGTTCAATTAACTAAAAACGACGAAGGAAGAAACATTTTCAACCTCAAACACCTCGCGGGCCTATCCCTTAGGGTAGAGCCAAAGCATAAGTCCCCTGGCGGTAATCAATGCCACCGATGCCAGCGGTTAGGTCACTCACAAAATAATTGTAAAGCTTCCTTCGTCTGCGTCAAATGCGCCGGCAATCATAGTTCCGCGGAATGCAATATTCCAGCCAATTCGACAGTTACTTGCGCGAATTGCAACGGGCCGCACGTGGCCAGCTTCAGGGGATGCGTCGCGTTCGCAAAATATCTCCCCAAACCGGCGCCTTCAGCGACTGAAAATTCGAAATCATACGTCAATAATTCACCGAGAATTAACGGAGTTTCTCACGCCAATTCCGTCAATAAAAATATCACCGTCGCGCAAACGGCCACCGCAGCCCATCAGGCTCCAAGCCCCGCCCCTCAGGCCCCTCCCACAAATAAGCGCCAGACAGCTCCACTGTCCGCAGACACGCTCGGTCTACTCGGCGAGACTATCGCGAAAATGATGTCCGCTATGTCCTCGGAAACGGACAAACAAATCATCGCGACGGCGTTTTCAAAAACTCTGCACCAGCTGGTCGCAGCCTAAAAACTTCTTCTTTTTCTTTTTTTTTTGTCTTATGGATTATACAACAACAACAGAAACTCCGATTGAATTTGTTCGCATTGCCTTCTGGAATGCGAGGGGACTTAACGAAAAATTCGAAGAGTTAGAGTATTTCGTCCACGAGCACGATATTCATATCATGCTAGTGAACGAAACTCGTCTCAGACCTAATCGTGAACCCAAAATTCAAGGTTTCTCGCAATACCATTCACACAGACCCAATAGTACCGGTGGCGGCACCGCTGTTTATATTGATAACGCAATTGATCATTCGCACCTCCCGATCGCGGGGCTAGTAAACTTAGAAGCAAGCGCAGTAATTATCAATACGTCCGAAGGTCCGCTTAAAATCGCGTCGGCTTACCAACCGCCTCAAAAACTCATCCTCGAGGATGATTTTAAAATCATAATTTGCGATGACATGCCAACAATTCTGGCAGGCGATTTAAATGCTAAAAGCACGGTTTGGAACAGTAGAATCACGAATAGAAACGGCAGGTTACTACACGCCTTTCTAGACAACGCGCCAAATAACATCCGCACGGCGGCACCAGAATGTCCAACCTTCATTCCTTCAAATGAAAACCATCGGCCAGATATTATAGATATTGCACTAATTAGCAATCTTCATGTTGAAATCGATATTTACACGCAAAATGATCTGAATTCTGATCACAACCCAGTTATTCTGGACGTTGCGATGGGAAACCAGATTCCAACGCGCACCATAAAACCACCGATTGGGTTCTATTTAAAAAGAAGGTTGACTCGGGAATCGGTCCTCTGTTTAATATCAAAACCGAAGCGGATCTAAACGACGCCGTTAATCATCTTACCTCTGTGATAATCGCCGCGGCAGACGAGGCCACGTCTAGTCAAATCACGTCGCAAAAAGAGCCCCTTTTTCTACCCGAGCAAGTCATGTCTCAAATTAAAGCTAAAAGAACTGCCCGCCGTCGGTGGCAGACCACTCGAAATCCGGGATATCGCCGCGAAATTAACAGCCTCGCCACGTCGGTAAGAGACAAAATCCGCGTTCTCCGTCAAGAACGTTGGGCGCGCAAAATTGACTTCATGCATGAATCACAGAAGAAATTCTGGGCCGTTGCGAAGATCCTTAAACGCAAACCGCACGGTAACGCCGCGATTCATAGCCCTCGGGGGCTCGCCTACACAGCTAGCGATAAAGCTGAAGCGTTCGCTGACTCTTTTGAGCAGCAGTTCACCCTTAACCCCTCGCACGACAACGACTTCACGCAGGAAGTCGAAAACACCGTTAACGCTTTTCTCGCCACCGCCGACGGACAACCGACAATAATTCCGGCCACTAAAGCCGAGCTCGACGCGGAAATTAAATCGCTAAAACCTAAAAAGGCCCCGGGTTACGACGGTATATCCAACGCGATGGTAAAAAACCTCGGTCGCAAAAGAGGGCCGCGAGTTCAGACGACAAAATCGATCAACCGGCAAAGAAACAGCCGAACAAACCCATAAATTCCGTCACGTCCGCTTCCGGCCACCAACATTCCCAAGCTCATCAGGAATCGACGGTTCATTCCATGACCATCCTCTCGACATCGAGCATCAGACCAGTCAAGTCGCTCTTCCGTCCGGTTTTCTTATCCGAAATTTTTAAATTTCGAAACTTCGAAGTAATTTTCACTGGCCCTCACGGCTTACCAGTTTAAATTGCCGTCACCCTTGCCTGCATTACTCCTAGTCTTGCTCGGTGACAGTTGGATTTTTAATTCAACTGCTCGCAGCTCGAACGAAAGTCTGATCAGAGTCAAGGTGCCATCTACTAATTAACAGTATTCCCTTTCAGTTTGATCTTCTGGTGAACATTCACACAGTTAGTACGTGTATTATACTGTTTTGACTGGGTGCGATCGGAACGAGAAACGGTCTCTTGGCATTGCACCGCGCTGAGAGCCGTCTTGCACGCCTGCAATTACAGGCAATCCTTCGATATCACGGATTTCCCTATAAAACGGGAACGCCGTGTAATCCTGGAGGCGCACCCGAATACGTCCCCGCAAGGGGATCGTAGTGTCGGTTCCGTATACGGCAAACCCAAAGTTCCAGGGGATCCCATCCCTTAGAACTACCTTTCCTCTCAATCCCCACGTTTATTGCATTGCTTAATTCAATTTCGATCACTATCAGCCAAACAGCATTCTCAGCTAAAATTCACTATTAACTTCACCGGCGAGCCATTGCGTCGCAATGGCTTCGCCAGACCCATCTTTGCCTGCCACTATGGAGGCATTACTAGACATCGATCTTACGATCGCGAATTTAGTCACTGTTGACTCCCTCAAAATTGAGAATGCCAACTTGCGCACTCAACTTGCCCTCCAAAATGCTCAACTCGAAGAGCTTAGAGCAACCATCCAAATCCTCCAGCCTCTGTGCACCCCCACACCGATGGAATTCACTCCTGAACCCCCAAAATCCAACTACTTCCATCCCCCAACACCCGACGCCCCTGACAACGATGGATTTGTCAAAGTAAGGGCTAAAAAGAAGTCGAAATCCGCTCGCACGCACTCCGATTCTGACTCAGACATCGAGTCAACAAAAAAAATCAGGGTTAACACCCAAGCCACGAGCCCGGCCTCGACATCTAATACGGCCACCCCCTCAACTTCTACAGAGGCTCGCGCTCTCACCACTGAGGGGCCCTCTGCTAGAATTCTGCCTCCATCGGCTAGCCTTGGCGCCCCACCCACAAAGCGGACCAAGAAAGAGCTTCAAAGCTGTCACAAATAAAAACTCGACGCTACCGTCCCGCCGTTCCGTTGTGCCTACCAAATCCAGCTAGCAGCTTTTAGCCCCCAAAAATGTTCGGCCTTCCCCGAGCTTAAACCCTCCTTCAACACTAAAATACACCACCACGCGTGTACCAGATATCCGTAAACCAGCAACGATCAACGAGATCGAAAATAAGCCATTAAGCACCTACAGGGACATGTGGTTCCAGCAAGATGGCTGCCCAGCACACTATGCCATCTCAGTTAGAGAGTATCTAGACGAAGAATACCCAGGCAGATGGATAGGGAGGGGTGGTTCAATATCGTGGCCAGCCCGTTCGCCAGACCTAAATCCATTAGATTTTTTTTACTGGGGAGCCGTAAAGGAAAAAGTTTATTGTAAGCCAGTAGAAAATTTAGCTGAGTTAAGGCAAAGATTAACTCAAGCGGTAGAATCAATCAAGAACGGAAGATTCGCCCGTCAGATAACAAGACCATTTTTAAGAAGATGTCGAGCCTGTATTGAGGCTGAAGGAAGGCAGTTTGAACATCTTTTGTAATTTTAATTGATGTTAAACATTTGTTATGCTTGTAATAAATAAATCAAAGACCGTCACAGGCTGTAGATTTTCTCGTTGTTTTTTTTTAATGGCCATACATTATTTGGTTTTTTTTTTATATTTTTCTGATAACTCTCATGACTTGGTCTGTTAAAAGATTTCGGCTTGACGTCGACTTCTGGGACACCCTGTATAGGTTACTTATGTTATATATGTTATATTTGTTTTATATGTTATTTGTATTATATAGGTTACTTATGTTATATATGTTATTTATATTATATAGGTTACTTATGTTATATATGTTATTTGTATTATATAGGTTACTTATGTTATATATGTTACATATCTTGTATGCCGTACACACCAAAAAGGCGCAGAGGGAGCAGGAGGTAGAAAATTATACAGGGGTGACAATCATGAACACGGGATATAAAATAATGATGATAATGGTTAAAAACAGAACCACCCCTCCCACTTGTCCTTTCGGACGGAGCGGCACCGTCCACCGAGACCGCATAAATATCACTTCCAAAATGTGCAAACATGTGTGTGAGGTTGCAGATAGGACTAGCTGATGATTCGCAATAATGATGAAACGCGTACTAGTCTTCTGCTCTCCCATATGTTTGCACATTTTTCAAAAAATACAGCTCAAGAATTATCCTTTTGGCAATTCCATATTTTCAAATTATTCTCAAATTAGTCCTCGCGCATGCGTATTACGTCATACAGATAAGGAAAAGTTATCGCGGAATTGGCGCAGTGGTGTTTTAGTGCGCCAATTCAATCGAGAGGTGGGTATGGTGGGGGTAACGGAAGTTGGCAACAAGCCGTTATCTAGTTACAAAATCCGACGTGACGCGTGGCGACACCTACCGGTAAGTCCGGCAACCCTGTACACGCGGCGGTTACTGGGACACCCTGTATATGTCCGTATGGAGGAAGGATCATCACCGAGGGGTGGCCCGGCATTAAACGTATGTGATAGAGTGAGATAGGTATATGTGTATTCATCGACGTTGGCTGCACGTTTGACACGTCGATTTTTCCGTTGCTATATTCAACTCCTTCGGCTCTCCGAAACCGACATTCCATCTCTGATATGGCGTCCATCTTGGTTCAATTACAATGTTAATTAATCAAGTTTTTTAATCTGTTCACGCGTAATGTTTTCATCATCCATCATTGTCCCTTGTGCTTCTATGTAATCTCTTAAAGATGTTTCCAATATTCACGGTTGCTAGTTTTACTAAAAACTCACTATTTAGTAAGTATAACATAAATATTGTAGGTTATGTTAACTAATACCACGTGTTGATTGTTTCACTTAGAGCCCTGATGAAGCTGTAAATAAACGGCGAAATATTGGCAGTAAATAACAAGAGTTTTCCTACCAGACCCAAGCCGCACACCCGTTACTTAAATTCGGTTTTCTAACTATAACGGCTGTTATACCCCTTCGTTGGATTACAGATGGGTTTCTATCGAGATATTACCACCCGCTTCGGTGCACCAGTAGCATCGCATTTCAAACAATGGTCAACACTCAACACCAAACTGGCTAACATCAAGAACCGTAGAATTTTTCTTTTAGAATGCAGAAGGAACAATGTCATACCCACTCATGTCACACAAAACATCAGATCTACCAGCAATCTTCTGGACACAAACAACCACTCACTAGGACAACAAATTTTCAACTTTAACAATAGGTTAGGGAACCGAATCTTAAACTTCGAGATAAAAATTACCTGTTCTGAGCTCAAACGATTGGATAAAAAAACTCATTGTTTTGATTAATGTGGTTAAATCCGAACCACCCAACAACATAATCGATGAGTTTCAGACCAGGCAATTTGTATCTTACAACAAACATTTTAACAAAATCAAACAGAGCAATGTTGTTAAATTAAGTAGATTAATTAGTAACGTAAAGAGACAGACAAAGTTTAGGGATAATAGCAAATGGTTCAGGAATCTCACGACGACTGAGATTCCCGAAGGAGTGTCGGATTTTTTGTCACTGGGTCCTAAATTCAGTGTCCCTATTAATAACAAAGAGCTGGATATCCCCAGACTCCTTGCTAACGTAGAATCCATCCTCGAATCCACTCCTTCGGAGTCTCAGAACGTCGTGCGTGCCCGTTGCACCAACATAATCACAAATCATCTCCACTCTTCTTGCTCCGTGGGCTCCGTGGATGGTGCTTGGAATGAATGCAGGCGCTTCATTAAAGACAATCCTCAACTCTGTGTTCTTAACGCAGATAAGGGTGCCGTTACTGTGGTGATGGACAGGGATGACTATAATCGTAAGGCCGAATTGCTCCTGTCGGATGCGGAAGTCTATACAGTTTTGCGCAGCGATCCAACATCATCGACCCAACGCAAATGCAACGAACTTATCAAAAGTTTAAAAACTAAAGATTGCATCGATGCTCAAGTGGCAAAAAAACTGACCACATATAATGCTACGTCTCCAAAACTGTATTTACTTCCTAAAATTCACAAGCCCGATTGCCCCCTTCGTCCCATAGTATCGTCTATCAACACCCCTACGGATTGTCTGTCTGCATTCATTGCGAGCATCCTCTCCACGGCCCTAGGCGGCGATAATGAGTATGATGTTAAAAATTCCTTTGTTTTTGCAGAGGAATTTAATGATTATGTGGTGCCACCAGGCTATGAACTGTTGTCTCTGGACGTTGTTTCTCTCTTTACAAACATCCCTTTAGATTTAGTTATATCAATTATAGAACAGAAATGGGACCAGATTTCCCCACATTGCACCTTTGACCTCGAGTACTTCATTATAACCGTTAGGTTTGTTTTTGGCAATAGTTATTTTTCCTTCAACAACAAATTTTACCGTCAAATTTTTGGTACCCCCATGGGTCCTTCCTTGAGTCCGATCATTGCAAACATAACGATTAATTTTCTTCTTGACCAGGTGTTACCTACATTACCTTTTGAAATATCATTCATTAGGAAGTACGTGGACGATCTGATCTGTGCTGTCCCTGCTAACCAAAAAGAGAATATCTTGAATATATTCAATAATTTTAACCACCATCTTCAGTTCACAATGGAAGAGGAAACCAACAGCAGTGTTCCTTTTTTGGATACCTTGTTAGTAAGGAGGGATGACAATGTTATCATTTTAGATTGGTACCAAAAACCCACTGCCTCGGGCAGATATATCAATTATTTCTCCAATCACCCATTCAACCAAAAAAAGAACATCTTGGTTGCCATGAAGAACCGTGTAAAAAACATTTGTCATCCTTCCTTACCAAACAAAAACTTACAAAAACTAACTTCCATATTCATCAACAACGGTTACCCCCCGTTGTTAGTCAAAAAACTGATCTACAGTGGCATCACAGATCCGGTCGTCCGTACTGCTCCTGATCCTAATGATCAAATCGAACAACCTACATCCCGTCAATACAGAAAAATCATCGACGTCCCCCAGATAACTTCCAAATTAATTCAAACTTTAAAAAATGACAAAATTCGCATTGCCAGATACAATCCCAAACCCCTTAAATTACTTTTCTCAAAAATGAAGGACATGACACCAGTAGGTCAACGTTGCAATGTGGTTTACTCTGTTCCTTGCGGAGACTGTAGTAAGTCTTATATTGGTCAGACGGGACAGTGGTTGCGATCCAGACTTACCCAACACACAAAGCGACATAAAATTAAAAAAGGCATCGTGCGCACTCTCTGTACACGCTAACACAGAAGGCCATTCTGTCAACTTTGGTGGTGCGAGTGTGTTGTGCTCAGAACCCAATTACAAAAGCAGACTTTTCCTTGAAATGTCTGAAATAGTTAAGAGTCACTGCGCTCGAAATGCATGCGCTGAACGCTCCATAAGAATTACATGGAGTTGTGCCCGCCAAGATAACTCGATTACGGATAATCGAAAAAAATATTGTATGAGTAAAGAGATGTTTAAAAATTGCGAAAATAATGCATCGAGCAATTGGAAGGAAGCTGCAGAGGAGTCCATGATGCAAGCTGCCGAAGCGGAAAAGGCAGCTGAAAATTCGAACCAAGTAACCGTCGTTTGTGACGGCACTTGGCCGAAGAGAAGCTACCGAAACAAATACAATGCTCTTTCTGGTGCAGCTTCTATATTAGGACAAAAAACTGGTAAAATATTGTTTATGGATGTAAGAAATAAATATTGCGAGGTATGCAAAAGAGCAGAGAGCAAAGAAATCACACCTAGGAAACACGAGTGTAATAAAAATTGGACAGGCAGTTCTTCTGCTATGGAAGCTGATATTCTTGTTCAAGGTTTTAAAGAAAGTAAATTGAAAAGAGGACTAATTTATAATAAATTTATAGCTGACGGTGACAGTAGTAGTTACAAAAAAATATTAGATTCCAATCCTTATCGGTCTGAAAATATTTCGGTTAAAAAAATTGAATGTAAAAATCATTTACTTAGGAATTTTACTAATAAGCTAAGTGATATTTTAAAAGACACTGGAGCAGCTTCTTTGCCATTACGCAAAGAATTCAAGAGTAACATTTTACGAATGCGAAGAGACATTACTAAAGCGATGTCGTATAGAAAATCGGAAGATGTTACTCTAGAAATGAAAGTAAAAAATTTAACAAAGGACATTATGAATGTCCCATATCACGTTTTTGGACAACACGAAAAATGTGGTGATTATTTTTGTTCTTCGAAAGATAGTAATTGTACAAATTTTATTGATCAAATGAAAGATACGGCACTGTTTTCTAAAATGTCTTCTGTTGTAAAGTATTTGGCGAATCATTCAAATAGTTTAATACATAATGTAGACAGTAATATGGTTAAACAATTTAATTGTATTATTGCTAAATATGTCGGTGGAAAACGCATAAATTATTCAAAATCCCAATCTTACAGGACAAGATGTTTGGCTGCAGTAGTCACATATAACTCAAAGAAACCTTTGAGTATTGTAGTTAACAAAATAACTAAACAACCTTCAGGTAAATTTTTATTGTCCTACGAAAAACAATACCAAAATATTTTAAATAGAGTAAAGAGTAATCTAGTTCAAATCCAAAAACAAAGAAAATATAGGAAATTTAATAAGCAATCTAAAACAGATCGCGATTATGGAGCTTGCTGTATGAAACCAGATATGGATAAAGAACTTTTTGAAATCAACAAATCTGATTTTTTAGAAAATTTAAAAAAATCGAAAGAATATATACAACATTTTGAATTAATAACTAGAGATCAAACAGACTCAGAATTGTGGACTGACACACGAAAAAACTTATTGACAGCATCAAATTTTGGAAAAGTTTGCAGGTTATTGCCAACTACCAGTTGCCAAAATATTGTAAAACAAATACGTCAGCCAAATGAAAACATTAACAATTTGCCAGCAATTAAATTCGGTGTACAAAATGAAGATACGGCAAGGAAAAAGATGGAAGAAAAATTAGATAAAAAAATTAAAAAATGTGGTATGTTTATTTGTGAAGAGTATCCTCATTTAGCGGCATCTCCAGATGGTATAACTGAAGACGATTGTATTGTCGAAATTAAATGCAGTTATTCTGCTAGAGATTTAACTGTTGAAGAAGGTATAGGTAATAAAAACATTCGCTTCTGGGATGCGGCAACAGGAGAAATAAATAAAAAAACATATTTGGTACTATCAAGTTCAGGGACAGCTAAATGTAACAAATAAAATTAGATGTTACTTTGGAGTGTGGACTAAAGTAGATTTAAAAATTGAAGTCATTAGTAGAGATGGAAATTTTTGGAGAGATATTATGTTACCGAAATTAAATAAATTTTATTTCAATTGCCTTTTACCTGAAATTGTCGATAGCCGGCTTGCGAGAAAAATGAAAATTAGAGATCCTCCGTACATTATGAAGGCACAGACAAATAAAAAATAATAAGTTGTTTCAAAATGTGCTGGAGAGGTCTTTTTTCAAGTTATTCGACCATCGATAATTTCAGGTAAATATTATGTAAGTGTTGGACAAATATGATTTTATCTCTCTACAAATTATCATTGTAGGTATTTCAGGCAAACCACCTTATCATGTAAGAATTTGGTTTATAATAATAACATATATTCTGACCTTTCAATTTTTTTATTTCTTTTTCTATAGTTGCAGCTTCCCCTTTCTTAAAACAAGTTGAATTCGTAATATCTCTTTGTATGACCAACATGATATGATTTTTGTATTGTTTTCGATATGGATGCACCTAATAATTTATAAAATACACTACTGTAATCAGCTGTTGCAAATTAGTTGTAAAGGAGGGCTCTTCCTAAATTTATTTTCTTTCTTAGAACAGGAATTAACGTTTCAGAGCAATTTATATTACATTCGATATTTCCTCCTTTGGTATTTACATTTCTGCTTTTTTCAAATTCCAAGATATTTATTTCTTACGTTTACCTAATTAGAAATTTTACCAAAAGGAAAGTACTATTGCATCATAAATTCTTGTCAATTGTGTTAATCTTTAAAGACAAATCTCGTATTTGATGTAACTGGCTAGCAAATGAAAATAGCCTGAACCAAAGGTTACCTGATTTGTAACCACCATTTCATTTGTTTTATTTTCTTCGTTTGTTTCTATAACTCCCATTGTGTCATAGATGTTGCTTTTTTAAAAATAATCGTATTTCTAATGAACCCAGTAATATATTTTTCTTCCATCATCGTCATATTTTGAAGAGTGTACAAATATGTTGAAATATGATTGCCAATATTTTGTAAATCCTCGCTTGAAATCCTCTGTGGATACAAGCTTTCCAAGTTTCCAATTCCTTCTAATACGATACGGTTGTCTACAATTGTCAAATCAATCAAGTCTTTTTATTTATGTACATAATATTATATTTTGTTTATTTTGATTTTTTTAAATTCCAATAAAATCAAATTACATATATTAAATAATTGTTAATTTTTATTTACTATAAACCCGCTAGCCTCCTCTGTACATGCTACTGTTTGAAACATGTTGCACTGCATGTAAACAATATATTTATTGTAACTGAATTAATCAATTAATTATTTCTCTTGATTTTGAACATAAAATATATGTAAAGGTGAGTTTTACCGTCAATAATAATAAGAAATTATAAACATTTCTACAATAAATTTGTATTGTATTCTTTTTGAATATTAGTAAATTTTTTAAATATTTGTTTTTTACATTTACATGGGACTGTCATGAATGTAATAGTAATTTTTATATTGTTTTCATCAATACTAATTGGTTATAAATTGTTATAAACAACAGGGATAAATTATTTTTTTTTATTTTGATTTAAATGGATTTTCCACACATTATCAAAAAAGGTTAAAAAATGTTTTATGTCAAAAATTATGCATACTACAAGAAACATATAGTAATTAACTTTTATATTTATATGTATAAATTATTCTTTTTCATTTTCATCTGCATTTACTTGCTGCATAAATTGGTTTAAAGTTACAACAAAAAAATTTTGCAAAAAAATACCAAACTACATTCAATACACCTTTGATTTTCCTTTTAAAAACAATTTATTTCACAAGGCTACGCGATGCCATGTGAATAAGGCCAAATTGTTATTTTAGTGTCGGTGTTCGATGAAAGATTAATGAGAATATTACGGCCTGACGTGACAGCGACCGGACCGGTGACTCACGCACCGCTCTTCCGTACCCCTACAACGACTGAGGGGAACCACTTTTTGTTATTTAAAAAAGGCTGGTCTTAGTGTTATGTGCCCACACGTGTGGACATTATAATTAGTGTAACGCGAGCCATTATAGTGCGTTACATTTGAGTTATGATTATTTTTATGTCTGTGTTATGTCTAGAATCGTGTTTCACTGACTTAGAATTATATAAAGGATTAGTGTACTAATTTATTAAATGATAAATGCCTTTGTATGGTTCTAGTCCGTATCTAATTTAAAATTGGAACTTGATCTATTTTTGAATGCGTGACCAAATTATAAGCTCGGGAATTCGAGTAATATGAACTTGGAACACGTGTGAGAACTACACCATAATACTAGTTCTCACGTCATAAATATTATTTTAATCGATTGTTTTTCTTTGGCCTTCGAGGCGAGATGTTAATTTTCATTGGTTTATCGGTCGCTCCCCCTTATTCCGAGGCGGGATTTTAAATAATCTTAATGTTTTGCTCCACACAAAAAGTCAGTCTTCACACAATATTCAATCGGTCAAGTTCACAAAACATACGAACACTCAAGTAAAAATCGAAGTTAAGTTCAATTAATATAAGAATCTAGATAATCAATTTAAGTGTATGTAACCAAATAGTTGATAAATAAACGACAATTAAGTTAAAGTGGAAACCGAATATTTCACCAATCACCTCTCCCTCTTGGGGTACACGACATTAGCATGGTGACGCGGCGTTACAAGTCCTGCCCCTAACCTACTTCCCCCTTTACACTTGCAAGACCGTAGATGGTACGTGATTGTTAGAAGACGCTCTTAACAGCGAAAGTGTCATGAATTTCAAAACAGACACTGATGGGCTGAGCACCATTTACTCTTACCTCCTTAGTTGCAAAAAGTATTTGCCGCTACGCTTGGATGATTCTGACTAGTTTCCATTGTTACCGTTCCTCATTTTCACAAATTCTCCCAAAATTCAATTTCGGCCCAACCTCTCAAAATTCATTTTATATAATATCATCAAATTACAATTAATTTTTAACCCTTGCTCTGCACTCAAATTAATTTTCTTAAATAATTTTCCTAAATAATTTTCTTACATATAATTTTACAGATTAATTTTCTGTTGATTCAATATCATATTATTATCCAATAATTAATAGTCAGCATGTTCGGCTCTCTATTAAAAAAAAAGGTCACTCTTTGTTATTTTCAGCCATTACAGAGTTCTTTTTCTCACCTTTTTTCCACAGATTGAATTTCTATATGTAGATTCCATAGACAATTAAATTAGTTTTAACTCGCTCCACCGGTTGCGAAATGTCGCTTCCGTATCACCAGTTAATTTACTGTTAAATTCCCTAGTTGGTTGCCCTGTTGAGAAGAGTACCGGTTTTGGAGTAGCTGCATCGACGTTGGCTGCACGTTTGACATGTCGATTTTTCCGTTGCTATATTCAACTCCTTCGGCTCTCCGAAACCGACATTCCATCTCTGATATGGCGTCCATCTTGGTTCAATTACAATGTTAATTAATCAAGTTTTTTAATCTGTTCACGCGTAATGTTTTCATCATCCATCATTGTCCCTTGTGCTTCTATGTAATCTCTTAAAGATGTTTCCAATATTCACGGTTGCTAGCAATAAATAAAAACTCACTATTTAGTAAGTATAACATAAATATTGTAGGTTATGTTAACTAATACCACGTGTTGATCGTTTCACTTAGAGCCCTGATGAAGCTGTAAATAAACGGCGAAATATTGGCAGTAAATAACAAGAGTTTTCCTACCAGACCCAAGCCGCACACCCGTTACTTAAATTCAGTTTTCTAACTATAACGGCTGTTATACCCCTTCGTTATATGTGTAAACAATTTTGTCTATTATGAAATAAATTGTAGTTGATGCCTGATGAAGCTGTCGAGGACAGCGAAATATTGGACACAGAAATACTAGGAGTATTATTTAAATCGCCCTCTTGCCGTTCCAACCCGCATATTAAATCCACTTCAATTATATACATATATATACCGAGTGTCTGGGATAAGGGGCGAACATAGGGATTTAACATGTAAAATTAAATATGAGTAATTATTAGCTCCCCTATTCATTTTAGAGAAAAATCGTAAAGGAATATTTTTTAGAGAATTAAAAATTGTAAATGTATCATCCATTTAATTTACGTTTGTACCAGAATACACCTAAGAAATAATAAAAATAAGTTTAACCATTTACCATTTAAAAAAAACCCTTGCCATGAGTTTGACAAATGTCATGTTATGATGAGAATAATTTTGCTTTGTCAAAAATCAATTCACGCATTGTAATTACTATGAACAATAATCTGAGTTATTCCAATGAAGAGAGCGTATTCAATATCAAAACATTTTGCAGTGGCATCCGTTTACTCAGAGTTCGTGACATTACATGCAAACGGAACAGAAGAAACAACGATGAATAGGAAGAATAGGTATCATACTTTATAGAGTACATGTTTAGAAATAAAATAAGATAAAGTTTTTAGCATTAATTAAATTCTTCTTGAAATTGTTGAGGATTAAAATAGAAATATGAAACATTTATATATTTTAATGATTTACAGAAAACGGACTCCCCACATTCAGAATATTGCCCAGATACACCATCAGAATATTATCCAAGCACTTGTTCCGAATATTGCCCAAGTACACCATCAGAATACGATTCAAGCACTTGTTCTGATTACGAAGATTTCGCTGTGGAACAAAATAATACAAAACGCTCTGCAATTCAAACAACTAAAAATAAAAACTTCTGTTATTTTTGTGAATCAGAAGTTCTCAATTATGCAAGACACATTTATAGGAACCACGCAGCAGAATTAGATGTGCAAAAAATATTGAGTACACCTGCCGGTGGTAAAAAGCGAAAGGAATTGCTAACATTATTAAGGAAAAAAGGAAATTTTCTATGTAGTTCTGAAGAAGGAAAGCCTGTAAGAAAGAATAATGATACGAAATATTTACCTTGCCCTGATTGTCTTGGTTTCTATTCCGCTAAAAATCTTTGGAAACATAGAAAATATTGTTTGGAAAATAAAAGAAAAGGCCGTACATCACAATCGGATGCTCAAAATGTATTAGTAAGAAATTTGAAAATAGACAATGAACTGGTATTAAGAGTATTTCCTCATATGCGTGCAGACCAGGTTTCACTCATTGCAAAGAAAGATAAGCTTATTTGCGCTTTTGCAGCCCGATGTATTAAACTTCATAGAGAAAAACATTTCGTTTCAGTTGCGTCCAGAAAAATGCGCGAACTCTCAAGAATTCTTATATCGGTAAGAAATAAACGGCCCCAAATAAACACTCTATTTCAGGCCTTAAAACCCCAACATTATGACCTACTTGTAGAAGCCACAAAAGAAGTAGCCAAGTACGATTATTCTATAGAATGCTATAAGTCCCCAACGTTTGCAATCAACATTGGTACAACATTAAAACAGTGTTGTGAAATTGCTCTCATGCATGTTCTTAAACGTACACATGTAAACAGTAACATTGAAGTCACGGAAGCTGAAGCTGATATCAAAACATTAATACAACTAATTTCATCTCATTGGCGTTTTGATATTTCTAGTCAGGCAGCCCATGATTTAAATATTAAAAAATGGAATAAAATTACATTAATTCCTTTGGCCAGTGATTTGAAAATTTTAAAAGATTATTTACTTAAAACGGCCAATAATGCTATTGCAGGTTTGGAAAAAAATAACAATGACATATTATGTTATTCAAAATTATTAGAAACCGTATTTTGTCGTGTAATTCTGCTGAACAGAAAACGACCAGGAGAATTGCAACGATTTTTGTTAAGTACCTATTTAAATTCAAATTCCGATGCTCAAAGTACTTACGAGGAATTTTCTGAAGCAGTTACAGAAAATGAAAAGATGTTGATGAAATACTTCAAAAGAATTGTTATACGTGGAAAAAGAGGAAGAGGTGTACCTGTTCTTTTTAGCACTGATGTAAGAGAACATATTGAAATATTATTACTTTACAGAAATAATATTATCAAGAAACCAAATTTATATCTTTTTGGAAATCCAAAAACCTCTGAGCCTATGGTAGGTTACAAAATAATTAAAAAGTTTGCCATAGCTAGTGGAACGAAACATCCTGAAGCTATTACGTGTACAAAGCTAAGAAAACATCTTGCAACACTGACTCAACTATTTAACATGACAGAAACGGATATGGAGCAATTGGCAGCTTTCATGGGGCATACTTTAAGTGTACATCGTTTATCGTATCGACTACCAGATGATATATATCAAACTGCAAAAATTTCCAAACTACTTGTACTTATGGAAAAAGGAGAAGCTGGGCAATTTAAAGGAAAATCATTAGAAGATATTGAGATTGATTTGGATCAGGATTTAATGGCTGGTAATGAGGAAAATATAGGAGAGTTTACCGATAATGAGGAAGAAAGAGGAATTTTGGATGATCCACCAGAGATATCAGGATCATTATCAAATATAGAACAAATACTCCAAGCCATACCTAAGCCAGAAAAAAAGGCGGTAAAAAATAATCTTAAAAGGATTTTAGTTCCATGGACCGATGAACAAAAAACTGTAGTTACTACTTTTTTTAAAAAGCATATTAAGGATAAGCGGCCCCCAAAGAAACATGAATGTGAAGAATTAAAGGAATTATACCCAGAAATGCTAAATAATAAAAACTGGCTTAAAATTAAAGTGTTCGTTTAAAATAGATATTCTAAATAATAATATAATATATAAATACAACTGTAACAGATAGAGAAAAGTTATTTTGGTTTATATTTTCGAGGTAACCTTAATAGAGGAACAACAATTGATATATGTACTCAAAATTTAAATTATTTAGTGTGAAATTATTTTTTCTCTATCTGCTATAGCCATCGAGATCCCCTAAAACACAATTCGTTCCAAGTTATATTTTGTTGTGCAGTAACTTATCCTTATTAGTATAACAATTATTTTAAGATACATTAATGTTTCCTTGTTTTTTTAATGTTTTTAATAGATTGTAAAATGAAAATAAATACGTTTTTCGAATAAATATTTTCTTTTTATCTTTTCTCATACTCTCCCAATTTAATAGTATATTACGACACAAGTTCGGTAAGTGCTCTCTAACAGGTCGAGGAAATTTCAAAAATACGAGGCCCGTAGGGCCGAGTATTTGTAATTTTCGAGACCTGTTTGAATGCACTTAACGAACCGAGTGTTGTATAGTATTTTTTGCGCTACCGATTTAAAATAGTTATAAAAATAGTAAAAAAATAGTTCAAAACGACTTTTATAATTCAAAATCGCTGGTCTTTTATCTAGCCCATAACGGTACTAGGACTGTCATGACTCAGAACAGGCTTGTTATTTTGCGAGTTTCCTAGCAACCGAAATCAGTCCGGGAAAGCCATTCGAACGTGACTAAATACACACACAGTAAGCATAGCAAAACAGAACGGTAGCGCGAAAATATATTTTAATCATAACACGAGTATAATTTTATTATTATATCTGATAATAAATACTGTAAAACGACATTCTTTTTATTTTCATCTTTGAAATAAAAAATTTACACGTTCAATTAAATGTTTAATAATATAAGTGTTCTAAGGTAAATTATAATGTCTTATGCTAAGTATATGATTTTTTTATTTTTATATGGATTACTGTGAGATTTGGTTTCCAAGAATATATTCCACTTTTTAATAAATAAAAATATGATTTGGTTGTTAAAAAGTCAATCATATTTTTAAAAATCAAAAATCTCAGCAGTCCATTTAAAATGTAAAATTGAATCAAATACTAAACATAGCATGATTGCGTTTTTGAGGTTTCAAAGTTAAAAACATCGAGCCGGTACTCCTTTTAATACTGAAAATAAACACGCAACATAGTAGTAATTATTGGAAAACTCCAATTTGATCGTGGCAACACCGTCGGAAGTAGGATACGCTGTTGTTTAAAAATTGTATACGTTTTGGTTCTCGTATAAGCGGTCATATGCAAGAAGTGTATATATTAACGGAAGTCACAAATTCGTCGATTTAAAAGGATGTGGGATATATTGTAATTTGTAAAATTAAATGTAAATTTTTAAAATGTTACGATTATAATGCACGATGAAACTTATCAATTATTAAGTATTCTCAAATAAAATGCTATATACTCTCGCGCTTCTACTGGATGCCACAAGTTTGTATTTTGTAAGGACTTCATATCTATAGCAGGATGTATATATATATGGTTCTGAATTTAGTGACCGTGATTGATATTTGTAGGAGTTTATTGGGTGTTGCGGTCGGAAAGCAATTATCAACACTGAATACTAAAAAAAATTTAAAGTGTTTATGTTCCTGTTTTGTGTACTTACATCGATGCCCAGTTGTCGGATGTATAATTTAAACATCACTGACAAAATTAGAATACACTAACCTCGAATTCCTGTAAGTAAAATTTTAAAATGTATTCTGTTTATTTAAATTTTATCGTTAATTTTACCTGTACTGACGTCATAATGTTGTAGCGCCCTGAAGAAGGGAGAATAGTCTCCCGAAATATTGGAAGTGAAAAACCTAATAATTCTAATCTAACGGCCAAAAGACTGACGACTTACAAATCAGTCCCGCCAAAATTATATGGAACACCTAAGATACACAAGGAAGGGTGCCCTTAGACAAGTCTCGGCTTCAATTGATGCACCAATGGAAAATTTGTCAGGTTTTGTAGCGAATATTCTAGCATTATCGTGCAGAAATAACAATAACTGTTACGTAACAAATGTTTTTGACTTTGCAACGGAAATGAACAATTTCCAACTACCAGTAGGTTACGTTATCATTAGTTTGGATGTAATATCACTTTTCACAAATATTCCATTAATTTTAGTAGAAAATTGTGTGGACAAACAATGGGAGAAAATAAGCGAACAGTGCAATATGGACCAAGAAATGTTTATTAGAATTATTAGGTTTTTATTCAATGCAAGTTATTTCGTATACAATGGCAAATTTTACCAACAAACATTTGGGTGTCCCATGGGCTCGAAATTTAGTCCGGTTCTTGCGGACCTTGTCATGGACGAACTACTACAAACAGTAATACCCCAGCTTCCCTTTGAACTGCCCTTCATCAAAAAGTACGTGGACGACATCATCTGCGCCGTACCTGCTGAACATATTCAAACTACAGTTGACGTGTTCAATAACTACAACAACCACATACAGTTTACAGTAGAGGTAGAAACGAACAGTAGTATCCCCTTTCTAGACACAAGGCTAATTAGAACCACAGACAATATAATAATGGTAGACTGGTATCAAAAACCCATGAGTTCAGGCAGATACAAAAATTATAAATCATACCACCCAACACACGTAAAAATCAATACAATTTTAGCACTAAAAAATAGAATAAACTCAATCTGCCACCCCACCCTAGTAAACAATAGCCTTAAGCGATTGTTTAAAATATTAATCCAAAATTCTTACCCAAGCAAGTTACTCAACAGCCTGATTTGGTCGACCACAAATAGAGCACCACCAATAGCACAACCCACAGCGACCCCTAATGTTGAAACACCTCCTGCTCCTAGTTATGTTTCCATACCCTTTGTCGATGGACTTACTCAACAGCTCACGAAAGTCCTAAAAAATGATAAAGTAAATATTGCAAAACAAACCCTACTAACGGTAAACAAACTGTTCAGCCATACGAAAGACAAGGTCCCTATGAACATGAGAATTACGGACGTAATTTATAAAATTCCATGCGAAGGGTGTAATCTCACATATATTGGGCAAACGTCACAACCATTAAAATCAAGATTAGTACAACACAAAAGTGACGCAAAATTGAAAAAATTCTCCTGTGCATTGGCAACACATGTTCAAACAACGAAACATACCGTTGATTATGGGTCAGTTGAAATCCTGGACACAGAGAAGAATCTAAAAAAGAGATTATTCCTGGAAATGTGCCACATCAATAACGAGCAGCAACCCATGAATGCAAAGATGGACATAAAAGGGTTGAGCACTATTTACACGAACCTCCTAAACGATACACGACATGGGGAGGGCCCATAATATACCCCTAGACTTGGAATAAAGCCACCTTTCAGTCCCCTATAAAAAAATAGAAATTTTCCATACAAGAAATTGTCAATACTTAGGGTTATAGTTTGTTTTGTGTTATTTATTTAATTCCCCACCAAAAAATGAAAACGCACACTAGTTCATAATTATGTATATTTAGGCTTACCAAGTTACAATAATTTTAAGAGTTTTTTCCAATCAACAAAATATTTTTTATATATTTTTTTATAATTTTTTATAATCTTTTACTGGTACCTACACTTATTCTACATATTTTAAAAATATGTATGTTTTTGTACAGGGTGTCCCAATATGCATAACAGAACAAAGTTATGTTTTTTAAAATGGAAAACCCTATATTTTATACTTGATTTTCAACCCTCTTGAGAAGCTGATAAAAATAGTATAAGATAGTATGGGTCTATTATGGACGATTGGTTAGTTATTGGCAAATTTGTGGCAAAAACAAGGACACATTGAAAAAGTTGCAGAAGCGCTCCTTGCAATACTAGCATCATTTTTTAAACACTAAAGAATTTTCCACGTCATGAAGAATAATACAAATCGGCTTTGGTTCTTTTTTGTTCATACTGCTATACAGGGTGTCAACATACGCAAAATAATGGATAACTATTTTTTTTCAAATGGAACACCCTATATATCTTGCCACCAATGCATGGAATTTTTAATAAGCTTTCCAATGATGTACAATTTTTATTATGAAATATTAAGGATTCTTGAGATTGATCTATAAAAACATTTTTCTTTTTTGGATTTTCAGCCAAAACTATGCATTTTCTGAAAAAATAATAAGAGACCAAAGTTGTAGAGCGGAAAATTTTCGATCGATATAGGTCTTTCTACTTTTCCAATAATGCGTGCATTGCCCGCCAGAGTGCGCAAAATCTTGACCGTATATGCATTTCAGCGTTTTTCTCAATTTTTTTGTTAATTAATTGCACTATACTTTATTTTCCACGTCCTCTAGGAGAAAAACAGGTAAATATAGAATTATTCAAATGACTTACATCGATTGAAAAAATTCCGCTCTACGATTCTTAAAAGATGCAATTTTTGCCCAAAATGCATAGTTTTCCCTAAAAATGCGAAAAACCATTGAAAAACGCAAAAATTGATATATACATTTTTAATTTCCATTTTTAAGGAAAACTATGCATTTTTGGCAAAAATTGGTTCTATTAAGAGTTGTAGAGCGGAATATTTTCAATCGATATCGGCCATTTTATTTTCCCGTTTTTCCGCTAGAGGGTGCGGAAAATAAAGTATAGTGCAGTTTATTAATAAAAAATTTGAAAAGAAAACGCTAAAATGCATATACGGTCACGATTTTGCGCGCTCTGGCGGGCAATGCACGCATTATCTTAAAAGTTAAAAGGCCTATGTCGATTGGAAATTTTTCGCTCTACAACTTTCGTCTCTTATAATTTTTCCTGAAAATGCATAGTTTTGGCTGAAAATCCAAAAATCAGCGGAAGGTGGCTAAAGAAATATGTTTTTATTGATAAATCTCAAGAATCCTTAATATTTTGTTATACAAACTGTACATCATAAGAAAGTTTATTAAAAATGCCATAGATTGGTGGCAACGTATATAGGGTGTTCCATTTGAAAAAAAATAGTTATCCATTGTTTTGCATATGTTGACACCCTGTATAGCAGTATGAACAAAAAAGAACCAAAACCGATGTTTATTATTCTTCATGACATGGAAAATTTTGTAGTGTATAAAAAATGATGTTATCTTTGCTAGGAACGCTTCTGCAATGTTTTCAATGTGTACATGTTTTTGCCACAAATTTGCCTATAACTAACCAACCGTCCATAATAGACCCATACTATCTTATACTATTTTTATCAGCTTCTCAAGAGGGTTGAAAATAAAGTATAAAATATAGGGTGTTCCATTTAAAAAAACATAACTTTGTTCTGTTATGTATATTGGGACACCCTGTACAAAAACATACATATTTTTAAAATATGTAGAATAAGTGTGGGTACCAGTTCAAGAAAACTAGAAGTCGATATCTCAAATAGCAAATAAGTTATGGGGCTTTTACAGATCCCTGGGTCACCCGGTATATAGATAAAGTGCTAACGAGATTCTCGGTCAGATGATGATAAAAATTTGAAAATGTGTGAGGCGAAAGACAGAGACAGCTGTTTCATCTTTGTTAAGAATCATCAGTCTGCCATATTCAACCCAACACACATCTGCAAATTTTTCGGAAGTAATATTTATAGTGTAGATACATGCAGGTAACGGTAGACGAGAACCGAAATGTATCTTGATATTTTTCACCACTGGGTGGAGCACAAGTCACTTTTGCTACTACATTCCGCAAAAGTATCTGGAGATGGTACCTGGAAAAACGTGGTTTCACATCAAAGTACGGTGTTGCAACGCTCATAGGATATTATTCAGGGAAAGTTATTGATTTGAAAACAAAAAGTAGTTACTGTCAAGGCTGTAATTACTGGAAGAACAAGACTCATACAGAAGAATTCCGTAAATGGATGGAAGATCACGAGGATGAGTGTCAAAAAAATCACGAAGGTTCGTCAGGAAAGATGAAAGTCGATGCCATGATAGAAATGTTCTCGACTTCTCAAGAAAAATTCGGAGTAAAATATGGTAACTACATTGGCGACGGAGATTCTAAAACATTCAAGGCTATTCTAGATTCAGAACCTTACGGTAATGAGTTACCTGTTGTGAAAAGTGAATGTGTTGGTCATGTAGAAAAAAGAATGGGTTCTCGACTTAGAAATGTAAGAAAAGAAAAAAACTTTCAGGAAGAGGAAAACTAACTGATAAAGTGGTAAAAAAAATAGCAAAATACTATGGTTTAAGTATTCAGAGAAATGTTAACAGTGTTGACGAGATGAAAAAGCCATAATCGCTACTTATGAGCATATTTTTTCCACTAAAGAAAAACCTCAACATGATAATTGCCCTCCCTGTAGGCGTTGATAGCTGGTGCAAGTGGCAGAAGGCTATTGCTCTAAATCAAAATCCTCGAAACGAAGATTTAGCTCCATTACTTGGTGAAGATATAAAAAAGCATCTTTTACCAATATATCAAGATTTGTCCAAAGATGATTTGCTTGAGCGAAGCCTTGGCGGTCATACGCAGAACGCGAACGAAAGTTTTAACGCGACAGTTTGGCGTTTATCACCAAAACACCTGCATTGTGGTCTAAAAGTAGTCGAAATCTCAGCTTACATTGCTGCCGGGATATTTAATGAAGGTTATACTTAGTATTAAAAATAATGAACCTTCTGAATCTAACTATTAGCACTTATGCTAAGGTATTTGCGCATAATTCAGACGAGGAGCGAATAACCCGACAGAATCGAAAAGTCTTTCAGCTTACAGCTCGCAGGCAACATCAAATGGAAGAAAATCAGCTTTTCGAGGAGGCAGAAGGACTGTTATATGGACCTGGAATTGCAGATTAATCGGTAAGTAATTAATAAGTCCTTAAAACTGATCATTTTCCTGTACTTCAACTTTAAACGCGATTATCTCGAATCATATATTTCACGTTGATAAAATACTTTTTTGCGGTCAAAAATGTCAAAAAAATAGCCCTAAATTATGACTTTTTTTTAAGACTTATTTTATATTGAATTTTATACTTTTTTTTTATTTTATAGGTTCATCCTTTCCGTTTATATGTCCTAAAAAAAATAAACTTTCATTTTTGTGTTTCAGATGAACGGTTAATGAGTGACAACTGGAGCAGTTTGGGACCTCGCGTCGGAGACTGCCTATAAGAACTCGTACTGAGCCGCCATTTTTTATTGAAAATTAAAAAAAAAAAATTGTATTCTTAAAATATTAAATAAAGTTGTGTTAAAATTTAAAAACAATCAAGTTATTTTATCAGTGCTAAAAATAATATTAAAAAACGACCGATTTCGAGGCGTTTACATAGACTTCCCCCCTTAAAAGTTACCGAAGGCTAGATTGTCAAAAATGGTTGGTAAATGAACTACGTAACTTAACGGAAGATATTCTGACCGTTTTTTGTCCTATTCCAATGGATGTTTCATCTAATTAAATTTAAAAATTCTATAATTGTCATTGTCGTATAAAATTGTTCTGACTCAAGAACTGAAGCCATTGGACCACCGTAAACGTCGTGAATTTGCAGATTTTGCCTTGGAACAACTTGAAAACGATAACGATTTTTTTAAGAAAATCATCTTCTCCGATGAGGCTCACTTTCATCCGAGTGGTGCGGTAAATAAACAAAACTGTCCATTCTGGTGCGAAGAAAATCCACAAATTATTCAAGAAAAACCATTACATTCACCTAAATTGACAGTTTGGTGTGGTTTTTGGTCTGGTGGAATCATTGGTTCGTACTTCTTTCGAAATGAAGCTGGTAACACCGTTACTGTCAATGGAGAGCGGCATAGATCGATGCTAACCAACTTTTTGTGGCCGAAATTGGAAGAAGTTGATCTTGACAACATTTGCTTCCAACAAGACGGGGCCACGTGCCACACAGCAAATGCCAATTGACAATTGAATTATCGCGAGAAAAGTTTGGAGGATTCGATTATTTCAAGAAATTGTGATATTGAATGGCCTCCAAGAAGTTGTGATTTAACACCATTAGACTATTTCTTGTAGGGTTATTTGAAGTCATTGGTCTTTCGAAATAAACCAGACTCTCTTCAAGCTTTACAAGTCAATATTGAACGTGCCATTCATGACATACGACTTGATTTAGTGGAAAAAGTGCTCGAAAATTGGGTTCATCGAATTCGTTCCTGCAGAAGAAGTCGTGGAGGCCATTTGAATGACGTTTTATTTAGAACTTAATTGTTTCGATTGTACTTCACATTAAATAAAAAACATTTGAATTTCCTTAACAATAAGTGTGTTTTTTTTAACGAAATCATATCACTCTTATTGGAAAACCTTTTACAATAAAATATAAACACATAATATACACGACCTAAAACGACAATTTAAAAACATAAGGAAGTACAACTATCTCATATATACATATACTGACACCTTAATACACTACACAACATGATTTATAATTAAAGAATTTGAAGGTTTCATTAGACTGCTACCAATAAACAAAAAAAAATATATATCATTTACTAAAAAAGTAAAAGGTACGTATTTGGAATTTCGATTCCTAGATTCATTTATATTTATGGCTAGCAGTATTGACAAATTAGCGTCTTATTTACCATTAAGCCAAAATATACAAACTAGAAAATATTTTGAAGAAAATAATGAATTTAATTTTATTTCAAGAAAAGGTGTTTACCCATAAGATTGTATAGATTCATGGCTAAAACTTGAAGAGACCCAATTACCATCGAAAGAAAAATTCTTTAATCAATTTTGCAATGAAAATATTTTTCATGATTATGAACATGCTTTAAATGTATGGCACATTTAATTGTAAAACATTAGGTAATTATTCAGATCTATATCTAAAGTCTCACGTTTTATTGTTGACAAATATATTTGAAAATTTTAGAACTACCTGTTTTGAGATATACAATTTAGACATTTTACATTATTTTACAGCTCCAGGTTTTGCGTTCGGTGCAATATTAGAATTTACAAAAGTTTAACTAGAATTGTTAACAGATATTGACATGTTTCTGTTTATCAAAAATGGAATTCACGGTTGTGTAGCCCAATGTTGTAATAGATATGCCAAAGCAAATAATGAATATATGTATGCAGATTACAATCCAAATGAGAAAGATTTATATTTAATGTATTTTGATATAGACCATCAGAATAGGTGTGCGATGAGCAAGTGTTGATGAAATGAATATTTATGAAATTGATTTAATGAATTTACCTGAATACTCTGCAATTGGATATATTTTTGAAGTGGATTTAGAATATCCAAAAGAATTATTTGAAAGTCACAAAGACTTACCATTTTGTCCAGAACATTTAACACCTCCGAGAGATGCTTCAAAATTGAATAAAAAATTGATGACATTCTATACAAAAACGAATTATATTATTCACTATCAAAATTTGCAGCAGTGTTTAAAACATGGCCTAAAATTAACAAAAATTCACAGTTTTAAAATTTAATCAAAGTTGCCAGTTAAAATCATTTATCGATTTTAACACGCAGCATAGAATGCATGCATCAATTGTATTCATAAAAACTTTATAATAATGCAGTATTTGGTAAGACGATGGAAAATGTAAAAATAATGCTTAAATTTACCTGAAAGAGATCTACTTGTAATATTTTCAATAAAAGAGAGCGTGTGCACATGTGTGAGCGTATGAAGTGATCTGAAATCCATCCCAATTTTGAGTGGTTTAGAGCAAAGTAATCGCAGCGCGGGCATTATCCATATTGAAATAGTGCGTAGAGGAGCAGTGGTAAGGGTGGTGCAGTGGAATTAGTGGGATTTTGGCCGTCGAACCGATAAATTTAGTGCTGGAACATACAGGGTGGCCCAAAAGTCACGCACCATAGGAATATAATTTTTTTTTTTTTTCAGATAAACAATGTTGACATGTGAAGAGCGTGTGGAAGTTATCCTCCTTTAGGGCCGTTTTACACACACAAGAATTCTCGCAGAAATGTATAATATATTGTATGAATAAAAAATATTATAAGTTTATTCGAGTGTAATGCAGCAATTTTTACAAATTTTTTCTCGCGAGAATTCTCGCTAGAAAAATATTGAACATGTTCAAAAGAATGTAGAAAAGAATTTTTGACAGCAATAAAATTCCAACCAACCAGTCAAGTTAAACGTAAACTGCTACGCATAATGTTGCGTCTGTTTGTGTGGAACGATTGTAGTGCAATCGCCCTACGGAATATTGATCAGCAACACGCGCGCGTACTGTGTTAAGTTGACTGGAAGACTAGGACGCGTTCGAATGCCGCCGTTTTCTATCGTCAACGCCCGCCGCCTGTTTTATTGCCCACGCTGCTTGCCTTAACCTGCAAAACCAGTGCTGCGTTTTTCTGTTTGTATGTAATTGTTATAAAATATATTGGTCCAGGCAAGAGGTGGAAGTGCTGATCGAAGAGTACAAGAAACACCCCAATTTATATATGGTACAGAGTGAATTGTACAAAAACAGAAACCTTCGGCGAACCTCCCTCGAAAGCATTTTAAGTGTACTACACATGATAAAACCCGAGGTTACAATTCAAGAGATCCAACAAAAATTCATAAGCTTGAAACAGCATGCTGTTAAAGAAATGAAAAAATGGAAGAATTCTTTGAAAAGTGGGATTTCGGCAAAAGAGGTAAAATATTTGCAATTATAAATTATATTCATTAATATGCATTAAATTTAATTATATAGGTGTACCAGCCATCTTTATGGTACTACGCACAAATTGAATTTGTGGTAGACACAAGTGTGCCACGACAATCATTCGATTCGTTGCAGTTGGACAACGAAGATGAAGATGGCCAAGACGACACCCTAGACAACACTGTAAGCAGTGGAGGCTCGTCAGGGGAGGCAGGTGAGGCACTGCCTCACCATTAATTTTCTATTTTATAAAAATATAAATCTATTCAATAAATTTCTTCCGTGTTGGCTTTAATATTGATAATTAATTATACAGTAATTATAAATGGATGTATTAACGGAAAATTCCCGATTTTTAATGATCAGAATTAGCGCGCCCATCCAGGCCGAACTTGCGGCAGAAATGAACCAGAGCGGTAGGAATTTATGCAACTTAATATGCCTCCACACAGTTTACCCATATCACATTCGAAGTAATGTGCAGATTTATTTCGATATCGGAGACGAGCCTCACAGGCTTCTCATTGGTCGGAAATCACCCGCGTGATAGAGAGAGAGAACCTCGCGGCACACGCAATTGTCAGCTGTGTTAGTAATCTATTCATTTCACTCCGCCGTCCGTTGATCAGCGTTAGTTATTAAAGGTAATCTTATTGATATTTATTAGTAAATAGTATTTATTCCTATATTATAATGGATGACGGAAATAGCACTCTTACAGTGAGAAATTGTAAAGACATCGTAAATTTCTTGCTTGATAATCCATTTAGCCGGTTATCGTACGATGATAAAGTTTATGTAAAAGGTATCAAAAGGCCTTGCCCTGATCTTAGTTTATTATTGATTCAAAAACATCGATCATAAAAAAGTGCATGGTTTGACAAATGTAGTTGGTTGACAGGTACAATGATTTGAAATAAATTATTTTGTTGGCCTTGCATATTGTTTTCAAATAGCAATGAGTCGGTATGGCATAAAACAGGTTATGACGATTTAAAAAAATTAGCGCGTTCTATTGATAAGCATTCCAAAAGTAGAGATCATATATCAAATTGTAAATTTCACATTTTAGGTAAACAAAATATAGTTAATGATTTAAGTACGGCTCGGCAAATTGAAATCGAAACGTACAATAACAACGTGAAGGAAAATAGGGGGATTTTAAAAAGATTAATCGATGTGACAATATTTTTGTGCAGTCAGGAATTGTCATTTAGGGGGCATGACGAATCAGAAACCTCAAATAATAAGGGGAATTTTCGAGAATTAGTTTTGTTAACCCTTTAACTACGGCTGTCGTCAATAGACGACGGCACTAAACTTTCGTGAGATACGGCTGTCGTCAATAAGCGATTTGATGATTTATATTGGGAACGGATGTTGTTTATTGACTTTTATGTAATTTATCGAGATTGCACCGATAAACAAGTGCACAGAGTGTTTATGTTTCGTTTGTTGCGTATCAGAAGCATAATAAACACCGCTTTGTATTTGTTTACATTGCCTTCCTCTCTCACGTTTAGGGCCCATATTTCCGAACGCGCATAAGAAATGCCAGTTTAGAAGTAATATTTGGCGTGTCTAGCTGCATTTTGTATCGAATTATCTAAAAACATTTTTCATTTTGCCGCATCATAATATCGAAAATGGATTTACCGTCAACATCTCGTGGAACTTGCGGTTCAAAGCGTCCAAGAACAGAACTGACTGACGATATATATAGTGATGAAGAAGAAATTCTTTCACTTAGTGACCTGGATAGTGCAAGTGATGATAGTATAAGAGACAATGACTCAAATAGTGATAGTGATGAAGAAACAGTTGTAGGAGATTTACGTTGGCAAAATTGTGATATTTTCAATCCCACAATGTACCATTTTGACGATGAAATTTCTGGCATCTCGGAAGCGTTTGAAATAGAAAATGAAGATAACGAGTATGAGTACTTTATAAAATACTTTGATGAACATATGATGATGACAATTGTGGACGAAACTAATAGATACCACGAGTATAGTACCGAAAACAATCCTGCTCCAAAAAGGAAACCATGGGTGCCTACTAATGTGAATGAAATGTACAGCTTTTTAGCAATAATTTTGTCGATGCCACATATAAAAAAACATAAAATTTCGGATTATTGGTCAACAGATCCCATTATTGCCAGTAATTTTATTAGCAAGTACATGACAAGAGATAGATTCACGCAACTGTTGCGTTATATACATTTCGCTGATAATAACAACCCTCCGCCACCGGACAACAATGATAAATTGTGGAAAATACGAACCATATTTGAAGAATGGAATAGAAAATGTTCAACATTTTTCCATCCTTTTCAAAAACTGGTCATCGATGAATCCCTTATATTATTCAAAGGCAGGCTGCACTTCAAGCAATTCATCCCATCCAAGAGACATCGATTCGGAATTAAAATTTTTGTGTTGTGTGATTGCGAGACGGGAATTGTTCTGAAGTTGTTAGTGTACACCGGATCTGAAATTGACATTCTGTAATATACCCCTTGTACGTTATTGTTACATATTGTATATCTTAGTCTTAAGCTTTCTCCTGTTTTACGCATCTATTTGCGTCATGTAATTACCCTAGCAAGTACATTCGAAAACACACATAACCTTGAAGATCAACAAATAGTTCTGCATTCCATCTAAAGCCTTGTATTTAATGATTTCTAATTTCACTTTTCTAATTGTACATAATTCAGCTTTGTCCTTCAAGTTATGCGTGTTTAATATATTTATAATGTGCGTACGTCAAGAAAAGAAAAAAGGGTCTGGGTATTTAATACGACTAATCCCATTTTCTCACTCACTACCTTTTCTCACACGTTATTACGCGGAACGTTGACACCATCAGTGCGCGTTGCCACAACAAGACGTACCACACGCGAACCTAGAAGTAAAACTATCTTTGTTAATAAGTTACGAACCGAAATAAAGGATATAAAGGTACATCATCGTTTTTCTGGATAAGACCACCGTGAACACAACAGGAAATCCCAAAAGAACCAGAGCGTGTTTTCCACCAGGAACTGGTCGGAAAGGACACGCACACCACAAAATTGGCGCAGTCGGCGGTAGGATTTCCTTTGAAGTTATCGTTTGCGGAAGAATCACCATCCAGTAAAGTGAAAACCACAAAAAAGCCCCCGGAAAACCTCATCGAGTATCACCAGGGATTCATCGAGAACAGCACCCCTACACGCCAGGAAATAAGGGCACGCCACCAACATCCAGCAGTGCATTATCAACCAAGGAAGTATCGCATATGCCAAAAGCAAGTGAACTAAGTCCAAAGTGCGTCGAAGAAGAAATAATAAGTGAAAGCAAAACACAAGGAAGCCGCCCACGCCAGAGAATGGAAATATTTATGTAAGTCGAATAATCTTTTGATACATAAGGAATATATTTTTCACTAGATTTTTTTTTATTATTATTTTCTTACAAAAAAATGCCAATTGACGACATGTCTATGCTACACCTTGCATTTTCTACATTGACTGACACATATTTTGAATTTTCAAAAACATCAAAATATAATAACTTGGATGATTTCATTACTAAATGCGACTGTGCGTTTAACATAGTCACCGAGGAACAAAAACCTACGTTACTTGAGCTAGTTAGGGGCAAGTTGTTAGGCGAAACGGGTCGTCGCACCCGTTGCAGAGTAATTAATACGTGGGGTGACTTAAAACAATTTCTAAAAGACAACTTTTCACATAAAACAAATTTTGGCAATGTATTACAAAGCCTAAATAACTGTAAACAACAACCAAACGAAATAATTAATGATTTTGTTTCAAGAGTTGAACTTTGCCGTTCCAATTTCATAAAAACGATCGATCCTAATTTATCTGCTACTGCTCGCGAAGCACAAATTGAATTAATCAATTCACAAGTACTCTATGTATTTCTGTCCGGATTGAAAAATCCCCTGTGTTATATCGTTAGAGCTATGAAACCAGAATCCCTAGAGGAGGCTATCTCATTTGCAACAAACGAGGATCAATTTAATCCACAACCCCAACTCCGGCCAGCCAATCTGTAAATTCAACAATAATTTGTAATTACTGCAAAAAAGTAGGTCACAGGATAAATGAATGCCGAAAAAGACAAAACCAACACTTTCGACAACCCAATTTTAATGGTCAAACGCGATTCCAGAATAGTTCAAACTATGCACATAATAAAAATCATTTTCAAAATAACCACAACTTTCGAAACCCTAACCCCCCTCCCAGAAACTCACAACATTTTCAAAGCGAACGTTTTCCGACTAACCCAAGCTCTACTGCCCAACAAGGCGAAAGAAACGCACACGTCCAGGCTTCTTTAAACTCGATGCCTACCGAGGTGAAGGCCACACCCCGGGATTCGAAAATACTGGCCGAATTCTTACATTAAATTTATTAGCTGCTTCCACTTACACAATTTTAAAAATAGACCAGTTAATAAAAAAATGTTCATTTTTGTTAGACACAGGTTCGGAAATTTCATTAGTAAAAAGGTCTAACTTAAAACCCGACGTTGTATGTTATCTTAACAACCCTATCACACTACAAGGAATAAATAATAGCAATAGCCCATTTAAGACTAAATGTTACTGCAAATTTGATATTATAATTAACGATCAACAAATTTCTCACACGTTTCATGTTGTACCCGATTCATTCCCGATTCATCAAGATGGAATCCTAGGTAACGATTTCTTACATAAAGTAAAAAGCAAAATCTGTTACTCAGAGAATAAAATCTTCATCGGAACTGATTTCGTACCTCTTTACGTGTCACAGAGATCTTTAAATTCATCGAATAATTTTAACGATAATCATTGCCAATCCGATAAAACATTTATTCACGATGGTATAAACTCTCAAAATTCATTTACCAATTCCACGGATCATTCGAGTCATAATAATTTTCTAAATAATCATCAATACAAAGATGAAAAAAAAGATGCTATTATCGACCTATCAAATCCCTTAATGAACACTAACGATTATAAAAAATCTTTTGAATGCGATAACAGCACAAAATACTCAAATACAAAATTGAATCACTCTAAATCGGGAAATAATTATAATAACAAACCTAATTTTATTCCAAATTTTAACAAAGGCGTTAACAAAATAATAAACTCAAACTGTCCAATTAATAAAAATCATGATAATACATTCAAAGATACTAATTCCTCCTTAGGAAGCTGTACAAATATGGAAACTAAGCCTCAGAAGCCAAATAAAATAATTCTTAAGGCACGATCTGAAACTGTAGTGTCAATTACTATCACTAACCCTGAAATTAAAGTAGGGATGATACACAACCTTGAAGTTCAAAAACACGTTTTTCTTTGTAGAAGCGCGGTGAAAACATACAATGATAATAAGGCAATTACTACTATGCTAAATATTTCAGATAATGATGTTGTCTTAGATAACGTTATTGCAACCCTCGATCCTTTAAATTTCGCCGACTCCGCTCAAACTTTCAAACTAAATCCTGAAATGGAATTCCCTAATGCTAATAAAGACAGGCTATCAACTTTACTAACAGCTCTACAAACCACACATCTAAATTCTGAAGAGTTTGAAATGCTATCAGGATTATGCCTTGAATATAACCATTTATTTTTCTTAGAAGGCGACACCCTATCAACAGCCGATGTTGTTTACCACGAAATTCGTACTAACTCAAATAAACCAATAAACGTAAAATCGTATAGGTATCCTCATGCTTTAAAACCAATTGTTGATGAACAAATAGAATCCATGCTTCAACAAAATATTATCAAACCATCTCAAAGTCCTTGGAATTCACCAGTATGGGTAGTACCAAAAAAATGTGATTCAGACGGAAACAAAAAATGGCGCCTCGTGATAGACTATAGGAAGTTAAATGAGGTGACCATTGGGGACGCGTACCCTCTACCGAATATTGAAGAAATTTTAGATGAACTTGGCAGCGCTAAATACTTTACAACGCTTGACCTCACTTCGGGGTTCCATCAAATTAAAATGCAGCAGAACGATTCACCCAAGACAGCATTTAGTGTACCTAGAGGCCACTTCGAATTCAATCGCATGCCATTTGGTTTAAAAAAAGCCCCTGCTACTTTCCAGAGGTTAATGAATATAGCCCTTTCAGGATTACAAAATAATCATAGATGTTTTGTTTATTTAGATGATATCGTAATATTCTCCGACAGCTTATGTAACCATATGAAAAATCTTCGACAGGTTTTTGAGAGATTAGATAAATTTAATTTAAGAATTGAACCAAAAAAGTGTCAATTTTTGAGACACGAGGTTGTTTATTTAGGCCACCTAATTACGGAAAATGGTGTGCAGCCTGATCCAAAAAAAACTAAGTGTGTTCAAACTTTTCCTACACCCCGAAATCAAAAAGAGATTAAATCCTTCTTAGGACTCGCCGGTTACTACAGGAGGTTTGTACCAAACTTCAGTAAAATTTCCCAACCCTTGACAAAGTTGCTAAAAAAAACAGTAAATTTCTCTGGACTAGTCTGCAACAAGAAGCATTCGAATCATTAAAAATGCTCCTCTGTAGTGAACCACTTCTGCAATTTCCTAAATTTGAAAGAGAATTCATCTTAACTACTGATGCTTCAAACTACGCCGTGGGCGCTGTGTTATCCCAAGGGCCTAAGGAAAGGAATCTTCCTGTCGCATATTACAGTAGAACTCTTAATAAGGCAGAACAGAATTATGATGTCTCTTCAAAAGAATTACTAGCAATTGTGTCAGCTGTAAAATTTTTCAGGCCATACTTGTTCGGACGAAAGTTTAAAATAATAACCGACCACATTGCATTGAAATATCTAAGTAATGTAAAAGATCCTAGCTCTAGATTGCTCCGTTGGAGGTTAACGTTAGAAGAATACGACTATTATATTGAGTATAAACCCGGAAAAATTAATAAAAACGCAGATGCTTTAAGCAGAATAAATAATATAGATAGGTTCCAGGATTTCTTAAAATTTAAGGATGAAAAATTGTAAAGTCAACAATAACTAACTTTAATGACACCATTTCAAATCTTAACCACAACGAAGCACGTATTAATAAAAATTTCGAATTGCTGCACAACGTTACCTCTACTAATACGGAAAAACTTCACCATTTGCAAATGAAATATGAAATTGAGGATCATGTCACACTTTTAACGTTGATGTCCAACGAACTCAACCAACAGTATTCCACCCTCATAAACGCTATTCTGTTTGCAAAATCTAATATTCTCCACCCGTTTATTATAAGCCCCGAACGTTTCGTAATGGAACTTTCATCTTGCTTGCAGCACCTGCCAATCTCTACATCCTTTGCTCTTCCATTAATCAGAGAAAACGCCGTTCATCTATTACAAATAATAAGACTGTTAATCTTTTATAAGGACAATAAAATCATTTTTATCATTTCAAATCCTTTAATTTCTCAAACTCCCTATAAACTCTACAAAATTTCACCCTTACCCACAACACATGATAACAAAACTTCCATATTTATACAACCAACCTCCAATTATATAACCATATCATTAAATAAATTAACATACACCACATTAAATGATTTAGATAATTGTCATAAACTACCTGCAAAATACATTTGCCATCAAAACCAACCCCTTAAGCAGAATTTACTACAAGCAAATTGCGAATCAGGCATTCTATTATACTCTAACGTTTCACAGTTGTGCGACACTAGAATCATTAAATTGCCCACACAATATTGGAGCAAACTCGAGCAGAAAAATTCTTGGATCTTTATAGTCTCTAGAGAACAAACGGCTACCCTAACTTGTAAAAATTCCCCAGCAATTGATATTCCAATAAGGAACACTGGTATCCTCACACTTGCTCCTTATTGCAAAGTGTACACAGGTACTAACACCTTAAGCGCTTCCAGCAATACATACGAGAGCACGCTGTCTTTCGTGATACCCCCATTTAATTTATTAAGCGAACCTTGCTGCGATAAAATAAGTAAACTTAATATTAGCCAATTTATTCCTATTCCCATAACGCACATAGATTCCTCAAATCTAGTTGCAGCTAGCCATAAGTTAGATGACATAGTGGAACTATCAAAAAATATCCCAGAAAATAATTTACTAAGTAAGATACCGCCTTCTTACGGGGCTTATACAATATCAGCAATAATCATTTTAGTAATTTTATTCAAATTGTACAAAAAAATATTAAACGTTATAAGAAATTGGCGTAATCACCATATTGATAGGCCACAGGAACCGGTAGCACCTATGGAAATGAACAGACTTGTGAATGCCAACGAAATGGAATTACCTCGTCGTAGTCAAAGATTACTAGCTCGCTATAGAGATAACGACCTATAGTTAGTTTTATTGCAATTACACTTTACCAATTAAATAATTCCTTATGTATTAATGGGTTTCGGCTTGTATGTCACTTTTTTTAAATATGTATTATTTTCACTTATGATTTCAGATAATTATCTTTACAAAAAAAAAACCTAAATTTCATTCCGATTTTTTTTTTTTTCTGTAAGGGGAGGAGTGTAATATACCCCTTGTACGTTATTGTTACATATTGTATATCTTAGTCTTAAGCTTTCTCCTGTTTTACGCATCTATTTGCGTCATGTAATTACCCTAGCAAGTACATTCGAAAACACACATAACCTTGAAGATCAACAAATAGTTCTGCATTCCATCTAAAGCCTTGTATTTAATGATTTCTAATTTCACTTTTCTAATTGTACATAATTCAGCTTTGTCCTTCAAGTTATGCGTGTTTAATATATTTGTAATGTGCGTACGTCAAGAAAAGAGAAAAGGGTCTGGGTATTTAATACGACTAATCCCATTTTCTCACTCACTACCTTTTCTCACACGTTATTACGCGGAACGTTGACACCATCAGTGCGCGTTGCCACAACAAGACGTACCACACGCGAACCTAGAAGTAAAACTATCTTTGTTAATAAGTTACGAACCGAAATAAAGGATATAAAGGTACATCATCGTTTTTCTGGATAAGACCACCGTGAACACAACAGGAAATCCCAAAAGAACCAGAGCGTGTTTTCCACCAGGAACTGGTCGGAAAGGACACGCACACCACAATTCCTCGAAATGATCCCTTAGGTGTTTCAGGAGCGGTAATAAAAAAAACTGCTGGTGAACTATGAACAAAAAGGGCATCTGTTATATACAGATAATTGGTACACTAGCCCTAAACTAGCAATTTACTTAGATCAGCAGAATACTGGTTTATGTGGTACGGTAAAAAGAAATAGAAAACATTTTCCGAAATTTTTACATCGGGTGACACGCGGAACGTGCGAACGGAAAAAGTGCAGAAATGTAATGGCTCTTAGGTGGAAAGACAAACGTGATGTGTTAATGCTTTCAACATTTCATCAAGGAGTAATGATCAATAGCGGAAAATTAGATCACAAAACTGGCGAGTATATTTGGAAACCGGACTGTGTAATAGACTATACAAAAAATATGCGCATGATTGATAAATGTGACATGCAATTAGTTACAGTGGAGTGTGTTCGAAAATCAATCAAGTGGTATAAGAAACTATTTTTTCACGTGGTTGATGTTGCCATGCTAAATGCTTATAACATGTTCCTTGTGAAAACAGGTAAAACTTCAATACGCTTGAACATATTTATAAGAAAAGTAGTGAAACAACTTTTGGAGAAACATGGAACTTTGACTGCTGCTAAACCGGGGAGGCAAAGTATGGAAGTAATAGATCGCTTAGCTGCAGCGAATTTCATGGAAAGACATTCCCTTGCAAATGTTCCACCTACTGGGAGTAGACAAAAGGGGCAAAGAATTTGCCATGTATGTTCAAATACTGACATAGGTGAAAAAAAACGGAAGTATGTTACAACTTGGTGTGCTGAATGTCAAGTAGGACTGTGTGTAGGAAAATGTTATAAAATTTACCACACCAAAAAAAATTTTTGATGAAAAAGTTTCATAATTTCATTTCAATTTAATTTTTGCTATTATAAATTTATTTAGGTGTTAGTTTGTTTACTTATAGGGCTATATTGTAAACTAATATTTGATTATATGTTTATTATTGGCAAAATATGTATTTTTTTTTAAATAAAATATAAGAGTAATTCTATTAAAGAGGGGAGGTTATTACCCTGTTTAACCGCTATAATTTTGCCATTCCTATGTACATAAATCATCATATATATATATGAAATTAATGTATCAACATTTGAACAACTTTTCTTTTTTTTTTTTTGCGTTTCGCCAGACATATTTGTGAATATATTCGCGTAGCTAAAGGGTTAATGAGTAAAACGGATGGGATTTTAAAAAAAAAATTAGATGATGCTTCAATTTTTTCGGGGCTTTCAAAAACAATTCAAAATGAGTTAATTGATTCAATCAGTTACACACTGAAGAATCAAATAGAAAGTGAAATTTTAAATTCCAATTTTTTTTCATGGCAAGTGGACGAAACTACTGATATCACTTGTATTTCTCAATTATCAGTTATATTTAGATACGTCATCCAGGGAACACTTGTTGAAAGGTTTATGGGATTTTATGATGTAAATTCTCAACGAACGTCAGAAGATTTATTCACCTTGTTAACAGAAACATTTGGAAAATTTAATATCAAAGAAAAATTAATTGCTCAAACTTATGATGGTGCTGCTGTTATGGCTGGTCATTTGAATGGTTTACAAACCAAAGTCAAATCAGTAGCTCCACAAGCAATTTTTACTCATTGCCATGCTCACGTTCTAAATTTAGTGCTAAGTAAATCGTGCAACTCAATAAAAAAAGTACGAATATTTTTTTCAAATCTAACAGGATTTTCTGCTTTCTTTTCAAAATCAACAAAACGAACCGCAGTATTGGATGAAATTTGTAATGCAAGAATACCATCTAATGCACAAACACGTTGGAATTTTACATCTCGGGTTATTTTTACAATTCATGAAAATAAAAATAAATTAATTGAAGTATTCAATTTTATAATTAATTCAGACAAATTTGATAATATATCTATCAGAGAGGCATACGGCTTAAAATCATTGTTAGAAGACAACCATTTCTGTTTCTTATTAGATTCCTTCAAACTTATTTTTGAACAAACAAGTGTTGTATTTTTAATTCTTCAACACAAACTAACTGACATCACGTATGCAAGAGGGCGTTTAACTTCACTTATTTTAAAATTAAAGGAATTTAGAACCAATGAAACATATTTTAATCATATATACGAAAAACATTTTTCTGACATAGAAAATCCTCCGAAAAAGCGAAAGCGCTCTGATGATGCAGATGATACGGGATTACAATATAAACAGATATTTTACGAAATTTTAGATACAGTGGTAGGACAAATCGAAACAAGATTTTTTGATCTAAGTAAATTAAAATTCTTTGATTTAATTTCTGTTAGTAAGTTTGAACTGTATTCAAAAACGTTTCCATTGCAGTTGTTTGAAGAATTAATTAAGCAATATCCATTTTTTGACAAAATACAATTACGAAATGAACTGTGGGTTCTATATTCAGATAAGCTTCTTGGTGAGTCTAAAATGCCAATGGATATGTTAGAATATATAAAGAATAATGACTTGCAAGTATGTATGCCTGAATTGTACAAACTAATTTCTTTAATAGTAACCATACCGGTAACATCTGCATCTGTGGAAAGAAGTTTTTCCGTATTAAAACGAATAAAAACATGCACAAGAAATCAAATAGGCCAAAATAGGTTGTCAAATATGTCACTCATTGCTATTGAAAAGGAATTTGTGAAAACACTTTGTAAAAATGAACATTTTTACGATCAAATTATAGATTATTTTGCTGAAAATAAGAACAGAAGAATACCATTAATATATAAAAACCATTAAATTTTTTGATTACATTTTTCTTGAAACACTTTTGTGCAATCTCTTTAAATAAATAGGATCCGTTTTCTTTAATATTCAATATACACATTTCTAGTTTTGTTTAAGAATTTATTTATTTTCAAATGAATAGTTTTATGTTGAATTTTTTATTTTATATTTATTAGAGTATTTTTAAGTTTGTTGTCCCATTTATTTCCATAACACATTCCATTATTTATTATAAACCTACGTAGAGTTTTATTTTTGTTATAGAATTTAAATATTTATTTATTTTTATTTAATAGTTCAACCTTATTATTTCCTTTCGAATTTTCCCATCCCGGCAAGAAAATCTTCACACCTTCTCGTGGTTCTTGCTGAACAATAGAATATCTTAAAGATATACCGGGTGACCCAGGGTTCCGTAAAAACCCCATAACTTATTTGCTATTTAAGATACCGACTTCTATTTTTCATAAACTAGTACCCACACCTATTCTATATATTTTAAAAATATGTATGTTTTTGTACAGGGTGTCTCAGTATAAGTAACAGATCAAAGTTATGTTTTTTTAAATGGAACACCCCATATTTTATACTTTATTTTTAATCCTCTTAAGAAGCTGATAAAAATAGTATAAGACAGTATGGACGGTATTACAGACTAAGATTATGGACGGTTGGTTAGTTATGGGCAAATTTGTGGCAAAAACATGTTCACATTGAAAACATTGCAGAAGCGTTCCTAGCAAAGATTGCTTCATTTTTTATACACTAGAAAATTTTCCAAATCAAGAAGAATAATGCACATCGGCTTTAGTCCTTTTTTGTTCATACTGCTATACAGGGTGTCAACATACGCAAAATAATGGATAACTATTTTTTTCAAATGGAACACCCTATATACCGTAAAATGGGGTGAATGGAAACGATGTGGACAATAGAAACAAAACTTAGTGCTAAACTTTTAATATGTATAAAAAGTAACCAAAGTAAAATTTGATGTTTCCACATTTGTTACATATTTATGTAATGTTGGTAGAACCAATATACGAAAAATTTAAGTTTGCAGCATTGCTTTGAACTGTTCGCTATCATAATTTTGACAGTTTCACTATTTACTTCATTGCAGTTAACCACAAAACTTTATCTGCCAAGACTTTATTTGTTATTAAGTTTGGTGCTGAATACAGGTAAGTTAGTCAATATTATGTTATTTCAATGTTATCAATAGGATTTTTAAGTCATCCTAATAGTATTTCAGTTATTTATTTTTATTCAACACGTGGTCCATTTTTTAAATTATGGGGTGAATAGAAACATACACAAATAGTGTTTCTATTGACCCCAATTTTATTTTCATTGGTAGGTGATACATATTAATTTATTGTGAGTAAAGTAAGTAATTTATTGTAAAAAAACATAATGTATATTGTATAGAATATCAAAAATAAAATCTAAAAACAGATCTACAATATTAATTCATACACACATGCGCACATATTGATACAATGGGCAATATATATGCACACATATACCTAGGTAGGTACAATGAAACGCATTATTTATATATTGCAGAGTACTTGCCAAGATGCCGAGAGAGTACAAATCGAAGTCACGTAAGCCGTACAAAAAGCACGATCCAGCTACGTTGGAGCAAGCAGTTTCGGAGGTAAAGGGTGGCACGTTACCATTAAGGGGGGCAGCAGCCAAGTATAACATACATTATTCGGTCATATATCGCCACTTGAAAAAAGGGGCAGACTTAAAATCACATGGTGGACAGACAAGTTTGTCCAAAATAGAAGAACAACTTCTAGTTGACAGGCTTAAAATTTGTTCTGTATGGGGTTATCCAATTGACGTAATTACGCTAAGAATGATTATCAAGGATTATTTGGACAGAAGAGGAAAACAGGTGGTTAGATTTAAAGATAATTTGCCTGGACGAGAATTTGTATACTCGTTCTTGAAACGACATAAGGATGAATTGTCACATAGAATGTGTCAAAATATAAAAAGAAATCGTGCCGCTGTGTCAACTGAAATAATAAATGAATATTTTGATAGGCTGTATTTGGAGCTTCAAGGTGTTCCACCTGAAAATATAGTCAATTTTGACGAAACAAATCTATGCGATGACCCCGGAAGAAAAAAGGTTATAACCAGAAGAGGCTGCAAATATCCTGAAAGGCTGATGAATAGCACAAAAACATCTATTTCGATTATGTTCAGTGCTGCTGGAGATGGGACTATATTACCTCCCTACGTGGTGTACAAGGCAGTTCACATGTACAATTCGTGGACTGAAGGTGGGCCTAAAAATGTGAGATACAATCGCACCAAATCAAGCTGGTTCGACAGCTACACCTTTGAAGATTGGGTAGTTACTATCGCTATACCATACCTGACGAAACAAACAGGAAAAAGAATATTGCTTGGAGATAACTTGGCTTCACACCTGACGGTGGAAGTAATCAGATTATGCAAAGAATCTGACATTGATCTGATTTTTCTACCTGCAAACTCTACGCATCTCACTCAACCTCTAGATGTGGCATTTTTTCATCCTCTGAAATGCTCGTGGAGAAAAATTCTTTCGGAATGGAAGGCAGGTCCAGGAAGAAATGAGACAAGTTTACCTAAGGACAAATTTCCGAGGCTACTAAACCACTTAATGGAGTCCATCTCTGCGCAGGGGCCGAAAAACGTTCGTGCTGGTTTCAAAAAATGCGGCATTGTTCCACTTAATAGGACACCAGTATTGGATATGCTTCCTTCTGCATCTCCTGCTGTAAACAATGAGCAAGTCCATAATCAGGAGATTGATAATACATTCATTGAACTTTTAAAAAGTATGAGGTATAAAGATGGAGCACAAACTTCTATGCGGAATAAGAGAAGTAAAGTCAACGTCAAACCAGGAAAAAGTGTTATTGCCAATGAGTCTTCATCCGAGGATGCGTCCGATATCAGTTTACATGAGTCGGGTTCTTCGCCCTTGCAGTTTTCTGAAAGCGAATCTGAAGAAGAAATTCCATTTGCAAGACATATCGTAAACGAACCTGAGTTCAATGAGCTGCTGACAGAGACAGACCAAGCACCACAGGAAGATCAATTTGCTTATCCATTTTCAGTAAAAACGGAGGATATTAAGGTTGGGGATTGGTTAGTGGTGCGGTTTCCTATCACCCAAAATAAGCCAGGAACTTCAACCGCGACTAAATCTTTTATCGGACAGGTTAAAACCATTACAAATAATAATTTTGAGGGAGAATTTTATCGACAGAGATATTCACGGGATTTTCCAGGATTCATTTATGGTGTTCCGAACGTTCCAGACGTATCTGAATTTACCTGTGAACAAGTGACTGGAAGAATTAACCCACCAGAAGACTACCAAAGAGGCCTTAAAAAATGTGACATTTCTATTTGATTTGTTCATTTTTAGTTTATTTTTTTATTTATTTATACTGTTACACTTTGTGAATAAAATTTAGGATCAACATAGTAATTTTTACATGTATTTCATTGTTTCTATTGACCCTACATACAGTAAAATCGAAATAAACATGAATTTATAATACGTGTTTCTATTATCCTGACTTGCAGGTGAATAGAAACACACAGTTTTTTTTTTTTACGTAACTCGATTTGTTGTATGGCTTACTTCAGCATAAAATTCAAAGAATGAACCAAGACCCATGTTTTAAGCCAATAATAATATTTATAACATTTTTGAATCTTGAAATATTAGATTGGTTATTGGTTGATTTTTGGATTTTCAGCCTAAACTATGCATTTTCTGAAAGAATAATAAGAGACCAAAGTTGTAGAGCGGAATTTTTCCAGAAAATGCATAGTTTTGGCTGAAAATCCATAAATCATCAGAAGGTAATAAAAGAAATATGTTTTTATTGATAAATCTCAAGAATCCTTAATATTTTGTTATGCAAACTGTATATCATTGGAAAGCTTATCAAAAATGCCATAGATTGGTGGCAACGTGGTGGTGTTTTATTTGAAAAAAATAGTTATCCGTTGTTTTGCGTATGTTGACACCCTGTATAGCAGTATTAACAAAAAAGGACTAAAGCCGATGTGTATTATTCTTCATGATGTGGAAAATGTTCTAATGTATAAATAAAAAATGAAGCAATCTTTGCTAGGAATGCTTCTGCAATATTTTCAATGTGTACATGTTTTTGCCACAAATTTGCCCATAACTAACTAACCGTCCATAATAGACCCATAGTATCTTATACTATTTTTATCAGCTTCTTAAGAGGATTAAAAATTAAGTATAAAATATGGGGTGTTCCATTTAAAAAAAACATAACTTTGATCTGTTACTTATACTAGGACACCCTGTACAAAAACATACATATTTTTAAAATATGTAGAATAAGTGTGGGTACCAGTTTATGAAAAATAGAAGTCGATATCTCAAATAGCAAATAAGTTATGGGGCTTTTACAGAACCCTGGGTCACCCGGTATATACACAGATGTTTTATTGGCCGAGTGAAGTGTCGACAATATTAAATCTGTGCCTCACCAAACCAAAAGTTGACGAGCCGCCACTGACTGTAAGCAAAATAATGTATTATATTTTATTAAAAATAGTTCTGGATCAAGTTAGTAGTTCACTTATCGTGCGAATAGAGCAAAATTGTATCGTATTTCATTAATTTTAATAATGTTAATCAAATTTATTGGTGCAAAGTATTCAATTTGTTTCTACATATTTAAGGAGATTGGTTCCACCAGTGTGGAATTTGAAGTAGAAGCAGATGGTTGCTTAACCCCGATTCCATCAGGCTCACAAGCCCGTACCCCCAGTAACCCTCCACTTAAACGGAGGAGGAAGACATCCTCAATGTCAGAAGATATTCTTCTGGAATCGGTCAGTGGCAGTTTGGCAACTATATCTGCTGCCATCAGCCAAAATGTAAATCCCGCCCATAATGATAATGAGGCCCTAACAAATTACATTCTTAGTAAGTTAAATCGTATAGACGATGAAGACGTACGAGATGAAACGGAGGAGAAAATAATGTTATTACTGAATCAAGGTATAAAAAAATGTCGAAATAAATTAATATACAATGATAGTGGGTCCTTTTTTTACTTTTTCCTTAATTGTATTTAACATATTTCTTTAAACGTTGTGTGTCATTTGAAGGTGATGTAAAATGAGTGACGTTGTGTACTTATTCAATTTTTTTAAATTTAAATCACAACTGGTTTCGGCTTATGCCATCATCGGGCGAAATTGAAAGTTAACATTTGTTATGTATATTGTTTTTATACTATAGTTCTGCAAGTTTTTCACGTGCACATAAGTCAAACCAGTTGCGATTTAAATAAATAAAGAATTTTGAAGCAAGTACAAAACCTCGCTCATATTCCTTTACAGTTAAATTAAATAAAACAGAGAAAATAAAGATTTATTACATTTTATTCACAATAAAAAAAAATATCATAGAATTGGTTTAATTTTTTGTTGTTTTTATTTTAATAATTACCCCGGTTTATAGCATCTTCTTGCCAAGATACATTCCCAATGTCAGAGAGAAAATAGTTTTTTAAATCATCTCGTATTAATTTTGCAGAGTTTTGAGAATTTTGGCCGCATTGTCGGGCAATATGTTTTAAATTATCAGCATTGCATTCAGGTTCTGATGCACTAATATTTTGTGTTTCCGGTGTCAAAAAATTGTGCAAAGCAATACATGCCAACGTAATAATTTCTGCTTTGTTCACTGACAAATGAATAGGATTAAGGAGTACACGAAACCTATTAGCAAGTATGCCGAATGCACTCTCCACCATACGCCGAGCTCTCGACAGCCGATAATTAAAAATTCTATCGTCATGTGTTGCATTCCGTAGTGGGTAGGGTTTCATTAGATTATCCAACAACGGAAATGCATCATCTGCGATAAAGAAATATGGTACAGGTCTTAATCTTCCCGGTAGTGCACATGGAGCTGGAATTTCTAATTTATCTGCCTTCAGAGCTTGTGACAAACTACATTGCTCCCACACTCCTCCATCACTAATTCGACCATTCACACCAACGTTAACATAAATAAATCTGTAATTTGCATCAACTAAGCCCAGAAGAACGATGCTATTTGTCCCTTTATAATTATAATAGTAAGACCCTGCAGAAATTGGGGCTGCAAATATTATATGCCTGCCATCTAGGGCACCAAGACAATGTGGAATATTCTATTTTTCCTCGTAATTTCTTGCAATCTTTAACCATTGCTCAAGATCAGGCGCCTAAAAATCAGTAATGTGTACTCTACAAACAAATATTTTCATTATCATACCTTCAATTGAGTTGCTTTCAATGCATTATAAATGGCTTGACACACTTCTGGTATTATCAAAGAAATAGTGCTCTCATGCACTCTCGTAGAGTACATTAATGATCGGAAGGATTCTCCTGTTGCAAGGAACCGTAATGTGATATCTAACCTTTAAGTATACATATAAAAAAGAAATGTAGGTTTTTTTGTATCTTTTAAAATAAGTGCATAACAAATAATTACATTTACATACCTGTACTTGGCAGTAATAGTACCTCGCATCAACGTGTCCTGTTTTTTAATGTCATTCTCAATCAAATTTAAGAGAATTTCAAATTGCCTGTCATCCATGCGTAAATAATTTTTGTATGCGCTAGGCTGTTCCAATAATAACTCATTATTTAACATACTTAAAACACCACGATTTTCATCTCTCCTTGCTAACCATTTTTGCATCCAACATGCTCGTTTCTTCTGCTTATGTCTCATTCTTCTTTTTTTTACTGTAATACACTGCTAGAGCACCTATCACAGCAGCAGTTGCTGATAGCAGTAAGTTGTTTGTCTTTAAAATTGTATTCGACATACCAACAGCTGATTTGTAACGGTATTCTGGTTTTGTAAGTAAACATAATTTATAGGTTATTTTGGTTAGTGCGCGTGCGCATGATCGTAAGTTCCACAATAATTCTTTGTTGTGTAATACAGGAAAAAATATTTGTATTTATAAAATTCTTGCGAAACTTTTATTTAAAATTCTCTAATAAATTTCTGCGAGAATTCTTGTGTGTGTAAAACGGCCCTTATTGGAAAACCTTTTACAATAAAATATAAACACATAATATACACGACCTAAAACGACAATTTAAAAACATAAGGAAGTACAACTATCTCATATATACATATACTGACACCTTAATACACTACACAACATGAATTATAATTAAAGAATTTGAAGGTTTCATTAGACTGCTACCAATAAACAAAAAAAAATATATATCATTTACTAAAAAAGTAAAAGGTACGTATTTGGAATTTCGATTCCTAGATTCATTTATATTTATGGCTAGCAGTATTGACAAATTAGCGTCTTATTTACCATTAAGCGAAAATAAACAAACTAGAAAATATTTTGAAGAAAATAATGAATTTAATTTTATTTCAAGAAAAGGTGTTTACCCATAAGATTGTATAGATTCATGGCTAAAACTTGAAGAGACCCAATTACCATCGAAAGAAAAATTCTTTAATCAATTTTGCAATGAAAATATTTTTCATGATTATGAACATGCTTTAAATGTATGGCACATTTAATTGTAAAACATTAGGTAATTATTCAGATCTATATCTAAAGTCTCACGTTTTATTGTTGACAAATATATTTGAAAATTTTAGAACTACCTGTTTTGAGATATACAATTTAGACATTTTACATTATTTTACAGCTTCAGGTTTTGCGTTCGGTGCAATGTTAGAATTTACAAAAGTTTAACTAGAATTGTTAACAGATATTGACATGTTTCTGTTTATCAAAAATGGAATTCACGGTTGTGTAGCCCAATGTTGTAATAGATATGCCAAAGCAAATAATGAATATATGTATGCAGATTACAATCCAAATGAGAAAGATTTATATTTAATGTATTTTGATATAGACCATCAGAATAGGTGTGCGATGAGCAAGTGTTGATGAAATGAATATTTATGAAATTGATTTAATGAATTTACCTGAATACTCTGCAATTGGATATATTTTTGAAGTGGATTTAGAATATCCAAAAGAATTATTTGAAAGTCACAAAGACTTACCATTTTGTCCAGAACATTTAACACCTCCGAGAGATGCTTCAAAATTGAATAAAAAATTGATGACATTCTATACAAAAACGAATTATATTATTCACTATCAAAATTTGCAGCAGTGTTTAAAACATGGCCTAAAATTAACAAAAATTCACAGTTTTAAAATTCAATCAAAGTTGCCAGTTAAAATCATTTATCGATTTTAACACGCAGCATAGAATGCATGCATCAATTGTATTCATAAAAACTTTATAATAATGCAGTATTTGGTAAGACGATGGAAAATGTGCAGTAAAATAATGCTTAAATTTACCTGAAAGAGATCTACTTGTAATATTTTCAATAAAAGAGAGCGTGAGCACATGTGTGAGCGTATGAAGTGATCTGAAATCCATCCCAATTTTGAGTGGTTTAGAGCAAAGTAATAGCAGCGTGGGCATTATCCATATTGAAATAGTGCGTAGAGGAGCAGTGGTGAGGGTGTTGCAGTGGAATTAGCGGGATTTTGGCCGTCGAACCGATAAATATAATGCTGGAACATACAGAGTGGCCCAAAAGTCACGCACCATAGGAATATAATTTTTTTTTTATTTTTTTTCAGATAAACAATGTTGACATGTGAAGAGCGTGTGGAAGTTATCCTCCTTTGTGGAAGAGAAGGATATTCACAAAGAGATGTTGCAGCTGAATTTAATCGGAGACACCCTGAACGAGAGCCACTGTCGCACAGCACAGTTGGGAGACTGCTTGATAAATTCAAGCATACTGGAAGTGTGAAAGATGCTTCCCGATGTGGGCGCCCAAGCACTTCACAAGAAACGGAAGAAATGATTTTGGCGAAAATAGTAGCAAGCCCCAAGAAATCAACTCACCAAACAAGTAATGAACTTGGTGTTCCTCGAACAATCCAGCGTGTCTTGAAAATACACAAATATCACCCATACAAGTTGCAGTTATTACACAATATGTCAGAAGACGATCCAGATCGCCGTATGGAAATGTGTTACTGGTTTCGAACCAAAATAGAAGATAATGCACAGTTTTTATCAACCGAAATGTTTTCAGATGAGGCCAATTTTTATGTAAATGGCGAAGTGAACAGACAAAATTTACGTTACTGGTCCGACAGTAATCCACATTGGTTCAGTAGCAGCAAGGAACAAGAAGCTACCCGCGTAATGGTTTGGTGTGGTGTGTGGAAAGACCGTATCATTGGCCCGTACTTCTTTGACGGAGATGTCAACTGTGAAACTTACCTGGCAATGTTGAGAGATTCATTATTACCCGATTTGGATATCATTGCCCTGAGTGGTTTATGCAGGATGGTGCACCACCACATTACGCCATTCAAGTACAGACTTGGCTGGACGACAATTTTCCGCAGTGGATTGGTCGTAGAGGACCAGTGAAGTGGGCACCACGATCACCCGACTTGAATCCAATGGATTTTGCGATATGGGGATACCTGAAGGCAAAAGTGTACGAGAAGAAGATCAGGGATGCAAACCACCTTCGAGAGCAAATTGTAGCAGAGTGCCGTGCTATTACACCAATCTTCGTGTCCAGTGTTATACAAAACATCGGCGACTGTTTACAGACATGTTTTTAGTTAAATGGTTCTCATATTGAACAAATACTATAATCTCCCTATGGTGCGTGACTTTTGGGCCACCCTGTAGTTTGAGGTTAAGCCAATGATAAGTAAATATAGAGAAGACATTGTCATTGTAAACAAACAAATAGTGATACCAACTGCACTATTATAAGTGGATAGCGACACCTGGAAACTGTGCACAAGAACCAAGGGTAAAAATCAAATAATTAAATATACAATCGACAGCTACACCAGTGGGCGGAATGGGGGGAAATAATAATAACAATAAGAAGCAGAAGGAGAGGAGAGAGGTGGAAGAGTGGGAGAAGTAAGAGGAGCTGCAAAAACAATAAGAGTTGCAATTTGGTGGAAACATATTTTGACTAATGTTCATTCGGTTCCAGCTACCAGGCTATGATTCATTATTTTCATTTGTATAAATAAAACAATCAACAGAATGATTTGGCATAATAACATACAGAGAGGATTTTTTATCAGTAAACATTTCCCCTATGTATACCGATAAAATACGCGAGTCAAAAGCATTGAACCGATTGTTTTATATTATGTTATAGGCAAACAAACACACACATGTCAAATCAGTCAATTGTGTTAAATGTCAAATTGTGTGAAATATTTAAAAAATGTATACAAATGAAGAAAGAATCGAATTCGTAACAATGTATTACAATTCGAACAGTATTAGAGGAGTACGAGACCTTTTTTCAACGAAGTATCCCGAACGGCCGATTCCTTCCATTAGGACTATTCAAAAAACAATTAGAAGATTTTCTTCGGAAGGGTGCATTACGCGTTCTCATAAAAGATGCAACAGAATAAGTCATGTGTTAACTGAGGATGTTAAATTAAATATTTTGTGTTTTGTCGAGGAAAATCCAACAGCCTCGTAACAAGTAATTGCGAATTTTTTTTAAATATCGAAAAGCTCGGTGCTGAAACCATTGAAAGAATTTAAATACAAACCTTATAAATTTGGGAACCGTCAACAATTATTTGAAGAAGATAAGGAGAAAAGAACGGAGATGTGTGAAACATTATTTAATCTCATCAATAGTCAAGAATCCATTTTACAAAAAATACTTTTTACGGATGAATCAACTTTCACTTTAAATGGTGAAGTAAATTCCCAAAATTTCAGGTATTGTTCTTATTTTTTCAATATTTTATCCTACTTTCTTCTTCATCGCTCCTTAGATATTGGTCCCATTCTAACCACCATGTACAAACTTTAACGCGTACACAGTACAAGCAAAAAGTTAATGTGTGGATTGGACTGATTGGGACAAAAATTATGGGTCCGTATTTTATTGATGGGAACCTTACATCGAACACATTCTTGGAAATGCTAAGAAATAGAATTGTTCCAGACCTCGAACGGTTAAATATTCCACTACCGTGGATTCAATTGGATGGAGCCCATTCCACAATGGCTGTTAGAAACTTTTTGAATGAAAAGTTTCCAGGTCGTTGGATAGGAAGGTACGGTCCTATACCTTGGGCACCACGGTCTCCAGATTTGTCACCGAATGATTTTTTCCTTTGGGGGCATTTGAAATCTTGTGTGTATGACAATATTCAAATGGGCAATATCGAAGAGTTAAAAAATCGCATAACCAATAAATGCAACGAACTGAACCCTGATTTTATTCGAAACGCGGTTTATGGTTTTCGCGATCGTTTGAGTTATTGTCTTGCAGTGTGTGGTGGTCATTTCGAACATTTGTTGTAATTATTTATTTCTTGTTTATTATTATTGTTCACTCTTTTTGTTTTAAATAATGTTATTAAAACCTGTTAATAATAATCAATGCGTTTGTATACATTTTTAAATATTTCACACAATTTGACATTTAACACAATTGACTGATTTGACATGTGTGTGTTTGTTTGCCTATAACACAATATAAAACAATCGGTTCAATGCTTTTGACTCGCGTATTTTATCAGTATACATAGGGGAAATGTTTACTGATAAAAAATCCTCTCTGTATAATGTGTTAGCAAATAAATCTGCTATTAATGCAAAATTGTTAGAGTTCATTTTGGATGTTGTCACATGTAAATATTTTAGATTACTCAGCTATTTAGCAAATAAAATCAATATATACTGAGAGTCGAGTCATTATTAAAACAGTTTTTAATATCAATAACATGTCACCCTGAATCTTATGTTTGTGCGCTGTATTTACTGCTGCTGCATCTAGTGGCAGTATAGTGTCTGTAGGCTTCCCCGCCTAGAAGAATTAAATTTTTGTAGGGAAAGTATATCACAAAATAACAAAAACATTGAGAACACCAAGATTCTTAAATATTTCATAACTGATGACCCAGCTCAGTGCGTATTATTAAAAACAAGTAAGTATTAAGATACATATATAGATTTATATATAATATATTAATAAAAATATGCTTTTTTTCTTAGGTATAAAGCTATCGATTTAACTCGATTTAACTGAAATATATAAAAAAAATCATGAAAATGGTTGAACGATGAGGATTTAACCTCCAAAACAATAAAGCTTTCCCTTTCATTGTCAACTACAGCTACACCACTACCTTTATCGCAGTTGACTTGGTTAGGTTCACATGAATGTATTATTTTTAAACCATCATTCACAATAATAATGATTTATTTTAATGTGAGGTAATCAGTGTCATTACTGTTATTAATAATGTTTATATAAACACACAAACAATGTTATTGTTTGTCGAACGAAATAGTAAGCAGACATTGGACGAGTAATAACAAACGTGTTTACTATTGCTGACATCGGCAATACCTCGTTACGAACATACGTAAGGACGTTCGGTTCTATCGACCCGATTCATTAGTATATAAGAACATTGTAAAGTAATATTAAGAATAGATAATATAGACATATAAGAGTACGTAGATATGTACCGCTGCAGGCCAATATAAGTATTAAATAAGTGTCAGTGTCTACTCCGTCATCCACTATATTACCACCTGATTACCCTGCGTTATCACAATTATTTAGGAATAAATATATTTATAATTTCAGGACGATTATTTAAAAAAGTATAATATTATTTAGAGAAAATGTACAATGTAAGATGCCAATAAAGGTTTTTTTTTTTTTTATTTATTTAAAAAAGGTGTGGTATTTCAAAAAATTGCTAGATCAAACGTGGAATTAGCAGAAACATTTAGCTTTCTCCATTATCTAGCGATGACAAAGTTCACACCAGTATTCCACGTGAACCCTCTAGAAATATGTTTGTTTAATGAAACAACCTTTTGGAATTATCACTGGATTACCAGCAGTTTATTTCCTGTATATTATTGAACTACTGAATATATAATTTGAAACAAAAAGTAAATCGGTCTTTGAATATTATAGGTCACAAACCTAAAAAACAAGAACCTATTGACAAGTAACCCCAACATTGCAAAAGTAAATACATAAAATGATGCAACATGTTATCCTTGTATAAATATTTTGAAGATATTAAACATGTTTAAAATACTGGTAAAAATACTCAGATGAGATTACGAAAGTACAGAAGAGGTAACCTTACACATGTAGTGCAATTATTACACAAATTACATAAATTAGTGGCACAAATTAACACGTTGAATGCGTTGAACACAGCTCTCATGTCCACATATACATTATAACCACGCTGTCAAATTGAACGTGTTAATTATAAACATAAAGTGCTATAGTTTATCGACTGCAAGGGCGTAAAGTGCTTCGATTTGTTAACTTGCACATAAATTTCACATTTTATACATATATTTGCAGGCCATCAAGTTTCAGCTGTTCATAAACCAACGGAAAGTGTACACGCTACCGCTTTCACAGCACATAACCCTTTATTTTCATTTAATAATTTCGCACTTGTTTGTGTAATAATAAAGAAGCCAGGTAAACAGACAATGCTTGCAACGAATTTTTGCTACACGTTGTATTAACCTTCGACGTTTTTGAGTTTTGAGCGTAATAAGTGCTTAATACGAGTAGTATAATTGCTATGGGCAGTGGCTACTTTAAATCCAAGGATGGATAAAGCGAATTCCACTAACCCAAGAATAAACCGAGCACAAAATTTTCGACAGAAATTAAGAATGAAGGTTCGTGAGCAAATGAACGAGCGCATTTCACCGTACGGCGAACGCTACAGAAAATGGCGAGTTAACGTTGTTGCCACGTTTCCTTGAAAATAAATTTATTTTATTCCAGCATTTACCATTGAGATATAAAAAGGTTGTAAAAAGCGTTTTTTTAGATGATGTGTACTGATTGAAGCTGTAGTGATAAGAAGAAATATTCGTTTCGATATTTTAAACAAGTTTACCGAACAACTTTGCCATGAATAAATTAGAAACAACCTTACTTGTTGCAGAAAGCATTAAATAAATTCTATAAAACGAAATCTTAGTAAGACCTAATTTTGCTTGCAGAGTTACGAACAGGTTGAATATTCATATATTCAGGCTATATTTCGTTTTATTGAACTTTGCCATGTGTACACAGCCGAATGTTATTTTCATCGTACTTTTACATAACAGTGGGCCCTATTCTGTTTTTATAATAGTGATAACCGCTTTCGATCGAACGGCGTTTCCGAAGTGATTAAGTAGATGTGACAACTCTGTAAAATCGATACAAGTGAACTACTAACGGCATGCTTCGCCATTTTTCAAATTTACGCGGGATAATCAGCATCGAGGGCATTTGAGGCGAACGAAATTAAGTTAATTAAAAAAAAAAACTGAAAACAAGTTAATTTTAAGAAGTATGGAAATAATAGCTATTCATCGCCATCTAATAAGGGTGTGTTAGTTCGAAACTCTCATAAATTTGTTGTTTTCGAAACAAATATTCTAATTTACAATTCGACGTTTCAAATGGATTGCTAATAATCTGTAAATGTAGTTGAAATTGCAGCAAATCATTATTTTCGGCTGCAGCTTCCTGTTCCTACAGCGAAATTAAAGCGAAATAATTGGCCTTTTCACAATTGTATAGTTATTACACGCTTATCACCTACTCTGAACTTGGTGATAAAACTGGACCCTACTTTTCTACTGGTGTTTTCGAAAAATTTTCGAGTGATAAAAACACAATTGGGCCCATTATGCTGATTTACTTACATTTAAATTCCTATCTATTTTCAACAAATATACTTTTTATTTATTTGAGTTCATTTATTATTCGATCGAGCATAATGGATTGCCTACATTCCCTATTTTACAACTCCAAAAGAAATATTTGCACTTTCCCCTTTTTCATTGTTTGTCTGTCTTAAAAATATTGTTTTCATAATTATTTCATTCACTTATCGCTTACGCGTATTATACCACAGATTGGGAAAGTCTGCCTCAGATAAATTGAATATAATCATACTTCCTCACAAAACTTTAGTGAAACAGATATTAAAGAACCAAACAGTAATGTTACCAAGTTAGGCAATAAGGAACGATTTTACGTAAAAAGCATTATTACCTTAGTTACAAAGCAACTAATACTTAACAAATTCAGCTTAACAACTCAAGAACCACCGCAATGATTGATAATTGAAGTACTTTTATATTTTTGCCATTGCTGATTTTAGCTAATATAAAAAAATTCAAACCAAAATTATATGATCTAAATTTTAATATACAAAAGTTACATCAAGTGTTTGTTCACAATATTTCCGAAGAACCCCTTTTAATTGCAATATAGGTATTATGGAAAGAGAAAACCTACACTCAATCCATCACAGTAAGAAGTTTCTGATGTGATGCACCAGCAAGAGCCTACACAAAAAAATACCAAATGTAATAATGCATATTATGGTTGTGACATATATTGCATTCAATAATAATAATGATAGTATTTATTCCAATATAAATGACATACAATATATACATACAGGTCTCTACGCAGTACACCTACTGCAAGGCATTAAATATAAGAATATCGTCAAACAAAATTACTATATCGATTTGTTTCTAAGTTGACATTAGAACTTGATCGATAGTGTAGGGTTTATAGAATGATGGAAACATTTGCTTTACATACTAATTCTGAACACTACAAGGGATGTTCTCTATTGGCAAATTGATTATATGCGTTCTGTTTGCTTAGGAAATTAAGAGAACATTAAACTTTATGGTTTAAAACAGGGGTCTCCAAAGTGGGGTGCGCCAGAAAATATATTGACATTTTTTATAGATGAACAAACACCAACTTCTTTTTTTAAATTACATGATCATAAACTCCTCGAACTTCATACAAAAGAAAAACTGAAACGATGGCGTGAGTTATGAGATTATACCTATTTGGTTCTACCTATCTTTGCAAGGTTCAGTGATGTCAGAAATTAAAAACAAATACAGAGTTCAAATTTGGAACGGCACCTATATTTAGCATTATCAGAAGACATCAAACCAGATTTATCCGATATTATTAAACACATGCAGTGGTATTATTTACATTAAATTGCAACAAGGAAAATCAATATGAAGTAGGTACTGTTCAAAATAAATGATCTTAAATAAAATGAATGTGTTTATTGTATTAAGCTTACGGAGCAGGAGCTCGGAACTCCAGTTCCGGTCGGAGACGGGTGTGCTCGGGCGGGCACCCACCGACCGTCATCCATCGACTGCCCAAAAACAACAACCCTGGTGGGCTCGCCTTCGGGTGGCCCACCACCAACACTCAGCCACCATATCGCGAGTGCACTGCACCAGTCCCCCCTGCTCAGGGCCGGCCAACTGGCTGTCCCTGACAAGGACACTGGGGCGGCGCCTCGCGTGAGGGTGAGGAAACAGCTCTGCGGGGCTGAAAAGAAAAGGAGGAAGAAGCTGAAGGGGGCTGGCAAGAAAGCCTCCACTGTGGAACGGGCCACCACGAGCTCCAAGGCAAGCCCCCAAAAAGGGCAGCCAGGGACGAGTGGCACAAGTCACAGCAGCTTCCCCCCCCAAACCAATACCAAAGGGGGCGACGGCAGCAGACCGATCCCCAAAAAGGGGCCTTCTACCAAACAAGGCCCTTTGCCGGGAAAGGTCAAGCAGACCGTCCCCCCCACAAAGAAGCGAAACCGGTCGGACGACTCTGGGAAGTCGCCTGGGCTCAACCCCAGGAAGAAACCCAGAGACGCAACCTCAAAGCCCAAGTCATACACGGAGGCCATCAACAGACACCTGCAGATGGCCATCGTCGACAAAAGCAACCTCCTAGGTAAACTAAAGGAGGAACAGGAGAAGCTGGTACGCGACTCCCTCATGAGGGCAATCCTGGGAGTGGACCCGGCCAGCACGGTCGCGCCACACTTCTCCAGGTGGTCCTACTTGGGGGAGATACTGCGTATCACCTGCGCGGACACCGATTCCTTGAGATGGCTCGAGGAAACGGTCAACGGACTTGGACCTCTCTGGGTGGGAGCCGAACTGGCAGTGGTGCAGGTTGACAGCCTGCCCAGGCTAGTAAAAGCTTCAGCCTGGCTGCCCAATGCACAGGACAAGGATGAAGCCTTGACCTGTCTGGGCGTCCAGAACAGAGAGGCCCAAACAGCCAAGTGGTGCATTTTCCACCACGAGAAAAAAGAAGATGGCATCCTGGTGGTGTTCGGGATACCACTTCAAGAAATCGAGCTGCTGAAGGGCAAGCACCCCCAAGGCAAATGCCAACTATGGTATGGCCTGGGGAAAGTGACCCTTCACCTGAAGCAGCCAGAGGAAAAGGAAGACACCCCGCAGACCGTTGAGGACCCTCCCATGGAGACCGCAGCAGTCCAGGATGCTTCCCAAAACTAGAACCCCAAGTCCGAGGCCAGACCAGGACGGACCGGGAAATACAGAAAGGTAAGTCTCTTTTTGCTTATTAGCAATTAAGTACTAACCACACAACCAAGAAATTGACTTAACCATTACAGGCAAACTCAATATCATACAAATTAACCTCCGACATTGCAAGATGGCTGTGGCGCACTTGTGCCAACATCTACACAACCACGAGGATAACATAGCCCTCATACAGGAACCCTGGCTAACAAGCGAAAGGGTTGCCGGTATGGGCACTCTAAAAGGTAAGGTGAATTATTTTCACTCCACTAAGCCAAGAACATGTATCTACACTCCTAAGAATGTGCAGTGCGTGTTCCTACCACAACTAAGCTCACCGGACCTTGCAGTGGTCAGTGTGGAGGGTGCTGAGGGCAGGACCCTGATCCTGGCATCAGCTTACCTTCCGTACGACAGTGAGGCCCCTCCTCCCACAAAGGAGATGGCGGCACTCATTAAACACTGTGAGGACGGCAAATTAGATCTGATAATAGGGTGCGACGCCAATGCCCACCACATAGTGTGGGGCAGCAGCGACACCAACCACAGAGGAGAATCTCTTCTAGAGTACCTCTCAACTACGACCCTAGAGATAGTGAACAGGGGTCGCGAACCCACCTTCGTGACCCCCACTAGACAAGAGGTCATAGACATCACCCTCGCAAATGCGAACACAGCAAAGCAGATAGAGAACTGGCGCGTCCACCAAGACGTGTCATTCTCGGATCATAGATGGATCTGCTTCAGTATAGGAGTTACGACCGTGGAACGAATCCTGGTTCGAAACCCAAGAAGAACGGATACGGAACTGTTCAACAACTGCCTATCCAAACATCTAGAAGAGGACGTCTTCAGGCAGGACCCTGTAAACAGCGAGGCGGTTGAGAGACTATCTCTGAAATTACAGACCAGCCTTATAGACTCTTTCCACGAGGCCTGCCCCGCCAGGAAGGCAGGCACATCTGCCAAACCTCCCTGGTGGTGTCCAGAGCTCGACCAAAAAAGGTCAGACTCTCGCAAAGCCTTTAACAAAGCCAAGAACTCCCGACTTGAGGAGGACTGGGCCACATTCAAGAGAACCCAGAGGGACTTTAAAATGACCCTCAGGAGAAACCAAAGGGCCTCATGGCATAACTTCTGTGAGGGCATTAACTCCGTATCGGAAACAGCCCGCACCAGGAAAATACTATCTGGGTGCCGTAGTGCACAGCCAGGCATCTTCAAAAAGGAGGACGGCACCTATACTGCTGACCTCCGAGAATCCCTAAGTCTGCTTCTGAAGTCACACTTCCCTGACTCCAAAAGCGGTTCTGATGCAAACCATCAAAATGACCCAGAATATCTCCCCACAGCGGAGGACTGGAACATGAGCATGGAAATCGTCACAGAAAGCAAAATAGAATGGGCAATAAGATCATTCTCCCCTTTCAAATCGCCAGGACCGGACGGTGTGTATCCTGCCCTACTACAGTGGGGCTTGGAGCACTTACTGCCGCTACTGTGCAGACTGTTTCGGGCATGTATTGCAATGCAGTACGTACCGAGACTATGGAGGGAAGCCAGAGTGATTTTTATTCCCAAATCAGGCAAAACTGACTACACGGCAGTCAAATCGTTCAGACCAATCAGCCTCACGTCTTTTCTTCTGAAAACCCTAGAGAGGCTGTGCGACAACTACATCAGGGAGCAGTGCTGCTTGAACAGCAAACTGCACCCAAGCCAACACGCCTACAGGCCAGGCAAATCGACTGAGTCGGCCCTTCATCATGTGGTATGCAGGATTGAAGGATCGCTGGCTAACAAACAGTCAGCCCTAGGAGCCTTCATAGATATCGAGGGGGCTTTTGACAAAGTCTCCTACGCCAACATAGAACAGGGTCTAAACAAACACGCGGTCCCCACAACCATCATTGGATGGGTCGGGGCCATGCTAAGGAATAGAACTGTAACTGCCTCAATAGGTAAAGAAAGCCAAACAGTAGCTGCCACAAAAGGATGTCCACAGGGCGGGGTGCTATCCCCGCTTCTGTGGAACGTCGTTGCGGACGGCCTACTACGGCAACTGAACAACGCAGGATACCATGCTGTGGGTTACGCAGATGACGTGGTAATCCTACTTATCGGAAAACACGAGAGCATTCTGTCTAGCCTTATGCAGAATGCCCTCAAAATCATAGAGGATTGGTGCGAAAAAACGTCTCTCTCGGTTAACCCCAAGAAGACAGAGTTAGTACTATTCACAAGAAAAAGGAAGATCAACACAGGTAGACTTCCCAAACTTTTCAACAACCAGCTATGCTTGGCAGACGAGGCGAAATACCTCGGTATTATACTGGACTCCAAGCTTAACTGGAAGAACCACCTAGAACACAAGCTGGAAAAAGCATGTGTCATCTTCTGGCAGTGTAGGGGCGCGCTAGGACCAACCTGGGGCTTCAAACCAAAGGTGGCCCGGTGGCTCTACACTGCAATTGTCAGACCAGCTCTGACATACGGAGCGATAACCTGGTGGCCGAGAACAGACCAATCGGTAACCAGGAAGAAGCTAAACCATCTACAACGATTGGCGTGCCTGGCCATGACGGGCGCAATGCGCACAACACCCACGGCTGCAATCGAAACTCTACTGAACCTGACGCCCCTTCACATACATGTAAAGGAGGTGGCAGTAAGCACAGCCTTAAGACTAAAGGCAAATGGCACGTGGAGCCCGACAGCAAACGGTGTGAGACACGGGAAAATATTGAGAGAGGCGGGGTTAACCATGCCTGAACTCAAAGAATCCCTCGACAGTGTCCCACCGAGACACCTGTTTAAACGGCAATACGAAATAAAAGATCAGATTAATGACAAACCAGAAATCACCGTCTATACCGACGGGGCCAAGAACCATGAAGGCGCAGGGGCAGGCATCTATTGCCAGGAACCTGACCTCAGTCTTAGCATCCCCCTAGGTAGGAATGCGACGATCACTCAAACGGAACTTTTCGGGATACTTGAAGGTGCTCGGAAACTATCGGAACTGGCAGTCTCGAACAAATCCATTTTGTTCCTCACTGACAGCAAATCAAGCATAGCTGCGCTTTCGAGACCGAGGGTGGCCAGCAGTATAATATTGGAGTGCAAGCAAGCCTTAGACAAACTCGCCGCAACCAACAGAGTCACAATCTCCTGGATTAAGGGACATTCAAATAATGAAGGGAACGACCGGGCCGATAGGCTTGCCAAAAGGGCTGCCCTGAAAAGGGAAGGCTCTAAGGCTTTGCCACTGGCACCACTCACTGTCTCCCAAATACTTAAAGGAAACTCTCTTGAAGAACACAAAAAGGAATGGCTACAGACTGACAAATATGTGGTCGCCAAAAAATTCATCCACTCACCAATACCGAAGCTGAGCAGGAAATACATTGAATTACCAAGAAGTAGCTTGCGGTTGCTAGTCGGTACACTTACTGGGCACTGCAAACTAAAAAAGCACCTCCACAACATAGGGGTGGTAAAAGACCCCCTATGTCGGAAATGCGAGCAAGAAGAGGAGACACTAAGACACATCATGTGTGAATGCGAGTCACTCAAACAACTTAGGTGGTCCGTTTTCGGAGAGGAGTGGCCAGATTGGTCACAACTGGGCAACACTCCACACGGCCAACTACTTGACTTCACAAGAAGTTTAGGTTGGCTTGAGGAGTAGGGCCCAGGAGGCGGCACAAAGGACCAACGTATGGTCTAAGCGCTGCGACCATTTGGTCGCCCTCCACAAACCATCAATCATCAATCGTATTAAGATTTATAATTCATGTAATTTCTATGTAATTTATACTCTGGGATCAGTTTGGTATACGATATCTTTTTCTTCTTCTTTTTATGAATTTTGTGTTTAAAACACTCTTTCTTTAAAACATTTTCAAATGATGCCAAAAAGTTTTCTTTTGTTAATATTTCTCTCAGGCACATGAAATTAACACTTTTTGTGCTACACACCTCAAGAAATAAAATCGCAGTTGTGGATATATTATAAATAAACACATGTTTAATGGGGATCCGGACATAATCCCGACAGCCGAAATCCCGACAGCCAATATCCCGGCAAGCCAGAATCCCGACAGGGTCGAAATCCCGACAAACCAAAATCCCGACAACCCAAAATCCCGACAAATCATTAATTCTAGATTATTCAAAATAATATTAAATACCATTTTTCAGTAAATTTTACATTTTACTAATTAATAGTTTATTATTTTATTTTATTAATAGTTTTAAAAATCATGTCATTATTAAAATGAATTTTGAAAAATTGAAATGGTAATCAACGATTGAAATAAAAATTTAGGTAATTTAATTTAAAAAAAAATACATACACAATCTGTATACATTAAAATAGCACAATTACAGTGATACATTGTGAGCGATACCACAAAGATATTCCATTACAGTTCGATTTTCACGATCTTTTACAACAGTCATAATTCTCATCTCGCCGTCATCATCTACTCTCCTGCGTTTTGGCTTTTGTTCACCGCGAAGAATGCATTCAACTTTATAAACCACCTGCTCCTGTTCTTTATGAAATTCTTTAATGATGTTATAAACACCAACATGGGCCCGTCCAACTAAGGTCTCCCATCTTCTGTGCCAAGCCTGGACAACATTTTGAGTGTGCGGGACTCCCAGTTGTATTGAATCAAGCACGCACCAGAGTGTCGTTCGAAACAATGGCGGAACCCGAACGGCAATACCATTACGCAAACGACACCTCATTCTTCCAAGAACGTAATTTTCTTCGAACCACTGAATGACCTCTTGAGCATCGGATAGCAAATGAGGAAGTAATGTGTCAAATGCTGCTGGAATTTCGTCAGCTGGAATAAAGGCTAATGCAAACAAATGACGAAGCAAACTGAACGGTTCATCTGTACCGTAGTGAGAAGCCAATCCACTTGATTGAATTTTTCTGTATCCACATTGACACAGATGGAAAAAACAAGCTTTATTAATGACGTTCTGAAACTCAGATTTCGAAGCATTTATAGCGGCCTTTTCTAGATCACTAATGATTCTGGGTGGCCTTAGCTCAACATTATTTTCTTCAGCGAAATCAATTAAGTCTTGGAATAATCGTTTGTAATTATCTTGGTCATCAAAGTATATACTAATGGAAGAATTCTGCAATTTTGAACTCCAACAGGTGCGTGAATTGTATACAGTTGGTAAAATATTGTAGGCACCGTTTTAAAAGTGCCGTCCATAATCCAATAAGATGCCTGTGATAAACGTACAATATTTGCAGCTGTTGTAAAAATTAGAATTCTTTCATCTCCAACTGCAGAATCTCTAACTAAAAATAACTCACCAGTTAAAGTTTTTCTTAAAGTGGATGGAATATCAATTTCATTCAATGTTTTTGGTTCTGAAGGTCTTTCTTTTTGCCTGACTCGCTTAATCTTTTTGCGGAGAGCATCTTTTGATGGAAGGTATGGACGAATATCCTGAGAAGTATTTACGATGTTGGTTTGAATAACTTGGCACGGTTGATTTCTGGTACACCGAGCATCTTCTTTAACTTGGCCAATCCTTTTTGCGATATAAGCTGCACTCGCTTGTGGAGCATGGTTATGGTCAGTAAATTTACGGAGATGATGTTTTCCGTTCAAATATATCGTTGTCACTCGACCGTTGCACATTTCAGATTTTCTTTTTTCACAACACCAATAATACAAATCATAGCGACTCTTATCTTTCACCATTAAATAACCACGTGCATTAATTTTATTGCTTCCTTTTTGAGATGGAACAATTTCACAAATTTCAGCCATTTTAAGAACAATTTAACGAGCAAAAATAAACCGACAAGTAAGTGGTTGATACTGAACTACACCTGCGAGTCTGTTATTCCGTTATCCCTGCCCAGTAAAAACACTTCGAGTCATAAGTGTCACAACCACGCCCTAAATTAGGGGCGGAGGAAGGTCAGCTCCATGCCAGACAATGCGACAAAAATGCATGGGATCGCAAAGAGAAGGATCACAAATAAAATGGTAACCCTTATTCCAAGAATTTGTGTGTTCCAAGAAGCGTGACTTATAAACGATCATTTGAATGTATACTAATATATGTATATATTAATCAAATTCATATTTTGACAAGGCAAATCTGAAGCAGGTCATAAGAAATTTAGTTTTTTACGGCTTTACTTTGGATGGCGCCACATTGGAAATTCGATGGATTTCTGTAAATTATACCATATGTGTAAAAATTATTTGATAAGGCATGGCCATGATAAACAAAATCACGGTCTTAGATTAGTTCAGCACGTTGTTGACTTTATGTCAATTAATTACTTTGAACAACTGGTGGCGAAGACGTGATGCGACGTAGCAAACCTGCAATGTACGTTCTGAAATACAAAGCCACCCTTTATCTAAATAATTTTTATACATGTGGTATTTGTTAGAAACACTAGACGGTGCTTTTCCGTTTCAATTTATCTACAAGCCGTGTCTCTTCCTGTAAGTTCCCGTGTTGCTTGTAATATAGAAAATTAAACGCGTAAAGTTTATAACAAAAAATGAATAAAATATACTTAATGAAACATAATTAACAATAAGATACATATTTGTAATCAAAATCTCTATGTTTTTATATTAAGTAAATATTATACCGAGTGTCTGGGATAAGGGGCGAACATAGGGATTTAACATGTAAAATTAAATATATGCAATTATTAGCTCCCCTATTAATTTTAGAGAAAAATCGTAAAGGAATATGTTTTAGAGAATTAAAAATTGTAAATGAATCATCCATTTAATTTACGTTTGTACCAGAATTTACCTCAGAAATAATAAAAATAAGTTGAACAATGTACCATTTAAAAAAAACCCTTGCCATGAGTTTGACAAATGTCATGTTATGGTGAGAATAATTTTTCTAGTCAGATATCAATTCACGCATTGTAATTACTATGAACAATAACGTTGGGCTCGTTGTAAAGTGTTAGTTTAGTTTTTAGTTAGTTTATTAATTCGCAGCAAATGTTGCTATTTTGAATATGTAAATGCATATTAATGTAAGTATGTTGTTCTCCTTAAATAAACTACGGCAAGTCTCCAATCTAATTTTTGTTAAAAATTAATCTTAATATTCTTTTCTGGGCTATGAATATCCTTTGAATATGACTTCTTTCCCACACTGGTATATTTTAGGAGAGATACAGATATACCTATGAGTAGTAGAGTTATGATTGACTCTGGTGGTGAAATTGGGTTTAGTTTAAGAACTGCATAGTAAGCAGTATTTAATTTATTACACACAATCAAAATGCTGATACCAGGTGAGCTGTTCGGCCTAAGCAATCCCAAGAAATTTGGTGCTCTGATTTAAATTAACAATTGGTGTCTTTCTATAAAAAAACTGAATGTTTACTGTTTTATTGTTATATGGAAGTAAATTATTAGCATTCATTATGATCTGTATTTGATCGATCCTGCATTATTTCGCAGAATGCACGCCTCCTTTCTTCATCCACTAACAGTATCTCCTGATGGCATTGATGTTTTTAAGAATAACCATGCTTCTTCAGAATTTTCTATACAGAGAATTTAGACACATTGCACTCACGAACAATGCATCGTATGCTAGTTGTTGGTTCAGCATTTATCAAACCCAAACAGTTTCTTCCAATTCATCGTTGTTTCTTCTGTTCTGTTTGCATGTAATGTCACAAACTCTGAGTAAACTGACGCCACCGCAAAATGTTCCGATAATGAATACGCTCTCTTCATTGGAATAACTCAGATTATTGTTCATAGTAATAACAATGCGTGAATTGATATTTGAGTAGCAAAATTATTCTCACCATAACGTGACATTTGTCAAAGTCATGGCAAGGGCTTTTATTAAAGAGTAAATGGTTAAACTTATTTTTATTATTTCTGAGGTGGATTCTAGTACAAACCTAAATTAAATGGATGATACATTTACAATTTTTAATTCTCTAAAAAATATTCCTTTACAATTTTTCTCTAAAATGAATAGGGGAGCTAATAATTACACATATTTAATTTTACATGTAAAATCCCTATGTTCGCCCCTTATCCCAGACACTCGGTATAGCTTGCTTAGCTAGTTTTGATCAAACGAACATTCTCGAAGGAGAATCGTCTGCACAAAACTTGTGGAAGTATAATATTTAATTATTATAAATTGCAATTAAAGTTTATTATTATTATTATTAAGTTTCTGAATTATTTTTTTCATTTCAATTTGTCAAAATTCATTTCATAATTTTAAAATTTTTAAACTATTAATTAGTAGTATGTAATATTTAGTTAAAAAGGTATTTAATTAATATTATTATTGTATCTATAAAAATAATCTAGAATTAATTATTTGTCGGGATTTTGGTTTGTCGGGATTTCGGCTTGTCAGGATTTTGGTTTGTCGGGATTTTGGCTTGTCGGGATTTCGGCCCTGTCGGGATTCTGGCTTGTCGGGATTTCGACATCCAATATTTGCAAACACTACACAATTCAATTTCTGAATGTAATAAATATGAAAAATTATAAACAAAACAAACAAAATAATAAAAAGAACATATAATATTTGTTATTAATAAATATATTCTTAAATACAAATATTCATATCACTTTTTATAATCTCACAATTTTATGTAGGATAAGTGAATGTGTATGTATAAAATTATATAAGTCTTAGAAGTATTAAAGACACACATAAAATTGTGCAGCCGTTACAAACGTAATTAACATATTTCTTATATAACACAGTTGAGTAAAATATTACACTCTTAACGTAATTATTATAACCATCTACTTGACAAAATGATAATACTAAAAAAATAAATGCCTACATTTGTAGTAAGGATATTAAGATTACATGATTTGGCATATTGTTGAAAGATAAACATATATGTGTGCATGTGTGATTATGGAGATTTGTTTACATGATTAAAATGGAATGGTCCATCAATTTTTTGATCCGAGATCCAGATATTCTGAAAAAAAAATACAGGTAAAATTATATCTTACATAAATTAATGTTTAATTAATTATAATAAAACACTTTTACTTTGTTGATATAACACAAATTTTATTTTATTGTTGACTATAGTTTCGGCAACTCAACTTGCCATTAACAAGACATAAAGGCTTTATGTTTTGTTGATGGCAAGTTGAGTTGCCGAAACTATAGTCAATAATAAAATAAAATTTGTGTTATACCAAGAAAGTAAAAGTGTTTTGTTCTATTTACAACATGTATAACGAAGTAGAAGCCTCCTCCATAAACAATGTTTAATTAATTAATATTTTACATATTAGTTTAGCTGTTCATGCAAGTCTATTCTGTAATTTATAATATCACTGTTAATTTCAAGGGCGGCTTTAAAATTATTTTTATAGCACTGCACAAACAAATTGGTTATGATTTTAACTTTTTGCTGTTAAAATTAAACAAAACCATGTTAACTCAAATGACACCACATTTGGGAGTGACTTTAACATTAGTGTTTAAATCATAAAAAAAGGGTTAAGGAACTGTTAAATCTAGTATTGTTAAAACAAATGGAAGAAAATGAAAGACATTTTATCCACTCATACATGCACACATACACATGCACCAGGTGGAACTAACCATTGGCCCAAAAGGGTAGGTCCAAAAGGAGGGGCCTTAACCTCACCCTAACCTAAGCATAAGGCGATCACATCCTCTTGTCCAAATTTCCGGATATTCATCTCCTTCTTAAAATGTTGGGAGGGTAAGGGGAAGAAACAGACCGCACTCGGCGGCTCAAGGGTAAACAGTAATTAATCTTTCTGCCCACCGATACATCTGGTCCCTTGGGTAAACATTTGAAAAGCTCCAGTTCTTTCACTCTTATTATCTGAATATGTTATACAATTTGTACCATACATTTATATCCACATAACAGCATATATCTATTAATCTATATGGTGCCTTCTGAACGTACGGTGAAGCAACTTTTGTCTCTTTCTTTCCAATGGGTGTGTGCTCTGTATAAGCGCGCATGTATGGCGGTAGACGGTGTTTAAACGATCAGCTGTTCTCTGCTAGCGAGTTTGCTTTTGTAAAAGGTTATATAAAATAATACAAATTATTCAAGAAAATGTCTTTAATATGGGAAAATGTTTATATATGTTAGAACAATATGTTCCTGTGTAGTTTTTAGCGTTCATTTTTTCTATTTACTGCGCTCTTTGCAACACCAAGTCTGTACAGCCAATTTGACATTCATACGATTATCATGATATTCTATGTGCTTCTTATTTAATTTATTAGCAGCATGGAGGCCTCCTTTTGTTTGTAACTCATATAAATTTTCAATTAGCTGCCATTTTATATGTTGTTTCTGCCCATCATCTGCGAGTTAAATATTTCATAGAGGATAAGCAAAAGTAACACGCTTTTTATATTTATTAGATAATGCTATGCTGCTAATTGGCAATTTAATGAGAGGGTTTAATTTATGCTCCACATTTGAAGTTGGATGGACAACCAGTACCATTCAGAATAAAATACGATTATCTTTTTATTACCCTCTGTTAAATTTACCCATCGTTCACGAGATCTCATTCTAAACTACGTTTGTCTTTACGTACTAACTAGACTTTTGTGAGTTCTTATCTTGTATCAACTCTCTTCAAGTGTCCTTCCATAGAGTGAAAAACCACATGGCCAGGTCATGTGTGAACCTTTTTCCGCCGATGTCGCGGCTACATGATACTGCACGGGAAACTTACCATTTCAAAATTTACAGTTGTTTTTATAAATGTGTGCCTATTTTATTAAACCAATATGTAGAATGGTTTCTAGATTTAATCTATTTGCGGCAATATGATTTGAATATACGAAATTTCTTATTGGTCGGTGATCGGAATCGACGCAAGCGTCAAGGAAGCGAGCACACACCTGGGTCATTTCCTCCTTGTCATATTGAACTCGTGACTGAATACGCGTTCTATACATAGGGCGCGGTATATACTAATAGATATATGCATAACAGTAACAAATCTAATCATAAAGGAATAAAGGATTATGAGAGAACTCTTAAACATAAAGCAAAAAACGGAAAACACGGTTATAATCTTTTGCACATACAATTAAATAATTTTACCATCAATTCTTTCATGATCCTTTATTACAATTAACCAGTAGCAGAGAATATCTAAAGTTATGCTAATACAACTCATTTGGAACATACACAATTACCTGCAATAATATATACAGGGTCTTTTTTTTAACTTAGAACATATGATTGTTAATGTCGATGTTCTATGTCATAATAATCACCTCAACGCATTGCAATGTAGGCAACCATACTTACACTCAGTTTTATTTAATTGTGAAAATTGTGTTATTAATAAAAATGTATTACACCACCGAAGAAAGAATACAGATAATTAATTGGTACCAGAGTGGGAACAGCATTCGATGTGTTAGAGATTTGTTTTCGGTTGAGTATCCGAGCAGACAAGTTCATCCATCTCAACAATTTGTAATATTGTCCATCATTTTGACAATACTGGCTGCGTGAGTAATTTTCACATTAAAAGGGCTAAAGGAAATCACATTGTAACGGAAGAGATGAAACTCAACATTTTATGTTACGTAGAGCAGAACCCCATATCATCGTTAAGAGTTATCGCAGCACAGTTTCAAATAAGTTCAGCTTCCGTTTACAAGACATTAAAAGAATTTAAATACAATGCTTACAAGGCAAACGAACAGAATTCTGTGAAAACGTATTCAATTCAATTAATAATGATCAAGAAATTTTACACAGAATAATATTTACTGATGAGGCATCATTTTCCTTAAATGGTGAAGTTAATCCACAAAATTATAGGTTAGTATTCTTCTTTCCTTATCGATACCCATTAATCACACCCATTCCTTCACCTTTTAGATTTTGGGCGTGCAATAATCCTCGCTTACGAAATTTGACGCACACACAATACAATGCGAGAGTTAATGTGTGGGCTGGACTAATTAATAATACCCTTATTGGTCCTTTTTTTACTTTCTCCGTCACGAAGTACGAGAAAGTATTGTGATCGTGATTTTTTTTTCAAAAATTTTTTTTACGGAAATATCCGTTTTGGGGTCCCTAGATGCCATTTCAACAATTTCTGGAATTTTTTTTTTGTGTCTGTGTGTGTGTGTGTCTGTGCGCGCTGTATGTCAAAAACTAATAGACCAATTGATATGAAACTTTAAACATACGTCTTATCTGATAATCCGAAGAACTGAAAAGCTTTTGGTAAAATTTCGTACACCGGAAGTGGGTGTTTACCTTAACTGTTTTTTGTTTTTTTGCCAATATTTTCTTAAATATGAAAAAATCACAAAAACATTTAAACAAATATTGAAGACAATAAAAAAATGAGTTTATTTTGTTTGAAAACATTTTTCATAAAATCATTGTTATTCGAGAAAAAAAAAATATTTTTTTTCATTTTTGGTTTATAATTATGAAACAATAATAGTTACAGCAAATTTATGTTAATAATAATTGTAGAGAATGTCAAAGTGAACAACTTATAAAGAATAAGTTTTTTTCAAAATCTCTCTAGTTTTTGAGTAAACTGAGTTTTTGAATTTAAAGTATAATTTTTCCATCTTTCATAATTTTGACGTTTTAATTTCATGCGAGTCTACAAAACGCTCGATGTACATTTAAAATATGATTTAAATAGAAAATAAACCATGAAAGTGTAAATATAAGTGATGATACCATCGAAGAAAGTAACATGATGGCCACATCACCATTTTTATTAATGGAAATCTAAACAGTAATGTTTACTTAGATCTTCTGCAAACTCGTATAATGCCAGAAATTCATACACTAAACATTACTGCTCCTTATTATCAGATGGATGGAGCACCTCCACATTTTACAGTTGCCATTTATAATTATTTAAGTGAATTACTTCCTGATCGCTGGATAGGTAGATTTGGTCCAATACCTTGGCCACCCCGGTCGCCTGATTTGTCTCCAAACGACTTTTTATTGTGGGGTATCTAAAAAGCAATGTTTATAATAACATTATTATAAACAATACTTCAGAGTTAAAAGATCGTATAATTACTGTTTGCGATGAATTAAGAAGAAATCCGCAACACATTAGAAATGCTATTCAAGGATTTTATAATTGACTTGGCTACTGCTTAGAACGTGAAGGTGGTCAGTTTGAATATTTATTATAATTACTTAAGATTTATCATTGTTTGTTTCATTAACCTCACTTTATTCGTAATCATTTTAATCTTTCACTGTACTGTGACAGGTCGACGGGTTACATTCCAATGCCTTGAGGTGATTATTATGACATAGAACATAGACATTAACAATCATATGTTCGGAGTTGTAATGATTATGTGCATAGAAAACATTTCCAAAACTAAAATACCTTCAACATTGTAGATCACATGCTACAGTAACTTTTTTGTAGAGCCGTGGCTGCGCCGATGCGAAAACGTCACACATAAAAGTCAGATAAATTCATTTACATGTTTGTAGTTGGTATTCATTATGAAAAGTGAAAGGGATTTCAGTCGTAGAAAAAGTTATCTGTACAACGCGTGTGCATATGACAGCCCATATCTCATGAAGGCAAGTTTGGGGCACGAGCCATAGGCTAATTTCTGTTTTCTTTGAACTTTATTGCTGAAAATGTTTATTCGGCATAGCACTAGAATGTCACAAAACGAATCAAGCAACGTTACAAAGATTACTAAACATTAAATCCTGATCACAATTGATGAGGTTTCATGCCAAAACTCAAAAACATTTTTGATTTCAGAAGATTTTTGTAGTAATCGCGACTCATTGTCTAAAATTTAAATTACATTAATCTATTAAATTTGGTAATTTTTACAATGCCATTTGAATTCCTTTGATCGACAAATTATGGATTTAAAAGATCTAAATCCCTTAATAAATTATCTTTTATTGCAAAACTTTGAAAAAAAAACTATAAAAGTAGATGCAAAATTATCCTTTGTATGCATGTATATAATTATAAGCACAACACAGAAGGTACAGTAACAGGATGGATAAGCTTTGTACCAATGCAAAATTTGTGTTTGTTCCCCTAATTCAACATCAAAATACATACTCACAAATAATACCTTATAATAAAAAATCCGTTTCAAAATTGTACAAAAATGTCTATCATATAAAAAGCGGTAGATTCAGAGGCGAAAACTAGAGAATGGAAGATAGCTGTTGAAAATGGAAGAACTACCGCTTTAGCGGAAAATCCTGCAACATTGTCTGCGGGGAGTGTCGAAGGGAAGACGAATGGGAGCAAAAAGACAAGGACAATAAAGCGTACCGGTTCCAGAGGAGATTTCTATACTCTAATTACTGAGGAGATGGCGAGGACCAAAATCAACTTTATTGGAGGCGAACTGACTGGATAGCGAGTACACCTCTGAGAATTTGGAGGAGAAGTCCACACAGCTTCATGTGGGGGTCGATTACTGTGAGCAGTACATCAATAAGCAATCGTTCCTTGAGTCATTGCTGCATGGATTATCTGGGTTGGGGCTGCATCATTATGCAAACAACGCCGCGCAGTTCGCCTCCAATGTGATGGAGTTGAGGCAGAAGGAAGTTTTTGATTTAATCATTGTATATAAAACATATGATAATTAATTCATATCATTTCTGTTTTAACAGATTGGTGTATGGCGACTAATCCAGAGCAGCATTGTAAAGAAGAGCTATAATATAATTGTGTATGAATAATACAAGTACAGTAGAGCATCGATAATCCCGATTAATTGTGACCGGACCCTGTTCGGATTATCAAAATGTCCAGATACATACGTATGTAATGTACAATCCATATGTATTCACTTTTTTTTACTGGAATTGAATCTGGATTATCGACGGTCCCGATTTTTGACGTCCGGATTATCGACTCTCTACTGTATAAATAAAACAAATGATTTAAGTTATGTAAACCAGCATGGACAAAAAAAATGACACCCTTAGGCCCGTATTCATAAAAATTCATGTAACGCTAGATTACGTAACGGGCCGTTAAAATATAACCATCGTTAAAAATAAAATCGTATTCATAAAAATAACAGGGGATATTTAACGGATGATTTCGTAACATGAGATGTAGGGAATTTCATTAAAATTTTCTGGTGATTAACAAACGTCATGTGACATTTTCTCCGTAATCGCAAGTGATAATCATAAAAATGGAGCAAAATAAACGTACCAAAGGGAAGAATTTCACTGAAAGAGAAATGGGTCTACTGTTAGACACAGTCGAAATTTATTTAATATTGGAAAACAAAACAAAAACTGATGCCATCAGTAGTGAGGAGAATGCAGCTACCAGAAGCGTAAAATCTTAAAGAAATTAATACTTGATTATTGACTGTAACCGCTTTATTTCTTCTGGTAGGTCTATCTAATTGTTGACCAGTCATTTCTATTATTTCGTGTACAGTTGCCTTATCAAAACGATATCGATTTTAAAATCGACAATCTAAAAATTCAAATGGATTTTGTCGATTTCTTATAAGCCTTGGCCTTCACTTAGCGTCCAATATTTCCTCCACAAACTCTACATCCTCTTCACTGGATGACATGTCACAATAATATCAAATATGCACATTACACACCACCTAAATAATTAGGGAATGTTCTATATAAATTTTAATTAGAAAAATTTTCGGCGCTATTGTGCAAAGGCCCACTTGGTGCGCTATATTGTCAAGTCTCGTTTTGCCCTAAGGTACATCCATACCTGTTATCGGCTTGCTTTACCGCGAAACATAACCTGTAAAAATGACTATTTGACGTCTCGTTAAATTTTAATCACTCAAAAACGGCCCGTTAAATTTACGGACGATTTAATCAGAGATTTAACATTACAATCGTTTGTGAATACCAAATTGATACTTTTAACAGTCCGTTACGTGTAATCAATCGTTAAATAGTTTGACGGATGTTTATGAATACAGGCCTTAATTTGTCATGTGTCTATTATTTCTTATTTTTTAGTGTTGTGAATTTGACTTATGTAACCTTAATATTTGACAGTAACAGTAAAAATTAGTAATACAGTAAATCTGAATGCGATAATAATGATTATTAAATTAATATTTTGTAACATTTCCTCTATTATCTATAACACTATTTAGACGCCTTGGCATAGATGCTATTAAATTTATAATATAGAAAAAGGTATTGCCTCTCAACATGCTTTGATTTCGTGCCAGAGTTCATCCGCATTTCTGAGTCTGAAATTTGCGTTGTACGTACGTTGTGTAATAAACCCCCACACATTTTCCATCGGGTTTAAATCTGGACTTACTGCTGGCCAGGGTAATACATTAATATGGTTCTTCAAGAACCATATTATTGTAAAATATTGGAAATTCTTTGCACTGTACATCTACTTACATTAAATTCAGCTACTACATCGTCAATATATTTGCCACATTTGACCTGCATAGCAATTTGTGTTTTCTGTGTGTTACTTAGTTATTAGTTACTTAATTTATGTTCTTATATCTATATGATTAACACATATCTAACAAGATTGACATTTGCCGGTTTGTCAAATGAAAAGTCATTAATAAAATTAGGGGTGTCATTTTTTTTGTCCACAGTAGTATGTTTGGTGTTATTTCCATAATTTATTTATGTTTACATAAATATCCTGCTTTGCTTGAAATAATCTTGTAAATATATACACAAAAATATAGTTTGGAATTAATAGTATATTAAAAGTACGAATTTTGCTCACGCGTGGACCTGTTTGTACACGAGCCGTAGGCGAGGGTGCAATTGGTGCAGTAAGCGAAATTTGTTTCATCACAAGTGCTGTATAGCGTTTTGTTTAATCCTGCTCATAAAATGTATAAAATAAAACGTGGAGAATATTTATTAATGGTATTACTCATTATAGAATGCAGGCATGTCGTTGCTATGCCTCAAATTAAATGCCTCAATTATGTACCAATTTGTTCAATTTTGACGTTTAATGTGATAGTTTATTTAATTATATCCATAAAATACACAAATAACAAGATAAGAACACTTTGTAATATTTCCACTGATATTGGGTGAGTGAAAGTGACATCAGAGTGCGCGTATCCACGTAAGAAAGTAAAAGTTTCAATGGCAGGATTAAACAAAAAAAAATGATAATTATTTTCTAAAATTATTGTATAAAATAAAAAATTGATTTCCTGATGGCGGCATGCAGTGCGAGCGGTGTAAGCTTAAGAGCCCAAAACACTCTACTTACGTTCTCGACTTCCTCCTTTGTATAACGTTTATATAAAAGTAAGTTATTTTGTAATCATTTTATTATAAGTAAGTAATCAACAATTACGATTAAAATAATAGGTAAGATATTTTAAACTACTCAACTTAATTTAATATATTTCTAATTTAAAAATGTATTACAGATACAGAAACTGCAACAAACTGTGTATGGGAGGAGTTTAAGAAAATTAATGAGGTTGACCCTGTAAAATATTGAGTTTTTACATTATAATTAATATATCAATTAAATTTTTGTTTTTCATTTGAGTTTTAAGCTGTCGAAATCATGAGAAATATAACGTTTCTCGTCCAAGGGAGATAAATGAATTCTCTCTCCCTAGGGAGGAAGAATACACCATTCATAAAATGCTGACCAAAAAGGGTGAATGGTGTTATAAAATAGTGCAGCAACTCGACAAGATTCGATAGGAATGCACAGGACATATTTGCCCCATTTTTCGAGTCTGTTAGAAAATAGTACTTCTAGGAGATAGGAGTCATATAAATCCCGTACAGTTTTTTTTTAACTACAAACCGAATGGAGTCAATCGGTGGCAATAAGTTTTAATACAGTCAAAGTACAACAGCGTTACTGCCTCCGTCCATAGCGAAGTTCGATGGAATTCTGGTACGCCAAATACTGTAGTGCGCTATGGAACCCACATGCCCATAACACTGTGAACTTGTTAATCGATTAATCAATTGATTGATTAATCGATTATTTGATTTGTGACATCAGCTTTGTCTGCGCTGCGAAAAAAAAGAAAATGTTCATCAGCCCCAGCCAGAAGAAAAAAGATTGTTATGGAAATGGATATAATAATTCATAGTTATTTATTATACGAGTGTGGAATGTACGTAATTAATCCAGCAAGAAAGTTTGAGCTCGAAGAGGGAACGGGTAACTTTCTTAAGCAACTAATGAGTAATCCCACGTGAGTTTAATCCAACATTTTATTCAAAATCGTCTGTAATTGCATTAAATTTTGAAATAATGTTTATAAAATTTATGGAAAAGCTAGCGGACATGATGGGATCGCAGGAGAAATGATAAAATACTTGGACGAAAAAGGAACGCAAGAACTACTAGACCTTAGAAAAAAAGACAAGACTGGGGAGTAGGAATAATAATACCTATACATAAAGCAGGCGATAGCAAAGAATGTAAAAACTATAGAGGCATAACCATTACAAGCACCGTAAGAAAAATGTATACATATATAGTTATATACTACCAATGAGACTCACGACACAAATAGAAGAGAACCTGGAGCACACACAAAGCAGCTTTAGGAAACACACAAGACCGTATATTTGTAATGAGACAAATACGCGAAAAAGCGTTAAGAACAAGAAGAAAAATACACGTGTGCTTCAAAGACATGGGGCGTTTGACAGGGTAAAACAAAAAGATGTATGGGACATGCAAGGAAAAAAGGGGTGCAGGAATAAATGATAGAATGTACAAAAAGCCTAAACGAGGACACAGAATGCTACATACCGGGTGACCCAGGGATCCGTAAAAGCCCCATAACTTATTTGCTATTTGAGATTATTCTACACTTATTCTACATATTTTAAAAATACGTATGTTTTTGTACAGGGTGTCCCAATATACATAACAGAACAAAGTTATGTTTTTTTAAATGGAACACTATATTTTATACTTTATTTTCAACCCTCTTGAGAAGCTGATAAAAATAGTATAAGATAGTGTGGGTCTATTATGAACAGTTGGTTAGTTACGGGCAAATTTGTGGCAAAAACATGTACACATTGAAAACATTGCAGAAGCGTTCCTAGCAAAGATAGCATCAATTTTTATACACTAGAAAATTTCCCACATCATAAAGAATAATACAGATCGACTTTGGTTCTCTTTTATTCACAGGGTGTCAACATACGCAAAACAATGGATAACTATTTTTTTTTTCAAATGGAACACCCTATATAAGTTGCCACCAATCTATGGAATTTTTAATAAGATTTTCGCTAAAAATGCAAATTGAAAATGTATGTATAAATTTTCGCGTTTTTCAATGTTTTTTGCATTTTTAGCGAAAACTATGCATTTTGGGCAAAAATTGCTTCTTTTAAGAGTTGAAGAGAAGAGTATTTTCCATCGAGGGCGTGGAAAATAAAGTATAGTGCAATTAATTAATAAAACATTTGAAAAAAACACAAATGCATTTACGGTCACGATTTTGCGCACTCTGGCGGGCAATGCACGCATTATTGGAAAAGTCGAAAGACTCATATCGATCGAAAATTTTCCGCTCTACAACTTTGGTCTCCTATTATTTTTTCAGAACATGCATAGTTTTGGCTGAAAATCCAAAAATTAGCAGGAGGTGACAAAAGAAAAATGTTTTTATGGATAAATCTCAAGAATCCTTAATATATCATTATACAAATTGTACATCATTGGAAAGCTTATTAAAAATTCCATGCATTGGTGGCAAGATATATAGGGTGTTCTATTTGAAAAAAAATAGTTATCCATTATTTTGCGAATGTTGACACCCTGTATAGCAGTATGAACAAAAAAGAACCAAAGCCGATTTGTGTTATTCTTCATGATGTGGAAAATTCTTTAGTGTATAAAAAATGACGCTAGCTTTGCTAGGAGCGCTTCTGCAATGTTTTCAATGTGTCCTTGTTTTTGCCACAAATTTGCCCATAACTAACCAACCGTCCATAATAGACCCATACTAGCTTATACTATTTTTATCAGCTTCTCAAGAGGGTTGAAAATAAAGTATAAAATATAGGTTGTTCCGTTTAAAAAATATAACTTTGTTCTGTTATGTATATTGGGACACCCTGTACAAAAACATACATATTTTATAAATATGCAGGATAAGTGTGGGTACCAGTTCAAGAAAACTAGAAGTCGATATCTCAAATAGCAAATAAGTTATGGAGCTTTTACAGATCCCTGGGTCACCCGGTATGTACAAACAACGAGCAGTCAGAAAAATTTAAATATGATACAGGGCTAAAACAAGGTTGTATCCTAGTGCCACACTCTTTAATGGCATTTTAGACGAGGCAATCAAGAGAGGCAAGAAGAAAATAAGCACTACAAAGTAGGAAGTTGGAACATGGAAGACATACAACTCACAGAGTTAAGTTATGCAGACGATATGATAATACTTACAGAAACAGTAGAAGATCTACAACATACCATAGTAATAATAAATGAACAGCTACAAAAAGCAAATATGAACATAAACATCCAGACAACAAAGACAATGGTAATAAGAGGAGTAAACGGGAAAAAGCAAAACATTAAAATAAATGGAACACAACTAGAACAAGTAATAGTACATTATTATACAAGTTTAATAAGAGGGTATATTGTGGCACGAGTGGGATTGGAGCACGACTCGCGCAGCGAGGAGTGCTCCAATGTAACGAGTGCCCCACAATGCCTTTTATTAAACAAGTATAATATACTATTTTTTCTACTTTGGTTTTAGTTAAGGAATTATTTCTAAAATAAAATATATACTTAAACCTAGTGAGTTTTATCTTTTACCATTTGGCAGCACTAAAAACATTTGATCCTTTCGAACGAATTTAATATTTGACATACGTATTTCTACGGCGATTTCAATAGTTGATTTTAAAACATATTAAATCAAGAATATTACTTACACACCTCCAAAAATAAGGGAGGTTGTCAAGGGTGCGATAAACAAACTATTTCCACGTAAGTTGTAACCAATTTTAGCTTATAAAATAATGCAATGCCTAAATGATAATCGAAATTTAAGGTTATGTTTACATTTGTTTCTCGTTCCTCGTGTCAGGCATCTATCGACACTAATTAAAAATCCACACCGAATTAACACACCGACTCAAGCGGCTCTTTTTCGCCGCGAATGAAACATGCATTATACTCTCGCTGTTTCTTCCGTGATATTCGTTTTGCAAACAAAGTGATAATACATATAATAAATTACAAGCTTTCCTCTGTGTATGTTGTGTCGCCTAAACGTCGTCCCGAGAGCCAAGTGAATTCATGCGTCCGGCCATTGTCACCGAGTTTCCACATTTTCCACGCGGGTAAAAAGTGAACAATATGACGCCTCCGTTTTCTTTAACCTTGTACATTGGTGGCGAACTCCCTAATATGCATTCGAACATATTCAGTATGTAACGCATTGGACGGTTCCAATTATCCTATGAATTAACGGCAATTTTACATTTTGATGTCGACATATGTCACTTTTAAGTACTGCCAATCGCAACGACTAAAATGTTACCACAAATAGTTTAATAATGAGCAAAACTATAAAATAAGAAATCTCATTATTAAACTATTTTTGATATGACAAAAGGACGATTGTTAAACCAAAGTAGAAAAATACATATAAATACCTGGGCACAATAATAAACAGTGAAGGAAGCCTGGAAAACGAAATACAAGAAAGAATAGCAAAAACAGGCAGACTTTTTAATGCAATAAAGCATGATATACTTGGTAAAAAAGAAATAACGGATGGTAGAAGTAGTAAAGAGGATAATGAAACCAATATTAACATACGGAAGCGAATCATGGACAACAACGAAGGCACAAATGAGCAGAATAACAGCTATGGAAATGAGGTTCTTGAGAAAAATAAAAAATTAAACTAAACAGGACAGGATAAGAAATGACACATACAGAGAAGAACTAAAAATAGAACCGGTAGAATCAACTATACAGCAGAGCCAATTAAGATGGTTAGGGCATGTAACAAGGATGGGTCAACAAAGAATAGTAAAGCAAGTATAAAAAGCAAGGGAACGAGAAAAAAGAAAAAGAGGGAGACCCAGAAAAACATGGAGGGAGGAAGTTAGAAAAGCAGCAGAAATAAGAGGAATCAAATGGGAGGAACTGAAAAACTTACCAGAAATAAAAAAGAATGGAGAGAAGAACAAACAGAAAAATTGAGGAATAAGCTGCCTTTTATTACAAGTGTATGTATTATGTAATGTAATAGTCGACACCGAAAGGTAAATGGTATATTTGAATTAAAAAAAAAAAATTGACGTACGCGGTGTTAATTTGAATTATTTCAAAAATCTTAAGCACAATCTAATTATTCCGTGAGTCCGAGTTATTCTCAGTAGATACTAGTGGTAATGAACAACATTACTTCCACATGACCACAGTAATTTGCTTATTACATACGATTTTGGATAAAAAATATTATAATACCAGATGCCATCAAGGCACATAATAAAAAAGTTTTATAACTATATCTACTCTTTGAATAAATCTTATCTTCGCAAAGTGTTTAAAATTCGTGGCAGATCAACAAGAAGGAGTGGTAGAAGGAACTTCTAGATTAATCAAATTAAAAAATTTCAAGGTCATTTGATTATTTTATCATTTAAGGATAGTAAAATGAAATAGATATTAATCCTAATAAAGAAAAAGTCAATTTAGACTTTAAATGTTTAAAATTTTTGACTAGTTCCATTTCTCTCTTTTTAACTATCTTGTTATTTGGTAGAATTAATATCTATTTCATATTACTACCCTTAATAATATAAACCACCAACACGTACATATAATCAATAATAGATTATTTATTCAGATTCTAGGCCTTTAAATATTTATATAGGATAATTCATTGAATCGGAGATAAATTAGTAGGAGCAAATAAATGTTATTTTATTGGATTTTTTCAATTTGTAAATATAAAAAATGATTTTTTAACTAACTTTGACTGCTGCTGTTCGAAGGCCTGCCGTCATTTTTAAATGATGGAATTATACCCCTGACAAACTTCAGCATCTTCTGGACCATCACATCGGGACACGAACTAGGATCGTAGGGGTACTTGTATTCTTTTGTCACGGGAGCACCGTTCCTCTCGTAATACACTGAAGCCAAGCGAACCGAAGGCATCTCTTGCGGGAAATTTTTACCTGAATAATTGAAACGTGTAAATTCAAGCAAACCTAATAAAATTAACTTCTACTTGTTAAAAATATTACAATTTATGATAGTAAACATTAAAAAATGTACTTTTCACATTTTCTAACTGTCAAAATGACCTACAAAAAATGTTTTTAATGATAATTAAACTTGAGAAAACCTTACTTAGTACAGATGCATTCAATAAATGTAGTAAAAAAAATAGTCTGAATTCAACCGGTTCGCATCTGCAAAATTAAATTTTAAGTCTTAAGTTTTTAATTTTATTTACAAAATATACATTTTATCTGGCAAAAAAACAACTGCCCAACTGTCAAAAGCACTTTTTTTTGTAAAATGCCAATTCTCAACTCAAAAATTTCAATTTTAATATTGTACAGAAAGTTGAAAATAGTTGGCAGCACATTTTCTGAAAATCCCATTAATAATTCAAGTGAAATTATATTGGCTGTCTGGAATTCTCCAATGCCGGTTTTAAGGTTACTTGTTTTAAAAATAGTTTTGTTTTTGTGTGTTTTTATCCAATTTTGCCCATTTTAAACATTTTTTTTTTTGGTCATCGGACATTAGTCTATCTTGACCAGCCCAAGCTGTTTAGTGTTTAGACAATTACAACGACCATGCACCCGAGCGATTATTCCGCTGCCGCTAAATCTTTCGCCCGGGCTGGGATTCGAACCCACACGGCACGCGGTGCGACCGGCACAAGCGCTCGCCTGTACCCACTACACCAACGGGCCGCCCTATTTTAAACATTAGCAGTTATTTCAAGTACTGATCACTATTAATAATACATTTAGGATTCATAATCTAAGGGTTTTCCATGCCAAAATTCCCATTCTTGGTGACTCCACTGAACTTCTGTTAGTTAGGTTATGTTTTAAGGGCTAAAACTATTTTCAACTTTTTGGTCTCACGGTATATATTTTCAGTTAATTCCCAATAGTGTAATAGTTACTTGTCCTGGTACTACGGGGTGTAGTCGGTAGGTGAACGGAGGGTCGTGGATCAAGACGATACTTAATGTTTCAGGGTAGTCTTCTTCTAATCTTTACTGATCTCATGTCTTATAATACAATGATACAGTGGTTTAAGTTGTACGATGATTATATCTATATATGTCCTTAAGATTAATTACATTAGCTTATATATTAATCGAACGTTTAATAATTATGTGTTGTTTATAATAACACAGGTGTCCGCTGTTTACAATACATATGATAATGCATAAACAATTCGTGCCAGTAGTGCGCCTTTATTTATGTTATTGAAATATGCTGAGGACGCACGTGTGGAATTTACTATAATGTCATTGAAATTGTTTTTGCTTACCATGGACATCTCGGTGCACTGAACTCCCTGCACACCACCGCTCTCTAAGAATGCCCTTATCTCTATTTGAAGAATCGAGATAAGGCATTAAAAGAAGGAAAAATGAACTTATTATATAATGATACTTAAAATTATTAGTTTACAGTGTTAAATTAATTATAATATTTGCTTAGCCTATTTTTATGTACATTTAATACTTTACCTTTATTATCTACAAGTTTACAATTAGATTCGCCTAACTCTATGACCCTAAATGGTCCCTTATACAAACTATCTAGTTTCAATCTAGCTTCATTACTTACTATGACTAAATCCCCTATTTCTATGCTTATCGGTCTTGCCGTCAGGTCATATTTCTCTTTTCTTTTGTTTTTACTGTCCTGCAAAAATTTATTAGCCCTACTCAGTGCTAGCTGAAGTCGATATTTAACCTCCTTCGCGTATGATTCAACATTGTATATCGGATCTGTTTTATTCCGCGTGAAATCTATTGGTAGGGTTGGTTGTTTAGAGAATATTAACTCGAAGGGGCAGTAATTATGAACCGTAGAAGGGGTTGTGTTATAGCAATATGTATAATAACGGATCCACTGATCCCAATCGCTTCTACAGTCGTTAATATACATTCTTAAATACTCGTTTAAGACCCTATGATTCCGTTCAACTGCACCTACTGTTTGCGGTCGGTAAGGTGTTGAAGTTAAGTGTTGAATATTCATTAATTTTGTTAATTCCGCGGTTGTTTCGTTTACATATTCAGTTCCCATATCCGTACGTATAACTTTCATTGGTCCGTATGTGAGTATAAAATTTTCGAATATCGCGCGAGCTACTGTTTTGGCTTCTTTATTAGGAATCGCGACAGTTATTAGATACTTGGTTAATTCACATTCCATTGTGATCGCGTACACATTATCGTTTATTGTTTTTTCAAATGGTCCAATGGTGTCGATGATCACTATATCAAACGCCTTCATTGGAGACTGCGTAATGCACAAGGGTTGAATGTTTTTTATCTTCGCTTTATTTATCTGACAATCATGACAATTTTTTAAAAATCTGGATACATCTTTGTGCATGTTTTTCCAATAATAATATGACTTGAGTTTTGCTAAAAGTCTTTTCCTTCCAGCGTGACCCCCTAGGATTGGGTCCCTGTGGAATGTAGTAATCAACTCCTGCCTTTCGTCAGTATCTATTATATGTTTAATTTCTTTGGTCAACAGAATCTTCATTGTTTTGAGCGTCTTGTTAGCAATATCCTTAAATTGTGACGTGGGTACATATTTAAATAATTCATCATTTAGCTCGAGTTGTACTTCATCTAACCCATACTCACCCGCTGTTTTCTCAAGCGTAGACATAACTCGCGCTAGAGCAAATTTGTCTTTAGTGAAATCGTCAATATATATAATAATCGGTGCGCACCTTTTATTGTATTTCCTTAATTCCATTCTAGGACTATCTTTATTTGATTTAAATGCCAACTTTGGCAACTTGTTTGCTTCGACGTTCTCAATTACTTCATATACCTTCATGTTGCCGTAAGATTTGTCATGTGTCATAATATCTGGATTTATTTCTTCTGTTTTGGTCATTGATCGTGTCCGTATTGCTGCTATCTGTATTTGAGATATTCGTATTTCTTTTAGTTCGTCTATATTGATTCTTGACAGAGCGTCGGCACAGACATTATCGGGCCCCTTAATGTATTCAACGTGGAAATCGTATTCCTCTAAATCTAATCTCATTCGGGTTAGCTTGGATGACGGATTTTTCATTGAAAATAAATAGACTAGTGGTCGGTGATCTGATTTCACGAAAAATTTTTGTCCGTATACGTAAGGACGAAAGTGTAATATTGCCCAATGTATGGCTGCTAATTCTTTTTCTATTGTGGATTTATTGATTTCCCCTTTTGTAAACGATCGAGAAGCGTATGCTATTGGCAAATCTCCCCCGTTCCCTTCTTGACTTAAAATCGCGCCGCATGCAAATTTTGATGCGTCAGTCGTTATTATGAAAGGTTTGTCAAACTGTGGGTATTGCAGTATTGGTGGTTCTGTTAGCATGTGTTTTAGTTTTTGGAAAGAATTTTCGCATTCCTCTGTCCACGTGAATGTTGTGTTTTTTCGCGTTAATTTATTGAGACACCCAGTAAGAGTTGCAAAATTTTTAATGAATCTACGGTAATAGTTGCAAAATGCTACAAATCTTTTTACTGCGTCAGCATCTTTTGGTTTTGGGTAATGTTTAATTGTTTCGAATTTAGATATGTCTGGAAGAATTCCATGATCAGTGATCTGATGGCCTAAAAACGTTACTTCCTTTCGAAAGAATTTACATTTTTCTGGATTTAGTTTAAGGGAATATTTCCGACATGTTTCAAAGACTGTTTTTAAATTTTTTAAATGGTGTTGTTCTGAACAACCTGTTACTACTAAATCGTCCATATACATGAATGCTTTTTCAGGCGTCAGAGCTGCGAATGCAATGCTCATCATGCGCTGAAAGCTATTTGGACTTACCGATAGTCCGAAAGGTAGTCTTTTAAATCTGAAAGTTCCCGAATCTGTGCTGAAACTGGTAATATCACGTGACTTTTCTGCTAACGGAATTTGGTGAAACCCTGACATCAAGTCTAAAACTGAGAACCATTTTGCTCTACCTAATTGATCTAAAACGTCGTCTATTCTTGGTAATGGAAATCTGTCAGCTATTAGCTTTTTGTTTACTTGTCTGAAATCTATCACTAATCGCCATTTTTTAGGTACGAGAAGAATAGGAGAGTTATATGAACTAATCGATGGTTCGATGATATCATTTTCATACATGTTCGCTACTTGACTATTTATTTCTTGCTTTTGTGCGTGTGGTATTCTATAATTTTTTATGTATACTGGATTGTCGTCTACTAACCTTAATGATTGCTCGTAAAAATTATTTGTCGCTAGTTTGTCATTTTCCAAGGAAAATATATCTGAGAATTCCGTGCATAGCTCGGTTAATTTGGTTTTGATGTTTGGCGGAAAATTTGTATCTAGTTGAGATAATAGTTTAGCTTTTCTATCGCCATTCTCACACTGAGAGTAAATGTGATAATCGTTTAGATTTTCATTGACTAGTTTTAAATTATTTACGGTTACGTTATGCGAGTTTGTGTTTAAGAATGAAATCAATGCTCGATTTCCTTGCGTTATTGTTCGTTGCGCAAAGACTCCTGGTGCGATTTCCTGGCTGTTTATTAGTGACTCGTCATATGGGTGTAAAAGGTTGACTTCACGTATAACTTCTGACCAAGCGGGGAAAAGGAGGGATCCGTCTTCCGGTCCGCTTGCAATATCGACGAATGTGTGTTCCGAAATCGATTTTACATTTAAAGTCCATGTCTCGTAATCTATAGTACATTTATATTCGCTCAAAAAATCTCTTCCCAGGATTCCATCTACTGGAATAGGGAAATCGGAATTTACAATTTGGAAAGTCTGTACTAAAAATTGTCTATTATTCAGGAGAATTTTACTAGTGACGGCCTGTGATGTTTGAATTATTGAACTCGTCACGCCGTGGATTGTGCAATTTCTTTCGTAAACTGGACAGTTGTTAAAAAGTACGTTATTTTTTATAAGAGAGATATCTGCGCCCGTATCAACTAAAAATTTGCTTGGTTTGCTTGTTATATCCGTTCTGAGTGTAACGAAATTTGACAGTGAAAGAGAAAGGTTAATTAGGTTTAATCCGTTTGTTCGCGGTTTTGCGAATTCGTTTGACCCCCCACTCGATGAGGGGCGTCGGGGTTTTCCGACTCGTAAGTTCTAACATTTGCCGAAAAATTACGATTAGATTGATTGTACTGATTACTATGATTACCTCTTCCGCGGGTCATGCCGTTGAACCTGTTATTATTGTTAAATCGGTTGTTATAATTCCCACGATTGTTCCGTGTATTATTGTAATTATTGTTATTATTTTGATAGCGTGTAAAATTTTGATTATTGAATCTATTATTACCTCTATTGTTGTAATTATTATTATTGTAATTATTTGGATTCTGTGATCCCCTTGCCGACGAGTTCGCAAAAATTACGTTTTGATCGCTATTCCGTGCGTCCATCGTAATGAATTTTGTTATTGCATTTTGCATTGTCTCGAAGCTACCTGCTTCCATTATGAGACGCGTTTTCTCCGACCGGGCATTTGTTATGAGAGCCTGGACAACTCTATTTTTCGCAAAAGTTTCCGCTGTATCCGCTCGTATACCTTCCGAAATATAAGCCGATAGTAGTTTTGACCCAAGTTCGTCAATTTGTGTGGTGAAAGTTGCGGCGTCCTGCGAATTTTGTTTTGCGTTTAGCAGTTTCGCTTCAATAACGTGTGATTTTTCCCCTTTGCATTTGTCTTTCAATATTCTGATTACGTCGTCTAGATCGCGTATATCTTCCGGAATCGATAATCTAGCCTTTCCGGTTAATCGAGTTTTTATAAATACGAGAGCATTATCCTCGTGTCCCGTGCAATTTTGCTTTAACAATGCCAATGCGTCAACAAATGAAAGAAGTGCGGTCGGGTTACCGTCGAATGCCTTGGGGAGCAGTTTGTCCCCGAGATTAAAAAATTCGATTAACGTTAATGGCATCGTGATTTGAAAATTTGATTCACTTATTACGATATCTAAGGTATGTGTAGGATCTTGGGGTACTGAATATTCGAAATCAAGCCTGTCGAACGCAATTATCAATTTATCGCGAATATAGTCGAAATTAATTTTAACCCAATTTTTATTATCAGCACTTAGCTTTTCCCAATAAATTTTTACCAAATCAGTATATTTATTAAAATAAATGACCAAGTTTTTTATAATATCGTTCCTAACTGATTTCTGTTTTGGAATATTTTGTTTAATAGCCCGCTTTGCTTGTTGGACGAATTTGTCCTTAACATTTAAGAATTTCCGTTCTAATTCTGCCCAATTTGGCATTAGCGTAATATTTTTCTAGACCCTTTAAGTATAAATATACATTTCTAATTTAATTTTAATTTTACTAACCTAATGATCCAATAATTCCGCACTTAATGAATACCTTTATTGTTTACTCGCGCGCCGACGTCCTTGCCTCGTCAGCTTGCGTTATGGAATTTTTATTTCCGCTCGTGCTGCTTTTTCCCGTCTGTCTCGTGTGGATGTGTCAGTTTACAAATTGTTCGTACTTTGGTACCTCCTTTTCAGTGACTTCTGGTGCATCTTGTAAATGGTGTACAGTATGTCGATGACCCTCAATGCGACTAATACATACAGCAATGTTGTCACCTCCTTATTTTGGAATTCCGCGGCTCCAACTATTATTGTATTGATGACTTCTCCCGTGCTGTCCACTTGCTTGGATTCGGATGCGCCCATAGTTATTAAAGTTAAGAATTTGTACTCATCTGGTCTGTTTCCGGCTGGTTTCTGCCTTCGTCACCTTTGCATCCGTTATGCATGATCCTTTGTCACGGTCGCCATGTAATAGTTACTTGTCCTGGTACTACGGGGTGTAGTCGGTAGGTGAACGGAGGGTCGTGGATCAAGACGATACTTAATGTTTCAGGGTAGTCTTCTTCTAATCTTTACTGATCTCATGTCTTATAATACAATGATACAGTGGTTTAAGTTGTACGATGATTATATCTATATATGTCCTTAAGATTAATTACATTAGCTTATATATTAATCGAACGTTTAATAATTATGTGTTGTTTATAATAACACAGGTGTCCGCTGTTTACAATACATATGATAATGCATAAACAATTCGTGCCAGTAGTGCGCCTTTATTTATGTTATTGAAATATGCTGAGGACGCACGTGTGGAATTTACTATAATGTCATTGAAATTGTTTTTGCTTACCATGGACATCTCGGTGCACTGAACTCCCTGCACAATAGACTCCTAACATATCCAAGCTGGGATTTTCATCAAATTCGTTGTTTATGAGATATGTTTCAAAAATTTTACTTTTTCGTTCTACACTGAGTCATGATTCAAAAAGACTCATATTTTCCAGCGAGTCACTTGACTTCACTGACTTGACTCTTACGAGTCGGGAGTTACTCATCCCTAGTGTAGACGAGTTTACAATAAAAGTGTTTAACACATATGGATTTTATTTTCCCTTATTTAAACTAGCAAATATTACACAAGGATTGTTAAAAATAAATTTAAAAACATACATTAATACTCACTTAATGTAATAAAAACGAGCGTGTAAGCCTCTGCAACTTCTAGCAACAGAGTAACTTTTAAAAACATGGCACTGTCGTATTCGACGACGCTGTGTCCCTGGTAAGCCAACAGGGTGCTCACATATTCGTTCCGCAGCTTGAAATTCCTGGTAACCTGCTGCAACTTTCCTTTGATCAAATTCACAATCGCTGGAACGTACTCAATCAGTCCGCTATCCTTGTTGTAAGCTGGGATTTGCAATTGATTTGCGGAACCGATCACGCTCTCTAGACGAGGAGAAAGTTGCAACCAAGTTGATACGCGGTTATTCAAAAAGCTTACTTTTAAAGTTGCCACATCTTCTCCCGGATTAACCACATCTGTTTCTTGTGGCCTTCAAAGAACCCTTCAATAATCTCGATAGTAAAATTAACACAAACTTACGGTTGTAAATACGGGGGAAATTCTTCAGTGTCCACTTCGATTCCAATCAGAAAATGCACCGAGTCCTGCGAATCGATGAAAACCTCAATTTGCTTGAATCCTACGCCCGCCTCCCCCATCAGTAAATTATATTCCATTTGTTGCCGCTGGAATTTGCTCTCGTGCAACCTTTCCACCTGGTACTTTTTGTAAAGCACCAGGAACTCTTTGATCACATTCACAAAAGAATCATCATTTTCTAAGTTCCACCCGGAAAGCGAAGGTACATGGTTCTCAATTATGTCGATATCTGGATCTGCCAGAAAATGATCGTTGATGAAGTGGAAATCGGGCGCGAAGTTTAAGTCGTCGTCATCAAATATAACCTCCCAATTAAGTTGCTTACCGGCATAGGGTACCTCCATTACGAAACGAACCCGTTTTAGCGGGTTGTGGTTATCGAATTTGATTATTTTTGGACTGAGACAGGAAATGCCTAGAAAATATATACATTTTTCTATACAGTCAAGGGAGACCTCTTTAGTATCAAAAATTGTATACTCGATGTGCTTATTCTAAGATATAACAAGGTAAATCCCATCTGTGGCTTTATATCGACAAGATTCAACAATGTCGTATTACTATATGGTTTCTAATATAACAAACTCTACATGTAACAGTGCACAGATAACACGAGGCCCTTGTGCACAACACAGACTACTCGAGGCACCCTTGTTTATTATCGCTGTGCATTGTTGGTTTGTGCAGGCCCAAAAAACCGCAACGAATATAGAAATATAAATAACATAACCACAAAAATCTTACCTATACTACTATCTAGCCAAAGTTGTTTGACCACCCTTTGTAATTTATTAGGAAATTTCTGTAAGATTTCCTCGTTCGATATTTCCATTTTCAGCATTATAAATTGTTATTATTCAACAATATCTTAATGGGTATTTTTGTCTGTCAAATATTCAAGTCAAAAACAGTGTTGTGCACATGCAGTGTTAAAACATTAAAAAGTGGGAAATTCGAAAATATTTTTAAAGCCGGTTCTGTATAGTATATTCTGTAACAAGGTTAGAATGGAAATATTTTGGCAATTATGAAAATTAAATACTGGTGTGATGGATGTCAGTCACACTTTTTGTAGTAGCTTGGTGTGAAGAGGATAAAGAAACTGTGTAACAATTAGAGCTAGTTGAGGGTAGATTTTGTGGGTCTGGTCTAGTTCTGGGAATTTTTATGATTTGAGTATTCGAATATTCATTCAAGAAATCATTCGAATACTCGAATTATTCGAATATTCGAATTCGAATATTCGCATAATTGGAATATTTCGCATTTAAATTGAATGTTAAAGAATAAAATACACTTGCGTGAAGGTTTTGTTTAAAAAAAAACGTTTCCTACATAAAGTTTGTATTTTTTTCCGTAGAATACGATCCCGCAATAAAAAATAAGGGGTTCTATTTGAAAAATCAAAGTTGATCTTCGTTTCACCTTGAAAATTGATCCCAACATGGCAAAAAATGTTTCAGCTGAAAGTTGTAGAGTTCGGAGGGGGACATATGCTGATGACCTTGAAAATGACCTTGGGATCAATTTTCAAGGTCAAACGAAGATCAACTTTGATTTTGATAGAACCCCTTATTTTTTATTGCGGGATCGTATTCTACGGAAAAAAATGTAAACTTTTTGTAGGAAACGTTTTTTTTTAAACAAAACCTTCACGCAAGTTAATTTTATTCTTTAACATTCAATTTAAATACGAAGCTGCACTGATGAGATGGCAGATGGCTATTTACTTAATTCTTACATATTATAGGATTCAGTTTTATAGTTTAAAGTTTTCAAATTCAATTTAGTTTAATTTTCAAGTTATTCCTGTGGGTAGAAATAAACGATCTTAAACCAATGTTATTTCGCTAAGTACACTAGTATTAACGCAAATTTCTTTTGTATCATTCAATATCCGGCGTGGCACTAGCCAGGGAAGTAGTTGTTTCAATAAGTTATTTGTTTATATTCTTATGCCCACTTGCACCGCAGCTACTTAATCATGATTAAAAATTTAATCAATGGTTAGCGGAGAATTGGCTTGCACCGCAACTTAATCATGATTAAAGTCCCCAAGAAACGTCAAATAATTAATCAGCCGATTTTTGCCGATTAACTCAAAAACTGATAACTTCACGACGAATATAGTCGTGAAGTTATTTACATTTGGCAGACGATTTTGAAATTAAAAACCTTTGTTTTGTATTTGTTATTAAAAACGATGGATTTGGGAATAGTTGAGCAGATTGATGAAATCGATGGCTTGGACGTTAATGATTTTATTAATTTTAGTTTGTTTACCTCGTCCAATAATAAGAAATAATAATAATAGTATAAATTAGTTAGCATTTAGTATTCATATTTACCGCGCATTTGTTTCCGGTGTTCTCAATAGAACAACGTAAAACAACCAAAAAAGAACTTAAAATCCCTAGAAAAACGTGTGCTCTCTATAATAATACTCCGTGGTCGATAGATGCTTAATCAGCCGACGGTGCAACAGAAATACTCTGATTAAAGTTAATCATGATTAAAATTTAATCATGATTAAGTTCTGCGGTGCAAGTGGACATTAGTAAGACTTAATTTTGCTTGCAGAGTTACGAACAGGTTGATTATTTATAAATTCAGGCTATATTTCGTTTTATTGAATTTATTTAATATGGGTGTGTTAGTTCGAAACACTCACAAATTTGTTGTTTTTAAAACAAATATTCTAATGCCCACTTGCACCGCAGAACTTAATCATGATTAAATTGTAATCATGATTAACTTTAATCAGAGAATTTCTGTTGCACCGTCGGCTGATTAAGCATCTATCGACCACGGAGTATTATTATAGAGAGCACACGTTTTTCTAGGGATTTTAAGTTCTTTTTTGGTTGTTTTACGTTGTTCTATTGAGAACACAGGAAACAAATGCGCGGTAAATATGAATACTAAATGCTAACTAACTTATACTATTATTATTATTTCTTATTATTGGGCGAGGTAAACAAACCAAAATTAATAAAATCATTAACGTCCAAGCCATCGATTTTATCAATCTGCTCAACTATTCCCAAATCCATCGTTTTTAATAACAAATACAAAACAAAGGTTTTTAATTTCAAAATCGTCTGCCAAATGTAAATAACTTCACGACTATATTCGTCGTGAAGTTATCAGTTTTTGAGTTAATCGGCCAAAATCGGCTGATTAAATATTTGACGTTTCTTGGGGACTTTAATCATGATTACGTTGCGGTGCAAGCCAATTCTCCGCTAACCATTGATTAACTTTTTAATCATGATTAAGTAGCTGCGGTGCAAGTGGGCATCATTCACATTTCGGCGTCTCAAATGGATTGCTAAAATTCTGTAAATGTCGTTAAAATTGCAGCAAATAATAACTTTCAGCTGCTGGTTCCTGTTCCTGCAGCAATAATAAAGCCAAATAAAGACCATTTTCACAATTTTATGGTTAACACACACTTATCACCTGCTTCGAACTCGGTGATAAAACTGAACCTTACTTTTCGACTGACGTCATTCGAAACTTGATCGGTGATGGAATGGGAAACGTGCGTGAAGTGAAAAGTTTTCGATGATATTCGAAAACTTTTCGAAAGTGATAAAAACAGAAAAGGGCCCACTATGTATTGTTCAAAATACTATTCTGAATTATATTTCGAAGTACGCTACATGCATTGATTAATAATTAATCTATTTAAGCAATTCAAATCATTTAATATAGCTACATTCCGTGTGTTCTCCAAAAATATGTGATGGCATATGGATTTGCACCTTTTAAGGAGCAGCGCGCCTTTTCTGCATTTACTCTTGAGCTGATAAGAGTTCAACATAGTCACGCCCCTAATTCGAGGGTTATTCGTTTCGCCGTTTGGTGGCAGATTGTTACAGATCACTAATTTCTAGAAACGCGATCGCACTTTTCTCATCCATTATACATTTTAGAAAAAATGGTGATGTGGCCATCATGTTACTTTCTCCGACTTGATGGTATCATAATCATTTATATTTACGCTTTCATGGTTTATTTTCTATTTAAATCATATTTTAAATGTACATCGAGCGTTTTGTAGATTCGCATGTAACTGACGTAAAATTATACTTCAAATTCAAAAACTCAGATTACTCAAAAACTTAAGAGATTTCGAAAAAAACTTATACACACACTTTCAATTGTTGAAATGACCCCAAAACGGATATTTCTGTTAAAAAAATTTGAAAAAAATCACGATCACGATTCTTTCTCATACTTCGTAACGGAGAAAGTAAAGTTTATTTTAAATTTGAATCATATTTTAAATGTACATCGAGCGCTTTGTAAACTCGGAGGAAACTGACGTTTAAAACGTCAAAATTATGAAAAAATTATACTTCAAATATAAAAACTCAATTTACTCAAAAACTAAAGGGATTTCGAAAAAAACTTATTCTTTGTAAGTTGTTCATTTTAGCATTCTTTGCAGTTATTATTAAATTACATTTGCTGTAACTATTATCGTTTTATAATTAGAAACCAAAAATTAAAAAAATAATAAATTTTTTTCTCGAATAAAAATGATTCTATGAAAAATGTTTTCAAGCAAAAGATGTTCATTTCTTTGTTGTCTTCAAAGTTTGTTTAAATGTTTTTGTGATATTTTTCATATTTCAGAAAATATTGGCAAAAAACAAAAAACAGTTAAGGTAAACGCCCACTTCCGGTGTACGAAATTTTACCAAAAGCTTTTCAGTTCTTCAGATTATCAAATAAGACGGATGTTAAAAGTTTCATATCAATTGTTCTATTAGTTTTATACATTTTTCATAAAATCATCTTATTCGAGAAAAAAATTTATTATTTTTTTAATTCTTGGTTTCTAATTATAAAACCATAATAGTTACAGCAAATTTATGGTAATAATAATTGTAGAGAATGATAAAATGAATAACTTATAAAGAATAAGTTTTTTTCGAGATTCTTTTAGTTTTTGAGTAAACTGAGTTTTAGAATTTGAAGTATAATTTTTCCATCTTTCATAATTTTGTCGTTTTAAACGTCAATTTCATCCGAGTTTACACAACGCTCGATGTACATTTAAAATATGATTTCAATTGAAAATAAACCATAAAAGCGTAAATATAAATGATACGATCAAGTCGGAGAAAGTAACATGATGGCCACATCACCATTTTTTTTTTTCCAGAAATTGTTGAAATGGCACCTTGGGACCCTAAAACGGATATTTCCGTAAAAAAAAAATTTGAAAAAAAATCACAGTACTTTCTCGTACTTCGTAACGGAGAAAGTAAAAACAGGAAAAATATATTCTAAATAAAGGTAGAAAGGGCAACCAAGATTTTTTTAAATTTATTTATTTTTAATGTTTACTTTGTTATTAACAAAAAAAAAGAGAAAATATAACTCTTGTATGCCCTCGGTATAATAATTTTAGAAATAACTGTAAAAACAGATTTACATTTTATAAATTCGTAAGTGGAAAATCTGACTTTTAGATATATGCATGGTATCCAGGGCTCTTAAGAACTAACTGCCTTATCTGCTTGCAGCTTCTTTTATAAAGATGCGCTGCTTAGGTTCTTTAATTATTTGAGTGTCTCTACTGTTTGTCATGTAATGACATTGATACATGAATGCCATGTTGCAATTGATTAATTATTTGACAGAAAATTGGTAATAAAATGCTGAAAGTAATGTCCAATACTTAAGTATTAATCTTCATGGTTGGGTAAATGTGTCGGAACACTTGATTTCTGGCCAAACGTCTCTTTGTTCTTATTACTTTTAAAAGAAATGTTTATGGTTTTATTTATTCTATTCAGTGACATTCTTAACAGCTGCCCCATTTTTCGAGATGATGTCATCGGCAGTTTTTTTTAAATGGATCACCCAGTATATTTTTACATTTTCAAATAGACACTTTTCCAACAGTTGCAATGATGTAGGGTTTGGTGGGTGTGCGACTTGTGGTTTGTTAAAGATTAAAACTAGGTTTCAAAAATATAATGATTTTGGCGCTTGGAAAAAAAATATAAAAACAAACGCCACCCTCATGAAACTTTCAAAATTTACTCAAAATTTATTCTAGATCATGATTGTGCGAAATCTTGCGAACAGCCCATTCCTAATTTTTGAGGTAATAGCACTTAGAGCGCAAAGTTTAAAAAAAACGTAATTATTTCGGTGATTAAAGATAAAAATAAAAGCATTTACTATCCACTTGAAACTTTCCAAATTGACTCAACATTCATTTTAGGCTATAATTTTGTAAAAATTTGCAAACGCCCAGTCTCAATTTTCTTTTTAAATTTTGAACGGAGCGCAACAATTTTTAAAATTGCAATCTTTTCGTTGACTGTGGGAAATTAAAAAAAAAACAATTGCCATCGGCTTCAGGTTTTCCAAATTTACTAAAAATTCATTCTAGATCATAACTTTGCAAAAAATTGCAAATGCTCATTCCCAACTAATTAAGATATTCCCACTTTAGAGCGCAAAGTTCTAAAAAATTGTAATCTTTTCGTCCACTGGAGAAAAATATAAAAACAATTATAATCGGTTTGAACCTTTTTAAATATTTACCAAAATTAGATGCCGTTTTCTCTAAATTTTGTATTATTAATACACTTGACCGCAAAATTAACGCACCACTTATACATTTCGATTTATTTTAATTGTCATCAATATTATCATACATTTTGAAAAACATATTAAGAATAGAACACATAAACAGAATTATTTCGATAATAATAATAAATTTAACTTAAATAATTGTGGAGAAAAAACGAAAACCAAAAATATGGTTTATTTAACAAAATAATGTCAACTGATCATTATTATTATTCACACGAATACAGCTTCTTTTGAAACGTTTTTGGTTTGTCAATAACTAGTGTTACCACCTCTAGATGTTATTACGGCCTGACATCGCCGTGGCATACTTTCAATTAGAGATCTAATCGTTTCTTGAGGGATATTTTCCCATAAGCGGATAAGACTTTGTCGCAGCTCGTCTAAGCTGTTAGGTGGTGGACGTTGACTTCTAACCCGGCGTCCTATTATGTCCCATAGATGCTGTATTGGGTTGAGGTCTGGACTGCAGGCTGGCCACTCCATGACTTGAATATTAATATAATTTAAATATTCAGTAACAATGTGTGCCGGATGTGGCCAGCATTATCCTGCATAAGAACGAATCCATCCCCTATGTAAGGCAGGGGCGGCTCGTTATGTAGAACCAAGGAGCCATGGCACTACCTCTAATTTTATACTCGGCAAGAATTTTGTATTTCTAAAAATAACAACTCTAAAAAATGCCTGTGAAACTTTAATGAGTGGAGAAAAATCGCAATGCATTTGTTCCCCAACGCAAACGGAGCCAACTTACTTTTGGTACGGCATTTCATTAGAATGTTGGCAGCGGCGGTGAGGTGCGCGGTTCGGGGTGGGCCGCGTTCTGACCTGCAATTGGAGCCAAATCATCTCGTGCACGAGACAACGTGCACTTATTAGACCTATTTCCGTACCGCACACGATTAATAAATTTAATTCATCGCCGAATAAGCCTTTCTCCTCATGTACTATCCGTTCCAAAAAGGGAGTCTCCTCACTTCAAAACCTCATATTTATGATTTAGAGGACACGAATATTCTGAAATTTATACCATATAAAGATGCATCGTTTTTCTATATGTATATTAATTTGTATGGAAATATTTTGATAAATACGCCTTTTTTCCGATGTATTTGTTTGAAAATGTACTGTTTTGAACGACAATTTTCGAAACTCTCATCCTTGTGTGCATATAACATTGTTATTAATCACTTGAATATTATGAAAAAAATATATATCTAACGCTATTCTATTCTGAAGGCGTAGAACGAAAGAAAGAAATTTTGTTGTTTTTATTTTAAGAGTTCAGGCCAATAATCGAAATATCTGCTATCTCGACAATTATACAACGAATTGAAATGCGGCTTTCGCTTATAGATAGATTAATATTATTTAGGAAACAATTGCAAATAAAGTTCAAGAAAAGAGTAGAACTTTTGTCAAAATTGAGTAATTTTCCCGTCGATGATTATTTTAGATCGGCGAGAGAGATGCAAATATGTGACTCAGGCGTTCGTTCGACGTTAGTACGGTTCAGTTTGACGGTAAGCAACAGATCCCGGCAGAAAATCATGTACAGTTATTAGAAGCGGCGTGAATGCATCGTAAATATACTGACACGATATTCCGCCTGCTTCGCCCCGTGCCTCTGCTGTAAGCGTAAATATTCTCTATTTCATTAAAAGGTTTTTAATTTATGTAATTAACAAAACTATATTTATTTACGATTAAATGATATATTTTGCATCATATTTATATGAAGTACGTAATCTGAAAAATGCTTATACATTTATTCATTCATAACTGAAAAAACAATGCTCCGCATTTTACCAAATTACAACAAAACTTATTTGAAAAAAAATATTCACATTACCCCATGATAGGTAAAGGTACAATTGATCTCATGTAATTTTTTCAGATTTTTATAAGCAGTAGCTTACTTTCTACAAGCTGTTGAATTTCATACATCTTAAAATTTGCTTAATTTCGGGTACTTTTTTACACTTTCTCAGTATTATCTCGACAAATAACAAACGTAAACACTTAATTCTATAGCAGATTGTAGATAATACTACAAAGAATGGTGACCAATTTTATATAATTTTAGAGTGCACTAGTTTTTGAAATATACTTGCTGAAACACAGGAGACTCCCTTTTTGGAACGGATAGTAGGTACTATTGACCAAATTTACAGGCAAGTCCTGTACTTTAAATACATGTCAATTGAGAAAAAAACGGAAATTCGACGTTCAATTGCTTTTTGAAATTTTTTAAGGATAACTCTTAAACACATTACCAGATTTTAAAAATTCTTGGTGCAATGTGTTGTTCCCACCGAATAGATAAAAACAAAAATAAATTCAACATTCAATTGTTTTTGATGTTTCAAGGAACACTCTGAAACATAGATTTTTTTATAAGGCACGATATAAAGAAAATCAATAAACCGCTCAATTGTTTTGTGGTTTTGAGAAGTTAACTCTTGAACAAAATGGCCGATTTCACAAATTCCTCCTGAAAGGAATTGTACTCATCGAGTACAGGACCAAATAATCATTTGTCTTCAATTGACCAAATTTGGAAAATTCTTTCAGCAAAGTGTTGTACTCATCGAATAGATAAGACACAAAAAATTAATTTTATAGTTTAATTGTTTTCTATTTTTTTTTTGAGAATAGCTCTTGAGCGAAAGAACAGATTTTGTAAATTCTTTCGGTACTCATTAGTGATGAGATAAACGGTTATAACTAGTTATTTAAACCGTTATAACTAGTTATTTAAACGGTTATAACTAGTTATTTAAACGGTTATTTAAAATAAATTACTCTTACCATAAAATAACTAGTTATTTAGTAACCGTTATTTAAAATAACTTTACTCAGTAACAGTTTGTAACAAAGTGAATCTTCGGGGTCAATTAACACAAAATGCAAAAATCGCACTTTTCAAGTTCGAATATTTTAAAATCGTGATTTTGATTTTGGAAATTGCACAACTGCTAACTGCGTTGCCCGATTTTAATGATTCTAACGTAACCATCTGGAAAAAATTAATGCAATTTGAAAACAGGTTAATAATCTTTTTTTTTGTGAAACACGAAAACCGTAAAAATTGCACGAAGTCCGAAGATTAAAATTACGATTTTGATTTTTGAAATTGCACAACTGCCAAATACGTTGTCCGATTTTACTCATTCTAAGGTCAAAATTATGGCAAATTTCATACAATTTACAATCCGGATTAGTTTTACTTTTTCATGAAATCAACGCAAAATGCCAAACTCGCACGTTTTCAAACTTCGAAAATATTGATTTTTAAAAACACAACTGCAGAACGCATTGTTAGATTTTGACGATTCAAACGTCAAAATACGGAAAATTTAGTGTACTTTTACAACGGATTACGAAATGTTTCTGTGAAATTAACACAAAATGCAAAAATTGCAATCCAAAATTTTAAAATCGCGACTTTTGAAATTGAACAACTACCGAATGATTTGTCCGATTTTGATGATTTAAATGTATGGCAAATTTAGTATTATTCAAAACGGTTCATCACTGGCGGACCCTAGGGAGGGGCAAATAATCTCTTCCTTAAATCTAGGTTTCTTGTCGGTCGTCGTGAACTTCGAAAATGTCAAAAATTAACGCAAAACGCCAAAATGACGAAGAAAAATTGCGCGCGTTGACCGGTTATGATGATACAAATGTCAAAATATGGTGAATTTAATGTCATTTTAAAACGGATTTCCAAATTTTCTCTTGAAATTAATGCCAAAATAGCAGTTTTTAAATTTCCAAGATTTTCGCGACTTTGATTTTGGAAATTGTACAACTGCCGAATGCGTTGTTCGATTTTGATGATTTATAATAATAATAATAATAATTGTTTATTCGTGCCAATACCAGGAGTTTATACAAGTCAGAAAATGGCTTTTATGGATTTAAATTTCAAAATTTGAAGAATTTTTTGTAATTTTAAAACTCGTGAAATCACTGGCTATTTTGTGTTTGTCAATTTTATGTCAAATTCTTTTCAATATTTGTTCGAGTTTTTTTACACGTGATTCGTTATTGAATCGAGTCCTGTTACTAAGAACTGATTCGTTATTGAATCGGTTATAAGAGTTACTGTTACTAAGAAGTTATTCGTTATTTAATCGCGTTCCTTTTATAAAATAACTTTTGAGAAAATCACCGTTAGTGGGATTTTTCAATAACGTTACCGTTATTATTTCTCAGTAACGGTTGCAAAGTAGCAGTTGGTGAAAATAATGCTCATTTTCCGTTTTTTAACCAAAAATAAGTTTCAAATTCTTAAAGTATTGCACGTATTAAGGAGATGTAGATAATACAAAATACAATTCGTCGTTCAATTGATTTTCGCGGACAGAGAATGGTATTACAGATTTAATGCGGGCTATTTTTCGTGTTTATTTAATTTTTTTAATGCTTCTGCAACAATTAAGTAAAGGTTTTTAATGATCGATTTTTCTTTCTCCAAAAAGGAGGCGATGAGATATATTGTGTATGCTAAGTGGCTCTACCATCAAAATTTTCCACGAGCCGCCACTGATGTAAGGTGCAAAAGTTACCACAAAAGGTTCTAAAATGTCTGTTATGTAACGTTCAGAATGCAGACGTCCACCATCAACAACAAAAAGCTCGGTGCGAGCTATTAGCTCGAGATATTCCACCCCATACAATCACTATCATTATGCCCGGTTGCACCAACATCTCAACTTAAATTAGTTAACTTAAGTTAGATAACTCACATTAAAATTTTAATTAGAATTAAATGAATACCAGTTGCACCAACGTATTTTTAACTTGAGTTAGCAAACTTGTGATTAGACTTGACAACATAGCACTTTCTGCTCGATGCCCGCTTCCGATTGGTTTCTAAGCGAGCTTAACATTGACAATAATTGTCTACATCTGGTTTACATCCTCTGTCTTATATTTGTTAAAATGAAAAAACGGGACAGGCCATACAATTTCACGGAAAGTGAAAAAGAATTATTACGGGAACTGTTTTATATCTGTTTCGATACATCTTAGGTTTTGGTATTAACTGAATACATCCCAAAAGTTCATCTACAGTAGTACTCGAGTCAGAGCCCTGCAGAAGCGGGTTTTCGAAAGCCCGGCCCGGCCCGGCCCGAGAGTAAAAATTTAAAACCCGACTCGGCCCGGCCCGATGAAACGAAAATGTGCTGCGGGCCCGGCCCGGCCCGGCCCGGCCCGGCCCGGAGCTGAATATTCAAAGCCCGGCCCGGCCCGGCCCGTCCCCGAAAACTGTTGAATTAAATAAATAAAATTACTGGACCCATGTATTCCTTAAAATTCTTAAAATACATTGAATTCGTGTTAATAACATTTTTTTTTAATTCACTTAGTTGATGCTTTCCAAAATATAATAAAATTAAATATATCCAAGCCCGGCCCGGCCCGGCCCGGGTTAAATTATCCATCGAAAAGCCCGGCCCGGCCCGGCCCGGAGTTTGAAAAATACGGCACGGCCCGGCCCGGCCCGACGTCGGGCCGGGCCGGGCTTTCCGGGCCGGGCCAAAGCCCGGCCCATGCAGGCCTCTGACTCGAGTCACTATTATGTGTATCTATATAAAATCAGAAACCATTTGTTTTAGAAATAAACAACTTTATAAATTTAATATATGACAAAATATTATAAATATAAATGACACAAGTTTGCTAACTGGGTAGTTTGTAATAATATTAATAACACACGTAATTAATGCAATTTATTTACTTATAATCATATATCTTTAACATAAGCATCGCAACTTAACCTGTAATTAAATTTTAACCGGCGCGATTTCGGTAGTTAGATAATTCAAGTTTACTAACTCGAATTAAGGGGAATCGGTAGAGCTCTTTGGTGTGTTTCTGGCACCGCTAATATTGGTTGGTGCAACTGAAAACGCGCTAACTGCAGAATATTTAATATGAGTTACCTAACTCATCACTAACAAAGGTCGGTGCAACCGGGCAGCCACCTCCATATAAAGTGGTTGGTTTCCCGAATGTTATAAGCGGAATATATGTACTCTTGGGCGGCAGTCAGAACTTACAAGGCAAAACATTTACTGATTTGTAAATACTACCTGCTCCCAATCATGTATTTCCCAATCGACGTGCCTCCTTGCAAAAGCCATTCTGTTTCTTCGGTGGTCTACAGACAATCTGGGACCAGTAACTGCTACCCGAGGTCGTAAATTTGTAGCACGAAGTCTTCTTCTCATGGTATCTTAACTAACAGCAGTGCCACGAACCTTAGCAAGTTGTATTTGAAGACTTCGTGCAGTAGTGAACCGTCCCCTCAGTGTTCGTAGCATTAAAAATCGGTCCTCCATGGCATTAGTAGTGGTCTGCCTTGACCAGGTCGTCCAGCGTGATCATTGGTCTCTATAAACCTCTGCAGAACCCTACCGACAGTTGTATGAGACACTCCATATCTTCTACCAAGTTCGCGATTTGTTAGTCATTCATTGGACAAAGTTACAATTTCAACACATTCATCATGATTTCAAATTTGTGTAGCACGTTGCATTGCGAGCAGATGTATTGCATAAATGATAATTATCGTATCTATTGATAAAACAAGTGAAAACCAATGCATACTTTTATTTTAGAAGAGAGGTTTAATTATTGGAAAAACATACTACTTATGAAAAGCTGCTATGACTTCGAGATTAAATAAAGAGGACAGCTAAAACCTACAAAAGGAGTAACAATAAACAATATTATTATACTTGTAATTGATGAATCGGAAAACACATACTACCAATATTTTTCGCAATAAAACAGAATATATAAGTGGTGCGTTAATTTTGCCGTTAAGTGTATTATTTAACGCTTACATCGACTGTTTTTGTTCATTGTAATGTTTTTCATGTTGTAAATGAAGGGATTTGATTTAATTGAAAAACTCAGTTTTGTACAGTGGTTGAAATAATTTTCAAAAATTTGTTTCAATTTGATTGAGATTGTTCTTAAAATTTGAGAAATGTTTGCAAATATGCCTTCAAAATGTTCTTTTAGAAATATTTTATACGCTTTTTGACGTCAGTTTTTCCAATATTAATTATGTACAATTCCCTTTCAATTGTTTATTTTCGCTAAGATGTCGCTTTGAATTAATAATATGATAATGAACGTACATTTTGGTCAGACCCTAATTACTTTTTTTGCAAAATTACAATAATTAAACAAAAATAACCTCGTCAATTTAATGCGATCACCTCTAATACATTTCCGGTCTATGCATGCTACCAATTTTCATGCTTGCTGATTTCAAACTCACAATCATGGTCGGTTTTCGTGTTGATAATAATACCTTCACAAGAGGCCCCCATCACAAACGTACAATTACAGAAATTTCATTTTAAAAACAGCGTGGATAAGTTGATAAATAGAACTTTCTAAAGTTAGCATTATGATATAACAAAGTTTGAAGTGTTTTAATTCGAACTAATATTAAGATGCATCACCAAGTAAACGCCGCCAATATTCAAGAAAATAGTTTTTGTTTATAATTTCGGGTAGTTCATACTAATAATAAAAGTAACAGTAGATACGCTTGATACTCAGACGACAGGCAGGCACTGTGAGTATTAAATTTTTAAACATTTTTACTTAATATTCAATAATTGTTAATAAAATACCCGAGAACCTCAAAGACTTACCACTAGCAAGCTCTAAAATAAAAGTAAAACACGTAATTCAGAAAACTTTTTAATTTAAGAGAACAATTCTTAGAGGCTGAGGTACACTTCTGTGCAATAAAATTAAGCACACGAAATATGTTATAGTTTAAAGCGGACTTCCTGGTTACGAAAATATGTAAATTTGTCTATTTCCTTAATGTCAAAATGCCACGTCATTTAGACAACAATTCAAAAATTCGAATTATAACTAAAATGGAAGATGGTTTTTAGTCTTAGTTTGGTTTTGGCTTTTTAATAAAGGTGTTATTTTCAAGTTATGGTGTTTTATCATTTATTGAAAATGTTGCAGACCCGAATTATACAACTAGAATATTGTAAAATAACTCATAAGACTTGTGCTTAATTTTATTGCACAGAAGTGTACATATCAAGGAATAGTATTATAAAATGTTGTTTTTGTCGCTGTATAAAATTTTTACATTTTCAGTATTTATTTATTTTAATTCTATAATCTATAATTTTTAGGTTTAGCAATGACAACATTTAGAATGTTTAAAATATTTATAGTTTTTCTCTTTCATTACTTCTTCAATACTATGTACTGCTGTATTTAGTATGTACTGACTAATGTATACTTACTTAGTAAAACACACAATAAACTTTATTATTCTTATTATATAAAATTGAAAATATGCAAAAAAATGACTAATTTCGGCATTTTTGTTCATTTTTTTTAATTCGCGCTAAGCTATATTTTTGTTTAGGAGTATACCTGCTACCTCTAAACATTTATAAAGGTTTTTATAAAGATGGATTAGAAATATGGTATAGGCAAAAACTTGTTTCAAAAGAAATTAATATAATTCATCACTGTATAAATTCCTCGTTGATTATGCTTGTAAAAATAGAGGTGTCGCCATTCAGTGACCTTGATTGTTTACGACTGTCTTCATACCGTTTTAACAGCTGTTCATCGCCACCAGCAGTTTGTATGCATGAGTGAAAAAATTTAAAATGTAAAATGCAGTGGTAACGCTGATATCTCTTCCTGAAAGTCAGACTCAAAATGTTTACTTTACAATGGTCGGTGTTTCTGTTGAGTTTTTCTTTAAGTGCTCTTAAAATAAGTAAGTTAACCTTGTTTTCACCTACGATTAATAAAGCCTGCTAAAAGTAACGGTTTTTAACAAAGTGATAATGCAAAAAAATTAATTATTATCAATAATAATCTTTATTCTCATTAATAAGAAAATAATTAACAAATATATAAAGAGTTCTTATAAGGTGAATCTCGGTATAGAGTGACACAGTCCTACTAGTATTTCATAATTTTAAACAATAATTGAACTATATTAATCTGTCCTAAGAAATATATGCCATAATACATAAAATTACAAAACAGTAACACTTCTACACTTGAATCGTGATTTTTTTATAATAAATATTTGTGGTTAAATCATAGTGAAATACTCAACATCTTTCACTTATAAAGGTCTCTCATTAACTTCTCGATTATGGAAGAATAGTAAAAACATGAAAACTATTTTTGTGCATTGAGTCCTACCAACATAATCCAAACCCTGGATTATGTTGGTATGATTTTATCGATATATTTTAAACAGATAAATTAACTCACGTACAAAAATGTACATTTAAAATAGTCGAGGAACTGATTATTGAAACGTAAAAAATTTATCCACTTGCACAGTTTTATTTACCTGACAATGATCTGAACTATTTCAACTTATACAGTATGTTTTTCTTATCGTGGGTCAGAATTTTACATGCTAAAAATTATACCTTGTATTAATGTATATTTTATGATATAATTTGGAAGCAAATTTTAGTTAGTAATATAAATCAATTATTTTTCTACATGATGCGCTTAATTAGAATTTTTTAAACATGTTTTATTCCATTCAAAAGTGCTTTTGCTCGGAACCGGACGATCGGGATACGCTGCAGAAAAGTTGTCAATAATTTCCATAAAATAAAAATTCTCTGACTTATAGAAAAATACAACTATTTCGCTGCTGGACAAACCTTTTATAATTGCCGCTACAAATTCCACCCATTCTTTAACAGTACAAACACATTTTCTGGTATAAATTCGTTTGATTACTTGCCCAATCAATCTGACATTTTGTAAATTCAAGGTACTTTGATTATTTTTGCTCAGTTATTTATATTAAATAATTTCATTTTTGAATGGAATCAAACATGTTTAAGTTATTCTAATGCAGCGCATCATGTAGAAAAATAATTGATTTATTACTAAAATTTCCTTAAAAATGTTATGATAAAATATATATTAACACAAGGTATAATTTTTAACATGTAAAATCCTATGGCCTAAGATAAAAAAAAATACTGTATACAGTTGCTTTATTCGTTAAATTATCTAAACAAATACCACTCACAATTATAATTTCTGCAGGATACGATTTATTATGCACTTGTCATTTCATTGTAAATTTCTCAAATGAATTTTTCCATCAAAATACATTCTCAAAATTTGTATCGATTCAATCACTTAAATTTATCCTCACAAATTTTAACCTCTGTGAATATTTTACATAAAATACTATGGATAGTAAACTTGGAAAATGGTCGGATCTTAATAGCAAACAAAATATTTTAAGAAATAAAATCCAGAATGAACATATTTGAAAAAATGGTGATGTGGTCATCGTGTAACTTTCTCCGATTTGATAATATAATAGTTATTTATGGTGCAAGTGTTAAAAGTGGTCTTTATTTTGGAGTACTGCCGTGTTTCCGCAACCATACAAACAAAATAGACACCATTTTTTTTTACCAAAAAAAGTTTTGCTCGAGCTTAAGTGATAGTTTAGTTGGGTACAAGCTGTTGCCTCTCGCGATGGCTGCTATAACCAGCTATAACCGACTGTGCCTAACACTATCACTTTAATTTTAGTATCTACTCATAAATTACATTTCTTTAAAGATTGCCAGCCAGGTTGGAATGGAATATGGTTCCCATACGATCCAAATCACATACCTGATATTATTGTTCCAGCAGCAGATACCTATAAAAATTGTGATAATGATCCTGTAAGTATTGAATATGTACTCGCTCCCGAGGAAAATCATTTGTGACTCATCAAACATACCGGGTGACCCAGGGATCTGTAAAAGCCCCATAACTTATTTGCTATTTGAGATATCGACTTCTAGTTTTCTTGAACGGGTACCCACACTTATTCTACATATTTTAAAAATATGTATGTTTTTGTACAGGGTGTCCCAATATACATAACAGAACAAAGATATGTTTTTTTAAATGGAACACCCTACATTTTATACTTTATTTTCAACCCTCTTGAGAAGCTGATAAAAATAGTATAAGATAGTATGGGCCTATTATGGACGATTGGTTAGTTATGGGCAAATTTGTGGCAAAAACAATGGCACATTGAAAAAATTGCAGAAGCGCTCCTATACCTCATTTAATAACCAGGCGGACTAAACGCGAAAGTCACATTTACACTATAAAAAGTCACCAGAAAAGTAACCAGACATGTTTTGGCGGTAAAAATGAAATTATTTCAAATTCGTTTATCCATAACATTCATTCAACAATTATATCAACATATAAATCAATTCTAGGCAATCTTTCTTGATTTAATTCAATGTAGAGATTTAAAGAAACACATAATTTTTGCTGCTTTCATTGTAGATATCTTTGGTCGCTGGACGTCCTTCAAAACGTTTAGGACTTGTTACTGCCCCAATCTCCGTACACTCCCTAATTGTATGAAACTCCGTACTTCTAGCCAATCCTAAGTATAATGTATGTTTATAATTTGATTCAATATTGCAATAACTTGCGCCATACTTACTTAATGAATCGACAATTTTGTGTACGACGGCAGTGGGTTTTAATTTAAAGCCTCTTATATTAAAGTTTTGTATAAGATAATTTTGAATTGTTCTTCCTCGAGCGTTATGCTCTAAAATCCATCCATTTCCATTTCTTGGGGGTGGAAAATGACACCAAACTTGTGCTGGGTATATATCCATGGTTAAAAATAAAATAACTATTTCCAAGAAAATCGCGGGATGAGAGGAATCGATTATTACACTATCAACGGAAATAACTGGCTAAAAACACAAAAACTGAGGCGAAACGCGTGGAACCGGTGGGACACAAGGAACGGCGAGAGATCAGCTGATCATAACAACGGCCATTACTGTTTTAAGAAATTTGGGCCTGTGTAAAAACGGCGACCGTTTGGCCAATCACAACAACGTATTTTCGCGGCTATAATTTGATTTAGTCCGCCTGGTTATTAAATGAGGTATAGCAAAGCTAGAGTAATTTTTTATACACTAAAAAATTTTCCACATCATGAAGAACAATACAAATCGGCTTTGGTTCTTTTTTGTTCATACTGCTATACAGGGTGTCAACATACGCAAAATATTGGATAACTATTTTTTTCAAATGTAACACCCTATATGTATTGCCACCAATACATGGAATTTTTAATAAGCTTTCCAATGATGTACAATTTGTATAATGAAATATTAAGGATTCTTGAGATTTATCCATAAAAACATTTTTCTTTTGTCACCTCCTGCTCATTTTTGGATTTTCAGCCAAAACTATGCATTTTCTGAAAAAATAATAAGAGACCAAAGTTGTAGAACGGAAAATTTTCGATCGACATAGGTCTTTCGACTTTTCCAATAATACGTGCATTGCCCACCAGAGTGCGCAAAATCGTGACCGTAAATGCGTTTTTCTCAAATTTTTTGTTAATTAATTGCACTATACTTTATTTTCCACGTCCTCTAGCAGAAAAACGGGTAATTATAGAATTATTAAAATAACCTACATCAATTGAAAATATTCCGCTCGACAACTCTTAAACGAAGCAATTTTTGTCCAAAATGCATAGTTTTCGCTAAAACTGCAAAAAACCATTGAAAAATGCAAAAATCGATACATACATTTTCAATTTGCATTTTTAGGGAAAACTATGCAGTTTTGGCAAAAATTGCTTCTATTAAGAGTTGTAGAGCGGAACATTTTCAATCGATATGGGCCATTTTAATTTCCCTATAATTTCCCGTTTTTCCGCTAGAGGGTGCGGAAAATAAAGTATAGTGCAATTTATTAATAAAACATTTGAAAGGAAATCGCTAAAATGCATATACGGTCCCGAATTTGCGCGCTCTAGCGGGCAATACACGCATTATCTTAAACGTTAAAAGACTCATATCGATCGGAAATTTTTCGCTCTACAACTTTGGTCTCTTCTAATTTTTCCTGAAAATGCATAGTTTTGGCTGAAAATCCAAAAATCAGCAGAAGGTGGCAAAAGGAATATGTTTTTATTGATAAATCTCAAGAATCCTTAGTATTTTGTTATACAAACTGTATATCATTGGAAAGCTTATTAAAAATTCCATGCATTCGTGGTAAAATATATAGGGTGAACATTTGAAAAAAAATAGTTATCCATTGTTTTGTGTATGTTGACACCCTGTATAGCACTATGAATAAAAGAGAACCAAAGCCAATGTGTATTATTCTTTATGATGTGGGAAATTTTTTAGTGTATGAATAATGATGCTATCTTTGCTAGTAACGCTTCTGCAATGTTTTCAATGTGTACATGTTTTTGCCACAAATTTGCCCATAACTAACCAACCGTCCATAATAGACCCATACTATCTTATACTATTTTTATCAGCTTCTCAAGAGGGTTGAAAATAAAGTATAAAATATGGGGTGTTCCATTTAAAAAAAACATACCTTTGTTCTGTTATGTTTATTGAGACACCCTGTACAAAAACATACATATTTTTAAAATATGTAGAATAAGTGTGGGTACCCGTTCAAGAAAACTAGAAGTCGATATCTCAAATAGCAAATAAGTTATGGGGCTTTTACAGATCCCTGGGTCACCCGGTATGTTTTTATATAGCTATAGCTTTCTATCAAGTTAGATTACCTTGGTTTATTTTAAGGGTAGACATAGTAGTTTAATTTAATATATTTCAATTAACTTGAGACAACCTCACTTATTGCAGATTTAAATATAAATTAAATACAAATAATATTATTTGTATTTAATATACTTCTCTAATTTTTATAATAGTTGTCTGATATGTGTATGTACTAATTTTTAAGACAATAAGCTGAGTAATTATAGTTTTGTTTAACATTTTTTTGCAACTTTACCAATTTAAAGTAATTAGAAGTTGAAAAAATAAACAAAATCTTTAAAAAGATAGTTTCCCTGAATTGTTCAGCTTTGCTAAAGTAACTGTCACCGTTGCTGATAGTTGCATCATACAGTAGATCCTTCCAATTGGTTAAATAAACACATTCTCCGCGGCTACGTTTTTTGTGTGACTTCATAATAGACGGTATGGGTCATATAAACCCCATATAAGTTTTTTGAAAATTGTGTTACTGAAAACTGAATGAAGTTAATAGGTACCACAGATTAATATTAATCTGTGATCTTGTTGAACAAAGTCTTTATTCTTCTTTATTTAATATACAGGGTCTTATTTTTAACTCAGAACATATGATTGTTAATGTCTATGTTCTATGTTATAATCATCACATCAACGCATTGCAATGTATTGACAATGTAGGCAACCAAGTACACAATGGTGCCAGTGAATGCTTCTTCTTCTTCTCTCGGCCCCGTGGACTTGTCACAGTAAATGCTTAAAATTATTACGAATAAAGTGAGGTTAATGAAACAAACAATGATAAATCGTAAGTAGTTATAATAAATATTTAAAATGACCACCTTCATGTTCTAAGCAGTAGCCAAGTCGATTATAAAATCCTTGAATAGCATTTCTAATGTGTTGCGGATTTTTTCTTAATTCATCGCAAACACTAATTGTATGATCTTTTAACGAAGTATTGTTTATAATAATGTTATTATAAACATTGCTTTTTAGATACCCCCACAAAAAAAAGTCGTTTGGAGACAAATCAGGCGACCAGGGTAGCTAAGGTATTGGACCAAATCTACCTATCCAGCGATCAGGAAGTAATTCACTTAAATAATTATTAATGGCAGCTGTAGAATGTGGAGGCGCTCCATCCATCTGATAATAAGGAGCAGCAATGTTTAGTGTATGAATTTCTGGCATTATACGAGTTCGCAGAAGATCTAAGTAAACATTACTGTTTAGATTTCCATTAATAACAAAAGGACCAATAAGGGTATCATTAATTAGTCCAGCCCACACATTAACTCTCGCATTGTATTGTGTGTGCGTCAAATTTTGTAAGCGAGGATTATTGCACGCCCAAAATCTAAAACGTGAAGGAATGGGTGTAAGGAATGAAAAATACTAACCTATAATTTTGTGGATTAACTTCACCATTTAAGGAAAATGATGCCTCATCAGTAAATATTATTCTGTGTAAAATTTCTTGATCATTATTAATTAAATTGAATACGGTTTCATAGAATTCTGTTCGTTTGTCTTTGTTCTCATTTGATAGTTGCTGATGATTCGAAAACTTGTAAGTTGTAAGCATTGTATTTAAATTCTTTTAATGTCTTGTAAACAGAAGCTGAACTTATTTGAAACTGTGCTGCGATAACTCTTAACGATGATATGGGGTTCTGCTCTACGTAACATAAAATGTTGAGTTTCATCTCTTCTGTTAAAATGTGATTTTATTTAGCCCTTTTAATGTGAAAATTACTCACACAGCCAGTATTGTCAAAATGATGGACAATATTACAAATTGCTGAGATGGATGGAACTTGTCTGCTCGGTTACTCAACCGAAAACAAATCTCTAACACGTCGAATGCAGTTCCCACTCTTGTACCAATTAATTATCTGTATTCTTTCTTCGGTGGTGTAATACATTTTTATTAATAACACAATTTTGACAATTAAATAAAACTGAGTGTAAGTACGGTTGCCTACATTGTCAATACATTGCAATCCGTTGATGTGATTATTATAACATAGAACATAGACATTAACAATCCTATGCTCTGAGTTAAAAAAAAGACCCTGTATGTATTTAATGCTTCTGCAACAAGTGAACATTTTAATTTTTAATTCCAATTGGTTTGAAAAATACATAAGAATATATTTTCAATGGATTAGCCTTTTAGTTACTTAACGGGATTTTCTGAATTTTTCATCTTTATACCCAGCCTATGCCTGAACTACAGCTGGGTCCTTTGAATAACTAAAACACACAATTTTTGTAAATATAATAAAGAGGAGCCTCTTTTTTCAAGTACCAAATTAAAGTTTCTTGGGCTGAAGTCAACAAATTCGTGTACCAAGAAGTAAGTATTGCAGTTAATATTATACACTGGGAATGACTTTGCTTTTTATTAAACTATAAATCTTATGTAGATTTCGATGTTTTTTAATTGTAAATAGATACGAATTTTTAGTTTTTTTGTTCGATGTTTGGTATATTACAGTGGTAACATAAGATATTTCACGAGGGAAGAGTTGAAATTTTGGTACTTTCGTCATCCGAATCGCTAATTGTTCAATTATAAACATTTTTAGTTTTACCACGGTTTTGCTTTCAAAAATGAGTTTTACTAGTGTTAATAAAATTATGCTGTAAAATAGTTAATTGCAATTTAAAAGTCAATCAACCAATAATCAATGAGGACTTGCTGTCCTTTTTAGGTAAGATAATGAGAAGCTGAGAGAGCTAGACTGGGTCTGTTTGAAATATTTGAACGGTTCTTATGATAAACATGTGACATCACACATGTTATCCATGCGAAATTAAACTCAATATTAGGGTTCAGTTTTAAACGTCACATGTAAAATCAAATCTATAATTACAGAAGTAGAGTGTAGTCTCTATAATGTGAACATCCCATAACGTGATCGGCACAAAACGCGAACGGCCAGTTTGAATTCAGAATACTCCAAAACGTGAACAGCCAAATAGTAAAGTATTCCACAACATGAACTTGTATAATATAATCGAAGCAGTACATACATAATTACGACATCTAATGAAAAATCAATATATTTGACAAACATAGAATAGCTAAATCCAATCTGGGTACTCAAAAAGAAGGAGGCAAAAGTATAAAATGAAATCCGCGGTTGCTTCAACATTTTCTTCTGAGTCAGAAATACGGTAATCTTTTTGAACCTCTGAATTCTCCAAGATGGATAAATGCCTCTATAAATGGTTTCTAAATATTTTCATCAAAAATTGCAATAAATCATTGCGAAGAATAGAGTGAAGTGGCAGGACTTCAAATGCGTGTTTGATAGTAGAATAAGAACCGGAGTGTTCATCAATCTCTCCCACAAAGACCATCTAGTCTTCCTCGAAGAGTGCGGGCCCATACTTTCTAGACGTTTAATTTGTTGAGCCAATATTTGAACGTTAAGAATTTAACATGGAAATACCTATGGTGTGAACCAATTCTACACCCTATATATACCCATCCGGTTTTATGAACAGGCTTGTCATTAATTAGTTCACGTTATCGAAACTACACTGTATTGGAATTGTGGTATTTAAAATTGACTTGTCATTGTTTGTGTTTTCTTTTCCATTGTTTTTCAAGAGCCCCTATCACTATATTTTCTTAGAATTTTGATTTTTTGCCAATTTTAATTTTTTTCTTTAGGTGATTAGTGAAAGTACAGATGTGAAGAAATAAATGATCTTGTTTTCGGTTGGAATCGAATACACGTTTAGTAGTCTTAGTAGTCTTAGTAAGACTTAATTTTTTGCTTGCAGATTAACGAACAGGTTGATTATTCATATATTCAGGCTACATTTCGTTTTCTTGTATTTATCTAATGCTTTCTGCAACAAGTAAGGTTAATCCCAATTTGTTTAATATCTACAATAATTCCTACTCCATTCTGCCCTTTACCATTAGATATTCCAGAGTAGTTGATTCTATAGTCATTGATATCACAATATCCTGATTCAGCCCATCTCATCTCGCTAACTCCCACAACCTTGATATCCATTCCTTTCATTTCCTCTATGGCATTTTGAATTTTTTCTGCCTGAGCCATTGATCATATCTTTATAGATGATTTATTTTTAGATGTAATCTTGAATTTAGTGGCTATAGCCACTATATATATATATATTCAGTGCTTTTCCCCACCTGGAGATCCGACGGGGGGAATATTAACACTGGACAATTTTGTACTTGAGCTAGTGCTTTCTAAGCAAACTTTCTGATTCTTGATACCAGTTTATACTTGAGACTATCTTTTAGATATCTGCACTCACCTCATAACTGAGTGAGAGTTGTTCACTAATAAAATGAATAAGTAGCAAAATGCATTATTTATTTATTTCACCTAAACATGTTTAATGCATCAGGCCGCTTCCATAAATGATGTCACAGGCTTATGGGGGGGAGTGGTTTAGCAGAATTGTGACAGTCTGTTTTCCTAAAACTAAATTCAAAGACACATGGTGTGACATGTGGACATCCATTTAAGTGTAGGGATTTTAAGGAAAAGTAAAAAGTAGCGACCTCTAAAACACTAAACAATGATTCTTGAAATTCTTAAACTTCGTTTAGAACTAATACGTTAGTTCAATAAACCGTGTACATTAGAAGTCTTATAAACCCAGCAAATATTAACAATTTTGAATGTTTGATATTAACATGAAACCAAGGTGAAACAGGGAGTGGACAGCTGGGAAAAGTTTAAATACCCATATTAAACGCGTAGGCGCGAATAGTTCACGATACCTTTTCTCATAGATGGCGAAGATGGTTGAGAGATTCCGAAATCGCTAAAATCGCGTTTAAAGTTTTACGAACACATAAATCCTTGTAGCATTCGCGTACTTTGGTGGACTCCTGAGGAACCCTAAGGAATTTTCTCAATATAGCACCAACTGAATATTGTTTATAAGATGCTAAAATATTGTTTAAGCAAAGAAAAACGAGTTTTAAAAAATCCTACGGTGATGTTACCCCTTAAAGTGATATTTAGAAAAAGATGTATAAGCATGTAAAAGTAACAAAATCAAAACTTGATTTACTTTTTTTATGTTCAAGACTGGACCAGGCTGTACCAACACTACCGCAAAGAAAGATGAATGGAATGGAAAGTGGTTTCCTGAAGGAAGAGAAGGTCATAACAGCATCCCTATGGGAAAACCTTTTGCAGAATGTGATGATGGAGAGGTATTATATTTTATTCTTGATTTCACTGTGTACATATGAAGTTTATTATTTTTTATTACGCCTGTATCATTAATGCCAATTCAAACATGCTGTAGCTTGCACATATCCCGCGTGTAAGGTTGCTTAGGAAACAATAGTATTAATCTGACATTAATAAACTTCACGTGATTTATAACCTTTCAATTTGTTCAACAGGATTAGCAAAACATTGATCAAACGTAACAATTTTTGTTCCTCATCCAAGCCATCAATTTGTTGTGTACGCATCTCTTGACTTTGCTGGGATTAGTTTAGGTTTAGGCAAAATGATGTATTTCTCTAGAAATCTATCTTAAATTTTTTTTACAAAACATGAAAAACCACAACATTAAATAAAATTAATTCCATATTAACGGTATCACATCAAATAAGCCATGCGACTACAAAAACGGATTTTGTGTAATCTACTTAGCCATATGCGAGCCTAGGAACACATTATTCTTCCATGCAACCACCTTCTACACTTATACACTTATTTCATTGTTTTTACGGGTTTTGTATACCCTTCGAAAAAAATTAAGTGATGGTACATCCATGATAAGTTCTTTCATAAGTAAACAACCAATCAGATTCGTCCATTTTTGTCGAACGCCGCACGCTACAGAAACTTAGAACGTCAATGTCACTGAGAAACGGTAAGACCCCGCGCGTCAGGGCGATTTGTTAAACTTAGGCTGATAAGACCCCCGCTGTCGGTGTCGATGTTCAGATTTATATCATATTCATAGATACCCTTGAATAAAAAATTACGATCGATCTGTCAACGTATAAACATGTCTGAATCACGCTTCGGGACAGAATGCGATGAAGCAATTAATAATTTAATTACAACACCAAAAAACACGGCCAAAAGTAAAAAATACGTATGGAAACTGTTCCAGCATTTTTGTGAGGTAAGAAAATACGAATTGAAAATTGTACTTTTAATAAATAGCTTTTCAAGTTTTGTACATAATTCAAGAACTTATCTTACCGAATGTACCTCGGGCAATGATAAATTCGAGATAATTTTGACTAGTTCCCTCAAGTGCGTTGCTTTAAGTAATTGCCCTCCGCCTGACGGCGTCGGGCAATTACTAAGCAACACACTTTCGGGGTTTAGTCAAAATTATCGCGAAATTATCAGTGCCCTTGGGACATTATAGCTGAAAAGATCTCTCAAAATCAAGAACAAAAATAGGAGGTTGTCATTTAAAAACAAAATGGATGACGTCATTACTCAAAAACAAATAATGGGTGAAGATCAACTTTTATGCAAAATGTGTATTTTTATCAAAAAAATCGGTTTTACCGAATTTGTCCGCACCTTAATTTACACACTGTATAATGGTAGCTCTATAATATTTTATTGTGTAGCCATTGTTATTGAAAGATCAACTTCATTTGTTCTAAAACATTTTTAACGTCATTTGAAATCAAATTGAATCTAGATTTTTAATTCAAATTTTATGTTGATAATTTTCAGAATAACTTAGAGGTGGATTATGATGGAAATTCAATGAACTATACTTGCTATGAAGACAAGTCCTCGTTTTTACCTAATTCATCTGTACATCCATTGCATGAAACGGAACAAATTCCAAGATTTTATAGGGTAAGTATTTAATGTTTGCAATTTAATTTCTTCTTTCTATTAAACTTAAAATCCAACAAAAAACCTGTGACATCATTTATGGAAGCCGCCTTAGTTCACCCCTCCTGTACTGAGGAGAAAATTGTAACAAAAACACCAAGCACACTTTCCAAAAGTATAGTTAGCCTAGCACCTTTAGTGAAACAATCGATCTTGCTACCTTAAGTGCATCTTTTGTGGAACATTTTGAATCCTCCCTGCTTTATTGCTCTCAAAGATTGTACCCATTCGAATTTGTAAATAATGGTGTTTTCGACAATATATAAATGATTTACAGTTTGTGTCTTACATGATCAAGACCATCTCTATCTACACAACACCCTGTAGCTATTCTGCCAGTGGGTACAAATTTAATTTTTACGTTTTATAAGGTTTGCTTCCATTTTGTTTCAATTTATTTACTTAATATTAAGTTATGTAAGGATTGGTATTGATTTCAAAGATATAATAATAATAATAATAAACTTTATGCCATGGACTATATAGAGGGCCATCTCTTGGAATCTTTTTGAACTACCACTTTATTTTTACTTTCATGATATTCGACATCTGATGTATGACAGTTCTCCAGTATATAAATCCCGGTTAACGAAATGGCACGCTATACGCTTGATGAACGTTGGGAAATGTTAAAAATTTACTTTAAATGTAATTCGTGTAATGCAGAATCCGTGCGAAAATTGCGTACAAAATTCGGTCGTAAATATCCACCAAATGCAAGTGTTCTGAAGAAATTTGTGCACAAAGTTCGTGAAACTGGTATGCTGGTGGACCGTACTGAAGCTCCACACGCTCATCCAGTTCGTACACCCGAGAATATTGCTGCTGTAGCCCGTAGTGTGCAAGCCAACCCGAGAACATCGACTCGTCATCGCTCTCAGCAATTAAACATTAGTCGCACTACCATGAGGCATATTTTGCATAAAGACATCGGTTTATTCGCCTATAAGGTCCAAATAACACAGCAGTTGAAGAGACTTGACCAACCACTTCGATACAACTTCGCTAATTGGGCCTTAGAGCAGCTGGAAGCAGATGGTGAATTTTGGCGAAAAATTATGTTTTCCGATGAAGCGCATTTTCACCTCGGGGGTTATGTAAATAAGCAAAACTGCAGGATTTGGGCATCGGAAAATCCACACGTGATCGTTGAGCAGCCAATGCATCCCGAACGAGTATTGTGCGGATTATGAGCCAGCGGCATCATCGGCCCATTTTTCTTTGAATCTGGCGAAATGGTCAACGGAAACCGCTATAGGACCATGATAGCAAACTTTTTTGGGAGCAAATTCCTGATTTGGATGTGGGTAACATCTGGTTCCAACAAGATGGGGCGACATGCTACACTAGCAACGAAACTATTGACTTATTGCGGTCAAAGTTCGAAAATCGTGTAATCAGCCGTCGTGGAGATGTGAATTGGCCAGCAACTAGCTGCGATTTGACGCCCATGGACTTTTATCTCTGGGGTGCCATTGAAGAACGTTGTTATGCCATCGATCCAGCAGCGATTGACGATTTTAAAGTCAATATCCGAAATGCCATTGCTGAGATAGAGCCGCAGACGTTTGAAAAAGTTCTGAAAAATTGGGTCGAGAGAATGGACTATTGTAAGGCCAGCCGTGGCAGCTATTTGACTGATGTCATATTTATTAGCTTAAGTTCTTTATACTCACGAATAATATTTTGTCATGGAAAAAATCATTCTTGAGTACAAAGAGCTTAAGTTAACAATGCTGTAAACTTTTACATTACTAAAGTCATAACAGTCTCTTGCCACCTTGTTAAATTTTAATGTCAATAAATTGTTGATGCTAGGGTTGATAATGATTTCGCTGTGCTTTTTGGGAACAGATACTTTAAAAAAGCTGTAGATGTCCGGTTTCTTTGAATTTTGTTTTTTGCATGTAACTTGATCAATATTAATTAATTTTAAATACTCTTCATCATTCGTTTTGCTGTGGTACTACCGACGGTAATCTTCCAGTGACTGATACTAAACAATACGCATGCGCAAAAATTATGCATGTTGTCATGCGACCTTATTTTTATCGGGGCGTTTTCAGTCAATTTCATTTACAATCATTTGCAACTATTTGTGCTAATACTTAGGTTAGGGTGTTAGGGTTAAGCTAAAGTCCCCCCCCCCCCCCCCCCCCTGGACCCGTTAGTAGTTTTATCCGTAGTAGCCGAAGTGACGGCCAGGCCGTCACGAATGTATAAGAATTATAGTTTCACAAGCTCGCCATGGTCGATGCCGGAGCGAAGCGGAGGCGTCGATCGTCATTACTTGGTGCTTATGCTTAGGATAGGGTTAGTTTAAGTGAATTACCTAAAATTTTGCTAGCATGTAACTCGCAGATAAACGATTAATCAAGCAATAGAATTGGGGAAAAGTGTTAGTACCAAATTTAGCGCCACCTACTATTTCATCGTGGATTTCATTGGTTGGGATAAAATGGCGCTAATTTTAAAATAGTTTTATAACACTATTATTTTGTAAAACCTCGAAATTTTATTTTCATTTTCATGACTATAGTTTCGGTAGTTTCGTAATTTTAATTTACTATTTCTTCGATAAAGGCTAGTTAAAATTGTCCAAACTAAAGTCACGAAAATAAAAATTTTAAGTTATACAAACAAAGTAATGGCATTTTGTTTAAACTGTATTGAAAAATACCATGAATCAATGTCGTCTTTAACTAAACACAAAACTGCACAGAACAGTAGAACGAACGGAACACGTGTACTGAATAATTATGTTGTTATGTTTACAAAACAAAGCCAATATGCATAAAATGTGGGCATGGTTTTTAGGCAAACTGTTAAAAAACTGAAGACAGCGCCACCATACGCTTGATCGTAGTACTGAGATATGGCACCAAAAAATCGTATGGAGTGAACACCCCTGATGTAACTCCTCACTTGCTGTCCCCTGTTGTTTGTGCTATACAACGATATTTTACTTTCAAGAATAGTATATTACGTACCGAGTCGGGATAAACATCATTACAGCCGAGGGCATAGATTGCAAACCGAGGCGCGAAGCGCCAAGGTTTGCAATTGCGCGAGGCTGGAATTGTGTTCCCGCGAGGTATGTATACTATTTTATTCACAATCACGAAATGTAATGATAAAAGTAAAATTGTTTGATTTTGGTACACATATTTATTTCAATGTCGGACATATTTAATTCGTAAAAAAATTGACGTATGGGTGTCACTTAAACCTCAGTACCACACTTTTTATAATTGTGGTAAGTAGTGTATTACATAATACAGCTAGATTACGTGGAGAACCCGAGCCACCAGCAGATAATGATGTAATTCAATACGACTTACGGCAATTGACATAAAATGGGGTAAACGTGCATTTCACGTAACGGACAAAAGTAAACGCAACAACTTCCGGGAACCAAAAGTTAAATGATTCGCATGTTGACATAACTAATAACTAATTTCGGGTAACGGGAACGAGAAGCTTGCTATATTTTCGCCTCCGTTCCCGTCCTCGTTACTGTCCGCGGGTTGTTGTGAAGGCGCATTTATTATGAGGTTACGGTTTTGACACTTGATGGGTTGTTGGGATGTTGCCAACCTGAGATATGCATAAATCCGTTTCGTGTAAGAGCACAAATCATTAATATCCACTTATAAATAAGAAGTACTTAATGAAGAGGATGGTTGCGACCGTTATGACGTGGTAATCCATAATTAAACAGAATTGTAAAATTCACTTCAGAGTAGATTCGTTGGAGAACCGAGCGCATGATTGATGTCAATTTGACGTTTATATAAACTGACAATTGACTGTTTCTGTATTTCGAAATAGAGGTTCGCAAAATGTTTCTGTACCTCGAAATAGACGTTAGTAATAGAATATTACCCATCTCGAAGAGGGAATCGCTAATATCCCAACTTTTTCGAGGTTAAAAATATGCATATTATTATAGTGATTGTGAATAAAAGTAATTTTTTCTTCTAGTAATTGATTTACTTGTTTTAAAAAATTCTTATCTGTTGTTTCATTGATCATTTGTTTTAATAGTCTATTTTCCATTTCGTACCTGTTTTCGAGATTATCCTCCAGGAACCATTCCTCTCCAGTACATGCGTGGCCAGGGGATTGATCTTTCCTTCCCTTATTGTAGCAGCCAGGATGGAAAAATGCGCCATATTCTTTACACTTAAGCTTAGTCTTCATTAGATCCTTCCGACAATGTTTATATGCACAAATGTAGTCACTTTTTTCAATAATAATTTCCGATGCATCAGAGAACGACTCACTTCTCTGCGCCATATGCTATATATAATAATTTTGTGAATCATCTCCTTGTCTTTAAAATAATAAATCTGGGTATATTTTGTTTTTTTTATTAATGTCGCATCAAAATCCATGTTATTTCCATTCTAATAACTTTTTATTATTATTTCAGTCCAAACATTTCTGCACAGAGCACAAAATTACTTATGATACAAAATTTCCCACATTGTAAGTAAATCTGAACATAAAATACAATTTTTGCTTAATAATAACTACATTTATCCATTTAATATCCCATCAGTATTTTATTTACTTTGTAATCACATTCTAGTGGTCCTCATCGTCCAAATTGGCCTAAATATGGCGAATATTATTTTGTACCGACTCAAAGATGGCTACACAATTTGGAGCATGGTGGAATTGTAATGCTGTACCATCCATGTGCAGATAAAAATCAAGTTAAATATCTTAAAAATATAGTCAGAAATTGTTTGTTTAGGCATGTTATATCAGCAAACAGTGATTTAACTCCAGAACGGGTAAGTTTTGTTCCCTTCAAAATAATATTTTATCATATTTGATAATAATTCATCTTCATGGTTTAAAATACATAGATTTTTAATTTTTCCGTTATGAAGTAAGGGAAAGTGGAATGGCGCTGTAGATCAAAAACCAATATAGGAATTAACATGAAACTTAGTACTTAGAAAGTTAATGTTTACCTTATGCGTTTTTTTTTCCGATAATTTTTTAGATATGAAAATATATTACAAAAAAATTTAAAGAAATAGTGAAGATAACAAAGAAATTAGGCTGGATACCAGATATTGTACCACTCGCAAATGCGCAGGCGCGAATCTCGTGATTCCAGTGATTCCACTCAACCAGTTTCATTTTACCCACACACAGGATTTTGACAATTGGTGCTTATGCTTAGGTTAGGGTGAGGTTAACTGGATAAAACAAAACTGGTTGTGTGCCACTGGAATCGCAAATTTTGCACATGCGAAGTGGTATAATATCTGGAATTTTATGAGAAATTAATAAATCATTGTTTAAAAAAATTCAATTTGGCATTCTTGATCTATAATCATGAAATGATTATAGGTACATCAAAATTACATTATAAATAACTGAAGAGAAAGCCAACAACTTATAGACAATACTTTTTTTCATGTCATTAGGACTTGAGTAAACTGATGGTAAAGATTATTTGAATTTGTCATTGTATATATTGTAGCTATTTTAACTGCAGAAATTGTAAGCACCATTTTAGTTAGGCATTCGCAAATGTAATGTTTTATATAAATACAGCACATTTAGAAATATCAGAATTCAATCTCATTTATATGGTACACTAATTTTTGCAATGTCCTTTATAATATGTATTTTTCAGCCTATAGCTCTGTTAGCATATGGACATCGGCTATTTATGTCGAAAGTCAATGATGGCATTGCAATTAAATTTATAAGACAATATGCTGGAAGAGGTGCAGAGAGAATGACTGGAGATGGCCTTTATAAATTCCTGTTGAAGAAACCGGCGGAATTAGTTTCAGGACCGGAAGACCACAATTTTTGCCCATCACAAATTATGTAAAGAAACATTTTTACTATTTGTAAATATCAGAGTTGTATGTTTTTTTTTATATAATAAAAATTTAATTAACGATTTAGTTCAATTGTTTCATTTATAATTTTTCAAGCACCATTAAAAAAAATTATTCAGCTTTAGCATAAATTCATTTTCCCTTTCTTTCACAGTGATCCCATGTGATGATGATTTGATTTTTTTATGTGGTACTTTTATGCTCTATTTCAGTATTTCCCAAACTATGGGTCGTGACTCACTGGTGGGTTGCGAGCAAATATTGAGTGGGCCCTGAAATCTAGGACGGATTTGCCTCGTACCTTATTAGCTTGAGGATTGCCAGAGCGGGAAAAGCGTATACCATTGGCGAAGACTTAGTCTTACCATCGATTAAAGATGCTGTTGGAGCCATGTTTGGCGAAAAAGAAGTAAAGTAAATCGAGCGCATACCACTATCCAATAACACTGTTGCACGATGAATTGACGAAATGACTGAGTGGGCAGAAGATGAATTAATACGAAGAGTAGTTGGTAGTAAATACTATACTGTACAACTAGATGAGTCTACCGACGTTCAATGCTTGTCTTAACTACTTTTTTTGTGCGTTATATATGGCAAGACGACGTGCATGAAGATATTTTGTTCTGCAAGCCAATTAGTCCCCGAACGGGCGAAGAAATTTTCAATTCAATTGATTCCCATATAAAAGGAAAAGGTTTAGAAAGGAAGAACTGTGTATTTGCACTGACGGTACGCGGGCTATGTGCGGGAAAAATAACAGTGTGGCTACAAGAGTTCTTGAAGAAAGTCCCTGTGCTTTCTGAACCCATTGTAGCCTTCACGGAGAAGCACTGGTTTCAAAAGCATTACCCGATGATTTAAAAACTGTGTAAATACAGCTGTAAAAATTGTAAATTATATTAAAACAAGGCCCTTACAAGCACGTTTGTTTCAAAAGATGTGTGAAGAAATGGGTAGTCTTCATACATCTCTTCTTCTCCATACCGAGATACGTTGGCTATCCAGGGGAGAAACTGACACGATTATGAAGTAACAATTTACTTGGAAGGAAAAACAGAATATATTGAACATCTACTGGACGAAGAATTCAAAGAATTTAAAGTTAAACGAACTCAACTTGTATCTGCAAGGTTCAAACGGATCCGACATTTTTGCAGTTTCACGATAAAATTCGAGCGTTCATGAAAAAGCTTATTTTGGGGGAGAGTTGTATTAAGAATGATAAATATGATTGTTTTGAAACACTTGAAACCTTCATTGTAGAAAACCAAGTGCAGCCAAAGATGAACGTACTCTCTGCAATGTCCACCCATTTATCATTGTTAAGAAATAACTTTGACAACTATTTCGGGGACGAGATGAAAAAGCTCGAAACGTCGAATTGGATTTGTAACCCATTTCAGGACAAACTACCAACTAATATGTTGACAAAAGCAAGTGAAGAGCTCATTGATTTATCAGAAGATACACGCACTGAAAAATACTTTCAATCGCAAGCAATTAACGAAATTCTGGCTCTCGGTTGCTGGGAACTATCCTTGCCTGTTTGATGAAGCTATGAAAGTCTTCCTTCCCTTCACTACCTCATACCTATGTGAGGCCGGATTTTCGGCTATGGTTAACATTAAAACTAAATACCGAAATAAATTGGTCGTATCAAGCTCACTGCGATTAAAAGTAACAAATTGAAATTGATGCTAAAACTGTAATGACAAAAAATAGAAAACAAATACTTCCTTCCCATTGAAATAAACTGTTTATAGGTTATTTAAGTATTAAATAAAAAAATAATATATTTAAGTTTTTTTTTTTTATTTGAACAGTCCTCATTGATATTGGTAACACTTTTTCCATAGTGACTCTTTTTGGAACTACCGTACAATTTAAGTAGTTCCGCAACTCACGACTGAGCATTACCAGTATTTATGCCCCATTTTCTCTAAAGCAGCCAATAGGTGAGTCGCAAATTTTTAAGTTTTTGTTAGATGGGTCGGAGTCCAGTCAACTTTGGGAACCACTGCTCTATTTGAAATAGGTGTGTGTGCGAAAATTTCATTTATCGTCATCTATTGTATCTCGATGCCACTAGTAGTTTTATATTATGCATTTGTCATTGAGTGCTTGTGTTATTGAAATTCAAGTGACTCGAACAGGTGCACACGACCAGGTGAAATAATTCAGGAAAGAAAGGGTTAAAAAGACCACACAATGCTGATTCAAATAAAGGTTGCTCATATCCAAGAGGCAGCAAGTGTAAACAACGCCAACTGCATATTAGCTGTGTGGTCACTTCATTGCACACATATGATTCGTCGTTCAATGATGCGAATTCTCAGCCAGATTTAGTTTGTATTTTGTGGCCGTCGATTGAAGAGCTTCATACATTTTGTTTTAAAAGTGTTAAAATGTTGTCTACCAAGTCAGGCAATGAAGTAGCAGAAAATGTATAGAAAATGGATCATTTGAATATTGAAACCAAAAACATGATTAAATGATTTTAAATATATTGTAAGTGGTATCATGTCACTGTCTATAAACAAAAATTCACTGTAATTAAAAACATAAATAATTATATTTAAGACAGAATCATAAGTTTAAACATTTATTTTTCAAAATAAAATGTAATCACAATATATACAAAGAGTAAAATACAATTTGTAAAAAATCATATTATAAAAAAAATGGATGTTGAATTGCACTATAAAATAAATACACAATATATCATCTACTCATCGCCGAGACTGAGATCTTAAATACATCAAGTATAATAAGCTTTTAGGCACTGGATCCTGGCTAAATAAAAATAACAATAAACGCTACTTAGTACAAAAATACTTAAATACACTCTTGCGCACGCACACCCAACGCTTAGAACTTATAAATTAATGAGCATTACGACAACTAAATAATAAAGGAGAAGGTTCGAGTTGAGTGCGCGTGCGCGCTTAGATATTCACTTAATCTATGGCAATTATATTATATATCAACAATATACATGGAATAGTACATACAAAATATATAAAGCTACAATATAAATATCATTTTTGAAAAGTGCTCGATTGTGTAAATATCTTTCAAACATCATTTTTCACATGCTAAAATCAACAATTTGTAACCAGGCCAATAGAGCAATTGCTTCAGAGTGTTGATTCTGCATGAGAAACTTTCAACTAGCAAAAATGATTAATTTTCCAGTCTTATAAAACACTTACAAAGTGGCATTAAAAACGAAAATGCAAAGGTGTATACAGTTTTTAAACTACGAAATTTTTATATCTACCTACATTTTTTCAGTTACAGCAATTTTATTTGAATTTAGTTTTACAGCAAATGCATAAAAGTGCAACTGGTTTTTGTGAAACATTTATGATAATTATTATGCTAAATAAAAGAAATAAATTGTATGAGGATGTAATAAAGTTCAAAATATAATTTCATAAAATATGTACTTCTAGTTAATTTTCATTTCACAAGCTAATTTGAAATAAAAATAATTCTAAAGGATGATATAACCATATGCTGTCATGTCTATTCATGTTTTAACAACACAAAAATTAAGTAGACTAAAAATTGTGACCCCTTTATATGCACAATTTCGTATCTTAGTAGTAGTTAAGACTACAATGTTAAAATTAAGAACACATACGCAAATTAAAATTACATACTCATAATTTGTACAGTTATATTTTGCTTAAATCTAAATTAATTATACAGATGTCTCCTCGTCTTTCTCTTTCCTACAAAAGGGTCATGAACAGCATGTAAATAATTTAATATTTAATCAGATGTCAGTTAGTAAACCTTCACCTTACTTGTTAAGACCATATTCCCAACACCATCTGCACCAATTGAAATTAAGGCAAAATTAGTTTTTAAGGTTCTACAGTTTTGAGGTTGGTACTTACTGCGGAGAATCGGTTGAGTGGTGAGTGGAGTGCATCATGGAAACTGGGGGCATTAATGGTGATGGCGATCCTCGAGTGCTTCCACACAGAGATCCATGCACGGAGCCCAAGACTGAACCCATTCTGGAGCCCATTCTGGATCCGTGGTATTCCATGCCGGCTTTAATTTGGTTTCATTGATTAAATGCAATTTTGTTTATAGTTAAGTTGGAGCTTCTCTTAAGGTTCATATTGAAGAGGAATAATGTTTATTATAAGTCAAAGAAATATTTATCTGTTAAGAAAAAGTAGTAGTAATAGTAAATAGTAAATTTGAGTCGTTTTTTTGTTTATGAATTAGTAGTAAATAATGTTCTATTAATTGTTATTGTAATAAGCATAAGAAGATAACATTTAACGAAAATCCTGTCACGCATTTATGGAAGCCACCCATATTAATAATAATAGAATAATAAACACACTTTATTAAAACTCTGCGAGTTACAAATGGCCATCGACCTAAGTGTTTCAGCCTTCCTTATTAATATAAATTTTATCAATAGCTCATTCTTTACAAACTAACATACTAAATTAAGTATAATTTAATTCCAAATTATTCCTTTTCAATATAAAATTATATCAATTAAAAAAAAATGTAACATAACCAATAATTAAACAGTGGCTATAAATACATTGAAATTACTACCTTTAATAACTAATTTTCCACTAGTTTGGTCTATATCCCTATGAGGACTAAATTTAAGAACATGCTGGAAATTACCTGGATTATTCATGTCATTCGTAATAGGAGACATCATTCTACTCGAAGGGGCATGATGCATGTAATTATTATGAAGGGGCATATGATCTTCTTCGGCTGTAAAGAATATTCACTAAACTTTCTTCATTCTACAAACTAGGGTCAGCTAAGCTATGACATTCAACTAGCTTGAACACAAAAAATGAAATCTCAAAGCTTTTAACACTGACAGTTTAAATCAAACTAAGGGGGAACATCAAACATAAAATACCTGTGTAAGGGAATAAGTATTTATCATTCACATGGTGCTTGTCTTCTAAATCCGAACACCGGTCTGAGTATTCCTGGTAGTTCATATTTTCGTGGGGCTGAACCATTTTCCCCATGTAGTCGTTTTTGTGGGGCATGTTGGAAACGTATTGCGGATCGTAATGGGTGCGAACCATGTACTGCTCAGATTGCATCACTGGTATACAAGTATCTGGGGTTACATCTGGGTTTGGTAGAGGATTTGGCGAACCAGTTTTATGACAGAATTCGTTATCAGAGCCTGTCTCCGCTGACCACCTTCCTACTTCAGGTACTAAAATGATATGACATCATTAGCATTCATTTAATTTCAAAATATTTGAATATAAAATAGTCATTTAAGAATTCAATACCTGGAGGACTATGTAAATAAGATTCAGGTAGTTGACTTGACCATCTAGGTGCGTATGGTTGTACTGATGGAAACAGTTGTGATTTCGTGACAACATTCAATGCTGGAGGAGTGCCACATCTCGTCACGACATGTTCGGTGATATTTGGAAGATATCCTTGCCTGCCATTTATTCGACTCCTGTGCCTTCTTGTACTCGATTCGTCATCATCACTTGAATGACTAGATGCTAATTCTAGGCTTCTACCTTCTGAACCGTCTGAGTCAGAATCACTCTCTCCTCCCCCTCCTCTTCTATCCCTTCGTCTTTCTCCATCTTCTGGAACTTAAATGAATATTTACTAGTTTAGAAATCATTTAAATTTTCTCAATACTAAATTAAACAATGATTTAATTAATTAACAAGTTGCATACATGGGATTTTTATGAAATGAATAAATTCTCAATTTGCGCATACAAAATATGTTACCTTCTCTGTGTCGATGAAGTCCAGTTTCATGCTCAAAACCTCTTAAATATGATGGCACATCACTGGTGGAGTTGTAATTGGAAGTGCTTGTTGATGTGTGTCTCAAATGTGTATCACTCCTGAAAAATATATATTTTTTCAACAAAATTTATCAAGTTATTTGATTATTATTTTTTAAATTCAATAAAATGAAATATAGCCTGAATATATGAATATTCAACCTGTTCGTAACTCTGCAAGCAAAATAAAGTCTTACTAAGAACAATAACTTATTGAACTTATTGAAACAACTACTTCCATGGCTAGTGCCACACCGGATATTGAATGATACAAATGAAATTTGCACGTTATTACTAGTACTAGTAGCAAAATAGTAGTACTTTTTGTCTTTATTTAATGCTTCTGCAACAAGTGTTTTCAATTTTAATTATATTTCATCTTAGTTATTGCTGGGGTAATTAATGGTGAATAAGCTGTTGGAGAAGCATATTTTCTGCCAAAATGTCATTTTCTAATTCTTTACAGCTCAGCATCATCATAACTTTCTGGGAAGCGATCGGCTGTGCATACAAAAGAATAACTTTGCCTTAACTCGGAATGGTCGATTTGAAAATTGTGACCAGAGTAAAATCTTTGCCTGAATTGTTTAGTTCATTTTTTATACATAATATAACCCTTACTATTTTTATGATAAGCCATTAACAAACAATGTTTGTGCCAATTTTGACTTATATCAGTTACATTTTAGATGAAAAACATATTTACCTGTATGGGCTGGAACTAGTTTTTGTTGTAGATCTGGAAGTAGTACTGGAAGCAGATATTCCAACATTTCTCCTGGCGGCCTCCATTGCGGAGCTGTGGTATGCTAAAGCCGATCTCTGAAAAATTGAAAGAATAAATTTAATCTTAGGATTTAAGACAATTATATGTGTACTAACTGATTGGGCATTTAAATTTTGGCTGCTTGTACTCGCTACACCTACAATTGAGTTTGTTTCCAGCAATGGCACTTTCTTGCCCATACATCTTAATATTGTCCTAAAACATGAATTAAAATAATTCATATAAGTCATATAATGAATACAAAAAAAAACTTACCTTGTTAAATTATGTCGTACTCTATTATTAGCAATGCAATATCCACCCATTGAGAAAAGTGCATGTACTAGGACAGACAGGGAGAGGAATGGTGTCAACAAAGGATGCTTCTCAGATGCTGCAAGAAGAGCCAACACCCAAGAAGCACCCAATAAAGGTAATGCGACAACCGATACCCACAGCAATGTCCTGCAAATATATGTATAGTTAAATAGAAATATTTTCCTTTACACCTAACTTCAATTTTTATGCATTTTTCAATTTAATAAATTTACTTGGCAAATAATAATTATCGATTACAATAATTATTATTGATTTAGGTCTGAATAATGGATGGTTATAAATGATATTCAGTAGTACAAACCTTAAATTTCCAAAGCCCATTACATGATCTTGCAGTGTAAATGCAGCCCGAACAGCAAATAACAGCACACATAAATTGAAGAACACAAGGATTGTTATTGGTCCAACCACACTCCATATGACACTCTCATATAATGATACCCAGCAGCTAAAATTTGAGCATAATGTCTTTTACTCCTGACAAAAGTTTTATAACAGATTAGTTATTTACGTATAGGTATGGTCATCCCAGACATCTAGTGCCTATATAGCTTTACAGCTTAAACTGTGGTAATTTATACAATCATCCACTTATCCGTATCATAAAATAATTACCATAAACGACCCTCAGTATATACTATCTCTATTCCAGAACTGTATAAAAACACTTTTTTTGAAAACATGCCTTTAATAAAATACAATTTGATTTGATCAGTCGTAATATTTTTTTATATGCCATGGTAGCATAAGTACAGGCCACAGAATTGGGTACAAAGAAATTCCAAATCAAAGTCTTTATAAACACCTTCAGATGTAATGCTGATCAAATTTGACTTCGAATTGTTCGTTGGCTGTTGAAGCCAACAAAACAACAGCGCACCGTTTTTGTTTAATTTCATGGCAACCATTATGTTCGTGAAAATGATCATTTTTATTTTATCATTTTTTAGAGTTTTTATGAAGCTAAAAAATAAATAATAGCATGACTGTATGCAGAAATTTTTACTCTATAAAACATTTATTTACATGTTTCCTCTAAAATGATCAGGGAAGATAATATTCCAATATAAAGAAATTAACATTGAAAATCCTATGTTCCGTTTTGTTCCACTACACTTTGTATATTTTGTTTTATTAAATTTTAAATATTTCTCATTAAACACAGTGGGCTAGTTTAATACTAAATTATTAATTCTTAGATTCTGAGTAAGCTTATATTAGAATATGATAATAATTTATATGCAATTCTTATCTTGATAAAATAATAAACAACTAAGATGTTAATTAAAATTGAAAATGAAGAAAGTTAAATTTTTGGCTATAACTTGAAAACAAAAGACAATAGCTAATTTCTATGTTCGGCAGTGGGGGATGCACCATCGATTTTTTTTCTATCTCTTCTAATAATCGAGATTCTCTATAGTAACATCCAATTTGGACCACCCTGTACAAAACCAATTGTTTTAATCAATCAATATAATACAGCAATATTTCACCACGGGTTAAGTGAGAAACTAATTAATCACGTTTTCATCGAGATTTTATTTTCCTCAAGCAGGAGGACATGATTTGAAAACAGATCATTATTACCACCATAATTAAGCTTTCAAAACTGTTTTTTTCAACACATATGAATTATTAAAACTTCACATCGGTTATTGTATCATTAATTTAAAAATTTTTGGAATTTCGTAAACTTAAAGAGGGGCTCATACTCAATCCCAAATATATTGAGAAATAACGATGATTGTTTCGCTACACCACAAGATATAGCAGATGGTTTTGCACTACATATTAGCTCAATTTATGAAGATAATAAACAAGGCACTTTGGATAATACACACATTTCTTACTGTAATCCTAGTTGTACTCTTAACAATGTCACAGCACACCAAGTTAAACATATGTTAAAAAAGTTTAAAAATAATTTTGTCTCGGGATTGGATCAGATTCCTAGTTTTCTTGTTAAAGATTGTGCGGAAATATTTGCGGAACCCCTATCCATCATCTTTAATATGTCGTTGCGTACTTGTACTTTCCCATTACTATGGAAAAAGTGTCGTGTATTTAAGGGTGGTGATCGGAGTGATATAAAAAATTACAGACCAATTAGTATCCTGTCTAACTTGTCAAAGGCTTTTGAAATGTGCATATATAGACAACTGTATGACCAAGTACAACCATTTTTATCTTCAAATCAGCATGGATTTATGGAGAAAAAATCAACAGTCAGTAATCTACTAACAGTTACTCAATTTATAAGTGATAATATGGATAAACATTTGCAAGTAGATGTTATATACACCGATCTGTCAAAGGCCCTTGACAAGGTAAATCATACCATAATGTTAAACAAATTGTCGAGCTTTGGTTTTAATAATAATCTCATTAACTTCTTTTCTGGTTATTTAAATAATTGTCGTGTATGTGTAATTCATAAAAATTTCTAATCATTTGAATATGAATTGAAATCAGATGTTCCCCAAGGCTCCAACCTTGGACCCTTATTATTTCTAATATATTTCAATGATATTTTTCTAAATCTGAATTGTAAGGCATTAGCATACGCCGATGATCTAAAAATGTATTGTGTTACAAAGTCAGTTGACGACAGTTTATCTTTACAACAGCAGTTGGATGTGATCGCAACGTGGTGTAGACTTAACTGTTTGACATTGAATATAGGCAAATGCAAAATTATTAGTTATACCAAAAATAAATCACCAATCATATTCAGATACTGTGTTGATGGTACAGCCATTGAGCGTGTCGAAACTTTTAAAGATCCAGGGGTTACTTTCGACAGTCATTTAAGTTTCAGAGATCATATTTTAGACATTACAAAATCTGCCAGTAAGTGTTCAGGTTTCGTAATTCGTCAAACAAGAGATTTTAAGAACATCAAATGTATTAAGTTGCTTTACTATTCCCTAATTCGATCAAAATTAGAGTATGCGTCGATCATTTGGACACCATATTATAATCTCTATATAAAAATAGTTGAAACTTGTCCTACGTAACAACTGGTAGTTATCCTGCCCAGGGCTGTCCTTATCAGGATCTATTGAATGTGATTGATGAATAATCCTTGTACCTAAGACGCATAATTGCAAGTATTAAGACATTGCACAAAATTGTTAATAATAGATTGGACTGTGCTTTCTTGCTTTCCCAATTCTCGTTTAATGTACCATCTAGCTATACACGTTCAAATAATACATTCTATATTAGCGCCTCAAATACCAATATTGGTTCACATTCCCCAGTCAATGATATGTCTGGCATTTACAATCTTATTAGCAAATACTGTGATATTCATAATGATAACATTAATAGTATCTTACAATTGGTGAGACATCACTTTAAATTACCACCACATATTGCATAAATCTAACTGCTCTCTCTTTCTTTTTCTTTGATTATTTTTATTATATTATGCATATCACATTTGCAATCTCATTTACTTTAGTTTAATTATACATTAGCTATTACGTTACTCTAGCATAAATTATTATTATATAGACTTTAGAACAAATTGTTTATTTCATACTAATTTAATTGATTATTTTGTCCTGTAATTGGAATTTGTATTCTGTTGGGCAAATAAATATTATTATTATTATTATTATTAACAAAGACGAATACATTATCTGAAAGAGCCCCTGTCAATCTCTAGTTAGCTGACAAATTTTAAAGATATATTTTGTTAACAATATAAACCTGAAAGAGATTATCCTACAAATAATATTTAAGTTTCATTCTAAGGAATATCGAAAAAAAATAGATATCTGCGATGACTATACTAATAAAGCTCCAAGATGATTTTTAGGAAAGTTTTTTTTTTTTTTTTTTTTAAAGAAAAAGGAAGGACGTGGATGGAACTGCAGGTTAGGGAGAGTGAATGATTTGGGAATTGACGTCGGCTACGAGGCCATCTGCCACAACCATTGCTTTAATTGCAATTTTTTAGGAAAGTTGATTTTTCAGATTTTTAACATTTTTAATTTTTTTTTCGCGAGTACGCCACCTCTTGAAAATGATATTCGATCTTGCGCAAATTCATTTTCTGATAGGTAAATACTTCTAAATAGTGATGTTCCTGTACATGTGAATAATAATTTCTCTTCAGACATATACAGGGCTTTTATTCTAACACTGAACATACTATTATTAACGCCTATGTTCAATCGTAAAATCACAACAACGCATGACATTTAATTGATATTGTATGCAACTAAGTACACAAAGGTGACACTGACATAGCTTAACGCATTACAAATAAAGTTAGGTTTAATTAAATTAAATACAGTTTCTCAGAATTCCGTTCGTTTGTCTTTATCATCATTTGATAATTGCTGATGATTTGAAAACTTGTAAGCATTATATTTAAATTCGTTTAATGTCTTATAAACGGAAACTGAACTTATTTGAAATTGTGCCATAATAACTCTTCAAGATGGTATGGGGTTCTGTTCTACGTAACAAAAAATGTTGAGTTTCACCTCTTCCGTTAAAATGTGACTTCTTTTAGACCTTTTACTATGAAAATTACTCACGCAGCCAGTATTTTCAAAATGATGGACAATTTTAAAAATTGTTCCAATGGATGGAAGTTGTCTGCTCGGGTATGCAACCGAAAACAAATCTCTAACACCTCGAGTGCTGTTCCCACTCTTATACCAATTAATTGTTTGTATTCTTTCTTCGGTGGTGTAATACATTTTATTAACACAATTTTGACAATGAAATAAAACTGACAAAGTATGGATGCCTTGATGTGATTATTTTGCGATTGAAAATAGGCACTAACAACCATATGTGCAGAGTTAAAATAAAAGCCCTGTATAAGTACAATTATGAAGCAAGTAATCTTGCATTAAGATAATATTAATGATTTCAGTAATACTTACAAGTAATAATTTCCATATTGATGAGCCCGAACTCCAACTGCTAAACTCACTATTATTGCTGGCAAGACATACCCAATGCAGTAATAAAATCGCATAGGGCCATGATTGATGTCGCGCATTTCTGTCAACATCCTGTACAGATGTATGGCATCGACCATCATCCAAGCAAAACCGGCCAACCACAGATAATGCAGTCCCATTGCAATTAATTTGCAAGCAAACTAAAACAAATACAGAGTTTTTACCTGGTTAAGAAACTGTAGAAACTATTTAGGTAATTTTGGATTATTAAATGCATGATAAATTAAAGCTGTATATATGTAATACAATCTAAGTTAAATCAAATAGGTCAATTAACTATAATAACTATTAATTAAAATTCATACTGTATAAATATAGACAAAGTTTTGATAAACTAAGACAATTGATACGGAAATTTCACTACACGTAAATTGATTGACACTGGGGGCGTCTACTTTGTGATACATTTTAAAACCTAGATTTCTTTGTTACTATTAAATGATTTATTGATAGAGACCATAGTTTCAACAAAGTTAAATTTTCAAATATTTTTGTGGGTTTAACTTACCTCGTTTCCAACTATTGTCTTTCTAGCCTTCAAAGCAATAAAGTACAATAATTCTGCCAAGAAAACACATAGAACTAAATTCTTCCTGATTGTGTTTGAGTTAGTTTGAACTCCTCTAATAAATGCGAGGATTAGATATGTTGCAAAGAGTATGGGCAGTGACAGTGAAAAACAACTGTAGCTTGATATGTCTTCAAGTAATGAGGGCTCCGGTATATACTGTAAAATAATAAGAAAATCTATAGCTCTTTATGGTGAAATATGAAAACGACAATGTGTTAGTCTCCACTAAAAATCGTATTTTCGACATTCACTGCTTACTTACTAAATTTATTATTGCAAGTCATCCAAGAGAGTAAGCAGGTAAAGTGCATTTATCTATTTAGTTGGTATTATCTTAATCTAATGAATATTTAAATATTAACATATGCATATTATTAAGAGTAGTACTAGACATCAATACTAAATAACCACAACTATACTTATAAATTATTATGGAAATCGAAAACAATTGATTTTATTTATTTAAGCGTTAGATTTAAATTTCGATATTCCAAGTCAAGTGAATGTACGAATAAATAATTTTGATGTATTAGATGTTAATTTAAAAGAAGGTTTTAACACAAAATGAGCATTTTCTAGTTAAGTATCAGTTATGTATGACATCTGATGCTTGCATTTTGTGTAACTGAAGGGGATCGCCATTTACTAATAATGCCTCAGGTGACGATATATCTAGATTTGGCTGTGGGTGACTATGTGTAATTTATTACAAACATAAATAATAAATGAAATGAAGACAAAAAGTAGCCTGAATATACAAATATTCAATTAAAGTTATTTAATGCGGGTTAAATATCTATACAGGGTGTTTCAAAATTCATGCACCAAAAATTTTCTGCGTACTCCTCGTAAATAAAAAGAAAAAAAACCCTAATGACAAATCTCGATTTTCCACAAAATAACGTGGATTAAGGGCAGGTGACCCCTACCTATTTTGGTGCGGTAGATTGGGTGTAGCTCGTTTATTACAAGATGTAAACATACCGATTTAAGATATATTGTTAATGACTGTTCACTCTACCTTTTGCAAGAAAAAAAAAGTAAACAAATTACTAATAAACAATATAGGATTTTCGTGCATTTTTAAATTTCTGTAAAAGTTAGAATGTACAATGTTTTTTTATATGTACGTTGCTATAATACCTAGGAGGTCAGCAATTTTTAGTTAAAATACGGTTAATATTTAATTAGTTATTGAATTATTTCTTAAATTTTATAAACAAATTTTGACAATTTTCATAATTTCTAGAAATATATAGCATTCTAGGTTATACGAATGTACTGATTGCCTAGGTAGTTGGTTTATGTTGATATTTTTTTAAACCGCTGGATAAAATATGATTTTTTAACATTATATGTCAACAAAGTATAGTTTCATTTTTTTATAAATCGAGTGAGAATGCAATTGTTATTTGGGTTGCCTATACTACCAATTCTAATGAAACGTGCGATTTGGTGGGGGATAGGGAGGTGCATGAAATAACGGGGAGGCGCATGGAATAACGGTGTGGTGGTGTGGTGTAAACAAATTTTAATTTTATTTGTGAATACGTGAATGCGAAACTGTTGAGAACGGAAAACGCGAAAACAGATTGAGGCACATGTTTGTACTTCCCCGATACGTGAATCATGAGAATGGGATCATTAACACATACGCATGTGTATTCGCGCGCTGTTATTCACACTTTTTTTACATTTGTATATTTTTAAAGAATATAATTTTTATTAATATACCGTGGGCCAAAAAATGGTACAAGTAGTTTTGTACTCATATATCTTCGTGAGTTATTAATATTTTTAAATAATTGATATAACACTGAAAAGCATGGGTAACCTCCCCTTAAGCGCTATTTCTATAGAGCAAAAGTACTTCATCTTATCTATAAAAATCGGACTATTCACAGTTATATTAATTATTTAAAAATATTAATAACTCACACAGATATGACAGTACAAAACTACTTGTAGCGTTTTTTTTGCCCAAAAACTACCAAATATCAACACCGTTGCACAAGGACTCGAGATATGGTAGCACCCTTAACCAAACATTTGTAACAACAATGGTTGGTAGTAATTCCAACAAATAGTCATCTGTTGTCACTCGCATTTTTTTTTATTTTAAACATTTATTTTTAATTAAACCGCATATAAAATCCATATTTAAATCATATTTCTGCAGCCGACCCGAAAATAACACTTTCGATATGATTTATTAAATCGAAAGTACCACTATACATTTTTGTATAATTTAATATTCGTCGTGGTATTAGCCAGGAAAGTAGTTGTTTCAAAAAGTAATTTGTTAATTGCAGTCGTATTCATACGACTAATCATCTACAGCAAGTTTGGCATTTTTGATTTCTTATTATTAACATTAATAAAAGTATGTGACTTATTTTTTCTCTATTAAAAATATATATAAACAAACTTATGTATTTTTCATTGACATATTTCAATTTATTACATGAATATTTCGAATAATAATAATAAATATATTTCAGCATTTTATAGTGCATAAAATCCTCTCTTTACTGATAATAAAATACACTGGGGGAAAAAAAATGAAGCACTTGAAATTCGTGAAACTTCGACCATTTTCAAACCGCCATAACTCGGCGTTTTTTTAATCGATTTTGATGAATCTTTAAGGGCGAAAAACTTTGAAGTGTCTTCTTTAAAGTCAAGCATACGAACTAAAGCGTAACTTCTACCGCCCCTCTCTAGCACCCCTGTGAAAAAAAAATTCAGGAAACCATGTCCAACTTTGACGATGTCTTGGAATTTTTTTTTCGACTCGATCCACCATAAAGGCATTAAAATTTGATCAATTCCCTATGCGGATCTCGAAGAAAAAAGTTTCTACGACGATTGGGCACTAAGTTATGGGTGTTTAAAAAAGTGCATTTTGGGGTCTTTTTATTATTTCGTTTGGAGGGGCGTAGAGCCCTCTCTTTGAGTGGGGGATAAACTCTCTCAAAGTCTCAAAGAGGACACATTTTGCTTTTTATTTCTCAAAAGATAGTCGAAATTGGTTAAATACAAGCCGAGTTATGACCATTTTAAAATTACCTAAATTTTTACAAATCCCAAGTGTTTTAGTTTTTTCCGGCAGTGTAATTTGTTTGTTTTTATTGGACGAATGGAAAAATGGACCAATGGTAGTGAGTTAGGCCCACATTTATTTCCGACCCTTCAGAGATCGTTAAAGTAAGCCTGTTTTGACCTAAAATAAAGTTTTTTGTTAATGGAGTTCTAAAGTACAAAATGCGATATTCATGATTTCGCGAAAACAATTAATGCTCGTGGATACCTCACAGAACATGTAAAGAAAATTTCATTCGTGAAAACGAAAACAATTTCGTCGAAAAACTTCGGACTTATGAGTCAAAAAACCACAAAATTCGCTTTTTTTCAAACACCAATAACTTTGTGCCAAATCGTCGTAGGAACTTCGTTATTTGTGTCCAGCGCAGGTAATTGAACACATTTCAATGTCCTTTTGTTGGATCGAGTCGACACATTTTTTCCAACTCGGTACAAGTTGCCAAAGTTGGGCGTTTTTTTGTCCAAAAACTTGTTTTTTTTTGTTCGGGGGTTGAAGGGTTCGAAAAGGAATCATTCTAATCTGAGTTTACTCCCTTAAAGTAGAGCCAAAATGGGATTTTTTCCCGAAAGAATCATCAAATTTGGTTGAAAAGTCGCTGAATTATGTGCGAAAAACCTCAAAATGCAATTTTTTTCAAACACCCATACTTTGGTGTCATCGTCGTAGGAACTTCGTTCTTTGACTCCTGCAAAGGGAATTAATCAAATTTTATTGTCTTTATGATGGATAGAGTGGACAAAATTTTTCCAACTCCGTAGCCATCGTCAAAGTTGGACATGGTTTCCAGAAAAAAACTTTTTTTTTCACAGGGGCATTAGAGAGGGGCGGAAGGGGTTACGCTTAATTTCGCATACATGACTTTAAAGAAACCACTTCAAAGTTTTTCGCCCTCAAAGATTCATCAAAATCGATTGAAAATACCCCGAGTTATGGCGGTTTGAAAATGGTCGAAATTTCACGAATTTCAAGTGTTTCATTTTTTTTTCAGTATTTACCTTTTATATTTATGTATACGTCTATTTATTGTTCCCTTTTTACTGCCGTATCAGGATTGGTTACTACTTTTTGCGTTTTCTACCGTTATTCTGAATATTTTGCCTTACTACCTTTCTCGGCTTTTCCGCCTATTGCCTTATTCTGACTATTTTTATTTTATTTAGTACCCAACTTCTTTGATCTGGTTATAAGCCCAAAATATTATGTATACTTATATTTTAACAAATAAAATAAAATAAATAATTTATCTCTCTTTAATTTGCCACATTCAGTCCCAGCTATCGTTGGGGGCGCCCCGACTTCCAAGCAAACAGAAATCATGACGCCACAACACAAATCAGAGAAAGGGGAAGTCCCTGTAGAGTGACGTTTTTAAATAATAAAATGTATTAATCAACTGATAATTTTCGTTAAAAAAAACACAAAGAGCGCTGATAATATCAAATCAGATAAACTAACACCACAAAAATAATTATATATGATGAAAAAACACAAGTTTTGGTATTGCCGTCAAAAACGCATAAACATGTCGGCTCCAATTTATTGAGGCGTGGTCAGTCCGTGCTTGGGGGCGTGTGATATATTTTTTTCGTCCTCGATCGCGAAATCATGCAGATTGAAACATTACCCTAAACAGTGAAAGTTGTGTTGCCTATAGTTGTACTAATTTGATTTAATCCCCCTCTAGTGGACCGTTTAACGTACTTCCGATGGGTACCGACCCGTTAAACCCCCTCGCAGAAATATTTAAGAGACACCACTGTTCATTTTTCAATGAATACTTTCGTTCGCTTGTATAAAAAGAAACGGTGCCGATTTTAAGTGTGGACGCATGAATGAATGGTGACCTAATTTCGAGCGGGCTGTTGAAATTTGATCTTAACATAAACAGTACGGTGAGGCTTAATAAAACCGACGCACAAATTTCAAGTTCATCTTATTTATTATGCATTTTTTTAATTGTTCCTGGCGGCTTCCTACACATGTGTATTTTTGTACAATTGTATGCCTTGCAGTCCTATTACTTAAAATCACGGGGGGTAGGTGCTGTAAAATGATATTCCTTTGTTAACCAAGGCCAAGACCCAATTTGGAATAACACATTTTTAGAAAGTCCGTAAAATCATGTTTCCTCGAAGGTACAAATCGGTTTTAAAAATTCCAAGGGCGACGATGGGGCTGCACAGTTTGACCAATCAATGCCCTCTACAAATTCACCCTTATCAATTGAAGACGGTGAAAAACCGAAGAAGAATTCAGTTAGTTTCTGCTTGTAAACTGAGTTGGTAATTATGGCGTTAATACCGTTTGATAATCACGAAAATTTGTACTGACTGACACGACATTTACTTCTAAATAACTCGATGGTACATTGACCTAATTTGTGTGCTGCATAAACACTAAAATCCACACCGTTTGTTTATCTAATGCCGGCAGTACAAGCTCGAGAGACGAAGACCCGAGACCAGGCAAGTGCGAACGTGTACGGCGGTGTTCTCGCCTTTCTACGCGCGAACGAAACTATTCATTAATGGGGAGCATTGGCGTCTCTTTAATATTTCTGCAACGGGATTTAATCCATGTTATTTTGTGGAAAATCGAGATTTGTCATAAGGGTTTTTTTTTCTTTTTATCTACAAGGAGTACGCAGAAAATTTTTGGTGCATGAATTTTGAAAAACACCCTGTATATCCACACTACTTTTCATCCTTATTTAATTTATTTAATACTTCTGCAACAAGTAATGGCTTCCAATTTTAATTAAACACAAATAAGCGAAAAAAGTATTCAAACCATGTTATAAAATAGTAATAATAATTTATTTTAATTTAACAGTTTGGAAACTGGAATAAAATTAAGATAAATATATTGTCACTTACCTCTAGATCAACAACATCCACAAGTATTGCAAATGTTGATAAGTGATTGCATGTACAGTTAACAATCAAGGGAGCATTGCTATATCTATCAAACCAATCATCTCCAGCTTCAGTATGACAACCGACTCGTGACCATTCTCCAAATCTGCAATTAGTGAATCAAGTGAGTCGATAATGCCAGAGACTACCCAGTTAGCACACAAGTGTTTGTTCTCAGTTTCAGCTTTCTCAGATATGTGATACAAGTGTGCTAACTGGGTAGTAATCTCCAATAATACCTAATTAACCTGTAAGTGCATGTACACACTTTTGTAATTCTTTAACAAATTTAGTAGATAACTCCAAAGAGTCGAAACGATAGTTCAAATTGTGACTCAATATGAATGCATGTTAATGATTTTTTTCTATTTTGTTGGCTCTATAAGTTTGGTATTTTAAATGATTATCTCAATTCTTAGTATGTATCCTTACAAAAAATACATTCAACAACGTTAAAACTGCTGCAGATTTGAACTATTATTTCATTAATTTAAAGATCGTTTAGAAATACATCTCCAACAACTTTATACAATTTGCATCTAAATAACTCAACACTAACAGCTGAAATTAATTTTTGCTATAGGGAAAATGTTAGAAATTCTCCAATAACTATCATCACTAGCGAAAAAATTATTAATTAGTATTAATCTTAATATAGACAAAACTACATACCCTCTTGCTGTCGACCAATGCACACACTGGGGATTGGATCTCTCATTGAAGATCATCTTCCCACCATCCAACCAAATTTGCAACCTCACCGGCAATTCAAGGGCTCTTCCTGATAAACTCTTATAGAACAATTTCTTCATCCCCTCTTCATCCCTTCTAAACCGATCCAACTTATAATATTGAGCATCATTCTCATGTATCTTTGCCTCCGTATTTGTAAAAATCTTCTTACTCAACTTATTATAATCTTTGAAATCAATATCCGGTTCCTGTACATCTTCAAAAAAAACTTTCCTATCCACAACCTTCTTCTCAGGATTCAAATACTCGGGCACTTGAATGCTGACTGATATTAGTGGTGAACCAATGGTAATATCGACACCCCACCTTCTCACAACAGAATCGTCATAAACACTGGGGAGTAAATCACCAGCCTCTTTGTACTGGGCATAGCTCAGAACTGCTCCGGTATCCGAAAGAGAATGTTTTGTGGTTAATTCACCAATTTCTAAAGGTTTGATTTTGAGTAATTTCAAAGGAACAAAGATTTTTGAGTTTGTGTCGAATTTGGTCTTATCCTGTAGATAGTTATTGTACTTTGGAAAAGATACCAATGGTCCGGGTGATTGTGGTAATGTATTGGCTTCAAGAAATTGTGATGTGTCCGGTATGATGACTTTTTCTGTTGTGAAGCTGTTGTCCAGCAAAATAGAATCTTGTTCGTATCCGAATAATGATTCAGGGGTTATTACATCCAATCCTAACACTGTTAAATATAACGAGTGATAAGATACCTGTTGTGCTATACACTTTAATATAGTAACTTACCCATGTTTGGTGAAACAATCTCAAAAGGACTCGTGTATGTATCATGTTGACTTTTTGATAAAATTGCGATGTAATTTTCAATTGAAGCGATCAGTTTTTCTCCATTTTCATCGGTCAAGTCTTCAACTCTTTGCCAGTGTGCTATGTATTTCGAGTCCAAAACTATGCTTGCCGAATGCACCAAGTTGAAGATATAATCTTTGTCTTGGCTGTGAGTTAAATTTAAACCAGTCATTCGGGCCTCGTGTTTTAATAACTCTTGGATTAAATCATTGGTTACTAGCACATCTGCACCGTAAAGATTAGCAGTGACATTTGTGGCTTTATGTAAATCCGCTGCTAGCTTTATAGCAACAAATGTATTTAGTTGGAGTTCTCCTCTTTCGATGAGTGATAGCTGCAAAATAAAGTTTTTTATTTTCACGTAATACAATATATTTCTTACGAAACAAAATACTAAGTAAGCCTAACTGTATGTAACATAATAAAACATTGGGATTACCATTTCAAGAACATTAAAAACAATTGTTGCACTGAAGACGAAAAAGCATTTTCTCAGTAAAAAACTATTGCTGGCGACTTTCACGAATTTTATTTTGAAATTTTCGATTTAGAAAAAAATCACGGAAATAATAGTTTCTCGCACTTGGTACAAAGAAAGTAATAATGAAAACATTAATTATTGTTTTCCCGATTTACAACTTTGTGCAAAGCTTAAGTCAATAGATGATGCCATAATGTTGTATCTATCCTAACGGAAACTTGGAGAAACCCCAGGTTAGGAGGAATAATATGGTTTTGCCTTTTCGAGTGGTTTACAGCAACAATAACCTCAATAAGTATAAAATACATACCTATGATACAAGACGTGTTAATAATATTCGCATTGATAGTTGCCGTTTAAACATTAGAAAATATTCACCTAACGTACTTGGACCAAAACTGTTTCACAACCTGCCAGACATTCTAAAAATCACTTCAACTAATATGTTTAAGGAAAAATTGAAGAGTTTTTTGCTGGAAAAATTGTATTATAATTTACATGATGTTATTACGTAATAAGGAAAACTTTTTTATTTTGTTATGTATACCTTTCTGATGCATCCCATACTGTAAATGTATATAGTGTACACTGTACAGTCTATGGAATAAAGAGATTATTATTATTAAAATCGGTTGACGGTGGATGACGATCGTACGACAGGTAAAAATCTTCTCCGGTCGCACTGCAGGGATATGTTATGACTTGAGGCAAAGTGGCAATCTGCAAAGCGATTGGAGGGGATATTTACCTGTCATTATACGGTTGTAAATTGGCCGAACTACATCTACTTGATGATTTTATTGAGGTTATTTTGAATGCCGCTGTAAACCACTCGAAACGGCAAAGCCACATTATTCCTCTAAACCTGGGGATACTATACCGTTTCTCTAACAACAAAAGGAGACCCAATAAGATGGAAACCAGTCCCTAGCTGAAGTAAGACGGGGAAACAATAAATAGCATTTTTTTGAATATTAAATTCATCTACAATCAAGTAGGAGAATTTTTCCATTAATTTATTATAAATTTAACTCTTGAATTCAATTAATTCATTTAAAAGATGATCCTATTTGCAGTCTGTTTACTTTAATTCTTACCTGATGTCTTAGTTCAACAAATCTATCTGAAGTGCAGTTGAATAAGTCAGGAGCTTGCCACCCTCCCAGTTGGTTGTCACATGACCTCGAAGCTCGTCCATGTGATCCTTTTGGGCAAGTTTCAATCGCTTCGAGGCCAAAGCTTGTTCTGGGCCACCAAATGGCATTCGAGGAACTTCTTGGACACCCATCATATACAACTGCAAATAAGGTATGTTAAAACATGTTTATAAAACATATGTATGTGATCATTATTAAAGAGAGCCAAATAATTAAACATGCTTGGTGAACTGAGAGCTTCATACATTTTATTTTTTATTTTATCCTAAAATGTTACTTGCCAATAACTCCTTAGCAACGAGTTACGTTAAGATACCTTTAACAACACTAGTGTTGTTAAGAAATTCTTAACAACACTAGTGTTTGTATCTTAACGTAACTCCTTGCTACGGAGATATTGGCAAACAAACATGATTTCGCTATTAATTTTCGTTAAACATTTTTTTAAATTAAAAGAAATAGCAATAGGATAAAATAAACCGTGTTACGAGACACGTAACGCTATTTGCTTTTACATTACTCGAGAATTTAAAACTTTTTTCTCGTAATGTAAAAACCATAACGTTACTTATATCGCAAATTACTATTACTATTAATCACTTTTCTCATACCACCAACTATTATGTTCATCTTATGTTAAACATTTATTGATAATTTTTAGGAACATAATAGTACAGTAATTCCATAATGCGTTAGTTACAAATAAGCAAACTATTTATCGTACATATCATCAATGGACCTTAGTTACATCTAATACGTTAGTTACTAATTATTTACTAACTAACAAACGTTAATCAAAACTATTAGGAGGAGTAGGCATCCAAATATACCGTTGCTAAAGTACCCATCTCATTTTAGCTCTGTTTTAAATATTTTCAAAATAAAATTATTTGAAATTGTACTTTTTCTTAAAGATATAAACGAAGATTGTCTTTTTAGTTTTGCATATAGGACTGAAATAAAACAGTAGATAGCTTTTAAAGACTTTATTGTTTTTCAAAGAATTCTCCGCGAAGATTAATACACTTTTGCATGCGCTCGAACCAACTCAGGAAGCAGTTATTCCACTCGTTTGTTGGTACAGTGAAAATTGCGTTTTTGAAGGCGACGACTGCTTCTTCTGGCAAACTGGAACCGATGACCTCGTAGTCCGTTGTTGATCTTCGGACATCTAAGAAATCACTGGGACTGTACGGAGGATGGTCTAACAATTCAACGTTATAGTCTTAGTAAGACTTAATTTTTGCTTGCAGATTAACGAACAGGTTGAATATTCATATATTCAGGCTACATTTCGTTTTATTGTATTTATTTCATTCAACGTTTTGTTACTTTAAAAATTCAATTGCCTTGCGAGCTGTGAGCGAACTTGCATTGTCTTGGTGGAGGATGATTCGTCGTTCGAAGCTCAACGATGACTTCTGGCAAACAAATGGTTGTATACCAATCAGTAACCGTTCTTTAATCTTGCAGAGGAATTGTGCTACATGACTTGCTTTTGGGACAAATGTCGCGACCATCTTTTTGGAGACACTTTGAGAACGATTACTTTTGTCAGCTTTTCTTCACCTTGGAACACCCAAACAGACGACTGACTACTATACACGTTTTTAGAGTTTCCTGCGTTGAAGCAGTGTAGAGTTTTTTGACACCAATTGACCCTAGCTGCTTTCTGTTCTTCGGCCAACACATGCGGTATCCAACAGGAAACTAATTTTTTACACACAATTCTTCATGCAAATTTTTTTGAATGGACGTCTTTGAAACCCCCAATGATGCTTCAATCTCACGATATGTCACATATCAGTCTTCCTTGATGAAGTTTTCCTGGGTGACTGCCTTTTTGGTGCACCTGCCCTTCGATCATCGCTAAGTCTCACCCGTCCACGTTTGAATTCTCTATACCCATGAAAAATTGTCAACTAATATGATGTTTCATTGCCAAAAATAGAAACCAACTCGGCGCGGCATTTTTGTTGAGATAATTGTCTCCGAAACTTGTAAAATCGCACTGACAGTTTTAGTTACTAAAGATGGAGGTTAGTTTTTAGTAGTGTCATTTGATTAGGCCCGCCTCGATGTCTCTGTATGCAAAACTAAAAAGACAGCCCTCGTACAATGCATGTATATGTACAACTTTTACCTTGTGAGAAACGATTTTTTGGGAGTAAAGGTCGGTTACAACATATACCGAGTGTCTGGGATAAGGGGCGAACATAGAGATTTAACATGTAAAATTAAATATGTCTAATTATTAGCTCCCCTATTCATTTTAGAGAAAAATCGTAAAGGAATATTTTTTAGAGAATTAAAAATTGTAAATGTATCATCCATTTAATTTACGTTTGTACAGAATCCACCTCAGAAATAATAAAAATAAGTTTAACCATTTACCATTTTATAAAAAGCCTTGCCATGACTTTGACAAATGTCATGTTATGGTGACAATTGCCCTCATTTACTTACTAACCAATGAAATCGAAGAACGTTGATGAGATGATCCAATAAAATTCTAATTACGATGCGTAACAGACCACGCTCCATGTTATGCATGGCAATTCACCCTGGGTCGTATCTAATCAGATAATCTCTCATGTTGGTATTGCCTAGCAACGCGTTAGTACATGTTCTATAACATATGAAACGTCAGTTTTTGCCGGACTTTTAAGCAGTTTGCTCCTGAATTCGATCCGTTTGCATTTTCGGGTGAAGTGTTAGTGCTTTCATCAGTAACAGTATTCATAGGCATTTCTCGAAATATTGGTAAGCTCATTTTTACTACAATTATTGTGGCGCAGATTAATACACATCTGACACTTGGTGTCACTAAATTTAATTTTTCTAATTATGAAGTGTGAACTTTCTGTTCGGCCAATTGTCTTCTCAAATCTAACTCGTGACTGATTTTTCCTAGGCAATTATTAGCGTTTGGATCACTCTTGCTTGTTGCTTCTAGAAAATCGTGATCCTGCCGCTAATAATTGCCGGTAAAATCACAGGCACTTGTTATATTACTGTTGAGAATAATTTTGCTAGTCAAATATCAATTCATACATTGAAATTACTATTAACAATAATCTGAGTTATTCCAATGAAGAGAGCGTATTCATTATCAAAACATTTTGCAGTGGCGTCAGTTTACTCAGAGTTCGTGACATTTCATGCAAACGGAACAGAAGAAACAACGATGAATAGGAAGAAACAGTTTTGGGTTTGATAAATGCTGAACCAACAACTAGCATACGATGCATTGCTCTTGAGTGCAACGTCCCTAAATTCTCTGTACAGACAATTCTGAAGAAGCATGGTTATCATTCTTAAAAACAGCAATGCCATCAGGAGATACTGTTAGTGGATTAAGAAAGGAGGCGTGTATTCTGCGAAATAATGCAGGATCGAGCAAATACAGACCATAATGAATGCTAATAATTTACTTCTATATAACAAAACAGTAAACATTCAGTTTTTTAATAGAAAGACACCAATTGTTAATTTAAATCAGAGCACCAAATTTCTTGGGATTGCTGAGGACGAGCAACTCACCTGGTGTCAGCATGTTGATTATGAGTGTAGTAAATTAAATACTGCTTAATATGCAGTTCTTAAACTAAAACCAATTTTACCACCAGAGTCAATCATAACTCTCTTCTACTCATAGGTATATCCTCATCTCTCCTATAATATACCAGCGTGGGAAAGAAGTCATATTCAAAGGATATTCATAACCCAGAAAAGAATATTACGATTAATTTTTAATAAAATTAGATTGGAGACTTGCCGTAGTTTATTTAAGGAGAACAACATACTTACATTAATATGCATTTACATATTTTAAATAGCAACATTTGCTGCGAATTAATAAACTAACTAAAAACTAAACTTTTTGCTGTTTTACCAAAGAATGCTAGTTCACACTTTACAACGAACCAAACGTTATTGTTCATAGTAATTACAATGCGTGAATATCTGACTAGCAAAATTATTTTTACTATGACATGACATTTGTCAAACTCATGGCAAGGGTTTTTTTTTTAATGGTACATTGTTCAACTTATTTTTATTATTTCTGAGGTAAATTCTGGTACAAACGTAAATTAAATGGATGATTCATTTACAATTTTTAAGTCTCTAAAAAATATTCCTATACGATTTTTCTCTAAAATGAATAGGGGAGCTAATAATTACACATATTTAATTTTACATGTTAAATCCCTATGTTCGCCCCTTATCCCAGACACTCGGTATATTTAGGGTCAATCGGGCTTATTATGATAAAAAAATTGAAACTTTTTATGCTGTTATTTCCCTCTTTAAAAATAATAAGCATCGTACAATTCATGATAAACTACGGTTTTTGCTGGAAAAAATTATAAAAGTGGATCAAAATTTCGCTGCCAATTGGGGTAATATTTGATACAATTTTGGGTAAATATGATACAAGGTCATATTTCTTTCAGACGCTTTATGGCATTGCTCTACGGGTACTTGTATTAGAGCTACAAACTAATGTAGTACCTAACCAACGATTCCTGAGTCCGTGCAGAATGTATGGTTTCAAAGATTTCCAAAAGATTAGTTTCTTTCTATTTACGGTAAATTTTTTTGAAAGCGTGGACTTTTTTTAACTCTTCACTTTATGTCAGACATGTTTTTACGAGTCGACTCATTTAACAGCATGTTAAAAAAGCTCTCCACTTTATCTACGGCGTAAAATGTTTGAAAGCGAGGACCTTTTCTTTCTTTTAGTTCTTCACTTCATGTTACAGATACTTTTTACTTTTTCGAATAACTATTATATTAAATAAAATAGAAACAACCTTACTTATTGCAGAGAGTATTAAATAAATTCAAAAAAACGAAATATAGCCTGAATAGATAAATATTCAACCTGTTCGTTTCATTTTTCAAGTTAGTCCTGTGGGTAGAAATAAGGGATCTTAAACCAATGTTATTTCACTAGTAGTACTAGTAATAACATGCAAATTTCTTTTGTATCATTCAATATCCGGCGTGGCATCAGCCAGGGAAGTAGTTGTTTCAATAAGTTATTTGTTTATAGTCTTAGTAAGACTTAATTTTGCTTGCAGAGTTACGACCAGGTTGAATATTTATATATTCAGGCTATATTTCGTTTTTTTGAACTATTATATTGTCATATCATCTATTCAGCTCATGACCTGACTCTCAGAGTCGACTCTTTTCATTGAGTCAGACCTTGTGAAGCAGATCACAAAAAGGAGTCATTTTGCCCATCTCTAGTTCATAGTAGATTCCAAAATTTTGTCAAATTCTAGTCTGACGTATCTTCTCGACTTCTTTTTTACTTTAAAACTAGTAACTGCCGTGTAAAACCGGTGACAGAACGCCATCCCAGTGTGTTTTATGACAAAAGGCACTGTTTATAACCACAACCATGTTCTGCGATCTGTGACCATTTCCTGATTGCAGATCATTTGGCAATTGATTCATTTCAGACATTATCCGTAGCATTCGTAATTCTCGTCATATCTCTTGTAACTGAGTTGGATTAATGGAATGAGGAAATAAAGCTACCATCTCAGCGATGGAAGCAATATTGCCATTTTTCACTTCAAGTGGTGCCAAATTCAATAATCGCTCTTGGCTATTGTTGATTATTTTTTATCAAGAAATGTGTAATAATTTGAACCGAAAAAATGTTTCTTAGTGAGATTTGGTAACATTATGTTTCATAAGTTTCAAGTGAATCCTTGCCACTTTTGATTCCAATGTATATCGAGTGTGTATAAATTGGCGGATAATCTACACGTGGCGATGTTCATCCTATAATTCTAAATAGAAAATGTCGATGAAAAAATGTTCTACCATACCTCATGGGCCATCAGGAGCCATTTAAAAGAAATTTACATTTGACAACATAGCATTCACGAGCTGCCCTGTTTATCAATAATCTCATGGTTCAGAGTAGAAGGTAATAGATGGATAGAGTGGGGTTTATTTACAGATGCAAGGTAAAACATATTATGAGTAAATAGTAAAATCCATTGTAATTGAACAAAACAAAACGAAAATAACACAAAAACACAAATACACTGAAACCCGGGCACTAATACAAACTGATAATAATGAGAAAAGCAGAATTGGCACAAACTTGGAACTAGCAAGTTTGAATGAATTATTTGTGTCAAAGTGACATAAGCGGGTGTCGCGTTGCCGAACGTATTTTTTATAAAAATAAGCTAATTAAGAAGTGTTAAAAATACAAGTTTGGGATAGAAAGATATCACACACTGGCAAATAATTTTCAAACCAGTCATACTATCGAAATTGCAGGGTTTTCGCATATTTAACGACTGGATGTTCAAACTTTGAGGACCTCGTGAAGACCCAGGAAACAAGGTACAACATTTTAGAATTAAGATAAGCTGCTTAGAGTTTTTGAAAGAATATCGTCACGTGCAAATTATCCGCCAATTTATACACACCCGATATATTGTAACACTTGGACAATGTAAAGGCTGGCCCATTCCTTCTTAAGAGTAACCCCTTGAATTCGAGTCATTGCTTAAACAATTATTTTTTAAAGAAAAACACCAAAGGACTTCAAATACACGAAGTGCTTCAACAAACGAATCAAGCTAAATTACGCAAAAGTTTATTTATAGCCTCGAGCAGGAAGGGGAATTTTCAAAGTCCGAATAACAGAATAATTCAAATAATTCCCAGTCCGTGCGTCCCCGAATTGTCGGCAATTGGTAGCAGTTCAGAGAGGAGGAGGTTCAAAGTGCATTCGAGGAAGTGAAAAGGGATTGGATGGATTGGAGGCGAAGATGTGGAAGGTGATACGGAAAGAGGGAAAGAAGAGGTTCAGGGAGTTATGAAATCAAATATGGATCGGGGGAAGGAGCGTACCGGCGATATGAGTGTGGGTATGATGTGCTCAGTACTCAAAGGAGAGGATGAGAAAGAGAAGAAGAACTACAGGGGTGTAACGGTAATGAGCACCGGCTACAAAATCGCAATGATAGTGGTGAAGAAACGGCCGGAGGAAGAGGTGGAAGGGAGGGGGTTGCTGCCGGGCATGCAGGGGGTTCAGGAGGGGGAGAGTGATAGAAGAAAAGGGAAATATGTATGCAGTATTCTTAGACCTGAAGGCGGCGTACGACTCGGTGCCGGGGGATGGTCTGTTGGAGTGTCTAAGGAGAAAAGGAGTGACTGAGGAGATGGTCGAATGGGTGAGAGGTATAAGGTATGAGGAAACGTGGGTGATTGCGAAAGTGGGGAAAAATGTGTCGGAAAAATTTAGGACATGGGTAGGCCTGAGGCATTGTTATTTAATTTATATATGAGTGAATTGGAGGAAGTGCTGAGGAAAGGACAGGTAGGAAGGGTGGTGATTGGAAAAAATAAGGTGTGGATGTTGGCATATGCGATATGGTATTGATGGCGAGAGAATGGGAAGGGATGAATGAAATGTTGAAGAGGACTGAGAGGTACATGGATACGAGGGCATTGAGTATGAATGTGGGGAAAACGAAATGGATGACATTCAGGAATAAAGGAAGCGAGGGGAGGGTAAAGGATGGGGAACAATTGGGGGTGGCGTGTAAGGTATAGGATGCGTGTATGAGGTCAGTGTTAGTGTATGGGGTGCAAGGGCGTATGAGGGTGTGGAAAGGGAGCAACTATGGTTCTTTAAGCGTATGTTGGGTTTGGAAAAATCAACACCCGGGTACATAGTGCCACAGGAAACAAATAGGGAGAGCATGGGGAGTCAGGCAACGGTGAGAATGGCTAGATATGAGATGTTATGGGAACTAGGAGACGAGAGGTTGGTAAAAGCGGTATGGCTGACATGTACGATTGTAGAAGAGAGTAAATTGAGAATGGAACCAAGGAAAGTATATGAGAGAATAGGGCTGTCAGAGGTGAAAGTGAATGAATGGATGAGGAGAGGAATGAATGTGGCGGAGTGGGTGAAAGAGAAGGAGAAGGAAGTAGAAGCGCAGGAAAGATAGGATGGTATTAAGAGGAGTGAGTACAATAGCATGTACGGGAGGTGGCAGGTGTTTGGAAGGCTACCAAGGTATTTGAGTGAGAGTGGATGGAGTAGTGATGAAAGGGTGTCAAGGGGGGCAAGGGCTAGGTGTGGGTCAGGAGAGAGAGGAAGCAAGAGATGGATGGGGAAGAGTATGGGAGATGTGTGCCTGGGGGAGAGATACGTCGAGAACCTTGGCAGGGGAATGCGAGGGGGTGAAAGAAGAATGGATGGGAGGAAAGAAGTATAAAAGTGTGACGGAATGGATGAGAGAGGATGGGGCCAGGGTAAGGACACTGGAGAGGATGGGGTGGAAGAAGGAACGCAAGAGGGAGGGGATAGTAGTAGTTTAATATAAAGAAATTAATTGTGAGCCAATAAAGGTTGTTTTTTTGTAGCAGTTTTACATATTATAGCAGAGAAAATGTTTCTTGTGGTAGTTGGTTTGACTATTGAAGACTTATATAGGAGTATTAGCAAAAAATTATTTTTTTGCCCATAGTACTTTTGATGAAAAACTACTATTATACTACTATTTCAGTTGATGTATCTGGTATATTGGACAAAGGACCTCGTAAGCATGTTAATAGAGGAATATGAAACCAAACCCTGCTTGTACAATCCTCAGCACAAATTTTACTCCAGTCATACTATCGAAATTGCAGGGTTTTCGCATATTTAACGACTGGATGTTCAAACTTTGAGGACCTCGTGAAGACCCAGGAAACAAGGTACAACATTTTAGAATTAAGATAAGCTGCTTAGAGTTTTTGAAAGAATATCGTCACGTGCAAATTATCCGCCAATTTATACACACCCGATATATTGTAACACTTGGACAATGTAAAGGCTGGCCCATTCCTTCTTAAGAGTAACCCCTTGAATTCGAGTCATTGCTTAAACAATTATTTTTTAAAGAAAAACACCAAAGGACTTCAAATACACGAAGTGCTTCAACAAACGAATCAAGCTAAATCACGCAAAAGTTTATTTATAGCCTCGAGCAGGAAGGGGAATTTTCAAAATCCAAATAACAGATTCAAATAATTCCCCGTCCGTGCGTTCCCGAATTGCCGAATTGCCTATTAAGCATGTTAATAGAGGAATATGAAACCAAACCCTGCTTGTACAATCCTCAGCACAAATTTTACTCCAATAAACATGCAAGAAATGATGCATTAACAAAAACTGTTGACGCATTAAAGAGAAATTGTGTCCAGGTAGAAGTAGATGATGTTAAGAAAAAAATTCAAAATTTAAGGCAACAGTTTAGCCACGAAAACTCTAAGAAACAAGCCAGCCAAAAGTCTGGTGTGTCGCTTACGATATTCATGAGCCTGCAGTTTGGTGGTATGAAAAATTACTATTTTTAATTCCATTTGTGAGATGCAAGAGCAAGAGCTCTTTGGATGAGATGGTAAGAATTGTTTGTGTAGTTAAAGGTATCATAATGATGCCTCAGACAGGGCGGTTCCTAAAATAATGCCGAAAAGTAGGCTAAATAATAATGTACTATACGAGTGTGGAATGTTTGTAGTTAGTCGCACAAGAAAAAGTTTTTAAGGCTTAGTGATTACTAAGTAATTCCACATAAGTATAATATAATTTTATCCAAAATCGTCTGTAATTGCATTAAATATTGAAATAATGTTCATAAAATTTAGACGTATGTGGTGTAGATTTGAATTATTTCAAAAATCTAATTACTCCTAGAGTCGAAGTTATTCTCTTAGTAGTGGGTAATGAATAACATTATTTCCCTCAAATGATCACAGTAATTTGCTTATTGCAAACGATTTTATATAAAAATTATGTACTATGAAGCCATTTCAAAAAATGGTGATGTGTTCTATGTCGTCAAATAATAAATGGGTATGGCATTAAAAAACCGTATATGTACTATTTTAGTCTCATTTACGGGAACCGGAGAGCGATGGGGATAATTCTCAAGAAATGATGTCTCAGAGCAGCAGTGACCTATCAAATTGTAGGAAAAGAAAAATTTCAGAAACTGGGAGTGATCCAATCATTACGAAAGCTGTGGAGACGTTGGAACAATTACAACAGTCGATAATTAAGCCGGCAATTAGCTCAGAAAATCAAATTTTTGGCCAATTTATTGCCAGTGAGCTGCAGGATATTGCAACAGATGTCAAACATGATATCACCAATTCTATATATCATGCCAAAAAAGAAAAATGGTTGGATATAAAAAAAAGTCAGGCAAAATACATTTTTGAAATTTTTGAAGATTCAAAATAAATTTCTAATTTTTTGTTTATTATAATATATTGTTATTATACATGTGGTATCAAAAATTAAATTTTTTTATCGCCTTCCATTGCCAGGACACGAATCCTTCTCTATTAAAATAATTCCTAAAGCATTTTCTAATTTCTATTGGCTCGTTAGCAGATCGGTTAACTGTACTTCTTTCCAACTCTGTCATATAAATGTTAGTTCGCCAGTCACCTTTAGTTAATGTAACTCCATTCGTGTTTTCATAATCTATGCCATTTAAATAAAGTTGCTGTCCATCTTTTTGCTTAATGTAGTTATGAAGGGCACAGCAAGTTGTTGTAATAGATTGCACTTTTTCGACATCTGCATTTATGTCTTTTTGCAATATCTGAAATCGATTTGAAAGTATCCCAAATGCATTTTTGACAACTCTTCTAGCACGACTTAGTCTATAATTAAAAACTTTTTCTTCTAGGCAAGATCTTTGTCCACATGGTTTCATTATACGCTTCGACAAACGAAAGGCATCATCGGCCACAATAACATATGGGACTTTTATTGCAGAATTAGGCAGATTTGCATCATCAGGAAAGTCAAGCCAATTATTCTCTATAGCCTTACATAAAGTGCTACTATTATAAACACCTCCGTCACTAGCACGGCCATTGCAACCAACATCTATATAAATAAAGTTATAGTCCGCATCTACCAATGCCATTAAGATTATGCTATTAATTTTTTTATAATTATAATAAAAGGATCCATCAGCTTTTCTTGCCCTAAATGCGATGTGCTTCCCATCAAGAGCACCGAGACAATTGGGAAAATTCCATTCCTTATAAAATCTACAGGAAATTTGTAACCACTCGTCCTTTGTCGTGGATGTTTTCAAATATTCATCTTTAAGGCTAATATAAATAGCATTTACTGTCTCTGGAATAATGTTCGACAGTGAAGGAACGGAAAGACTTCGAAATGTCTCTCCTATTGCTAGATATCTCAAAGTGACTAGTAATCTGCAAAAATTGACTCATGAGCTTTACAACAATTTTTAGTAACTATTCATACCTTTACCTTATTCTCCTTGATATACATTCATGTAAATGAGTGTTTTCACGTAATATCAACGGCTCTACATTTTGCAACAGTGAATAAAATGCATTTGATGACATCCGACAAACATTCTTAAAATTAGCAGGGTCTTCATATTTTAATTCATTAAACACTAAATTTGACATGCCCTGTCCACAATCTCGTCGCAGAAGCCACTGACGTGCCCAAAGCTTTCTTTTCCTTCTCTTTTTTTCTACTTGACATAATTCTCTGCGGCGTACTATTAGTAACAGATACGTTGAAATGGCCCTCAAATGTAATTCTTCCTCGATCATGTTTATCTTTTATATTCCTGCTATAGCAGCACAACCTCAAAGTGTAAACAGAACCTATATGTAAACCACCGTGCCACGCGCACAAATCACACGCAATTTGTCATACAGTGTAAACTCAATTTCGTAAAAATCATAAGCTAAGCCGTCCGTGTGATTTTACACGTGATAAAATCATATGATAAGTCATATGATAAATCATATAGTGCAAAGTCATCTTTAGAATAGAGTCAATAATCTTTATCCACTATTTTAGTGGGTGCTGGCACCCGAGGCGGCTGTCACCTGCCGTCACTGGCAGGCTCACCTCTATCTTTCATTGTTTATAAATCCGGAAAAATATAGTGCGTAAGTAACAAATATTAATTGAGATGAATGTATTCCGTTACAAAATATACCGATTTAAAGTAAATATAAATACATCTGACATCATCGCGTGACTCTTCGCGCGTGCGCAGTTTGAGTGAGCTAAACTACAAGATTACCCAAAAATATTGTAGAAGGGAATAAAAAAATATTGCAACTGGTATATAAAATGTATTGATAATACCCAATTAAGTTTCTAAAATGACTCACCTTCACATCCTTTCAATGTAATCTCAGCATATGGGTTTGGACAGGCATCACACTTTTGTCCAATAACACCTTCCTTACACTTGCACTGTCCAGTCTCATGATCACACTGAGCACTGTACGATCCAATTAAGTAACATTCACAAGGCAAACACTTCGTACTTCCTTTCGGCTGGTAATGGTTTTCCCTGCAGTGACACAGTCCAGTTTTCTTATCACAATCTGGATTATATCCAGCTTCAATATCACAATGGCACGGGCCACAAACGGGATAACCCCACCAACTGGCTGGGCATGGTTGTGCCTGTTTATTTTCGCAATAGTCTCCGGAATAATCGGTTGAATTGCAGTCGCATTTATAACCTTTGGGGGAATGGATTTCTGTGCATGTTGCGTGGTTTTCGCAGGGATTTTTCGTGCAAATGGGAATACACAAAGGACCGACGTGGCCTTCATTACATTCGCAATATGAATTTCCCCATTCTGTTATACACTCTGCGGACGATGGACATTCGGTTTGGCACTCGGAAATTGGTTCACAACCGTCCAGCACGTTTTCACGCACCGTTGGTCTGTTTAGGCTTGTTTGTTGGTTACCCACTCTTACATCTTGTATGCATCCTTCTAAGTAATTATATCCAGCGTTCAAGCTTGTAATTGTGTTATCAGGCCCACCGATTTGTATTTTTCCAACATATAAACCTTGAATTTTAGGCGCAAATGGTATTAAACCTGACCTTTCTCCATAATCCAATGAAACCTTGATTTCTGTTCCCAACCACATTAACTCTATATGGTGCCATTTACCATCAGATAAAATTTTTGATGTGAAATTCAAAGATTCCCCATTATATGTGTAAACTAGTGATCCTGATTTTAATGTTATGACAGCTGAACTATTTTGTCCTACTTGAATGGACATGAGGAAGGAGTCCTGTTGTAATGTCCGTACGGAAAGTGAGTTCAACCATGGTAACTGTATAGGCCTTAACAGCGGATTAAAGGATAGCATTCCATCACCAACAAACCTCCATGGTGTATTGATATTATCACTACAATCTCTCCCACTGTATCCGTCAGGACATGCACACTGATACATCGTCCAACCCTCGCTGCAAATCCCTCCGTTCCTGCATGGCTGCGAATTACAGAAAAACCTCTTTTCAGGGCATCCGGCCATGGTACCGTTATCCGCAACATACGAATTAAGGTCCACAAACTTGTAATCAACATAAAAATCGCCGATGCACCCATCATAATGATGATTCTTGGCCTGAAAAGTTGCTGGTAAGGTGGGCAACCCTCCTAGTTGTAACGGCCCAGTTAAATCCAAAAATCGGTGACAACTCTCTGTTAATGATGCACATCTACTTTCCAATTCGTGTTCTGCATATCCCGCGCACGCCCATATTCCACCCAATTCGTCGCCGTGTTTTAAAGCTAGAGCAGTGTCACAATTGTCCAAGGATATGGTTACGGATTTGTTGTAGTATGTTACGAGAACAGTGTGCCATTTTCCGTCGGATACGCCGCTTGGTATGGAAGCAGATGCTCGTGTTACAGTATGACCCAAGGAAAAGGAAAATTGGACTGCACTGTCAATAATTTCCAGGGCGATGAAGTCGTGAAGTTCGTTGTATCGTCCATTGTATAGAAGTAAGCCGTTGTGATTTTGAGTGGCGAATCTGTAAGAATTACATAAAAAAAGAATTAGATTTACAAGCCCATTTAGTTTTTTGGAGAACATCTACACTAAGATTCGCTTAGTTCTATTTGCTTAAAGCCAGCAAGAATTCAAAATTATGTTAAACCAACTAAACTAAATTAGGGAGTGTGGAAGACTTAAGTACGTCCAGTATTATTATTTTTTAATACTGGACGTACTTCAGTCTATCACACTGGTAAATATGAATCATACCTCGAACTTTAAACTAAATTACTCAAGAAATAGGTTTAAAAATAAATCTCTCATAAACCAAAGCGATGTGTAATGAAAACATAGATAGAGTAGAAATCACAGTAGAAGAAACAACACTAGCAACAATAGATGATTGAATATACTTATTCCGTTAACGCACGTTAAATTAACCTTTATTAAACTAACTGGTTGATATTGGAGGCGTTTACTTCTTGATACATTTTTATTGTTTAATTTACCATTGCTGCAAATACAGTATAATGATGAACTTTGCGTATTTTAATAACCAATCAAATGTAAGTCCTGTTTTTCCTAACCTATCCGTACGGCCATATTCGATCTGAGGTTAGTAAGGTAGTGAAGCAAACTTAAATAAAAGTCGGTTAATCAAATTTTAATTATTTTGTTTGCTTTCAAAACTCAACCGTAACAGGGGTTCCCAAAACTTGAATATCTGCTCCAAGATTAGCAAAAATCCGACACGTTAAGAATTTCATAAAAGGTCCTAGAAAAGTTTCACTTGGATCGTTTTTTTTTTAAATAAAACACTTTTAGCTTTGTTATTATTCCTCTATTCCTCTAACAACGAGGTTGCCGTACAACATACGTACACGTTATTTTCGTGCTCCGCTTATTTTACCGTTTTCAACTGTTTAAACAAATATTTAATTGATCTTCTTTGGTATATACATAATACAATCAGTGCAGTTTTATGTGGATGGTGTTGAGATCATAGATTTATTTTTCCGTAGCGTGTTATTAACGTTTGTTTCTATAATATCATAAACGCATGACCGGAGTGTAATTTTCCACTGGCTCAGGAAAGAAAAAAAAATTGATGCAAATAAAACAGGGCGACTAGTCGAGTGCAAAAACGAAATTAACTGAATTCTACTACGATAACTACTTAGAATTTATGCGGACGGCGCGGAGTGCATATACGAGGAGCGGTCAAAAAGTTCAAGTTAAGCGAGCTGTCGATAAATGGGCAGTAGGCAGCGCACGAGCAGTTGCGGCGACCTTAAACAATTCTTCGAGCAAGTAAGCAAAAGGGCCGAAGAGAGCAGGGGCGATAACATGGAGGAGAAAATTGATAAGATTCTGAGCAAATTTGAAAAGTTAGAACAGAGGTTAGATAAATACGATGACCATATAAAGGAACTCAAGGAAGAGTTAAGACAAAAGGAGCACAGTTGGGCGGTGGAGAGAAGGAAATTGGAGGAGAGAATAGTGAAGTTGGAAAATATGGAAGAAGTCAGAGAAAAGGGAAGAAGAAGGAAAAATATAATTATTAATGGATTGAGCGAGGAAGGGAAGGTCGAGGAAGTGGTGAATAAACTAGTGGAGGATATGAACATCGTGATGAATTATGAAGAGGTAGTGAGGCTAGGGGCCAAGAAGGAGGGAAAGAGACGGCCGATTCTGGTGAAATGTAATGACATGGAAGATAAAAAGCGAATTTTGGCTAAGAAAAGCTCTCTGAGAGACAGAAATAGTGATGTATACATAGATGATGACCTTAAAAAGAAAGAGAGAGAAATACAAGTTAGTATCAGAGGAAAGGCGCGAGAAGAAAGAAAGAAAGGGAAACAAGTTCAAGTATTCTATCAGAAAATGCGGGTAGAGATGGAGTACAGGGACGGGGGATGCTAGAGAAGGGGCTAGCGGAGTCAAAAAACGCAAACAGAGACTAAGAGAGAATGGAGGTAGAAGAGGGGCGGGGAGCAGAAAAGAGAAGGGGGAGGGAATGACTGCCTCGTTTTGGAATGTCGCGGGGCTAAAAAAGAAAGTGGAAGAGGTGGTGGGGATTTTGGAGTTGGAGGAATGGATAAAGGATAAAGATATGGTGGGTCTAATTGAGACATGGGTAGAAGAGGAGGAGTGGGAGAAGGTAAAAAAGAAGATGCCATTGGGATTTAGATGAGGATGTACAGGGGCGACAAGGGATTATGCAAGGGGGAGAGCGAAAGGTTGAATTGTAACGGGGGTGCGGATAGAATTGAAAGAGGTGGAGGAGGGGGGAGAGAGCGAAGGAAGGAAAGGTAGTACAGCGGTCGTTTTGGAAAGGAAACCGCATTTGGAGAACCGTAACGATATACAATCAGAAGGAGGGAAAGGAATTACGGAGTGAGATAGAGAGACTGATAAGGGAAGGGGAGCACCCTGGAAATCTGATTGTGGGGGGAGATTGGAACGTGAGAATAGGGAACCAAGTTACCAAAGGGGTGAATCAAGAAGAACAACAAAGAAGAGAGAGAAATTCGAAGGACGGGCAATAAATAAGGAAGGAAGGGATTGGATTAGATGGGCTGACGAGCAGGGACTGGAGGTGCTAAATGGAGCTACGGAAGGTGATTGGGAGGGGGAGATAACCTACGTAGGACCGAGGGGAATGTCAGTAATTGATTACGTGCTGGTGACGGAGGATATCAGGGACGACGTGGAGGAATTCAGGGTAGAGGACGGGGGTGGTTCTGACCATTTTCCAGTGGCAGTGAAACTAGGAGGGAGGGGAGAGGTAGTAACAAACAGAGAGGAGGAGGGGTGGTGCTGGTCTGAAAGGGCAAAAACAAGATATAAGGACAAAATAAAGGAGGTCAATTTTCAATCGGTGAGGACAGTAGAGCAGCTTGCCGAGACGGTTAAACAGGCGATGACGAGAAGGAATAGAGGAAAAGTGGGGCGTATAGGCTTATGGTTTCATGAAGGGTGTAGGGAAGCGAAAAGGGTGCTAAGAAGAGCGATAAAGGCTTGGAGGGAACGGAGGAGAAGAGACAAAGAGATGAAAGAGGCAAAAGTTAGGTTTAAAGAGGAATGCAATAAAAAAAGGACATGTGGCTGGGAGACGAGGTGAAGAGAGTAAGGGAGTTGAAAAGCGAAAAACAACTTTGGAGGTACTTAAAGGAAAGAGGGCCGATCAGGAAAGTTAGAGGAGAGGGTATAAACATCGAGACATGGAAGGCACACTTTGAAGAGTTGCTAGGAACAAAGGGAATTCTGGGGAATCAAGTCGCAGAAAGAAGGGTTTTCGAGAGAGAGGGTGATTTTAGTATGGCAGAGTTAGAAAGGGTGCTTCAGGAGATGAAGGATGGGAAAGCGGCGGGTCCCGGGATTCAGGCAGAAGCATGGAAGGGATGTAGTCCGGAAGGGAAGGAGAAGATGTTGGTGCTGCTGAACGAAATATGGAGAGGAGAAAGGCAGTTTCCAAAGGAGTGGAGGGAAGGAGTCATTATGCGAATTCACAAGTGAGGAGATGAGAGCGATCCGAAAAGCTATAGGGGGGGTTTCGTTGATGGATAGCCTCTATAAAGTAATCATGATGATGGTCAAGAATAGGTTGGAGATAGAGGCGGAAGATCAAAGGTGGCTACCGGAAATACAAGGGGGGTTTAGGAAAGGGCGGTCCATGGTAGAGCAGATAGCTACACTTAACTGGGTGATTGAGAGAGAGCTGAAAAAAAAGAGAGATTGTGTTTGCTGTTTGTGGATCTGAAAGCGGCGTATGATTCGGTGGAAACCTTGATGATTGAAAGTTTGAAAGGGAAGGGAGTGTCTGAGCAGGTTGTGGAGTGGATAAGGGAAGTATATAAGGACGTGGTGTAAAGTGAGAGTGGGAGAACATGTGTCGGGCCGTTTTCAGGTAGAATGTGGGGTGAGGCAGGGGTGTCCAGTAAGCCCACCGCTATTCAACCTATACGTCGCAGACATGGAGAGGGTGTTGGAACTGGGGCAGTCAGGGGGAATAGTGGTGGGCGGAAAGAAGGTGTAGAGTCTGGCGTATGCTGATGATGTGGTAGTGATGGCAAAAACAGTGAAGGAAATGAGAGAGATGAAGGTGAGATTGGAAGGGTACTTTGGAAAAAGAAGTGAGAAAGACGAAATGGATGATTTATAAAAATGTAGGAAGGAGAGGAAAGGAGGAAGAATTGAGTTGGCTGGGAGAACAGATTTAGCGAGTGAGTGAGTTTAAATATCTTGGGTATATGTTCAGTGAAACAGGGACGAAAGCGCGTCATGTGGAATTTGTATGCAAGAAAGCGACAGTGGCTATGGAGCGTATGTGGGGTATATGGAACGGGATGCTAGGTAAGAATGTAAGTATGCAAATGGTATGGTGGGATGCTTGTGTGAGGGCAATGATTTTGTATGCATCAGAGGTGTGGGGAGTGAGTGGGCAGGAAAATATCTAAAAAGTGCAGATGCAATACCCGTTCAGCAACGGTTTTCGAAGAAAAGGTCTCGAGGGGGAGCTGATCGAGAAGGAGGTAGCGGAAAGGTTACTGTCGGTGGAGTTGCAAGAGAGGTTCAGGTGCGGGAACGAGGAGAAGGGAAGGAAGGTGTGTATGGGAGAGAAATACACGAGGTGTGGGTTTTGCGGGGAAGAAAGAGATGAATGGGAGCACTGGATGAATGGATGTTAAGAAGTGAGCGAGGCGGTAAGGATGAGATTGAAAGATAGAAGTAGGAATGTGTGTCTGTGTGAAAGCGGCAGCGGGATAGAGGTGTGTAAGTTAATGGTGAGATTGAGGACAGAGAAGTGTAGCTAACTGGAGGTCGAGAGGGCTGTGAGAAGAGATGGGGGCGGTTAGGTAAGGGAGATATGTGTTCATGTATATATAGAAATATGGAGGTTAAGCTTATAAGTTTTGAGTTTTCTTTTTTGAGTTGTTATACGAGGTTATAAAGGTTTTTTTTTTTATTCCTCTATTTTTATAATTTGTGACTATAGATTCGACTATTGGCATAACAAAGATGATAAATGTGTTTTATTCCGAATTACAATCAGGATGTACCACGAAGTAAATGCCTCCAACATTAAACATTTAAGATCGCTTCTTCAATCGTGGATGCCATCTAAATTCAATGAATAATAAGACCATTACACATTGATGGTTTACCAAACTAGAACGGTTTGGGAAAACTGCACAGAAGGCTTATAACAGGGCAATATGGATCAAATAAAGTAGCCAGATCGATTAAGTCCCACAGAACATCCCATAAAATTGTGTTTTACCATAACCAGAGTGCAATGTTAGTTTGGTTCTACTGACTTTTAATCATATTGCTTTCGAATTTAAACTTTACAGCTGCATGGGAAAAGTTAATTGCACCTTAAACACTACCCCATCAGTAACATAATGGTTCAAAGTTGTTTATTTTAGATCTATTTACTTTGTTTTATATAGTAACTTACTTTAACTGCAGCTGCAATCTATGTCTCTGTTTTAAACTTGGAAAAGTCAAGAACGAATTCTTCGTAAAGCTCCTGCTCTTCAACTCGCATAATGGAGTGTAGTGCTCCATCCCAGCAGCTGGAGAACAATCTTCGCAGACAAACCCTCCAGTATGTCGAGGTGTGCAAGTAGAGCCACTCTTGCATACATTCGGCTTGCATGGATCGATGTTCATTTTAATTTCACAATTAACACCTGCATGAAGAAATAACTTGCATATACAATTGTTGTTTATATAAATTTGATGAACTAGTATCAAGCTTAAGTTTTTCTACTTTAATTTTTTTCAAAATCAGAGTTTATGTAACAAATTATATACTCGTATATGTAGCATACCTGTAAATAGAGGTGGGCAAACACAGGTATACCCTCCTTCCTTTATCTTACAGGTACCGTTATTCTGGCAAGGAGTGGAATAACACAAGTTGACTTCGGTATCACATAAATAATGCTCCTTAGAACCTGAAAAACAAACTCGTATTAATGGATTGATTGATTGAGATGAACATCAAGAACTCGCGCATAAACAAAAATTTGATAAAGCAAATGTGTGCAACATACCTGTAAAACCATTTGGACATTGACACGTGAAGGTGGTAACGGGATAAATGGGCCTAAACAAAACGGTATCGCTGGATATGAACCCTGAAGCATTTCCAAATTTTAGCACAGTCAAACACTCCTCGTAATTCAAGCAGGGTTCACTAACGCAAAGGTTATCATCGAAAGGAAGGACTTGTACTGTTGACAAGCGCGCTAGTATAGCTCGGTTAAGGTAGACGCGTTCTTTGAGAAATTGTTGGGTGTAATATTCTTCTTTCGGGATATCGGGGCGTTTGATGGAGAAAGAGACGTTTAGTATTTTCGCGGTAACATCGGTGTCATCCTGTATGCTGAAGATGAAAATGTTTTCTTTGGGGCAGGGGATGATAGCCGCTAGTCCGTCAATAAAGAAGTTTAACAGGGGGGAGAGGAAGGCTTCTTTGGTCATTTGGTTCAAACGGACGGTGATGGAGTTATAAAGCATTTCCTCGGTAATTAATTTAACGGATAACTGCATTATTGCTTTGATGTCATTGATTCCGTCCGTTACTGAAACCTCCATTGTGGCTATTTTCGGAACATTAGTGTTTAACTGAGGGCTGAGTTGTAATTGTCCTGTTGATTCGTTTAAAGCGACGAGGTTAGCATTGTTTCCGGATAAAATTCGGAAATGTAGTTTATCCGAAACGTCTGCGTCGAAAGCAGGAATTTTTCCAATGGGACCGGTTGGAAAGCAGTCTTTAAAGTTGTTAAATAACACATGGAAATCTTTTAGGACAGGAGCGTTGTCGTTAACATCCGTTATTATGATCTCCACGTGGACGTCCGATCTTAAAGGAGGACTAGCTGCTCTAACAATGAGGTCGAATTTCTTTCTAGGACTCTCATAATCTAATTCCGTCATGGTAATCAGCTCAGCCTTCTCCGACCCGGGTCTCGTTACCAAAGAAAAGCTTTGTGAATCTTCTCCTCCGATGATAGAATACTGGATGATGGCATTAACTCCTTCATCCGGATCCCGGGCATGTATCTCTCCAACAGTTGAACCAATGGGGCTATTTTCAGAAATGTAAAGAGTTATCTTATCAGAGTCAAAAGCTGGAGGGGAATCGTTAATATCTTCGATGCGAATGTTGACAGGAACTGAAGAACTAAGCGCCGGGCTTCCGCGATCTATAGCGTAAGCTTCTAGTTCGTAAAACGGCTTCGATTCACGATCTAATCCCTTGTTTGTGCGAATAACTCCACTAGTTGGATCTATAACGAAGGATCCGTCTTCTACATCTTTATCACTGAGGGTGTAACGAATTCTTCCGTTCAAACCAATGTCAGCATCAGTTGCCGAAACTTGTACAACTGAGGTTCCGATTAGGGCATCTTCCAAAATGCTTCCTGAATACTGTGGTTGTTTGAAAACTGGAAAGTTATCGTTGACGTCAGTCACGGAAATTTCAACGTCAGTTGTGTCGGATAACGGAGGGTTTCCACCATCTTTAGCTGTGACCGTTAATAGGTAACCACTAACGGTTTCTCGATCTAATGCTTTGGTTGTCATAATTGCACCTGTTTGCGGATTCATAATAAAGTCTTGTAATTGGTCGGAATCTTCATCATTCCCTAATGAATAGGTTATCTGTGCGTTGATACCAACATCGTTGTCGTTTGCAGATACCACAAACACAGTGGTTCCAACTGGTGCATCCTCAAACACGCTTGTGGAATACGGTGCGTTTTCAAAAACCGGCGCAAAGTTATTAGCATCAGATATATTAACATACACGGTAGCTGTATCGGTTCTGGCGCCGGAATCTGACGCCGTTACTGTTAGGACATATCTTTTTTCCTGTTTGTAGTCTAATGGTTGGGCAACTGTTATCAATCCTTTTCCATTTTGTGAGGTAATAGCGAAACGACCCCTTATATTTCCATTGGTCAGTTCATAGTGTAAACGGGCGTCTTCATCTGCGTCTGAAGCGGTTACTGTTGTTACCGGAGTGCCGGGCGAGTCGTCTTCTGCTACCACGGCTTCGTAGACTTTGGGTTCGAAGACGGGGTCGTTGTCGTTGATGTCTTGAACGGTTACAACGATGTTGGCAGTTGCTGATAGTGGCGGTACTCCTTGGTCGCTTGCAATTACCTAATACAAATAAGGAATTGTTTTGAATTTGAACATGTATACGGTAATGTTACAGTTTGTGTACTCAAAGTCCACGCGCGCGAAGAATCACTCGAATTTATCAGATGTATTTCTGTTTAGTTTGAATCGGTATATTTACGTACGGAATACATTTATAGCCATTAATATTTATTGTGTGTCCGCACCTACTAAAATAGTTGATGAGGGCGAGCAGTAAAATATAGCACACATTAGCACAGAGTGAATAATCTTCATCCACTATTTTACTGGGCGCAGGCATACCTCTATTTCCTATTGTTTATAAAAAATAAATAATAATGGATATAAATACACTGATTCAGAATAAACAAAAATAAGTATTTGACAACATCGCGTACCTATTTGCATGACTCTTCGTGCGTGCACACTTTAAATGTACCAAACTATAACATTACCCGTCACCCATATAGATATATAAGAAAATGGTTTCATTGGGATTATCGGTCAATTTGTTGTTCAAATGTGTCACTATAAGTGAGAGCAAGTCTGAGACGGCGTCGCTTCGCTCTTTAGAAAACCCTATCAAATCAATGCCCAATTTTAAGACGTTTGACGTTTTGACGTTTCAGAAACGTTCGGTTTAATTTAATCCTTCGATCCTTCGTTCCAACGGTAGTGGAGGTTTGAATTAAACCGAACGTTTCTGAAACGTCAAAACGTCAAACGTCTTAAAATCAATTCAGTATTTTAATAAAAATCAATACAATGTTAAATGCTGGCCTCAAATAATAATAAAACCTTTTCGTAGTGGATCATGCCTTTTCTCAAGACGACGACTTACCTGAAACATATATTTCGGTTGCTCCTCTCTATCCAATTCTTTAGTCGTGTAAATCCATCCTGTATGAGAATCAACAGCTAAAGGAATATCATCAGTGCTGGCACCAGAAGAATCTCTTGGCGCTATAGTGTACTTAATATCTGCATTGGGGCCTTCGTCGGCGTCGTAAGCTTGTACCTTCACTATACTATAACCAGCTGGAACACTTTCGGAGACACTTTCTTGGAACAGTGATGTGTAAAATCGTGGAGCGTTGTCATTCACGTCCTTTACGTTGATTAGTAGTTGAGTGGTGTTTGAACGTGATGGCGCTCCGCCATCTTGAGCTCTTATCACGAGCCTGTAACTCCGCAAGGTTTCGTAGTCTAATGGTTTTACTAAAGATACGTCGCCTGATAAACTGTCGATTGCAAATTGTGATTGGGTATTGCCACCGATTATGGCGTAGCGAATGGCTGCATTGTTTCCTTGATCTGCATCAGTGGCTCTGTAAGATTTAATAATTAAAAACTGCTATAAAACAGATTTACAATAATGGTAGAGAATACTTTATCCCTTCTTACCCTAAATGAAGGATTGTTAACAATATTTTCAAAATACAGGTTTACTTACTTTATATGAGCAACCACAGGATTCTCAATCCAATTAACATCTTCACTCACGGAAACAGTATACGCCCGTTCCGAAAATTGAGGATAATTATCGTTATCATCCAATATTTTTATCACCACACTCGCCCTGCAAAAAAGCGCAAATAATTACTTCTCCATCTTCTTTAAAGAAATGAGTTACAACTTACGATGCAGATCTTCTAGCACTTTGCGGAGTTGCCTGATCAGTAGCTTGTACGATTAAAGTATAAATTTCCGTCTTCTCTCTGTCTAAGCCTGTCCTCGTCGTAATAACACCACTCTTCGCATCAATCTTAAAAGCGTTATTATCCTCATCACTGGATGATAAACCACCCCCATTAACGCTTTGTATGGAGTATTCAACTTCTGCATTCTTGCCGACGTCTTGATCGGTGGCCTTAAGGGTGATTACGGTGGTGCCAACGCTAACTCCTTCACGTACGCTAGCATCGTATTCATTCATTTCGAAACCTGGAGTGTGGTCGTTAGCATCCAATACGTTTATCTGCAACATGGTCGTTCCTGATCTTGGAGGGAAGCTATCATCGGTAGCAGTTACACGGAAGTAATGTACATCAACTAGTTCACGATCTAGTTTGACTTTGGTTATAACTAATCCGGTTTTAGAGTCGATGTCGAACATAGATTGCGTGCGGGAATCGAGTAAGCTGGTCATTGAGTACATTACGGGGCTATTTTCCGGGTCACGAGCTTTAACAGTCGTAACGGTGACGCCTGGTTCGCATTCCTCTAACACGCTGGCTACATACAGGTGTTGTTCGAAGAAAGGACTCTGATTACGAAGCTCCCTTCTCACTCGTTTCGCTATATCGGTGTCGTTGAAGATCTGGTGGTGGTACACAATTTTCAATCGATGGTCGGAATCTAATACCCTAGAATTTTCGCACTGTGTTGTGAAAAAAATCACCACTTTCCAGAGGGCTTCTTGTATGCAGACATCTTCGCTAGCAACTAGATCGCCTTGGGAGGCTTCGATTTTGAAACGAGTGTCGCTTACGTCCACGAAGTTAACAACGCAAGATTTAGATATAGTCTTTGGAAGGAACGCCGTTATTGAGTTGATATATTGCGATTTTCTTAAACAAATCTGTTGCCACCTTCCAGCGGTTGGAATCGCGAAAGAAGCATAGGTTTCTGATATCCATTTCTTAGCGTCCGAGATTCTGGTATTGACGTTCGGATGGGCATGATGAAGAAATGGGCTGTAACTTCTTTTCTTTCTAATATACTGTTCGTAATCCTCATCGCCTGAAATCTTTGACTTGGTATTGATACCTGAAGTCATCACGTTGGCAGCAGAAAACCTTGTATTAAAATTACTCTTCTTATCCCAATTATTGGAGCTATAGCTTATCTTCGGGGCTGGTTTTTCCTCATTATCCACATGATTCGAAATGCTCTGTTTCTCTTCAACATTTTCCTCAAAGCCAATATTATTTTTAACAACCCTCTTACGATTAAAATTTGTTTTCATTTTTGTGGATTCATAGTGATTCCCATCATTCATGATCTCCTCAGTTCCGTTCAAACTATGGCTTATCTCCTTCCCGAGATACTCATCATCATCACCATCATCGCTAACATTGAAACTCCTCCCATTAGCGATAAAACCACTGTTTCTCTTCCTTCTAATATACTCCTCTTCATCCCTATCATCACTACATCCCGTCCCAACGACGAACACTCTTAATGGCAAACTATAGTAATCAATATCTCTCAGTCTATTCGAAACCGAGTCAATATGCACCGTGAATAAGTTCGGATAGAAAACCGAGTTACACTGCACACTCTGCAACAATCGCACCTTTCCATCATTCCTATCCACTTCGACGACATTTTCCACGAAACTTGCCGAACGTTCGTAATTAATCTTGTAGTGTCTTTCGGAGCCTAATTTGTAGACGGAGGCTTCAAAAATTACGGTTCCCGGTTGCAAATCTTCGTTGACTAGAAGTAGGTATGACGAAGAGGGTTGGAAAGTGGAAATCAGGAGAAAATAAATTAAAATGCGGCGGGTCGTGCTGCTCTCAGTCATGAGAGTTTGTCGCTTGGTCATTGTATAAACATTTAAGCATGATCATCTTCAAATGGTCCCTTTGGTTCGAAGTTGTGGAATGGTTATATCCTCGGCTTCATCCTGAAATAAAATTCAAGTATTAGATAATGGTCTTTTCGAGCAAATAATAACCAGACGCAAAGTATTATTATTATTTAAAATATATGTGTACAAAACTTCTAACTCACATAAATAAAAACCAAAACACTTTTTTCTGACTAAATTCAATTTTGTTTGTTAATTATACGGATATGTAATAGTTAATAGATATAGACGATTAAATTATTTTATTTACCTTTTTATCCATTCAATAGTAGTATAATGATAACAGTTCATCATATTAATTAATTATAACAAGGTCAATTATAAGCAACATAATTATACGATACATAGCGGAAGTATCTCCTGATCGATAACCACTTAGGCCAAGCCTAGCGAATACAACTACTCCTACTATTAATTAATTTAATCCAAATTAGCATCGAGAAATGTGTAACGGTTAAATGTGTAACGTTGGAAAACTGACAAAGGTGTATCTTTGATCAAAATCTACAAAAGATAACATAAACGGGCGTTATGTTGGACCTTGTTAAAGGGTTAAAGGGTAAAGTAAAAAAAAATTATGAAAACAATATCAGTTAAGTATTGTTGTTATTATTAAACGAAAACAATTTCGTCGAAAAACTGCGGACTTATGAGTCAAAAAACCACAAAATTCACTTTTTTTCCAAACACCTATAACTTTGTGCGAAAGGGGGGCGGAGGGGGTTACGCTTAAGTTCGCATGCATGACTTTAAAGAAGACACTTCAAAGTTTTTCGCCCTCAAAGATGCATCAAAATCGATTGAAAATACGTCGAGTTATGGCGGTTTGAAAATGCTCAAAATTTCACGAATTTAAAGTGTTTAATTTTTTTCCCTTCAGTCAGTGTTGCCAGATTGGGGTTTTTTTCCCCAAAAATGGGGTGAATTATTGTTATTATTATTATTGGTATTTTGGGGAACTTCAAACAATGGAGTATTTTTTGGGGTGGGTATTTTATACGAGGGGTACTTTTGGGGAAATCAATGAACATTTTATTACATTTGCTAGAAATCATCATTACCATAAAGAAGTCAGTCATTTTCCTCAGCGATGAGGAAAAACCTGTGATATTATTTATGGTCCTAGCGATTCTATTATTGCCGTTTTGGTAATTTTGTTACCGCCAGTGAGATGCTGCACTTTCATTTAAAAAATATGTATGTGTTCCGAAAAGAAGATGAAAATATTGAGGATGAAGATGCATAATAAATTTTAATAAATTTTATAATTATAATGCTTTAATATTGTATATTTTCCAATAAATCCACTGTATTTACGTTTTATTTTCAAAATTTATTATTATGGAGAGGGACAGAGGCGTAATTTTGGGGGAGTTTTATTAAATATTTGGGAAAAATTGCTACTGGCAACACTCGTTGCCCGTAAATAAATAATTATTACTATATTAAATATTCAATCTTTTTGTTTGCATTTTTTATCATTAGGCCTGGATTTTGATTTTTTGGCCAATATTTTAGATTTTTGACCTGCAGTTATACAGAAATAACTGAATAATTTTTCTTCATTTTGGTTTAAATTTTCGATTTGTTTGTTAAAATTTTGGATTTTTTTGTCGGCATTTTTTTATTTTTAGGCCCGAATTTTTTACTTTCTGCCCTCAATTTCAACCTGAAATATTCACTTTTATGCCTGATTTGTTTGCCGGTATTTTCGAGTTTTGGATTTTTTTTTTGATTTTCGCGTTTCTGGTTGGCAATTTATTTTGAGCTAGAGTTATTTTTGGTGTCGAAATTGACAAATTATTTTTCTTTTTCTTGAATTTGTAATTTTTTGGTCTGCATATTTTTATTTTTTAGACCAGGAATTTTATATTTTAGATATTTGGTCTGCATTTTTGTTTTCTTTGTTTGTTCTAACTTATTTTGGCCAAAATATTTTGATTTTGATCAAAAAAATTTTAATAGTTTGTTGAAATTTTCTACATTTTTAATTTTTCGATTTTTTCAACCTGAATTATTGTTTTTATAGCCGAATTTTTTTAATTACTTTCGAGTTTAGAGTTTTGGCAAATTATTTTGGGATAAAGTTTAAATTTTTTAGTCTGAATTTTTTATTTTTTACATCAGGATATTTGGTTGTTTGCCTATATTTCACATGTTTGGTCTGTATTTTTCATTTCTTTGTTCCAAATAAACCAAAATTTTCGAATATTTAGTTAAAATTTTGGTTTTTTCTTTCTGGTCTGCATTTTTTATTTTTGCCGAGAGTTTACGACTTATGGTCTAAATTTTCGATTTTTTGCCTATATTCAGTTTTCTTTTACCTTGATTATAAATTTTAACGAGCGAATTTTTGATTGGTCTATACTTTAGATTTTTAACCTGAATTGTTGATTTTTGCCAGAGAACTTTTTGCCGGTATTTTCGAGTTTTGGAATTTTTGTCCTTTATCTTTTTTAAAGATTTTCGCGTTTCTGGTTGGCAATTTATTTTGAGCTAGAGTTATTTTTGGTGCCGAAATTGGCAAATTATTTTTCTTTTACTTAAATTTGTAATTTTTTGGTCTGCATATTTTTATTTTTTAGACTAGGAATTTGATTTCTTTTGTTTATATTTTAGATATTTGGTCTGCATTTTTGATTTCTTTGTTTGTTCTAACTTTTAGAGTTTTTGATTTTGGTCAAAATTTTTTAATAGTTTGTTGAAATTTTCTATATTTTTCATTTTTCGATTTTTTTAGTTTTTGTATATTAATTATTAATTTTAACGAGCGAATTTTTGATTGTTGATTTTTATGGGCGACTTTTGTTTCGAGTTTTTTGTACTAAGTTTTTGATTGTTTGCCCTTCATTTTAGATTTTTTAACCTGAATTATTGTTTTTATGGCCGAATTTTTTTTAATTACTTTCGAGTTTAGAGTTTCGGTAATTTATTTTGGGATAAAGTTTCAATTTTTTAGTCTGCATTTTTTATTTTTTACATCAGAATATTTGATTGTTTGCCTATATTTTAGATGTTTGGTCTGTGTTTTTCATTTCTTTGTTCCAAATTTTAGTTTTTGGCCTATAAACCAAAATTTTCGAATATTTAGTTAAATTTTTCTGGTCTTCATTTTTTATTTTTGCCGAGAGTTTACGATTTTTGGTCTAAATTTTCGATTTTTTGCCTATATTCTTAGTTTTTTTTTACCTTGATTATAAATTTTTGATTGGTCTATACTTGATTTTTAACCTGAATTGTTAATTTTTGTGTGCGAACTTTTAGCCAGTATTTTCGAGTTTCTTTGACCAAATTTTTTATTTTTTGGCCTTCATCTTAGATGTTTTAACCTGAATTATTGTTTTTATGGGCGAATTTTTTAAATTATTATTGAGTTTAGAATTTCGGCAATACTTTGAGGTAAAGAGTTTTGGGGCTGAAAATGGCAAATTATTTTCCTTTTGCTTGAATTTTCAATTTTTAGCCTGCATTTTTATTTTTTAGACCAGGGTTTTTGATTTTTTTGGCCTATATTTTAGATATTTGTGGCACCTAAACCAAAATTTTCGATTAAGTTGAAATGTATTGAATTGTATTTGACTGCATTTTTATTTTTTCCAAGAGTTTTCAATTTTTTATTAATGTTTTTAGTTCTGTTACCCTAATTATTAATTTTAATGTTGTTTAATTGTTGATTTTAATGACCGAATTTTTGGTCATTATTTTCGAGTGTTTTGGTCCAAGTTTTTGATTTTTTTGCCCTATAATATAGATTTTGCAGACTGAATTTTTGATATTTTTGGTTTGTACTTGGTTTTTGTATTAATTTTAGGTTATTTATTTAATTTGAATTTTTTTGTTTTAGTTGTTGTTTTAAGATAAAACTAATGTACTTTGATATTTAGATGGAAAATACAGACTACGCGATATGTGTTTAAGGAATTACTTAATTTTCAAATATTTCGATTCGATTTTTGATTTTTTTTAGAAAATTTTTAAATCAAAAAAATAATTTTTGCAGTCAATTTAGTTTTTTTTAGTAATTGTTAAATTTAATACTTTGACCCGGAATGAAACTGATCACCCGGTATAACTAGAACTGTTTGGAAATTATGAAAAAAAATGCGAACAATTTCAAGTAGTTAATTAGCGATGCTTTCCGAAAAATTAAAGAACTATTTTAATTATTTGGAGGATACCACAGCACGATTAAATATTTTTCTAATTTTGGCCTTTTTGTACTACCTACATATTTTCGGAAAAACGGAGTTCTTCAATCCATGGGGTATTTTTTGGGGTGGGTATTTTATGCGAGGGGTATTCTGGGGGTTTTTTTATGAAATATTTGGGGAAAATTAAAAATTACTCCTGGCAACACTGCCTTCAGTATATATAGACTACTCTGTAGTATGAACACTCCACACCTTTAATAATGTGTAATGTAAAAAGATAATGCTCAGACCAATAGACCCAAATGCTTTGTAACTTACTAAATTATATTACAGAAAAAACTTGTTTTGTAGCATGGTGTTATTTTATTTTGTTTGGTATATTACTGTTCAGTTATAGTCATATACGATAGAGTAACGTTATGAAGGATTTTACATTTCGCGCTGACCCCGGCCGTCTTCTAAAGCCGCCACAATTCGTGCCGCAACAATAGGATTTATGCTCATTGCAAAACACTAACAATGACAACAATACACAAACAATTTGCAACAGACAGATGTCACCACAGAAACAAAAACGATGCTTGTTTGTTTCAACAAAAGCATATGAAAGTAAACTTGATCATTTCCATTACTTAGCACAGTGATTCCCAAAGTGGGCGCCACCGCCCCCTAGTGGGTGCTGCAGCGATTCAGGGGGGCGCTGATGGCCACAGGTGCATTTGGAAGCGATTAATAACTGTAAGGGGGCAGTGATAATATAAAAGAAAGAAGAGAAGATTTAGTGGAACATGGGTTTAGTGCGGTAACCAATTTATTAACAAAAAAAAACCAATTGCAATAGTCAATCTTGGTGATCCTATTAATTGCTTTCAAAATTAAAAAAAAATCATTTCCAGGGGGGCGCTAAGTAATATTTTTTCTGGAAAGGGGGCGGTAGGACAAAAAAGTTTGGGAACCACTGACTTAGCATATCAAATTGAAATTGTTCATTTTCATTATTTCCAATAAACTTTGAACAACAAAAACTTTTTTTTATTCAAGCAATTAGTGAACTGTTCCAACCGAAAAAACACGTAAAAAACTAGAAATTAAAAAAAAAATTCAAATTACGGAGTGATCCTAGTTTTATGCTCGGCAGTGTATGTTCCTTTTTGAGAAAAAATACTGTCTACAACCATATCATTTCTTATTTTTTTACTTTCCATACAAAGGGGAAATCGATAAAATGAAAACTACTATTTAAGCAAAAATAGGTGCTGCCTTGGAATTGTTGAAACAAAAAACCGTTAAACGTTCCGAAATTTGTGGATCATTCTGTTAACAGTAGGTAGTGTGGTTTCGAATTGGTCGATTCGGATATTCTACACCAAACTTATCAAGTACTGCACATGCGTTATTACCAGAATAGTACCGTCAAACGGGGTTATATGGAACAAGATCTCTGAATATTTGCTTGTAACTTTTTTGTTTTGGATTCTTATTTGCCTGAAAAATAAACATAGAATGACATTGATGACAGAGTTTCATGTTATGTGAAAAAAAAAATTCAATCACTTTTTCCATACCAGAAAAAAAAATTGAGCAGTGTTCCATATTAACCTGCCGAGGGAAAACATGGAACATTGTTAGTTTTCTGGTATTATCTCGCTTGAAACGACATTGAATCGTTTTAAACGCTGCAGGTATAATATGGAACAATTGCTTTCAGTAACTGAGGAAAAAAAAATTAAAAAAATAAAATAATTCTGGAGAAACAGGGTAGGAAAACACCAACACCGACAAGATATGGACATTGCCAGCGGCGGCAAATATAACAATATTAATGTGAACATTAAATATTGTTCCCCATCAGAACACCTACAGGCCGGTTTCGACCTTTCAGGTCTCATCAGTGTAGTTAGTTGCTGATATCTTGTCAGTGTTAAAGCCACCCGGATTTGGTTCAGTACAGCATTCAGGCAATAGATTACGCCACTTTGGCGTTTCTACCTTTAACGGTGTTTAGAAAACTTACATTCCAATAGTAATCTCCGTTTCTCCATCAGCAATTAACTACACTGATGAGACCTGAAAGTTCGAAACCGGTCTGTAGGTGTTCTGATGGGGGAACAATATTTAGTCTTTTTTTAACTTTTAAAAATTTTGCGACTGAAGATTTTTGATGTGCGAAGGAAGCACATTAAAAAATCTTATGGCATGGAACCCCGTTTCAGATTTGGTCCATCTGACAGATTTCGTATAGATATTCCTCTCTTCTGTAGTGATAGTGCATGTCGGAGACACTTTAATAACGACCCCTATATTTTTTTTACTATAAGAAGAAGATATATAGTCACGCTAGAGTTTGTATCAGTATATCTTTTAATACCTGGCGACAGTTCTCGATGTATCCTAAATCAAACATTATTATAACGACTTTACGCTGCAGTTCGAAAATACGGTCTCAAAGCATAGTAACAATTAAGCCGTACGAAATATGGCTCTAAAATAGTGAGAAATATGATGTTCTTAGTAACTCTTTTGAGACTAACTTTGAGAGACGTCGAATTAGGAAAATATTTGAACATACTCGTAATTTACTAGCGAGAGTGTCGTTGTGGGTTGCCCATGTCAGGGAAGAGGATCAATAATATCGATTCACTTTGGCTCGCCCCCTTTCCAAGAGGGAAGTAGTTTTGCAGGCATTTTTTTGCATTTCAAGTGAATCAGTATGTAATTTTGCCACTGTAGCTAGATTGTTTGATTGATTAGTTAAAGTAAGGTATCATCATCAGCATATAAAATGACTTCCGTATTTAAGACCGAGTGCGGTAGATCATTTACATAAATTAAAAACAATACCGGACCCTTAATGGAGCCCTAGGGGACATCGTGTTTTAGAGCCAACGAATCGGAAATACCGTACCTGACAGTACGCGTTACGTTTTCTCAGAAAGATATGACATTAGTAAACCACAGCTGCCACGGTGCAGGTAACAGCTTTCTTAAAAGAATCTCGTGGAAACACAAAAATGCTATCGTGCACGGAACGCCCTGAGCGAACCTGTTTTGATGATTGGGGATAAATTCATCCCCAGTAGATTTTAGGTTGACGAGAATAAGGCGGTCGACAATTTTGTCCAGCAGAAAAATGGGACGGTGGGGAGGAAGGATTAGATACATCTGATCATGTTAACTTTGGACACTTTTCACGAAGGAGGGAAGTACCTACTGGTTAGACACGCTTAAAAGATGGATGTGATGAAGTGAATGGTAGAGGGAGAGAGTTGTTTCAGGACTTTGTTGTGGATATCGCCAGGACCAGGGGCTGAGTTTTTGAAGGTTTTGGTGAGGCCGTCCACTGTATCAGGTGAGATGTTCTGGCTACTCGGCTGATGATGGTGGGAAGGGCAGCACAATATTTCGCCTTAAAGTAAGTGGGATCTTGAGTTAGAATAATTATGAATGACGTTGAGGTGGTTGGCGAAACATTGTAATTTTCTGAGGAGGTGTCCAGAGTGGTCTATGAGAGCAGATAGATGATCGTGAGGTGAGTCGCTTGAACGTCTGTCAAAAGACACGTGGGTTGGTGGGTCCTGTGAGTCGACTACGTCGAGCCAGTCTATTTATGTGCTTCGATTTCTCTTCGAACCAGAGCGCTCAAGCGATGGCACTCGATGCGGTCAGACTGATGAGTAGAAGAGCGGAGGCGGCGATATATTGGCCGCTTATCAGGTCTTATATGAATCATTTTATTAGTACTTTTGACGTAGTTCTCTCTTAAAGTCATGTCGGGCGATTCATTAATGCGTTCACGCGATCTTCGACTTTGGTTTATGTTTTTGGCCAAAAAAGCAATATTATAGTAACTTTTATTGGTGGATATACACAATATAAACATTCATCAATATATTAGCAGCATTCATTTTACCTTGAAAAATACATTATAATTTAGACTTTTGAGCAGTAAATTGCCTTTTCGGCCCACTGTGGGCCGTTTCGACAGTGACGGAGTGAGCGATAGCTGTTCTGGTGGGGCATTTAGACGAAAAAGCAACGTGGTCGTGTTAAATGTTTTATTTGAAAATATTTAGTGGGTTTGAGATAGATCACCCACACTAGGGTGACCGGATCTCATACAGGGGAAAAAAGGGGGGATCTTGTTCGACTGGACCCCACAAAACGATTCCCATTTCCAGATATTGAGATAGCCGAAATTTGAGCTCGATTAAACGACGTTAACCCGTGCCGCTCATCGCTCAAAGTTTGAACAAATTCAAATTTTTGGCCAATAAGCATATGGAGTCATAACTCCAGAACAGTAAATAATAGAAACACGCTTAATATCTCAAAAGAAAGCTAATGTTGTTCTTCAAAATTTATATTCTATACATAATTGTTGTTATTTTAAGCCAAACAGAGTTACAACAGCCTTTGACCCGAAAAACGTGACCTGGTAGGAGCCACTTTGGGAGTATTCTAAGAATTTTATGGGTTTTTACATAATGTGTCTCGGAATTAACATTTTTTTTGTTAAAAAGTATTTTGGAACTCTATTTTCAAACATAAAGGGCCTTTTGTTCAAATTAAATATTTTATTATATGGGGATTACCTGACTAGTTTACCAAAGAAAGACCCTTTTGACAGGTAAAAAGGAGGGTGCATCTAATTTCTATTTTAGGGATGGTGATTTTACTTCAGCGTACAACCCACCTTTTATTTATTCAGTTTAGTTTGTAAAGTGCCTTTGAGCTGGTTAGATCGAACAATTATCTAGTAAAGACATTTTAACGTTTTTTTTTAATTTTCCAAGTGTGTGTGTTATTGTTTTTATAAGTATTATGGTATTATTTTAAAAGATATTTGAAAACATTTTATTGAAATTAAAGTTTGTATTATACCGGGTGTGGCACTTAAGACGCCTCGGACCATGGCTCCTTTATGATAAAAGCTATCGAAAAAAATCTAAGAACAAAGTGGTGCATAGTTACCGTCGCTATGTTTTAAAAATATTTCTAATCATCAGTGGCGTGCCGTACTCCAGTGGCGTACCAAACTTATGTTTTTTTTAAATGGAATGCCCTATTTTTTATTGCAGATTTGGAAAGTGCTCGACGAGTACTTATTTTTTTATCTAACATGTTATACCCTTCACTTTAGCGGTTTCGCTATTATAACCCCTTCTTTCAAAATTGCGCCCCATTTTTGAGATTTTTTTGTAGAGAAACTAATTGACGCCGGCGCCTAAATTTTGAATTGAGGTACAGGTTAAGACCTCGTATACCTTCACATAATTTTTTTTTCGGGTAATTTATGGCAAAAAAATAATTTTTGATTGATCTTCGCATATTGTCATTTTTTCCGAAAATTTCAAATGGCACCCCCTAAAAAAATTACGGCGTTGTACAGCCAAAACTCTAAATTTTTCATTGGTGTAAAAAAAATTACACATTGCATAACACAATTTCGGAGAAAAAAGGAATTTCATCGCAAATGTCGGGAAACGTTTTCCGTTCCCAAGTGTGCCATGAGAAAACAAAAGATTGGTAATTGTCAATAAGTCATTTTTGATAAACGTTCTAAAAATGTTCCGAACTCAAGAGGAAATGGTTGACATGATATTTATTCTTGGAGAATGTAACAAGAATTTTTTCTTGGCATCACGAGTGTACGCTGCGAGATATCCGCACAGGGCACATCCAAATGAACGTGCGGTTCAAAAAGTGTTGGAGAGATTTACTACTACGGGAAGTGTGAAACGGCCAAGGAGAGTTAGAAAGAAGGCAGTTATTACCGAAAATAATGAACTGCGGTATATCACCAGAAGTTGCGGTTATGCCTCCAGCAGGAAGGTCGTCATTTCGAACATTTAGTTTAAGTTGTTAAATTTGCTTTATCTGCATTTTTCATATCATGTTGAATAAATAGGTACATACTATTATGTTGACCGTATTTGTGTATTTGTTTTGGTACTTTGACAATTACCAATCTTTTGTTTTCTCATGGCACACTTGGGAACGGAAAACGTTTCCCGACATTTGCGATGAAATTCCTTTTTTTCTCCGAAATTTTGTTATGCAATGTGTAATTTTTTTTACACCAATGAAAAATTTAGAGTTTTGGCTGTACAACGCCGTAATTTTTTTAGGGGGGTGCCATTTGAAATTTTCGGAAAAAATGACAACATACGAAGATCAATCAAAAATAATTTTTTTTCCATAAATTACCCGAAAAAAAATTATGTGAAGGTATACGAGGTCTTAACCTGTACCTCAATTCAAAATTTAGGCGCCGGCGTCAATTAGTTTCTCTACAAAAAAATCTCAAAAATCTGGCGCAATTTTGAAAGAAGGGGTTATAACAGCGAAACCGCTAAAGTGAAGTGTATAACATGTTAGATAAAAAAATAAGTACTCGTCGAGCACTTTCCAAATCTGCAATAAAAAATAGGGCATTCCATTTAAAAAAACATAAGTTTGGTACGCCACTGGAGTACGGCACGCCACTGATGATTAGAAATATTTTTAAAATATAGCGACGGTAACTATGCACCACTTTGTTCTTAGATTTTTTTCGATAGCTTTTATCGTAAAAGAGCTATGGTCCGAGGCGTCTTAAGTGCCACACCCGGTATATTGTGTTTCATTTTTCAAGTTAACTGTTATTTACCTATTGGACTCTGAAATGGCATCCACATCAGGTGTACAAAGCCGGACCAAGGATAAAATATTTATTTTTGGGGCTATCCCATTTACCAGATCACCGGTTGTAAACTACCCTCCAATCGTCAAGTTTTGTGTGCTTTATTTTATAATTTGCGTACTGTGAAATTAACTGTAAGAGAATCAGCAAGACTTACCATACGAGAAGTGTTCATTTTTTGGGAGAAAGCTCGAATCCCGACTAAACATGAGCAAGATGCAATTACTAAGCTGGAAAAACTTCACGCCGAGTGGAGAACTCTTCAAAAACACCAGAAGAAAGCATCGGAAACGGCCAAGAACAAATTGAAACAGTTTGTTGAAAAGTTGGATGATCTCTTTGATATTGCTTAACAAGATGCCTTGGCTCTGCTGAAATCGGAAGGGCCGTCCAGGTTCCATGACTGGAGTGGATCTTAAGTTGTCTCGAGCTGAAGAAATCAAGGCGCAAAAGGAACTTGCAAAAATGAACCCACAAATCCAAGAAGAAACTTTTGATATTGGTGAGTTTTTTTATTATTATTATTCTAAAAAATAGATAAACAAATAACTAAATAGTTTCATTATAATTGAAAGAAAATTGTACATTAGAGCATTATTTGGCATCTTTATGAGTGAGTTTATATTTTTTAAATAATACCTATTGATAATTAGAACTAGGTAATTTAATATTATTACTATTCTGCTAAAACGACAAGTTTTTATAGTCTTTTTTTCTCTTTCTTTTGTTGCGTTCTTAGAGATGGATGATGAAGACAAGTTCGAAGAAGGAGAAGAAGAAGACACTGAAGAGGACAGCATCTACCAGGAACTTGAGAACTTGGAGGAAATGGACATCTCTGAAGAAGCTGCAGAAGATCCAGGACCATCTGAGAGCAAGAGGATGAAAGTTTCATTTGCAAGGGGCGTCAAAGAGATTTTAAACATGGAAATGTCCATTTTGTTAGATCGATATAAGGTGTCCGACAGAAATGCCATGAGAATTTTAATAGCTACTCTAGAAGCATTAAACCTTGACCCTCTTCAGTACAAAGTCTCGAAAACTTTATTACATTCTATAGAACAATATACTAAAAAAATTTTAGATAAAGTAAACATTCCTGAAAAAGAGCCCGTGGTTGTCCATTGGGACGGTAAACTTTTACCGAGTGTTTTAAAAAATGAACAATGTGAGCTATTGCTATTTCATATGGCGAAAAGGAACAGCTGCTGGGAGTTCCTATAACAGCAAACAGCTCTGGAGAGGAGCAAGCCGTAGCCGTATATAAATGCCTACAGGAATGGGGTCTTCCCAACACCGCCAAGGTGATGTGCTTCGACACTACAGCATCCAACACGGAGAGACTCAAAGGAGCATGCGTCATATTGGAGCAAATGTTAGGAAGAGAATTGGTATACCTAGCTTGCCGTCACCATATCTTGGAAATTCTGTTAAGAGGCGTATTCGACAAAAAACGCGATCAACCACTGGACCTCATCCAGACATTTTCAAGAGATTCCTCACTGCGTGGCCCAAGTTAGACAAAGGAAAATACGACACAGGTATCCGTGATAATCTAATACAAAAGCAGCTGACTCCAGAAGTAATTGCAAATGTTACTGCTGAATTCCAGACCAAATTAACTGAGAGCCACCCCAGAGATGACTACAAGAAGCTGTTGCAGTTGGTTCTCGTATTTGTTGGATCACTAGACAATGTTGTGGGTTTTAGAACTCCAGGAGCCATTCATTACGCTAGGTACGCAAAGGCTATTTACTGCTTAAAAATGTTCATTTTTCGTCGTCAATTTAAGATGTCCAAAGAAGAAGAAAGTTCTGTGCGTGCCATTTCTGTTTACCTAGCTAAAATTTATTGTAAACCTTGGTTCAATGCTCCAAAAGCTCATCTTGCACCAAAGCAAGATTTAGGTCTTTTGCATAGTCTGCTAGACTAAAAAGAATGTGACAACGAAATAGCAGAAATAGCGCTGACCAAATTTTCGAATCATTTGTGGTATTTGAATGCAGAGTTGGTGGGATTATCGTTTTTTGATCCCACCATTGCAGACGATGAAAAGTTGCTAATGGCTAATAAATTGCTCAGTAGCACAGATGAACCATCAGAGCACGCTAGGGTTGTAAATCGAAAAGTTAGGAAAGAAAAATTAAAAGAGGTAGTTGATGGAGGATTGGTAAATTTACTTACCAAAGAAACGTTTACATTCTTTGACCGATTTAATATAAAAACAGTTTTCCTAAGACATCATCCAAACACCTGGCCTCAAAATAATAACTTCCAAGAAGGATTGACAATTGTCAAAACATTAAAAGTAGTTAATGATAAGTTTAACGACCTTCTGACAAAAGATGAAGACCAAAAGCAATACGTCCTGCAAGTTGTAACCAAATGCCGAGCATTATATCTTGACGTTTTAAAACACTACTTTGACAAAAACTCTAGAATAGATTAAATAACTATGTAAAATTATCAACTCATGTAGGTACTACGTCTGCATCTTTTCTGTGTCTGTTTTGTATGTATTATATACCTGATTTTTATATTTTAAAATAAAAAATTTCATTAGACTTATCAGTATTACTTATTTTTTTTTTTATATTTCTACTTTAAACTCAAAAATATACCAAAAAAAGCAAAATTTATCACTTAATAACAAAATATACGAAGTATGCTCCTGTGGTACCAGGTCACGTTTTTGGGGCTAAAGGCTGTTGTAACTAGGTTTGACTTAAAATAACAATAATTATGTATAGAATATAAATTTTGAAGAACAACATTAGCTTTCTTTTGAGATATTAAGCGTGTTTTTATTTTTTGTCGTTCTGGAGTTATGGCTCCATATGTCAGCTTTTTGGCCAAAAATTTGGATTATATCAAACTTTGAGCGACGAGCGGCACGAGTTAAAGTCGTTTAATCGAGCTCAAATTTCGGCTATCTCAATATATGGAAAGGGAAATCATTTTGTGTGGTCCAGGCCACCAAAATTCCGACATCGTTTTTTTGCGGTCACCCTAACCCACACACGCAAACAGACATGAAAATGTTTTCCCAAAAATTGTCGGAATCGTATCTTGGACCTCTCAAAACGGATATTTCCATGAATAGTTATTTGCGTACCAGGACGACTCCAGAAGTGGTCTCTGAGGGCTCGGAAAACCTATTTCGCGGTAACACACATTGACTTTTATTCCTCCCATCAACCAACACCACGTTTAAGTTAATCAATAAAGAACAAAAAGTGAATTTTATTTAACACGTCCGTGCCGACGACGGTCGGTGGTACGTGTAGCTTTTCCGCTGCAACCGTAGTGCACCACTGTGCATACGCAGTGTAAATAGAATTACGGCCCAGCGACAAGTTGCCAAATTACCACTGCGTCGCCAACTTGTTAAAATTGCTTTAAATACATTCTGACAATGGTTGAAATTTCTCTACTTTCTTCTTAATTTTTATCATAAGTTTTCAGTGGAGCTTATAGCTGATTATTTCACCTAATCATTAATTTCTTAAAGTGTAGAATAGATTTCCAGTAAATTACCACATTTACCTGGAAAATGTGACATTCGCAATGATGGATATACGAATGCGGCATCTGGTGCCGTCAACAACTGAACTTATTTTCCGCACTAGCCTTTTTTATGTTTTTTTTTTCAGTTGAGCCGCACAAATGCACACTTTCACCTCCCAATAGAGCCGGTAAAATCGAACTTTCGCATAGTGTAGTAGGATTTTGTATTGTGCACCAAGGACAGAAAATATTTTTTAGGGGCCCGCAGTGCCCGGAGCAGACATCACCTTCACGCACGACTCTGACGCACGTCACAAAACTGTCAAAATTTGATAGTTCGCATGCACGCTTGATGAATCCAACCTCTTAGGATAAATAATAATCGCACTGCTAGTGCGATATGGGATTGTGCATGCACGCCTAAAGAGAGAAACCTCTTACGATATTATATAGCCCACTTACTATATGGTGAATAATGCTGTCAAGTTTAATTGTGCGCTATTGGTCAGTTTCTTATAGTGTCGAAGGAAAATGAGCTTTCACATTATTAATAGTATTCCTGTTGATATAACATTAATTTAAGATCCTTTATTTTTATGTACAATGACTAATTTTAAAGATATTTAAAATTTGAAATATATTTATTCAGGCTGGTTTTCACGGGTATACAACGTGTCCACATAAAGTATGCAACATATGGGAAACTTTTTTATTATTAATTTCTCAGAGAATTTTATTCTTTATAAAAGTTGGTGCTTGATCCTAAACAAACAAAAAAGACAAAATAAATGACATTCGACGCTATACAGGGTCGGGCACCGCATACGACACGGTCGTTTTATGGAAAACCATGCAACTTCGAGTTATTATTTTTAAATGGATAGATGTGGGATCGTTGTATGCACAATTAAAAATTATTACCAGTTATACAGGGTGTCCCATTAAAAAGATACACATCAAAGTTATGTTTTTTTTTAATGGAACACCCTGTATTTATGTCATTTTTGAATTCTAGGGAACAAATAAAGGTGAGGTACTTCAATATTCCCTATACCTATCGTTTACCATTTTTGAAATATTTAAAGATTTGTTAAACTGAAGGGAAATTTTATATTTGCCTCAGTGATTGACGTTGAATCATTACAATAATTTCTATTGTTTGGTTGATGGTTCGAACTACAGCGCCAACTATGCTTAGTAGTATAAATAATTATACAGGGTGATAAATTATTATAGTCTGACAGATAATTGGATTTTACGTGATAATAGGTTACTAAATACAGGGTGTGTCATTTTTAAAAACGAAGTTTTTTTTAACTTTATAAGTTAAGATTTTCTACCACGTTTTTTTCATCACCATGTATATTTTTTTATACTAAAGCATAGTTGACGCTGTAGTTCGAACCTTCAACCAAACAATAGAAATGATTGTAATGGTTTAACGTCAATCACTGGGGCAAAAATTAAATTTCACCTGTACCCTTTATTTCAACAAATCTTTAAATATTTCGAAAACGGTAAAAGATAGGTATAGGGAATATTAAAGTAACTCACCTTTATTTGTTCCCTAGAATTCAAAAATGACAAAAAAATCAGGGTGTTCTATTTAAAATAACATAACTTTGATGTGTATCTTTTTTCATTATGGTTTAAACCTCACCCCTTATCGGGGCCTTATTCGGTATATAATTTTGTTAGTTTTTGCGCGCAGATCGACGCCCAAATAACCGGGCAAGCTTTTAGAACCGGTCCCATCGTTTCGTTTCGCCCCCACCCCCGGGGGTGATTTTTCAAACGCAAATTTTCGATTTTAGGTTTCAAAAAAAAAAAATATCTCCTCCGTAACCGCTGGAGCTGGACGATCCCGGTATGTCTTAAAATAATCTTAAAGAAAATATCTAAAATTGATCGAGCAACTTTTTTCAATTTTTTCCCCGTTTCCGAGATATGATTTTTTAAAAACAGAGTAAAAAATTTTTTTTTTCTTCTTTTAAGGACGTATTTTTTTTCTTTTCAAGTCGAAAAGCTGAAACCTTCAGGGATGGCAGAAGGGGTAACTGGCTTTCATTGGGAATTTTATAAAATTTTTGGAACCACCCCTACGCGCCACCAATGCTACCAACCCAGGGGGTGGTTCAGTTTTCTTCTTTTAAGGACGTATTTTTTTTTTCAAGTCGAAAAGCTGAAACGTTCAGGGATAACAGAAACGATGACTGGCTTTCATTGGGAATTTTTTCAAAATTTTTGGAACCATCCCTACGTGCCATCTGCACCCTCTGGGTTCGGTTTTCTTCTTTTAAAGACGTATTTTCATCTTTTAAAGTCGAAAAGCTGAAACTTTCAGGGATGATAGAAGGGATGACTGGCTTTCATTGAGAATTTTTTCAAAATTTATGGAACCGCCCCTATGCGCCATTTGCACCCTCTGGGTTCGTTTCTCTTCTTTTAAAGACGAGTTTTTTTCTTTTAAAGTCGAAAAGCTGAAATTTTCGGGGAGGGCAGCAGAAACTTTTTCAACATTTTTGGAACCATCCCTACGCTCCATTTGCACCCCCTGGGTTCGTTTTTCTTCTTTTAGGGACGATTTTTTTTCTTTTAAGTCGGAAAACTGAAATTTTCAGGGATGGCAGAAGATATTTTGTCAAAATTTTTTGAACTACCCCTACGCTCCATTTGCACCCCTGGGTTCGTTTTTCTTCTTTCAAGGACGGATTTTTTCTTTTAAAGTCGAAAAGCTGAAACTTTCAGGGATGACAAAAGCGATGACTGGCTTTCATTGGGAATTTTTTCAAAATTTTTGGAACCACCCCTACGCGCCATTTGCACACTCTGGGTTCGTTTTTCTTCTTTTAAGGACGTATTTTTTTCATTCAAAGTCGAAAAACTGATATTTTCACGGATGGCAGAAGATATTTTTTCAAAATTTTTGAAACTACCCTTACGCACCATTTGCACCCTTCGGGTTCGTTTTTCTTCTTTTAAGGACGAATTTCTTTCTTTTAAAGTCGAAAAGCTGAAACTTTCAGGGATGGCAAAAGGTATTTTTTCAAAATTTTTGGAACTACCCCTACGCGCCATTTGCATCCCCTGGGCTCGTTTTACTTCTTTTAAGGACATATTTTTTCTTTTCAAGTCGGAAAGCCGAAATTTTCAGAGATCGCAGAGGATACAAACTGGCTTTCAAAAAAATAAAAGAAATAGGAATAGAAGTAAAAATAAAAAATAAAAAATTTAAAATAAAAAATAAAAATGAAAAATGAAAAATAGAAAATAAAAAATAAATAATGAAAAATGAAAAATGAAAAATGAAAAATGAAAAATGAAAAATGAAAAATGAAAAATAAAAAATAAAAAATAAAAAATAAAAAATGAAAATTGAAAATTGAAAATTGAAAATTGAAAATTGAAAATTGAAAATTGAAAATTGAAAAATGAAAAATTGAAAATTAAAACTTGAAAATTAAAAATTAAAAATTGATAATGAAAAATAAAAAATAAAAAACGAAAAATTAAAATTAATTTAGAAAAAAATTATGTTTTTCATTGATGGCACAGTGCAGCGGAGCCGTCGATCTTTACCAATTACTTTGCTTAATTCATTATAATAGTTGCTATTAGACGCAAATCAACATCAGTAGGCGGCCAAAATGGGATTTGAATGGGACTCGCTGTGCCGTCGTCCGTCACCAATTTAATCGATTAATTTTGATGGGCCCCGCTTTATGACGGCGCAGCGCAGCGGAGCCATCGTTCGTCACATCACATTACGTTCTTACATTTTTACATTTCACAATCTCACATAAAGAACACAATTTCACATACATCAAACTTAAGCCTAGGAAAAACTAGTTGTCTTACTAAGACTACAAACAAATAACTTATTGAAACAACTACTTCCCTGGCTAACATTTTGTTTTCTGATTTTTTTATTTTAATAATAACATTTACAGTTTAAAATTTCACATTTCATTTTAGAATAATTTTCAATTTAGTCCTGTATGTAGAAATAAACGATCTTAAACCAATGTTATTTCGCTAGTAGTACTAGTAATAACATGCAAATTTCTTTTGTATCATTCAATATCCGGCGTGGCACTAGCCAAGGAAGTAGTTTCAATAAGTTATTTGTTTGTAGACTTAGTAAGACTTAATATTGCAGTCACGAGATGGCTGAATATTCATATATTCAGGCTATTTTTCGTCTTTATTATTTGTATTTAATAGATCTGCAATAAGTGAGGTTGTTAATAGTTATTTTCCGTTGCTCGTTAGTTAACGTCTAACTGTAATGTACCCAAATGTATCCAAAATCGTTTATTAATGACCCCTATTAATGAACGATTTTGCATTAATAAACGATTTTGCATTAATAAACGATTTTGCATTAATAAACGATTTTTCATTAATAAAACGATTTCTAGGGCCGCGGTGGTCTAGTGGGTAGAGGTCCGGCCTCTAGACCCCGCTGGTGCGGGTTCGAGTCCCCTCCGGGCGGTCACTTTTTTTACTTTTTTAACACGAAAAATGGCCGTGCGGGTCCCTGGATATATTTAGTCTTTGTCTTCATTTCACTTAAATGAATTATTAAATACTATACATCGGTTGTGGCTGAATGGGGGCCTGCCCAAAGTGCCGAATGTCCAAAGTGCCGAATCAGTATTTTGCCCAAAGTGCCGAATTTCATACTACCGACCATGCTCAAAGTACCGAACGACGCCAAGCGACGTCGCATCGTTCGTAAATAAGGCGTCGGAGCCGAATGCGAATCGGAACTTTGGTCATTCGACAAGTTGTATTTTTGTTTTAAATGTTTTTAAACATATTATAACATACATATTCGGCATTTTGGGCCTTACACGTAGGTGCATGCGAGGATCAAAGTGCCGAATCGGCGTGCATTCGGCAGTTTGGGCCTTATTGAGAGGGCGGCGCGAGGACAAAGTGCCGAATGTCCAAACTGCCGACTCGCATTCGGCTCCGACGCCTTGTCTACGAACGATGCGACGTCGCTTGGAGTCGTTCGGCACTTTGGGCTTGGTCGGTAGTGTGAAATTCGGCACATTGGGGCAAAATACCGATTCGGCACTTTGGGCATTCGGCACTTTGTCCCGGACCCGCTGAATGCCCTACTGGCTAAGCCAATTCCCTATCATCCTCGATTCCCTAACTCCAATTCCTATCAATCATATTTCCTAAAAAACAAGAACGATTTCTAATTAAGCATTAAATAGCTAATTTATGAGTGGCTAATTACTCATAATTACTGGAAATGTAACTGATAATAGCGAGAAAACGATCTATAATTTGTTTCACATGTAAATGCAAAAGTATATCAATTCTCTGCGTTAGAAACAAATTAGCGGCGAACCGCCTTCGATTTTGTTATACAATAATGTCAAAGTGTGAAACGTCAAATTTTTAAAACGTGTGAATCGAGTGAATGTCTGCTACTATGGATAGTGTCGAGTTTAAATTAAAACCGCCAAAAGTACTAGCCATTGCAAATAATGCAACATTAAATTTGCTTCCAGAAAAGAGAATTTTTCGTGTTGAAAAAGTGACAGCCCGGACGGGACTCGAACCCACACCAGCGGGGTCCAGATGCCGTACCTCTACCTATTAGACCACCGCGGCCCTAGAAATCGGTCATTAATGAAAAATCGTTTATTAATGAAAAATTGTTCATTAATAGGGGTCTTTAATGAACGATTTTTGATACATTTGGGTACATTAAAGTTAGCTATTAACCAACGAGCAACGGAAAAGTTAGTTTAAAAATCATATCAAATTGTAATTACATTTTTATGCACAATATGCTAAGAGTTCAAAGAAACTCTTTTATGCCTCAGTAGAATTCTAAGATATGTCTTTCTCGAAATACCTGTGTCATCTAACAGTACACGTCCCACGCCCACTCGAACAAAATTAATTTAATCCAACACTCAGAATCAGACAACATCCAATAACCTTTATAATACCCGGAATCTGGCTCATGATCGTACACAATACAAGCTGGGCGTAAATTCAATAACGCATTCCCATTCAAAGTTCCTTCGCAGAAATTTAAAACCAATCATCCGCTCTCAAATACTTTTAGAATTTTCCCACTTTTTTCGGGCGGTACACGCAATTATATTGTGGATTAAATAATGGAAATCGCGTCCAGATGACTGTGAATTTGACGCGCTCCGTTCGTTGGAAAATTGGGCAGTCAATGGTGCGTTGAAATGGCGAAAATTATCCGGCACAGGCCGCTCGTGCGAATACCTAATGGGTAAATGGATGGCTGGACGGACATTCCCTTCAAACGCACCCCTTTTGCAGACAGTGTAATTAAAATTGCAAGTTTTAATCGAATCTCGTTGACCTGGGATGCGTATTGGGGATAATTACAATTCCGCACCACAGCAACTGCTGTTAAACGGATTAGTCAAATACGTTATATACGATGCATTCAATAAGAGAATGTAGTGTAGCTTAACAATACAAAACGTTTACTGTATTTTTTTTATGACTGAATCAGATTGACTTATTTCTAATCGCATTCCGGGAGGTTTTCTTTTTACGTCCGTTATAAAATATACAGTTTTTTTTTTCATTAATTTGGGTTCATAAAATATCTGATTCCTGAACCCTACAAAAAGCGTGAAAAAAAGTGCCATAACGCAACACGTCGCGAGTTCCGCCGATAAATGTTAAACATTCGTTTCCGATCAAGAAAACTTGATGATTATTATTTTCTTCATTTAAAAAAAGTATTATTACTTATAAAAATTGATTAAGGTTTTATCGAAGTTAAGCAACTTTTTTTCACTTGTAAGAATTGCCGCACTCGCCTTCGGCTCATGTGGAAATCTTTCCTACTCGTGAAAAAAAGTATTACTTTGGCTTTGGTAATTAAACCATTAGCCATCAGAGAGGTATTGAAAACTATAACTAAATCTAAATTCACATTCATCACGAGGATTAAACAAGTTTTATATGTGGCCAATATAAACGAATTTTATTCATTTAGTTTATTTATACAGTACGCGCCTAAAGTATGGAATATATGCAGTAAAACCGAAATAAAATATTTTTGGAAAAAATCCTCGAACAGGTCGATTCTCTTTTATTAAAATACACATTTTTGTTTTTGAGCAGAGAGAGCTTTTCATTGTCGAACTGGAAGTATAAAAATGTTGCCATCTTACATAAGAAACTTTTCGAGTAAATGACAATTGAAGGTGAGAACCCGATATTTAGAGTTTTTGCAAAATGATCTTGTTCCAGCGCTTGCAGCAACGACAACAATGACCTTGACCTTCCATATAATACAATGATGTTTTAGCAAGACGGCGCATCCCCGCACTATGCGCGTTTTTTTAATTTTGAATATTTTCCAGGCTAATTCTGCGCATTCATCTCTCTATCGGTCCTCGCCTACCAATCCACCTATTCGTAAAACAATTGTCAAAAAAGGCGCATAGTTAAATGGAAGGTCAAGATCATTTTGTGAAGAAAAGCGCTGCAACAAAGCCTTTTTTGCAAAAACTCTAAATATCAAGTTCACACCTTCAATTATCATTTACTCGAAAAATGTCTTATGTAAGATGGCAACATTTTCCTACTTCCAGTTCGACAGTGAAAAGATCTCTGAAAATCAAGAACAAAAATAGGGGGTTGCCATGAAAAAAAATGGTGATGTGGCCATCATGTTACTTTCTCCGACTTGATGGTATCATAGTCATTTATGTTTACGTTTTCATGGTTTATTTTCAATTGAAATCATATTTTAAATGTACATCGAGCGTTGTGTAAACTCGGATGAAACTGACGTTTAAAATTATGAAAGATGGAAAAATTATACTTAAAATTAAAAAACTCTGTTTACTCAAAAACTAAAGGGATTTAGAAAAAAACTTATTCTTTATAAGTTGTTCATATTAGCATTCTATACAATTATTATTAACATAACTTTGCTATAACTATTATCGTTTTATAATTATAAACCAAAAATAAAAAAAAAACAAAAACATTTTCTCGAATAAAAATGATTTTATAAAAAAAGTTTTCAAGTAAAAGATGTTCATTTCTTTGTTTTCTTCAATGTTTATTTAAATGTTTTTGTAATATTTTTCATATTTAAGAAAATATTGGCAAAAAACAAAAAACAGTAAAGGTAAACACCCACTTCCGGTGTACGAAATTTTACCAAAAGCTTTTAAGTTCTTTAGATTATCAAATAAGACGTATGTTCAAAGTTTCATATCAATTGCCTATTAGTTTTTGAGATACAGCGCACACAGCAGACACACACACATACACAAACACATTATTTTTTCAGAAATTGTTGAACTGGCATCCAGGGACCCCAAAAAAAAATTTTGAAGAAAAAATCACGATCACAATACTTTCTCGTACTTCCTAATGGAGAAAGTAAAAATGGTGATATGGCCATCATGTTACTTTCTCCGATTTGATAAGTATAAATATAAATAACTATGATTCTATCAAATCGGAGAAAGAAACATGACTGCCACATCACCATTTTTTAAAGATAACTGTTGACCAGAATTGTAAAATTCTTCGAGCAAAGTCTTATATTCATCCGAAAGATGTAGATAGAACCAAAAAATGAAATTCCTTGTCTAATTGTTTTTTGGGTTTCAGAGGATAACTCTTGACCGGATGGCCAAATTTGGTAACTTCTTCTAGCAAAATGATTTACTCATCGAATAGATGCAGATAAGACAAAAAAGAATTGCCAGCTGGAACAAATTGACTATACTCAAAAACTTTTCAGAAAATAAAATTACATTCGGAGAATAGAAAAATTGTAAAAAATTCATCTCTGCCGGAATTAGCTTCAAAATTTGACATATTTTTAAAACAATTGACATGTAGCAACAAAATAACAACAATCAAAACTTGAGCGGTGGGAATGAAAATTGCATTCGGCGATAAGAATAATTCTAAAAAATGGTGATGTGGCCATCATGTCACTTTCTCCGACTTGATGGTATCATTTATATATACGCTTTCATGGTTTATTTTCAATTGAAATCATATTTTAAATATACATCGAGCGTTGCGTAAACTCGGATGAAACTGACGTTTAAAATGTCAAAATTATAAAAGATGGGAAAATTATACTTCAAATTCAAAAACTCAGTTTACTCAAAAACCAAAGGGATTTCGAAAAAAACGTATTCTTTATAAATTGTTCATTTTAGCATTATTACAATTATTATTAACATAAATTTGCTGTAACTATTATCGTTTTATAATTATAAACCAAAAATTAAAAAAAAAATAATAAATTTTTTTCTCGAATAAAAATGATTTAATGAAAAATATTTTCAAGCAAAATATGTTCATTTCTTTGACACACACACACACAGACACACAACACAACACAGACACACACACACACACAGATACACACACAGACACACACACAGACACACACACAGAGACACAACACAACACAGACACACACACCCACACACACACACACCCACACACACACACAGACACAAAAAACTTTTTTCTAGAAATTGTTGAAATGGCAACTAGGGACCCCAAAACGAATATTTCCGTAAAAAAAAATTTGAAAAAAAAATCACGATCACAATACTTTCTCGTACTTCGTAACGGAGAAAGTAAAAATCATCTGCCACAATTAATTTCGACATTTCAAAATCCATCGAGAATTAACTTATTTTACAAACCGCTAGAACTATCGTCATATCAGAGCTGGAAATAAAAGGATAACATTCAAAAAGTAAGTTATGGGAAAGAAAATTAGATTCAGCTGAAAAATCGTAAAAAAATTATTTAAGTTGTTATTAGCTTTAAAATTTCAAAATCAGTTCGGAATTAACTTATTTTGAGATTCCTTTAAAACTATAGGCATATCAAAACTGGAAACACCCAAAACTCGAACGAAAGAAATGAAAATTACATTTGGCGCTTAGAATACTGCAGAAAATTATTTCTGCCGGAATCGTCTTCAAAATTTCAAAATCAATCCAGAATGAACCTATTCTTCATATACTGCTAAAACATGGAAATACAATTGAATTTAAGAATTCAAGAAAACAAAATTCCAATCTGCGATAAAAAAAATTATTAAAATTTATCTTTTCTGAAATTAGCTTCAAAATTCATCCAGAATAACCCTATTTTGACATACTGCTAAAACAATTAACACATCTGAGCTGGAAACAAAATGACTACACTCAATGGTTAAATTACAGAAAATAATATTTCATGCTGTGATTAGAAAAATTGTAAACAATTAATCTCCGCTCGAATTAGATTCAAAACTTCGAAAAATGTACAGATTTTTGACATTCCACAAAAACAAAGGTTGTATCGTAGTTGGCAACAAAATAACTACACTCAAAAATTGAACTAAACAACAGAAAATTGCATTCAGCGATTTAAGAAAATGTGCAAAATTCATCTCTGCCGAAAATAGCTACAAAATTTCAATTTCGACGTGATATCCGCAATTTTCTCAAAATATCCACAATCCTAGACATACGTAGCCTTAAAAAACAAAAGAATAATAAAAAATGGGTAATCGCTACTTCTTCGAAATTGCGCATTTACAAAATTCAAACTATTAACCAGATTTTCAGAATTTTCCAGGAAAACTATGATTAATCTTGATAATTTTTTTTAATTGTTTACAATTAGTTAGCTAGTAGTAGCTATAAAACAAAAGAAAAATACGATAATAGGCAATCACATTTTTTTTTCGTATTTCCCATCAAAATTTCTACTTTATAATATTCGAACTTTCTATTACGTATCCGCAATTTTCTCAAAATCTCCTCAATAAATTTTAATAAACTTCCCAAGAAACCTCCTAGACATATGTCGCTCTAAAACAGAAGAAAAATAAAAAATGGGTCAACACTACTTTTTTCGAAATTTTCCACCAAAATTGTGGATTTACAAAATTCGACTAAGATATTCCAAATTAAAAAAAAACTTGGTTATTATCAATTACGTTTTTCAGAAAACACACTGGACGTATGTAGCTTTTAAACAAAAGAATAATCCGAGAATGTGTTATCACGTAATTCTCCATCAAAATGTTTGTTTTACAAAACTCGAACTTTCGACTAAATATCTTTAGTTTTCCCAAAATCCCCTTGATCGATCTTGTTAAATTTCTCAGAAATTATTATAGCCATATTTAGCTATAACACAAAAAAAATCTAAAAATGGATCATTACTATTTTTGCCGAAATTTTCCATCAAAATCGCAAAATTTTTAATTTTACAAAAGAAATCCTCTATAAATCTTAAAATACTTTTCAGGAAACAATTAAGACAGTCACAACAAAAAAACAAAACAAAAATACGGAAATATGCTATTACTAGTTTTTTCCTGATTGTCCTCAAAATTTTTGCTTTACAAATTCGAACTTTCGGCTAGATATTCCGAATAAAAAAAAAACGCGTCATGTCCTTGTTAATTTAGCTATAAAAGAAAAGTAGAACCTAAAAATGGGTCATCACTAGTTCTGCCGGTATGTTATATCAAAATTGCGGATTTTCTGAATTTTTCAAAAGGAACCCTCGAGAAATCTTAAAATGTTTTTCAGGAAACAATCCAGACAAACGTACCTACAAAACAAAATAAAAAATGGTGATGTGGCCATCATGTTACTTTCTCCGACTTGATGGTATCATAGCCATTTAAATTTACGTTTTCATGGTTTATTTTCAATTGAAATCATATTTTAAATGTACATCGAGCGTTGTCTAAACTCGGATGAAACTGACGTTTAAAAACGTCAAAATTATGAAAGATGGAAAAATTATACTTCAAATTCAAAAACTCAGTTTACTCAAAAACTAAAGGGTTTTCGAAAAAAAACTTATTCTTCATAAGTTGTTCATTTTAGCATTCTCTACAATTATTATTAACATAAATTTGCTGTAACTATTATCGTTTTATAATTATAAACCAAAAATTAAAAAAAAATGATGTGGCCATCATGTTACTTTCTCCGACTTGATGGTATTATAACCATTTATATGTACGTTTTCATGGTTTATTTTCAATTGAAATCATATTTAGAATGTACATCGAGCGTTGTGTAAACTCGGATGAAACTGACGTTTAAAACGTCAAAATTATGAAAGATGGAAAAATTATACTTCAAATTCAAAAACTCAGTTTACTGAAAAACTAAAGGGATTTCGAAAAAAAACTTATTCCTTATAAGTTGTTAATTTTAGAATTCTATATAATAATTATTAACATAACTTTGCTGTAACTATTATCGTTTTATAATTATAAACCAAAAATTAAAAAAAAATATAATTTTTCTTCTCAAATAAAAATGATTTTATGAAAAATGTTTTCAAGCAAAAGATGTTCATTTCTTTGTTGTCTTCAATGTTTGTTTAAATGTTTTTTGTGATATTTTTCATATTTAAGAAAATATTGGCAAAAAACAAAAGACAGTTAAGACACCCACTTCCGGTGTACGAAATTTAACCAAAAGCTTTTTAGTTCTTCAGATTATCAAATAAGACTTATGCTCAAAGTTTCATATTAATTGCTCTATTAGTTTTTGAGATACAGCGCACACAGCAGCCACACACACACACACACAGATACATTTTTTTCCAGAAATTGTTGAAATGGTATCTAGGGACCCCAAAAAAAAATTTTGAAGAAAAAATCACGATTACAATACTTTCTCGCACTTCCTAATGGAGAAAGTAAAAAAGGATGACGTCATTATTCGAAAACAAATGACAACTGAAAATCGACTTTCATGCAAAAATGTGTGTTTTTATAAAAGAAAGTCGACCTGTTCGAGGATTTTTTCCAAAAATATTTTTTTTCGGTTTTACTGAATATATTACTGAATATATTCCATACTTTAGGAGCGCACTATTTAAATTATTTGGAAAAATTTCTCTCAGCAAACAAAGGTGATGGTTTATTTTTTAAACGAATCTAATACACGTCAAACATCTATTTAATTCGGGATACTAACATTTGATGAGTCGTAAACAAATAAATCTGTGACATAATTATAGCGGAAAATGCTGAAAATCAAATAGACATTATTATTCAAATTAATATGAATTTCCAATTAAGTGCCTCATCAATCTGTTTGATTTGAGGAAATTCTTACTCCGCTCCATATATCAATGAGGTATAAGTAAATTAGAAAAAAAAACATACTTTGCAATCCACACAAACAGATAAATATCCCTAAAAATCAATCGGAAAGAAAGTTATAAGATAATGCCTTATTTATTAGGGTCTGAGTTATTGCAGTGGAAGTAAAGTTTGCAAATATGTGAAATATTTGAAAGGCTTTCGGTGTTTACTGAAAGGAGCTTAATTCAAATGGCCACCCATCTGTGAATTATTTACTGCACGTTGGGAAAACTTTACGCTTCGTGACTTTCCCATAGAACCTATTACTTTCTGCATAACAATAGTGGAAACATTCTTCATACAAGGTGAAATACTCTCAAGTAGGTTTATTTGGAGCTAAGGCCAGACGGCATTATTTGATTGAATATACAAACAGAAACTATACATGTGAATAAAACTACATATTAATAAATAAAATAAGTTTGTTGATATAATTGTAGGCTAAGGGCTTACATATGTTCAGATAATACAATTTGTTTTAAACTTATTTCAAAACGATGAAGTGTTCTGAATTATGTGTTAAGCCCGTAAAAGCGGCAGATAATTAGGAAAAAGTTATGGAAGCATTTCACACAGTTCGCACGGTCGGGAAAATCTGTCGCACGGAACAATGCAAAGCCGACATACAATGAACTTGTTCAGAAGGCTATTAAGCCTATTTATCACTCGGCAATGATGACCTGCCCATGAGATGGGTTGGCGGCGTTATGCAAAATGCCAACGAGCCTCAATCACAAAATTTTAATAAATCGAAGTAGTCGCGCAATCGTGCAAATAGCCATCAATATTGCTTCTGCCACTTTTAACGATGGTGTAGAACAGGGGTGCACAACTCAAACTGAGATAAGGGCCATAATACTTTACGGAAAGAAGCTGCGGGCCGTAAAAAACGAGGATAGGTGAGAAAACGCTTTTAGGAAAAATAGAAAAATATACAATATTTTGTTCATTATGAAATTGAATTTAATGAGAAACATTACAACGTTTTTCGGCAACAAGTTTGTCGTATTCAGGAGACATATTTGAAGTAACTGTTTTTAAGATATTTTCCAAATGATCGCCACTCAAACACGAGCGCTGCTTGTTTTTATTAATGTGCATAATTGAGAATATCTGTACGTATAGGTACCGGGTGTGGCACTTAAGACGCCTCGGACCATAGCTCCTTTACGATAAAAGCTATCGAAAAAAATCTAAGAACAAAGTGGTGCATAGTTACCGTCGCTATGTTTCAAAAATATTTCTAATCATCAGTGGCGTGCCGTACTCCAGTGGCGTACCAAACTTATGTTTTTTTAAATGGAATGCCCTATTTTTTATTGCAGATTTGGAAAGTGCTCGACGAGTACTTATTTTTTTATCTAACATGTTATACCCTTCACTTTAGCGGTTTCGCTGTTATAACCCCTTCTTTCAAAATTGCGCCCCATTTTTGAGATTTTTTTGTAGAGAAACTAATTGACGCCGGCGCCTAAATTTTGAATTTAGGTACAGGTTAAGACCTCGTATACCTTCACATAATTTTTTTTCGGGTAATTTATGGAAAAAAAATAATTTTTGATTGATCTTTGCATGTTGTCATTTTTTCCGAAAATTTCAAATGGCACCCCCCTAAAAAAATTACGGCGTTGTACAGCCAAAACTCTAAATTTTTCATTGGTGTAAAAAAAATTACACATTGCATAACAAAATTTCGGAGAAAAAAGGAATTTCATCGCAAATGTCGGGAAACGTTTTCCGTTCCCAAGTGTGCCATGAGAAAACAAATACACAAATACGGTCAACATAATAGTATGTACCTATTTATTCAACATGATATGAAAAATGCAGATAAAGAAAATTTAACAACTTAAACTAAATGTTCGAAATGATGACCTTCCCGCTGGAGGCATAACCGCAACTTCGACTCACAGGCTCTAGACACTGCCCTAAGGACTTCTGGTGATATACCGCAGAAAGCCGCGCGGATTCTCTCCCTCATATCATCGACAGTAGTTGGTACTGTCCTGTAAACCTCGTCTTTGATATGGCCCCAAAGGAAGAAGTCAAGGGGAGTGAGGTCTGGTGATCTTGGCGGCCACCTCACAGGACCCCCACGACCAATCCAGGAGTCCGGAAACGTTTCATCGAGAAATTCCCGAACGACACAGCTATTATGTGCAGGAGCTCCATCCTGCTGGAAAACTATCTGTCGAAGAGCGGCTAGAGGGACATTTTCCAAGAGATCATCCAAGTCGTCGCGAAGGAACCTCAAATAACTGTTGCCCTTCAGGTGCCCCTCGATGAAATAAGGACCCAAAAGGTGTTCTCCAAGTATGCCTCCCCAAACATTCAGCGACCATCTTTGCTGGTGGTTTATCATTCGCATGGCTTGTGGGTTTTCATCGGCGTAATAATGGTAGTTGTGGCGATTGACATGCCCATTTCTATGGAACGTTGCTTCATCAGAAAATAATACGCGCATAAGAAATGATTCCTCCTGCTCAATTTTGTTGATAGCCCACATGCAGAAATCTTGCCTCGCATGAAAATCTTGAGGTTGCAATTCTTGGTGCAGTTGAATCTTAAATGGACGGAATTTGTACTTTTTAAGAACACGATGTACGGATCGCGTTGAAATATCGTGATTCCTACTAATATCACGGATACTGGTATGAGGATCTTCAATAACTGCCTCCAGAACCTGCAGTTCATTATTTTCGGTAATAACTGCCTTCTTTCTAACTCTCCTTGGCCGTTTCACACTTCCCGTAGTAGTAAATCTCTCCAACACTTTTTGAAACGCATGTTCATTTGGATGTGCCCTGTGCGGATATCTCGCAGCGTACACTCGTGATGCCAAGAAACAATTCTTGTTACATTCTCCAAGAATAAATATCATGTCAACCATTTCCTCTTGAGTTCGGAATATTTTTAGTACGTTTATCAAAAATGACTTATGGCTGCTACTGACGTCTAATAATTTACTTTGACAATTACCAATCTTTTGTTTTCTCATGGCACACTTGGGAACGAAAAACGTTTCCCGACATTTGCGATGAAATTGCAATGTGTAATTTTTTTTACACCAATGAAAAATTTAGAGTTTTGGCTGTACAACGCCGTAATCTTTTTAGGGGGGTGCCATTTGAAATTTTCGGAAAAAATGACAACATGCGAAGATCAATCAAAAATTATTTTTTTTCCATAAATTACCCGAAAAAAAATTATGTGAAGGTATACGAGGTCTTAACCTGTACCTCAATTCAAAATTTAGGCGCCGGCGTCAATTAGTTTCTCTACAAAAAAATCTCAAAAATGGGGCGCAATTTTGAAAGAAGGGGTTATAACAGCGAAACCGCTAAAGTGAAGGGTATAACATGTTAGATAAAAAAATAAGTACTCGTCGACCACTTTCCAAATCTGCAATAAAAAATAGGGCATTCCGTTTAAAAAAACATAAGTTTGGTACGCCACTGGAGTACGGCACGCCACTGATGATTAGAAATATTTTTGAAACATAGCGACGGTAAGTATGCACCACTTTGTTCTTAGATTTTTTTCGATAGCTTTTATCGTAAAGGAGCTATGGTCCGAGGCGTCTTAAGTGCCACACCCGGTATATACAGGGTGCGTAGAAAGTACCGCACCAAATGGGATTATATGGAAACGGTTTGACATTTAGATTTGACATTTAGTAGGTTTAAATTAGATATAAATACCCATATTTTAAGATGAGTTTCATTTGTTTTGCAAGACTTCCTTTTTGTCTGAGGATGCCATGTTGAATTTTTCTAAATAGCATCCTAGATTTTTTTGGTATTATTTGAAAGGTTATTTAATCAGAAGTACAACGTGGTATAACATTAGCATGTTTATTCTGAAATAACGTCGAAAATAAATAATTGAAAACAAAAATGAAATCAACAAGAAACCTAATAAAATCACAATAGGTGCTCAAATTGTTGTCCATACACCTCTCGACAATAAGAAAGTCTATCAAGAAAAGCGCCCAGTGTATTATGCAGATATGCCGGAGGAATGTTTGTTATTGCAACTCTAATTCGAGCTTCTAATTGATCTAATATTGTTAGCCTATTTCGATACACAACACTTTTTAAATATCCCCAGAAGAAAAAGTCCAAGGTGTCAGGTCTGGAGACCTAGGTGGCCATTCAATTGCACCCCTTCGTCCGATCCATTGCCCTGCGAAATTATGTTTTAGGAATTCTCGAACTTGATGACCGAAATGTGGTGGAGCACCATCTTGTTGAAACCATAGATCTGGGTGCAAGACTTGTGGATTTATTGAATTTGGTTTAATCTCCTTTATTTTTGGTACAATTTGGTTTTGCAATAGTTCCAAGTAAACAACAGATCTTAATGTATCACGTAAAAAGAACGGGCAAACACATGGCAAGCTTCAGCATGGGTTCTTCTGCGATCACCAAATCTAACAATTATTAATATTTTAATGCGCTCAATTTCGGACAAATTCATTTTCGCTTACCTATCTTAACTTAAGTTTGACACACAAATGTCAAATCTAAATGTCAAAACGTTTCCACATAAACTAATTTGGCGCAATACTTAAGTTTCTTGTTAATTTAAGTTTTTGTTTAAATTATTTATTTTTGTCGTTATTTCAGAATAAACATGCTAATATTATACCACGTTGTACTACTAATTAAATAACCTTTCAAATAATATCAAAAAAACATAGGATGCAATTAGAAAAATTCAACATGGCGGCCTCTGACAAAAAGCAAGTAGTGCGAACTCATCTTAAAATATGGGTATTTATCTCTAATTTAAACCTACTAAATGTCAAGTCTGAATGTCAAAACGTTTCCATATAATCCCATTTGGTGCGATACTTTTTACGCACCCTGTATATATATATATATATATATATATATATATATATAAATGTTTAGGGAAGTAACGCCGTGAAGAATGTAATTGAAGTGGATTTAATATGCGGGTTGGAACGGCAAGAGGGCGATTTAAATAATACTCCTAGTATTTCTGTGTCCAATATTTCGCTGTCCTCGACAGCTTCATCAGGGATCAAAAATTGGCGGAGTTGGTGAATAAATTGACTTAAATAACATTACAACTTGTGTCGACGCACTTATTAATTGTATATAAACATGATTAGATTGAAGCAGAAATGGATGTTGTTAGATTTTAAATGGAAATTGACATGGTGAATGTAAAACAAAACTAAGACGTGACCGCCATTTTGAAGCAGAGTTGACACTCTGCTTCAAAATGTTGACACTCTGCTTCAAAATGGCGGTCACGTCTTAGTTTTGTTTTACATTCACCATGTCAATTTCCATTTAAAATCTAACAACATCCATTTCTGCTTCAATCTAATCATGTTTATATACAATTAATAAGTGCGTCGACACAAGTTGTAATGTTATTTAAGTCAATTTATTCACCAACTCCGCCAATTTTTGATCCCTGATGAAGCTGTCGAGGACAGCGAAATATTGGACACAGAAATACTAGGAGTATTATTTAAATCGCCCTCTTGCCGTTCCAACCCGCATATTAAATCCACTTCAATTATATATATATATATATATATATATATATATATATATATATATATATATATATATATATATATATATATAAGTTGTTCCAAATATACAGAAAGTCTTCAATGCAACTTCGATAAGATTCTTGTACTTTTTACGGTCCAGATTTTTGTAGAATTCCTGCATGCTGCTCTCTCTGTGCTTATTTCGATAAACTACTGAACTACTGAAATTCAATAACTACAAAGAAATTGAAAGCTCTTCTGGATTCACAGAAAACGGATCTTCAATTAATTTTAACTGAATGTCTTCTTCTTTAGACAGAGTAAATATTCTCTCAAATTCTTCAATCAAAAGATTAATTTGATTTGCATTTTTTTTCCCTAACATAACGTGCTTGTTATGCGGAATATATTGTGCACATGTGAAGTGATTCATTTCACCTTTCATCAAGTGAGTTTTGAAAAGTTTCATTTCAAAAACACGAGCTGATTTTTTCCCTGAAGTTGAACGCCAAGGCCATTTAAATGCGATGTTATATCACAAAAGAAGAAAAGGTCATAATTCCAGGACTTATATTTAAGATCAGGGAGTTCCTTTGCTTCGTTTTCAAGGGATTTTGATATTTTCTGCTTCAGGGCAATGGAACGCTGAGGCACTCTTCCTCGACTTAACCATCTCACTTCTGCATGGTATAATACGTCTCCGTAGTTTCTCTTCAAGAAAAGCTCGGAAGGTCTTATGTTTGAGTACTCTGGATCGGATATAATTTACTATTTCAACCACAACCAACATTACATGTTCTAATTGTAACACTTTGCTACCCAAAGTCTGCAGATGTATAATACAGAGATATTTGGTTATTTTTTTCTCAATAAAATTTTCAAGAAGCGCAATTAATTCCGGGCATATTCCGAGCACCGTTGGTACAAATAGCCACTAAATTTGTAAAATCGAATTCCAATTTATCTTTCAAGCACTTTATCACTTCACTGGAAATATCTTTTCCTGTTGTGCGACCTGACATTGAGCACAGTCCAGCGAGTTCTTCGGTAATTTCAAAATTTTCGTCAACACCTCTAATGAAGGTGAGAAGTTGAGCGGTATCTGTTGCATCTGTGCTTTCATCCATAGCGAGAGCTATGGATAAATAAATGGATAATAATGGATAATAAAAGCAGAACTTACGAGCGTTCTGTATTAATTGAATTTGAAGATTGCTGAAATATCGGTTAATCTTCTTTGCACTGGCATCCGTAATAAACTGATATTCTGAAATAATTCTATTTTTTCAGGACACAATTGAGACACAGCAATCAACATGCACTTCATTACACACTCGCCTTCGGTAATGATTTCCCAGCAGTTGCAATTTCCTTAGAAATCTGAAAGCTTATCTTGGTACCCATCTCATCTTCACTACACTCTTTCTTGAAAAATTGCTCCTCTCTACTAAGGCTTTTCGATAATTTCTCTGCTTTAATTATTTTTTTCATTTTGATTAAACTGTATTGAAGAGTGTATTCCTTCAGTACGGCAATTCTTTGACGACATACAAGGCACAGTATTTTGTCCTTGTACACAGTACAAAAGTACTTATTTGTTAACTCAGGATTGTAAACTCTGTTTCTAGTTTTCTTTCGCGGGTCGTATGTTGTGCAGGCCTGGTGTAGAAGCATACATACTGCAGATATTGGGGTGTAAAATCGGGCTACATCTGTACAAGTACTGTGAGAATGAAAAGAAAAGCCGTCTGCGCCAAGCAAAAGTCTCCGACGTGATGGTATCATTTATATTTACGCTTTCATGGTTTATTTTCAATTAAAATCATATTTTAAATGTACATCGAAGCTTTTTGTAGATTCGGATGAAACTGACGTTTAGAACCTCAAATTGATGAAAGATGGAAAAATTATACTACAAATTCAAAACTCAGTTTACTCAAAAACTAAAGAAATTTCGAAGAAAACTTATTCTTTATAAGTTGTTGATTTTGACATTCTCTAGAATTCTTATTCATTAAATTTGCTGTAACTATTATCGTTTCATAATTATAAACCAAAAATGAATACATTTTTTGCTCAAATAACAATGATTTGAAAAATATTAACAAAAAATATTCATTTCTTTATTGTCTTCAATATTTGTTTAAATGTTTTTGTGATATTTTTCATAGTTAAAAAAATATTGTAAAAAAACACAGTTGAGGTAAACACCCACTTCTGGTGTACGATATTTTACCAAAAGCTTTTCAGTTCTTCCGATTATTAAATAAGACGTATGTTCAAAGTTTCATATCAATTGCTCTGCTAGTTTTTGAGATACAGTACACACACACACACACAAAAAAATCCAGAAATTGTTGAAATGGCATCTAGGGACCCCAAAACGGATATTTCCGTAAAAAAAAAACTTTGAAAAAATGCTCACGATCACAATACTTTCTCGTACTTCGTAACGGAGAAAGTAAAAAATATCAATATAATTATTACCTACTCTCACTTAGTAATTAATAAATGACAATTACACACTGTTTCTATCTATCGTAAGCGACATTTCAATATGTCTATTACTGTCAACACGTGCATGCGGCATTGCAGTTAACTTAGTGTTTTAGTGGTATTTGTGCGAAAACCTACATAACATAAATGGCATTTTGTGGTGAGATTGGTGGATTTTTACATAATGCGTGGGCACAGTTGAATATGCTGCAATTATCAAATGATAATAATAATAATAATAATATATTTATTTACATTTACAATTATATATAATATATTTTGTATATGCAAAAACGTCAATAAAAATTACTTTAATTTCAACTAAACAAATTTGTAACACAAATAGTCCGCCATGCAATATGGTTCAATTTCACACAATAATGTATATAGTGCATCCTTAAATTTCTTGTTTTCGGCAATGCTTTTTATGTCCGCCGGAAGAGGGTTAAATAATTTCATATATGAGTAGAAACATCCGCTCTCGTATTTATTTAGTCTATGTTGAGGAAGGTTATATTGATTACCTCTTCGTCTAGTATATTGAGTATTATAAAAAGCACTGTCAAAATATGTAGGATGTTTCCGAAGGAACATTATACATTCATAAATATAAAGACCATATACTGAGAGTACAACTAGAATTGTATTTTAATTTACACAAAATTCTTAATGCTTTCTTTTGTGTCACGAACAATTTTTTTACATCAACAGAGCCCCCACAAAGAATTAGTCCAAATCTCAGATGCGACTCAATATTTGATAAATAAAATAATTTACCAATTTTAATGTTAGTGTTGCGGATTAATATGCGCATTCCGTACGAAGCACTGCTTATTTTCTTGCATACATAATTTATGTGTTTTGAAAAACTCAGTGTCTCATCAAGAAGAACTCCCAAACATTTAGTGTGATCAGTGAAATTATAATTGTTATTATTTAACGGTATCGATTGTGGTGTAGTTAGCCCTTGATTAGATTTAAATAATATGCATGCTGTTTTTGCCTTGTTTAGTAGAAGCTTATTTACCTGAAACCATGTCTCAATTTGAAACAAACCAGCGAAGCCGATATTCTTTATGTCTGTGAATGTCTCAACCTCGACTAGTAAGTTTGTGTCATCCGCGTAATTTAAAATTTTGCAATTTAGTGGCAAACCAGTTGAAACATCGTTAATAAAAATAACAAATAATAAAGGGCCCAAAACACTACCTTGTGGTATGCCTTTCGTAACTTTTAGTGGGCCAGAGAGTACACTTGTGCCGTAATTTGGGTGTTTAATCTTAGTGTAATTAATTCTATTAGTCAAATACGACTTGATTAGTTCATACACAACTCCCCTCACACCATACTGATATAATTTTGCTAACAGTGCCGAGTGATCTATAGTGTCAAATGCTTTTGACAAATCCAGGAAAATCCCACAAGTTAAATTACGAGCCTCCATATTTGAAAGTATCCGATTTATGTACTCAAACAGAACTGTGTCAATACTTTTACCCTTTAGGAAACCGTGTTGTATATTAGACAGTAAGTCGTATTTTTTGAAGAACTCAAGCAGCCGTACATTGCTAATTTGAGTTTAGTAGGATACACACCGGTTTCTATAGAAGTATTTATTATATCACATAATGGCTGTGCTATATATTGGATACATTTCTTTATAATATGCATTGGTATTTCATCAATTCCAGAGCTGCTATCATTTGAAAAACTGTGCGTAATACTTATTATTTCTTCTGGGGTTGTAGGTCGCATAAACATTGAATGTTTATTGAAGGAAATATTATTAGAAGTTCCAGTTTGGATATAATTCTGCGATATTAAATTATTTGCTATTTCGTTAAAAAATACGTTGAAATCATTCGCCAGTTCAGTTACATTACTATGTGCAGGCATCGTAGGGGACTTACCGGTACTTAAAATGTTCCTACTAATTTTCCATGATGCTTTCGATTTGTTTGATGTATTGAGTAATCTTAGTTCCATTTCTTTATGTTTCGCGGCAATTAGTAAATGATTATATATTTTCTGTTCATTTTTGTACAAGGGCACATAATTTGGAATATAGTTCGAAATAGTTTTATAAATAAGAAGTCGATTTTTGCTTGTTTTGATTTCGTCTAATTGATACATTTTGTTTCTATTTTTTCCTTTAATACGAGTAGTAGTTGGAAAGTTATTATCAAAATGTTCCAGGAATATGTTAATAAATGTGTCATATTTAGTATTTGCAGTTTTCATATAATGTATGGAATTAAATGATTCAATTGAGAGACGGTCAATAAACTGAGTGATGTTTGCATGTGAAAATAATCGTGCTTCGTACAGTTGAGGTTTGAGGTTTCCTTGTATAACAAAATTAAGGATTTGTGCTGTGTGATCCGACAGAGTTGTATGCAATACTTGCGTTAACGTCTCAGACTGTGCGTTTGTAATTATATTGTCTATACAAGTCTGAGCTGTTTTACATATTCTTGTGGGTTCCGTTATCAAATAACTTAAATTAAACGAGTTTAGTATATTCGTAAAATCTAACGAAATGTTTGATAACTTTAGTAAATCTATATTGAAGTCGCCTACAATAAAGAATGTATTGTTTTTGTTAAAAAGTTCAATTAGCAATTTCTCAAACAGTTCAAAAAATGTATTTACATCACCTTTTTGAGTTAGATATATACAAACTATAACAATTGTTTCTCCGATCGTAGTGATTTGTGCACCTGCGCACTCAAACACTTTAGATTGCGAAAATGAACACACATCAACTGGTCTAGCGTCTATTGACTCCTCGATGTAAAGTGCCACCCCTCCATGTTCTTTCTCATTCCTGCAGAAACTTGAAATTAGATTAAAATTTGGTATTTTGATCATCTTAAGTTGTTCATTTGAAAGCCAGTGTTCAGAAATGCATAATATATTACATTTTACTTCTTCGACTAAATCTTCTAATTGAGTTATAACTGTAGTGAGACATTGTACATTCTGATGTATTAGTTTCATTGTATGTGCTTTCGAAACTAGCGTTTTAGTTTTTTTTCCTGGGGTTCTTGAAAATTTGTTTCATTGAGGTTAGCTCTAGACTTAAAAAAGAACCGATTTATAAATATATTTTCTGGCCAAAAGTCTTCATTGATTACAGCCTTTTCAGCAGCGAATGGCATTCTAATTTTAAAGGATGAGTACGACGCATCTTCATACTTAGGTTTAAGTTTCTCAACCACGAATGAGAAATTGCCGGCTTTTTTAAGATATTCACTTATTTGTTCCGGTGTAACAATTTTATGGAGCCTAGATACAAATATCCACTTATGTGTAGCTATTTCTGCGACGGGAAGATCCAAATTTGTGGCTTTTCCATTGAATTTAAAGGTTTTTTTATTTTGTTTCCTCCTTGGAACTACGTCTGTCCATTCTGCGTTTATTTTATTTGCCGTATAAATTTTGTCGGGTTTATTGGCCTCATCCGTTTTTTCCGTACTATCATTTAATTTTGGGCAGTCGGTTTTTTATGTGTCTGCGATTTCTTCCACTTTACCTTGTGTACAATTTGCGTACAAACGATCGATGTGAGATCCCTCTCTTGCCAAATACTCGTTCGTTTTAGTGAACTTGTTTGTAGATTTCTTATTCGTGGATATTTTTCCACTACTATTCCCATGGTTCGAGTCTCCACTATGTTTATTTTTGTTAAGTTTAAGGGTTAGATCCTTTATTTTTTCATCTTGATTTGTGATGATATTATTTTGATGACTTACTTGAGTGGCAAGGTAGACTACTTCTCTCTTCAGTGCAATTAAGACTTGTAGGGAACACTTTTGTATTCCATTCTTCTCACATCTTGTACACGCGGACAAGCCGAATTTGTCCTCAGATTTTGCATAACTTAGATGATAGTCCGTATCACAAATACTATAATAACACTTGAAGAGATCTCGTTCTATGACCTTATTACATAATGTGCACTCTTTAATTTCACTTAAAATACTTGAATTTATTTCACTTTCAGAGAGCGATAATGATTTGATAACCTAAAATATCAATTATTGTAAAAAAAAAAATCTGTGGTGTATATTGTGTTGCATATAGTGATTCATTATAATATCGTCGTGTCTCATTGCCTATTCCTTTCCGTGTTCTCTCTTGTTTGTGTCGCAAAAAGTCCTCGCAATAGATCCTGCGAGGTGAAAAGTGTGTCCCTGTAAATATACATATATTGTGCACATTATTAATCTTAAACAATGCTCTGCATTAAATGCAACCAAATTATTAATGAAAGTGTTGAGAAATCATTTATTAGATGCGATGGATGTAATATAGCTATTATTACAACTAGGGAAATATGAATAGTATATTTATAGGTTGGCTAGTTACATCCCGATGGCGGAGCCCGAGGGATGTATAGACAACCAAGGGAAATGTATTCATATTTCCCGTGTTGTAATCAATAGTTTTTTTCTGATTGAAATAATATTGTTCTGTAAATGGGAAAATATTGGATTGGAAATTTTTAATTTATCGGATCGGTAACGTTGCTAAGGGCCTTGTTTGTAAATATCATGGTTGACTTGTTTTGATTTTTGCTATGTTTCATAAATTGGTGAAATGTCAAACGCAAGCGACGGAAGATCGTGAATGTTTGGTTCCGGTAAAATCCAAAGCTGTAAAATCCATAAAGGATACCTTCCTAAGAAATCGGAGGTGTTGTCCCGAGAGCAATTAAAACAATTCTTGCGAGAAGCTCCTAATGACATTTTTTTGATGTTTATATTTTCACTTCATATTTCCCTAGGGAAATATAAGTCTGTTATGACATAACGTAACTAAGGTAATATTACTCGATATTGTTTCAATAAAAAAAAAACAATACATGTTATGTGCTCAGAATTAACTACTGCGGAGTTGAAATGCTTTGAATTGCGACCAAATTCAAAATGCCGTATAAAGTACATATGTCTCAACTGTGAGCAGGGCGTCCATCAAATACCAAAATGGATATCAATGATTAATGAGTTAAAGGAAAATATTCGCAAACTCAAGGAAGAACATACAACAAATCCTTATGAGAATTCTAAGGTTGGCTCCGTGAACTCTAATACAATATTTGATACTGAAGTTGTTATAAATGAGATTTATGAATGCCATAAACGTTCTTGTAATATTATAATTTATGGGTCTGTGGAATCGGGGACAACTAAAGAGGAACAACGATGTTTGGATGTAGCTATCGTGAATGGCATCTCACCGGAATTGAACCAAACAGTTCAAACAGCAAACCCAATTCGTTTAAGAAGGTTTGATCCCTCCAATGAAACACGAAAACGTCCAATTCGTGTTCAGCTACCATCTAGTCAAGCCGTTCGTAACTATATTACAAATTTTGTTCAAAATAAAACTGGTGGAAAATGGTCGAGTCTCTCCGTTTCATATGATAAAACACCTATGCAAATGGATATGTATAAATCTGTAAAAGAAGAATTAAATGATCGTCTACTCAAAGGAGAATCTAAACTAAAAATAAAATACCGCAATGGTGTTCCTTTAATTGTTTCCTCGGAAAACTAGATTGCTCCAACGGCATAATAACCCCCCTGGCTACCACCCAGAATTTGTATTATCAGAACTCTCGCGGATTGAACTCTAAGACCCATACATTTTACAGAAACTGCTGTGATTTATCATATGATATAATTTTAATTACTGAAACTTGGTTAAGTGAGTCAGTATTAAATTGTGAACTTTTTCCTCCTTTCTACAATGATTTACGTATCTGTCAGTCGCTCTAGGGGCGGCGGCGTATTGATGGCTCTTCCCGAGTCAATTCTATATAATGTTATTGACACGTCGCATATTGCCAGCACTGTTCCTTTAATAGATTTATTGCTATGTAATTGCATGATTGGATCTCGATATCTTATAATTGGTGTTGCCTATATACCGGGTGACCCAGGGATCTGTAAAAGCCCCATAACTTATTTGCTATTTGAGATATCGACTTCTAGTTTTCTTCAACTACTACCCACACTTATTCTACATATTTTAAAAATATGTATGTTTTTGTACAGGGTGTCCCAATATACATAACAGAACAAAGTTATGTTTTTTTAAATGGAACACCCTATATTTTAAACTTTATTTTCAACCCTCTTGAGAAGCTGATAAAAATAGTATAAGATAGTATGGGTCTACTATGGACGATTGGTTAGTTATGGGAAAATTTGTGGCAAAAACAAGGACACATTGAAAAAATTGCAAAAACGCTCCTAGCAAAGCTAGCGTCATTTTTTATACACTAAAGAATTTTCCACATCATGAAGAATAATACAAATCGGCTTTGGTTCTTTTTTGTTCATACTGCTATACAGGGTGTCAACATACGCAAAATAATGGATAACTATTTTTTTTCAAATGGAACACCCTATATATCTTGCCACCAATGCATGGAATTTTTAATAAGCTTTCCAATGATGTACAATTTGTGTAATGAAATATTAAGGATTTTTGAGATTTATCCATAAAAACATTTGTATTTTGTCACCTCTTGCTCATTTTTGGATTTTCAGCCAAAACTATGCATTTTCTGAAAAAATAATAAGAGACCAAAGTTATAGAGCGGAAAATTTTCAATCGATATAGGTCTTTCAACTTTTCCAATAATGCGTGCATGGCCCGCCAGAGTGCACAAAATCGTGACCGTATATGCATTTTAGCGTTTTTCCTCAATTTTGTTGTTAATTAATTGCACTATACTTTATTTTCCACGTCCTCTAGCAGAAAAACGGGTAATTATAGAATTATTCAAATGGCCTACATCGATTGAAAAAATTCCGCTCTACAACTCTTAAAAGAAGCAATTTTTGCCCAAAATGCAGTTTTCGCTAAAAATGCAAAAAACCATTGAAAAACGCAAAAATTGATACATAGATTTTCCATTTGCATTTTTAGGGAAAACTATGCATTTTTGGCAAAAATTGCTTCTATTAAGAGTTGTAGAGCGGAACATTTTCAATCGATACAGGCCATTATAATTTCCCTATAATTTCCCGTTCCCCCATCCGCTAGATGGTGTGGAAAATAAAGTATAGTGCAATTTATTAATAAAAAATTTGAAAAGAAAAAGCTAAAATGCATATACAGTCAATGTATATCTCTGGCGGGCAATGCACGCATTATTTTAAAAGTTGAAAGACCTACGTCGATCGGAAATTTTTCGCTCTACAACTTTGGTCTCTTATAATTTTTCCTGAAAATGCATAGTTTTGGCTGAAAATCCAAAAATTAGCAGAAGGTGGCAAAAGAAATATGTTTTTATTGATAAATCTCAAGAATCCTTAATATTTTGTTATACAAACTGTATATCATTGGAAAGCTTATTAAAAATTCCATGGATTGGTGGCAACTTATATAGGGTGTTCCATTTGAAAAAAAAATAGTTATCCATTATTTTGCGTATGTTGACACCCTGTATAGAACTATGAAGTTTGCAACACTAGCCTACGGCTCTTGTTGCAATTTACCCGAGTGGCAATGGCCAACTTGTTCTCGAGTTTAATAATATACTTTTTCGCACCATATTAAATAATTACCTAAAGAGTTTTCTGTTTGTATCAAATTATAACGACAATTGCCCTCATTTACTTACTAACCAATGAAATCAAATAACGTTGATTACATGATCCAATAAAATTCTAATTACGATGCGTAACAGACCACGCTCTATGTTATGCATAGCAATTAACCCTGGGTGGTATCTAATCAGATAATCTCTCATGTTGGTATTGCCTAGCAACGCGTTAATACATGTTCTATAACATCTAAACGTCAGCTATTGCCCGACTTTTAAGCAGTTTGTTCCTGAATTTGATCTGTTTGTGGTTTCGGGTGAAGTGTTGGTGCTTTCATCAGTGATGGTATTCATAGGCATTTCTCAAAATCTTGGTAAGCTCATTGTTACTACAATTATTGTGACGCAGATTAATACACGTCTGACACTTGGTGTCACTAAATTTAACTTTTCAAATTATGAAATGTGAACTTTCTGTTCGGCCAATTGTCTTCTCGAATCTAACTCGTGACTGATTTTTCCTGGATAATTATTAGCGTCTGGATCACTCTTGCTTGTTGCTTCTAGAAAATCGTGATCCTGCCGCTAATAATTGCCGGCAAAATCATAGGCACTCGTTATATTACTGTTGAATAATTTTTCTATCTGGAAATTGCGGCCGTCCGCTTACAAAAAAAACGAATCGTAACCGTAGTAACAACTAAACTGTTGGGTAATGAAACCGCAATCATTTGATTGGACGTCACCTGTGGAGAAAATGATTCGGCCGCATAATGGACAACTTTCTCAATCAAAAAAGATTTAACAACGTTTATATTATTTAATAAGATGCGAAAGAACAATTTAACACCGCTACTAATAGTAATGATAGATTACTAGACTTAGTTTTATCTAATACTCTATGTAATATTGCAGTTGAACATTGTGAAGTGCCTATTGTTCCCGAAGATTTATTGCCGAATTTTATTTTTTATCTTATCTAAAGCTGCTTGGCGAGCACAACACGTTTTGTTTTAAAGAATTTTCTAAATCTAACAAGATGGTAAATAAATCTAGAACAATTAAAGGTCTAATTTGGGTTTTCCACCTAATCCATATATTTGCAATAATTGCGATCTATTGATCAGAACGTTCAACCAAGAGCTATAGTAAAAAATCATAAAAACAATTGAATACCGATTTTTATTTTTTCGCCTTATCTAAATTTACTTGTCCAGTAAATTTATCCGTATATTTGTGATAATTGAAATCTATTGGTGAAATAATTTTCATAATCTGGTTATTCAATCAAGAGCTATAATAAAAAATCCGAAAAAAATGAATGCCGAAATTAGATTAAAAATCTAATCTACTCGGCACAGGGATGGTCCGAGCACGACTAAATTGGCACATTCTTTTTAGGATATAGATGCTCCTCCTTTTCTGAAATTTTCATTCAAATATGGCAGAAAATTTATTCTCCAAATGTTTACACCCTTGTTACATTGACCAACATATTTTTTTCTTCAATGTTTCTCCCCAGACAGAAAATAACTTTTGGAAATTTTGTCAATTTCACATCCTCCATTTGTGGATTTTTCAAGGTCACCAAAATTTGATAATCCTCATACGGCGTTTTCAATGTCTAGTGAAAATTTCTTATTTAAACGATTTCTAATTGTACATTATTATACAAGTTTAATAAAAGGGTATATTATAGCACTAGTAGGATTAGAGCACGACTCGCAAGTGCCCCATAATGCTTCTTATTAAACAAGCAAAATATGCTATTTTTTCTGCTTTGGTTTCAGTTTCAGTTTCAAAGTAAGTTTTATCTGCAACGTGTGGCCCCACCGAAAAAACATTGTTTTGCTTCGAACGAATTTATTATTGGACATAAGTATTTCAACGGCGATTTCAATAATTTATTTTAAAACATAATAAATCTCGATTATTACTTGCACAATTCCAGCAATAAGGGAAGTTGCTATGGGTGCAATTTAAGTTGAAATCAATGTAACTTATAGTGTGGTACGTATTTGCTTAAATATTTAAAGAAACTTAAGGTTATATTTACTGTTGTTTCTCGTTTCTTGTGTAAGGCATCGATCGACGCCAATTAAAAATCCACACCGTATAAAAACACCGACAGTTATTGTTAGATCAAAAACAGTAAAACAATTAGATTTTTTATTTTACTATTTAACTATTTTTGTTAAAATTTTAGTTGCCGTGATTGGCAGTCTTTAAACGTGATATGTGTCGACATCAAAATGTAAAATTGCGGTAAACAATAATTCATAGGATAATTGGAACCTTCCAATGCATTACATACTGAAAATGTTTGATAATGCATATTGGGGAGTTCGCCACCTGTAACACTAAGTTAATCCAATCCCACACGTGCCACAATATACCCTCTTAAATTTGTATAATAATGTACTATTTTGAAATGAATAACTCATTTGAGATAAAACATTTTTACTTTGTCCTGATATAGTTTGCCCAAACAAAAAATTGTGTGTCTGCCTCGGTTAAAAGTGCGTTTGCCGTACTTATCTGCTTGGTTGCTTGCAATCTGCAGATCGTGTCGCAAACTAGCACTTTCCATACTTGGCAGACAAATAACTATTGTATAGTACAATCGCGCAGAGGTGACAGTGACTCATGCTTTTTCGATCTAATCATCGCGTCTGGATAAATATCTATACTCGTTCGCATGCTTAAGAAAAACGAAATGAAATACGAAACATATGTCGACATGTAAAGTGCAACGTATGTCTTTTCTCATTCTATCTATTCTAACCTCAAAATTCACGTGCTTGTATCTGGTTTTGACCGTCTCCGATTTCGATTTAGTTAAGAGCAGAATTGTATCCATTTCATTAATAAAAAGGTTAAATTTAATGTCCAATTTCCAGTTGTCTTTACCGATTGCCGAAAAATGCACTCGCAAAATTTCGTCAGGAAAATATTTGCACGCTTGAGAATTTTTAAATTTCCCGCCTAGACTGAATGAAATTATTTTATGGACATACGTTTACTAGAAACTTAATTCAGGCAACATGGAGCGATGAGTCACTGTCACCTCTGCGCCATTGTACTATATCATTCAATATCTGTTGTAGAATTTGCCAGGGAAATAGTTGTTTCAATAAGTTATTTGTTTTTAGTCTTTGTAAGATTTAATTTTGCAGAGTTACGAACAGGTTGAATATTTATAAATTCAGGCTACTTTTCATCTATGTAATTTATATAATTGCCATTTTGGTGAGCATATGTGTACATAGTTTTTCCGATTTCCTTTTGAATGAAAATTGTATATATTTCGCAATGCGCTAGTCCCCGAGTCCGCATAGCGAGGAGATCGGACACGTCTTAGTGAGAATCAATTGGGAAATTTCCGTACAAAATCCAGGAAGTATTTAGGTGGAACGTCGAGAGAATTCAATAAGAATATTTGAAATATCACTTAAAATAGAAATACGCTTTCGAAGGAATTTATCATCGAGGAAAATCAATGAATTCTATCTATCTTTAATTCTTTAAATTAAACTCTTACAACATTCTTGGAACGAACTCGAGGATACATACAAATTAGATTCCAACATACTGCAAGATTTCTTTGATTAGGTTCTCATTTAGTAATTGGTGAAATATATTGTACTATGTAATAATAGTAATAAAAATAATAAGTTTTCAATTTTTAACACATTCCTTTAAAATGAACATATGGAAACTAGTCGGAATAAACAATCACTAGTATTACATATCATACTACAAATTAATTTCCTACGCAAGACTCAATTTCGGGCAATTCATAACTAATTAAGAGGTTATTATGCCACACTATGTATTCGTTAATTAACCGTGCCGTGTTTTAAGTTAATTAAGTGTGCTGGACGCGATGTTAATTAATTAATATACGTTGCTGCTTGTGATCGTTTTGTTCCTTGAGTTTAGAGAGTAAGGCTTTTGCTGAGGAATGTACCTGCTCGTCGGGAGTTGCCTAGGAATGTTTTAATATCTGCGGTAACTGGTTCATATATTCCACACGAACGGTCAAGAAATTAACCGAAGATGAAGAAGGAGGAGGTTGCGTGACGGTCTTTCTTTCTTTACCTGAGAGGTAATGGAAACAGCCCTCATTATACCTGGTTTAAAATTACATGACACCACAGGATGCCATGCCGTTGGTGAAACGGATGATGTAGGCCTTCACCTTCTAGGAAAGTTTGCCGTGTAATTAAATTTGTAATTTGTATTATTCTTTGGGGAGGAATTAATGTGTGTTCATTAATAGGACAAAGTAATTACAGATAAACATTCACAACAAAGGCTCATTTCAAACTTATCTATATGTGTTGGGTAACCTATGTAGACCAGTTAATTAGGCAAATTGAAGGGATGTAATATGATTAATGCTGAAAGCCATTACTTTATGATACATTTTGAATCAGGAAGGTTAAATGAAAATTCACTTTGTTGATATCACCCAAGTTTTTTTTATTTTGCGATTAGTTTCGACGTTATCAGGCAGAGTAACTTTGAACTTGAAATTATGCGGTACTTATAGGCGATTTGACAGGCTTTAAAACTAGATTAATATATTGTATCAGTTTGGTCGTTAATTATACGTAATGTTCAATTTATGCATTTTAAGATGTTAATTTCAATCTTAAGATTGTTTAATTCCCGAATTGGCAGCAAAAGAAAATGCCAACAACTTGAATTCCACGACATATTTGAGAAATGTTGCAACAAAAATCAATTTCACATATGAGAAAAAAAATAATTACTCATAAATTAAATAAAGACGAAAAGTATCCTGAACATACGAATATTGAACCTGCTCGTACCTCTGCAAAATTAAGTCTTACAAGCAGAGAGTCGAACCGGAACCGAACCCTGTTTGTGTGTGTCTGTGCGTGCTGTATCTCAAAAACTAATAAAGCATTTGATATGAAACTTTGAACATAAGTCTTATTTGATAATCCGAAGAACTGAAAAGCTTTTGGGAAAATTTCGAACACCGGAAGTGGGCGTTTACCTTAACTGTTTTTTGTTAATTATAATTGTAGAGAATGCTAAAATGAACAACTTATAAAGAATAAGTTTTTTTTCGAAATCTCTTTAGTTTTTGAGAAAACTGAGGTTTTGAATTTGAAGTATAATTTTTCCATCTTTCATAATTTTGACGTTTTAAACGTCAGTTTCATCCGAGTTTTCACAAAGCTCGAAGTACATTTAAAATATGATTTCAATTGAAAATAAATCATGAAAACGTAAATATAAATGGCTATGATACCATCAAGTCGGAGAAAGTAACATGATGGCCATATCACCATTTTTTTTTAATTGTTAACAAAGTTGTTTGAGTGTAATTTGACAATAAACGGAAACCACACCGAAAACTTCGAACGAGATTATTGAGATTTCATGACGCCGAATATAAAGAACTTTAAAAACAAAAATCTATTTGTTTTTAAGGAAGTTCTTATTAAATTACTGATTATTTAAATCAATTCACGGCAAAGTGCCATTTAAGGGGTAACACCACTCTTGGATTTTGGAAAAATCGTTTTTTTTTGGGCTTAAACAATATTTTAGGGTCATGGGTGAAAAAGAAAGTTCCTCAGGAGTCCACCAGAGTGCGTTAGTGCTGTAATAAACGGGCATGTGTGAGTCAGTAAGCTGCCAAGCAACACCGTGCAGACGCTTCGTTTTGCGTTTCCCGTTGCTTTCTCTGTTTTGTATAAATGTACATTGTATATTTCGTTGTTGCGAAGTTAATAACATAAACAATATAGTCATCGCAAAGGTAAAAGTGCTCGTAAAACTTTAAACGCGTTTTTTTCTCGAAACCACTTTTTTCAAACTGGGAGGACAGATTACTTGAACACCGTTGCATGGATCGATTTGAAATTTTGACATTAGTTTCATAATTACTTTCTCTGTGGGAGTACATAGCCGTTTTTTAATTAATGTGAACTCTTTTTTATAAACAATTTACTGAATAAAAATCGATTATATTTTTCAAACGTGCACCAACCATTTCTACATTTGATTTAAAACAAAAACCCTATACAGCAGTGACGGTTCGCGGGTTTTTTTCTGGTACGGCCGAGGAACAAGAGGTGGTAATACAGATAGGTGCGGTCACGCAGCCAGCCGTCTCTGCAACTGACCCTACCTACCTGTATTACCACCTCTTGTTCCTCGGCCGTACCAGAAAAAACCCCGCGAACAGTCACTGCTAAACAGTATGTTTTTTTTTTATCGTGGGCCATAGGATTTTACATACTAAAAATTATACCCTGTTTTAATGTACATTTTATCATATAATTTTGAAGCAAATTTTAGTTAGTAATATAAATCAATTATTTTTTTACATGGTGCGCTTAATTAAAATAATTTAAACATGTTTTATTCCATTAAAAAGTGCTTTTGCTCGGAACCCGAGGATAGGGATATGCTGCGGAAAAGTTGTCAACTATTTCCCTAAAATAAAATTTCCCTGACTTCTTGTAGAAAAATACAACTATTTCCCCGCTGGACAAACCTCTTATAATTGCCGTTACAAATTCCACCCGTTCTTCGACAGTATAAACAGGCATTTTCTAGTATAAATTCGTTTGATTACTTACCTCACTAATCAATCTGACATTTCGGAAATTCAAGGTACTTTGATTATTTTTGCTCAGTTATTTATATTAAATAATTTCATTTTTTAATGGATTATTTCAATCAAATCATTTAGAACCAATCAGAATCCCCAAATTGTACCAGGTGACTTGTTTTAATAAACGAAAAAACCGCATCGTACCACGAAGTTTTTCCGGAAAAACTTCACCATGCTAGTCAGAGTTGGACTTTGTCACCTTTCTGGTATTAAAAATGTTTGATAACTGAAAGCATATAGTAATATAATACAGTGATAATAATTGCACTATCATTAACGTGGAAATTATGCTTCGATTCCAATGGCGGAAATTCTCTCTAATCGACTGCCAAATGAGACAATTTTCTGACAGATTGGGCAAGTCCGAACAGGCCCAGTAAAAGTTTTTCCTGTGTCTCGTTGGTAACGCAAACTAGGAATACAAACATATAAACGTCAAATGAACCCACCAACTTTTCAATTTATTATCTTGTGGATCAGTGAAATTAATTAAGGTAATTCAAGATTTCGGGTTTCGATACAAAAAGGAATAGTGAAATCGACGATATAATAGCAGGTACCGAACCTAAAAAAACTTCAAAAACACGTAATCTTCAAAAATGATTGATGAACAAATAGCGTTTAACATTGGAAACTGTTCCATCTATCAAATTTTTCAAATACTAATAAAACCAATTAATAAAACCGTTTAAGAAATATGTCCTATTTATTTGTAAGAAATGTGTAAGGAAATTGCTTTTCATGAAATAATCATGCCAAAAACCACTCAAGTTTTATTTTTATCCAGGAAAAACTTCAAAATTTTTCACTCAAACTTTGTTGTTTTCTAAAATTTAACTCGAGCAAAATCACCAAATCGCTCGACCTGCGGTCTCGCGATTTAAGACGTGATTTTGCTCTCGTGAAATTAATAAACAACAAAGTTATCGTGAAAAATTTCGAAGTTTTTCCGGAAAAAATAAACCTCTTGTGGTTTTATTTATGAATAAAACATGTTTAAGTTATTCTAATGCAGCGCATCATGTAGAAAAATAATTGATTTATTACTAACTAAAATTTCTTTCAAAATTTTATGATAAAATATACATTAACACAAGGTATAATTTTTAGCAATGTAAAATCCTATGGCCCACGATAAAAAAATATACTGTATTGTCCCATATCTGTTCTCCCGTCTGCATTTGGCAGAATGTATATTGGATATTGCCGCTACGGCCAATTAAAGTCTATCCGAACGAGATTATAAATTTACTCGACTACATTCAAACAACAAATATCAACAACTATCTACATCTTCAAACATAACGTGGAATAACGTACAACCCCAAGTTTACTATAAAAAGGTTCTCACGTAAGATATTACATATAAACATTCAAAGTGTAAAATTATAACCTTAAATTATAAGCCGAATGTAAACAATACATAGATATGGACCCACGAGCATATTTACCAACGGACTCTGCAACTCCAGATTTTATCAAGCGAGGCCTCCCGTGTCCAGCGTGTTAGACCGTTGGAAAAACACTTCCCCGAAACGCAGGTTCAAATCCCCGAACAACAACTGAAGAAATTCTGGTGACTTATTTTTGTTTCTATATTTTTCTTTATTTCCTGTGTTTGAATATTATTAATATTATTATTTAATGTATATGTAAATTAAATAGGATATAATGTCGCAGTCAACAATTAATTTTAAATGTTGCAAAACTACATGTTTTCGAAATTATGTATGTGTGAATTGTTATAATATTTTTCACGGCGCATGTAAAAATTAAATTTAAAAAATTAAACATCTTGATGAACACAAAATCGAATGCTGTTAAAAACACTGCAAAAACTCGAGTATTGACTCTACAAGACAAGAGATTATAGAAGAATTAACCCAGGAATTAAAAAGCAAAACAATTTATATCAAAAAACTTACGTTGCGAATTAAGGCCATCGAAAATGAAGCTATAGATGCAGAACAGTCTTTGACCCAGACTATTGGTAATGTGGAAGAAAAGGTTAAGCTATTGGAACAATAATTAGTTATTGCGAACCGTAAAAACAAGGACTTAGAGGATGATATAGACACCTACAAATATACAGAGGAAAGAGAACATCCCATCAAGGAATCCCGATGAAGACAAAGGGCAGCCTTAAAAAAAAACCGCTACAGTAGAAAATTGTAACAAATGCCATTCACGCTTGCAGAATACAAGACAACAACAATACGAACTGGACAAAACCAACTTAAATAACATTGAACATAGGCAAAAATAATCAACTCCGTTTGAACATAGACTCAGTGCAAACGAAACAGAATGAAAATAATGCTTACGCAAAAGTATTTAAACAATCCACAAAAGGGCTTCTACTCTCAGATAACAACGGCAAACATCTAGCAAAAAATCTCAAAAATCATTTTTATAAAAACAACGTAAATCCTGATGTAACATCTATATTCAAACCAAATTCAAGGTTTTATGAAGTCATTGAAGGCGCTGGAAAACTATGTAAATCTTTCACAAAGAATGACCATGTTTTCATGCTTGCTGGTTCTGTCGACGCTCTTAAAGGATCAGGTATAGATAGAGCAAAGGTTAAAGAACTTCTGTCTCGCTTAATAACATCGAAAAACGTGCATTTAACTGCTAATCCGTTTTGGACAAGACGAAATGTCTTAAATTCACTAACAGATGGAGTTAATGTATTATTAGATAGATGCACAAAGGAATTAAAACGTGATTTCATTGATATTAATAGAATAACAAGAATAAATGTAAGAGGATATTTTCATATGCTGACGAAAGACGAAGTAAAATTATTGGAAAAAACAATGCAAACGGTAGTGAGTAAAGAAATGTCCAAACTTTTATTTCAATTACTAGACATAAACTCTTCATCGTCAAAAAACTAAATTGTCTCAGCGATAGGAACTGTTCTCAAAATGTATTAAACTGTCTGCATCTTATTGTACAATTGCTTAGGTCAAAAATAAATTAAATTGAAACAATTATAAATGACATTGACGAAATGTTCTCAATAATGTGTCTATGTGAACACTGTTTCACAGTTTCAGAAGTAGATCTATTAGTTTTAGAAAATGTTCATGTTGCAAGTCACTTTTCTCGAAAATTATATCACCATGGAGGTGTAATGGTATTAATACGTAATAATTTGAAGTATACTCCACTTTGCTTTAAAGATGTAGTATCTGAAAAGCATTGCGAAATTACTGCGGTAATGGTCCAGAATTTAATAATTTTAACAGCATATCGTGCTCCCAGAGACGATTTTAAAGTTTTTTTTAGAGATTTTATCACTACTGCTGGATAAATTAGATTTTATTAAAACTGTTTATTTAACCGCAGACTTCAACGTTAGGTTCAACTTAAATGACTCCAATAAATACCATCTACAAGACATTCTTTCAGCTTACGGCTTAAAATTGAACGTAGATTTTCCTACTAGGCTACAAAACTGCATCGACAACGTATGCTCAAATGGTGAATGTAGTGTTCGACCATTTGAGACAGGTATTTCAGACCATATTGGTATACAATTTACGGCTGTAGAGCCAGCAAATTCAACCATAAAACCTATACGTCAAATATATAGACCTATTACAGAGATAGGGAAAGCACCTACTATTTCACAGCCTAGATATAGAATCATGTAACATTTTAAATACGTTTCGTCATAATACGAATAAATGCTTCGATCAGTTCTTAGAGGTAGTTCTATACAAATTAAACATGGCTTTTCCTAAAAAATCAGTTAGTCGGCTCAATAATAACAAGCCTGAAATTCAGTGGTTCACCAATGAACTTAAAGAAATGAGGAACACATTATAGCTAATCTCCGTTGCGTACAACCGACTACTATGCCCAATATTGCTTAACATAAGGAATAGCTACAGAAAAGCATACAAGGTAGCATTAAAAGCCGAACGCATTAAAGCAAACGCTAAGTATATCCAAAATTCAACTAATGAAATTGCGGCAATGTGGGATATTATCAAAGTAAGAACCAATCCCGCATTACCAGAACAGGACTCTAAACTTACTGCAACCGATTTTAATGTTTTTTTCTTCGCAAAAGCCGCTAATAAAATAATTACGGAGATGGCAGAACCTAACGTTGATCCAATTATTTTAATGTGTAAGAACAATGTAAATGTTCAAGGCTATTTTTGTTTTAGTGAAGTATCATCCTGTGTTATCAGTAGTGTTATCCAAGGATTGAAAGTAACCAAGAGCAGAGATATACAGGGTGTCCTAAATAGAGTAGGATTGCATGGGTATCTTTCTTATTCTTAAAGCTAGAGATCTGGTTAAATGGGCAATGTTGTGCAGTTTTCTATGCTGATTCAGATTATGTTGAGAAATTTTCAAAATTCCGAGCAGTTTATAAAATATTTAAAAAAAACTGAAAATCGCGATTTTCAAAAAAATCAAATATCTCAATAATTATAAAAGATGCAAAAAAAAGTTTTAAATAAAAGTTACTTGGTTTAATTAGGCAAACATAGAAATCAAGTCAAAATAAAATTCAAGATGGCGGTTTCCGAGATATTAATACCAACTTTCTTATTTCAAATGGCCGCCATATTTCATTTTTACACGCATAAATAGACTTTTTTTCTCGTAGGGTATATATCAAAAATCTGCAACTTTAGCCTTATGAGTTTTGAAATATCCTTTAGGAGTAACACCACCCCTGGGGGGCCAAAATCATACCTAAATTTGGGAATTTAAGTTGTTGAAGACTTGAACAAAAAAATCTATTTTTTTAATATATTCACAAAACATCTCCCTTTAAAACTAACTTTAATTTTTGAGAATGTGTCACTTTTTCCTTAAGTTATGAATTTTGAATGTTTTAACTTGTTGAACACTTAAACAAAACAAAAGTCGGAAGCAAAATTGAGTTCCACAAATATTTTAATAAATCGACAGAACGACTGACTACCTTCAAGACCTTGATTTTTGAAAATGTGTTAGTTTCTGGGTGTTATGAATACACTCGGCGTCAAAAAAAAACGCCACTCGAAAAATCGCGAAAAAACTCGAATTTTCAAACCGTCGTAACTTGGTCGAAAATCGATGATTCTTTCAGTTTGGGAAAGATTCAAGTTTTATCTTTAAGAATGTGTAGTTAATTTTGACCAAGAACGCCATGAAAAAGAATATTTTTATGTAAAAAAAAAGTCCAACTTTGAAAAGCTGTACCGTGCGCAAAAAAAATCGGCGGGAAATTTTTCAAAACTACATAACTTCGCGTCAAATCATCGCATCGACTTGAATTTTGGAGAACATTGGAAAAAAAACGATTGAACTTTATTGCTATGCTGACCGACCCCCACGATTTTTTTTTGTACACAGTACAAGAAACCAAATTTGCACATTTAAACTTTAAAAACATTTTTTTCCCTTTAGGGGGTGGAATCGTTTTAGTGACAAAACAATTCACATGACGTCTAAGAGAAAATTTGAAACTGTTAAGACTGCAGAAGTTAATCGATTTTGGTGCAAAATTACTCAAGTTATGGCCAACAAAGTGAAAAATCTCATTTTTTTTTCAAAAATTCATAACTTTGCTCCAAATCATCGAAACGACTCGAATTTTTAAGGCATTTGAAGGAAATTGATTAAATTTTTCTGCCATTGTGGTGAAATTTCCCACCGGTTTTCTTTTGCGCACGGTACAGCTTGTCAAAGTTGGACAATTTTTTGCATAAAAAACATTTTTTTTCCATCGTGTTGTTACGGGGGGTGGGTTGGACTTAGGGTCAAAATCAACTACACATTCTTAATGATAAAACTTGAATCTCCCAAACTGAAAAATTCATCGATTTTCGACCATGTTACGATGGTTTGAAAAATCGAGTTTTTTCGCGATTTTTCGAGTGAGTTACATATTTGTTACAATGTAATTCATACGGCCTGCATTCTTGCTGATGTTATGTTTACTATCTAAATCTCATAGTTCGCATTTATCTTCATATAAATACTTATTCATTGCGTATTATTATTAGTGTATTTGAAAATTATCGTTTTAAGTTGAATGAAAAAAAATCCGGTATGATAGAATTTATCAAAAATTCTAGTCTGTTCACAAAACATTTGCCTTTAGAATTCTTTGATTTGTGAAAATGTATCTATTTTTGCGTGAGTTATAAATTTTCAAAAATGATTCTTTTTAAGTTTGTCGAATATTTGAACAAAGAAAAAATAGAATAAAAATAATATTGATATGATTGAATTCCTTAAAAACTCTAATGCAATCATAATTTACCTTTAAAATTAACTTTGACTTTTGTTTATGTTCGCGTGAGTTATGAATTTTTGTAGATTAATATTTTAAGTTGTCGAACACTAAATAAAACATATGAATATTTGAAAATTAATATTTAAAGTTGTTGAACACTTGAACAAAAAAATCTATTTTTTTAGATTAGATTAGATTAGATTTATTAATGCTTTTACATTAGTTTACACAAGTCGACTAAATTAGAGATACAAGTATTACAATAATTATATGTATATACCGGGTGACCCAGGGATCTGTAAAAGCCCCATAACTTATTTGCTGTTTGAGATATCGACTTCTAGTTTTCTTTAACTGGTACCCACAGTTATTCTACATATTTTAAAAATATGTATGCTTTTGTACAGGGTGTCCCAATATACATAACTGAACAAAGTTATGTTCTTTTAAATGGAACACCCTATATTTTATACTTTATTTTTAACCGTCTTGAGAAGTTGATAAAAATAGTGTAAGATAGTATGGGTCTATTATAGACGATTGGTTAGTTATGGGCAAATTTGTGGCAAAAACAAGGACACATTGAAAAAATTGCAGAAGCGCTCCTAGCAAAGCTAGCGTTATTTTTTATACACTAAAGAATTTTCCACATCATGAAGAATAATACAAATCGGCTTTGGTTCTTTTTTGCTCATACTGCTGTACAGGGTGTCAACATACGCAAAATATTGGATAACTATTTTTTTTCAAATGGAACACCCTATATATCTTGCCACCAATGCATGGAACTTTTAATAAGCGTTTCAATGATGTACAATTTGTATAATGAAATATTAAGTATTCTTGAGATTTATCCATAAAAACATGTTTCTTTTGTCACTTCCTGCTCATTTTTGGATTTTCAGCCAAAACTATGCATTTTCTGAAAAAATAATAAGAGACCAAAGTTGTAGAGCGGAAAATTTTCGATCGACATAGGTCTTTCGACTTTTCCAATAATGCGTGCATTGCCCGCCAGAGTGCGCAAAATCGTGACCGTATATGCATTATACTATATATATATATATATATAGCGTTTTTCTCAATTTTTTTGTTAATTAATTGCACTATACTTTATTTTCCACGTCCTCTAGCAGAGAAACGGGTAATTATAGAATTATTCAAATGACCTACATCGATTGAAAATATTCCGCACTACAACTCTTAAAAGCAGCATTTTTTGCCCAAAATACATAGTTTTCGCTGAAAATTCAAAAAACCATTGAAAAACGCAAAAATTGATGCATACATTTTCAATTTGCATTTTTAGGGAAAACTATGCATTTTAACAAAAATTGCTTCTATTAAGAGTTGTAGAGCGGAACATTTTCAATCGATATGGGCCATTTTAATTTCCTTATAATTTCCCGTTTTTCCGCTAGAGGGTGCGGAAAATAAAGTATAGTGCAATTTATTAATAAAAAATTTGAAAAGAAAACGCTAAAATGCATATACGGTCACGATTTTGCGCGCTCTGGCGGGCAATGCACGCATTATCTTAAAAGTTGAAAAACCTATATCGATCGGCAATTTTTCGCTCTACAACTTTGGTCTCCAAAAATTAGCAGAAGGTGGCAAAAGAAATATGTTTTTATTGATAAATCTCAAGAATCCTTAATATTTTGTTATACAAACTGTATATAATTGGAAAGCTTATTAAAAATGGCATAGACTGGTGGCAAGATATATAGTGTGTTCCATTTGAAAAAAAATAGTTATCCATTGTTTTGCGTATGTTGACACCCTGTATAGCGCTATGAATAAAAGAGAACCAAAGCCGATGTGTATTATTCTTTATGATGTGGGAAATTTTCTAGTGTATAAATAATGATGCCAGATTTGCTAGGAACACGTCTGCAATGTTTTCAATGTGTACATGTTTTTGCCAAAAATTTGCCCATAACTAACCAACCGTCCATATTAGACCCATGGTATCTTATACTTTTTTTATCAGCTTCTCAAGAGGGTTGAAAATAAAGTATAAAATATAGGGTGTTCCATTTAAAAAAACATAACTTTGTTCTGTTATGTATATTGGGACACCCTGTACAAAAACATACATATTTTTAAAATATGTAGAATAAGTGTGGGTACCAGTTCAAGAAAATTTGAAGTCGATATTTCAAATGACAAATAAGTTATGGGGCTTTTACAGATCCCTGGGTCACCCGGTATGTCTAAATATTATGCATCTATAAGTAAATGGTAAAGATAGAATAAATAGTAATTAATCAGATAATGACACAGTTTAAAATCAATTATAATAAAATATATAACAATTTGTTAATAAAATGTCAAAAATTTAATAAATATAGAAATAAAATCAGTGATAAAAAGAAACACATTAAAATACATTAAAATATTTAAATAAGTTAAAATTATAAAACAGTATATAACAAACAAAAAAATGATACAAACAGAAACATACAATTTAGAGTTAAGACTAAAAATTAAAAATCAATGTTATTTGATATGAACTCTTCTACGCTGTAGAAACCTTGTGAGGTCAGGAAATTAGTGATTTTCTTTTTAAACACCTTCAGTTCAAGATGTTTGACATCATGTGGCAACTTATTAAATGGTTTTGGAACATAGTACCTCGTTCCATTCTGTGATAACTTCAGTCTACTGTGCTACGAGTACCGTAATCATGATATTTGCTGTTCAGGCTGTATGTTGCCTGATTTTTCTTTGCCCATAACAAGCAATTGAAAATATATTGGCTGGGTAATGTTAAAATCTTATTTTTTTAATACATTCACAAAACATCTACCTTTTTTTTAAATGTGTCACTTTTTCTGTAAGTAATGAATTTTTGAAAATTAATGTTTTAAGTTGTTGAACACTTAAACAAAACAAAAATCGGAAAGAAAATAAGTTTTGATATGAGAAGAGTTCTTTAAATATTTTAACATATTCGCAGAACATCTACCTTTGAAACAAGCTTTAATTTTTGAAAATGTGTTCATTTTTTCATGAATTATGATTTTTTTTAAGCTAATGTTTTAAGTTTCTGCTTTTTCTCTTGTAAAATAGATGTTTCGAAAATAAAGTTTAAATTTAGATTGAATTAGGCTAGTTTTCTCAATGATTCAACAGAATTCCGTTCGAAAATCCGCCAGCCGCTAAAACGAAAATCTTTCCGCAATTGGATTCAAAATCCGTCAGATCTAGTGGATTTTCAGCTGACCTGGTAACACTGGCCTTACAGCTGACAATGGCGATCTCTGCGACTGTTCTCTCTCGTTAATTAGCAACATCATTTGTGGTCTTTGATCTTTTATCTATATTATAATACTCGCGTAAACGACGCTTCATTCATTGTAAAACCTTTTGTACTCTATTCTTAAGACTATAAACCAATGATTTAAGAAAAAAAAATCGATTGTTACCCATTAATAGAATGACAGACGTTAATTTTTCAAATTTTCAAATTGGGCTCCCCCATCGCCAGCGGACCGTGCAAGCTCGAATAACTCGTTATGCGGCGTGGGGTTCGAACTCGCAGTGCCCGTACCGAAAGCAGGTGCCCAACCTCTCATTTTTTATGGTTACAATATTTTCCAAACGTATATCCCGTTCCATTTTCGCTTTGTAATGACAAGTAAGTAAACACGAAATTTTCCAATTCATTAGAATTTATGCCGCCCAACTGTGCGTAAGCCGATTAGTTCGAGTTGGGATCATGTGAAATGAATTGTAGAAATTTCCATAATAAATATCCGACAATTTGGCTTATTTGGACGATCGATTTAAATTCATGTGCACGTAAACTGCTTAATTCCAATTCATTGTGGACTTAATGTATCTAAAACTGTCTAGTAGCTCGGGTGCATTGCCTGATAATAAATACAAACATGCAATATGTAAATAATAAATTACGTGAACTGTATAAAATAAAATACACGATGGTATGAATATAAAATAGTCATTTGGGAGTTTCTTACTCAGGATAATAAAAGGAGTTTATTACAGTGATATTCAGTCTTAATTTTAAGGACTTTTTAAAGAATGACAAGCTTGATTGTCACAAATAGTCACAAATCATAAATAAAGTGTTTGATATTAACTAACTTACTTAATTTAAAATTAAAAATTAATAAAATAATATTATTATCAATATTTTTGTTTTGTTTACGATTTAATGAACAATATCTACATTACTATATCGGTGGGACGTTACAAATATTGATTCGTTTGTGTAGTGTCGTATTGAATTAATTTCCATTAATTGATAGCCATTAGCTTTCTGTATTCTTTGCTGCAGTAATGAATAGTAATTTAAGACGACACCTATTGATTTATTTGATCATTGAAATATAGTACAATATAATTATTTGGTATTTGTTGAATTTGGTTCTAGTTTATCACGTGGTGAATCATTTTAACAACCCTTTATATAATTATTTGGGCCAATGTACTTCAGATGCTGAAAATTATGCAATAAAATTAATTGCATACTATAAACAATAATTAATTACGGGTATCATTCATATGCACACATATCATATATCCAATTGAAACAATTCCATTATATCTTAATTAATTCCAAACGGATTTATGCAATGTTATGTAAATATACGTTACTCATATGCCGTTAACGCAGTACATTATAGTAGATCAAAATCAGCAAATGACATTTAAAAAAATGAGCCCCAACGTTTGTCACGCATTTTCGCTCCAGGGAGTTTTTGGCATGGCTTAATTTTCCATTTATTATATACAGGTCAAATTTTACTGGAGGGTACACCTTTCTCTATTTTAGGGGCAACGGTAATTTCTACCTTTTACACATTCAATTGTAGGTTTTAATTCGCTTGCCATGGCGGACCAAAATGAGGCTTGTTTATTTTGTAATGTGATAATAAAGGAGTGTACTAAAATTGCTTATGCATATTGCAAAAAAGTAGCACCATAAGGGATGCTTCAAGAACTAAAAAGAAAACACCTGAAAACCTATATGCGAATACAATATGGTCCCAAAAATACCGATAGCTGCCATAACCACAACTCCGATCAAGTTGAGAACATTTGAAGACTCGGAAGGTATGGTTGAAATGAAATAGCTTGAGGAATTACCGGTTCATCGGAATGTAAGTATACACGAGCTTCAAGATAAAATTACAATCCTGAAACAGTATGTTAATCTAATGAAGAAATCTACTAGATAGTATTTAAGGTATACATCGACATCTATTAACCAAAAAGGAAGATGCAATCAATTGCCTCATTCGGAAAAAAATTCAATGTAACCCATGTCACAGGATGTTAACACAAAGATCGAAGAACAAACTGCGGATACTGTGAAACCAATATCGGTCCCGGCAGGAACAAAACGCGGATAAATAAACCCAGAACCGTCGATCTGCAAAGAGCAAAAGAAACATGATAAAACATGCCAGATCGTACAATCTACCAAACAAAATATTTAACAAAAATTCTACTGTCCCTCTTTACACAAGGGGAAATATTCAAAATAATAAGAGAAAAATTGCTAATAACAGCAAAGGATGCAAAAAATTATATCATATAACATAAAGAAAATATGTATTCTCATAATCATAATTATATAGTTTAAGTTAGGTCAGGCGCGCGCTCAGAAATTTGTCTGGGGGGGCTCACTGACGCATATAATGACTCACACACAAACGTGTGTAAACTGAAAATCCGTGAATATGACTTTAAATAAACGTGTAACATGCCAATGGTATAACAATTAAATAAAATTCTAAAAAGCATTATTTTTCTATGGCCAGGTTTGGTTATTAACACTCGGTATATAAATGTCTTGGGGGCTCAAGCCCGACAGCCACACCTGGGTTAGATTTAGGGATGGACGATATTTCACGTACCTGTGATTTTTCACTAGTATTAAAAAATCACAGGTCGTTACTGTTACTAATAGGCGAATTTCACTGCTACTTAAAATCACTGCTACTTAAAATCACAGCTACTTAAAATCACTGCTATTTAAACTGTGACTTAAACTGTGATTGCTCCTTAAAATCACAACTGTTACCTAAAAACGTGATTGTAAGAAGACAATGGAGAATAGCATTTCTACATATTATTTTATATTCAGTAATGTTTACTCCCATTTACTCTTATGTTCATGTTCAAATGACGATTTTCATCAATTTAAAAACGAATATATAAAAACAATTTCTACAAATGGTAAACCTAAAATGACTCAAAATTCATTTTAATTTAAGAATCAGTGCGAATATCTAAACATACATTTTGAAATAATACCACGAAACCAATTTTTAAATTGCAAACTTCATTAACTGAAAATTAAAAATAAAAACAATTCACCAAACTGCGAAAATCTCCAAATGCTCCTCCTTGTTCAGGTGCTCAAAAATTAAAACAAAAATCTTCAAAAACCCATATCTCTATTGAAACTCGTTGAATTTACAAAAACCAAATTGATTTTGAATAAGCGGTACCTCGACCATTGATTATGATTTTTTATGGAATTTTTCCTGCGTTTTTTATATTTTTTCTGCGATGTTTTTGTTAAAGTGTTAAAGAAAATTAAAACAAAAAATTTAGAAAATCCACATCTCTATTGAAAATGATTGAATTTACAAAAACCAAATTGATTCTGAATAAGTGATACTTCGACCATTGAGGATAATTTTTATGGAATTTTTCCTGCGTTTTTTATATATTTTTCAGCGATGTTTTTGTTCAGGTGCTCAAAAAATTAAAATAACAATTTTCAAAAATCCATATCTCTGTTGAAAATTATTGAATTTACAAAAACCAAATTGATTTTGAATAATCGATACTTCAGCCATTAAGGATGATTTTTTATGGAATTTTTCCTGCATTTTTTATATTTTTTTCTGCGATGTTTTTGTTCAGGTGCTCAAAAAATTAAAATAACAATTTTCAAAAATCCATATCTCTGTTCAAAATTTTTGAATTTACAAAAACCAAATTGATTTTGAATAAGCGATACTTCGGCCATTGAGGATGATTTTTTATCGAATTTTTCCTGCGTTTTTTATATTTTTTCTGCGATGTTTTTGTTCAAGTGCTCAGAAAATTAAAACAAAAATTTTCAAAAATCCACATCTCTATTGAAAATTATTGAATTTACAAAAACCAAATTGATTTTGAATAAGCGATACTTCAGTCATTGAGGATGATTTTTTATGGAATTTTTCCTGCGTTTATTATATCTCTTCAGCGATGTTTTTATTCAGGTGCTCAAAAAATTTAAATAACAATTTTCAAAAATCCATATTTCTGTTGAAAATTATTGAATTTACAAAAACCAAATTGATTTTGAATAAGCGATACTTCGGCCATTGAGGATAATTTTTTATGGAATTTTCCCTGCGTTTTCTATATTTTTTTCAGCGATGTTTTTGTTCAGGTGCTCAAAAAATGTAAATAACAATTTTCAAAAATCTATATCTCTGTTGAAAATTATTGAATGTACAAAAACCAAATGGATTTTGAATAAGCGATACTTCGGCCACTGAGTATGATTTTTTATGGATTTTTTCCTGCGTTTTTTATATTTTTTTCAGCGATGTTATTGTTCAGGTGCTCAAAAAATTAAAATAACAATTTTCAAAAATCCATATCTCTGTTGAAAATTATTGAATTTACAAAAACCAAATTGATTTTAAATAAGCGATACTTCGGCCATTGCGGATGATTTTTTATGGATTTTTTTCTGCGTTTTTTATATTTTTTTCTGCGATGTTTTTGTTCAGGTGCTCAGAAAATTAAAACAAAAATTTTCAAAAATCCACATCTCTATTGAAAATTATTGAATTTACAAAAACCAAATTGATTTTGAATAAGCGATACTTCGGCCATTGAGGATGATTTTTTATGGATTTTCTTTTGCGTTTTTTATTTTTTTTCTGCGATGTTTTTGTGATAATAGTTACAGTTTAAAATCACTAATATTAAAAAGTAGCAATCACAGGTAGCAACGTGATTCAAAAGTAGCAGTTTTGCCCATCTCTAGTTAGATTAGTCTATGTTATAATTTTTCTTTTTGTATTAATATTTTTCAAGTTACTGTAACTTTCGTTAATGGTATATCCGTTAATAAACTTATTATTATTAACCAACAAACATCCAAGCTGAGCCAAAGACATGGTTATTATTGAAGCGGGTGAGCAGCTTCAGAGGAACACATAAAAAACATTATAAATAATTTAAATTTTACATGTGAGCAGGTAATAATAAACTTCTTGAAATAGGCTAATAAATTGGCGCTGATTTTAAGGACCATGAAAAACTTATAGATCCACGAAACTGGACACGAGGAATTGTAATTGGTCATTATATTTTTAAACGGGTTAGCCCAAAACAAGGAAAACAAATCTGAGTGATTCTCAGTTAAATTTATATTCCTTGGATATTCACTCCGCTAGGAATGAAGTAGAACTAAAATAGAACTAAAAAAAATGGTGATGTGGACATCATGTTAGCTTCTCATGGTATCATAGCCATTTATATTTACGTTTTCATGGTTTATTTTCAATTGCAATTATATTTTAAATGTACATCGAGTGTTGTGTAAACTCGGATGAAACTGACGTTTAAAACGTCAAAATTATGAAAGATGGAAAAATTATACTTCAAATTCAAAAACTCAGTTTACTCAAAAACTAAAAGGATTTCGAAAAAAACTTATTCGTTATAAGTTGTTCATTTTAGCATTTTCTACAATTATCATTAACATAAATTTGCTGTAACTATTATCGTTTTATAATTATAAACCAAAAATTAAAAAAAAATCTCGAATAAAAATGATTTTATGAAAAATGTTCTCAAGCAAAAGATGTTCATTTCTTTATTGTCTTTAAAGTTGCTTGAATGTTTTTGTGATATTTTTCATATTTAAGAAAATATTGGCAAAAAACTAAAACAGTTAAGGTAAACGCCCACTTCCGGTATACGAAATTTTACCAAAAGCTTTTCAGTTCTTCGGATTATCAAATAAGACGTATGTTCAAACTTTTATATCAATTGCTCTATTAGTTTTTGAGATACAGCGCGCACAGACAGTGCATATCACATTTGAATGCTCAATTTTTTGTGATGACAATAGTATAACAAAAAAATGGTGATGTGGCCATCATGTTACTTTCTCCGACTTGATGGTATCATAGCTATTTATATTTACGTTTTCATGGTTTATTTTTAATTGAAATCCTATTTTAAATGTACTTCGAGCGTTGTGTAAACTCGGATGAAACTGACGTTTAAAACGTCAAAATTATGAAAGATGGAAAAATTATACTTCAAATTCAAAAACTCAGTTTACTCAAAAACTAAAGGGATTTCGAAAAAAACTTATTCGCTATAAGTTGTTCATTTTGGCATTCTCTACGATTATTATTAACATAAGTTTGCTGTTACTACTATCGTTTCAAAATTATAAACCTGAAATGAAAGAAAAAATAATAATTTCTTTTCTCGAATAACAATGATTTTATGAATTTTTTTTTCAAATAAAAGTTGTTCATTTATTTGTTGTCTTCTATATTTGTTTAAATGTTTTGTGATATTTTTCATATTTAAGAAAATATTGGCAAAAAACAAAAAACAGTTAAGGTAAACGCCCATTTCAGGTGTACGAAATTTTACCAAAAGCTTTTCAGTTCTTCAGATTCTCAAATAAGACATATGTTCAAAGTTTCATATCAATTGCTCTATTAGTTTTTGAGATACAGCGCGCACAGCAGACACACACACACACACACACACACACACACACACACACAGACACACACGCACATACACGATTTTTTTTTTACAGAAATTGTTGAAATGGAATCTAGGGACCCCAAAACGGATATTTCCGTAAAAAAAAAAATTTGAAAAAAAAATCACGATCACAATACTTTCTCGTACTTCGTAACGGAGAAAGTAAAAAAGCTATGAACTTGTGCGATCTATTATGGTTTATTTAGAATTGTAAATTCCGAAAATCAATGATCCATCAGAGCCAAATTAGCGTCTTACCAACAATATCAAAACTCATGGAAAAAATAATTTCCGAACAATTACGTGCTTTCTTAGAAAATAATCAAATATTACCGATACATCAGTTTGGTTTTCGGCCTGATCATAATTGTGAAACGGCCTTGCTTAATGACTAATGACATAATATCTGCATCCGATAATGGTCAAATGACTGTAGTGGTTCTTCTCGGTTACGGTAAAGCGTTTGATACGGTTACCCATACAACGTTAGTAAAAATTCTTCGGTTTATAGGGTTGTATTATCCTGCAATATCACTTATCAATAGCTATTTATCTGATCGCAAACAATGTGTAAATTAGTATATTACATAACTAGAGTTGTAAGTAGCGTAATTTAATAATTTAATAATTAATTTTTATTGCGTTACAACTCGCGTTATGTACTATACTTTACCTTAGACCTTACATTTATTCGCTTAAACTAAAGACATATTGAAACCGAATCTTGTCAGGGTGACGTTTAAATCTGTATTAAATTAGCCGGTAATGGCAATATAGGACGACTAGCAACTAAACAAACGAATTACCGTTCGAACAATTTTCCGTCGAATAATATATTGTCCTTGGCTGAAGGACTTCGGTCGATGGCCATTGTATTTATTATTTATTATGTATTTAGTAAGTACAATAAACGTTTATTATTATTATATTGTCCAATACATTGATTGAACAAATTTAAGGATACGGATCGTTGTACTCACTCTGAAGTGTTAATCTACGAAGATACAATTGCGATGGAAGTACCAATAAGGCATGGCGTGAAGTTTATTGTGTCGGTTATTATGTTAACCAATAAATTGTAATCTGACGTTTAAATGTCACTGTCACTTTTGATATTTAAAGACGAACAGACGAATGCAGAGGGACTCGGCGGACGTTAATTGTAATTGGCTAATAAGTATATAATATAGCTAGGTACATAAGTGGTAATAGTACATGTTACACATTTATGTACAACATTTAACATTTATATATGCTCTATATATTCGTAATGGACCCATTACTTACAGTTCGGTAATTCATCAATTACAAAGTGGGAGTAGGTAATAGTATATTACATAACAAGAGTTGTAAGTAGCAAATTACGCGCAAGTGAAAGATATTGCGTACGAGCCGCGTAGCGGCGAGTAACGTAATTTCACGAGCGCGTAATTGCGTTACAACTCGCGTTATGTACTATACTTTACCTTCGACCTTACATTTATTCGCTTAAATTAAAGATATATTGAAAAACTGAATCTTGTCAGGGTGATGTTTAAATTTTTATTATATGGCCGGTTATGGCAATGTAGGACGACTACCAACTAAACAAACGAATTACCGTTCGAACAATTTTCCGTCGAATAATATATTGTCCAATACATTGATTGAACAAATTTAAGGGTGCTGGTCGTTGTACTCACTCTGAAGTGTTAATCTACTAAGATACCATTCAGATGGAAGTACCAATAAGGCATAGCGTGGAGTTTATTGTGTCGGTTATTCTTTTAACCAATAAGTTGCAATCTGACGTTTAAATGTCACTGTCACTTTTAATATTTAAAGATGAACAGACGAATGCAGGGGACTCGACGGACGTTAATTGTAATTGGCTAAAAAGTATATAATATACCGAAGTGCATAAGCGGTAATAGTACATGTTACACATTTATGTACGACATTTAACATTTATATATGCTCTATATATTCGTAATAGGTCGCTTACGATTGGTGAAAACAGTTCGGTAATTCATCAATTACAAAGTGGGAGTAGGTAAAATAGATAACTTAACATCTGATCTAATAAATATTACACGTGGTGTTCCGTAAGGGTGAATTCTTGGACCACTTCTGTTCACAATATACTCCTCTAAATAAATTGGAAACAACCTTACTTGTTGCAGAAAGCATTAAATAGATTCAATAAAACGAAACGAAATATAGCCTGAATATATGAATATTCAACCTGTTCGTAACTCTGCAAACAAAATTAAGTCTTACTAAGACTATAAACAAATAACGTATTGAAACAACTACATCCCTGGCTAGTGCCACGCCGGATATTGAATGATACAAAAGAAATTTGCATGTTATTACTAGTACTACTAGATAATAACATTGGTTTAAGATTGTCTATTTCTACATACAAGACAAACTTAGAAAATTATTCTTAAATGAAATGTGCAACTTTAAACTGTAAATGTTATTATTAAAATGAAAAAACCAGAAAATATTTTGACAAGGACACACAGTGCTAAACTCTAGTAACACTAGATAAGTTATTTTTGATCTTTTAGCCTATTAATATAATTTTCGATTTGTTTGTTAAAGTGTTCGATTTTTTTGGTCCGCAATTTTGATATTTAGGATCGAATTTTTGGTCGAAATTTTAAATTTTTTATCCTATATTTTAGATTTTTTTAACCTAAATTGTTGATTTTTATACGCGACTTTTTTTATTTTTTTGCTGATATTTTCAATTATTTTTGACAGTTTTTGATTTCTTGCCCTTCATGTTAGATTTTATAACTTGAATTATTATTTTTTAAGGGAGATTTTTTTTCTTTTTGGTTACTTTTTGACTACCGTTTTCGAGTTTCTGGTCGGCAAGTTATTTTGAGCTAAAGAGTTATTTTGAGGGCTGAAAACGGCAAATGAATTTTGTTTTCCTTGATTTTTAAATTTTTTGGTTTGCATTTTTTATTTTTAAACCAGCATTTTTGATTTTTTTGGTCTATATTTTAGATCTTTGACCTATATTTTTAATTCCTTCGTTCGAAATTTTATAGTTCTTGCCCTAAATATTCTTTCTTTTGGTTAAAGTTAAATTTTCGGATTTTTGGTCTGCATTTTTTTTTAGCCGCGAGTTTTTGATATTTGTCTAAATTTTCGATTTTTTGTGCTTATATTTTATTTTTTTACCTTAATTAAAAGCGTATTATTTATTGGTCTATACTTTGGATTTTTAACGTGATTGATTTTTATGTTCAAATTTTTCATTTTTTTGCCGGTATTCAATTTGTATTGTGTGAGCCACAAAATTTTGTTTCAGAGTTGAGTGTGAGATAAATGATGTATGTCGCATATTATTACATCATGAGACTAGATTTGTTCAATTGAATTCGATTTAAAAAAATGAATGACTGCTATGTTTCTCTCTCTCAGGCATGGCCAACTGAGAATTAAAATTCTGTGTCTCACACCTTATAATTTGTCACTTCCATCTTTCATAATTTTGACGTTTCAAACGCCAGTATAATCCGATCCAATAAATTGCAAAAGTGGCTCTACCATCAACATGTTTCACGAGTCGCCACAGGTGTTTACCATAAAAAAGTGTTTTTTTCGACTTCATTATTATTTTTTTTGTTCTAATCTCCATTTTTAGTTTTCTTTATATGCTGAAGGTTTGGATGGAAGATCAGCAGGGTTATTACCCAAAGCTGAATCCCAGCTTACAATTCTCTGTAATTTGCTTTGTAATTTTTCATTGTACATGTGTGTTACACCATGAGAGAATAAAGTCTATTATTATTATTACATTTCAAAACGAGAAAGGAAAACTGCCTAGATAATGTTTTTACAAATAAAGAGTCGAAATACGTAATTGTGAACCAAATTATCATGCCACCGATTACTGAATATGGCATCAATCAGTTTTATGGCCTACTGGAATCAACGAATTGGAGTTTTATTGAAAATGGATCATACTATGCTGAATATTGGTTATTAAGTATTTATTGTAATGTATTGCTTTATTATGCATATTCTAGGAATATTTTGTTAATTTGTATGTAACATGTTATTTTACATTTCAATCTATAATTGGATATGGTTTCGGAGTTTGTCAAGTTGGCTTCCAAATGAAGAGTTTTAATAGTTCTGAATAGAGTCATGAACTAATTTTGATGTATCCAGAAGGACCAGAAGTACTATCAACTTCAAAAAAAGAGTTCTGTAAAATTGAGCTGGCAGGATTTTTTTGAAAATGGGGTGCTAACTTGACACCACACCCCAACATGGTAATCAAATTATTTTAAGATACATTTGGGTTAGTACTATAGTTCCTGATACTTGAAAAAGGGTTATGTTGAATTTCCAAAGATAAAAAATTATATTAAAAAAATTGTATAAACCAATGACAAATTGCAATTAAATGACAAGAAATCTGAATTTTCGAAACTAAATTGTCTATTGAATTTACGACTTTATTAAAAAATTCAATCGAATTTGTTTATAAAAAAGAATTACTGAACTCATTAAGTAGATCCAGAGAATGTACTCAATTTTTTTTCTGTTAACTTTTTAAAAAATGGTGACGTGGCCATCATGTTATTTTCTCAGACTTGATGGTATCATTCATATTTACACATTCATGGTTTATTTTCAATTGAAATCATATTTTAAATGTGCATCGAAAATTATTGAACGATGGAAAAATTATACATCAAATTCAAAAACTCTGTTCATTCAAAAACTGAAGAGATTTCGAAAAAAACTTATTCTTTATAAATTGTTCATTTGTATTCTCTACAGTTATTATTAATATAAATTTGCTGTAACTATTAAAAAAATGAAAAAAAAATAAATTTTTTTCTCGAATAACAATGATTTTATGAAAAATATTTTCAAATCAAAGATGTTCATTTCTTTGTTGTCTTCAATATTTGCTTAAAGGTTTTTGTGATATTTTTCATATTTAAGATAATATTAAAAAAAACAAAATACTGTTAAGGTAAACACCCACTTCCGGTGTACGAAATTTTACCAAAAGCTTTTCAATTCTTCGGATTATCAAATAAGACTTATGTTCAAAGTTTCATATCAATTGTTGTATTAGTTTTTGAGATACAGCGCGCGCACAACTGCCAAAATGGCACATTTGACGCGTACTTTAACGCAGCATCTCTTCCTTTCGTTTGTTTTTCACATGAAAAGCTCAGAAAATTAAGCTGGTTCTGTTTTCATGCAGAAAACTGTGATTTGTTACAGCTGTCAAAATTAGATTTACTACCTATTTTCTTTCTGAATATTTTCCACGTGATATAAGTCCAGTTTTGCCACAAAATCGCAAAGAATATATAGAGACGAAGCAATTTATGTTTTCGTGTTAAAAACAAATTATTTCTATGTTAGATAGCTGTCAAAACTGTATTATTTGATGCGTAATTTTGTAGAGCATCTTTTCTTTTAAAGATTTTCAATGCGAGAAGCTCCGATTCGCCTTGAAATTGCAAGTAATGTGAACGTTGTGTTTTTACGTAAGTTAGATATAAAGTGACAGCTGTCAAAACTAGATTTTTTATACTTATTTTTATAACGCGTCTTTTGTTCCTGAATATTTTCCACGTGAGAAGCTCAGATATATTTAAAATTGCCAATAATGAGGAAAATGACGAGATAATTATATTTTCATGTGAACAAAAAATGATTTCTAGGTTAAACAAAAAGTGACTGCTGTTTTTTTTCACAATGATTTTTGTATTGCGTCTTTTGTTTCTCAATATTATCCACGTGAGCAGCCAAGTTTTCCCGTAAAATAATAAAGAAAGCGAAGCAATTTAATTTTATTATATAGCTGTCAAAATTGCATTATTTGACATATTTTTTCCAAAACCTTTTTTCACTTGAAAAGCTCGAATTCACCTTGAATTTGCAAAGAACTTGGAAATTAAGAAGCCAATTGTGTTTTCATGTGGAAAAAACGTTATTTCTGGGTTAGGTAAAAAGCGGCAGCTGTGAAAACTAGATTTGTTGCCCTTTTTTGTATACTGCGTCTTTTGTTTTTTTAACATTTTTCACGCGAGAAGCTCAGATATGACATAAAATTGATAACAATCTGGAAAATGGGAAGCCAATTATGTTTTTACGCAGAAAAAGCGTTATTTCTAGGTAAGATAAAATGTGACAAGATTTTTTTACACTTATTACGTCTTTTCTTTATGAACATTTTCCACCAATTGTGTGTTTATGTAGAAAAAACATTATTTTTAGCATAGACAAACAGTGTCAAAATTTGATTTTTTGACGCGTAATTTTGTGCAGTATCGTTTGTTCGAAACATTTTTCACTTCAGAAGCTCAGATTCGCCTTGAAATTGCAAAGAGCTAGGAAAATGAGAAGTCAATTGTGTTTTCATGTAGAAAAATGTTATTTCTAGGTTAAATATAAAGTGGCAGCTGTCAAAATTAGATTTTTTTTTATACTTATTAATATATTGCGTCTTTTCTTTCTGAACATTTTCCACGTGTGTAGTAAAGATTTCCCGTAAAATCGATAAGTTAGCTATCTTAAGCTTTTGAAGCAAACTGAACTATTTTTTTTCAAATCGTGAAATGCATTTTTTTCCCAGTTCAAGTTTAGATTGTTGCCGCTTTGTTTCCAGTGGATTGTTTTTAAATGGATCTTGAGCTTTTGAAGGAAATTGTTGGGTTGATGTTTCTTTTGCAGATTCAAATCGCTGCATGCATTTTTCGTTAACCCAATTTAAGTTTAGATTGTTGTCGTTTCGTTTCTAGGTAGAATACTGCAATTGGTTTTATTGGAAATTAAGAGTGCAATATTTATTTTTGATTGTTTCCGTTTTGTTTCCAATTACAATAGTAGTTATTTTTACGAGAAGTTAGTGAAAAGGTAATTCTTGATAAAGCTTGAATTACATTATACTTTTTCCGTCTAGATTCTCGTTCAAGTTTTGCTTTCGATTTCCGTTCGATTTATAGTTCATTGCATTGGATATAGAGGGCGCCGCTAGCGGACGACGTAATTTATTTATTTAATTAATTTATTTATTTAATAATAATAACCCAACAGGCAGTTATTGCCCAGTTACAGGGAAAATATAAAAATACATAGCAAAAAACAATAAGTAATACAAAGTAATTATTGAAGTACACATCGCACTATAAAAAGTTTGTGTACTATAAAGACAAAACGAATGCTTGAATTAATAATTCTAATCAGTAGCACTAACAAAAATCCTTTATTGGACTAATTAAGTTGTTTTAAGTCTGCTTTTAACCTACTCATATTGCCATTAAAGATATCCAGTTCTACGCTGCAACTGACTTGATTATAAAGGCGACACATATTATTTATTGGCGAATTAAAACCTACATTAGTTCGACAACGATTTATTTTAAATTTTGTTTGATTACACCTACTATTTATCCTTGGTACATATATATTTAATTGTGACAGTGTCATCATATCGTCAACTTGAGAGTGCAAAATTTTGTGGGTATTTTTAATAGTCATCATATTTCTAGACGTTTCAATGCTGTTTGTGTCAAATTCTGTCAAAAGGTCTAAATACTGAACATCAACGCCATGTTTCATTTTATATAAACTCTTTAAAAGTCTTCTTTGTGGTTTTCAAGTAAAGATATGTGACACTTATACAGAGGATTCCAAACCATACAACAATAAGTTAACTTACTTTTGACAAGGCTATTAAATAATGTCATTAACGTATTTATATTACGAAACTGCGTAGTAGACCTTACTATGAAACCAACAAGCTTCAATGAATCATTCACAATATTTTCGTAATGGTCAGTAAAGCACAATTTACTATCGAAAGTGACTCCTAAGTCCTTGATAATTGATTTATTCTCCAAGGTAATACCGTTGATCTTGTAGGGATGTTGAATCACCGTTTTTCTCCTTGAGTATGCCATCGCGGCACATTTTTTTGGGATTTAGACGTTGTTATTCGCACACCAAAGTTCTAGTCTTCTTAAATCACGCTTCAGAATGTTGTAGTCACTTTCACTATCACAAACACCATAAAGTTTTAAATCATCGACATAAATTAGACAATTTGACTCAAAGATGTTACATGTCATTTATAAATATGATGAACATTAGTGGTCCCAGATTTGATCCTTGTGCAACACCAGATTTCTGAACATAGTTTGCAGATTTTACTCCTTTGAATTCGACATATTGCATGCGGTTGAGTAGGTATGAACTAAATAAAGCAATTAAATTATCATCTAACCCAAATCTTGACAGCTTTTCCAAAATAATACCGTGTGGTAATTTGTCGAACGCCTTACTGAAATCTGTATATATGACGTCTACAGGTTTATTGTCATCGAGAGCTTCTGCAACATTCTGGGTAAAGTTCATGAGGTTTGTGCAAGAAGAGCGACCTTTCATAAAACCGTGCTGACATGTTGATATATTTTGTGATATATTGTTATAAATGTTGTCAGCAAGGATACATTCAAAATTTTTTGCGAAGTTCGAGATAATTGCTATAGGTCTGCAGTTGGTTATAACATTTTGTGGTCCATTTTTATGAACAGGGTAGACCTTTGAGATTTTCCAAGTATCTGGAAAGACTTGAGATTTTAAAGAGGCATTGTATAGATACATAAGTGGTGTAAGAAATATATTGATACAATCTTTAACAAAAAAAAAAAGGTATTTTATCTGGCCCTGTGCACAATGTGGCTTTTATTTTCTTCACTGCCTTTAGAATTTCACTTTCCTCTATATACTTTATTGTAGTCGTGTTTTCCTTAGACGATTTATTTTCCAATTCACCAGAAGTTCCAAAGGTATCATATGCCGAGTTAAAATGATTTGCAAACCCATTTAGAATTTCTTGTGGAGACTTTGTTTCTTCGTTACCAATTTTCATACAGCCGGGTATGCGAGTTGTTTCTTTCATATCATTAACATATTTAAATAATGCTCGGGGATTGCTTTTTATATCCTGCTCGACGTTGCATATATAATTCCTTTTTTCTTTGTCAATTAATAATTTCACTGTTTTTCTAAGATCTTGAAATTTTTCGTTATATCTATTGATATTTGGGTAACGCATTTTTAATTTGTGGTAGTGTTGTTTTTCTTTAATTTTGTTGATTGTTTCCTTGGAGAACCATTTAGGATAATTATTGTTATTGGCCACATTTCTAGTATATTTAGGTACGAACTTATCCAATACAGAGTAGAGTACTTGGTAAAAATATTCACAGGCTACATTCATATCCTTAATTTGAGTTAAGGGATCCCAATTTACATTTGCGATTGCAGCATATAAACCTGGAAAATTCGCCCCTTTAAAATTGTAGTCTGGATCGTTAGAGGAAGTACTATTGAATGAAGGTAAAACATTCGCTTTTATTCTCAGTAAAGCTGATAATGGTGGATGATGTACATCAATGCGCACTATTGGTTCGATTTCGGATGTTAGAACAATATCGATAGTATCAGATGAACAAATAACATCTAGTATTATTCCATTTTGGTTTGTTATTCTATTGTGCTGTTGTAAGTTATGAAATTGTAAGAAATGTTCAAAACAAGTAGACAATTGGCAAGTCACGGTAGACGTTAAAAATGAGTAATATTTTGGAATGTTAATATCGCCCATAAACAAAACAGAATTAAACTGAAGTAAAACATTATCCAGTGCTTCAAAAAATAACATATGCTTTGTTAGACCAGTTTCAGGTGGTACATATGTACAAATTAAGATAATATTATCATTACTGGAATTTATTGGGGACATTTTAACAATAACAACATTAATGTATTCTACGGGATTGTCAAATTTCACTTCCTCGCAATAGAATTTGTTTAGATCAGTTGCAATTAGGACTCCACGGACTCTGCCACTTAATCTATCGCATCGAAATACTTGATAACGATTACCAAAAAGCTCATTATTATATACGTGTGGTTTGAGCCAAGTCTCAGTTAAGGAAATTATATCATAATTGTTTGCATAAATGTTATTAGAAAATTATATTATTTTTGAATTTAGCCCTCGTACATTTTGGTAGTACATTTTGATATTTGCCTGTTGGTTTACATTGCGTTTTTTGGAGTAGCATCTATCTTCTTAAAAATTTTTGGGACATTATGAATCCATTTTATATATAAACTTTCTCCTGCATCCTGTCTTCTCTTCAATTCAGCGAAAACGTGTTTATTTTGTTCACGCTGGATGATGGTTAAATCGGCGCTTATCTGAATATTATTTCCAAGTTTCTTTTTATTTTGTAAAACTATTTTTACTTGAGTTGTATTTGCAAGCAGGATTTTTATCGGTCTAGGCCGTGAAGATTTCCTGCCAAGTCTTATTGCATGTTTTATGTCTAAGGACATGTCAATTTTCTGGAGTATGTTTTTTACATCTTGGATTACGTTGCTTGTTTGTTTAGTTGAATTGCCTTCTTCAGATTCCTCCGGAAAATTAAATAAGATAATGTTGTTTTCACGTTTTTTCCTGTTTTCAATTTCTTCCAGAATACTCATGGAGTTTGACCAATTATCGGTATCTATCGGCTTGGCGTTGACTAGGTTTGGTTTTTTTGAATATTCTGATTCAATCTTGTCGACTCTGGATGAAATATTATTTAATAAAGTGCGTAATTCTTTATTTTCGTTTTGAAGATCAACCAGCGATGTTATAAGTTTTTGTAGATCTTTGTTGACTTCATCCTGTTTTTTTAGTTGATCGCCTAGGATTGAAACTGATTCCTGCAGATCTTTTATCATGGAGCAGACTTCTAATAGTGTTGGTGTTAGTGACAATGGTGTTGCCAGAGGCTGGTCTCCAGTACAGCAATTTGTTGTAAACCCAATACTTGTGTGACGGGCGTGATTAAATGTAGTAGTTAGAATCAAAATTCGTGCTTCTCACAGAGTCGTAAGATATAGTTTCTTTATTATCTTAGAAGTTCTGCTTTCAGCTAAAGATTATTTTGTGCAAACCTTTCGGTTCTCACCGAACTGGTAGAAGTAAATTTAGAGTCACTTCTTAATTAGTTTTAATGGGGAAATGCAAATGTTGCATTCTCCAGAGTATCAAATGTGTTATCCGCGATAACACACTGACCGCCACACAGGTACGGGGGTAGCCTCTCTGCGCCAGTCTTGTTCCGCTGTTTAAACAATTAACATCACCATCTGTTTTTGTACCAAACTCCATCACTTTTATTCAATAAATAGTTAGCTACTTTAATTAAAAGTTGCTGTCTAATTTAAAAGAACCCTCTTGTAGGATCCTACTTCAGTTTACTACAAATTAATTTCATCACTGCTTATAAATAAAGCCTTATATCTCTTGGCACAACTTACATGAAATACTGATTTACATTCTATACATGTTACTTTAGCACCTTTGGGCACAGCTTTACATTTTTTACAAGTATTTGCCTGATTCATGGTTCGGTAGTAGATTTTATAGTTATAGCTATAGAGAAAATAGATAAATAACTACAATGATTATTTAATAATGTAGGAATAAACGAGGATACACACACCCAGAGGCCAGTCAGGGTGATTTACGTAAACAAATACCACGGCCACGGCAAAGGAAAACAAAATAAAACAAAGGAATTATAGAAAAATATCGCCGTAAAATAAACCAAGTGAAATGGCACAGCAAAAAGTAATCTGATGGATGGCATGATAACACGACGCCACGCTCGTGTCTTTAAATTAAAACCAACCCACTAAATAAAAAATATTTGTATTCACGTGTCCAAGTCCAAGTGAGGTTAAGAGTTGAGATATATAACAATACTGCGACTGGAATGGAAGAATCGCGGTCATCCGGTTATATAGGTTATGTTGCTTGCACAAACAACTCATGCTTGTTGTTTTTTTCATCGTTGGCAGTACGGAACTTGGACCAATATCGAACGGAAAATAGGACCGGCTGCATATTTCTATTCAAGAAACTTGAACGGAAATTGGATGGAATTTTCTGAATTACATTCATACTAGATTGTCTCGAAGCAAAATCTAACGAGAATCTAGACGAAAAAAGACGGAAAAAGTTTAATGTAATTCAAGCTTAATACTTGATATTTTGAAGTAAATTCTCTAATTGGTGATTTATTACAATTTTTAAGTTTAGATTGTTGTCCTTTTGTTTCCCGTGAAAATATAATAGATCTTGAGCTTATGAAGCAAATATTGTTAAATATTTTTTAAAGTTTTTAATTCTCTAAAAGCATTTTTACTTTTCCCAGTTTCCAGTCAGCTGTTTCTACTTTGAATATGCAATTGCTTTTATTAGAATTCAGAAATATATTATTTTCAGAAACTTTAAAATCATGGACTTTTTTACTTTCTCCGTACAAAGTAACGCAGTGTGGAAATTAAGTAGCGGATAAATTCGGTAAACCCGAAATAAAATATTTTTGGAAAAAATCCTCGAACAGGTCGATTTTCTTTGATAAAAATACACATTTTTGCATAAAAATTTTCAGTCGTCATTTGTTTTTGAGTAATCACGTCATCCATTTTGTTTTTAAATGACAACCCCCTATTTTTGTTCTTGATTTTGATACAACTTTTCATTGTCGAACTGGCAGATTATAAATGTTGCCATCTTACATGAGAAATTTTTTGAGTAAATGACAATTGAAGGTGAGAACCCGATATTTAGAGTTTTTGCAATGTAACTTTCCATATAATACAATAAGGTTTCAGCAAGACGGCGCATCCTCGCGCTATGTGCGTTTTTTGAACAATTGCTTTATTTATGAATAGGTGGATTGGCAGGCGAGGACGGATGGAAGGGCCCGCGAGAGAGATGAAATGCGCAGAATTAGCCCTGAAAATATTTAAAATGTTCAAGAAGAATTTCTACGTGGTCGAACTGTGGATGGCAGAACATTTAATTTAATAATTGCATTTGCTTTCTAAAGATATTTTTCTTTATTTTGTGTTAACAATAAAATTTACAGTTTCTCACTTTCAATTGTCATTTACTCGAAAAATTTCTTATGTAAGATGGCAACATTTTTACACTGGCAGATCGACAATAAAAAGATCTCTCAAAATCAAAAACAAAAATAGGGGGTTGTCATTAAAAAAAATGGATGACGTCATTACTCAAAAACAAATGATGACTGAAAATCGACTTTCATGCCAAAATGTGTATTTTTATCAAAGAAAATCGTCCTGTTCGAGGATTTTTTCCAAAAATATTTTATTTCAGGTTTACCGAATTTATCCGCTACTTAATTTCCACACTGTATATTATTTTTTGTGATTTGTTTCAAATTAGAAATTTGAACGGAAATATTATATCTCATCTCAAAAAAAATAAATTGGAGTGATTGCACTTTACGGTCACATTCCCGATTTCGGAGATTTTTGGTTTAGGGACTCTATACGTGTTATTATTAAGGTACTTACAAAAATTTTTGTGCGGAAACGTGTTTCAAGCCGAAAAATCCAATTTTTATTTCTTCACTTGCGCATATACGTCAATGTCCACCATAAATTTAATTGTACGCACGGCACGAGAACACTCATGTTACACTACGAAAGTTATTCATATTATAGATAATTTAGCACACGAAAGGCGCACTGTTAAAATTATGTACGAGGTGCAAGTTCGCGCAAACAACATGTTTTTTTTGCAATGTAATTGAAACGTTGACAGCGACAAATACAGACGTAAGGATGCGCCCTGTATTGCCAACCGTGAAAGTTGGTTTGTCGTTTTCTGTTTTCAAACCTCACTTGTCAATCTTTGATGTATAGTGCAGTGCAACCAAACCTCAAGAATGGAGCCCATTAATCTAATCAGATTATTAAAATTGAGCGAAAAATCCGATGAGTTTTTCGAAATGCTCGTGCAATGGGGTCTTGTACCACCTGATTTTACTGAATTTGTAATGTATGCATCTAAAACGACTTCACGGCAGAATGAACTCCAATCGATGGAAGTATGTTCAGATATTTCAATCTGCTGTCGAATCACAGTTAAATTTACGTTGCCGACCCGAAGATTCACGTAGCCCAGGATATGAAATAGGCTTAGATGTGATCTTTTAAAAAATGTCCCTTTTCTAAATCTAATACTTGTATTGCAATTGCGTTTTTTGTTTGTTTTCGCTCTGCTGAGTTATCTTTACATTTTGAGATTAACGTTTAATTTACTAGTTGAATTATTTTTATTTGTTTTAAGAAAAAAAATCTTTTTTTTTTAAACCCATTTTTGTAGAAATAAAAGATGTTGATTTTTCAACGTAAAATACATATTCGCACATTTCATTTTAATATAAATATTAAACCTCTTAAATAATGACGACAGATGGCGAACCCGTGAAACCACTTCTTATACATTTGTGACGACTTCGGCCCTGACCCAACCTAACCTAACCCAAACTAACCTAACCTGACCTAACCTAACCTAACCCAACCTAACCTAACCCTACCTAACCTAACCCAACCTAACCTGACCTAACCCAACCCGACCTAACCTAACCTAACTCAACCTAACCTAACCCAACATAACCTAACATAACCTAACGTAACCTAACCCAACATAACCTAACATAACCTAACGTAACCTAACATAACCTAACCTAACCCAACATTACCTAACCTAACTTAACCTAACCTAACCCAACCTGACCTGACCTAACCCAACCTAACTTAACCTAACCTAACCTAACTTAATCTAACCCAACCTAACCTAACCTAACCCAACCTAACTTAACCTAACCCAACCTGACCTAACCCAACCTAACCTAACCTAACCTAACCTAACCTAACCTAACCCAACCTAACCTAACCTAACCCGACCTAACCTGACCTGACCTAACATAACCCAACTTAACCTAACCTAACCCAACCTAACCTAACCTAATCTAACCCAACCTAACCTAACCTAACCCAACATAACCCAACCCAACCTAACCTAACCTAATCTAACCCAACCTAACCTGACCTAACCCAACTTAACCCAACCTAACCTAACACAACCCAACCTGACCTAACCCAACCTGACCTAACCCAACCTGACCTAACCCAACCTGACCTAACCTAACCTAACACAACCTAACCTAACCCAACCCAAACCAACCTAACCTGACCTAACATAACCTAACCCAACCTAACCTGACCCGACCTAACCTGACATAACTTAACCTAACCTGACCCGACCTAACCTAATCTAACTCAACCTAACCTAACTCAACCTAACCTAACCCAACATAACCTAACCTAACCCAACATAACCTAACTTAACCTAACCCAACATAACCTAACTTAACCCAACCTAACCTGACCTAACCTAACCTAACTTAATCTAACCCAACCTAACCTAACCCAACATAACCTAACTTAACCTAACCTAACCCAACCTGACCTGACCTGACCTAACCTAACCTAACTTAATCTAACCCAACCTAACCTAACCCAACCCAGGAAACCTTAACCCAATCATAAACAAGTCCCATTTGCAACTGCTAACTAATAGAGTCCGAATTTATATTTTTTTACATGTTTTATTTGCTCTTTCGTATGACCCAGGCGATCTGTATCTATACGTTTCTCTCGGAAAGAAATCAAAGCACCAACTTTTATTTCGCATATAACTTAATATTTTGAGGTTTCGTGACATTAAACTTATTTGAGCATATATCCGCATATAATTACATATAAAGACAATGATTTTGTTGTTATTAGCTTTTATTGCTCATTTTTTGCATCTTAATAACTGTAATCGAGAATTTAGAAACATCTGAAATGCCTTTAATTGAGGCTTTTAAATTTATGGAAGAACTATACGAAAATTTACAATCAGTTTCCTAACTTTTGTTAAAATTTGATGCGTATTATATCAAAATCCGGAATACGAAAAAATTAAAATGATTTGTGGCATTTTGAAAAGGCGAGACTGTGGAGGACATAATACATTAAAACAAATTTTGGTTCTACATTGTAATTCAAATAAATAAATTATCATCAGTTGCTATTCGTATTTTTTTTTATTTCGCAGCATTATTTTTAATTAATCTGCAGATAAAATCCATAGTTGAATCGAATTGTCAAATATAATTTTAAGCGCAAATAAAAAAATTATAATTATTATCATTATTATCGATGGCTCCGCTGTTTCTTATACATTAGTTATTATTTCCATTTTCAAGATTTGGTTGCATCGCACTATACATAAACGATTGACAAGTAAGGTTTGAAAACAGAAAACGACAAACCAACTTTCACGGTTGGCAATACAGGGCGCATCCTTAAGTCTGTATTTGCCGCTGTCAACGTTTCAATTACTTTGCGAAGAAAACATGTTGTTTGCGCGAACTTGCACCTCGTGTATAATTTTAACAGTGTGCCTTTCGTGTGCTAAATTATCATGATATGAATAACTTTCGTAGTGTAACATGAGTGTTCTCATGCCGTGCGTACAATTAAATTTATGGTGGACATTGACGTAATGCGCAACTGAAGAAATAAAAATTGGATTTTTCGGCTTGAAACACGTTTCCGCACAAAAATTTTTGTAAGTACCTTAATAATAACACGTATAGAGTCCCTAAACCAAAAATCTCCGAAATCGGGAATGTGACCGTAAAGTGCAATTCACCCCATGACTTTATTGAAAAGTAAAAAGTATGTTTGGAAAAAGTGATGAGATGAAAAATAAAATTAAAAATCCAGGTCCGTATTTAAAAAATTAAGTTGATGTGGGTATCTAAATAACAAAACGTCGTATTTGAAAAATAAAATTATTTTCTAAAAGATATTTCAAAATAACCAGTAATAAAGTTGTAAAAAATAAAATCCAAAATTGACTTTTTAGAATTTTATATTTTATCTCTGAAAGTAGTCGGAATGTTTTGGATTTCTTTTTAACAAATCGTTAGTTTAACCAACTCTCTATCTCTTATAGTTACCGAGATAGCTAACGCATCGAATTTGTATCTAGAAAAATATTTCGACTTTAATCCAATTTCCAAAATTAAGTAACTGGCAATCTCCTTTAAAAATAATTATTTGGAACATCGTTTACATAATGCGCTCATAAATTAATCAATATTTTTAACCTTTCAAAGCAATTTAATACGTAATTATTATAGTAACTTTGAACTCTAGTTCAAAATATTATTCTGTACTCTTAAAAAATGTTTACAATATTTTAATTGTGTACATCAAGCAAATATTTACTTCCGGGAAAAATATAACAATTAAATATAATGATGTCGGTAATATGCACGATTTCTAAGTTTATGGGAATTTAAATTCACTATAGAAACAACTAAAGGTTACCTTCTAATATAAAATCTCTTTTACGATCATCCATTAATTGCACTCTCACGAATCACATTTTTTATAAAAATTCAATCATTTATATTCCTTAAAATGGTTACACTACGGAGTCTTTATAACATTTTCCCAAGAATTTCCAATTTTGATAACCACAAGATGTAACGTTGCACCATATATAACTCCGTCACGATTTTCAATATTTATACCCCGAGGTATTGCACTGCAAGCACTTCACTTATTGGAAACTGATGAACGAGCACGAGCACGAGCACAATGTAAAACTATTTCCTAGTTTCGAGTTCGAGTGCACTGTGTGCGACCGTTACTTGCGATAGTTTTGCAGAATGGAAAACGCGGAGACGGATGGAATACATGTCGGCGCTTGGACTTTCCGGCTCGGCAAGCTCTTTCTAACTGTTGAGTGTTGTTGGCTGCACCTACCTGGAGGACGCCACACGCGATTACCCACCTGTACCTGAATTGGAGTTGTGGCTGTTATTCTTCACTTACATATTACATTTAAAGTGAATACAATGCCTCCAAAAATAGTATTCAAGGCCTCAGTAAAATGTAGTACATTAAGTCACACAAGAATGTTTTGTGTTGTGTTTTTCTGCACAACTTAATTGGTAGTAATTATTAAAATTGAAAACCCTTACTTGGTGCATAAACATTAAATAAATTAAATAAAGACGAAAAGTAGCCTGAATGTATAAATATATAACCTGTTCGTAGCTGTGCTAATTAAGTCTTAAAAGGCTAAAATTAGTAGCAGTAATTATTTTTTCTATTTTGAGATATTTATTACTTCAGACTAGACAGTGAATTGATAAATCATTGCTAAAAAACATTACTTAACTTTGACATAGGTGCGCTTCGTGGCGGAGCGGTTTGGCACCCGCTTTCGGTGCAAGGCGTCGTGGGTTTGAACCCCACGCTCGGTCGGTGGCTTTTTCAGCGAAAAATGTATCATTCGGGTATGTCCGATTCTTACAAATGAATACTTAAATAAATACAAATTTCGGTTGTGGCAGAATAGCCCTGTTGCTTACGCCAATTTCCCTATCATTAGGAACGATTTATTGGGCCGATTAATTGTGCCAAATTATTTGTTAGATAAATTGCTAGAAACATCTCACAGTTAAATCGTAAGCAACCTATTAACGTTAGGTTTTATTGGACCGATATTTCTGGTAAAATTCATAGGGCCAATTAATACATATGTGTTTTTACTTTCTCCATTACGAAGTACGAGAAAGTATTGTAATCGTGATTTTTTTTTTCAAATTTTTTTTTACGGAAATATCCGTTTTGGCGTCCCTAGATGCCATTTCTACCATTTCTGAAAAAAACAAATTTGTGTATGTGTGTGTGTCTGTGTGTGTGTCTGTGTGTGTGGCTGTGTGTGTGTCTGTCTGTGCGCGCTGTATGTCAAAAACTAATAGACCAATTGATATGAAACTTTGAACATAAGTCTTATTTGATAATCCGAAAAACGGAAAAGCTTTTAGTAAAATTTCATACACCTCAAGTATGCGTTAACCTTATTTTTCTCCAATAATTTTTTAAATATGAAAAATATTACAAAGACATTTAAACAGATCTTAAAGGTAACAAAGAAGTGAGCATCCTTTGTTTGAAAATCGAATATTCATATATTCAGGCTATATTTCGTTTTATTGAATTTATTTAATGCTTTCTGCAACAAGTAAGGTTGTTTCTAATTTATTTAAAAAGTAAAATTATCATTTTTTTGTCATTTTTGGTTTATAATTAAGAAACGATAACAGTTAATCAAATTTATATTAATAATATTGGCAGGTAATGATAAAATAAATAACTTATAAAGGATAAGCTCTTCTGGAAATCTTTTGAATAAATCATCGGTAAAGATTATTACAATTTGAAGTATCATTTTTCATTTCCATCTGTCGTAATTTTGACGTTTCAAACGTCAGAATCATCCTATACTACAACACATTCGATGTACATTGAAACTAAAAAATGGTGATGTGGCCATCATGTTACTTTCTCCGACAAGATAATATCATTTATGTTTACGCTTTGATGGTTTATTTTCAATTGAAATCATATTTTAAATGTACATCGAGCGTTGCGTAAACTCAGATGAAACTGACGTTTAAAACGTCAAAATTACGAAAAATGGAAAAATTATACTTCAAATTCAAAAATTCGGTTTACTCAAAAACTAACAAGATTTAGAAAAAAACTTATTCTTTAGAAGTTGTTCATTTTGGCATTCTCTATCATTATTATTCATATAAATTTGCTGTAACTATTATCGTTTCATAATTATAAACCAAAAATTAAAAAACATTAATAAATTTTTTTCTCGAATAGCAATGATTTTATAAAAAATATTTTCAAGCAAAAGATGTCCATTTCTTTGTTGTCTTCAATATTAATTTAAATGTTTTTGTGATATTTTTCATATTTAAGAAAATATTGGCAAAAAACAAAAAACAGTTAAGGTAAACACCCACTTCTGGTGTACGAAATTTTACCAAAAGCTTTTCAGTTCTTCGGATTATCAAATAAGACGTATGTTCAAACTTTCATATCAATTGCTCTATTAGTTTTTGAGATACAGCGCACACAGACAGACAGACACACACACACACACACACACAGACACACAGCAGACACACACACACACAGACACAAATTTTTTTTTCCAGAAATTGTTGAAATGGCATCTAGGGACCCCAAAACGTACTTCGTAACGGAGAAAGTAAAAAAAAATTCATGCGCGTATAAATCCAAATTTCAGGACTTTTTCAGGACTTTTTTCTGCAGCCGTCCCGAAAATAAAATTTTCGGTATGATTTATTAAATCGAAAGTGCCACTTTACATAAATCGTACCGAAAGTAGTTATTTTCGGGATGATTTTGTTTTACTTTCGGAACGATTTCTTTACTTTCAGGACGCTTTTTGTTACTTTCGGGACGTTTTTGCATATAAATGTAGGCGGCCTTGGCAAAAACATCAACTTCATATTTAATTATAACAGTGCTTGTCATATAAAATTCGTGTGCGTTTTTGCTTTTTTAACATAGAAATCGGCTGCAGAAGAAATATTGTCGTAACACGTTCCAAAAGTGATTTTACGGGACTCGCAGGATTCCTACTTCCTACTCATGCCGTAATATATCACTTTCGGAACTTGTTACGTAAATTACTATTTTGGGACTCTTTTTTCAGGTCTTATTTATTCAGGATTTTTGTATTTCTTTTTTTTGGGTCTTTTTTAAGAACCTTTCTCTAGAACTTATTTGGCAGGACTTTTCTTCAAGATCATATTTTCAGGAATCATTTTAAACGATGTTTTTTCAGGACTTTTATTTTCTGAATTTTTTTCGAGACTCTTTTTCAAGACTTTATTTTCAAAACTTTTTGTTTTTGAGACTTCTTTTCAGGATTTTTTATCAGGATTATTTTTCAGGAACTTTTTTCACGACTTTTTAATGCCTCCTTCAGATCTTTTCTAAGTCTGTTTGTAAGACTCTTTTTGGGGTTTTTTGCAGGACGATTTATTCAAAACTTTTGTTACGACTTTTTTTAGAAGTTTTTCAAGACTTTTGTTTCAGAACCCATCTTTTTCGATTTTTTTTTCAGGGCCTTTTTTAAAGATTATTTAAAAACTATGTTCAGGACCTTTTTTTGGGACTGTTTTAATGCCTTTTATCAGATCTCTTCTAAGGCTTTTGTCAGGACTATTTTTTGGAGTTTTCTGGAGTCTTTTTAGGACCTTCTTAAAGACTTTACAGGATTTTTTTCAGAAATTTTTTTAGAGCTTTTTCCGTGACTATTTTGCAGACTTTATGCAGGACTTTTTAAGGTCTTTCTTCTGACTTTTTTGTATGCTTTTTCGGTACTTTTCTTCTGGCCGTTTTATCAGAACTTTTTCTAGGACCTTATTTTCAGGAATTTTTTATCACGATTATTTTTTCAAGACGTTTTCCAGGATTTTTTATTAGGATTACTTTATCAAGACTTTTTTAATGCCTTATCAGTTCTTTTCTATGACTTCTGTTAGGACTATTTTCTCGACTTTTTTCGGGTCTTTTTAGGACCTTTGTAAGGACTCTTTCCAGGACTTTTTTTCTGGACTATTTTACAGGTTTTTTTTTGTGGGACTTTTTAATGCCTTTTTTGAACTTTATTGAAGCCTATTTTCGGTACTTTTCTGCAGTTTTTTTATTAGGTCTTTTTTAGGACTTTTTTCAGAATTTTTCTTTGTGACGACTCAGTTTTCGGGACTTTTTTCTGGTCTTTTTCAAGAACCTGTTTTTCACAGAGCACTTTTTCTGGACTTTTTATCAGGACTTTTTAATTAAATTTTTTCAGGACTGTTTTATTCAAGACTTTTTTCGGGTATTCTCTTTGGAACTTTATAACCAGAACTCTTTCAGGCCTTTTCAGAAATATTTTTCAGGATTTATTAAGATTTGGTTTTAGGACTTTTTTCAAGAATTTATTAGGATTTTTTGAGTTTTCCAATAAACTAATTTAAGATTATTTGAATAGGAAGTATAATTTGTCATTTTTATCTTTCATAACTTTGACGTTTTAAACGTCAGTATCATCTGATCTAAAATGAAAATAAACCATGGTAGTATAAATATAAATAACTGTTATGCAATCAAAATCGGAGAAAGTAACATGATGGCCACATCACCATTTTTTGAAACGAATATTTGGTCAAATGTAGTCAATTTATCTATGATCGGTGATCTTTCGGAAATCTGAAAAATATGACCAATTAAACTTGCAGTATAAATGAAGGTTTCTGGTTTAGTCGCAGTTGCTCTGTGGTTCGAAATAGTGACTTTGTGTTTTGTGTTAGAGCCAAGGAGCCATGGCGCTACCTCTAATTTCAAGCTTAGTCAGAATTTTTTATTTATTCTTAAAACACTGATTCGCTATTTTAAATATTTAAACAATGCTTGACAAAGTTTAATGTCAATGTGGACAAAGTACAAACAATGTACTCACTAAATATATGTCAATTAAGTGAAAAACGGAAATTCGACGATTTTTGTTTTTGTTTTAATTTTGTAAGGGTACCTCTTGAACTAACGGGCAGAATTTGGAAAATTCTTCCAACAAAGTTCTCTTCGAATAGATGTAGATAAAAACAAAAAATAAATTCGTCGCAAAGTGTTCTACCCGTCGAATAGAAAATTAACTGCGTTCTAACCCACTAACCGTTTTTTGTATTTTTTCCAATAATTTTCTAAATATGAAAAATATCACAAAATCATTTAAACCGATTTTGAAGACAACAAAAAAATAAACATATTTTTTCGAAAAAAGAAAATTATTAAATTACAATAAATAAATCCAAACATTTAACATTAAAAAGAATGATTAAAAAAAATTTAGGTTCAATGTTGTAGAAAAATCAGTGCATGTTAATAAGGCAACAAACAAATTAACATCTTTTGTTTATAATTAAAATAATTTTTTTCAACAAAAAAAAATTAAATTACAACAAACAAATGCACACATCTTTAAAATCTTCACACTTTTAAATAATTATGGAAAAATGATTAGGTTTAATTGTGTAGAAAAATTAGTGCATGTTAATGACGTATTTTTGATGCAATCGTCAAAAATGGCCATTTTCAAAACTCAAAAATCGAAGAAGCGTTGATTTTTAAAAACCTGCCCAACTTCTACAGCATCATTTAGAAATAATTGAGATTCGAAATTCTAGAAAAATCCAAGCATGTTAATCATTTAATTTTCTAAATAATCACATCAAAGCATTTTTAAACATTCGAACATTAAAAAAAAGCGTTGATTTTTTAAAACTGAAAATATATACAGACTTCTAATTTGAACAGATTCATTCAAAAATCAGCAGGCTTGAATATTCAAGCAAAATCAATGTACTTTATTTGCCTAGTTTTTCATTAAATCTCCATTAAAGCATTTTCAACGCCCAACAATCGAAAAAGCGTTGATATTTAAAAAATTAATAGAGATACAGATTTCTAACTTTTACAGAATTATTCCGGAATAATTAGGCTTTGAAACTATTGAAAAATAAAAGCATGTCAACCATTTCGTTTTCCAGATAATCACGATCGATCCAAGAATGGTAAGTTTTAGCGCTTGAAAATCGAAAAAGCTTTGGTTATTCTAAACCACAAACAAACTTTCACAAAATTGGAAATCAATGATAAGGCTTTGATATAAAAAAATCATGCCCGTTGAGGACCTAATTTTTTAGATAATTGACATCAAACTCAAAATTTACGATTTTCAAACTCTCAAAAATTTTTTTTAACTTAATCGGGCTTTAATATTTCAAAAAGTCAAGCCATGTTCAATCAAACCCAAGAATATCCATTTTTAACGCTTAAAAATAAATTGATTTTTCCAAAACATTTACAGCAATATTTCGGAAAAACTAGGCTAATTTATAATCACCATAAAGATAATCACCACCGAACCAAAAATTTGTAGGCGTTTGAAAATCGAAAATGCATTTTTCAAAACCAGGAACAAATGCACAGTTCAAACTTACACATAATTGGTAATCAATGATAAGGGTTTAATTAAAAAAAATAACCATGCCCGTTAAGGACCTAGTTTTTTAGATAATAGTCATCAAACCTAAAATTTACAAGTTTCAACTTTCAAAAATTAAAAAAAAAAGATTTTTCAAAAACTGTCTTTTAACTTTAACAGCGTTATAGGCGAATAATTGGACTTTGATTTTCTAAAAAAAAACAAAGAACGTTTATTATTTCGTTTTCTAGATCACAATCAAACCCAACAATTGCGATTTTCAATGCTCAAGTATTTAAAAAGTATTGATTTTTCAAAAACTGATGTAAATACAGACTTAGAACTTTAACAAGATAACTGGGGAATAATTGAACTTCATTATAATGAACAAAATCAAGCCGTCTTTGATTTTAATTATTTATATTTCTAAATAATTAAAATCAAACTCGAGAATGACCATTTTCAAAGGTCAAAAATCGAAAAAGTATTGATTTTTCAAAAACTCATGTAAATACAGACTTTCAGTTTAAACATCATTATTGGGGAATAATTCGGCTTTAATATCATAAAAAAATCAAAGCATGTTAATTATTTAGTTTTCTGGATAATCAACAAATCAAAAATCTATGGTTTAGAATGACATGAAAAATCGAAAAAGTATTAATTTAAAAAAATGACTTAAATGCAAACTTTAACAACATTATTGGCACATAAATGAGCTTTTTTATTCTAAAGAAAATCAAAAGATCTTGTCTATTAACTTTTCAAGATAAAATGAAATTGAGGAAAATGCCAAAATGAACAACTTCTAAACAATAAGTTTTTCGAAATCTCTTTGGTTTTTGAGTAAACTGACTTGAATTTGATCGGAGAAAATAACGTGATGGCCACATCGCCATTATTAATGGGGTATTGTTAAAAATAAAGTCTATGCTCTATGCTACATACAACAATGTTGAAAAATTGCAGGAAGCAGTACTGTAGGCAATACGCAGTATTAATGGCAATGCCATCCGTAAAGTAATTAATAGTGTTGATAAATGTGCCAACTTTGCATTACAAAAAATAGTGGATTATTTAAGTAATTTATAATTTATCGTTTTTCTAGTTGACTTTGTATGACAGTCCGTTTTTATAAATACATTTTGTTTTAGTACTTTCCGTTGTTATTCCGGCATACTTGATTTTGAAGAAGTTTCCATTTCATATGATACTGCAATTATGTATTCAGAAAAAAATGCAAAAAATATTTCCTGGTGCCAATTTAAAATTTGGAGGTTAGGTAAGATTACTAAAAATGTGCACAAATAAAATTGGTTTTATGAATTGCCAATGAAAGTGTTTTAATTGCCATGCAAATTGGATTAAGCCGCATCTCGGTGTCTTGTGTCGCAGGGAAGTTATGGAAAAAAAATGGGAGATTTTGTCTTTATTTTTATTTTAAACAAGTGATCCATGATAAGTGGGATTTGGGGGTGGAGATCTCGAACCTGCACCTTTTTACTATCCTATATGACCATCTGTCTATCTCTTCAAATGCAGAACTCTGGGCGGCCTGTATATGCAGGCTACTTTTCGTCTTTATTTATCTTTTTCAATGCTTTTGCAACAAGTAAAGGTTTTCAATTTCAATGATCATTTTTTCTTAACTCAAAAAGGAGGAGGTGGGATATTTGTATGTTAAGTGGCTCTACCATCAAAATGTTCCACGAACCGCCACTGACACAAACAATGTTTTACTGATTGGAATGACGGGATACGTAATAATAAATCGAAGAAAATGAACTAGGAATCGTACAAAATGGGTTACAACTTGGTTAATGAACTGCACCACATGCCTCTTCTTAGGCAATTACAGACGATCCTGATGATTTCAAAAACTATCTGCGTATGGAGAAAGAACTTTCAGACAATTACTGTGTTTAGTAAAAGTCAAATTAACTAAACAAGACAGCGTAATGCGTAAGGCGATTCCGCCAGAGGAACGTCTTATTGCTACATTAAGATTTCTGGCCAGTGGACGATATTACAATTGTTTACGATTTTCTGTTCTGAACAAACTCTTGGATACATTATTCCAGAAACATGCAGTGTGCTGTTCGAAGTACTGTCAAAAGAATATTTGAAAATAAATATTTTTTAAATTTATTTATTTTTTACCGTATGCATTTTAACAATATATCGAAAATTATAAATTCTTCAAATTTGGATTGAGGTTAGTATAATAGTCCGACAGTGCATCGTTTGAATTATCTTGTGATATAATCTGCGCAAATTGAGATGAGTCGGACGATGTAATTGGGATGGAATAACACTGCCATGCACCTCTTGTACGGTTGTGTTTCTAGTTAGCTTCTCAAAAAAGCTTTCTTCAGAATTTGAGTTAAATATCCAAATCGTCTAACGTCGAACAATAGTACCTTCGTCATGTTAGAAGCAAGAAAGATTACGCAGAGGTTCTTTTCCGGTAGGAAAGCGAAAAGACCAGTTCTAAATGAGAGAGCAATGATGTGGTGGTAACAGGATGGTGCAGCCCCTCACTATTCTCGGCGAGTTACTGCATATATTGATTTCCAAGGACGCTGGATCGGATGAGATAGTACGATAGATCGCTGTATTGTTCCTTCAATCACCTTTCCAAAAATCCATAAATTGTGTCCCAAAAGTACGATTCTAAAATGGGGTACTCCTACTAGCCCGTTAACAATATATTTGCATTAAATTAATGAAATTACATGGCCTTGGAATTTCGAAAAATTATGAATAGTACTTTAAGAAAGTGTTACTATAGCCATCATGTAACTTTTTCTGATTTGATTTCTGATATTGTCTCTGCAGCCGTATCTTAAAAAAAACAAAAAGTCACACGAATGTTATATGACATGCGCTGTTATAATTAAATACAAAGTTGATGTTATTTTCAAGGCCGCCTACATAGATACTCAAAATCGTCCCGAAAGCAACAAAAATAAGTAAGTAAAGAAATCGTTCCGAAAGTGAAAAAAAAATGTGTAAAGTGGTACTTCCGATTTTATAAATTATACCGAAAGTTTTATTTTCGGGACGGCTGCAGAAAAAAGTCTTTTTCGTCGTAACAATTTTGAAAATTAAATGTTTTTGTAATTAGCTCCTGTAAATCCGGAAAACGAAACCTTCGTTTTCCATTGAGTTTAACCTTCCAGGCGGGGCGCCCAAAACCTTGACACCCTAGCGGGCGCTGGGTCTCAGAGACCCAAGAAAAAAACAATCTCCTATATAAAATTGACTAAATTTAATTATTTTTATTTCAAATAACTAAAATATCATACAAACTCTTCGCTTTCCAAACGTAAACTAAAAAAGAAATTATTAAGGTACTCGGCTAGACAACTCGAAAAAACAGTTTGCTGAAAATTGACGAACGTTTATTCGCGCACCGGGTCTCACAGACTTGGCGCCCGGCCCGGAAGGTTAAGGTAGCTAAGAAACGAAAAAAAAAACTATATTTCGAAAAGTTGAGAACTAAAACACAATTATTACCTATGCATTCCCAAAGTTTGCGTCGCCCTGGGGAGCTGTCGTAGGAGCGCAGCGATACATTACAAAATTTTATTTAACTTATGAAATATACTTGTTAAAATTTAGAAAACTTGGATTGAGTAACGGTGCCGAGAATCTAATAAGTTTGGAAATCACTGATCTTTATCAAAGAATGACAACCCGAAGAACACGAATATTACGTTCTTGTGTGTTCCTTGGGCGCGGGGACGTGTTTAGTCGCTAGATTTCATTCAATATTTGTTTCGATAAACTTCCTCCTTCGCTCGTATTATTTGTTCTTCGACACACCGTTCCCTTATGAATGCATCTTCTTCACCTAAAGCGAGTGGCCTGAAGTAAAGCATGCTTCCTCCTACAACTGACTTCAGTGAAAAGTTATTACTGGATTACAGTATTGAAAGTTAGAAATATCTTATCTGCATCTATTTGAAAACAAAGTCGAGTCTACCTATTAGATTCTAATTGTATAATTTTACATATCTTTATCTTACATTGTAATTAGAAACCGATCAATAAAATCTACACTGTTATAATAATTTACATTTTGCCGATCGGTTCAGTATTACAAATGCATCTGTTCAATTTACTAGTCATGCAGCGCATGCATTCATTTCAGAAATATATTATTGTATTATTGTATTAATGAAAATGTCAATTATTAGGAAATGTGTCAGAAATTGTGCAGATACCGCAAGTTTATTACGCATTATTATTCGAAATGTTAAGTCTGAATAAATATTCCTCGCGTCCGTTTAAGGTTTGATAACGTCACTGTCTGCAACAAAGAGATCGGAGTACAATGCGACTCGAATACAAAATAATACATGTTTGTGTTTCCATGTTGAATGTAGACGTGATAATGCTACATTAATTTACACCGGAAATCACAAAGAGAAAAAAGAGACATAAGGTAGGTATACAAAGGGCATAAAATGTAAATGAATGCGATGCATTTGACATCTGAAATCATTGATCGAAAACTCAAAATAAAAATATATACAGTCATTGGGACTCCAAATCAAAATATTAAATAATGATGAATATTTCGACAATAACTCTCTATCTTAAAATGAATAAAGTTAAAACAACAAAACATTTGAAGAAATAACTATTATGTTTAAATATCAACACGGAAGCACGGAAGAAAACTTGGCGGATGATAAAATATGCATGGATAATGTGAATTTATTAATAAGTTAACTATTTTTTTTTGATATGGTTCTCATTAAACACGCGGTGAAACATTTAGTAAATTCGGTATTGATAAAATAAGGTAATCGATTTTTGTTCGACATTTTTACCGTTTATTCCGAATTTACATTATCCTAGATAATGATGTAAAAGTCGAAACAAGTCGGAATAGATAGTAAAAATGTTGATGTGGCCATCATGTAACTTTCTCCTTTATACCACCAAAAGGAAGTTTTTATATTATACATTTTTTTTTGACTAGACAACTTTCGAAAAAAACTTATTCTTAATTAAGTTGTTCATTTGGGCGTTTCCTACAAATTTTGTTCATATAAGTTTGATGTAACTATCATTATTTCATAATTATAGACCAAAAAAGGAAATTATTTTATCTTTATTTCTTTCTCAAAAATCCAAGAGTTTATGAAATATTTGTATAAACAAAAGATGTGTAGTTGCTATCTTTAACATTTATATAAAGATTGTTGTAATATAATTCATTTTTAAAACATTTTTGGTAAAACAAAAAACGTTCTTTTTTTTTGTTTTTGTATATAATAATAGTTATTTAAGCAACAAGGAACGTAATGACGTATTAGCGAATATGAGTCGAGGCTCGTCGTCTGCCGAAAATGTTAATTGTCATTACGTTCCGTGTTACTTATTAATTTTTTTCAGCCACCGGAAATATAATACTTAAAAAAAGATCAGAAAATATTCTAAAATACGGCGGTAACATTTGGGATCAAAATTTTTATAGTCACCTATGCGTCCTATGGTAACCCAGCAACCGAGAAAACAATGTAGAATTTTGTTTGTTTGTGTCAATCCAGTGACAGTTTTTGCGGGCATGGATGCAAACGAAGCTGCGAATATTGTGTGTTAGAACCTGTTACCGACAAAATCGAAAAAGGTATGTGTCCTGTTGCGACTTTTTTAAGCAGTGGTTATGTAAAAAGTATGTTGGAGCGTTACGTTTCTGTTTATAATTTTTCTAGGTCCGTAAGTAAAAATTAAGTTCCGTCGTCAAGGACAGCAAACACCACAAATGTTATCAGCCACTTACGGTACCTGTAACCATGGATGCAATGCTTATTTACGTTGTCGGTAGCGGAAAAATGAAATTAGAGAATTTCCAATAGTTAACTTAAAAAGGAATATCGTTCTTTAATTGTTTTTTCAAGTTATTAGAGAATAACTTTGGAACGATGAGACAGATTTTGAAAATTCATCAAGAAGCTCTCTTCATCTGAGCTCTCTGAAGAAAAAAATTGCGAATTATGTGGATCATTTATATCAAAAATTAATACATATTTAATAACTGTTTATAGATCACCATCGGGAAATTATAATATATTTATAGGTATAATTAATTCTCTATTAGAATAGCTGTCTCTCAAAAAGTGTAATATTATTATTGGGGGAGATTTTTTTTAAATAATAATAATAATAATCTTTATTCAACGGGTAACCCCCTTTAACATACAAAATACAACGAATAAATAAAATTAACTTATAACTATTGACTAATAACTAATACATACATAAAATACATAAAATAGAGATGTAGCACAGAATAAGGCACATGGACGAATATATGAGCAAACTATTTAAAATACTTTAACAAATCACGTTTAAATCTAGTGAAGTTGGTATCAAAGATGTTAAACCACGTGAACCTACTAAGTGTATTTACATGCCGCATTGCTCTAGTAATAGGTATATTGTAAAATGAATAATTTGTCAAACATGTCTGAATCCTAAACAATGGTTCAACGCGCAATCTACGACTAGAGTTACTTAAATAGAAGTTTAAGCACCCCAATAATGCTTCACAATCGATTCCACCATTAATTAACTTATGAATTAAAAAGACATTCAAATTTACCCGACGACGACTGTATTGACATACAGGACATTACAATATCGTATTCTCCTTTTACATGCACTATGCGCAATTTAAATTCAACGCAACGCAAAAATTTATTCTGAATTCGCTCAATTCTTTCACAGTTAGACTTAGTGTATGGCTACCACACCACTGAAGCGTATTCCAAATGACATCTAACGAATGCATAATACAATATTTTTAAACAATCTACATCTAAGTTTTTTGCGATGTGCCAAATGAAACCCCAACACCGAATCGCCTTTTGGATAATATTTGTAACATGCGAATCAAATGTTAAACGACTGTCGAACGTAACACCAAGGTCCTTGACTTCATCCATAATGACAAGATTATTAAGATTTATATTATACGTATAATTTATAACTGTTTTTGATCTAGAGAATCTAATCGAAAAACATTTCTTGACATTTAGCTGCAATTTATTGATATCACACCAGACACAAATACGATTTAAATCATCCTGCAGCTCAATGCAATCATCGTAAGTCTCAATTGTTTTATAAATTTTAAGGTCGTCCGCGTACATAAGTAAGTTGCTGTGTTTTACAATATTATGAATGTCATTAATAAAAAGAATGAACAGAATAGGACCACAATGAGATCCTTGTGGAACACCCGAGGTAACATCAATACTATCAGACACGAAATGACCCAATCGCACCTGCTGAGTGCGATTCTCTAAAAATGACTTTATCCAACTAAGTGTAGTATTTCTGAAACCGAGATGTTCCAATTTAAACATCAATGTGGAATGCTGAACTTTGTCAAACGCTTTAGAGAAATCAGTGTAAATACTGTCAACTTGCATTCTTTTGTCTAAAGCGTTTGACAACGATTGCTGATACTCCAATAGATTGGTACAAGTGGACCTTTTAGAAACAAATCCATGTTGACTTGCAGAAATAACATTACGAGACATCCATGCAAGTTGATTAGCTACCATTTTGTCTAACAATTTAGGAATAATAGATTGATTGCACACTCCACGAAAATTCTCTACATTATCAAGTGGTCCCGATTTATGAATTGGCGTTATAAAAGATTGTTTCCAAATCGATGGAAAAACACCACATGATAAAGATTTTTGAAAAATCAAAAATATAGGACGCGCAATAGAATAAACACATCCTCTTAAAAAAGAACTGGGGATGTTATCAGGTCCGCACTTGTCACTTTCCTTTAGGTTTAGAATGTTTTCGAAGACTTCGGACAGTGTTAGAGATAGCGCTGTGTCGTTCACGCCTGTTACGCTGGAATCATCCCTCAACTGTTGTGATACCGCAGTGTCATCTACGTAGACTGAAGAAAAGAAGTTTGAGAATATCTGCACTATTCCCTCACCATCTACAGCTTGCCGAGATTCATTCTTGATTATTTTAGGAATGCTGTCGATTGATTTAAAGTCCCTCACAAGGTTCTAAAATATTTTAGGATTAGCTTTTATGCTGCATTGCACTCGATCTATATATTTGGTATGCAATTGTTGAGATAAATTTTTACACTGGGACCTTAATGTTGAAAATTCAAGGTAGTCGTCCATGGAAGATGTTTGTTTATAATTATAGTGAGCCGCTTTCTTCCTTGATATTAAGCACCTCAAATCCTTGTTCATCCATTTAGGAAATGTTGATGACGAATGAGACCTCCAAACTGACGGAACGTATAGTTCAATGGCTTCATATAATAATTCATAAAATTTTAGCACCGCATCATTAATGTCTGAGCCAGGTGCAAATAAGACATCCCAATTAACTCGATTCAAATAGTAGTAGTATAGAATCGTAATCGCCTTTTCGGAAAAGATATATCTTTTCTTTCGTAATAGGAGCTTTCGAATTTTCCTTGGATACACAGAAACTGTATGCACGATGGTGTTCGCATTCTGCCAATAGTACATCATCAGACAAAGAAACTATGATATTTGCCTCAGTACTAAACACTAAGTCCAGGAAAACGCCTCTAGAATTTGGAATATAATTATATTGTGATGACGTAAAATTATAGCTATGTAGTAGAAGCTCGGATTTTACATCGTTAGGATTGATCGAATTTAATATAACACCTTTGTCATTCCACTTTAATGAAGGCAAATTGTAGTCGCCACAGATTATGAATTTATGGTCCTCAAAACCATCCACACAATTTTCCAAGTACGAGCAGTGTTCCTCGTAAATGCAAGCAGGAGAATTTGGCGGTATATATACAGCGCCTATAATATATTTTTTGTTTTTTATTGAAAAAGTTACGAATAAATGCTCAATTTCATTGTTAGACACAAGTAGGGAAGACTTTAAAGATTTGTCTATCGCAATTAATAAACCACCACCCATTCTGTCCCCAGTAATAGTGCGATTAGTTCTGAAAACATTATAGTTGCTAAACCGTAATTGACTATTTTGAAAGTTTTCATAAAGCCATGTTTCTGAGATCACTATTATATCGTAGTTATAACACGAAACAGCAATTGAGAGAGCATCGATTTTAGTTCTAATACCACCACAATTTTGGTAGTAACATCTTAGTTTTTTGAAGCATCAGAGGATGATATGTTTACATGAGCTATATAAGGATGGTCATTCTTAAATTTAATAGAAAGGTCAATTTCTCCTTGGGATTTTCGAGATTCGAGTTCTTGTTTTAATCGCTTAAAATAATCAGATTGTTGCTTAGTTCTGTCACTCTGAAATCTATAAGTATCTTTCGGGATATTAGCATTGCTTTTCAGTACAGTTTTAGCTTCGACATCAGTATTGAAAATGATTTTAAGAGGTCTAGGTTTGCTACTATTTCGCTTCCCTAGACGAATTATTTTATTGGGAACAAGAGATAATCCGCGATTATTAAGAACTGCCTTAATTTCATTAAGATCATCATTGATCTTATCATTAATTGAATAGGACTTGGATTCAGGAAGATTAAAAAGCAACACATTGCGTTGTCTGGCCCGGCGCTCCTCTAATTCGGCAAGTACAGTTTCAGATATATTACTTTCATCTTTATGTTATGTATTTATGTATTTTAATGTAAATTTCTTTTCAAAGGATGTTACCACAACTACTTTACTTGACGTATTGCATAGCTATGGTTAAGCCAGCTAGTCGATTTCTCAACCCTTGGAAATAATTGCATTGATAATAGTTTCAGCAATTATACTGGCAATATATACACAACTAAGGTCAACACAGATAGAATCACTGATCATGAAGGTATTTTCTGCTCTCTTAAAGTAACTAAGCAGATAAATTCAATTGAAAAAGTAAGCATTCGGCCAATTACAACTTCTGGTATGATTGTCTATTACAATTTTACAATTTGTTAAGCAATTCCGGTTGGAGTTTTATTGATTCTGATGAAAATTGTAATTTTAAAACAGTTAAGTTTCTTGACGTTCTAATAGACAATTATCAAAAAACGAGTTGTTAAAAATAAAAATAAATCTGTTGCTCCTCACTGGTACAGTTGTGACTTGCGGGAGATGAGAGAAACAATTAATCTAATTAATGAAACATATCGTAGGAATTCTACGGATGAATTAAAGGCATTGCGCAGGAATCTCACCACAGAATATAAAAATACAATTAGACGAAAAATGATCAAATTAAATGACGATTATATTCACCAGTCCCCTAATAATATTAGACGTATGTGGAGCCTAATTAATTCTCACAGAACCACTCCAACTCAGAATCCATCGGCAAATTTAACAGCGGACGATTTCAACAACTTTTTTATTAATGTCATTGACGAAATTATTGCAAATATACCACATATTGACGACAATCCACTAATGTATATATCAATGGTAAAAAGTAATCTGTCATTCCAATTTAAAGAAGTATCTGTAGCTCAGGTTAGAGATATAATTGCATCGATCAAGAATAGTAGCAGTCGGGACATATACGGTCTATCACCGACCGTCATTAAGTCTGTTAGAGACATAATTATCCTGCCGCTAACTAAGCTAATTAATTAGTGCATACGAGAGAGTTGTTTTCCAGATTTTCTCAAAATATCGAAGTGTATACCCATTCTTAAGAAAAGTGATACAATAGATCTTAATCATTATCGGCCTGTGTCAATAATTCCTGTCATTGCAAAGGTGATAGAGTTAGTCCTATTTAAACAAATATCGGAATACTTTGAATGTAATGGTTTGTTGTCACCAAATCAATTTGGTTTCAGAAAAGGAATATCAACAATTCATGCAATGGTCGAACTTATTGATAATATTTCGAGTGGTCTGGAGACAAAATCCTACGTGTTATTAAATTTTATGGATCTAATTAAAGCGTTTGATTGTGTATCTCATCAGACATTGATTAGTAAGTTATATAGTTACAATTTTTTGCCAACTAGTTGCAGGATGATTATGTCTTATCTAAGTAAAAGAAAGCAAATAGTATCATATGACCAAACTACATCTCAGGAGGTATTAGTTACCCATGGGGTTCCAAAAGGGTCTCATTTAGGGCCAATATTATTCTTGATCTATGCTAATGACTTTCCTCAAATATTTTTAAATAGTGAAATTGTAGTCACTCAATTTGCAGATGATACGTCTGTCTCCATATCAAATTCTAATACAGAACAATTCCAGATCAGGGAGATTGATGCTCGGAATAAATTTAAAACCTGGTTTGCGTTAAATAGTTTATGCATGAACGATCAGAAAACTATAAGTATGTTATTTACTTTAAGAGAGCACGAAAAATAATTTACTGCAAGTTCAGCTAAATTTTTTGGACTACATACAGACCAACATTTAAAATGGGAGGTACACGTGGCTAACTTGGCAAATAAATTGTCAAAGAATATTTATTCTATCAAGATGTCTTTCCCGTGATATTGTGAGAACTTCTTATTTTGCACTTTGTCATTCGTTGTTATCCTACGGTTTATTGGTATGGGGTCACTCGAGTGCGGCCAAATGAATTTTTATTTTACAACATAGAACCATTAGAATAATAGCGGCTGTTGGATATAGGGAGGACTGTAAGGACAAATTTAGTGAATTAGGTATATTAACTTTACCATGTCAATATATATTGCAGTGTCTATTATGGGCAAAAGAACATCAAGAAAATTACGTACAGAATAATGCTTATCACGAGTACCCCACACGGAAAAACGAAGAAATTAGACCCATACATTCCAGGTTATCATTATCACGAAATGCAACACGGTATTATGCGCCGACACTGTTTAACAAGCTTCCACAAGAGGTAAAAAAAACTTAATAACAAAATGTTCAAATCATGTATTCAACAGTATTTACTTTCTAAAGCGCTCTACAGTGTCGAAGAGTTTGTGTATTAAATGTTTAATGTCTGATTTTATTATGTTCTTTTTAACGTGTATATTTTTAATTTGTCTGTCTTACACAATTTTACTATTTTAATTAATTAATTTAATTTATTTTATATTTTTAAACTGTATAACGCTCTTATAATGTGCTAACATTTGTGTAATTTTATATTTGTGTATATTTGACTAGTGTAAACCTATCTTGAATAAATTGAATTGAAGAAAAGTGTTGTACTCATCAAATCGATGTAGATAAGTCAAAAACAAAAATTCGACGTTCAATTCTTTTCCTTTTTTTTCGAGCGTTACTCTTAAACGAAACTTCTGATGTTGAAAATTCTTTAAGGGACGTATTAAACTATTTGAATAGATACATATAAAGTAAAACAAAATAATTTTACATTAATTTCTTTTTAAATTTTTTAAGAATACTCTGAACGATAAGGTTAATTTTAGAATATTTTTGGTAAAAATTCACATTCATTAAAACAAAAATTCGATGTTCAGTGGTTCTTTGATTTTTGAGGATAATTGTTGAACGTCCGATGTTAACGATTCTTCAAGGAAAGTGTTGTACTCTTTGAATAGATATAGATACAGTGAAGACATTATTGCGACATTCGACATTTTTAGACTAGCTCTTGAATGAAAATGCAGACTTTAATGGATCTTAAAGAAGCACGCCGAACTAACCGAATTGATACACACTGGTGGAAAAAAATGAAACACTTGAAATTCGTGAAAAGGGCGAAAAACTTTGAAGTGTCTTCTTTAAAGTCATGCATACGAACTTAAGCGTAACTCCTTCCACCCCCCTCTAGCACCCATGTGAAAAAAATGTTTTTTTCCGGAAACCATGTCCAACTTTAACGATGTGTACGAAGTTGGAAAAAAATTGTAGACTCGATCCACCATAAACGCATTAAAATTTGCTCACGAAGTTCCTATGACGATTTAGCACCAAGTTATGGGTGTTTGAAGAAAAGTGCATTTCTAAGGTACAATATGGGATATTTATGATTTTCGTGGATACCTCAAAGAAAATTTCATTAGTGAAAACGAAAACAATTTCGTCGAAAAACTTCGGACTTATGAGCCAAAAAACCACAAAATGCAATTTTTTTCAAACACCCATAACTTTGTGCCAAATCGACGTAGGAACTTCGTTCTTTGAGCACTGCACAGGTAATTGAACACATTTCAATGCCCTTTTGGTGGATCGAGTAGACACATTTTTTCCAGCTCGGTACACGTTATCAAATTAGGACGTTTTTTGCCCAAAAACATGGTTTTTGTTCGGGGGTCAAAGGGTTCGAAAAGGAATCATCCCAATTTGAGTTTATCCCCTTAAAGTAGAGCCAAAATGGCATTTTTTTCCCGAAAGAATCATCCAATTTGGTTGAAAAGTGTTATGATCGAAAATGCACTTTTTTCAATTAAAATATCGATGGTCCTCTGCAATACTCAAATAAAATAACTCAAAATTTTATGTTTTTCAGTTTTGTTGCGGATTATGTAGCTAATAGTTGTCTAACAACTACACTTTACTAATTTAAAAATACTCAGTAGAGCGTGTCTTGCGTCATTTGATCAATATAAAAATACATATAAGTATTAGAGTTTTTAATTGTTCTTCTGAAAATTGACAAATTTTTATTGCAGAGGACCATCGATATGGAGAATTTATTGCAATTTAGAAAAAGGTTAAGAAATGTTTTCTTGAAATAAAACGGCGACTTTTTTTATGAAGAAATATTAAATTATGAGCGTAAGTAATAGATGAAAATATCCCTAAGAGTTAACATAGGGGGTTTTCGAAAGAAAGAGGGCGATCCCCACCTCGTTGACCTCCGACCAGCTCATGGAGTCGGTGTCGCGATTAGAATTGCTACACCACCAAGGAAGAGGGATGAGAGGCAGAGAAGATTGGCGCGATAACTATCGCTATTATTCACGCACGATGACAAAAATTTTAAATCACGAGAGAAAATAAAAGTCAGACACTTCACTCAACGTTCAGCTGTTCCGGCTGATCGGCGGCGATGGCGGATTAGTCGCGTCAGTGGATCGGCGGCTTTTAAAGGTTAAAATTCAGTGTTGCCTGCCAGCAAATATAAAATTCGCCAAAAATCCGTATACAATCTATTGCCAACACATCTTAAACTGACATTTACTTAAAACTCTTAAAAAGATTAATAATACCCATGACAATTTTAAATGTGCCTTTATCCTAAACATCATTTACTAAATATGAGAAATAGACTGTTGTAATTCCTGATATCTGTTTTTATTTATTTTATTTACTGGACTAGTTTCGACTTCCTTACATAGTCATCATCAGCATTTAACTAAATGTCTGTTTAAAAAAAGTTGATAATACCGGGCGTTAAAGTTGCAATTTTGATTTTTCAAATTGCACAACTGACAAAGGCCAAATGCCAATTGCAATATTGATCGATTTCAAAGTCAAAAGATTTAAAATTGCGATTTTGATTTTTGAAATTGCACAACTGCCAAAAGCGATATCAGATTTTGTGGATTCTGGCGTCTAAAAATAGCGAATTTAGAGCTATTTAAAAACGGGTTAAGAAATGTTTTCGTGAAATCAACGTAAAAGGTCAAAATTGCTCGTTTTCAAAGGCAAAAGATTTAAAATTTATTTCAATTTAAAAACGGGTTAAGAAATTTTTTCGTGAAATAAAAGTGAAACGTCAAAATTGCATGCTTTCAAAGTCAAAAGCATTAAAATTGCAATTTTGATTTTTGAAATTGCACAACTGCCAAACGGCAATTGCAAAATTGCTCGATTTCAAAGTCAAAATATTTAAAATTGCGATTTTGATGTTTGAAATTGCACAACTGCCAAATGCGTTATATAATTTGTGTGATTCTGGCGTCTAAATGTTTAGAGCAATTTAAAAACGGGTTTAAATGTTTTGAAATTACACAACTGCCAAACGTGAATTGCAAAATTGCTCGATTTCAAAGTCAAAATATATAAAATTGCGACTTTGATTTTTTAAATTGCAGCCAAACGATTTTGACGATTCCAAAATTAAAATGTGGCAAATTTAGTGCAATTTCAAATCTAGTTGAAGATGAACTTCTTTTTCGCGTCATTAACGCAAAATGTCAAAATCACACGTTTTCAAAGTCCGAAAATTTTGATTTTGTAAATTGCATGAACACGTTCGATTTTCATTATTCTAACGTCAAAATATGGTGACTTTAGTGTAATTTTAAAACCGATTACAATTTTTTTTTTTTGTAAAATTAGTACAAAATTGTGATGTGGCCATTATGTTACGTATATATACCTAGTTTGCTGAGTTTATAAATAATAATAATCATAATATTATTATTTAAGTATTTATTTATTTACTTATTTATTGTTAATACTGATACAAGGAAGTTTACATACGTCAAAATAAAGTTAGAAAATATAAAATATAAAATACACCGGTGGAAAAAAATTGAAATTCGTGAAATTTAGTCCATTTTCAAACCGCCATAACTCGGCGTATTTTCAATTGATTTTGATGAATCTTTAAGGGCGAAAAACTTTGAAGTGTCTTGCATGTGAAATTAAGCGTAACCCCTTCCGCCCCCCTCTAGCACCCCTGTGAAAAAAAATGTTTTTTCAGGAAACCATGTCCAACTTTGACGATGTCTATGGAGTTGGAAACATTTTCGACTCGATCCACCATAAAGGCATTAAAATTTGATCAATTCCCTATGCAGGACTCGTAGAACGAAGTTCCTACGACGATTTGGAATCAAGTTATGGGTGTTTGAAAAAAGTGCATTTTGAGGTTTTTCGCACATAACTCAGCGACTTTTCAACCAAATTTGATGATTCTTTCAGGAAAAAATCTTATTTTGGCCCTACTTTAAGGGAGTAAACTCAGATTGGAATGATCCCTTTTTAAACAAAAAAAAACACGTTTTTGGACAAAAAAAAAACTTTGGCAAAGTGTTGGATAAAATGTGTCGACTCGATCCACCAAAAGGGCATTGAAATGTGTTCAATTACCTGTGCAGGACTCAAAAACGAAGTTCCTACGGCGATTTGGCACAAAGTTATGAGTGTTTTAAAAAAAGTGCATTTTGTGGTATTTTTATTCTTCCGTTTGGAGGGGCGTAGAGCCCTCTCTTTGAGTGGGGATAAACGCTCTCAAAGAGGACACATTTTGCTTTTGATCTCTCAAAAGATCGTCGAAATCAGTTGGATAGAAGTAAATTGTTTGTTTTTATTGGACGAATGGAAAAATAGACGAATGGTGGTGAGTTAGGCGAAGCAAAAAGCGTGGCGCTTTCCTTGCCAAAATTGGTATTAATATATTAATTTTTCTAATAAGATCTTATGTGACACGCAGTCGAAGGCTTTACTGAGATCTAGGAATGATCCCATAGATGATGTTTTATATTCTGCGCAATAATTAATTATTATGGTTAACTCGATTAAGGTGTCAACGGTCGAGTGATTGGAACGAAATACAAATTGGCTTTTGTATAATATGGTGTTAGCTGCACGATATTCAATAATTTGTTCCTTCAGTATAATCTCCATTATTTTCGATATAATAGGGAGCAGACTTATAGGCCTTGTTTGGTTCATCTTTATGGCGATTTAGATATAATTGTGGCTAGTTTTAATAAATTTGGGAACAGGCCTTCTGATATTATTAAAATCAATTCGGTCAAGGGACCTACTAAAAGCTCCATTATTCCCTTTATGATATTGGAATCTAGACCATAAATGTCTCTTGCTTTACTACTTTTTAGTTGGGTAATAGCATCCCGTACTTTAATGAACATTGTTTGTTTAAATAAAAAATTAGAGTTGGTCACTTCATGATCATTTGTAGTATTGTTTGCGACTGTTTGTAATTGATTGTGTAAATTTCAAACTACATTGACAAAAAAGTTATTGAATTCATTGACTGTTATCTGGATAGGATTTTGCTTATTCTGTGTGTTGTTTCTAATGCCGTTGACCACTGTCTACATAGCTTTTTGTTTGTTGTTTGACTGGTTAATAAAGTTTTTATTTGCTCACTTCAATTTTATTTTATAAATATTATTTTTTGCCTGTTTTGTTACTGTAAAAGGATGTATGTTATATTTTTCTTGTAAATTTTTTTAAATTTTCTCTCATACTAGGTAATTTGTTATTAAACCAATTTACTTTCGTTTTGGAGTTTACATTTCCCTTGACAATTGCCCTCATTTACTTACTAACCAATGAAATCGAATAACGTTGATGAGATGATCCAATAAAATTCTAATTACGATGCGTAACAGACCACGCTCTATGTTATGCATGACAATTTACCCTGGGTCGTATCTAATCAGATAATCTCTCATGTTGGTATAGCCTAGCAACGCGTTGGTTCATTTTCTATAGCGTATAAAACGTCAGTTATTGCCGGACTTTTAAGCAGTTTGCTCCTGAATTCGATCTGTTTGTATTTTCGGGTGAAGTGTTAGTGCTTTCATCAGTAATAGTATTCATAGGCATTTCTCAAAATCTTGGTAAGCTCATTTTTACTACAATTATTGTGGCGCAGATAAATACACGTCTGACACTTGGTGTCACTAAATTTAATTTTTCAAATTAAGAAGTGTGAACTTTCTGTTCGGCCAATTGTCTTCCCGAATCTAACTCGTGACTGATTTTTCCTAGGCAATTATTAGCGTCTGGATCACTCTTGCTTGTTGCTTCTAGAAAATCGTGATCCTGCCGCTAATAATTGCCGGCAAAATCATAGGCACTCGTTATATTACTGTTGACTATTTTAACTGGAAACGCTATTTCAAGAGATTGATTAACATATTATTGAAATATTCCCACTTTTCACTGAGAGTTGTAGTTTGATCATTTATGAAGTTAAAATTTATATTTGATATATAAATAAGTTCAAAATAAGTAAATTTACCTTGGAAAGTGTAAAGCCTGCAAATGTTGCTAATATTTTTTTGATCTATATGCGGGCATTTCACACATATAGATATAGGGTCATTCCATGCTATTTCAACAAAAGGTTGTGCTGCACCATTTTTATTTTTTTTATATTTTGCACAGATAATTATACATGTTTCTAGAGTTCAAAACTAATTTTAGAAAAAAAAAATTCCTTCCATGTGGCAGACATGTCCACAGATGGAGCTTGAAACATGTACATTTTTGTGATTACAAGCTTTTGCGCAAAATGGCATAACTTTCCAATTGAGCAAATTTAAAAATTAAAAAATCTCTTAACTTGGTTTAAAGCGCTGAATATTTTGGTTCTATTTTCTTTTATTATTTGATATATTTTATTCAAATTTAATAGCCGTCAAAGTTTACCATTGAGATTTACATTTTCTTTTCATTTTTCGAACCTGTTTTCGACTGGGAAGAGGACAATACACTTAAATCAAATTCAGTTTGCAAGTACATCAGTAACAATAGATTCTACCTGAGGCAAATAAACTGAAGTATTTTAAATCATTCCAATTTTTTTTCCATTGAGGGAAATTGGCATTTTCAACAAAATTCGTATTTTTGTAAAGCTGTATCTCCAGTGGGGTACATAGTACAAATCTGAAATGTATACTACCAATGCTTCTATTCGCTAGCAACGCCATTACAAAATTTGCTAACTTTGTTTTGCGTAGTTACAAAAATATTTCAGTTCAAAGTTGTGAATAAAATGAGCGTATTTCCATTTGCTTTGATGGTAATCTTTTATGCAATTATATATTTAATTATATCACTAAGCATTTAAATCCTGCTTCTTTCGACCTTAGATTGTAAAATTTGTTTAACCTGGGTTTAATATTGCAAATTCGTCCTGTAGAAGCCAATAACTCGGAAGGAGTAAAAACACGTAAGACATTGTCATATGCCCCTATGGCCCCATTGGATGGAAGAAATGTATCTTGTAGTTCTCGTTTGATTGATACATCTCAATAACCTGTACAATCCACCAATGGCAATCATAAATGCGTGCAATTCCTTTATTCAAGTTCATGAGAAGTATCTCTTGAAACATTGGTGATCTTTATTTCTTCAAAATCTTGTACACTGGATGTGATAAAACACTTTATTCGTTTGCAGTCTATAGGTATAAATCGATGTTTCTGTCTTGGAATCCTCATAGCATTGGTAAATCGCTCTTCCAGAAGTGTATCATTTGATGTAATATGTTTACTAACAAACAAAAAAATACCCTTTATGTTTTCTGTACAAAAATTAAACATCTCATGAGGTGTCAAGATGTGATTCCCAGCGACTCTTTGCATGCTTGCTTTGGTCACTAGCCTTTTGACTGTCGCGCCTTTTCCATCACATGGCCCTTTTCCATGAGATATCCCAAACAAATTCCATTCCGCATCCAGTAGAAAATCTTATTTTATGATGACACAAATTCAAGAAGTTTTCTTCTATTCTTATACTGCCCAGCTGCTCCATCCGAAAAGTATACAATTTTTTTTACAAAAGGTGTCACGCTTTTGATCTGTACCATAAGTGCTTTCTGCAAAGCATACACTGCTTTGGTGGTATGTTGCATGCAGTTACTGAAACTTTTGGATACCAGATATTGTTCAACTGGATGTTTGTAGTACATTACAAAGGGATGTAAAGTTGCTTGGTCATTTACCCAGTGAAAACTTTGTATCTCATCTTGGATAATAAACGAGAAATTCTCCAAAAAATCCCCTATAACTATGCATTCATCGCTTTTTAAACTCTTCTTTTTGTATTTTAAGTAATCAGATTGTGCTTTAGTAATGAAATGATGTTTCTTTAAAGAAACTTGTCTATCCAGCAAATCAACAAATTGATTTTATAATAGTTATAAGAGCCGCCCTGTCAGTCTTCACTCACTGTGAATATGTCACTGTGTCTAAAAATATATCATCTTTCCTATCATAATGATTAGTAATCAAATATTTTTAGCATCTCTTCCAGGGCAATCACTGCCCTACCTAGCATGCATTTTTCACTCTGTAGGTCACAAACCATTAAGACTTAGTAATCAATTTTCAGCTTTAAACCATTAAATATGAGTTTAACATTTTGGTGTTCAGCGCATACACATACTGAGTGGGTCCCATTACTACCTGCCAAAACACACCACTTTGGTCGCAGTTGGGCAAACTTTAAAAATCCTATTTTTTCTTGAGGGCTTTCAGTACAAAAGTTTTGATGAAGTTCTTTAAGATTACATAATATTAGTCTTTTTTGTTTTGTTTCCTTTTGACCATCAGTATCCCTGATAGAAACAGTCTTTTGCACCAGGGCACATCCTATTGTTTTCATCACTTTCATAAAAATCTACAACTTTATCAGTCAATTCTTCTGGAAATTTTCTGAAATTTCTTTGTTCTATATTAGGAAGAATACCATATTTCTGAATCAAAGCATGTGTTTTTCTTACCAAGTACTGACTTGCACAAAATTCATTGCATGTTTTTGCTACTGACCAGGACTCTGGCACTAAATTTAATATATTCACTTTCTCTGAAACTATAGAACTTCCTTTAGCTTATTTAAGAGTATAGTATATTCATCTTTTTTCACATCAGTTCCCATCCATCTGAAACCCTCATTCGTACTTAAAACATCAAAACTGGTACTTAGCGTATTTTTCATTGATGATGTAACTTTTTCATTTTTTTTCTATGGCATTTGGCCTTCGTTAAATATTGAGCTTCTGAATTTTAACAGGTGAAACTCCTGGAGCATCACATGCAACATTTATATTATCTAATGTTTAATACACTGGGATAAACGTTTTATCATTAGTTTTACCTTTGTTAAAACTATACATTTTTTTAAACAAGAAATACAAAAAGTTCAAATCCAGAAATATTTCTGGTAGGCCTTTTCTTATCACTTTTCTATGGCATTTAAAAGGATCAGAATAGTTCTTTCCAAATAAGTGATTATATTTATCAAGATATTTCTTTTCGTGGTACTGGCAAATACTTTCGAAGTCCCCTAATCTTAAGTCCAAAATAGTTTTTTGTTTATTGCTAAATTCACAAAAAAAATGTAGGAAATATGGCCCATAAGTAGTTTTATGACAATCTTCATTTATTTTAACTCCAACAGAACACATCATCCTCTCTTCACTCTATCACAAATAGGAGTACTTTGGCAAATATGAATTTTGTGTTTTTTTTACAATTTGGTTCTTATTCCTATAAATAAAAAAAAATAGTTAATAATTTAACGAAGCACTAAAGTTAATGCTTTTATCACAATTTGGATTTTATTTAAACTAAAATAGTAATAAGAGGACACTTTAGTGCTGAGGTAAATATAATTTTTGTATGCAATCGAAAATGCCCTATTTTTAGGTTCAAAACTGTAATTACTTACGTTTTTCTTCTAAAGATGCTTTGACGTTATAGGTTATGTTGATAATTGTTTAACGTAATATCAGTAAATTGTAGAGGTTGGGTTAGAATCGCGGGAGTGGTTTAAACAAACACAGACATTCTAGAACGTAATCAGAAGCTTGACTCCCAACAGCCGCAAATTTAAGATATTTGTCTAATGACTCTTACGACTCCATTCAATTGTATTATTTAATAATTTTAAATAATAATACGTAGATATTAATTAGTCGCCAATCAGCTCGTTATAAGGAAACCCTTGGTAGGTATTTAAATGCCTAGTACCAGTGATTATAATATTTACAAGTGCCCATTCCTAATATTTAAAATTCGATGTTAAATCCTATTGCATTAAAATTATTACAACTTTGAACTGAAATATTTTTGTTACTACGCAAAACAAAGTTACCAAATTTTGCAATAATGTTGCTACCGAATAGAAGCATTGGTAGTATACATTTCAGATTTGTACTATGTACTCCACTGGAGATACACCTTTACAAAAATACGAATTTTGTTGAAAATGCCAATTTTTTTTAGTGAAAAAAAAATTGGAAGGATTTAAAATACTTCAGTTTTTTGCCTCAGGTAGAATCTATTGTTACTGATGTACTTGCAAACTGAATTTGATTTAAGTGTATTGTCCTCTTCCCAGTCGAAAACAGGTTCGAAAAATGAAAAAAATGTAATCTCAATGGTAAACTTTAACGGCTATTAAATTTGAAAAAAATATATCAAATGATAAAAGAAAATAGAACCAAAATATTTAGCGCTTTAAACCAAGTTAGGAGATTTTTTAATTTTTAAATTTGCTCAATTGGAAAGAAAGTTCTGCCATTTTGCGCAAAAGCTTGTAATCACAAAAATCTACATGTTTCAAGCTCCATCTGTGGACATATCTGCCACACGGCAGGAATTATTTTTTTTCTAAAATTAATTTTGAACTCTAGAAACATGTATAATTATCTGTGCAAAATATTTAAAAAAAAACGGTGCAGCACAACCCTTTGTTGAAATAGCATGGAATGACCCTTACCAAATTATTTATAAACCTAGCAAACTAGGTATTTTTAGAAAGGCACAAAAAAGGCCTTTCAATTTCTATTAAAATATACTGGGTGTTTCATTAAAAAAAAGTTTCTTTACATTTAGGTCTTCTTACTTTATAAAATTACTTTTTTGCGCTACCGTTCTATATTGCTATGCTTACTGTGTGTGTGTATTTAGTCACGTTCGAATGGCTTTCCCGGACTAACTTCGGTTGCTAGGAAACTCACAAAATAACAGTCATGACAGTCCTAGTACCGTTATAGGCTAGATAAAAGAGCAGCGATTTTTAATTATAAAAGTCGTTTTGAACTATTTTTTTACTATTTTTATAACTATTTTAAATCGGTAGTGCAAAATATACTATACAACACTCGGTTCGTTAAGTGCATTCAAACAGGTCTCGAAAATTAATTTTAAAATTTAAGTTAGCGAACTTGTGTCGTAATATACTAAAACAAACCTAATCATCTAAAAATGTAACATTTCTATTGTTAATTTTAATTTAGTCCAATAAAAGTTTTTGTCAATTTAATCAATTAAATATTTAAGGCCAAAAAGTTACTTTGATGCTTCAGTGAGACCCGGTATAGAAATAAAATTTATATAGAAGAATTACTTATTGTTTGTTAATACTTTTGCTAATAATATAAATTTAGTAATAACGAATTTGCAAATTAAAACGATGTGATAACTCTTATATCTTAAACCTGGGATTTTTTCATTTGGCAAATATATTTTTATTGAATAAAAATTCAGTTAGATTGCTTGCGTACATCCAATTATAAATATTATTAAATAGATCATATCCATGGCGTCCAAGCGCTTACCAATATGTATTGCGTCTAGCGCAAGGTTAACAGTTGAAATATGTATTTGGAGCAATTATTACCTTCATTATATTTTATTTTACTTTAAAAAAAACCAAAGCGAAATGATTAATGGGCTTGTTAGAAAATAATGATAGCGAATGAAAGTAATTTCTTATTATAAGTTAAAAATGAGTTTTCAAACTGTCGTAAAAAGATGGTAACCTGAAAGTAGGCGAAGTAGAGTTCGAAAAGCACGATGCGATTTCTCTCGGCACAATTATGAAATAAATCTACAACAGCAACTAAAAAGGATATTAACCCAGAAACATTCAATTCATCATTATTTCGTCTTTCTTGAGAGAAGAATGAACTGATTTGAAAATTTGCATCGGTCCAAGCGTGACAACTCCAATGTCATGATTGAATAATTAACAATACTGTATTGTATTTCGATATAAAAATAGTAATTTACGATACAAGTAACGTTATGCAGGTTTTTACATTACGAGAGAAAAGTATCAAATTTAAAATTCTCGAGTAATGTAAAAGCAAATAACATTATGTGTCGTAACATGGTTTATTTTATCCCATTTCTATTCTTCTAATTTAAAAATATGTTTAATGAAAACCGTCAAAAGGCGAAATCATATTTGTTTGCCAATATCTCCATAGCAACGAGTTGCGTTAAGGTACATATAACAACACTAGTGTTGTTTAAGGTACCTTAACGTTACTCGTTGCTAAGGAGTTATTGGCATGTTAACATTATAGGATAAAATAAAATATAGTTATGCCAGTATTTTTATCATTCCGATTCTGAATTTTTTGTTAAAATCGTTGCATTTAGAGCATTTGTGTGAAAAGTGTTTAACCTGTATGTTCACTAAAGCGTTTGTTAGACGATTAACTGATCTAAAATAAATTGTAATAAATGTAATTTTCTTTAATTTTAAGATATACAGCGATTTCTGTATTTAAATAAATTAGAGACCTATTTTTTCCAGAATGATCTATCATGATCGTTGCTTTGTAAAATGCTCACTATCGACTAAATTTCCTTGGTTTTCCTGAAACTGTCTCGCTGAATATGTTGTTATAGACCAAAAGAATAATTCGAAAATATGTTATCACGAGTTTCCCGGAAAGTTTATCTCTGAATAAGAAGTGATTCAAAAATTACCGCTAAAACCCGGAACCAATTAAATATCTTAAAGAATGCAAGATCCAATGAAATCTTTTGAAAATATGTACCATTTTGGCGCAATGTTTGAATCATTCTTTATTCTGAGACAAGATATAGCGAGAGCAACAGCGTGTGCTGCGCAAGACATTTGATAATCTAATTGCATCCCTAACAAGTTTACAAACTCGCTTTGAGACGTTCCTTACAAAAGAGTGAAATAAATGGATTTGGTTTCAGTGTCGTTTAGCTTTACTCAATTACTTACAAACCAATTCGAAGCCCTTTTTAAGGTTTTCTCGACAATACGACGAACAGGACATAAATTCCATACACCGAATACATTTTACACCAGTTGAGCTCGTTTCGAGATACAAAAATTTATATCTTCATTGAAATTTTAAACAATATTTATACAAGTAATAAAAATACAGTATCGGCATCAATTATGGTTTGGCTTTCTTTGAAGGCACGTGACCGGAGAATAAAGTAGCACTGAAAATAATAGTAATTCTCAATTCATTCTATAACATTCCATCCGTAGATAATTGCAGATATACAAGTATCCAGAAAATTACAGATAATGATACTCGGAATTTATCACGTTGCAACTTTTAATTCTCGAATGCAGACACTCACCTCCGCGTTGTCTGCATGAGCCGTTATGCAATAATATTCAGCTTCGCCTCGGCTACCAAAGTGAGGATTTATTGTAATCGGCCGACAGAGAAAACCAACTGCATACACATTCCAGCAACCGAATGAAATATTACAATCCGAATTACCACAGGGAAACCATTCGAATCAATTTGTTTGTAGCTTAGGCCATGTGCATGTGTGATAATGCGGTGGAAGTGTTCAATGATTGATTATACGGTCCATTGGACGAAATGCATAAAATCTCTTAATATGGTTTATTGAAGTGTTCAAAATGAGCAATGCATCATTTTGGAATGATCATTTAGTAATGGGGTGCAACACGTGTGTGCGTATGCACCTGAATTAACAAGGATCTAAATAAATAAATATATGGAATGAATACATTTTTAGAGATAAAGGAAACACAACTTACACAGTGGTATAAAACATAGAAAATTGTGTTATAAAATGAAACAACAAATCCTAAAAAATTTAATATCATTACTATAGTCTATTTTTTCCTGCTAGACATAGCTTGACAAAATGTTGCTGAAATGGAAACAAACAATAGAACTTGGCAGAAGAACGCGGATCAAATAAAGAACACAACACATTCAGAACTGAACACAAACACAACAAAGCTAAGTATTTATCAATTTCAAATTGGTGAGAAAATTGTATGTTGTAAAATTACCGATCCTATTAGAGCAGCGGTTCCCAAACTGTAATCCGCAGACCCCCAAGGGTTCACGAACCATTTTTGCTACACAGCGACAATTTTCGGCTTCTAAATCGATTGAATAATTTTTGTTTGTTAACAAAACTTGCATATTTGGCTGACATTTTCGATTTCCTTAACAGACTAAATTAATCTTTAAGGTTCAAATTTGAAAGTTCAGCACAAAATTGAGATACATTAAAACAAATTTAATTATGAACAAGTCGCATTCAAAATATTCGGGTGCATAGTCCAATAAATTAATTTAATGTTAATTTATTATTACATCAACTCAGCATGCACATCTTAATTTTCATCTTGGGTTTTTGAAGTAAAAATTTTGAAATTACATAAAAGTTTAAACTGTTTAAACTGTAGGGTTTTGAGATTGAAAAATTCGAAAACTTCGAAACTTTTGAATCTTCGAAAAATTCGATATTCAAAGTTCTCTTCATTTCTTCGGATCTGAAGTAGCGAATCTTCTAATTATTAGGACCCCTAGTTTCCGACATTACATGAATCAATAGCAAGTTCACAGGAAAATTTATCGGCAGAAATTTTTACTATGTTCATTGTTTACTTAAAGGAGACATTTAGAAAATATTTGTTGCCCTAATCCAGAATTTAATTGGATTAGAAAGCTCTTTGTCTGCGAAAAATTCGATATCAATAATCTGACAATAGTAGAGCAGGATAAACTTGCAGAACTGTCATGCGATGGTGCATTTAAATTTGGTTTTCCAACAGAACACTTCCCAATTTATTGTCCCAAAAAAATTTATATTAAAAAAAAATCAAAATCGCGATTTTAAAATCTTTGAACAGTCCAATTTTTGAATTTTTGTGTTAATTGAATGAGAAAATTTAGTAATCGTTTTCAAAGTAACACTAAATTTGCCATATTTTCTGCAATAAAAAAAAAACAGAATCGCCATTTATATTTTGACATTTTCCGTTGATTTAATGAAAATATTCAATAATCAGTTTTTAAATTGCACTAAATTTGACATTGCGATCATTGCAATTGGATAACGGGTTCGGCCAGTGGCGGCTCGTAGACCATATTGATGGTAGAGTCACTTTTACAATTTATTAGATCGGATGATACTGGCGTTTTTTTGATGTTTCAAAATTATGAAAGATGGAAATGACAAATTATACAAATTAAATACCGGCAAAAAATCAAAAATTTGCACATAAAAATCAATCACACACGTTAAAAATCTAAAGTATAGACCAATAAAAAATACGGTCTTAATTAAAGTTAAAAACTAAAATATATTTAGACAAATTTCGAAAATTCGCGGTTAAAAAAATGCAGAAAATTTCAACAAAAAAAATAAAAAAAAAATTGGAACGAAGAAATGAAAAATACAGGCCATAGATCTAAAATATAGGCCAAAAAAATCAATAATAAAAAATTCAAACCAAAAAAAAAATCAAAATCAAGGAAAATGAAAATAATTCGCCATTTTCAGCCCCCAAAATAACTCTTTAGCTCAAAATAAGTTACAGAACAGAAACTCGAAAACCTCAGGTCCCGGAAGTCACACAACAAAATTTTATGGACAAATAGTATTCAGAATTGTCTTGAAAAAAAAACATCAAAATTTTTGAAGAAAAATTAAATTTAATCGATTTTAGTCAAAAAGTAACCGAAAATTAAAAAAAAATCACCCATAAAAAATAATAATTCAAGTTAAAAAATCTAAAATCAAGGGCAAGAAATCAAAAACCATAAGAAAAAACTTGAAAATATCGGCAAAAAAATTAAAAGTCGCGTATAAAACGAGGTTAAAAAAATCTAAAATGTAGGGTAAAAAAATCAAAACTTCGATCCTAAAAATCAAAATTGCGAACCAAAAAATCGAAAATTTTAACAAACAAGTCGAAAATTTTAACAAACAAATCGAAAATTTAGAAAACAAAATAAGGCTAAAAGATTAAAAATTTAGACCAAAATATCAAAATCCGGGCTTAACGATAAAAAATGAAAATAAGAAGATTGAAAATTCAAGTACGAAAATTGCCATTTTCAGCACTCGGGGTGATTAGCCCCAGAAAACATACAAAAAAACTCAAAATTTGCTCTGTAGCAAAGGAAATTTGCACTCGACGATTTGAAATTTTTTAAAAATTCATTACTTGAAGGTTTCGCTTGAAATAAACTTCAATTATTCAAAAATAGTCTACTTTTAATTTCCTGAAAACAACGACATGCTCCTGCAGAAAACGAGGGAATAAACTCAAAAGTTGCTCTGTAGTGAAGGAAATTTGCACTCAATGTTTTGAAAAATTGTAAAAACTTAATCACTTGTAGAATTAGCTCCAAAATTACTAAAACCATGCAGAAATAGTGTACTTTTCATGACTTGTAAAAATATTTGCAATATTGCTACTGAAAACAACAGGAATTGACTCAAAACTGTACTGAAGGGAACGGAAATTGTACTCAATGTTTTGAAAAATCGTAAAAAAAATAATCACTTGCAGAATTAGCTCTTAATTAAGGTAAAAAACTAAAATATAAGCACAAAAAATTTAGACAAATATCCAAAATTCGCGAGTAAAAAATGCAGACCAAACATCTGAAAATTTCAACAACAAAAAAAAAATCAAAATAAAGAAATTTCGGGCAAAAATTCTGCAATTTGGAACTAAGAAATGAAAAATACATGTCAAATATCTACAATATAGGCCAAAAAAATAAAAAATGCCGGTCTACAAATAAAAAATGCTAACCAAAAAAACTGAAAAATCAAGGAAAATAAAATTAATTTGCAATTTTCAGCTCCTAGAATAACTCTTTAGCTCAAAATTAGTTGCCGGCTAGAAACTCGAAAATGGTAGTCAAAAATAAACCAAAAAGTAAAAAAAAATCGCCTATAAAAAATAATAATTCAAATTAGAAAATCTAAAATGAAGGGCTAGAAATCAGAAACTGTACTTGAAAATATCGGCAAAAATAAAAAAGTTGCGTATAAAAAGCAACCATTTAGGTTAAAAAAATCTAAAATATAGGATACAAAATTAAAAACCTTGACCAAATATTCGATCCTAAAAATCAAAATTGTGGACCAAAAATCCGAAAATTTAAACAAAAAAATCGAATATTTAGAAGAAAATTATTTTCTTTGGAAATTTGTTAAAGACACATTATTCAAAATTAGTCTGTCAAAATTTCAACCATCTGTTGCAATAAATGTGGAATTCCCATGCAAATTTCTGAAAAATGCGCCTTATTGGTCATCAAAATTTTTGTTGTGGTAAACTTGCGATTATTTTCTTTGTGAATTTGTAAAGACACATCATTCCGAATTAGTTTGTCAAAATTTCAACCATGTGTAGCAATAAATGTAGAATTCCCATGTGAATTTCTAAAAAATCCGCTTTTTTGTTATCAAAATTTGTTTTTCTAGTGCAACCATTTTTGTTGTGGTAAACTTGTGATTATTTTTTGAAGAAATTTATAAAGGGACATTATTCAAAATTGGTCTGTCAAAATTTCAGCCATCTGTCGAAAGAAATGTGGAATTCTCAAGTGAATTTCTGAAAAATTTGTCTTTTTAGTGATCAAAATTTGCCTTTTAGTGAAACCATTTTTGTTGTGGTAAACTTGCGATGATTTTCTTTGAAAATTTGTAAAGACGCATTATTCAGAATTAGTCAGTCAAAGTTAAAATAAATGTCCAATCCCTACTTGTATTTTGAAAAATGCTCCTTTTTGGTCATCAACATTTTCTTTTTAGTGCAACAATTTCTGTTGTGGTAAACTTGCGATTGCTTTCTTTGGAAATTTGTAAAAACACATTATTCAGAAATAGTCTCTCAAAATTGTAACCTTCTGTTGAAATTAATGTGGAACTTCCACGCGGTTTTACATGTGTTGTTTAACATTTAAAAAGTTTTTTAAGAAACAGTTAAAAATTCTTGCTGAGCTTGAGTCTACAGGTAGTGCCATAGCTCCGTGGCTCTATATAACGAGCCGCCCCTGGGTTCGGCAGTTATGCAATTTCAAAAATCAAAATTGCAATTTAAAATCTTCGAATTTTGAAAACGTAAAATTTTGACGTTTTGCATTGATTTTACAAAAATATTTCTTAACTAACTTTTAAATTTCACCTAAATTTGGCACATTTTACAGTTGGAATCATCAAAATCGCTTTCATGAGTTTTGCATATAAAAAAAAACAAAATTGCGATTTTAAAGTATACAAACTTAAAAAAAGTGTAATTTTAGCATTTTGTGTTAATTTTGCGAAAAAATTTTATAATTCGTTTTAAATTGTCACGTTTGAATAGTCTAAATCTGGCTGTTCTGCAATATATATTAAAAAAAATCGCAATTTAAAATCTTCGAACTTAGAAAACGTAAAATGTTGACATTGATTTTAAAAATATTTCTCAACCAACTTTTAAACTTCACTAAATTTGGCACATTTCTAAGTTGGAGTCATCAAAATTGGACATCGCGTTCGGCAGTTATGCAATAACTTGTGTTAATTTTAAGAGAACATTTTACTATTTATTTTAAAATTACACTAACTTCGTCATAGTTTGACGTTTGAATTGTCAAAATCAGAAGCGTTTGGCTGCAATTAAAAAAATCAAAATCGCAATTTAAAATCTTCGAACTTTTAAAAAGTAAAGTTTTGACGTTTTGTATTGATTTTACGAATATTTCTAAACTAACTATCAAACTTCACCAAATTTGGTACATTTTGACACTGGAGTCATCAAAATAGGACGACGCGTTCGTCAACTATGAACATTCAAAAATCATAATCATAAAATTGTGGAATTTTAAAAAAGTGCAATTTTAGCATTTTGTTTTAATATTCCGAGAACTATTTATAATCCGTTTTGAAATAACACTAAATTCGTCAAATTTGGACGTTTGAATCCTCAAAATCAGACGCAATTGGCCATTCCAAAAAAAATCAAAATCGCAATTTAAAATCTTCGAACATTGAAAAATTGTTCTAAATTTTTCACATTTTGACATTAGAATCATCAAAATCGGTGTGTTTGGCAGTTGTGCGATTTCTAAAATCAAAATCTTTAAAAAAGTACAATTTTAGCATTTTGTGTCAATTTTACTAAAACATTTTATAATCCGTTTTATAATTAACACTAAATTCGTTATATTTTGAATCGTCAAAATCAGACGCGCTTGGCTGTTCTGCAATTTAAAAAAATCTAAATCGCAATCTTCGTTAAAGTTTTTCGTAAAATTTTAACGTTTTGTATTAATTAACTTTTAAATTGCACTAAATTTGGCACATTTTAATGTTAGAGTCATCCAAATTGGACGACGCGTTCCACAGTTATGCAATTTCAAAAATCAAAATCGCGATTTTAAAATATTCAAAACTTTAAAAAGTGCAATGTTAGCATTTTTTGTTAATTTTACGAGAAAATTTTATAATCCGTTTTTAAAATTACTCTAAATTCGTCATATTTTGACGTTTGAATCGCGTTTGGCTGCAATAAAAAAAATGAAAATCCCATTTAAAATCTTTGTATTTTGAAAACGTAAAATTTTACCGTTTTGCATTGATTTTACAAAAATATTTCTTAGCTGGCATTTAAATTTTACCTGAACTTGGCACATTTTGGCGTTGGAATCATCAAAATCGAACAACGTGTTCATCAGTTATGCAATTAAAAAAAAAACAAAATTGCGATTTTAAAGTATTCAAACTTTAAAAAAATTACTTTAACATTGTTATATTTTGACGTTTGAATAGTCAAAATCAGACGCGTTTGGCTGTTCTGCAATTTAAAAAATCAAAATCGCAATTTAAAATCTTCGAACATGGAAAACGTAAAATGTTGAACATTGGTTTTAAAAATATTTCTCAACCAACTTTTAAATTTCACTAAATTTGGCACATTTCTAAGTTGGAGTCATCAAAATTGGACAACGCGTTCGGCAGTTATGCAATTAAAAAATAAACATCGCGATTTTAAAATATTGAATCTTTAAAAAAGTGCAATTTTAGGATTTTGTGTTCATTTTAAGAGAACATTTAAAATCTTCGAACTTTTAAAAAGTAAAGTTTTGACGTTTTGTAATGATTTTACGAATATTTCTTAACTAACTATTAAATTTCACTAAATTTGGTACATTTTGACGTCGAAGTCATCAAAATTGGACAACGCGTTCGGCAGTTATGCAATTTAAAAAAATCAAAATCGCGATTTTAAAATATTCAAACTTTAAAAAGTGCAATTTTACCATTTTGTGTAAATTTTACGAGAAAATGTTATAATCTGTTTTGAAATTACATTAAATTCGTCCTAATTTAACGTTTGAATCGTCAAAATAAGACGCATTTGGCGACAATTTAAAAAAATCAAAATCGCAATTTAAAATCTTCGAATTTTGGAAACGTAAAATTTTGACGTTTTGCATCGATTTTACGAAAATATTTCTTAACTAACTTTTAAATTTCACCTAAATTTGGCACATTTTGGCGTTGGAATCATCAAAATCGAACAACGCGTTCCGCAGTTATGCAATTTAAAAAATAAAAATCGCAATGTTAAAGTATTCAAACTTTAAAAAAGTGTGATTTTAGCATTTTGTGTTAATTTTGTGAGAACATTTTATAATTCGTTTTAAAATTACTTTAAAATCGGACCCGTTTGGCTGTTCTCAATTTAAAAAATCAAAATCGCAATTTAAAATCTTCGAACTTGGAAAATGTAAAATGTTAACGTTTCTCAACCAACTTTTAAATTTAACTAAATTTGGCACATTTCTAAGTAGGAGTCATCAAAATTGGACAACGCGTTCGGCAGTTATGCAATTAAAACAAAATAAAAATCGCGATTTTGAAAATATTGAAACTTTAAAAAAGTGCAATTTTAGCATTTTGTGTAAATTTTAAGAGAACATTTTACAATTTGCTTTAAAATTACACTAAATTCGTCATATTTTGACGTTTAAACTGTCAAAATCAGAAGCGTTCGGCTGCAATTAAAAAAATCAAAATCGCAATTTAAAATCTTCGAATTATTAAAAAGTAAAATTTTGACGTTTTGGATTGATTTTATGAATATTTCTCAACTAACTTTAAAATTTCACTAAATTTGGTACATTTTGACGTTAGAGTCATCAAAATTGGACAACGCGTTCGGCAGTTATGCAATTTAAAAATCAAAATCGCAATTTAAAATCTTCGAACTTTAAAAAAGTGCAATTTTAGAATTTTGTGTTAATTTTGCGAGAACATTTTATAATCCGTTTTAAAATTACACTAAATTCGTCATATTTTGATGTTTGAATCGTCAAAATCATACGCGTTTGGCTGTTCTGCAATTTATAAGAAAATCAAAATCGCAACTTAAAATCTGTGAACTTCAAAAACGTAAAATTCTCATGTTTTCCGTCGGTTTACGAAAATATTTCTTAACCACATTTTGAATTGCACTAAATTTGGCTCATTTTGATGTTGGAGATTTTTCGAAATCTAATTTTTGAGTAAACTGACGGTAAAGATTATTAGAATTTGAAATATAATTTGTCATTTTGACGTTTCAAGCGTCAGTATCATCCGATCTTGCAATATGCTCGATGCATACTTAGGCCGAGCGCACTTTGGATGCGTTGCGACTGCGTGCGATCAGTCGTACGTACACGTGCGTTTACTTACGACGTCCGAAAACTATCCGAACTTGTTGGGATTTTACCTGTCGTACTGTCGTACGAAAAATGGATGTAGAAAAGTTAATGCCTTAATGTTTATGGGATCAGAGTGATTGAAGTTATCACTTACGTGACCTTCCGCGTAGAGCATGGCGTGAAATATCCGAAGAAATGAAAATAAAAATGAGTAAATAATAATAATAATAATAATAATAATAATAATAAGTAATAATAATAATAATAATGAACACTCTCTCTTCATTGGAGTAACTCAGATTATTGTTCATAGTAATTACAATGAATTGATATTTAACTAGTAAAATTGTTCTCCATAACATGAGATTTGTCAAACTCATGGCAAGGGTTTCTATTAAATGGTAAATGGTTAAACTTATTTTTATTATTTCTGAGGTAGATTCTGGTATAAAAGTAAATTAAATGGATGATACATTTACAATTTTTAATTCTCTAAAAAAATATTATTTATTACCAACAGATATGTATAGTCCGTTCTCCGGAATCTGACGGCTGTGGTCGTAAAAGAGGGTCGGAGTTCGGTAAGCAGTGGACGTAATATTTTTTATCTCAAACCAATCTTTGTTGAGAAGTACTGGTGTAAAAGTGCGTATACCAATCGGAGCGAAGGACAGTAATAAATGTATGGGATGCAATTAGACGAACCACCAATACCTTTTCTTTCAGGGTGCGTCAATCCTCAGGGCGGACCGACCGTTTTACGACCTCGGCCGCCACATTCCACCGAATATGCTATAGGTACATAATCAATTGTGACAAAAATAATTTTTAAGTGCATTTCTGATGTCTTCAAATAGCCTTGAGAGATTTGAATTTGAAAATATTCCACCGTCACTTTCTTTGCCATAGGCTCCCACATCTATAGCAATAAATTTGTAGTTTTCATCCACAATAGCTTGCAATACAATTGAGAAAAAGGACTTGTAATTGAAGGGTTTGGTGCAATAACCGGTCAAAGACCAAAATTTCCAAAATGAAGATTTGGCTTTTTTTTGGTACAAAATATACCACTGTATCGTTTGGAGCAAAAACCGTTCATGTTTTATGCATAAAACGTCAGTTATATTTACATGACCGTTTACTGCGCCAAACGCATCACCGATTCCAGTTCATGCGTTCGATAGTATTGGCAGCAAAAAGCGTCTACGTGGCTAACATGACCGGTTTTTGCTCCTAACGGGGAGGAATGTCTAACCTTACTTTTTTAAAATTAAATTTACTAGTACAGTGTACAGTGTGCATCACTTGATAATATGGGCAGTTTAAGCGATTTTTCTAGTGAAAGTGATCCTTATCATGATTCGGATAATAGTGATATAGACCCAGATTATGAAATGGAAAATGATATTACAAAGACATCTAAGATTAAGGCATTATTTAATATTAATATTGGAATTTCTGAAGATCATAATGTACAAGGTAATTTCATTAATTTTTGATAATTACGATTTATTAAAAAAATATAATTTAAAGCAGGTGGATCAAGTTTGGATAATAAAGCTATTCTGAAACCTGGCCCGAAACATATTACTGCGAATGATACTTCAAGTAGCGAATCTGAGGAAGGTAAGAAAAGCCTTTTAGGGTTATTTGATTCGATTTGTAACTTATTTTTTTTAGATGATATTTCACCAGAGCAATTAACAAAAAAGGGTAAAAAACGCAGTCTGGCACCTGAGACTTGGAAGAGAAATATAAGAAAATTTAAAAGGAATAGTGGTGGGGAGTACACAAATAGTAAAGGAAAAGTTATTGCAGAGAAAAGGCAAGGTCCTAGATGCCAGTGTCGTAACCAGTGCTTTGACAAATTGACGGAAATGGAAAAATCCAACATATTCACTCAGTTTTATGCAATGGAAGATAAGAATATCCAAGACAGTTATTTGGGAAGCCTTCTAGATGTAAACAATGTATCCAGAAGGAGAAAGACTACTGTGGTTGAATCAAAAAAATATTCTTATACCTATAATATCAAAGTAGGTACAAAATCCCTAAAAGTCTGTCGTTTTGCGTTTTGTAGTCTACATAGCATCCATAAATCACGAGTATCAAGAATTTCTCAGTCCCGAGCTACTGGTAAATTACTAGAAAAAGATTCCCGTGGTAGACACCATAATCGCCCCAACAAAATGCCGGAAGAGTATGTAGCACAGGTTGATGAACATATAAAGAACTTTCCAGTGCGTGAATCTCACTATTCACGACAAACCGACAACACAGAAAAAAAATACCTGTCAGCTAACTTGAACGTCAAAAAAATGTACGAGCTTTATTTGGAGAAGTACGAACCTGAGCAGTACACGCTTTTAAAGCGAAATTCCAAAATCAAGCCTAAAATATCATACGATTTCTACTATAGATACTTTACTACAAATTTTAATTTATCGTTCGGGTATCCACGATCGGATACTTGTGCCACTTGTGACCTACTGAAAGTTCAACTTGATGCCGCTTCAACAGATGAAGAAAAGCAGCAACTTAACATTCAGAAGGAACTTCATCTTCGCAAAGCTCAGTCATTCTACGACGATTTAAAAGAAAAAACAGAAATGGCAAAATTTGATGAAACTTTGGAAACAATCTGTTTTGATTACCAACAAAATCTACCGGTTCCAGTACTAACCACGGGGGAGATATTTTATGCTAGGCAAATCTGGGTTTTTAATCAGCTGTTTCATTCTGCTTCTAATAATAAGTCAGTTAGTTACATGTTTGATGAAACCATAGCAAAAAAAGGTGCCATAGAATCTGTATCCTTTTTATGGCATTTTATTCAAAAATATGTAAGCATGTCAGTAACTACTTTACATATTTTTACTGATAACTGTGGGGGGCAAAATAAAAATGCCGTAATGGTTCATTTTTTATCAGCTTTAGTCAACAACGGAAGATTTTCTAAAATTGTTCACCATTTACCAGAGCCCGGCCACAGCTTCTTGCCTTGTGACCGTGACTTTGCGCAAATCGAGAAAAAGAAGCGCAGAAAAGAGATTTTGTATTTGCCTGAGGAATGGTATTCTATAGTAGAAAGCTGTGGTAAGAAGTTCACTGTTGAACGAGTCACGCAAGAAATTGTATTTGATTTTAGATCATATCTTGAACCATATTTTAAAAAATCTTCCGTTGTAAAGAAAAAACCTTTCACAATATCCAAATATAGAATATTTATATACGATGCCAAGTCACCAGCCTTTATATCAGTAACTGAAACTCATAATCCCGCCCTAACATTCGCATATCCTTTAAATAAATACCCAGGTACTATTATTGATTTAAATGGAGCTCCTTTGGCATATACAGACAAGTTACCGCTAAAACCGCAAAAATATGACAGCATTATGCCGTTAGTGAAAAAATATGTGCCTTCCATTTGCCATCCATTTTATGACGGTATTAAAAAGGCAGATAATAATCAAGATCATGATGGTTCTGATTAGTTTTATAGATTTAATTGTTTTTTTTTTTAATTTTTGACATTTTATGTCAGTTATGAAATAGCCTGTTTTCAGTTTTGTTATATTTAACTACCAATTAAACTTTTTTTTAGACTTTTTTACTTTTATTTCAAAAATGTTCTATGTTTTGATGGCAAAAATCGTCCATGTGCTATTTTAAATATTAAATAAAAAATCTATAGAAAACAAAATTAACACAAAAGCTACTTCAAACAATTTGTTTTTGGTCGTGGAAAATGTATAAAATCACCATTTTTAAGATATTCTAACTTTGTGTGACTGAGACGTTTTATGCGATTTTCTCAAAACTATGTAAAGTGCACGTGGGCGGTTACTGCATCAAACCCTTCAATTACGAAACATGCTGCCAGAATGTGCTTTCGCGTTTATTCGTATATGTTTTCCATCAATGCTGCCAGAACAATTAGGAAACCTCCATTTTCTCCAAAAGTCATTAGTTATATTGACCATATCTTCGCGTAATGGAAACTTCATATGAATTTCAGAAAGCCTTTCTCAAATAACGTTACAAGTATCATGTACAATCACACCAACAATATTGTTTGAAATCCTAAATGAATATCCAAGTGTTCTAAACGACGAACCAGTTGCTAAATACCTGTAATAATAAGTGTTTTTTCAGTTGAAGAGTTAAAGAAAAAGTGGATTACGGGACACTTTCGGGAAGGAACTCAAAAAACTCAACAACCAAAAATCGGGGCAGGCAGCTGATATAGAGTCATACTCCAAATGGCCTTATTTTAACCTTTCATTGCTCCTCCGAAATACCATGTCCCTAAGGGATCTTCAAGGTGGCGTGTCAGACACATGTGAGACTTCTAATGGGGAGGATAGCACAAATACAAATTCAAGTTCCAACTATGCGCCTTCTCCAGGCCCAGGTCCATCTTCAGAACTAACCGATTTAAATCTCCATTGAAAAAGAAGGTTAAACGACGTCAGACCGATGAAATCGATGCAAAACTATTAGAGATTGAAGAGGAGAAGTTACAGTACTTTAAGAAGATCCTGATACACAGTTCCTAATCAGCCTCCTACCATTATTAAAAGAGATACCTAAAGATCCTAAATTAATTGTACGTTCAAAATTTCAACAAGTACTTATTGATGAACAGATTGCTCGTGCTTCATCTTTGATACTGAATTTGATATGAAAGTTCTACTGATTCGAATCAGTACAGTGGTGACTTCAATATGCCACCAAATAATTTAACACATGGACAATTGCAACAATCTTTTGTTCAGACACAACAACCGTCTGATGTTTGTCACTATGTCATGCAATTTAATCCAAACACAAATTTGTAATATCTGACTATCGCTTTTAAATAAAGATACGTACTAATATAAAACATTTTATTTTCTTAACTTAAAGTTACAATTTATCGTTCTTCAGGTGATATTGCGTTGCGAAAGTTACTGTATTTAGTCAGATTAGATCGTATAATGTTAAAAATGTATTCAAAAGTTTCTTTCTTCATGCGTATATAACCATGAAACAGACTGGGGTCATTATATATGTCATTAATAACATGATGAAATTCACCGAATTCATCTCTTCAAAAATATTTCCTGCACCCACTCGGTTCTACGATAACGATGACAACGCCGTCGCATTCTCTCGTTTAGAACATTATTATCAAGAAGATACAGTTTATTCATCGCACCAAATATGACTTTACGAACACGATATCACCGAAACACTGCCTATTTGACGGAGAAAAACGTATTTTGTGTGCGCACTCAATTCGTACGAACATTATTCATACGTTTACACACGATACAATTCGTGTCCAAAGTGCGCTCGGCCTTAAAATATAATTTAAATTAAAAGTGTACATATAAATAACTATTATTCCAACAAAACATGAGAAAGTAACATGATGATCATTATTTTTTTGGCGTAGCTTTATGTATTAAAGGCGAAATTTTGTTTCCATTAAATTTATTTAATGCATCTGTAGCAAGTAAAAGATTATAATTTTCAATTGCACTTCGTTATTATCTACACGTAACAAGAATACTCGACTGAACTTATTTAAGAGCGCAATAATTAGAAAATCACTGTAAAACACGAAATGACATCAACAATTACCTAGCTCTGGATAAGACAATGTCCAACTAAGCACTTAACTAAGTGCAGCGGCGTTAATAATTCAGCACTTTGATGACCGACATGCTCAACCGACTGCAACATTTTGCTTCCCAGATAAACTACTCAAGTTAGTAATGAGAATGGTTCTGAAGCAGACGTACAAATGATGCACACAAATTAACATTTAAGTAATGTAATTACAAAGTACACTACTACGTGCATGCATTTTCAGTTAATTCCCCGAAAATTAATTAACAGCTTACAACACAATTAACACAATTTATACAGAATAATAAATGTGCCTAGATTTAAAACTAGAATACACAAAATACAGTATCCTGCATGAATGCGTTAATATAAAATTTAAAATACGAAAATGTAAATTCAATTTATGTAAAACCGCAAAGGGAATTTCAGAAATCCCCGCTATTTTTGCATACAAATATTTCTGCATATATAGGTTTTAAAATTAAAATTAACATGGTTTATTTCATACTAGTGAAACAAACCAAGTTCATTTTAATTTAAACATCTCTATATTAACATAATGTTTCACCAAGTGATCAAAGAGAAACACTCATAGTACAATCGCGCAGAGGTGGCAGTGACTCATGGCCCCATGTTGCCTGAATTAAGTTTCCAGTAAACGTATGTCCATAAAATAATTCGATTCAGTCTAGGCCGGAAATTTAAAAATTTACATATCGACATATCGACATACGTCTCGTATTTCATTTTGTTTTTCTTAAGCATGCGAACGAGTATAGATATTTATTCAGACGCGATGATTAGATCGAAAAAGCATGAGTCAGTGTCACCTCTGCGCGATTGTACTATATATGATCTCTGCATTTCTGGTTTATTTCTTTTACTACTAATTTCACTGCTAAGAAGATATTTTTAAGAATGCCAAATCATACTGTATCAAATAATAGACTCACTCGCAAGTTAATTTTCTTTTTTACGTAAGCCATGTAATAGGGCTTTCATCAATGGGACAAACTATATCTATTTATTCTTACAAGGATGCTTAAATTTAAAATATAAAAGATGCATACACTTCAGTAGTAAAGCATTTTATACCTTCATGTTTTATGATAAAGTAGCAGTAATAAAGGCTTTGTCTTTAATGGTTCATTAAACATTTCCCGAAGTTGCAAATAATATCTTATGGCCGAATTCACGACTGTTCAGTGAGCCATAGCCCAAGAAGCCGGGCGATAAATCATGGTTTTAGTGTATTATTAAATTCGCTGGAAATTATTAAGCGATGAAAGTTACGGCACTGTTCGAGCAATAAACAACGGTCAATGGATTTAAGGTAATAATTTATGAATACGTAAGTGCAAATAAAATTCTACATTTTGTACTCTAAATACAATTTAAAAATGGTGATGTGGCCATCATGTTACTTTCTCCGACTTTATATTTACGTTTTCAAGGGTGTATTTTCAATTGAAATCATATTTTAAATGTACATCGAGCGTTGCGTAAACTCGCATGAAACTGACGTTTAAAACGTCAAAATCATGAAATATGGAATAATTATACTTCAAATTCAAAAACTCGGTTTACTCAAAAACTAACGAGATTTTGAAAAAAACTTATTCTTTAGAAGTTGTTCATTTTGGCATTCTCTACAATTATTATAAAATACATAAATTTGCTGTAACAATTATCGTTTCATAATTATAAACCAAAAATTAAAAAAATAAATAATTTTTTTTCTCGAATAGCAATGATTTTATGAAAAATATTTTCAAGCAAAATATGTTCATTTCTTTGTTGTCTTTGATGTTTGTTTAAATATTTTTGTAATATTTTTCATATTTAAGAAAATATTGGCAAAAAACAAAAAACAGTTAAGGTAAACACCCACTTCCGGTGTACGAAATTTTACCAAAAGCTTTTCAGTTCTTCGGATTATCAAATAAGATGTATGTTCAAAGTTTCATATCAATTGCTTTGTTAGTTTTTGAGATACAGCGCACACAGACAGACAGACACACACACACACAGACACAAAAAAAAAAATTCCAGAAATTGTTGAAATGGCATCTAGGGACCCCAAAACGGATATTTCCGTAAAAAGAATTTTTGAAAAAAAAATCACGATCACAATACTTTCTCGTACTTCGTAACGGAGAAAGTAAAAAATGGTGATGTGGCCATCATGTTACTTTCTCCGACTTGATGGTATCATTTATATTTACGCTTTCATGGTTTATTTTCAATTTTAATCATATTTTAAATGTACCACGAGCGTTGCGCAAACTCGGATGAAACTGACGTTTAAAACGTCAAATTATGAAAGATGGAAAAATTATACTTCAAATTCAAAAACTCGGTTTACTCAAAAACTAATGAGAATTCGAAAAAAACTTATTCTTTAGAAGTTGTTCATTTTGGCATTCTCTACAATTATTATTCACTTAAATTTGCTGTAACTATTATCGTTTCATAATTATAAACCAAAAATTAAAAAGTTAATAATAATTTTTTTTCTCAAATAGCAATAATTCTATGAAAAATATTTTCAAGCAAAAGATGTGCATTTATTTGTTGTCTTCAATGTTTGTTTAAATATTTTTGTGTTATCTTTCATATTTAAGAAAATATTGGCAAAAAACAAAAAACAGTTAAGGTAAACACCCACTTCCGGTGTACGAAATTTTACCAAAAGCTTTTCAGTTCTTCGGATTATCAAATAAGACGTATGTTCAAAGTTTCATATTAATTGCTCTATTAGTTTTTGAGATACAGCGCACACAGACAGACACACACACAGACACACACACACACACACACACACAGACACACACACACACACAGACACAAATTTTTTTTTTCCAGAAATTGTTGAAATGGCATCTAGGGACCCCAAAACGGATATTTCCGTAAAAAAAATTTTTGAAAATAAATCACGATCACAATACTTTCTCGTACTTCGTAACGGAGAAAGTAAAAATGATGATGTGGCCAGCATGTAATTTTCTCTGATTCAATGGCATAAAATTCTAGTATTTTGGAAATAAATCATTTTTTTCAAAAACTAGTGGTATTTAAAAAAAATCTTTATAAATTTATTATTTCGGCATTATCAACAATTTTGTAACTATTATCATTTAATAATTAGTGACCATAAAAATAAAACAATTTTCATTTTTCATTTTTTCCCGAGTTTATGAGATATACTATGATCTTTATTCTTAGTTACATTTTGTTTTAAAAAGGCTTTCGACCAGCGGTCTGTCTGCCATCTAGTTTTGGTCTTCATCTTCTTAACATACAGTGCGCGCCTAAAGTATGGAATAAATTCAGTAAAACCGAAATAAAATATTTTGAGAAAAAATTCTCGAACTGGTCGATTTTCTTTGATAAAAATTCACATTTGTTTTTGAGCAATGACGTCATCCATATATTTTTTAAATGACCCCCTATTTTACTTTCTCCGTTACGAAGTACGAACAAGTATTGTGATCCTGAAAATTTTTCAAAACATTTATTTACGGATATATCGTCTCCAGATGTCATTTCAACAATTTCTAGAAATCATTTGTTTGTGTCTGTGTCTGTCTGTGCGCGCTGTATCTCAAAAACTTATAGAGCAATTGATATGAAACTTTGAACATAACTCTTATTTGATAATCCGAAGAACTGAACAGCTTTTGGTAAAATTCCATACACCGGAAGTGGGTGTTTACCTTAACTGTTTTTTGTTTTTTCTAATATTTCTTTAAATATGAAAAATATCACAAAATCATTTAAACAAATATTGAAGATAACAAAGAAATTAACATCTTTTGATTGAAAATATTTTTTATAAAATCATTTTTATTCGAGAAAAAAACTTATTATTTTTTTTTCATTTTTGGTTTATAATTATGAAACGGTAATAGTTACAGCAAATTTATGTTAATAATAATTTTAGAGAAATGAACAACTTATAAAGAATAAGTTTTTTTCGAAATCGCTTTAGTTTTTGAGTATACTGAGTTTTTGAATTTGAATGACTATATCCCGCCCGTAGCATGCCGAAATTCGAATGAATGAGAACCAATCAGATTCTATATAACTTCTGTTTTCAGGAAACATATCATGTAAAGTTTGAATGCGACTTTGTGATTGGTTCTCTACTCGCATTCTGTTTCAGCACATGATTGGTTTAAAGAAAAACAATGTTGAATGTCAAACGTCAGTTTGGGGGTACAACGCTATTAAAATTACTGAAAACTCCGCATTGGAAGTGTTTCTCTTGAAGTAATTCAAGAAAAAGGGAAATAGGCCGAACCAAAAAGGTTAAGCGGACATGACCTGTACTCGGGAAGTAATTTCTACAATATTGGAAAATAGGCGAAAGGCGAACGCTACGTCAGTGTTGCCAGATTGGGGTTTTTTTCCCAAAATGGGGTAAATTATTTTTTTGGGGTATATTTTGGGGAACTTCAATCAATGGAGTATTTTTTGGGGTGGGTATTTTATACGAGGGGTATTTTTGGGGAAATCTATGAACATGTTATTACATTTGCTAGAAATAATAATAATAATAATAATAAATTGTCTTTATTAATGAAAAGAAGATGAAAATATTGAGGATGAAGATTAATAATAAATTTTAATAATTTCTATAATTATAATGCTTTAATTTTGTATATTTTCCAATAAATCCACTGTATTTACGTTTTATTTACAAAATTTATTATTTTGGAGAGGGATAGAGGCGTAATTTTGGGGGGGAGTTTTATTAAATATTTGGGAAATTAAAAATTGTTACTGGCAATACTCGTTGCTCGTAAGTAAATTATTATTACTATATTAAATATTCAATCTTTGTGTTTGCATTTTTTATCATTAGGCCTGGATTTGGATTTTTTTGCCCATATTTTAGATTTTTGACCTGCAGTTTCTGTATAACTGAATAATTTTTCTTCATTTTGGTTTAAATTTTCGATTTGTTTGTTAAAATTTTCGATTTTTTGGTCGGCATTTTTTTTATTTTTAGGCCCTAATTTTTGATTTTCTGTCCTCTATTTCAACGTGAAATATTCACTTTTATGCCTGATTTTTTGCCGGTATTTTCGAGTTTTGGATTTTTTGTCCTTTATCTTTTTTTTAACATTTCCGCGTTTCTGGTTGGCAATTTATTTTGAGCTAGAGTTATTTTTGGTGTCGAAATTGACAAATGATTTTTCTTTTACTTGAATTTGTAATTTTTTGGTCTGCATATTTTTATTTTTTAGACCAGGAATTTTATGTCTTTTGTTTTGTATTTTAGGTATTTGGTCTGCATTTTTGATTTCTTTGTTTGTTCTAATTTTTAGAGTTTTTGTCCAAAATATTTTGATTTTGGTCAAAAATTTTTAATAGTTTGTTGAAATTTTCTACATTTTTTATTTTTCGATTTTCTTAGTTTTTGTATCTTTATTATTAATTTTAACGAGCGAATTTTTCATTGTTGATTTTTATGAGCGACTTTTGTTTTGTTGTGAGGGTATTTTCGAGTTTTTTGTACTAAGTTTTTGATTGTTTGCCCTTCATTTTAGATTTTCTTAACATGAATTATTGTTTTCATGGCCGAATTTGTTTTAATTACTTTCGAGTTTAGAGTTTCGGTAATTTATTTTGGGATAAAGTTTTGTTTTTGTCTGCAGTTTTTATTTTCTACATCAGGATATTTGATTGTTTGTCTATATTTCAGATGTTTGGTCTGTGTTTTTCATTTCTTTGTTCCAAATTTTAGTTTTTGGCCTATAAACAAAAATTTTCGAATATTTAGTTAAAATTTTCGTTTTTTTTTTTCTGGTCTTCATTTTTTATTTTTGCCGAGAGTTTACGATTTTTGGTCTAAATTTTTGATTTTTAGCCTATATTCTTAGTTTTTTCTACCTTGATTATAAATTTTAACGAGCAAATTTTTGATTAGTCTATACTTTAGATTTTGAACCTGAATTGTTGATTTTTGTGTGCGAACTTTTGGCCAGTATTTGCGAGTTTCTTTGACCAAATTTTTTATTTTTTGCCCTTCATTTTAGATGTTTTAACCTGAATTATTGTATTTACGGGCGATTTTTTAAAATTATTGTTGAGTTTAGAATTTCGGCAATTTACTTTGAGGTAAAGAGTTTTGGGGCTGCAAATGACAAATTATTTTCCTTTTGCTTGAATTTTCAATTTTTAGCCTGCATTTTTATTTTTTAGACCAGGGTTTTCGATTTTTTTGGCCTATATTTTAGATGTTTTTGGCACTTAAATCAAATTTTTTGATTTAGTTGAAATGTTTTGAATTGTTTTTTTGACTGCATTTTTATTTTTCCCAAGAGTTTTCAATTTTCAATTTTTTAATAATGTTTTTAGTTCTGTTACCCTAATTATTAATTTTAATGTTGTTTAATTGTTGATTTTAATGAGCGAATTTTTGGTCGTTATTTTCGAGTGTTTTGGTTCAAGTTTTTGATTTTTTTGCCCTATAATTTAGATTTTGCAGACTGAATTTGTGATATTTTTGGCTTGTACTTGGTTTTTGTATTAATTTTAGGTTATTTATTTAATTTGAATTTTTTTGTTTTAGTGGTTGTTTTAAGATAAAACTAATGTACTTTGATATCTAGATAGAAAATACAGACTGCGCGATTTGCGTTTAATGAATTACTTAATTTTCAAATATTTCGATTCGATTTTTGATTTTTTGAAAATTTTTAAATCAAAAAAATAATTTTTGCAGTCAATTTAGTTTTTTTTAGTAATTGTTAAATATAATACTTGGGTCCGGAATGAAACTGATCACCCAGTATAACTAGAACTGTTTGGAAATTATGAAAAAATGCGAACAATTTTAAGTAGTTAATTAGCGATGCTTTCCGAAAAATTCAAGAATTATTTTAATTATTTGGAGGATACCACAGCACAATTAAATATTTTTTTTAATTTTGGCCTTTTTGTACTACCTACATATTTTCGGAAAAACGGAGTTCTTCAATCCATGGGGTATTTTTTGGGGTGGGTATTTTATGCGAGGGGTATTCTGGGGGGTTTTTATGAAATTAAATATGAAATATGAAATTAAAAATTACTCCTGGCAATACTGCCGCTACTACCCCTACGCAAGACGAGCTCTAGCTAGTGGTATATACAGGGTGTTTCAGAGCTCTGGGAACGGTCAATCACGTGCTTATTTTTCAAAATTTCGAAAAATGTTTTATACAAAAGTTGTGTATAATAGTGAGCTGCACGCCCTAAAAGTATTTAAATTTATACAGGGTGTCTCATGACAAAGTTACAGATCAAACTTATGTTTTTTTTTAAATGGAACACCCTGTATTTTTTGTCATTTTTGAATTATATGGAGCAAATAAAGGTAAGTTACTTCAATACTCCCTATACCTATTGTTTGCTGTTTTCGAAATATTTGAAGATTTGTTGAAATGCATGGTCTGGGTAAAATTTTATTTTTGCCCCTGTGATTGACGTTGAACGATTAAAATCATTTCAATTATTTGCTTGAAGGTTCGAACTATAGAGCCAACCATGATTTCATACAAAAAATTATACAGGGTGCAAAAAAAATGCGGTAGAAAAACCCAACTTATAAAGTTGAATAACTTCGTTTTTTCAAATGGCACACCCTGTATTTAGTAACGTATTCTCAAGTAGAATCCAATTATCTTTCAGATTATGATAATTATTCCTGATATGATAATCGCCGAATACAAGAAAACTATTGAGATTAGGAACGGGGAACCCTTATACAATCTGAAAGATAATTGGATATTTCTTAAGAATACGTTACTAAATACAGGGTGTGCCATTTGAAAAGTTATTTAACTTTATAAGTTAGGTTTTTCTACCGCATTTTTTTATCACCGTGTATAATTTTTTGTATGAAATCATGGTTGGCTCTATAGTTCGAACCTTTAACCAAATAATAGAAATGATTTTAATCGTTCAACGTCAATCACTGGGGAAAAAATAAAATTTCACCCAGACCATGCATTTCAACAAATCTTCAAATATTTCGAAAACGGAAAACAATAGGTATAGGGAGTATTGAATTAACCTTTATTTGCTCCATATAATTCAAAAATGACAAAAAATATAGGGTGTTCCATTAAAAAAAAAACATAAGTTTGGTCTGTAACTTTGTTATGAGACACCCTGTATAAATTTAAATATTTTTAGGGCATGCAGCTCACTATTATACACAACTTTTGTATAAATTTTTCGAAATTTTGAAAAATAAGCACGTAATTGACCGTTCCCAGAGCTCCGAAACACCCGGTATAACTCAAAAACCGAATTTTCGGATACCAGAAAAGAGTTATTTACCGATTTTTATATTTATACTTGCTTAGAGCGCAATGTATTTTGAGAAAATTTGGCCACTGAAGTTTATTGCAAATGTTTTTCTATTTCAACCGTAGAATTGAAAAATGAGGTGGTTAAGTGTGATTATTTCGGAATCTAGGAAAGATAAGTTGGCAGATTTTAAAACAAATCTATTTTAAATACATTTGGAAATTGCTTGGAAAATCTCTGAACGAAGAATTTATACACGCGTGATTTTTTGAAATTTAAGGGAAAGGTGTTCAAATAGTCAAAAATTAAAAACAATTGAAGAGAACGTATCGTTCTCTCAAAATTGATTTGGTTTTTAAAGATACGTCAATTGTTATGCTTTTATTTTTATTTCCGGGTAACTGATTACTTGGAAATTACGAAAACATGAAACGCCGAGATAAAATAATGCGATGAAACAGCACGGTGGGGACCATTACTATGTACCACTGTATATTATCTGTTTATAGACCAATTTCGACTTTTTCGAGTCATTATATAGTCGAAATTGTAATAAGATACAGTGGCGTAAAACATAAAAAAGTTAAGATAGAAACACCAGTAAGTCGACATCTGCTGTCTAAAACGTTGCACTAATATCCTTAATTGGATAACTCCACTAAATTAGGTAAATTTGTCAATCTACAAAATTAAGTCCTACGAAGACTAAAAAAAAATTGCATGTTATAAATAAGATGCACTATGTTCAAATACAAATTGTGATAATAATAATAATAATAATAATAATCTTTATTCCATGAACTAATTAATTATCTTCAAGTTAAATTATTCACTCAAGATTTATTAGAATCACATGATTTATAAAATGAAGTTACTTACGACCAAACTCTAATTAGAAAGCAATAAATAATGACCAGCCTTCTCTCTTCTGGGTGCAATTTACAAAGGCCATATTTCTGCAACAGCACGCTATAATCTAGCAAGACTTCCTATTAAACTCACGAACCCAAATCACATGAAATATTGCTATTTCGTTTAAATTGGCTGCTGATTCGAGAACGTTGTTTCCAATGCAATACAAATAAGCCGGAATTGGAGAAAACATTAGTGGAACTTCAATTAATCAACGTTATCTCGTCGAATTAAGGTGCGAAATGGAAAAGCCCACAATTTACTACTAATTTCTTAATTAATAAACCACGCAAACTTTCACCTGTTAAGTAATTAAACTAGATAAAAATTAAATTTGCTGAAGAAAAGTGGAAAAACTCACTGAGGGATAGCCAGTTTCACTAAGTCTTCGGAATATCTAACTATTATTAATGGCATTAGTTTAAGGCCATAATAACGGACAATTAATTTAAAATTAATTAATTTCGCTAGTATCAAAGAAAAATTTTAACCGTTAGCGCTATTTTTAACATTAATTTGTCACGCATTTCTGATAATAGGAGGTATATTTTAATGTACGCGGTTATGCTAAAAACTTTGAAGTTAAGCTATTGAGTAGACGAATAAATAATTTTGTTATTTGTTATTCGAGTATTTGCATTTTCCGCACAGATGTAATAAAAACAATTTGTAAAACGGAAACTAGACTTCCCGATTGCCGTTAGCGTCCTCAATCTTGACGGAAGACATAATTCCTAACGATTGTTTTGTACGTTTAAATCGCAACAAGGAAACTGTAGGAAAATACAACGTTTCAAATCAATGATTCACTTAGCAATCGATACTCAATCGGCATCGATTTCGAAGCAACGTAAAATTAGATCTGCAAACGTGCGTAACGAGCCAAATCATACGAATAAATCGTTGGGATCGTCGCTTATGGGCAATTTCTTACACCCGAGAGACTCGTATTGGATGAAAACATAAAACTAAATCACTCACTTTGAACGTTCTAACTTGGCAAAATGAAACTTTAACTGTGTTCACATATAAATCGGAATACCGTTTTTAAATGGAAAGCTACTGAAGGAATAATTTAATAATACCGAAATGTCATCTGCTGCCACATTGGAAGTAACAGTATAAGTTCGTTGGTGCATCACTGCTAGTAGTTTCAAGCTGTTATGAAATGCATTGATGAATAATTCAGTTACTGATTTATATCTCGTTTTATTTACCCTCCCGAGCGAATGCATTCTGTTGTGAGATGTATGATGGTTTATAGCAGAGTTTCTCACACTTAACCTTATTTTAGGGGATACCACAACACTTTAAGATGGTTAGAAATTATAGTGGATATGTTAAGAAGGTGATCTGACAAAGTGGACATTTAGTATAAAAAGGTTGAGAATATGTGTAAATTATTTCATTGCTTAAAATCTGCATAAAATTCATTATTTACATTCCAGCTCATAAAATACATTTTGCAGAGATACTTACTTTTATACTTATCAATATTATATATAATTGGTATTTTGAAATGCGGTAATTTGAATGGTAAATAATTGATTTTCGCATTCAAATAAATCTACTGAGGCCAGGTTTATTTGAATGGGAAAATTAATTATTTAACATCCAAACTATCGCATTTGAAAATACCAATTGTAAATAATATTGACATGCATGAAAGTATGTATCTCTGCAAAATTTATTTGATGAGCTGGAGTGTAAATAGTTAATGATACGCAGATTTGAAGCAATGAAATAATTTACACTAAAGTCTTCACATCTTCGAAAAAATACAATGCCGATTTTTTTCATTATTTTTTCCATACTCTCGAAGTAATCCTCGACAACGTACCATTGAGTTAATCCGCCATTTTTACAGCACCCAGTATACTATTATATTATAAGTTTGACAGCCCAGAAAAAACCGCTATAAAGGGGCGTCGGTCGACCGGCACAAAAAATTCGCCCAAAAATATGACGAGGATTTTGAAAATCGCATCCCCCGAAACTCACCCTTAAAACGGGGGGGGGGGGGGGATAGGGTTAAACCGCACCCCTTATCGGGGCCTTATTCGATAAAATTTTGTTAGTTTTTGCACGCAGATCGATGCCCAGATAACCGGGCAAGCTTTTAAAATCAGTCCTGTCGTTTCGTGTCACCCCCACCCCGGGGGGGATTTTTCAAACGCAGATTTCCGATTTTTGCACGTTTAAAAAAAATAAATAACTCCTCCGTGACCGTCGGAGCTGGACGATCCCGGTATGTCTTAAAATAATCTTAAAGAAAATATCTAAAATTGATCGAGCCATTTTTTTGAATTTTTGCCCCGTTTCCGAGATATAATTTTTTAAAAACCGGATAAAAAAATGTTTTTTTCTTCTTTTAAGGACGAATTTTTTTCTTTTCAAGTGAAAAAGTTGAAACCTTTAGGGTTGGCAGAAGGGATAACTGGTTTTCATTGGGAATTTTTTTAACATTTTTGGAACCACCCCTACGCGCCAACTAACGCCACCAACCCAGGGGTGGTTCGGTTTTCTTCTTTCAAGGACGTATTTTTTTCTTTGCAGGTCGAAAAGCTGAAACTTTCAGGGATGACAGGAGCGATGACTGGCTTTCATTGGGAAATTTTTTTTGGAACCACCCCTACGAGCTATTTGCACCCTCTGGGTTCGTTTTTCTTCTTTTAAGGACGTATTTTTTCATTTAAGGTCGAAAAGCTGAAATTTTTAGGGATGGCAGAAGATATTTTTTCAAATTTTTCGGAACTAACCCTACGCTCGTTTTGCACCCCCGGGGTTCGTTTTTCTTCTTTTAAGGATGATTTTTTTTCTTTTAAGTCGGAAAACTGAAACTTTCAGGGATGACAGTAGATATTTTGTCAAAATTTTTTGAACTACCCCTACGCTCCATTTGCACCCTGGGTTCGTTTTTCTTTTTTCAAGGAGGGATTTTTTTCTTTTAAAGTCGATAAGCTGAAACTTTCAGGGATGACAGGAGCGATGACTGGCTTTCATTGGGAAATTTTTTTTGGAACCACCCCTACGAGCTATTTGCACCCTCTGGGTTCGTTTTTCTTCTTTTAAGGACGTATTTTTTCATTTAAGGTCGAAAAGCTGAAATTTTCAGGGATGGCAGAAGATATTTTTTCAAATTTTTTGGAACTAACCCTACGCTCCTTTTGCACCCCTGGGGTTCGTTTTTCTTCTTTTAGGGACGATTTTTTTTCTTTTAAGTCGGAAAACTGAAACTTTCAGGGATGACAGAAGATATTTTGTCAATATTTTTTGAACTACCCCTACGCTCCATTTGCACCCCTGGGTTCGTTTTTCTTTTTTCAAGGAGGGATTTTTTTCTTTTAAAGTCGAAAAGCTGAAACTCTCAGGGATAACAGAAGCGATGACTGGCTTTCATTGGGAAATGAATACGCTGGATTCGTTTTTCTTCTTTTAACGTATTTTTTTCATTTAAATTCGGAAAACTGAAACTTTCAGAGATGGCAGAAGATATTTTTTGAACTACCCCTACGCTCTATTTGCACCCCAGGGTTCGTTTTTCTTCTTTTAAGGACGAATTTCTTTTTTTTAAGTCGAAAAGCTGAAACTTTCTGGGATGGCAGAAGATATGTTTTCAAAATTTTTGGAAGTACCCCTAGGCGCCATTTGCATCCCCTGGGTTCGTTTTCCTTCTTTTAAGGACAATTGTTTTTCTTTTTAAGCCGAAATTTTCAGGGATCGCAGAGGACAGTGGCGGCTCGTGGAACATGTTGATGGTAGAGCCACTTATACAATATACCCCCCCCCCCCATCCTCATTTTTTGGAGACGGAAAGAACGATTTATCTACCTAGACCAAAGTAACTGGCAAAAATGTGTTTTAAGAAATAATTAAAAATTATCGATGAGCTTGAAACTACTCTATATAACGAGCCGCCCCTGGTTATAACCCATTAAATAATTATTGCTTATATTCTTAAAATATAATTATTTTTGAGTTGTATAGAATTTTTTCAGAGTTTTTAATCAATTTTACAATTTCTTATCTATTTTAGAAAATACTCAATTTTGAACGCAATTAAAAAATTGCATGTTTAACAACGAACAGTTATAACCCATTATAAAATTATTGGAATTTAAGAAGTTGACTAAATTCTCAAAATATAATAATTTGAGAGTTGTATGGAATTATTTCACATTTTTTTAACAATTTCTACTATTTTTTTTATTTATTTTAGAAAATGCTCAATTTTGAACGCAATTATAAAAAATGCACGTTTAACAACAAACAGTTATTAACCATTAAAAAATTGTTGGAATTTTAGAAGTTGATTATATTCTTAAAATATAATAATTTGAGAGTTGTATGGAATTATTTCAGAATTTTTTAACAATTTATACTATTTTTTTATTTATTTTATAAAATGCTCAATTTTGAACGCAATTAAAAATGCATGTTTAACAACAAACAGTTATTACCCATTAAAAAATTGTTGGAATTTAAGAAGTTGAATATATTTTTAAAATATAATAATGTGAGAGTTGATAAAAATTATTTTAGAATTTTTAAACAATTTCTACTATTTTTTATTTATTTTAGAAAATGCTCAATTTTGAACGCAATTAAAAAATGCATGTTTAACAACAAACAGTTATTACCCATTAAAAAATTGTTGGAATTTAAGAAGTTGAATATATTTTTAAAATATAATAATGTGAGACTTGATAAAAATTATTTTAGAATTTTTAAACAATTTCTACTATTTTTTATTTATTTTAGAAAATGCTCAATTTTGAACGCAATTAAAAAATGCACGTTTAACAACGAACAGTTATAACCAGTGGCGTCTCGTGGAACATGTTAATGGTAGAGCCACCTATACAATATACCCAACCCCCCCCCCTCCTCTTTTGAAGAAAGAAAGTACGATTTATCTTCCTAGACCAGTATTTCCCAAACTATGGGTCGCGACCATGATGTAATTATACATGGTGTGTACGGATTGAGAGGGTCCCGCCCACTTTTTCTGAAAATCTGCCCGACGATCCCTCCATTGCCAACGGTAAATAAATGAAAGATTAATGTTAAGGAGGTGGTGCGACTGGAATGACAGCTTCTCTGTCAGATTCATTGCATTCATAGTACGTTCTTTTTCTACGCACGCGACTGCAAGGTCGCATCGTATCGTAGGTCAGTTACAAGTGTTGTTTGCTTTTCTGTGAAACACGTGAGAGTTGTTTTATTATCAGTGGATATAAGATTTTATATCAAAATGGTGCGCTGTATTGTGAAATCACGCAAGAACAATGGTCACAATTGCATTAGCGAGGTAACACATGAGGGATGGTTCCGCAGAATTGGAAAAATTCAGTTACCTCCAAAAGCTACACTTGGTAATAATTTGGAAGTAATAAATTACCATTTATTACTTAACATCTCAATATTTTTCATGTAACTCATGCTGGACCGGGAAGAGGTTACAAAGAAGGACTGATGGGTAGAGAGGTACCAGAGCAACTCCCTCCCCTTACATCTGTGGCGACATGAGGACAGAGAACCAGGAAGTGACCTATTGCTACTTATCTGCGAGGTCATCGGAAGCATTCCGACCACCCTCCGTGCATCCGGTACTTACTGCAATCAGCCGGTAAGGACCCTGTCGAAGATCCCCAAGTGCCTCGAGTTAGGAACTGATCCGTGTGACAAAATTGGTTTAATTGTATAGTTGTATTGCGCAGCCACAGTGTATTTGATGTTTTTTTGTTTCCGTTTATCAGCAATTATCTTATTGCTTATGCCCATAACTTTGAAAAACCAACCACACCTGCTGAAAAAACTGAACACCTGATCCCATCAAATTGTAATCACAAAAACTGTTGTACATAGTGGGCCTTAAATTTTAAATGACTCATTGATGCAATGGATCTGCTCCATGCTATGTGTATTTGATTGTAAAATCGGAATTATTGGAAAAGCTAATGATTGGGGCATTACTTTTTCTGTAGAGAAATACAAATTATATTTTTAGAGCAAGTTGAACGACCAAGAGTTGCCAGAGAGGTATTGAAACGGCAGCTGTTTCCAAAAAAGAAAATGTTATAAACAGTTACAATTAAGAATGCAGTAATGTTCCTTAATTGTTTGTGAATGTAACAGTAATTATATTATAAGATAGACCAATAATAGTATATTATTAAACGAGTGAGAAAGTTGGCCTACGGCTCGTGTTGCAAACTTCACCCTCGTGGCAATGGCCAACTTGCTCACGAGCTTAATACTATACTTTTTCACATCATATTTAATAAACACCTAAAGATTTTTCTGTTTATATTAAATTGTATCGTCCTCTTATTTTCATTTTGTTAAATTGCGGCTGCGGCACTCCGCTGGAGATAGTGTGATGTTTATGTATACATGTTTACAAGAACAAATGATAACCGTAGTGACAACTAAACTGTTGAGAAAGTAAAATCGTCGTCATTTCATTGGATAAAACCTGTTTGGCAATGAAACTGCTATCATTTTATTGGACGTCACCTGTGGAGAAAATGATTCGGCCGAGTAATGGACAACTTCCTCAATCAAAAACGATTTCAACAGCGTTTATTTAATTTAATAAGATATGAAAAATATATTATTATTCTGTATTTTGCCTAACCTTTGCGTCCGTTTTCCATCTTACTTGAACCAATACGTTATTATTACGTACAAATGTACAGTGTATATAAATAAATACAAATTACAGTATACCAACATGTGTTATTTAAAGTGGACAATATTTATGTTCATGAATTTAGTGTATTACATTTGTAAACTTGGTGTTTTGATTTTTTCTCTATATCGGTAAGTAATGTCTGTGTGCATTAACACTTGCAAAGTCTTACTGCTGCTATTTGAAATGATGAAAAGTAAGTATGTAATTGTTTATATTTTTGATACACATATATCGTTGGCTTACAACCTAAACTCTAAACCAGATTAGTTACAATTCTACAGTTTTGAGATATTGAAGTTTAACATTACATCAAAAATCTTCTAGTCTATTCTGTACATATGCGTATTCGAGTTTTCCATTTATGATACACATATATGGTTTTACAAGTACGGTTTAAATAATGTGGGCATAATATAGTGAGTTTTAGGCCCATAACTGCAAATATCTCAAAAATGAAAAAGTTTTACTTATCTAGTTTTGGTTGTAAGCCAACGATATGTAAAGAAATATCTGTAATATATAGAATATTTTCATTTAAAACGTCAAGGGAAATATTTATTTAAAGCAATTTTGTGTAGTACATTCCAATAACGCATTCATCATGAGTTATTCACAAGAATCTGATAAACAATTGGAACCGATTACAAAAAAATTGTATAATAAAAACTAAACATAAAACATCTTTACTGACATCATGCCAATGTGCGATATTACTTGTGATATTTGAAATGTTTGTTTCAGAACTTTTTAATTGAGGATGTGAACACTAACAAGAACATTCCCGGAAGTTTTATATTTACTATGTATATCTTGTACAGTTGAAAATTCTACCCATATTTTTGAGTTGTACTTATTATTATTAATTAACTTATTTCATCCATAAGACAAAAACTGCAGAATATGGTACATTAAAAGTTTCCCTGTATTTATTTATAAATGATAACATTATTGACTACTGAAAGAGATGAGTAATGGCTCGATGAAGAAGAAATAATGCAAAAATTAAAGTACCCGTCACATTGTGATCCACATTTGAACTATGTATTATAAATATTTTGGTATTGATAGATTTTGCTGTAAGTATGACAATAAATGAATATATCTCCGTAACTGTAGTGAATTTTCATTGAAACTTAATTATTTATGATCGATCATAAAATTATGTAACATTTCGTGTTTTCAAGTATCCTGAAGTATTTCCTTTGTTCATAAAACTTTCAGATTACTTTGTATACATTATTGTTATTAGTATTATTTAATTCTAACAAGTATCTTCATTTATTTCCAAACGATATTTTTAATAATAAGAAACTATTTTTCAAAAAATATGTGGGAATAAATATGTTAATTATATAATTTATTTCTCATGAATTCATTTAATCATAAATAAAGTAGCTCTCTTATGAACCTTTTATTACTGTAAAAATGTACTAAAATAGTTATAAGATATTTGTCATTGAAAAAGTTCGGCATAATATAAGGAGCGAGTGCAACAAAGATGCCCATATTATTTATACCGACTTTATAGACAAAACCGAAATTCTTTTCAGGGTTGGTAACATTGGGAGCGTCAGGACGAAAATCTGACAAAAAGGGACGATTTTAGAAAGAAAACGCGTCGATCTGTACACACCATGTATAATTACATCATGGTCGCGACTCACTGGTGGGTCGCGAGCAAATATTGAGTGGGCCCTGAAATGTAGGACGGATTAGGGTACGTGGACACTGCACGCTGAATCACATCCACGACCGCAAAAGACTTGACCCACTCGGCTATCACCGCTGTAGGATTCTGTGATTAAAAGTTATATTTAAGTTGTGAGAAGTGGTGAATCTTAGGTTAAAGCTTGGTGGGGAAGCCTATCACTGATGAGGGACTGTCAGAGTCAATCAGAGAAGAAGTGCGAGAGAGGAGAGTGCGGGCGGGGGCCGCCGTGATTGCGATTCGGACGTCTTTTGTTTTTGTGAGGTTTCGCGTGTGTGTCCTACCTGAGCACAGGGTGGAGGCTTACTCCCTTGCAGTTTGGGTCAAAGAGAACCTCCGCGTCCTACGTAACCAGAGTTGGGAACGTAAAATCGAAGAGGTCAATTTCTGCTCCAAAGTCTTCTGGGACTTGACCAAAGCTCTTAGACGCAAACCACCAGGTCGGGCCGCTATCCATGGTGAGAGAGGTCTCGCGTATTCAGATGCTGAGAAGGCTGAAGTATTCGCCGACTCCCTCGAACATCAATTCACTCTTAACCCTAGCGAGGATTTTGACTTCGAGGATGAAAGAACATCCACGGTTAGTTCATATCTAATAGCAGACAATGGCCAGTGGACCATAGTCCCCGCCACCAAAACCGAAGTCGGCGACCTTATAAAAAATCTTCAGCTAAAGTCAGCACCGCCATGGTCCGTAAACTCGACAGAAAAGGTAGAGTTGTTATCCTTAATATCGTGAATGCGTCTATGAGGTTAGGATACTTTCCGACCTCCTGGAGGCTGTCTAACATAACCAGCATCCTGAAGCAAGGGAAGTCTCCTACCTTTCCGGAGAACTACAGACCCATCAGTCTTCTCAGCACACTGTGTAAACTCGTCGAGAAAATAATTTTCAAACGCCTCCGCGATTTTAGGGAGGACAACAAGATCATCCCGGACCATCAGTTCAGCTTCCGCAAAGGTCTCTCCACCACTCATCAGCTGGTGAGAGTCACAGAGTACAATACCAATGGTTTTGCCCATTACAAGGATACGGCTGCGGTGTTCTTGAAGGTCTACTCTACAAAATGATCCTTTTCGAGTACCCTGAGTACTAAATACGACTAATCCACTCCTTCATGAGTCAGCGATGGTACAGCTGTAAAGTAAATACTGCTCTCTCCACAGTGAGAAAGGTAGAAGCCGGGATTCCTCAGGGGTCATGCCTCTCCCCGACGCTCGACAACATCTATGTGAGCGACATGCCGGATCTCTCCCCCTGCATGGTCGCCCAATATGCAGACGATACGGCTCTCCTGAACCAAGGTCGCATCAGAAAATCCACAAAGATCAACCTTCGCGATTATATGGAGAACAAGCTCCAATCAGCCATCGATACCTACGAGGAATGGGCCGACAAGTGGCGCATCGCGATTAACCCGAACAAGAGCGTGGCCGTGCACGTCGGGGTCTGCCCAAAGTGCCGAATGCCCAAAGTGCCGAATCGAAATTTTGCCCAAAGTGCCGAATTTCATACTACCAACCATGCCCAAAGTGCCGAATCTCATCCGTGACTCGTTCCCAAAGTGCCGAACGACGCTAAGCGACATTGCATCGTCCGGAAACAAGGCGTCGGACCCGAATGCGAATCGGCAATTTGGACATTCGGCACTTTGTCCTCACACCGACATAGGGGTATGGACCAAAATGCCGAACGCACGCCGGTCCGGCACTTTGGTCATTCGCCAGAACGTCCCCGCACGCACCTACGAGCAAAGCCCAAAATGCCGAATGCACATCGATCCGGCGCTCTAGAACATAAAAAAATAACAATATAAAATTAGAAGCAGAATATAACATATATGATAACACAGTACAACATGTTGATTACGAAAAACATAGAGAAGAATATATACAAATACGGGGTTTCTACGTTAAACCGTTCGTTAAAAGTTTACGGGGTTGCCGTTGTATTGAAAATTTGAAAAAAAAAACATCACACCATTGAATCAGTTCTCCTCATGTGACATATTTTTAACTTTCTATCACTTCTAGTTCCACCGTAAGTAGCACGAAATTTGTAATTTTAAATGGAACACCCTATACATTATTATATGTTTGGATTTCTCTTTTAAATTTCAATATATTTTGTACGAACGTTTGTACACTTATCTATTTTAGTTTTTAAGAAAATAGAAACTGTCAATTTTAAAAATAAGTGTTCCTAAAGTGTCAATATCTAAGTGTCAATACAACAACAAAAATGTATATAAACAAACTTATGTATTTTTTCAATGACATATTTCAATTGATTGCTTGCATATTTCAAATTAATTATTTGTTGCATATTTTCTAGGTTTTAAATGCTAAGGATGAAAGGATTGCATATATATGATTGTGACAATGTGAGGTTTATGAAAAATATTAAACTCATGTCTATTTCTCGTTCGACTAAATCTAAAATATTTATTGAATAATATCATTCTACTTCAAAGGTGAATTTGTGAATTTTGTTGATACATTTTAGAAAAGTTTGCAAAAGTCTGTTGGTGCATATGAAGCACACCAATATACCAACTACATATCGATACCAATATAAACAATTTTTAAATAAACACTGCTTTCGGTTGTGGAATTTTAAATGTGACATGAATATTTCAGCGAGCAATGGACTTAACGGATTACCCATTGGTAATCCCTCAGTTGGTAAAACTGATCGTTAAATTGTAAATAACTTTGTGTTAAGCAAACTTCAAAGATAAGAGGATTTTTGCCGTAATAATACGATTTGTGCTATTAGTGGTAAGTATTTATTATTGCGATCGAATAATATAAGGGACCAATTAGCTGGAATTTCAACATTCTAAATTCTAATTATTAAATATGGAACTGCATATTTGGGACGAAATTAAAGTTTTGATAACTTTATACAAGGTCCAAAAATGTAAAAAAAACATTTTGAATCCTTATACTGCGTCAATGTTTAATTAATTGATCAAAGAATGTTTATATTATTTAATAAGATGCGAAAAAGGTAGATGATACCAGGGTTGAAAATAAAAAAAAATAAACTTTTTGTGTTTAAACAAATGTTTTAACCGTGTTTATTTTAAACATGTAGACACGAATAGAATTTTATCCAAAATCGGGTGTAATAAGCGAAATTCTGCAGTCATTTGAGAGAAGTAATGTTATTCATTACCCTCTAGTGAGAGAAAAAGTCACACACGGAATACATGGTCCTTCGTACGATTTTTGAAATAATTCAAATTGACACCACGTACGTCAAAATTTCTTGTCAAAATTTTATAATAGTATATTATTAAGGGGATAAGTGCCTCGCGCCAGAGTTGGACCAGAATGGTCTAATAGAAAATGGTAATTGCCACAATCTTGGGCCTGAAATTTTACCGAGTACGTAAATTTGTTTGTACAAGCCTCCAGGATTGATACAAAATGTTTCATACAGGTGGCGTTCATTACAACGGCGAAAATGAAGCAAATTCGTATTTGTAGAGGTGCAGCTATTACGTTTTTGCGACTTTATTTGATAACTAATGACAATTTTATTACGTACATATTGTTTTCAAAGGTATAAACTATTTTTCTGTAGCATTAAATTTTTAGTTCTTTTCAGAGAAAAGCTTCAGATATCCATCCAATATTGGTAATTTTTAAAATAAATTATGCAGTTTGTCTGATGATTAAAAAAAAATCAAATTCTATAGACGAATAGTTTAACCCTTTCTCTCTAAATGTACAAAATATCATCTCTTAATATTTGATATTAACTTCAGAATTATGTATATGCTGACCATAAAAAATGAATCGATTTTCGACGCGGCACTCACCCCGTTAATACTATACTTTTTCGCATCATATTAAATAATTACCTAGAGATTTTTCTGTTTGTATTAAAATATAACGAATATTTTTTCTATTTGGAAATTGCGGCAGTTCGCTGACAAAAAACGAATCGTAACCATAGTAACAACTAAACTGTTGGGCAATGAAACTGCTATCATTTGATTGGACGTCACCTGTTGGGTAATGAAACCGCTATCATTTGATTGGATGTCACCTGTTGGGCAATTAAATTGCTATCATTTGATTAGACTTCACCTGTGGAGAAAATGATTCGGCCGAATAATAGACAAGTTTCTCAATCAAAAACGATTTAACAACGTTTATATTATTTAATAAGATGCGAAAAACATTATTTCAATATTTAATGCAATTACGGACGATTTTGAATAAAATATTATATTATACTCATGTGGAATTACTCATTAGCCCCTTAAGAAAATTACCCCTTCGCTCTTCAAGCTCACGGGTAAACTTTTTCAGACGGGACTAATTATGTACATTTCACATTCGTATAATAAATAACTATTACTTTCTCCTTTACTGTGTGTGCGTGTGTGTCTGTGCGCGCTGTATCTTAAAAATGAATAAAGGAATTAACATGAAACTTTGTCTTTTTTGACAATCCGAAGCTTTTGACAAAATTTCGTACATCGGAAGTGAATTTTTATTTTTTTGTCCAATAATTGTTTACATATGAAAAATATTACAAAAACATTGAAACAAAAAATCTTTTGTTCGAAAATGTTTGTTATTTTTGGTTTATAATTGTAAAACGATAATCGTTACATAAAATTTATATTAATAATAATTGTAGGTATTGCCGAAATAAATAACTTATAAGAATGCTTTTTTTACGAAATCCCTTAGTTTTTGAGTAAACTGGTGGTAAAGATTTTTAGAATTTAAAGTATAATTTTCCATTTTCATCTTTCATAATTTTGATGTTTCAAACGTCAATATCTTCCGTTCTTGCAAAACACTTGATGTACATTTAAAATATGATTTAAATTGAAAGTACAAATATAAATAACTATTATACCATCTAAATCGGAGAAAGTAACATGATTTTTTATTTTACAATATGCGTCGTAATTAGATGTGGGTGTGTCTGTCTGTGGGCTTTTTCAAAGAAAAATAAATAAAAAAGTTTTCCCTTTTTGGTTAATCATTATAATTTAGATAAATTATTTACATAAAGCCCAAAATCTCAAGTGATTTGATTGATTCAAATAACAATATTTTAAACCAATCCAATTTAAACCAATTAACAGTAATTTAAACTTTCTGTGAGTTCTAAATAACTTTTCTAAGTAATATTTTTTCATAGCTTTAATAACAAGATCAGTTTACTCTTAAAACGTTTTATAACACCACGTATACGCAAGATCATTTTACTTCAGTGATTTGAAATATTGCAGAATTTTTTTGCAAGAATAAAATTTTCTGAGAAATTAATAAAACGTTTTTCTATGAGTCCGACTTAACCACTTCGCGCCCATGCTGCTTTGATTTAATCCCAGGTTTGATGAAAAATTACTTCTTTGTTGTTGTTAACTTTTTATACGAAATATGATTTCACTGTCCCAAACTTTCCCATTTATGCAAAAAAATATGAAAAAATATTCCATAGATAAAGAAGTAATTTTTTTGTACAATGTTTTTGTTTTCATTTTTTGCTTGTTGCCACATGTGGCGAACCTGGGCGTGAAGAGGTTAATAACTTAAAGTAAAAATGCAATTAACTAATATTGTTTACTACAAAATATCTAAGAATCTGTAAGTATAAATAAGCAGTTAATTTTACTGGTACCTTATTAAAATGTAAATAAAAGCATGATCTGCCAAACTGCACCTCCAACCACAGTTTTGTTGCCCTGCAAGCATTTTGGGCTATGTGATGAATGCTCTTAGGAGAATAAACGATTTAAATCTTTGACATCAAGCCCAGAAGATAAAGCGTACGATGCAGTCGTAGACTATTCCAGGTGCCCGATCGACAGAGAGCCAATTAAGGAATATGTCAAAATTGTGGCAACATAATTTGCAATAAAATTTTTCTCTAAATATAAACCACTGTTTTGTTATTCCGTTTAAATGCTACCCTGTTCCCAGGGAAATATATTGTCGGTATATTTTGCTATTATTTACATTTTAAAAGGTGTTCGTAGTTACTTATACATATTATTTATACTTACAGATTCTCAGATATTTAATTGATTGACACTGGAGGCGTTTACTTCATGATACATTTTGAATTATAAATAAAACACTTACTTTGTTAATATCACTGGACTTATTAATAGCGACTATAGTTTCGATCACGTACTGATTATTATCAAACTAAAAGTACTTTAAACAAACGAAAAACACACACACATTTATACAGCGAGAAACAGTGGGGAATATACTAGGTCACTTTGTTCGTTAAGTAAGGAATTATCAGGATTACGTTTTGCTTTTTGTGTACCTCGAGAGATTCTAGTTAATCCATTTTGGGCCCTTTTTCGCCAACTTTTAGTTTGATAATTTCACACATTACGCACATACATGAGGGTGTGCATTCGGTATTTTGGGCCTTGGTCGTAGGTGCGTGCGGGGACGTTCTGGCGAATGACCAAAGTGCCGAACCGGCGTGCGTTCGATATTTTGGTCCATACTCCAATGTTGGTGCGAGGACAAAGTGCCGAATGCCCAAACTGCCGATTCGCATTCGGGTCCGACGCCTTGTTTACGAACGATGCAACGTCGCTTAGCGTCGTTCGGCACTTTGGGCACGAGTCACGGATGAGATTCGGTACTTTGGGCATGGTCGGTAGTATGAAATTCGGCACTTTGGGTAAAATTTCGATTCGGCACTTTGGGCATTCGGCACTTTGTCCCGGACCCTGCACGTCACACGGTTACGCCCCAAATCCCCGATTCCTCCCTTGGAATTTACATACGGTGAGTCCCCGATAGCCCTCATAGATTACGCCCGGTACCTGATGTGCACTCTTGATCAGCAAATTGGTCTAAGCACATAAAGACCGCCATAGACAAAGCGAAATCTACACTGCACGACCTATTTCCTATAATAAACCAAAAGTCCAGGTTATCCACCAAGAACCGGGTTAACCTTTACAAACTGATCATGAGACCTTAGATGCTTTACGCAACTACGCTCACTAATATCCAAACCCGACAAAACGTCATGCTAAGGCAGGTGCTACGAGGCCCGAGATACATGCGCAACTCATAGCTGCACAGAGACACAAAAACGCCCAGTATCCTGGATCATATCAAAGAGCTCTCTGGTAAATTCTTCAAAATGCTAGATAACGGCCCTCCATCGGGAATTTCATTCCCACGGTACGACAGGCCGTCCAGGTGTAGTCACGCCGAACACCTCGCCCCCAGAGACATCATAAGGTAAAACTTGTTTCGCCACCATAGCGTTACACCCCCTGTCCCCCCACTGCCCTCAAAGTCCACGAGGGCAGTTGGCTAGAATAGGCCTTTGGTCAGACTAGTCCTAGCACCGAGCATATGAGGAGAGATTCAAGTTGGTAGGCGCGATCCCCGCGAATCCAACACTACCCCACTATAGGGATGTCTATGAAGATATCCTCTCCTCACATCAAAAAAGAAGATGAGTCTACCGACGTTCAAGGCCTGTCTCAACTACTTGTTTTTGTGCGTTGTATATGGCAAGACGACGTGCATGAAGATATTTTGTTCTGCAAGCCAATTAGTCGCGGAACGGGCAAAGAAATTTTCAATTCAATTGGAAGGAAAAGGTTTAGAATGGAAGAACTGTGTTGGTATATGCACTGATGGTGCGCGGGCTATGTGCGGGAAAAATAGCAGTGTGGTTACAAGAGTTCTTGAAGAAAGTCCCTGTGCTTTGTGGACTCATTGTAGCCTTCACAGAGAAGCACTGGTTTCAAAAGCATTACTCGGTGATTTAAAAACTGTTCTAAATACAGCTGTAAAAATTGTAAATTATATTAAAACAAGGCCTTTACAAGCACGTTTGTTTCAAAAGCTGTGTGAAGAAATGGGTAGTTTTCATACATCTCTTCTTCTCCATACGGAGGTACGTTGGTTATCCAGGGGGAAAGTACCGAAAAACAGAATATAATAAACATCTACTGGACGAAGAATTCGTTCTCAACTTGTATCAAGGTTCAAACGGATCCGACATTTTTGCAGTTCACGATAAAATTCGAGCGTTCATAAAAAAACTTATTTTGTGGGAAAGTTGTATTAAGAATGGTAAATTTGATTGTTTTGAAACACTTGAAACGTTTATTATAGAAAACCAAGTGCAGCCAAAGATGAACGTACTCTCTGCAATGTCCACTCGTTTGTCATTGTTAAGAAATAACTTTGACATCTATTTCGGGGAAGAGATGAAAAAGCTCGAAACGTCGAATTGGATTTGTAACCCATTTCAGGACAAATTACTAACTAATATGTTGAGAAAAGCAAGTGAAGAGCTCATTGATTTATCCGAAGAGACATCACTGAAAAATACTTTCAATCGCAAGCAATTAACGAAATTCTGGCTCTCGGTTGCTGGGAACGATCCTTGCCTGTTTGACGAAACTATGAAAGTCCTCCTCCCCTTCACTATCTCATACCTATGTGAGCCCGGATTTTCGGCGATGGTTAACATTAAAACTAAATACCGAAATAAATTGGACGTATCAAACTCACTGCGATTAAAAGTAACTAAAATTGAAATTGATGCTAAAACTGTAATGACAAAAAATAGAAAACAATTACATCCTTTCCATTGAAATAAACTGTTTGTAGGTTATTCAAGTATTAAATAAAAAAATATAAATATATTTAAGTTTTTTTTTTATTATTTGAACAGCAGTCCTCATTAATATTGGTAACACTTTTTCCATAGTGACTGCTTTTGGAACTACAATACAATTTAAGTAGTTCTGTAACTCACGACTGAGCATTACCAGTATTTATGCCCCCTTTTCTCTAAAGCAGCCTATAGGTGAGTCGCAAATTTTTAAGTTTTTGTTAGATGGGTCGGAGTACAGTCAACTTTGGGAACCACTGTCCTAGACTAAAGTAACTGGCGAAAAAGTATTTTAAGAATTAATTAAAAATTCTTGCTGAGCTTGAAACTACAGGTAGTGCCATGGCTCCTTGGCTCTATATAACGAGCCGCCCCTGGCAGAGGATACAACTGGCTTATAATAATAATAATAATAAACAATTTAAAATAAAAATGAAAAATGAAAACTGAAAAATTGAAAATTGAAAATTGAAAATTGAAAATTGAAACTTGAAAATGAAAAATGAAAAATTGAGAATAAAAAATGAAAAAATAAAAAACGAAAAATTGATTTAGAAAAAAAATATGTTTTTCATTGATGGCACAGTGCAGCGGAGCCGTCGATCTTCACCAATTACTTTGCTTAATTCATTATAATAGTTGCTATTAGACGCAAATCAACATCAGTAGGCGGCCAAAATGTGATTTGAATGGGACACGCTGTGTCGTCGTCCGTTATCAAATCAATTGCTTAATTTTAATGGGCCCCGCACGGACGACGGCACAGCGCAGCGGAGCCGTCGTCCGTCACCAATTTAATTGCTTAATTTTGATGGACCCCGCCGCATGGACGACGGCACAGCGCAGCGGAGCCGTCGTTCGTCACCAGTTACCTTTCTTACATTTTTACATTTCACAATTTCACATAAAGAACACAATTTCACATACATCAAACTTTAGCCTAGGAAAAACTAGTTTACAGCTGTTAAAATATTAACTGGATTATCTGCCACATTTAATTGTTTATTATCACATTTATTATATTCATTATTAACTTAATCAATCCTAGTGGTTATACAGTATGTTTTTTTATCGTGGGCCATAGGATTTTACATGCTAAAAATTTACCTTGTGTTAATGTATATTTTATCATATGTACAGGGTGTCAATTTGAAAACTTTCAATGCGAATATCTCTGAAAATAAAGGAGTTGGAAAAGCGCAATTTGGTACAATGGTTATACAGGTAGAGGGAACTAGAACCCCATGGTTATGGGATGAGTGACCCCTTGGGCCCCATTCACCCTAACCCCAAAATTTTAAATGGCATCACCCCTTTTGTGATTCCTTAAATTAAACGTTTTTTCGTATTCACCAGTACAAGATTTTTTTTTTAAATTTAATACAGGGCCGAACAAAAAAGTATAATTAAAATAAAATAAATTCTTTAAATTGCTATTTTATTTAATTGGATTCTTATAATTCATTCCATTTTGGGCTACAAAAAAGAATAATTTTTTTTTTCTCCAAATACTCGAACCAGTGGGTCAGGTTTCAACAAATAACAATCACCTATTGCAGTCAAGTGTGTTAGATTGTACGTCAAATTCAAAAACGATCGAAGTGAAATAATTTCAGACGAATTCACTATTTAATTTTCTGTTTTATCCGGTTTTACACATGGTTTACAGTATGGCTGAAAGAATTGCGATTTAGACACCTAACTGAAATAGGTGATTGTTATTTGTTGACCCACTGCTTCGAGTATTTGGAGCAAAAAATTTTATTATCCTTTTTTGTAGCCCAAAATGGAATGAATTATAAGAATCCAATTAAATAAAATAGCAATTCATAGAATTTATTTTATTTTAATTATACTTTTTTGTTCGGCCCTGTATTACATTTAAAAAAAATTCTTGTGCTGGTGAATACTACTCAAAAAAACGTTCAATTTAAGGAATCACAAAAAGCGTGATACCATTTGAAATTTTGGGGTTAGGGTGAATGGGGCCCGAGGGGTCACTCACCCCATAACCAAAATATGGTGGTTCTAGTTTCCCCTACCTGTATAACATTTGTACCAAATTGAGTTTTTCTAACTCTTTTATTTTCACAGATATTCGCATTGAAAGTTTTCAAATTGACACCCTGTATAATTTCAAAGCAAATTTTAGTTAGTAATATTAATCAATTATTTTTCTACATCATGCGCTTAATTAGAATAAATTAAACATGTTTTATTCCATTAAAAAGTGTTTTTGCTCGGAACCGGACGATCGGGATACGATGTAGAAAAGTTGTCAACTATTTCCCTAAAATAAAAATTCCCTGACTTCTTGTGGAAAAATACAACTCTTTCCCTGCTGGACAAACCTCTTCTAATTGTCTTTACAAATTCCACCCGTTCTTCAAAAGTATAAACAGACACTTTCTAGTATAAATTCGTTTGATTACTGCCTCACTAATCAATCTGACATTTCGTAAATTCAAGGTACTTTGATTATTTTTGCTCAGTTATTTATATTAAATAATTTCATTTTTTAATGGAATAAAACATGTTTAAGTTATTCTACTGCAGCGCATCATCTAGAAAAATAATTGATTTATATTACTAACTAAAATTTGCTTCAAAATTATGATAAAATATACATTAACACAAGGTATAATTTTTAGCATGTAAAATCCTATGGCCCACGATAAAAAACAAAACATACTGTATATAAAATCATAACTAGATTATTTATCACATATAATTGGTTATTATTATATAAATCAATATTTTGTTATGAAAGAAAATTTCTTAATAACGTTCAATACAAAAAAAAGTTTTTTTCTAAAATAATGTGCAGATTAATACATATTTGTATTTGTTCATTAAATTTTGACCGTAATAAGTTACCACAAGACAGGTAAATATACTTAAGGACGAAGAACTGCTTATTAGTGAGAAGTAAAAAAAATATTTTCATCACGTAAAGGTTAAAATACTCTGGAGCAGTTTAGATAAACTGCGGACCTAATAAAAACGTATACCTTGTTCCGTTTTATGGCTTTTAAAGTCCTCTACACATAATTGTCCCTTCACCCTTATTTTGATGCAGGTAAATTTCCGGACCCCAAATTGCATACGTGGCCGTAACATACCAGAGTGTGCTCTCAACCGCGACAAAGCTTTCCACTTACACTGTTAAATACACGATACGACCGTCATAGCCTAAGCTGCAAATAACTATGTTTCTTCTGTATAAACTAAAGTAAATTTAGTATATCATTAAAATAACAAATTGCCTCTGTTTCTAATCGTATTTTTTATATTCTCGTTCTTTATATGTATTATAATCTATTGGATTGATGGGGCTGTTACTTGGTGAAATTCCATAATATATGTGGTAAGTAAAACACGTGTGTTGAGAATTTTCACAAACTTTTAATGTCGAAACACTGCGACATATGTTTCGCCACACGGTGGCTTCATCAGGCACATGATTAATAAACATATGTCGCAGTGTTTAGACATTAAAAATTTGTGAAAATTCTCAACACACGTGTTTTACTTACCACATATATTATAATCTACTTATTCTGGGAGATATGTCGGTTAAATGGAGGCAAAGTTGAGCATTTTAATGCTGAATAATTTGTTATAAAATAAATTAACAATTTTCTGACTAATTCCGGAGATATTAAAAAAAACCGAAAAAAACAATTTTGGTTTTTATTTTTTTACGAATTCATTACTTATTGATTTTGAGAAATCAAGGGCATTTTCTATCTGCTTTCAGTTGGAGATTGCTCGTAGATTATCCATTGCAGCTCAACATTTTATGACAATGATTGGAGCATGCTTTATCTTTTCGAAATTATCCGACTTGGACTCATGAGCAAGTGCATCATTCATTTTGGTCTAAAAATGAAATGAAATATTTTTATTTACATTTTCATTAGGCAGTGGCTAACCACAGGCAGTCCTGGTCGGAAATTAATAATCGAAATGATGAAAAAAACACGCCTTTAATGTTGTTCTCCCTTTCCCGAGTGGTTTGAAATTATTTTTAAACCTAGGTAAGACACTGATGCCCCCCCAGAATTTCCGCTGCATGTTTTCTGTACAAGTGACATAAGTAGTAAACATTAAGCATTTTGCGTTTGTCTTCCCTAGAAAAGTACATTTTTAAAAGTGCACTGAATCTAATTCAAGTAATGTCAAAACTACGAAACACTATTGTCAAAGTTAAGGCACACTATTATGTTTCAAAGTTAATTTTTAAAAAACTTCAAGTAGGATTACTAGAAGTTTTTAAAAAAAATAGTAACAAGTGTAACACATCATTAATTATGGGAGTTGAAAAGCGTCTCTAAAAAATTCAGGTCCGTATTTAAAAAAAAAATAAGCTGTATATAAATAACAAAACGTCGTATTTTCTGGAAGAGCTTACAGAAGTGTCTTAAGACAATTTAACGAGTTATAAAGAAAAACCAAATTTTTTTTTTCGAATATCTCCGTCGGAATATTTTTAACAATTTATTCAAAATCAAAATGCGCAACTTTACCTTCATTTAAGAAACACTCTATCTCTTATAGTTACCGAGATAGCAATGCTAATACATCGAATTTGTAACACCCTGTATATACGGGTTAGCGTTTCCTTAGACACAGTTATGATTAAATTGTAATACATACACATAAACTAGCTCTATACAAGAATACATTTTTTAAAGAACATTACTCACTTTGTGTACGTCTCTTTCTATGGTACCGATGATTCCTCGAACTTAAGTCGTTAATTTGTTTATCATCGGATTACTCTGCAAATAAAAAAAAAGATGTATTTAAACCTGTGGTCTGATATTATATAAATTTATAATGAACTCAATTTCATAAAATAAATGTTTATGTACGAGTTATTAAAAAAAATCATAATGCCTTCAATATGCAAATACAGTTTAAATCCTTATGATTCTTATAAACCAGAAGAAAATAATCAACTAAGGCTCGGTTTTACATGGATGGAATAGCTCACTAGGAATAATCATTTCAGGGTCAAATTTATTTATCTTTGTCCGAGGTATAGGCATAACAATTAACAATTAAAAATTAAAAACTAAAATTAAAGACTAAAAGCTAGTCAGATATCAATTCACGCATTGTAATTATTAATTAGTAAAATTATTCTCACCATAACATGACATTTGTCAAACTCATGGCAAGGATTTTTATTAAATGTTACATTGTTCAACTTATTTTTACTATTTCTGAGGTGTATTCTGGTACAAACGTAAATTAAATGGATGATGCATTTACAATTTTTAATTCTCTAAAAAATATTCCTTTACGATTTTCACGATTTTTCTCTAAAATGAATAGGGGACCTAATAATTACACATATTTAATTTTACATGTTACATCTCTTTGTTCGCCCCTTATCCCAGACACGTATACAATGCTATATATTATTTACTTATTAGCCAATGACAATTAACGACCGATGAGTCCCCCTTCATACGTCTGATCTCTGTAAATATCAAAACGGACAGTGACATTTAAATGCCAGATTACAACATATTGGTTAAAACAATAACAGACACAAAAAACTCCTCGCCATGCCTTATTGGTCCTTCCATTGCGATGTTATATAGATTGACACTTCAGAATGAGTACAACGATGGGTGTCCGTAAATGTGTCTAATCAATGTATTGGACAATATATTATTCGACGGAAGATTGTTCGAACGGTAATTCGTTCCATTACTGGGCAATTTCAAACAAATTTAAACACGTCACCCTGACAAGATTCAGTTTCAATATTTCTCTAGTTTAAGCGAATAAATGTAAGGTCGAAGGTAAAGTATAGTACATAAGGCGAGTTGTAACGGAATTACGCGGTCGTGAAATTACGTTGGTCGCCGCTACGGAGCTCGCAAGCATTTTCTTTCACTTGCGCGTGATTTGCTACTTACAATTCTAGTTATGTAATATATTTCTTTTTATTATTGATTATGTTAAAGTCTGATATTAAAGATGTATTGTACAGATGTTTATTTCTTTGAATTCAACTTTCACATTATCAAAACTAAAGATCAATAATGATTACTATGACAGTCCTTTACATAGTTAATACGGTAAATCCGAAATCTAAATATCACGTTTTTCCTTTCTCCGTTACGAAGTACGAGAAAGTATTGTGATCGTGAAAAAATTTAGTACCGGAAGTGGGTGTTTACCTTAACTGTTTTTTGGTTGTCTCCAATAATTTTTTAGATATGAAAAATATCACAAAAATATTTAAACAAATATTGAAGACAATAAAGAAATTAACACCTTTTGTTTGTAAATATTTTTCATAAAATCAATTTTATTCGAGAAAAAAATGTATTTTTTTTTTTTCATCATATTTATAGCATTGTGGAGAATGCCAAAATGAACAACTTATAAAGAATAAGATTTTTTCGAAATCTCTTTTTTGAGTAAACTGACTATTTTAATATTGCATAATTTTGACGTTAAACATCAGTTTCTTCCGATTCTACACAACGCTCGATGTACATTTAAAATAAAATTTTAATTGAAAATAAACCACGAAAGCAGTGTTGCCACACGTTCGAAAACGAATTACCGTATCCGCGTACTCTGGATTACCATACTTATTAATAAATTACCGTACATACCTGTTAGATGTGATAATTTATTAGGGTGTGAATTACGAGAATTGCACACTTATAATGGTGTAAACTTACGATTTTAGAGGTGAAGCGAAGGTTTTCTAAAAAATGTTTTTACCGTAAATATCACATAAAAAACGTTTTTCCCCCTTTTATAATCTCGTTCTATTCGATTATTTCGGGGATTTACACATTTTTCTACGAATTTGTTACATAAATCGACGCTAGATTGTTCTATCTGCTAATATAATGTTAATTATCCGGGCGAGATAGATTTTAATACTTCCTATAGGCAGGGTTGCCAGGTCAGCGGAAAATCTGCTAGATCTGGCGGATTTTGAATCCGCATTGTGGAGTAATTTTCGTTTTAGCGGCTGGCGGATTTTCTAACGGAATTGTGTTGGAAGGTTGAGAAAACTAGCGTAATTAAATTTAAATTTGAACTTTATTTTCGAAACGTATATTTTACAAGAGAAAAAGCACTAACATTAATTTTAAAAAATATAACTCATGGAAAAATTAATACATTTTCGAAAAATAAAGGTAGATGTTCTGTGAATATTCTAAAATATTTGAGGAACTCTTATCATATCAGACCTTATTTTTTTCGATTTTGGTTTTGTTTAAGTGTTCAACAACTTAAAACATTAATTTTCAAAAATTCATAACTAACACAAATATTGACTAAGTTTCAAAAATCAAGATTAATTTTAAAGGTAAATGTATTATGATTGCATCAGAGTTTTTTATGGAATTCAATCATAGCGATATGATTTTTTTTATAGTTTTTCCTTGTTTAAAAATTCGTTTTTAAAACTTAAAAAAAGTGACACACTTTCAAAAATTAAAGTTAGTTTTAAAGGAAGATATATTTGTTATTTATCCATGTTACAGTTTTTTTTCCGAACGCACCTTTGCATATTTCTACAGTTTAAGTTTTTTTATATCAGTTATGAGTCATATTTTTTTAATTTATTGAAACCACTTATTTATATTATGTATATTGACCTGTATAAACCCATTGTTATTGGCACATTAAATAAATTAAATTAAATAGATGTTTTGTGAATATACGAAAAAAAATCAATTTTTTGTCTTCAACAACTTTAAATATTAATTTTCAAAAATTAATCTCACGCAAAAATTGATACATTTTCAAAAGTCTAAGTTGATACTAAAGGCAGATGTTTTGTGAATATACTTTCTAAAATTTTTGAGAAATTCTATATCAGTTTTTTTTGTTCGACAACTTAAAATCGACAACTTAAAACTTAATTTTCAAAAATTCATAACTTACGGACAAAGTGACGCATTTTCTAAAATTACAGTAAGTTCTAAAGGGAGATGGTTTGTGAGTGTATTAAAAAAAATATTTTTTATTCAAGTCTTCGACAACTTTAAATATTAATTTTCAAAAATTCATAATACGCATTTTCAAAACTCAAAGTTAAATTTACAGGTAAATATATTATGATTGCATTAAAGGTTTTAAGGAATTCAATCATATCAGTATTTTTTTTTCTATTTTTTCTTTGTTCAAATAGTCGACAAATTAAAAAAAAATCATTTTTAAACATTTATAACTCACGAATTTTCAAAAATTGAAGATAATTCAGATGTTTTGTGAATATACTATTTTTTTTATTTTTGATAAATTCTAGCATATCATGTAATATATCAAGTGTCGGAAATGACCATTTTTAACTGCCACAAATGACAATTTTCAACTGCCAAAAATGACAATTTTTAACTGCCAAAAATGACAATTTGTAACTGCCAAAAATAGCAATTTTCAACTGCCAAAAAGCCAATTTTTAAGTGTCGGCAACGACCATTTTTAACTGCAAAAAATGACAATTTTCAACTGCCAAAAAGGCCAATTTTCAAGTGTCGGCAACGACCATTTTTAATTGCCAAAAATGACCATTTTCAATTGCCAAAAGGCCAATTTTCAAGCGTCGGCAACGACCATTTTTAACTGCAAAAATGACAATTTTTAACTGCAAAAAATGACAATTTTCAACTGCCAAAAGGCCAATTTTCAACTGCCAAAAAGGCCAATTTTCAAATGTCGGAAACGATCATTTTAAGCTGCCTAAAATGACAATTTTCAACTGACAAAAATGACAATTTTCAACTGCAAAAAGGCCAATTTTATTGTATTTATTTTCTCTAAATGTGTTCAATTGTTCTACAAGTTACAAAAAATAATTTTCAAAAAATCATAACTCGGGGAGAAATTGACGAATTTGCAAAAATTTAAGTTAGTTGTAAAGTAGAACTATTTTAGAATGTTTGTGGAGTTCAATTATTACTATTTATTTGTTTTAGATTTTTTTTTTGTCTTCAACAACTAAAAATATTAATTTTCAAAAATTCATAAACAACACAAAAATTGATAAATGAAATTAATAATTGAAAATAATGTAAGTTAGTTTTAAAGGTGGATGTAAAGATTTTAAAATTTTTGTGGAATTCTTTAATATCAGTATTTATGTTTTTAGATTTTTTTTCTTCTACTACCAAAAATATTGACTTTTAAAAATGTATTCAAATTTTTAGGAATTCAATTATTTCTGTATTTATTTTTCTTATTTTTCTTTGAATTTGCTGAACATTATGTTAAAATAAGAGATAGATTTATTTCGTACTTTATATTTTCTAGCGAAATTCTAGTGGAATTAGGTTGGCTTTCTGACGGAAATATTATGTGATCAGATGGCAACGCTACCCATAGGTTAGAGCAGTAGTATGCATTCCGACTCTAAACACTCTTAAGTTACGCGCACACTTGTCGGAATCGTACGGACGGCACGCATCGGCTAAAATTGCTTAACACAGTTGTAAACGAGTCAACGCACATTTATCCGTTCCATGCCGTACCGATAAATGTGCGTTGAGTCGTTTACAACCGTGTTAAGCAATTTTAGCCGATGCGTGCCGTCCGTCCGATTCCGACAAGTGTGCGCGTAGCTTTATGCGGTTAATATATACCACGCCGTGAAATGAATTTTATGTGGGATAGATGTTGTACCTCTCACAATTCTATTCTCTCCACTACTCCCAACGCTCTTAATAGAGCGGCTATTGCTACCGCGCGATAAATTTGTCGAATTAAAAACGCGGTAAAAATGCTTTTATACAGGGTGAAAATTACCGTACATTTGTGTACGGTTTTAATATTTGGACCGTATACCGTACTTTCGCTCAGAATACCGTACAAGTACGGTAATTACCGTACGTATGGCAACCCTGCATGAAAGTGTAAATATAAATATCTATATTATCAAGTCGGAGAAAGTAACATGATGGCCACATTACTATTTTTTTTAAATGAATTTTTTACAAGCCGTCATGTTTTTAATAACTGACCAATACTGCAACAACATTATTATTATTTCTTCTAAAGCAAAAATGAATAAAATATGAAAGTGAACTATCATGTGTGGTCAGGGCCGGCCCAAGGCACGATGCAAGTGATGCACAACGCGCCTCCGTAAGCGAGCGCCTTGCATTTTTTTTTTAAATAAAATGCCTCCTGTTTATTAAAAGCAATTTTGCAACTAAATAAATTAGGACTCAAATGATTTCCCGAATCGATACATGTCACGTATACCTCATCACGTCGTGATATTGCGAAAGTAGATGCCGAAAGTATTCTCTTTGTGTTTGGCAGTAGTTTAAGTTAAGTTTATCTCTATCGGAATAAGTTAATAAAACTCAAATAACCTTATCAATACTACATTATGCAATGATAGTTCATGTCTATAGTTTTGACAATTTAAATTTGTTATTATTAATAAGAAAGTGTGTTACCAACAGTTGGCTAACAAATTAGCTAAATAATTGCGACCTATTCCAAACTTTGCAAAATTGTGAAAGTATATGCTCCTTTAGAATTGTATATAAATTTCGAAATCTTCATGTCCTCAACCTAGGTGAAATAATTTTTGAAGTTGTACATTTTTACACTTGACTAAACAAATTGAAAACTATTGGTACCAAAAAATGGTTAAATGAATATTCTATATTCTAAATTTATAAAATGTTAGAACATCCTTTCTTTACATTTTAATACAATTCCATTTGAAACGAACTGAGCTTACTTTAAATTTGCTCATTATCCCACAGGGCAAAAAAATAAAAAAAAACAATTGGTGCCGATTCTAAACTATCAAAAATGTATATTCTCCTCCAGACACGGCTGTCTGGAAGGCTTTTAAAGTTTTCATATGATGACGACGTACAAACATGATAGAGAATCGTCAAGCAAATCCCTAAAAAACAGAAAATCCTAACCTCCAAATCATAGCGGTTCCTAAACACTAGTTTTTCGAGTATTCGTAAATTTCAAGTAGTTCGTCATATTTTTGCAAACTTTCATTTAATGTTTCTATTAAAAAATTGTAGATGCTTAACCAATAGTAATAAAACATTGAAAACTTATTATCACCCTTGCCAATTATACATTTTAAATTGATACAAGCAAGTTTTTCTTGATGAGAGTGGGATAAGATATTCGTAGGCTCAGGTACCTGTGCATATTCTGATGAAATATGCATAAATATTTATTGAAACCCTGAAACTAATATTTATTAATGAACCCTGTGTTATATACAGTGCGAGTCTCCAACTTGGAATAAATTCAGTAAATCAAAGAATGTTTATTCTTCGGAAATATGCTCAGACACATCGATTAGTATTTTAAATTGCGCTCTTTATGATGTAATAAAATTTTATACAGCGTGTCCCAAATTTGAGATATGACGTCATTGACTATTTTTTTTAATAGCAACCCTAATTTTTTTATCACTATTCTTAAAGAGTATATCAAGTTACACATGTGTGCCAAATTTCAAATTTTTTTTCCCTGTCATTTAGAAGATATTTAACAAACATTATCAAATTTGTAGAATGAAGAAATCAAGTCACCTTAATCGAATTTTTATGCATTTTAAAAGTGGAATGCCAAAACGTGCTGGTTTGTCTTTTTTTTCAAACTGACGTTTATCATTTTGACGTTTAGTTATAAAAACAAGTAAGAAGTGTAGCATCGCATTCCACGCATATTCGAGTGAGGAGAGTATTAGTCGTTCCATTGTTGTGTTGACTGTTGTTCACCGTTGGTCGAAGAATTATACTAACATGCCGTACTTAACTGAAACCCACAAAATCGAAATTTTAATGATGATTGGCTATGGAGATAGGACAAGAACACAAAATGAAGTTATTTATTTATTTAGAGAGAAGTATCCTGACTTACCAGCCATATCTCAAAGTACCGTAAGCAAGATTGAAAGTCAGTTTCGAGAAAATGGGCATTTAAGAAAAACAAATAATCATCGTCAGAATGCGCTGAGTGAAGAGGTCAAAATTGATGTACTTCTCTCTGTTCAGGAAAATCATCATGTCTCCTCTAGGCAGATGGCTAGGGAACTCAAAATTAGCCAGTCTTCAGTGTCAAGAATCCTTAGAGAGCAAACATTTCATCCTTATAAAATGACAATCCTCCAGGAACTCACCGAAGATGATCCGGATAGAAGACTTCAGTTTTGCGAAAAAATGATGGATCTACTAGATAGAAATGTTCTAAAAATAGAAAATATATTGTTTTCCGATGAATCAACGTTTATGTTAAATGGTGAGGTAAATCGTCAAAATTGCCGTTATTGGGCAGACAAGAACCCACACTGGACGAGGGAAGGCCACACTCAATATCCAGAAAAAGTTAATGTTTGGGCAGGGATTGTTGGTGATCGAATTTTAGGACCAATTTTCTTTCCAAATAATCTCAATGGAGCGGGATATTTACAATTCTTGGAGGAAGAGCTAATTCCGAGTTTGGCTATTTTGTTTCCTTGCCCTGTAGAAGCTGACGTCCCGAATAGAAACATCTGGTTTCAACAGGACGGTGCGCCTCCTCATTTTGCAAGGCGTGTCCGTGAGTACCTGGATAATGTATTTCCACGAAGATGGATTGGCAGAAGAGGACCAGTTGAATGGCCACCCAGGTCTCCGGATTTAACACCTATGGACTTTTTCTTATGGGGGTACTTGAAAAGCAAAGTTTTTAAGACCAAACCGCCAAATCTTGAGGAGTTGAAAGAACGAATAAGACAGGAGTGTAGACTTATTTCCCCCGAAGTAATTAGAAATGTTCAAAACGAGTTTCAGTTCCGTTTAGGGTATTGTCAGTTAGAAAATGGACAACATTTTGAGCATTTATTGAAGAAAGACTATTAAGTTGAATTCATTAACAAAATTTCAAATTTGATACTGTTTGTTAAATATCTTCTAAATGACAGGAAATAAAAATTTGAAATTTGGCACACATGTGTAACTTAATATACTCTTTAAAAATAGTGATAAAAAAATTAGGGTTGCTATTAAATAGTCGATGACGTCATATCTCAAATTTGGGACACGCTGTATAAAATTTTATTACAACAAAAAGAGCGCAATTTAAAATACTAATCGACGTGTCCGAGCATATTTCCGAAAAATAAACTTTGTTTGATTTACTGAATTTATTCCAAGTTAGAGACTCGCACTGTATGATCAATAACTATAGCCGGATCAAGGATTTCACCAATAGCCACTTTTTTTTTCATTTTTATCTGGCCTTTGTGTCTGCCTGTTATACAAATATAACAGTTTCAAGGTGATTGACTTTGTATACAAGAACATCTTGTGTTTTTTGGAGTACAATATCTTCATAATTTAGCATACTTTTAAATGGCCTACTAGTTATATTCTTCTCGTGCTGCTGAAGAATTAACCGACAAGTTGGACATATCCCTGTAGGAAAACGAGGATCATCTAGATTGAAGTTGCTATTGACAAATACTTTTATCAGCGATTCATGAGCAGCAGTAATATGAAAAGATTCCAAATCTTTAGAAATGAGGTTAAATTTTCTACCGCACGGAGCACAGATTTTTTCCTATTCTCCTTATGATCGCAACGATGATTGATATGAGTCGGCATTGTGGTATTAATAAATTCACAAAGTCTACAATTATTCACACAGATCACTAATAACATATTACTAGTACATTACGCACATCCAGATTATTGCAGGTTAAGGATCGCACTCTAGTAAGTTTCCGTGTTCCACACAAGGGGGCGGCCTCGGCGCAATGTGGTATGTAGTTATATTAAGCATGAAATGCGATTCTACATGTTGACTACATGTAATTGGTCCGCTTTGTTGAAAAGATTTTAGTATCCAGCTACTATTTAAACATTCAGAGCATGTTTTAAAAAAAATTAAATTAAGATTTATTAAAATACGAAGAACTAGGTTTTAGGAACCGCTATGATTTGGAGGTAAGGATTTTCTGTTTTTTTAGGACTTGGTTGACGATTCTCCATCATGTTTGTACGTCGTCATCATATGAAAACTTTAAAAGCCTTCCAGACAGCTGTGCAGAATTGTATACAAATTTAAATTAATTCATGTTTAGATTTTTATATAATGCTATTTAAATCGAGCAGGGTTAATTTCTTAAGTTACGCATTTTCAAGCAAGTTAACAAAATTGAAAACAATTGCTACCGGTTTGAAACGCCACAAAATAATTAAAAGTATATTTTTCTTCAAAATTTTGAAATTTCAAAAATGTCTAAACTTTGATATCTCTCTCAAAAAATTATTTTTGAAGTTGAAACGTTAAACAAACTTCTGGACGGCTTTTCTATTGGTCGAACAGCGTCTCATCTGATGACGAAACAATATTTCGTAGGTCTCTTCTAATTGGATCATTACTTTATCTGCCTAGGCATTAAAAAGCAATTTACAAGCCTAACAAGACAAGCAGCCATAAAAATCTTACATTAAGTACATATCGATCCGCGAAAACAGTTATTTATTATATGAGTGTGGAATGTACGTAGTGCCGCAAGTAAAAGTTTATATTTAGTTCTGCCGTTGGCGAATTTAAGAAAATTTGGTTTAAACTGGAGAAATTATATCTTAATATAATTTAAGCTGCAATACTAAAAGGTGTGTCAATTAAAAATATAATTAAGCAAAAGATATTCTTAGAAATAACTCAATTACATTTGGCTAGCACATTACTACATCTAAGATTTTAGGGAGACAATTTAGGTAGTGAAGCCTACAGGGAAGGTCTTAAATTTAATAAAAAGTGTGACAGATTTATACTCCCCGAAGAAATAATATGCAGGAACGCAGGCACATTTTCTTGATGGAATAGGTTTTTCGGAGCAGGATTTGAGTTTTTCAAATTTTATGTTTACCAGTTTCTTCTGCTGCCTCGGAACGCTTTTTAGTACGAATGCATTATTGCAGTGCCAAAACAAATAGAATAACAGCAGAAAGAGTTGGTAAACCAGAATATATAGCACAAAATTAAAAATTAATGCAAGTAAATAACAAAACAGACAATGGTAATTGATTTTATAAAAGAGCAGGAATATATATTTTTTAATATCACGAACGTGACTAATAATATTAAACGAAATGATAATAATAGTTATTATAAATGCTATTTTTGAGTACTTTACGTCTTTGTGGGGGGGGGGGGGGGGGGTAGTATTTGGGCAGGCTGAGAAAAAAACAACCTTGTAAGGTTGTGAGTAAGTCTTAAGTAATAATAACAGTTAATTACGTGACGATTTTCGCAATTTAATTGACAAAAAACCTAATTTTTACATTTGCAGCGCCATCTCTCGACCAATAAAAAAATGTTTCGGATAAAACTTACATACTTTTTAACCCTCTATCAGAATCTGCAATAAAAAATAGGGGTTTCCATTTAAGATTTTAAAGTTGCCCCCTGTTCCCGCCCCCCTTGGGGGGCTGGGGGGGCAAAGTCTACGGCATCAGATGTCCCCCTCAGAACCATTAACTTTTCATTAAGAACACTTTTTGATTCAATGCAATGTTTCAGAATTATCGCTACTGGCGGATTAAAATGGGACACCCGGTATATGCATTTAAACCTCGAAAATATGCAACAAATATGCATTATTATATGCAAATTAGCAAGCAATAAATTGAAATGTCATTAAAAAAATACATAAGTTTATTTATAAACATTTTTAAGAAAAACACTTTTGTATTAATCTTAATAATTTGCCATACTTGTTGTAACTAGTAGTCTTATTAATAAGACTACAGTTAACAAATCACTTTTTGAAACAACCACTTTCCTGGCCGATGCCACGACGAATATTGAATTATACAAAAATCGCAAATCATATTTTGCGAAAATTTGGTTTTCTTCAAATTTCTTTTTATGGAGAGACCTGGTAAATATGAGAATTTCCTGGACGCTTTTAACTATTTCTTTCTCATTCTACCTCTGCTGCGTTACGCATATTTCAAACTAAACCGACAAAAATATGTGAACTTTCTATGTTTCCTATTTTTTTTCCTTTTCCAACGTCCAATCATACGAAGTTTGAAAATCTAAATTTTTAAAAATCCACAATTCGTTTAAAAATAAATGGATTTTCAAAAACCTAAGTTATTTTAGAATTAGAAGAGTGATATTTTCTTAATTAGGTATAGTTTTTGTTTTCTTTTTCCTACACGTTCCTATGTTTTCTCTTTCGATATCCGTCGTCTCGAAAATCAAACATTTGAAACGTCAGTAACTCGTTTGAAAATTGGTGAATTTTTAAACACCAAAGGTATTTAAGAAGAGCGGGAATAATTTTTGGAAAAAAACATTTTTACACGTTTCCAATTTTTTTGGCCGAATCTCGAAAATCAAAAGTTTCAAAAATCTCTTGAAAAGAGACGGTTTTTCAAAACCCCAACTTATTTTAGAAGATTGAAGTTTTGTTAATTAGAATTAATTTTTGGAAAAATTTTCCCACGTGTTTTTTATATTTTAATTTTTCTTTATTTTTCAACGTCCAAGTATTAAATAGAAATATTAAACATAGTCCAAGTATTAGTTGTTCGAAAATCAAAAATTTCAAAAAATTGCGACTCTCTTGAAATTGAAAAGAGGTGTATTTTCAAAATCTCAACTTATTTTAGAAGAATAATGTTTCGTTAATTAGACTTAATTTTTGATAAATTTTTCCTACACGTTTCTTATTTTTTTTTTATATTATTTTCTTTTCCAACATCTCAATGTCTCAGTCTCAACAAGTATTATTTGTTCGAAAATTAAAAATTAAAAAAAAATTAATTCGTTTAAAAATAAGTGGAACTTTTTTGAGAAATTAATTAGGTTTAATTTTTGTTTCTACACGTTTTCTATTTTTTCTCATTAAATGTCCAAATGTTAGACAACTCGAAAATCAAACATTTGAAACATCTGCAACTCGCTTGAAAATTGGTGAATTTTCAAACACCGAAGGTATTTAGAAGAGCGAGAATAATTTTTGAGAAGAAAAGCATTTTTACACGTTTTCAATTTTTTGTCCGAATGTCGGAAATGTTAGAAATCAAAATCTTCAACTATCTTGAGAAGAGGTGGATTTTCAAAACCCCAACTCATTTTAGAAGAATATACGTTTTTTTAATTAGACTTGGTTTCCTTTCTTTTCTTTTTATTTTTCTTTTCCAACGTTCAAGTACTAGTTATCAAAAATTTCAAAAATTTGTAACTCGTTTAAGAATAAATAGATTTTCAAAAACCATAGTTTTTTTAGATGAGTAATGTTTTCTTAATTAGGTTTAATTTATGTAATTTTTTTTCTAAATGTTTCCTTTTTCTCATTTTCTTTTCCAATGTATATTGGTTGTTCGCAAAACAAACATTTCAAAAATTTGTTACTCGTTTAAAAGTAAATGGATTTTTAAAAACCAAAGTTATTTTAGAAGAGTGATATTTTCGTTATTAGGTTTAATTTATGTAAAATTTCTTCTACACGTTTCCTATTTTTTTGTTCTTTTTTTTCTTTTCTAACGTCCAAGTGTTAGTTGTTCCAAAATCAAAAATTTAAAAAATTTGTAACTCGTTTAAAAATAAATGAATTTTTAAAAACCAAAGTTGTTTTAGAAAAGTCAATTAGGTTTAATTTTTGCAATTTTTTTTCTATACGTTTCCTGTTATTTTTAATTTTTTTATTTTCAAACGTCCAAGTTCGAACATCAAAAATTTTGAAAAAAAAGTATTTCAAAAAACCAAAGTTTGTTTTAAAGAGCGATATTTTCTTAATTAGGTTCAATTTATGTAAAATTTATACTACACGTTTCCTATTTTTTTTTCCAATGTCCAAGTATTAGTTCTTCGAAAATCAAAAAATTCAAAAATTTTTAACTCGTTTATCGCAGGACGAATTGGCAATTATTCTGATATTTGGTCGGTATTTCTTTGAATGAGATGTTGGTTCATGCCCAAAATCGAAAATTGCACTTGTTGCAATGTGCCGTGTAAGAAAATGTAAAATATGCATTAAAAGACGAAATGTGCATTATAGGGGTAAATATGCAAAATATGCAAAAATATGCATTTTGCATAAAATCCTCTCTCTAGTGAAAGTATGTGAAAGCAAATTCAAATTTTACCAATCAACATTTCCGGTTGATTTGTCAGTATATCTGAGTCAAAATCGGTAGATCAGTAGAATACCGTAGAAAGGTATACATTGTCGGTAGATCTACCGACATATCGGTAGGGTTGGCAACACTGATTCTACCTACCTACTTATTATTACTTTAGTTATTTTGTCGATGTTTTTTTAATAAAAAGTAGTACAATTCTTTAGTAGAATTCTTTAGGCGTCCCGGTTTGATGAGAAAAATAAATGATTACTTTATACATGGCACCCACAACAAAATCAAAAGTAGTTTTAATTTCTTCGCCATCTTGAATGTTAAGACAAATGCAGTGATGGATTTGCATTAATCTTAAGAAAATTAGAAATACCTAGTTTCTAGGCAATTTTCATTTAAAAAAAATAATAAAACCAATTTTTTTTAATTTTTATTAATCATCAATACTAATGAAAGTCAAATTTCTTTTTATATTATTTTCCACAACAAAACAACAGGGGCATCACTCTAAATCCGACTTTCCATCCTTTAAAAAGTAATAGTAGTCGTCTTTCTTAAGTACAAATTTAATATTTTATCCACTACAGTTCCCATTTAGTGTTTACCTGCCCCATTTCGTTTGTAAATTCACAAAGACAAGAGGATTTATTATTAGAAAGCAAATGACAATCTTCACTGGCTTCCTAATTTCTTATAATAAATTTTCACAAGTTAATGTAATACTCTATAAGTTGGATCATTAAATATGTAGAACTTAATTACTTCCAAGAGACACATAGTTCTTATTTATGAATGGCGCAAACTGTACTTTATATTTAAACTAAGGTCTACGGCTTGGAGGGTGGAACATTAATTCGTGTTATAATTTAATTACACGTTCCAATATCGCTTTAAAATTGATAGGTCCCACAGGGTGCGTTATTAATAATTTATTACCCATATCTAAGATCACAAGCTTCAGGTATGCATATAAAATGATAAAATATTCGCAATATTTTATAATTTATTGCAATATTAAGACCATGCCGAAACTTTATTTGCCAATATTTTGTTGCAATTTTAAGATGATTCAGGTTGATCAGTTCTAGTGAAAGAATATATTCTATAATGGATTTGCTGTTGATGTGCCTTAAACACAAAATTAATTTAATAACAAACAACAAAACGGAGTGCACGTGAGCGACCGTTTTTAGATATTTTTATTTCTATGATTTTTATTAAAAAAAATGAGAGGTTATTTTGAAATTCAGAGTTTTGATTGAAATAAAAAGTTTAGCGTGATAAATATTATAATAATAATAATATCTTTTACTTCAAGGTGTCGTGTATATAAACAAAATGAAAATAGTTTCTACCCTGTTAGTAAAAGTACAATTGCATACCTTACTTTATTGACCTACCTTTAATATGGATTATATTCCATCTAATTTCACTCCGATGGCACATTAACAACTTCTCAGCCTTTAGAAATACTAATAATTACCTATTATTGTGTAATAAAATTGTTGTTATTTATAATTGCATACAGTAGTTGACTTTAGTTACATTGATTTAAATATAAATTCATAAATAAGACATGTATATGAGTCTTAGTAAACATACAGCGAATATTTGATCTAAATGTATAATGATATAGGAGTCGGTTTGATTGGATATGATAGACTCGTTGATGAAGGGTATAAAATTGAAACTGGTTTCGCAGCTGTGCAAATGATATCTTTCCGTTCCATCTGGAAATTTAAACATGAAAACCGCATATTATTACACTTATACTTGAAATATTAAGTAAATTGCGTACAGAGAACTGGTTCAAACGAAACCATTATAGAAACACACACATTTAATATGCACTTCTGCAGTCAGCTTACATATTTTGATGTAAATTAGTAACATCGTTCAATTAACAACATCGTAAGTTATTGAATTTATGTTCTACTCGTAAAATGGTTCAATATTTAAAAGGCCAATTATAACTTTTTTTACTCTTTTCAATTCAAGATCCACCCATTGCATACTAATGTGTTGTCCTAAATACTTACTTCCATGGTTAATACAATATTCTTAAAAATTATATTAATATATGAATAATAATTTTGTAATATGATAGCGTAATTAATTCTCGACCTTGTATATAAACTCGTTCAAAATGAAAATGAACCCTATTACTAACTATAAACCAAGAACAACTTTAAGCGACTGTAATAAGCTTATTCACTTCTCGTTACACTCCAGAAGCAAGAGGATTAACCTAAGAAAAAACTCCACAAGGCCAAGCCGAAGATAAAATTGCCCATAATTGTATATACAAAAAGCTGATGACTACTAATGATAATGATTTAGAAAATGTATACCTGCATGAGTATAAATAATGGATAAATAGGATAGCACTACCGAAAATAGGAAACATGCGTATATTTTATGTATCCCCTGATATATTTCAGGATAAAAAATAGTTCCATTTGCGAAATGAGGAAACTTTAGATCTCTACGATCGGATAGCGACCGACTGAATTATACAAGAGGTTCTACTAACGAAAGTGGAATAATCGAAACGGATTGAATATTATGTACCCGTAAAAGATAGGAACTATAAATTAAAACTGTTCGTTGATAGCACATGATTTGTGACAATTTATATGTTAAGTTATCCAGTATTAATCAATTAGATGGGAACTACGCAACTTATTGGGAGGATTATAGAATATTAGATTAATGGTCTATTGTCATTGTACTGAAATGTACAAGTGATGAGGTAATTATTTATAGGATTTTGAGATAATTACATCATTATTGATTGAATTCGATCTATATAATCAGAAGAAATACAGGCATTTTTTTTTCTGAAGGACCCAGCATTAATCATTTCATTCCCAGGATTAATATGATTACATATATTGATCATACATGAAAAGGGCGAAGTTTGTTTCATTATTTTTATATTATTATATGACATCTGTTTGAGCGGTTTTTCTCAATATACGGTCTGAAAGAAAAGGTTATACCTTTAGGGCAAAGTTAAATTTATAAAAAATTAAATGTATGTATACAGTACGCAATATTTTTTAAATAATTTATATTAAAACAAACAATTGTATTAAGTCAATAAACAATACATGTTAACTATGAACAAATAATAGAATTAATAATTAAAATCAATAATAATAGTTTATAAGTGGAAAAAGAAGTTGTAACTAGTCCTTGGCTCCAACCTGTTTCTATCGTCACCAGCTGCCACAGCTTGGATGGATTGATTTCTAATATTAACATTTCTTGAAACATCAGCTACTAGTAAGTTGGCTGTCAGAGTTCAAAACTAGTTTTAACAACGTAATCTAATAGAAATTATGAGTTTTGTATCGATACATTTTCCAATTCAACCAACATTGTAGTTATGTGCCTAATTTTACAATTATTACTTATTTGTTTTAAGTACCTGTTTATTCAAGCCTCAATACACAATAGTGATTACTTTTTACGGTTTTTAAAACTTGGCTTATTTAAATAAATTCAAATTTTAATTTTGCACACAGCAAGCAAACACATCAATTTTAAAATTATCAAATAAACATTCCGTTTATTTTTTCATGTGGTAGAACATATCTTTCAAAACAAGAATTTTTTTTTAGATTATCCTTTTCCCTTCTGATAATATTCCACTAAGCGTATTTCATTTCTATCATTTTCAAAACAACATTTAAAGATTTTTCTAGGTATTTGAGGGGTGATTTTTTTCTGCATTTCTTACATATTAATTAGTACTAATAAAATTTCATCAACATTGGTTAGTAAATAAGGAATATATAATTTATTTCATATAAAGACACAAATTGAGGTTTCTCCCGCCGAGCGATAAGAAACGTGAAATGAAGAGAACTGTAACTGTAAAACATTACCCATTTGAGATAAAGGAATAGTAATTTGTGTACCAAGTCGCGAAAGTTGAGGTTTTTCGGACCGACAGAAGCAATAGCCATTTCTGGAGGCCCGGAACCTTAACCAGTTTGCGACGTGAAACACACGATGGTTTTTATCCTACACATCAAACAATACCAAATTTACATTAAATAAAAAATATTAAAATCGTGAACTTTTTTTAAAATTTCATATAATTTGCAATTTACAGTTATCTACAGTGTGTAAAATCTACAAGTGTAAATTTAGTATATTGCAAATACTCCTTGATTTTCTTTCCTCTGTCCTCGCTTTGGGATTTGCGGACATGGTGTCCTATCTTGAGGTAATGGTATTGATGGAAGGTCTGTTGTTTCTTTGTTAAGAATTTTTTGTTTCTATTTTAGTTGGTTAATTATAATTTTTGTAGTGTCGTATTAAGGTGTATATAAACGGTCAATATTTTTTCTAGAATATATGAAATATTTTATCAACAAAAAAAAAGCGATTAAGGAAACTCCCGCTTTTGGTTTTCAAAATTTTACGAAAAGCTTTTCAGTTCTTCACGTTATCAGTTAAAGCTTAAATTTAAAGTTTCATTTGAAAATCTATAGTTTCGTCGTTGCTGGGATAGACAAAACGATACACATGCAAACCGTAAAAATAAATGTATCAAGTAAAATACTTATCCCGACAGATATATAGGATCAGATGGAAATCCCTCACGATCCTCGTCCTAAACTCGCCGGAATTTTATCTCTGGGGATACAAAATCCCTAGATTATATCTAAATCACATCTTTGATATTAAAACATAAATTCGCTACCCTTCGGAGATTTTTAAAGACTCGACGAGCCTACGCATGCAATGAGTTAAATGGAGGACACTTAACATTTGTTTTAATTAAAAAAAGTGTAATGTACCGTTTGAAATTTTGAAAAACTGTCTGTACTTGTTACTCTCCGCTGGCCTAATTTGCATAGTTATGTACAGGTCAGATTTACACGCTTTCGGGTAGCGGCGCATACTTACTTCCGCACCAGGGATAAGCATCATACCATATTGCAAGCTGTACATATTATGTGAGAATATACCTGTAAATAAGATTCTACAAATTCTATAATTATTATTACGGAAAAAAGAAACGAGAACAGGGAGATTTCGAAAAGGATGTTTCAAGGGCAAAATGAAGACAACAACAAATCCCACAGCGTAGCCATCATAGATATTCAATTCTCCACGCTTAAGTAAAGAATAAAATACCAAAATCGCCGATAACATCATTTAACAAATTCATCGACTGAGTAGAGAAGTAGAAGAAGGAATCCAAAGCAGCAAGAATGTTAAAAAAGAACCGCATTAAGATGCACGTTTTACCGCAGATAAAATCTGCACTTGAAGAACAGCCTCACCGACAGAAACACTTCAGGAGAATAGAAGCGCCCAATGCTTCGGCTGCAATATACCTACCTGGAGTAGTAAAGGCTTATACGTTAAATATTTTGAAACCATGACCACGAACACTGGATCCCAAGTAACCCTATTGTCAAAAAAGTATAAGCAGCTTTACAGAGACGAGAACATAAATACCACAAGGATCCGCCTGTGCGTGCAAGATTGTTCTATTAAAAAGGAAGTAGGAATCCTCCCAGTAAGAGAGATCTATAGATCTATAGAGAGATCGACGCTTCTTAATGAGCTTGGCAGTTCTACAACGATAACACCAAGTTCAACTACGAAAAACATCGACAAAGTCAAATCTGTTAAGCCCAGACCAGACAGAAGTTGAGCTATTTACAGAACGAACCCTACAAAAAGACCTACGAATGCCCTTTTTTAAAGGGGAAATGCAAAAACTAAATCAATAAGTATCAAATATAGCGAAAGAGTAGAAGTACATCCCAACAAGCTTACAAATAAATTGATGCACCCATCAAACGAAACAAGGCTACTGAAGCGCTACAAACCATCGGATTTACCAAACAGATTTCAATAACGCCAAACTGCAACAGACAGATATGTGATGTGAACTACTTTAAAAGTGAATATTCTAAACAGTTTCCAGCGGGAAATATATCATCAAATACTCATTGTCTCCTTGACAGATTGTACAAAAAGTGGAGTTGTCAGTATTCAGTAAAAATGTTCACAGGTTGATGACAGAAGTCAGAGAGAAATAGAAGGAAACTCGCAGGACTACTGCCATGTGTTCAGAGAAGACGGTTCCACGACAAATATCATAGAGCAGAGGTTCTCAACCTTCTGTTTATCGAGTACCACCATAAGGAAATCACATAAACTATAGTACCACCAACATTTGAAAAAAAAACTTTACTTTTTATTCATATTTTTATTCAACAAAAAATACATTCTTAAAATTTAAAACTTTACAGCAAGAAAAAAAAATATAAAAACAGTAAAAATAAAATATTTGTTACAATTTTTTCTGTTTCTGGTTCTATGTCAGTTAATTTTAATCTTAAAATTGGTTCGATTTTTAATTCTGTTCTGTATTTATTCTTCCGATATAACATTTGTGAAAAACCTTTTTCACATAAATACGTCGCACAGAATAGGGCTCGTTAATACACGGATAAACGCTTTTAAACGGATATTCATGTTTATACGTGTATACAATACATTTAAATGGATATTTGCGTTTAAACGTGTATACGTTTAAATGGATATTTGCGCTTAAACGTGTTGACGAAAATCGTTTCATATAGAAACGTATAACCCACCTTGCAAATATCTGTTTCGAGGTTTGTTTGTTTCTATCACAAGCCGTGTTTTACAATATTTCCAGTAGCGGAAAAAAAACATTATTTAGGACACCTTCATAAATAAATAGTTTTTTGGAAACCGTCCGAAACGTCGGAAGTTTGAAAGGTCCGACCAGATGGTTCCTGTTTGAATCAAATGTGTAAAAATGTTGGGAAACTTACGAAACGCCCAGAAATTACCTTTGTACTCCCAAATGGAGTATAAAAATTTGAGAAATCGTTTCTAGTTTATGGGTTGTAAACGTTTGTTAAACTAAACGTCTTATAAACGTTTATTACGCTAAACGTGTTGAAAAAGCTTATTTAGCTAAACGTGTAAACGTTTATTCGGATTAAACGTGTTGTAAACGTTTATTAGCTAAACGTGTTTTATTCGTTACAAATAAACGAGCCCTGGTACAGAAGGGCATTCAAAACTGAATAGCAATGTTTGCTGTGTCTCTAAAATCTGTTCTTTGTTGAAGCCAAAATTCAATCAGTTTTTTTGTTTAAGGTTGCTTAAAGTTTTCCATTACAGTGGAATCACGTGACATATCTATTATTTGTTCTTTTTGTTCATGTGACAAATATTCTGGAATATTTGAAGGAAGAGGGTTTCTGATCCAATTTTGATTTTCCAAATCTTCTTGAAAATAAAATTTAAATTTATTTAAGAGAGAGAGAGAGAGATAGAGAGAGATGGACTTTTACCTCAACAGGCAATTGACTAGAGGACTTTCGGCCTTGTAGCAGTTATTTTATAATTAACGGTAAAACAATTGACGTTTGGTCCTTGTAAGCCTAAATTTAAATCGTTAAACCTTCCAAAAATATCAGCTAAATATGATAAACGGGCCAACCACAATTCATCAAAAAAACATTTTCCCTATTCAAATTTTGAAGTCAAGTTTCTAATCGAAGTTCAAAAAGACGATTTAAAACCTTGCTTCTGGACCTCCATCTAACTTCAGAATGTAATAATAGGCTTTCATGATCACTTCCCACGTCTTGGCACAAAATTGCAAACATTCACATGTTTCACGAGCCGCCACTGTTCATGGTGACTTGCCAACTTTTTTACATTTTTTTTAGATTAAATTTTTTAACTCCAATCCAAACTACTTAGTAGTAGTTTTTCAAGTTTTCGTCAAAAATTAAAAATCGCCAATTTGAATTGAATACGACTAATTTGCACCCAAGCAGCACAAATTTGAAACCCGAGTTCGATTTGGATTCTTCGTTTAGCCACTACGGCTGTTCAAAGTTAGCAAAAATCGACTTTTTTCGAAATTTTCCACAATGTTCATGGTGACTTCAGAAGAAGTGGTTAGTTGACCTAAAATTCCTGGTCTTTCACGAAACCCATAAAGCCAGTCGCCTTAAAGGGCTCTACTTTTTATTCAGTCTCATTTGCGACAACGTTCGACGCATTTGCGAATCACTCACAAGGGAACATCCCCAACTGATACTCTGACTTCGGAATGAAACCCCGGTTTTTATTTTTGTCTATAGTAGTAAAGTATCTATGCCTCAGAAAAAATCCTCGATCCTAACCGTTCCTTAGATTTTCTTAATTACCGGGTGGCCCAAATTCGATGTTTTTATAGTCTCTCTCGGTAACTTTAGCAAGCAGAAAAATCTGATATACACGTTATGACCTCTTTTTCTGATATAATGACAATATCATTAACAGATCATGGCTAACTGGATTAGTTTGGAAGATATCCGGCGTATTTCAATTTTTGGCTATTTTATAATACCAACGTCTTTTTCTCAATAACTGCAAGATATGCAAAAAATAGTTAAAGAGTTATTTGTGTGGTCTTTGCAGAATTTAATGGTGTGTTTATTTTTTTTATCTTGACTTTTAATTTAAGAGTTATGACAAAGCTGGATTTTTTACTGGAACACCCTTTCTATTTATATGTCATTGAAAAGAACTTTAATTCAGCTTTACATTGATATAACATGGTTCATAAAAATTCATGTAAATTAACAAGAAAAAACGATTATATTAGGAATTTTGTGTGCTCTGCCTCTTAAGGATACCTAGATAGCCTACGAAAACATCGAATTTGATCCGCCCGATACAGGATACAATCGCGACGACCGTTTCAGGTACCTTTTCTGTAAAGATATGGTAAAAATGTTTTATATAAAAGTTGTAAGTGGTGCATTACAAGATAACATTAGTATGACCTTGAATAACATTGTTAAGGTGAAGTAAAGATCACTGACTTTTTTATTGAAGTGTTATAAATTAAAACGTTAATTTTCAAAAATTCATCTCACGGAAAAATTAACACATTTTCGAAAAATTTAATCAATTTTAAAGGAAGATATCTTGTGAATATATTAAATATTTTGAGCAATATTATCGTAGGCAAGTATTTATTTTTTTAGTTTGGAAGGTTTTGAAAAAATCATGAATCACGGCTCGTCTCTCCCCCTGCCTACCCTGAAAGTTTCATCTCTTCAATTTCCATAGAAAGAAATACGTCTCCGAAAGTACACCCGAAAATAAAAAAAGGGGCGTGGCCTGATTGGAGCAAAAATTCAAAAATCGGGCACCGAGCGTCGCTTTAAAATCGTTTTTAATTTCTAAAAAATACGGCCGCCACCGTCCCGCTCGGTCGCCGACAGACTTCTGACCCGGCGCGTTTTGATGTTTTTTTCGATTTTCAAAAATTCGCCCAGTGGGCTCTGCGGGTTCTAGAGGGGTGGGGGTGATCGGGATCGACTCGATGGGCAATTTTACACAAATTGAGAAAAAAAAAATCGAGCGCACTTAAAAACGCACCCCCTGGGGGTGTGGTCCACTCTTCGGGGTAGGGGGTTAATGTCCAAAATTTAATAATTTTCTTCATTTAGCGCCCTCTATACGTCTGCAAAATTTCAACTCTCTACGATTTTTAGTTTCGGAGCCTCACGTTTTGGCCTTACGCGTTTAGTATAGCGCCCCCGGGTAATTCTAATACCAGAATCGGATTCGGCATCCCCGAAAACCCCCGAGTAACGATTTTCCAGTCGTTCTTATAATGTTGCACGTAATTATGCAATTGGACAATGCATTTATTGCATCAGAATGCATTTTTCGAAAAATGGCATAATCACACCATATAGACTTTTTTCCTAAGAGGTTTCTGAACACACTGCAGAAAACCGCAACTCGATATCTGCTGTCCGATTCCGATTCATTTCCTTACTTCTCTAGACTATGAATATATTAAATATTTTGAGCAATTTTATATACAGGGTGTCCGAAAAGTATGGAATATCCCGTATAGCTTATTAAATATCCACTTCAGAGAAAAAAGTTTTTAGTAGAAGTTATTTAACACTTAGTTATCCACCACCTTGGATATATCAATTTAATTTTTTTCTATAAACAAAAGCGCAACGAATAACACTTACATTTTCGTTATACAAGGCACATCTTTATTATACTCATTTGATAGAGTTTTTTTTTCAACGATATAAAACTTGATTACCTTTATCTAAACAAAAATCAATAAAAACAAGAAAATATCTTGGATATTTTTTTTTGTAATATCAAATTGTTTAACAAATGAATAATGTAATTAAACTAAACTCACAGCAATTATTCAAAGTGTAAACCATTCATCATTTAACAGTGGCAAATTAGGTTTTTAAATACTACATGTACGATTTGATTAATGAAATGAAAATAAAGACATTTTCTTATTTTTCTTAAAATTTGTCTTGTGTGTGTGTCTGTGTATGTGTGTGTGTGATATGATATGAAACTTAACATCCGCCTTATTTGATGATCTGAAGAACTTAAAAGCTTTTGGTAAAATTTCGTACACCGGAAGTGGGCGTTTACCTTAACTGTTTTTTGTTTTTTGCCAATATTTTCTTAAATATAAAAAATATCACAAAAATATTTAAACAAACTTTGAAGACAAGAAAGAAATGAACATCTTTTACTTGAAAACATTTTTCATAAAATCATTGTTATTCGAGAAAAAAAATTATTATTATTTTTTAAATTTTTGGTTAATAATTATAAAACGAAAATAGTTACAGCAAATTTATGTTAATAATAATGCAGAGAATGCTAAAATGAACAACCTATAAATAATAAGTTTTTTTCGAAATCCCTTTAGTTTTTGAGTAACTGAGTTTTTGAATTTGAAGTATAATTTTTCCATCTTTCATAATTTTGACGTTTTAAACGTCAGTTTTATCCGAGTTTACACAACGCCGATGTACTTTAAAATATGATTACAATTGAAAATAAACCATGAAAACGTAAATATAAATGGCTATGATCAAGTCGGAGAAAGTAACATTATGGCCACATCACTATTTTTTATCGATGTGTTCGATAATTTAAAACGTGAATTTTCAAAAACTAAAGGCAAATATCTTGTGAATATATTAAACATTTTAAGCAATTTTATCATATATGTATTTTTATTTTTTTGTTTTTTTTGTTCATGTCTTCACCTACTAAAAATATTCATTTCATAAATTAAAATTTTTTTATCGGTATTAATTTTTCTTTCGATTTTTTACTATTCTGCCAAATATTTAACCCTAATTCGTACGCAAAACGTTAAATCTAACTGCTGAACTTTATGTTAAAATAAGAGATAGATTTATTTCGAACTTTATATTTTCATAATTTCTGGCGGAATTCTAGTGGAATTCGGTTGGCTATCTGGCGGAAATATTATGTGATAAGTTGGCAACGCTGAGCGAGATTACTCTCAAAATGTGTATCCCCTTATTTTAGATACACACAATCTTTGAATATAATCAATTTAATATCCTAAAAACACCAATTATATTCGCCCATCTCCTGAGAGAAAAAAAGACGATTCATTTCATAGATAAAATAAAATAGAAACAACCTTACTTATTGCAGAAAGTATTAAATAAATTCAAAAAACGAAATATAGCCTGAATATATAAATATTCAACCTGTTCGTAACTCTGCAAGCAAAATTAAGTCTTACTAAGAGTAGTTGTAGTTGTTTCAATAAGTTATTTGTTTATAGTCTTAGTAAGACTTAATTTTGCTTGCAGAGTTACGAACAGGTTGAATATTTATATATTCAGGCTATATTTCGTTTTTTGAATTCATTTCATAGAGTCATATTTACATATTCTTAAAAGGCTATTGACCAGCGGTATTTCAGCTTTCAGATATTCAAATGTAATTGATTGTGGAAATTCGAAAATCTATTTTAAAACTTCCATTTCAAAGTCAACAATATCGTTAATAATGAATTTCTAATCCTATATTCGAATCACCCTCGGTGGGAGGAAATGAAATCAGTCGATGGCCGCTCCCCTATTCGAATATATCTTCACCGACCCTCCTAAAATGTGCTCTGAATTGATAATTTTGCTTTATGACACATACGAGTATGTAAGTTACATGATCATTTAGATAGATTCTTCTTTAAATTTTACCTAATGTTTCTAATTTGGAAGATATCAAGCAAAAACTAGAAATATCAATTTCATTTGAAAACTGAAAAAAGTAAGTTTTTTTTTATAGTTATTATCAAAGCAAGGGTGGCTCGCTATATAGAGCCAAGGAGCCATGGCACTACCTCTAGTTTTGAGCTCAGCAAGAATTTTTAATTAATTCTTAAAATTCTTTTTGTTTGATTGTGAGGCTACGTGGACGAAGAATGGTGTTACAGATTTAGTGCATGTCTGGGACAAAATGTAAACGCACGATAAATCGAAAGTATACATAAATCATATTTTCAGCTTGCTCGGCTGTTTGAAATTATGAACCTTTACTTTACAACTCAAAATAATCTTGGACTATGAAGATAAATCGTTCTTTCTTTCTTCAAAAACTGAGGCGAGGGCCTCCCCATATTGTAAAAGTACCATCAACATGTTTCACGAGCCGCTACTGAGAGTCATACTATGAATTGTTTTATTTGAATTATTTAAAATGTATCTACTAAATCTAAAGTTGCCGAAACTGCATATTTTCGTTTAGAAAAAAAAAATGGAAAATTATTTTGAACAATAGAGTGATTTTTGAGACAAATTTAAACCATTTTCTTACTAGAATATTCTGCATTTTTTATTATTAAAACTTTATTTTCGATTTTTTACTTTCTCCATTACGAAGTACGAGAAAGTATTGTGATCGTGTTTTTTTCAACATTTTTTTTACGGAAATATCCGTTTTGGGGTCCCTAGATGCCATTTCAACAATTTTTGGAAAAAAAAATTGTTTCTGTGTGTGTGTCTGTGCGCGCTGTATCTCAAAAACTAATAGCACCGGAAGTGGGTGTTAACCTTAACTGTTTTTTGTTTTTTGCCAATATTTTCTTAGATATGAAAAATATCTCAAAAACATTTAAACAAATATTGAAGACAATAAAAAATGAGAAATCATTGTTATTCGAGAAAAAAAATTATTTATTTTTTTTCATTTTTGGTTTATAATTATGAAACAATAATAGTTACAGCAAATTTATGTCAATAATAATTGTAGAGAATGTCAAAGTGAACAACTTATAAAGAATAAGTTTTTTTCGAAATCTCTTTAATTTTTGAGTAAACTGAGTTTTTGAATTTAAAGTATAATTTTTCCATCTTTCATAATTTTGACGTTTTAAACGTTAGTGTCATGCGAGTCTACAAAACGCTCGATGTACATTTAAAATATGATTTAAATAGAAAATAAACCATGAAAGTGTAAATATAAGTGACGATACCATCGGAGAAAGTAACATGATGGCCACATCACCATTTTTTTGTCTAAATTTTTGATCATTTGGACTAAATATTTTTTATTTTTATCTAAATTTTCGATTTCTTGTTAAAAGTTTGGACTATTTGATCCACATTTTTTATTTCTCCCGACGCATTTTTAGTTTTCACATTTTTGACCTGTATTTTCCAGATTTTTGGTCAAAATATTTTAAATTTTAGCCTAAATATCCTTTATTTTGACCTTTTGCGATTTAATTGTTTAAATTTTAAGATTTTTTTGGGACTAAATTTTCGATCTGTTGACATAAATATTCTTTATTTTGACATACATTTTCGATTTAATTGTTAAACATTTTCGTTTTTTTTGGTCAGTATTTTAGATTTTTGGAGCCGAATTTTTAATTTTTAGATTTTTGAATTGTATTTTCGATTTTTTTTTGTCTAAATTTTTGATCATTTGCTATAATATTCTTTATTTTGACCTAAATTTTCGATTTAATTGTTAAAAAAATTTTTAGGCCTGAGTTTTCAATGTACTGTCTACATTTTCGACTTTCCGGCCAACATTACAGATTTTTATTATTATTATTTTTTAATCTTTTGACCTAAATTGTTCTTTATTTTGACCTAACTTTTCGATTTTATTGTTAAAATTTTCGATTTTTTTGGCCCCCATTTTTGATTTTTCGTTTAGTCGGCATTTATTGTCTTTAGGGCCGAGTTTTCGATGTTTTGTCTAAAGTTTAGGCTTTTTGACCAACATTGTGGATTTTGCCCTAAATTTTTCTTTATTTTTTTTTATTTCTGTTAAAATTTTTCTTTCCTTGATCCACTATTTTTATTTTAAGGCCAGAATTTCAGACTTTATTTTATTTCGGGATTTTTTTTTTATTTTTTGCTATTATTTTCGAATTTCTGGTCAGAAACCTATTTTTGGCGGCTGAAAGTGGCAAATTATTTTCTTCTACCTAAGTTTTCGATTTTTTGTCTGCGTTTTTTTACTTTTAGATCAGGATTCTTGGTTCTTTGGCCCATATTTTAAATTTCTATATTTTCGATTTTTTTGTTAAATTTTTTTTTTCTTTACTTTGACCAAAATATTCGATTGGTTTGTAAAAATTTTCGATTTTTTTTTGTCTGCAATTTTTAACTTTACGCTTGTTTTCGATGTTTTGTCTAAATTTTCACCGTTTTAGTCCCTATTGTAGATTTTCACTTCATTGGCCTATATTTTGTATTTTCGATTATTTTCGTTTCAATTTTTGGTATTTTGGCCGAATTTTTCTTTATTTCGACTTAAAATTTCGATTCGTTTGTTAAAAATTTTGATTTTTGGTACGAATTTTAGATTTTTTGTCTAATTTTTTTAATTTTGTCCCATATTTTAGATTTTCTTAACTTTAATTATTGATTTTATTGTTCGATTTTTTTTTTAATTCTTATATTTGCTATATTTTCTGAATTTCTCGTTGGATCTTATTTTAAGCTAACAAGAGTTATTTTTGGGGCTGAAAATTAGAAATTATTTTTCTTTTACTTATTTATATTTTATTTTTATTATTATATTTTCTGCATTTTTTTTTTAACCAGGATTTTTGATTTTTTGGCCGATATTTTAGATCTTAGATTGTTCAAAATTTTTGATATTTTGTCCAAAATATTCGATTGGTCTAGGAAGATAAATGGTTCTTTGTTTCTTCAAAAGGGAGGGAGGGGATATATTATATAAGTGGCTCTACCATCAACATGTTCCACGAGCCGCCACTGTATCAAAGTATCTTCTTTTATGAGAAATCCAATTAAGCCATCGCATTTGTTAAGATAACGGTGAAATTAAATCAACTTAAGTCTTTTTTTATGGACGCGATACATGCTTTTAAAATGTATTGAATCATTTTTTTCTGATTACAATAATGGATCACACAAAATAGTTTCATTTCATTTTTTATTTGAAAAGAAAAATTATGTATCTCTGCAAAGTGCTTTAAAAAAAATCAATACTTTAAGAATGTGGAATAAAACACTTTTTACTTTATATAGCACTAAAAGTTTCTTAATTTTGATAATGGCAAGCTAAGTTGCCGAAACTGCAGTCAAACAAATAAATCAAAGTATTATACAGAATAAAAAGTGTTTTATTCCATATAAAAGCATGTATAACGAAGTAGAAGCTTCCTACATAACAAACTTTAAAAATGTATTTTTTCTGCAGCCGTCCCGAAAATAAAACTTTCGGAATGATTTATTAAATCAAAAGTGGCGCTTTGCATTAATCGTACCGAAAGTAGCTATTTTCGGGTCGATTTTGTTTCACTTTCGGAACGATTTCTTTACTTTCGGGACGCTTTGTGTTACTTTCGAGACGATTTTGTGTATATACGTAGGCGGCCATGAGAAAAACATCAACTTCGTATTTAATTATGACAGCGCTTGTCATATAACATTTATGTGTGTTTTTGCTTTTTTAACATTAGAAACGGCTGCAAAAAAAATATTGTACGTAACTCGTTCCAAAAGTGATTTTACGGGACTCGTAGGATTACATACTTCCTACTGATCTCGTAAAATATCACTTTAGGAACTTGTTACGTAAATTACTATTGTAAACTCATTAAGTTAATGTTGTTGATATATTTTACTTTAACTATAATGCATTAACAACTTCGTTCAAGCGAGAGAGTTTTCATTTATTTAATCAAATGCAACACATTTCGTTAAATCCATCAGACTTAAAAATTAGATTTACAATTATCACACATTCAATAATCACCCCAGATGGCAACTTTGTAATACAGCGAGCATGGATCAATTACAAATAGTTCTGCATCATTACATATCCACAAGACTCTCAAAATCGAGAGTATTCGCTCAGAACTGAATTTTCCGTTCTATTAGAGACTATCTCCCGCATTAATTGCGAACGCTCTGCAATTTACATTCACCAGCTTTAATTATAGCGAAATTCAGCGACAGCTTCGAAGAGAATGTGAAATACTGGACGAAGAGTAACATAGCAACAAAGCAGCAATAGAACACTCTTGAAAACTGTTTTCCTGTTGGACAATCACGAACACTGCGCCTCCTGCCACTTTCCGCTCGAGTGCCCTTTCATGCGTCACGATTTAAATATCAATTTCAACTTTTTTCAAAGAGAAAATGCTGACAAGAGCTTTTACATTGTGCTTAATTGTGTTGTCCTAATTGGACGGTGATGTGAAAAAATGATTTTGGAATCGTAAGCCGTGTTCTTGATAAAATTAAATTAAAATATAAAACTTTTTTTATCTTTACAGTTGAAAATAATTTAATATAGTATATGTTAAAATATTATGGTTGATTTATATTTCGTTTGTACATTTAGTTATTATACACTAGATAGGTTTAGCATTGTATGTCCTTATAGCCAGCGTAGTATTAACCAGGGATATATTTGTTTCAATAACCTCTTTGGTTTTTAGTATTTGTAAGATCTAATTTGCAGAAGTCCGCACAGGTTGAATATTTATATATTCAGACTACTTTTTGTCTTTATTTATTTATGGAAATTAGACTACAAGCTCGAAAAAATTATACCTCACAGCTCTTTAAAATTTAAAATACTTAACAGTAATAATCGCGAGATCGAGACATGTTGACATTATAAGCCAAGTGTTTTAATTTTGAACAGAGATACTTGTCCTAAACCCTAAAAACGATGAAATAACTAGTCATTGTTTTAAATTAAATTGAAAACTACATACAAATATTTTATTTGTGATTGCAACATTGTGAATATTTCATTTCAGTTTATATATTACCGTGTAGTAACGGTCGCCCCCTTCATTGCTTTTAAAGTTCAAAGTTAAAATCTTGTTTGAGCCAAAAATAATAAATATGATTTATAGAAAACTACTCACTTAAAGAGGTAGTTCACACAAAAGGATAGTTCAAGGATGCTCTATTGAAATCTTAAAAGAGGCGCTGAGAAAATTCCTTTTCATTCCCGTTCCATACAGTCATTTAGACGAAGAGCTAAAGTGGAAGAGGAAATGGCATTCCCGAGGGATTTTCCTTTGTGGAGACAGGTGTCTGAGATTACACATATTTTCTCCACATTGACGAAGACAGTCGTCGATATATATTATAAATTCGGAGACGTGACGATTTTTTTATTACAAAAATATAAAATGCCGATCCCTTCACCCGGTCGTGAATAAATCAAATACGCAATTTAATAAATCGACATTTTCGCCTTGTTTAAAATAACGTTAAAGTATAATCCGTTCCAACAGTTGTTATATGTATACAACATGTGTGAATAGTATTGCAATAAGGCCATAACTTTTGTAAACATTATTTTTCAAGAAGAGGTAATTAAATAGCAATCCAAAGCAGTGGCGGCTCGTGGAGCATTTTGATGGTAGAGCAAACCATTTAGGAACGTCGTCATCGCGCGCACGAGATGAGCCAGACTTTATTTGGCTCTAAATGCACGTTGTGAACGCGTCCCCTTCAACCGCGCACCTCAACGCCGAAGCCTATATTCTAACCAAATGCCGTGCCAAAATTGACACCGATAGTGTTTTACATTTTTAGTTATTTTTTTTGCTGAGCTCGAAACTAGTGGTAGTGCCATGGCTCCTTGGCTCTATACAGGGAGTTTCAAAGTTCATGCACCAAAAATTTTCTTCGTACTCCTCGTAGATAGAAAGAAAAAAAAAACCTTATGACAAATCTCGATTTTCTACAAAATAAAATGGATTTAACCCCTGCGCAGAAATATTAAAGAGACGCCACAGTTCCCTATCAATGAATACTTTCGTTCGCTTGTATAAAAACAAACGGTGTCGATTTTAAGTGTTGACGCATGAATGAATGGAGACCTAATTTCGAGAGCGCAGTTGAAATAATTTTATCTAAACATAAGTTTACTTTATTTATTATACTTTTTTATTGTTCCTGGCGGCTTCCTACACTTGTGCATTTTTATTGCTGTACAATTGTATCCTCTGCAGTCCTATTACTTAAAATCACGGGGGGTACAGGACGGCAAATGTAAGTTGGCCAGACGCGCAGAGAGCAAGTGAAAGCTCTCTCTCTACAGTCGGCCGAGTACAGTCTCTGTAATAAGCAAGCACATATTCTTCGCGTGCGCTATTCATTTACAACTCTATCGGGCGCTCTCCTCCACATAATCGAATGTACCAGGCGCGCGAACTCTTCACGAAATCTATCGAGAGCGCCCTTCGAAGGTTCCACCCACTATTTTGCCACTGCGCAACGGCAACTTACGTTTGCCGTCCTGTAGGTGCTGTAAAATGATATTGTTACCCAAGGCCAAGACCTAATTTGGAATAACACATTTTTAGAAAGTCCGTAAAAACATCTGTGTTTCCAGGAAGATACAAATCGGTTTTAAAAATTTCAATTCCATACTCGATGGTACATTGACCTAATTTGTGTGCTGCGTCAATGAAATCGGCACCGTTTGTTTATATAATTCAAGCTCGAGAGACCCGAGACCAGGCGAGCGCGAACATGTACGTGGTGTTTTCGCCTGTTTCTACACGCGAACGAAAGTATTCATTGATAGGCAACAGTCGCGTCTCTTTAATATTTCTGCGAAGGGGTTTAATCCATGTTATTTTGTGGAAAATCAAGATTTGTCATAAGGGTGTTTTTTCTTTTTATCTACGAGGAGTACGCAGAAAACTTTTGGTGCATGAATTTTGAAACACCCTGTATGACGAGCCGCCTCTGATCCAAAGGTGCGACCATAAATAGAATTGATTGAACAAATATTATATTTAAAAAAAAATCTGCATAAATGAAGTCGAAAAGTAATAATTTAATTGGCTTAATGTTGACTCGTCCCTTGGTTGAAGAAAAGTAATTAACAATCAGCTAAAATACTAATAATCAAAATGAGTCGGTTTCACTTTTTGCGGTTTATATTAATTTAAAATTGTCCTAACAAGTTTTGATCAGACCATCATTTTTAAAGGGATGTAAGCCGATTACTGATATAAAATATAAATTATTTAAGTCACTGTGTAACATTCAGTTTATTCGTTTTATTATTTTTAGTGTTTCAATTTAAATGTTTTAATGATCTTATTTTTACTTGCTCCGTTACAAAGTACGACAAAGTATTGTGATCGCAAAAAAAATTCAAGTTTTTTAACGGAAATATCCGTTTTCATGTCCCTAGATGCGATTTCATCAATTTCTGGAGAAAAATCGTATCTGGGTTTGTGCGTATCTCAAAAACTAATACAGGAATTAACAAGAAACAACATTTCTCATTTGGCAATCCGAAGAACTGAAAAGTTTTTGGTAAAATTTCGTACAGCGGAAGTAGTGTTTAGCTTAACCGTTTTTTGTTCTTTGTCGATAATTTTATAAAAGTGGTCATTAAATTTATTATATTTTGTTCAAAAATATTTTTTTTTCTGCAGCCGTCCCGAAAATAAAACTTTCGGTATGATTTATTAAATCGAAAGGACCACTTTACATAAATCGTACCAAACGTAATTATTTTCGGGACGATTTTGTTTCACTTTCGGAACGATTTCTATACTTTCGGGACGATTTTGCGTATATACATATGTAGGCGGCCTTGACAAAAACATGAATATCGTATTTAATTATGACAGCGCTTGTCATATTACATTCGTATGTGTTTTTGCTGTTTTAACATAACAAAACGGCGGCAGAAAAAATATTGTACGTAACTCGTTCCAAAAGTGATTTTACGGGACTCGCAGGATTCCAGGACTCGCCTACCGCTCGTCCTAGAAACTTCCTACTCATCCCGTAAAATATCACTTTCGGAACTTGTTACGTAAATTACTATTTTAGAGTTCTTTTTGGGATTATTTTTTCAGGATAATTTTTATCTTTATCAATTCCTCATTTTCAAGACATTTTCTCAGGATTTTTATGTCAGCACTTTATTCGGGACCTTTTCAGGACTTTTTCATGCCTTTTTTCAGGATTCTCTCAATACCTTTTTTCAGAACTACTTTCTTCAGGACTTTTTCCAATACGTTTTTTGAAACTTTATGATTTCTTTTTCTGTCATTTTTTCAGGACAGTTTTTTTGACTTTTCTAAGGCCATTTTTTCAGGACTTTATAGACTATTTTTGAATTTTTTTTAGGTCAATTTTTCAGCAGTTTTTTTTCTGGATTATTTCCAGCCCCCTTTTCAGGACCTTTTCAGGAATATTTTTCAATTTTTTTTTTCAGGATTCTTTCTTCAGGACTGCATTGTTTCTTCCAGGACTTTTGTGAGATTATTATTATTTTATTAACACATTGGCTGCCAACAAGTTTTTTTGTAAAATGTCAAAAATAGTTTTTTTTTTGTTTTTAAGTTTTATTTTATAAAATGAGTAAGAATATGCTTATTTAATTCATTTTGATGCATTTTTAGAGAGCTCCAATGGCAAAAAATTATGCGTTTCGCCTCGTCAGGCAATGTGTCAATCACGTGTCTCACTCTCACAAACATTCTCTCTAACAATCGAAGTAACAATTAACACGGAACTCGTGACTGCCAGCGCTAAATAGTAAGTTTAAAGTAGGTACTCACTGTCAGTCATGACGGGCTCCATTGGAATACTTCAGTGTCAGTCACCGGTTACTGACAAAGCGGTCAACCTGTCAAGGACCTTTGGTTCCATATTTTTTTCAGGACTTTTCCAGCACTTCTCTCCTTGGGATTTCTTTTGAGTAGTTTTTTTCAGGATTTTTTTTCTCTGGACTTTTTTTGGGTCTTTCTTTCAAGACTTTTATTCAGAATTTTTTCCAGGTTTGTTTTCAGTTTTGTTTTAAGTATTTTTTCTCGGAATTTTTCTTCGGGTCTCTTTTTTCGGGATTCTTTTCCGTGACTTCTTTGTTCAGGACTGTATTGTTTTTTCAGGACTTTTTTGATTATTGAAGATAAGTTTTTTCTTGAGCACTTTTTTTCAAAATTATATTTTCGGGAATGTTTAGGACCTTTTTCGGGATTTTCTAAGAATTTCATTTTTCAGGACTTTTTTCAGGATTTTTTAGGATTTTTTCCGGCCTTTTTTCATTACGTTTTTTTTTTTGTCGGGTCTTTCTTTCAAGACTTTTATCCAGAATTATTTTCAGAATGTTTTCCAGGTTTGTTTTCATTACTTTTTTGGGACGTTTTTCATGATTTTTTCTCAAAACTTTTCTCAGAAATTCTTTTTCAGGCCTTTTTTCGTTACTTTGTTCAGGACTTTCTTTGAGACTGTTTTTTAGGACATTGTATAGGACTTTTTTAAGGCACTTTTTTTGAACAATTTTTCTCTGATCTCTTTTTCGGCACTTTAAGGACGTTTTTTCAGGGCTCTTTTGCAGAATTTTTTTCGGACTTTTTTTTAAGACTTTATTTTCAAGACTTTATACGAACTGTATTTTAGACTTTATTTTCAGGATTGTTATTATTACTTTTTTTCAGGACTTCTTTTCTCGAGACATATAGTCAGGACATATTTTTTTGGGATTTTTCCAGGACTTTTTCGAACTTCCTTTTTTCAAAACATTTTTAAGATCATTTTCAGGTTTTTTTTTTTTAACTTCTCTAGGGACTTTTCTTCGGACTTTTTTCAGGATTTTTTGGCAGGACTTCTTTCAGGAGCTTTTTGTAGCATTTTTTACGGCCTTTTTGTCTAGGATTTTTGATAGGGACTTTTTTTAGGACCTTCCTATCAAGATTTTTCAGGACTCTTTATAACGACTTTTTTCAGGATTTTTTCCGCGCTTTTCTTAAGACTTTTTTGGGTCTTTTGCATGGAATTTTTTTAAATTTTTTTTATCCGGATTTTTTGTTAATACATTTTTTAGGTGTGTTTTAATTTCGAATAAACTTACGGTAAAGATTATCAGAATTTTAAGTTATCATTGCCATCTTTCATAATTGTGTGTGTGTGTTGTGTGTGTGTGCGTGTGTGTGCATGTGTGTGTCTGTGCGCGCTGTATCTCAAAAACTAATAGAGCAATTGATATAAAACTTTGAACATACGTCTTATTTGATAATCTGAAGGACTGAAAAGCTTTTGGTAAAATTTCGTACACCGGAAGTGGGTGATTACCTTAACTGTTTTTTGTTTTTTGCCAATATTTTCTTAATTATGAAAAACGTTACAAAAACATTTAAACTAACATTGAAGACAACAAAGAAATGAACATCTTTTGTTTGAAAACATTTTTCATAAAATCATTTTTATTCAAGAATTTTTTTTTAATTTTTGGTTTATAATTATGAAACGATAATAGTTACAGCAAATGTATGTTAATAATAATTGTAGAGAATGCTAAAATGAAAAACTTATAAAGAATAAGTTTTTTTCGAAATCCCTTTAGTTTTTGAGTAAACTGAGTTTTTGGATTTGAAGTATAATTTTTCCATCTTTCATAATTTTGACGTTTTAAACGTCAGTTTCATCCGAGTCTACAAAACGCTCGATGTATGTACATTTAAAATATGATTTCAGTTGAAAATAAACCATGAAAGCGTAAATATAAATGACTATGATACCATCAAGTCGGAGAAAGTAACATGATGGCTACATCACCATTTTTAATGTATTATGTGACAAATAAATAACTGTTTATGTCGTGAATTAATTGCTTTTTGTAATTAGTGAAAGTAAACAAAATAAAGTTGTTAACAAGCAGAAAGCAGAAGGGTGTTAAATATGGACATAATAAAAAATATATATCTTTGACTTTTTTTGTTATTCTTGCAAATAGGTAATAATGCATAAATAATTATATTCGGTACTTAGCAGAATATTATATTCTAGTCTTGCAATAGTATAATTTATTTTAATATTTTTAACTTATGGGCGAAAGTTTAAAATAAATATTCTACAAATGTTGATTTTAATATGAACCTTAATTTAAGGCGCAATCGTTAAATATATGAATCTATATATTTATTCAGCAAATAATAGACACATGTATTTAATATAAACAATACTTTACATTATTTCTTACAAAGCCAAACAGTATATGGCCGGTGTTCTTTCGGCTTATCGTTGAATATTTATTTACGTATCATAAAAAAAATAGTTGGGATGGGCTATCTTTTAAAGGATCTAGTAATATTTTAGAAAAAAAAATCGATTCCAATTAAAATCGTAAATATTTATTCCAGATTTAAAAATTCATAATAAAAAAATTGTATGGAAGCTCTCTACCCTGTAAAATTATTGGGGACATACAACCATTAATTACGTTTAGTCTGGACGAGGGAAAAAAACGGAGTGGACAGGGGCCAGACTTTTTTTCATCACGGTACGCAAAACGAAATGGAAAAATCCGCAGGATTTAAATTTCAAACGGTCTGAAGGTCGACAAGGACACTCTTTATCGCTGAACTCGTTACGTGTTTTCATAATTTCACTAATTGAAATTTTCTTTGTACCTCTCTGTAAAAATATGGACTCGTTTTTTTCAACATTGTAATAACACTGCGATCGCGCCTTTATCAAATTATATACAGCCTGTGGATACTACATCCAGGTTGTTCATTATTTTAAAGCTATGGAAATATTTATAATTGTTTAACTTTTACTTTGTTCGGTATAACATGAATATTTATTTTAGTGACTTTTCACAAATAAAAAAATGCAATTTCGAAAAGCGATAAAGTGAAACGGCCTTGAATTTCGGTTCGAAATTTTAACCGTGTTTTTTAAGCGGTTTTAGATTTATTTTAAGGTAGTTTAACCCTCAACTCGCGTGATCGTCAATAAGCGACTTAGTAATTCTGCCTCGTATTCCGTCAGTCAATAGACAATTCAGCCTTTTTACTTCTTTAATATGCACACTGCTCGTTAATAGACGAGTACAATTAATATTTTATAGTAGTGTGATACTCGTCTTTTATAGTGAAGTAAATAATAAAGTAAAATAAAATATGCCGTTCACGTTCGCCAAGTAGGTGTCGATAAGGAGTAATAACGTGTTCATTTTATTTGCTGAATTGTCGAAATTTATTAGCTTTGCGTACAACTTTTAATTTATATAGATTTAAAATGGATGATGCATTTACAATTTTTAATTCTCTAAAAAATATTCATTGACGATTTTTCTCTAAAATGAACAGGGGAGCTTATAATTACACATATTTAATTTTACATGTTAAATTCCTATGTTCGCCCCTTATCCCAGAGACACGGTATAAGACGCGACAAGGCAGATGGTAACAAAGTTGCACAGAGGTTGATTTTTTTTCAATTCCTCTGGAAATGCTGCTACAAATTGGCATCAAGACCATGAAGAAATAGCAAAATAATATTTTACAGACATGTTTGGATATAAAATAGAAAGTTATAAATAAACTCAATTCTTATAAGAATTCCTCAAAGGGAGAACTTTATTTACGTTTAATGTACCGTGTGATCCAGGGATCTGTAAAAGCCCCATAACTTATTTGCTATTTGAGATATCGACTTCTAGTTTTCTTCAACTGGTACCCACACTTATTCTACATATTTTAAAAATATGTATGTTTTTGTACAGGGTGTCCCAATATACATAACAGAACAAAGTTATGTTTTTTTAAATGGAACACCCTATATTTTATACTTTATTTTCAACCCTCTTGAGAAGCTGATAAAAATAGTATAAGATAGTACGGGTCTATTATGGACGGTTGGTTAGTAATGAGCAAATTTGTGGCAAAAACATGTACACATTGAAAACATTGCAGAAGCGTTCCTAGCAAAGATAGCATCATTATTTATACACCAGAAAATTTCCCACATCATAAAGAATAATACACATCGGCTTTGGTTCTCTTTTATTTATAGTGCTATACAGGGTGTCAACATACGCAAAACAATAGATAACTATTTTTTTTCAAATGGAACACCCTGTATAAGTTACCACCAGTCTATGGCATTTTTAATGAGCTTTCCAATGATATACAGTTTGTTTAACAAAATATTAAGGATTCTTGAGATTTATCAATAAAAACATACTTGTTTTGTCACCTTCTGCTGATTTTTGGATTTTCAGCCAAAACTATGCATTTTCAGGAAAAATTATAAGAGACCAAAGTTGTAGAGCGAAAATTTTCCAATCGACGTAGATCTTTAAACTTTTAAGATAAGGCGTGAATTTCCCCCCAGAGCACGTAAAATTGTGACCGTATATGCATTTTAGCATTTTTCTCAAATTTTTTATTAATAAATTGCACTATATTTTATTTTCCGCACCCTCCAGCGGAAAAACGGGAAGTTATACGAAAATTAAAATGGCCCTTATCGATTGAAAATGTTCCGCTCTACAACTCTTAAGAGAAGCAATTTTTGCCAAAAATGCATAGTTTTCCCTAAAAATGCAAATTGAAAATGTATATATCAATTTTTGCGTTTTCAATGGTTTTTTGCATTTTTAGCGAAAACTATGAATTTTGGGCAAAAATTGCTTCTTTTAAGAGTCGTAGAGCGGAATATTTTCAATCGATGAAGGTCATTTGAATAATTCTATAATTACCCGTTTTTCTGCTAGAGGACGTGGAAAATAAAGTAGTGCAATTAATTAACAACAATTTGAGAAAAACGCTAAAATGCATATACGGTCACGATTTGCGCACTCTGGCGGGCAATCTACGCATTATTGGAAAATTCGAAAGACCTATATCGATCGAAAATTGTCCGCTCTACAACTTTGGTTTCTTATTATTTTTTCAGAAAATTGATAGTTTTGGCTGAAAATCCAAAAATGAGCAGGAGGTGACAAAAGAAAAATGTTTTTATGGATAAATCTCAAGAATCCTTAATATTTCATTATACAAATTGTACATCATTGGAAAGCTTATTAAAAATTTCATGCATTGGTGGCAAGATATATAGGGTGTTCCATTCGAAAAAAAATAGTTATCTATTATTTTGCGTATGTTGACACCCTGTATAGCAGTATGAACAAAAAAGAACCAAAGCCAATTTGTATTATTCTTCATGATGTGAAAAATTCTTTAGTGTATAAAAAACGACGCTAGCATTGCTAGGAGCGCTTCTGCAACTTTTTCAATGTGTCCTTGTTTTTGCCACAAATTTGCTCATAACTAACCAACCGTCCATAATAGACCCATACTATCTTATACTATTTTTATCAGCTTCTCAAGAGGGTTGAAAATAAAGTATAAAATATAGGGTGTTCCATTTAAAAAAACATAATTTTGGTCTGTTATGTATACTGGGACACCCTGTATAAAAACATATATATTTTTAAAATATGTAGAATAAGTGTAGGTACCAGTTCAAGAAAACTAGAAGTCCATATCTCAAATAGCAAATAAGTTATGGAGCTTTTACAGATCGCTGGGTCACCTGGTATGTGTACCGACGTAAAAAAATCGTTATTATTATTTTTTATATATCCATATCCTGGGTAACGAAAACTGGTTTTCCTTTACGACTGCCTTGATCCTCAGACTTTTCTTGCTCCAAGTAACCCTACATAACCCCGCACCTAAAAAAGGCTATGAGTAGAAACGATACAAGAAAAAGAAACACGTTTAGAAGGAATTTTAGGGGATAGATTTTTCTCAAGTATGGAATGAAGAAAAGGAGGTGTTCGAGTGTCATTTTCTATGCCAGTCCCCAAAACATTGGAGACATAATTGGGTTTTAAACAGTCAATGGAAACACTTCCGTTTACCGTCAATACTGATGGCAAAAAAATTTGAATTTTCTGGTAATATTTTAAAAGGACCATCATAGGAAGGATGTAATGTTTCTTACACTATCGCGACGAACAAAAACATGCGTACAAGTGGACAAGTCAGGGTGAACAAAAACTTTACGGTTGTTATGACGAACAGTTGCAGGACTAAGAACGCGTAGATTGTCCCTCAAGTCATCAAGAAATTTTGAGCCAGAAGGTATGTTTTTGACTGAGGAATTTGAAAAGAGAAAATCGCCCGCCACCCGCCAAGCGTAACGTCTTACCGTAGACGAACTCTGCAGTCGTGGCCGAAAGAGATGACTTGAAAGTCGTCCGAATACCGAAAATAATTAGTGGGAGGTGAGTTACCCAGTTCTTCGGATCGTTGCTCATTCGGATCGAGTCTTTAATTTGTCGATTGAGTCGATCTATCAAACCGTTACATTGCGGATGGTAGGCGGTTGCGGACTTATGTGAAATTCCGAAAGTGCTGCAGAATTCCTTCCAGATGTTGGATTGGAACTGCCGACCTCGGTCAGTGATGATCGTCGACGGCGTTCCAAAGCGTGCAATCCAACAATTCAAAAAGGCATTAGAAACGGAAACTGCAGTAATTTCGGAAAGGGGTAAAACTTCCGGGCAATGCGTAAAGCAATCAATACAGACCAGAAGGTATCTGAAATTGTGGCAAACAGGCAAAAGGCCAATGATCTGGATGTGGACATCAGTGAAGCGGCCATCTGGGTCCGGAAATTTTGCAACGTGTGACACTGTATGTCGATAAATTTTGATCTTCCAGCACCTCAAACAGGATTTGACGAAATGTGCAATGTCGTGGTTCATCCTCGGCCACACGTAACGTGCGTGAGCCCATGCAAAGAACACAAAATGTCGTGCCTTAGTGAAGAAGGGACTTGAGGTCACCGATGTGCAAGTGATGTGTCTACGTAGATGTGTGTGCTTGTGCCGTCAGGGATGAACCTCTCCAGTTTGAGTGCTGTAGTAGTGCTACCAAGAAGAGATTGTAATTCCAAATCCTCAGATTGCAATTTTGCCCGGAGGTTGAGGTCTAAAGCATTAATTTCGACTCTCAACAGTGTGTCAGCCACGTTGTTTTCCTTCCCCGGGATGTATCGAATGTCAGTATTGAATTGCGCGATGAAGGTCAAGTGTCTGTGCTCACGTCCTGAAAAACGATCAGAATTAGAATTGATAGCAGCGATCAGAGGTTTATGATCTGTAAATACCATAAATTTGCGACCTTCGAGGTAATATTTGAACTTTTTAATTGCCAAATATACTGCTAAAAATTCACGGCCAAACGTGCTGTATTTGCGTTTTGTGATTGAAAATGATTTGGAAAAGAAAGCGAGCGGGCGAAGAATGCCAGAACTCTCCTTCTGCTGCAAGACCGCACCAGCAGCGGAGTCTGGTGCGTCTACCATTATGCTTAACTCCGCAACCGGGTCTGGTAGTGCAAGCATAGCACAGCCTTAAATGAACCTCTGAAACGTCTGGGCGGCGTTTCTCAAACCAAAACTCATCCTAGTATATCCAAATAAGCCGAAAGATGTTGTGATTGTCGTTTTAGGAATATCTTCAGGATGAATAGGAATTTGGTGGTATGCCTTGACTAGATCGATTTTGGAAAATATCGTACAACCACAACAGTTATACACGAAATCGTGAAGCAGTGGCAAAGGATACCGGTCTGGGATCGCGATTCGGTTGAGACCTCGATAATCTCCACATGGGCGCCAAGAACCATTTGGCTTAGCGACCAGATATAGTGGCGTTGCCCAAGGACTGGAGGAAGGTCGAACGAAGCCGAGTTGTAACAATTTGTCAAACTCGTCCTTCGCAATTTGGAATTTATGTGGCGGTAATCGCCGTCGTTTGCCAAAAACAGGAGGTCCAGAAGTTGTTATATGATGGTACACATCATGTTTAACTGGTTGGGACAGATCGAAAGGGGTTGATAAATCAGAAAACTGTTGAAACAACTTTGAATATGGCGAATTTTGAACAGACAGAATTTAGTTCTGATGGGCCGAATGCATTCCTTGCAAGACGATTGTGGGCAATGTCAACGGTGATGTTGAAATACCGAAGGAAGTCAGCACCCATAATTTAATGGTTAAAATGTGCAAGCACAAAGTTCCATTTAAAATTCACGCTCAGCCCGATATTAATTGTTAATTTTGAGTGACCGAAAGTTGGTATTGGAGTGCCACTAACGGTGGTCAGTAAAAATTTTGCGCGACGATGAGTGTTGGCGAAGAGTTGGATCACCGCCAAGATGTTAACCTGAGCTCCCGTGTCGTCTCAGAATTAGTGTCGCGCACAAAATACAAATGACCTGGAATGATTGCAGAATAATAGGTCGACATTAGCCCTGCAACTGCTCGTGTCCCCAGTCACACGGAGGATTACAACTACGAGCCTGGGCAGCGAATTTTTGATACCAGCAAGTATTTTTGATTTTTGCTAGCGTGTGAACTACTGCTTTTTCCAGACTGCGAAGAATTTCGACTTCTGGATAGACGCGAAAAATTTAATGACAATTGCGTCACCTGTTGAAGTTTTAATATCTGTTCGTTCACATCTGACACAGGTGTTAAATTTGTACGAGAGACTGTGGTCGTACAAATAGCATGCGAATTGGAATTTGAGATTTCAAGAATTTGATCTGCCATATCTGCCAAATTGCTTAAATTTGTAGTTTGGGCGGAAATTAAAATTCGTTGTACGTCGATCGGGAAACGACTTAAACAAAATTTTCGTAACAAATTATCATCAATAACTGTGTTACCTAGAAGTTGTTGCAATTTTCGCAGTAACTGGGACGGCATTTGATCACCTAACATCTCCTTCGACAAGAGTAGCTGCATACGCTTCTTCTCAGAAATTGACGTCTGCTTAATGATCTCGGTTTTAAGAGTCTCATAAGGTAAGATCTCTGGTTGATTTATAATTATATCGTGCACATCCATCGCAACCTCTGTTGGTAACGCAGCTACCAAATCGTGAAATTTCCTCACCGAATTTGTAAATCTGGCGTTCCGAAAAACAGACTCAATTTGTATAAACCAAATTGTGGGCTTGAATTTTGAAAATGGCGGAAGTTTATAACTAAAAGTATTGACTGTGATATCAATTTGTTGTAAAAGAAGAGAATGAAAGAAGCAAGAGGAATACGTCGAATTACCTGGAACAATGAACTGTGAGGATGTGTGAACAGACGTTGGATCCAGCGGACAGAGTACTTCCGACCGATTGCTTCTAAAGTTACGTTCAGTCACGGTGTTGTCCAGTCAAAGAACGTTGTCAGGTTGATCCTCCGTGCGAGGGCTGATCGTTGTGAGACGTCTGCGTTTGGCTGCGTGCTGCGTCGGGGTCACCAATTTATTTAACGTCTGGGTGTTATATAATTTAAAAAAATGGTGATGTGGCCATCATGTTACTTTCTCCGACTTGATGGTATCATAGCCATTTATATTTACGTTTTCATGGTTTATTTTCAATTGAAATCATATTTTAAATGTACATCGAGCGTTGCGTAAACTCGGATGAAACTGACGTTTAAAATGTCAAAATTATGAAAGATGAAAAAATTATACTGCAAATTCAAAAACTCAGTTTACTCAAAAACTAAAGAGATTTCGAAAAAAACTTATTCTTTATAAGTTGTTCATTTTAGCATTCTCTACAATTATTATTAACATTAATTTGCTGTAACTATTGTCGTTTTATAATTATAAACCAAAAAATAAAAAAATAAATAAAAAAAAATTTCTCGAATAAAAATGATTTTATGAAAAATATTTTCAAGCAAAAGATATTAATTTCTTTGTTGTCTTCAAAGTTTGTTTAAATGTTTTTGTGATATTTTTCATATTTAAGAAAGCATTGGCAAAAAACAAAAAACAGTTAAGGTAAACGCCCATTTCCGGTGTATGAAATTTTACCAAAAACTTTTAAGTTCTTCAAATTATCAAATAAGACGGATGTTCAAAGTTTTATATCAATTGCTCTATTAGTTTTTAAGATACAGCGCCCACAGACAGACACACGCACACAGACACACACACACACACAGCCAGACACACACACTAACCCAGACACAAATTTTGAAAAAAAATCACGATCACAATACTTTCTCGTACTTCGTAACGGAGAAAGTAAAAATTCATAACTCACGGAAAAATGAACATATTTTCAAAAATGGTGAGGTGGCCATCATATTACTTTCTCCGATATGATGATATAATAGTTATTGATAGTTATATCAATTTTAAATCGATTTTCAAATTATAATAATCTTTACCGTAAGTTTACTAAAAAAACTAAAAAAAAATCTAAAAAAAGTCCTGATAAAAAGTTCTCAAAAAAGAGTTCTGACAAAAAATATTCGAAAAAAAAGTCCTGGAGAAACTGTTTTGGAAAATAAAGTCTTGAAGAGTCCAGCTAAAAAGTTGTGAAAGAGTCGCGAAAAAAGTACTGCAAAAAGAGTCCTGAAAAATTAAATCTTCATATAAAACACCAGAAATAAATGTCCTTAAAAAATCCAGAAAGAATTCCGAAAAAGAGTCTTGAAGGAACGTCTTTAAATAAGTCCTGAAAAATGTCCTGAAGGAAGTCTTAACAAAATATCCTGAAGGAAGTCTTAACAAAATATCCTGAAAAATGTCCTGTAATACAGGAAAAAAGAGATGAAATAAATCCTAAAAAAGCATTTCTGAAAAAAAACCTGTGAAAATGTCTTAAAAGAACATTAAAACAGACTGAAGAAATCCCAAAAAGGGTGTTGAAAATAAGTCCGGAACAAGAAGTCTTGAAAAATTATCCGATAAAAAATATACTAAAATATTGGATCTAAAAAACTGTAAAGAATAAATTATTATTAAAAAATAATTATGAAAAAAATGTAATAAAGAAAATTCTGAAAAATATCCCGATAAGAAGTCCTGATCAAGAAGTTGTTAAGAAAGTTTTGAAAGAGTGTCGAAAAAAAGTCCTGGAAGAACAGTCCTCGAAATAAAGTCTTGAAAGAAGAGTCCTGATAAAAGCAGTGAAAAAAGGGTCCTGAAAATAGCCTTCATACAAAATATCAGAAATAAATGTCTCGAAAAAGAGTCCTAAAAACTGCTAAAAGGAAGTCCTAAAATAAATCCTGAAGAAAGTTCAGAAAAATAGTCCTGATGAAATATCATAAAAAAATTGTCTTGAAAAATTGCCCCGAAAATTACATCTTTAAAAAATTAAAAATTAAAATGTCTGAAAAAGGCATTGTAAACAGTCTTTAAAAAGATCTGAATAAATTGCCCTGAAAAATAGTCTTGAAAAAGTGTTGAAAAAGTCCCGCAAAAGGGTCTAAAATAATTCCTGAAATAAAATTTTTAGAAAATAGTCTTAAAAAGATGCTAAAAATTTCGGAAAAAGTCCTGATAAAAAGTTTTTTAAATTTTTAATCTTAATTGACCAATATTTTAAATTGTATTCTTTATACATGTCTTTTTATTGTAATAATGTTTCTTTTATTCGGTGGATTTTAAGTTTTACTTGTAGATATTGTTTTAAATGGGCTATAATTTTTTAAATTTTAATTTCATATTATACACGTAAACATATAAACATTTTATAAATTGAGCATAATTATTGAATATTTAAGAATCAACCATGGATGTTGTAATCATTCTTCTTGGAAATTAAATAAATTTGAATTTAAAAAAGGTCCAAAAAGGGTCATCAAAAAAAAATCCTAAAACATACAAAGAAAATTCTGAAAAAATTGTTCTGAAAAAATCCCGAGTATAAGTCCTTAACAAAGGGTTCTTGAGAAAGTCCCGAAAACGTCTCGAGAAAAAATTCCTCAACAAGAATGCTGTTCATAAAATTAAAAAAAAAAACCTGAAAATGAACGTCCTGAAAGTCCAAAAATAAGTCTTGAAAAAAATTTCTTAAAAAGTCCTGAAAAGGAATCGTCGAAGAAAGGCCTTTTAAAAATGTCCTTGAAAAAGACCTATTTTTTTTTGAAAACTGTCCTAAAAAAAGGCTAAAAAAACAACGAATTGTTAAGGAAAATTTTCGGAAATACGAAATTTTACCAAAAGTTTTTCAGTTCTTCGGATTCTCAAATAACAATAATGTTGAAAGTTTTATGATCATTTCTGTATTAGTTTTTAAGATACAGCGCGCACAGTTACAGACAGACTGTTATGTAGAGAAAAAATGGTGATGTGGCCATCATGTTACTTTCTCCGACTTGATGTTATCATTTATATTTACACTTTCATGGTTTATTTTCAATTTAAATCATATTTTAAATGTACATCAAGCGTTGTGTAAACTCGGATGAAACTGACGTTTAAAACGTCAAAATTATGAAATATGGAAAAATTATACCTCAAATTCAAAAACTCAGTTTACTCAAAAACCAAAGGGATTTCGAAAAAACCTTATTCTTTATAAGTTGTTCATTTTAGCATTCTCTACAATTATTATTAACATAAATTTGCTGTAACTATTATCGTTTTATAATAATAAACCAAAAATTAAAAAAATAATAATAAATTTTTTTCTCGAATAAAAATGATTTTATGAAAAATGTTTTCAAGCAAAAGATGTTCATTTATTTGTTGTCTTCAAAGTTTGTTTAAATGTTTTTGTGATATTTATCATATTTAAGAAAATATTGGCAAAAAACAAAAAACAGTTAAGGTAAACGCCCACTTCCGCTGTACGAAATTTTACCAAAAGCTTTTCAGTTCTTCAGATTATCAAATAAGGCGGATGTTCAAAGTTTCATATCAATTGCTCCATTAGTTTTTAAGATACAGCGCGCACAGACAGACACACACACACACACACACACACACACACACACACATACACGTCCCGCAATGCTTGTGGCAACCCATGAAATATCCTCAATTGTGGCGCTTTCGTTTAGATGCTGCCCTTTCGCTGCGCTTTTCCACGCTATTTCTGAATATGTGATTCATTTTGCTTTACCCTCCATATAAACAAAGTTATTGCAAAAAAACAATTGTGGCAACCGTGCCACAAGTATTGGGAAACGTGAAGTGTGTATCCAGGGTGCCACGAGTGTGGGGAAACATACCGTGTGTAAGAATGGGTTGCCACAAGTATTGCATAACCTACCAGTGTGTGAAAAGCAACGTTGCCGCTGCCAGCAACCTACAATAATTCATTGCATTCTACCTTTTGAACATCTTTTACCCTTAAATGCATGGTTATTTAACTAAAATTTGTTTTTATATTATCGATGTACATATTCAGAAAATAATTTATGACAAGCATTCAAAGAATTACTTCATTTTGTGAGTAGGGAATTTGCACAACGACGGCGAACCAGCAGTTCGCAACGCTACGAAATAAAAATAAAGGCACTTTTAATGCGTGTATCATTCACAATTTTTTCTATCGTAATAATAGTTATTTTTGTATTTTTGTACGTGCGCAAAATTTGTGTTTTTATTGTTTCGCATGAGAATGTCATTCGAATGCGCCAATAATCATCGAACACGAAATACAAACAATATTTTTGTTAAAATTAGAATACTATACCTAAATATTGAGAATTTAGCGATGCGTCAATACACTTTTTTTCTGACGATTGTAGAAAATAATATTTGTACTTTTGTGATTTATTTTCAATTTAAATAATAAAATTTTACTTTATAATAATATGCTGACATAGTTTCATTGGTTCAAAACTGCGGATATAAAATGTTGTAAATCTTCTGAATCAATTCTAATGAATAGTTTTAATTAAAATAAGACACTAATATATAAAATTCGAAATTTTTGGTATTCAACTCTGATTTTGCATCAAAACCAATGAGTGTTCAGAAATACTCCAGAAATAAGTGTCATATTTTCGATTTTTTTTTAGTTTAGTGGTCATCCAAAAACCAGTTGCACTTTTGGTTTTACCGGAAGTTACATCAATTAATTTTTAGTAAATTTATAAAGTTTATATGAGAGACATTTTCAGGACATTTTTCATTTCATTTTTTTATTTGAATGGCAAAATATTGTTAGTTTCAAAAAACAACCGACCTTGTTGTGTATTTTTTAGATAGAGCATTTGTAACTACGATGCAATACTATTTTTTCTAGGGTCGCCTAAGGCATTTTTCAAGTAAATTTGACGAAAAATAAGTGGTAGCGTGTCTAAAATATATCGCATAATTTTATAATTAATTTTTTTAAATTAAATTTACCAGATTCAAAAATGCATTGAACTAAAGTTGAATACTTTGTTGCTATAACAATACACTTTTTTACTCTTTATAGATTTTTCTCTGATCCCATTTTTTTAAATTGTATTATTAGAAATTTTTTGAGTCATTTCGTTTAAAAAATAAAACAAACAATGCGTTGCTGTGGCAACAAAATAATAAGTGGCAACAAATATCCAACATCATCACTAAATGCATTATTAAATTCCAAAGAACTTAAACAAAGATTTTAATAATAATTCATAAAATATTTTATTCGGAACGACATTTAATCGATGAAAATGATATTTTCTCATACCAGATTTACATCCCTTCCTTGCTATTAGTTCAAAGATTTTTTAATTAAATTACTTTACATAAATGGATATTTTACTGTTAATGTGTAAATGTTTTTATGTGCTATTGTGTGTTAGTTTGGACCGGATATTGGGATGTGACGCATTCATTCCACGAATTCGTTTTAAAATTTAAAGGGCGGTCGAAAACAGGTAGTTAACTTGGGGGGTGACGAATGCTAACATCTGCGAAAGATAAAAACATTTGAGGCATGGCATCCACTTCTATACACATTTAAAAATAGATTTTTACTATTGCTATTTAAATTAATAACTTTCTTTAAGTTTTTTGCGGTTTCAAACTGAATTTCATTGGCCATTGTAACGCATGGTAGAGAAATAAATCTTCGATTTTTTATTACGTCCATTTGCTCAATAATACTTTATTCATACATTTCTTGTAAATATTAATATAGAAATAAATACCAATCAATAATAATAACTTACGGCAAAAAATAAGTTTTTCGAACAATTTTAAACTGAATATAACATTTACTAAATTATAAATTGGTGGTCAAACAATAGCCTAAATTATACTATTTCAAGTAACGTTTGATTTTGTAAACTTATTTTTGCCTGAGCTATAAATCTTTGAGATAATTTGTTGAGCTAAATTGCCGGAAATAAACAATGAATACCAATATAATATTTAATCAAATGTGTATTGGTTTTGATTTTCAAAAGTAAAGTGATTTTTCTTGGAATAATTAATAATGCACAAATTACGGTATTAAAGTTGCATCCTCTTGTGCCGTAATAGAGAAAAGTTAGACAGAAAAAGATTCAATGGAAATTAATCACAATTTTTTTTTTTAATTTTAAAATTTAATTTGATGAAAATGATTGATTCATTACTTTTAGAATAATTTGCCCAATATTATAAACATAGTAAGACATCTGATATCCTATTATTTGAGAATAATTTTTCTCCACGACCACCATACAATTTAAGCATTCTGAAATCAATTTTAATTAAAGAACGTACACATTCTCACTCTTGTTATGGAACAAAACACTATGCGCTTATGAGTTTTGCATGTAATTCATTCCATAACAAGGGATAGAATGAATATTCTCACATCGTTTCGAATAAAACAATTAGCCTTGGATATCACAATTGTCAAAATACTATAAACATAACCACAAACGTGATAAAACGTAAGTTCTTTGTGTTCATTATTTTATTATTCTATTTTATCTGGTCGAGGAGAAAGTATAGTCTGATACTCGGTAAGAATGGAAATTCAGATGCTCGTGGTTCCTCGCGCTCGCCTCACGGCTCGCGCTCGAAATATTCCACTCGCATCGAATTTCCATTCTAACCTTGTTACAGAATATACTATTATATGTGTGTAATTTCTTTTCGAATCAGTGACCTGTTTAGTACAAAGGGTGTAATTATAATAAGCCGTGCATGTGGAAACTGGTTGATCGAACACAAGATGAAAATGAAATAATTAAGAAATAGAATAATTTTCCTCATCATGGGTGTATTAATTCTCAGTAATATTTGATATTATACAGGTTGTTTCAAATTCGAGACTCATCATGGGGATCCCGCTTATTAGAAGAGATAGAGGTTATGGCACTTTTGCAGAATTTTATGCTGATTAATAATCCATTGAAAAAAATTACTTCATTTTTTGTTTGTTTTTCGTTGTTTCTTTATATCTTAGTTAATTGAGGAGGTATTTAAGAATGGCAAAGACGTTCGTATCATAAACTTTCTTATTTCTTATAGATGCTATATTTATTTTTTACCGCATTCAATTTAATTTTTATTATATTTCAAACACTTTTTTTAATAATAATAATATTCAAAAGACAAAATGATTTTGAAAGATCGACGGCGTGTAAAGTGATTTGAATTTTTGTAGAATTTTTTTCTTGCGATTCACATTATTTTTTTAATTTTTTGCGCTCGAAAGTTTGACATTGAAGAAACTTCATTTTCAGAAATTCATAACGACTGAAAATTGCTGCACATTCAAAAACCAAAATTATTATTGAAAGATAGACGCCTAGTGAAGTAAACTGAATTTTTGTAGGATTTTATCCTTCTGTTTTATATTATTTTTTAATTTTTGCATTCCAGTGTGCGTCATTGAAAAAAATACATTTAAAAAAATTCATAACTCGACTGAAAATTGCTGCACATTTAAAAGCCAAAATTATTTTAGTTTCTAAATGTACTTAAAACATATAATAAATATCAATTTTGTTATCAAGTAATAAATATTATTACTTTGAAATATGTGCTACGTGTGTAAAAATAAGAAAATCCTCGAACACGTCTGTTTTTAATTTTAAAAATAAAAATAGTATTGGACAAATAAAATATATGTAATAATTACTAAAATTTATATATACATAATCTCTATTAACCTTTTGACATGATTACATTATTTACATATTTTTTAAATAAACAAGACTGTCACATGGGCTATTGACCTAAGGTCTTTCGGCCCTAAAATGCGTATATACTTGAATTAGATTAATTTATAGTATATTGGTTTGAATCGGACTTTTCGGAGCTACTGAACATAAATATAAATTCATTGAGCCATGTTACATTTAAAAGTAAAAGTTGAATTTGATAATTGCAGTTTAGATTGAAAAAGTACGAGTAATATAAATTAAATATGAGTTAGTTTTATTCAGCGTATGTTAGTTTGGAACGGATTTTGAGTTGTGTAGCATTCATTTAAACGAATTCCTTTTAAAATTTAAAGGGAAGGTCGAACGCAGGTACTAGGGATGAAGAATGGGAACATCTAGCAACATAAAAGCCAAGGTTGCCAGCCCTATAAATGTTCATAGTTACTTACATAATAAACAATTGGGCCGTTGAATGTTTACATCAAGGTTATCATTTTTTTTTGAAATTAGATCGTCTGTAACTTTAAAAAATGGCTACTTATTTTTTTTCTATTATTTCGGATTTTTATAGACCTGTTGTTTCCCTTTATACGAAAGCATAACAATTATACTGTGTTATTAAACAGATTCTGGCACTGTTTTAATGTACTTAACTAAAATTATTTGAAGCACCAGTGCAAAATGTAATTTTATTAATACATTATGCACTTAAATTATTTCAAAGTTATTTCTCGATTAATTCTGCCAATAAAATCGCTGCATTTGTTTTTCTCTTCTAAATAATAACGGTTATATGGAATAAACTTGTAATACTTTGGTTTTCATTCAATTCTTATATATAGTGCACGCAGTACAGTATGGAATAAATTCAGTAAAATCAAAATAAAATATTTTTGGAAAAAATCCTCATGTCGATTTTCTTTGATAAAAATACACATTTTTCCATGAAAGTCGATTTTCAGCCATCATTTATTTTTGTGTAAAGACGTCATCGATTTTTTTTTTTAATAACAACTCATTCATTGCCCGAATTTTCCGGGCTAAACCTGCGCATTTCATCTCTTATGCAATGTTCAAGTTCAGCTAAATTTTGTGGTCTGTTAAAAATATTAAAGATGTTCTAGAAAGGCTTGTAATTATTCATTTTTTCCTCCTTTTATTCTGCAAATATTATAACCGTTAGTGGGTGAATGGCTTATAAGCCAAATCCAATAAAAAAAAGAAGGGCTTGCGAATTGTCTAGAAATCGATGGATTTCCATCAACCCTAATTTCATGAAATAAATATTCATTACTGTAATATTGTATACATTTTTATCTGGATGTTTGTTATTAAATATTTCATCTGCTTCCCGATACGTTTTATAATCTTCAATCACAATTAATACAATTTCTATTTTTTCTCCAAACTCAATGTCACCGGAATTACTATTCATTTATAATTTTCAAATATCTGACGTTCAATGACAGACCTGTCACTGTGATTGCAACATTTGAAATATCAATGTGCATGTACCACTGTAGAGAAAAAGAAAAATTACAAAATCTTATTTTTATCACTGGGCAGACATGACTGTATGTTTAAACCCAATTTTAAATTCTAAATAACTTTTCTTTATAACAGTTCTTGATATTGTCAATAATAAAGGCACTTTATTCTGGAACAAAATTCATATTTTCACACAAACTCCGTATATTACTGAAAAATTTGACATCTGATGATTGCATTCTAGGTTTTGGACCATGCAGAACTTTTTATAAAGAATAACTTTTTTCCCTAAAAGTAACTTTCTAAGAGCATAGTTGAGAAGCTGCAAACAAACAGCATTCATTGCAATGCAGAAAAAATATTAAATATATTGATTGTATTTTTAATTGCGGACTTTTAAAGTTTTCATCTTAAGTTTTAAGTGGTACTATATTAAAATTTAATTATTTAACTGTTGATATGTTAACTTTGATAACCGAAATAAGAGAACAAGAAATTGTAATTAATGTCAATGTCATTTTACTAAAAATTAAGCTAAAACCTATGGATTACAATCTATTGTCTGTTATAATAATGTTCTAATAATAAGAACAATTAGTTCGCTGAAAAGAGATTTTAAATTTTAATATGGATTTTAAGCAAAGATTTTCATTAAAACGTAAGTTAAAAGTCCAAAGTTAATTGGCAAAATATTAACGGCTGTGGTAATACAATACCCGGCATATTATAACATACCCCCGAAAGCAGAATCTATTAATAATATATCATCTAAACCTATAATTTAACTAAATTACAAAAAAAAACATTTAATAGTAAAATATGTAAATTTAGAAAAACAAATTGAAATTGTATTAAATTATTATTAAAATATTTGATAGGATTAAAATTATTTACCATTTTGTGCCAGTTATTAAATTGAAATCACATAAATTCAATGGACAATTGACTCTTAGCTCGATTCATACTAGATGATATTTATAATAATCATAATACTGACAAAAAATTGGTGGTCAATTTTCTATGTTTTAAAATGTTCAAAAATGTTTAATAAAGAATATCTGAATATTATTTTATATTATATTCTTAGTAATATTTGAGATATTTTTTACTCTTCGCCTTGTCATTGACAAAAATAGTTTTAATAAAATGTAAATTTAACCTATTCATGAACAAATTAAATTTGGAATTTGGAATTTTACAATCTTTTGAAAACAATTGAAATCCTGGCAGTCATACCAGAGAGACGGTAAAGGCATGGAAATGTACACCTGTGGCTAATTTCCTCACTGAAGACGAGATTGCGTTAATGCACTAAATCCTATTCGTTTAAAATTTATGAAGCATTTTTTGAAACGTATACAATTGTGCATTTGTCCCTGAAGATGTTAAATAGAATTATAATACGACCGAATAACTATAAATAAGAGCCTCAAATTCAATTTAATAAACTTATAGGAAAGTAAACAAAAAATAAACTAAGCTAACAAAAATTTTAAAAATATATTATATGTATGATCAATTGCTGAATGTCTAACAATTAAATAATTTTTAAAATTATTAAATTAATTATTTATTTAACCAATATAATTACTTATTATTATTATAACAGATTAAAATATGATATGTATGCAACTAGAAAAACAATTCATAAGAGCAGAAATGATTTCTAGGATATTATCCGGCTCCAACCCAAATATATATGCGCCGAAGAAACTCTCAGTATCAAATTACTGGCAACGTAGCATTTTTTTGTAGAGGGCGCCACCAACTAAACACTACTGAAGTTGCCACAAATATGAGTGTGTGTACCACATGCAAGATCCTGAATAGTGGCGTCTTTTACACATTTTTAAAAAAAGTTGCATAACTTGTGTGAAAGGTACTTTTCGTAAATACTATGATAATGAATAAATGTATTTTGTTGATCATAATATTCAGTGTAAATATCGTTAGTCTAAGTTAACAAGAAACGGAGAAATCACCAGAGAAAATTGTGGCACAGTGTGTAAGTTGCCACAATTCCGTGCGTCCGCCACAGTTCAGGATGAGGCACACACAAGTTGCCACAAGTATAGAGGAACATACACACACACACACACACACACACACACACACACACACACACACACACACACACACACACACACACACACACACACACACACACACACACACACACACACACACACACACACACACACACACACACACACACACACACACACACACACACACACACACACACACACACACACACACACACACACACACACACACACACACACACACACACACACACACACACACACACACACACACACACACACACACACACACACACACACACACACACACACACACACACACACACACACACACACACACACACACACACACACACACACACACACACACACACACACACACACACACACACACACAGACACAAATTTTTTTTTCCAGAAATTGTTGAAATGGCATCTAGGGACCCCAAAACGGATATTTCCGTAAAAAAAAATTTTGAAAAAAAAATCACGATCACAATACTTTCTCGTACTTCGTAACGGAGAAAGTAAAAAACTCAATTCTTATAAGAAGAATTCCTCAAAGGGAAAACGGGAACTTTATTCATGTTTAATCTCGAAACGCGTCTGCAGATGAGACGCGTTTCGAGATTTATCTCTCATCAGTGCAGCTTCGCATTTAAATTGAATGTTAAAGAATAAAGGCACTAGCCAGGGAAGTAGTTGTTTTAATAAGTTATTTGTTTATAGTCTTAGTAAGACTTAATTTTGCAGAGTTACGAACAGGTTGAATATTTACATATTCGTTTTATTATATTTGTTTTTACTTTATCCGTACAGGAAAGGATTGGATTGTGAAATTTTTTTCAAAAATTATTTTAACGGAACTATCCGTTTTGAGATCCCTAATAGCAATTTCAACGTTTTCTAACAAAATGCCGATTCTCATCAAGTTACTTTCACCGATCGTATAATAGTTATTTATATTCATACGTTGATTATTTATTTTCAATTTAAATCATATTTTAAATGTACATCGAGGGTTTTATAGAATCGGATGAAACTGACGTTTAAAGCAAAAATTAGGACAGATGAAAATGACAAATTTTACTTCAAATCCTAATAGTCAATTTACTCAAAAACCAAGGAGATTTCGAAAAAAACCTAATTTTTTATAGATTTGACATTTTGGCATTCTCTATAATTATTATTAACATAATTTGCTGTAACTATTGTCGTTTCATAATCATAAACCAAAAATAAAAAAAAATAATAAATTTTTTTCTCGAATAACAATGGTTTTATGAAAAATATTTTCAAGAAAAAGATATTCATTTCTTTGTTGTCTACAATATTTGTATAAATGTTTTTGTGATATTTTTCATATTTAAAAAAATATTGGAAAAAACAAAAAACAGTTAAGGTAAACACCCACTTCCGGTTTTCAAAATTTTACCAAAAGCTTTTCAGTTCTTCGGATTATCAAATAAGACTTATGTTCAAAGTTTCATATTAATTGCTTTATTAGTCTTTGAGATACAGCGCGCACTGTCACACACACACAGACACATTTTTTTTTTCAGAAATTGTTGAAATGGCATCTAGGGACCCCAAAACGGATATTTCCGTAAAAAATTATGTTAAAAATTTTTTCACGATCACAGTACTTTCTCGTACTTCGTAACGCAGAAAGTAAAAATGGAAACATTTTTCACGAACACAATACTTTCCCTTACTGTGTGTGTGTCTGTGCGTGCTTTAACTCAAAAACTAATTTCCCATACCGAAACTACTGTTTACGGTTTTTGGGTTTTCCTATAATTTTTTGTATATGAAAAAAATTGCAAAAACAATTTTTTTGAAATCTCATTGGTTTTTAAAGAAACTGTTGATAAAGATTATTAGAATTTGAAGAATACAGGGTGCCCGGATTTCGTAGGGACAACACGGGCAACTTCTGCATTTGAAGAGATGGTCAAATTAGCAAAAAGGTGCAGGTTCGACGGCTCATTGAGAATCCACTTGTCATGGCCTCCACAATAAAAAATAAAAGAAAATCTGAAATTGAAGAAATTGGGAGATTTTGTTTTAATTTTTATTTTGAACAAGTGAGCCATGACAAGTGGGATTTGGGGGTGGATTCTCAACGAGCCCTCGAACCTGCACCTTTTTTGCTAATTTGACCATCTCTCTATTTCTTCAAATGCAGAAGTTGTCCATGTTGCCCCATGTTACGAAATTCGGGCACCCTGTATATACTTGTTTATTTAATGAACATTAATAAGAGAAAATAAAATTTAAAGGTATGCATTCTTCGCTACTTATTGCTCATTCGACATTATGCACAGATAGCTCGTGGGTTCACTTGTTTGTTTTAGACATTCTCTGAGCAGATTGTGTTGATTATGGTTTTAAGTGCTGAAGATTGTGCAAAAGCTGTTGCTCTTGTGGCAGATGGAAGAAGCCAGAGGTATGTGCCCAGATTCCTTCATGTCAGTCTTTCTACCGTCCAAAAAGCACTTGAGCGGTTTAGGGAGACCGGCAGAAATACTCGGAGATTTATCGTTCTTACTACTCTACGGAATCGTCATGTGACTTCAGTGGAGACCAAAAACCAACACCGTGAGGTTCGTGGTACAGCTGTGAGTGTGTGGACAGTTCGTCGAAGGTTGCAAGAAGCTGGCTTAAAATCTTATAGACCAGCAGCTGGACCAAAATTACTCCCACGTCACCGAGTAGCCAGACTCCAATTTTCTCGCGAAGATTTAAATTGGACATTGGCACAATGGAGGACTGTACTGTTTACTGACGAGTCTAGATTCTGCCTACATTCACCAGATGGAAGAGAACGAGTATAGAGAAAACCAGGAGAACGATTTGCGGAGTGCACCTTTAAGCCCCGGCTTAGCCATGGTGGAGGTTCCCTGACGGTATGGGCAGTAATATCAATGGATGTCTGCACCGAATTGGTTGTCATTGATGGCGGATAGCTGACTGCACAGCGGTATATTGAGGAGGTTTTGCAATATTACGTAGTACCATTTGCTCCATTTATCGGCGATGGCTTTATTCTGATGCAGGATAACGCGAGACCGCATTCTGCGAGGTGCGTCACAGAATACTTGGATGCAGTTGGAATAAGAAAATTCAACTGGCCTGCATGCACCCCAGATGGAAATCCTGAAGAACATGTTTGGGACATGCTAGGCAGGTGTGTTAGAGGACGTGCAGTTGCACCAACCAGAATAAACGAGCTTCGTGTGGCACTTCACGAAGAATGGCAGAATATTCCACAAAATGATATTCGTGAGCTCATTAGTGACATGGGCCGCCGTATGCAGGCAACAGTTAGGGCTCGAGGAGGCAATACGAAGTATTGAAATCATATTTACCAGAAATTTTAATTATTAATCCTTAAGTTTATTTTGCAGAAATGCATTTCCTTTCGTGTATACGTATTAATGTTCATTAAATAAAGTAATAAGTACCATATGTTGTTTTTTTCTAGATCCTGATGGTCTCTTTGATTGTAAAACACTAAAAGTTTTATTCAAAGTACTAAAACAAAAAATTACCCGCGTTTTTTGCAAAAATAACCCAATGACCCGGTTTTTTGAATCTGAGTGTATATTTTTATTTCATATTTTTCGGGGAAAATAGTTTACTAAAAAAATCAAAATTTGAACATTAAATATTGTTCCCCCATCAGAACACCTACAGACCGGTTTCGACCTTTCAGGTCTCATCAGTGTAGTTAGTTGCTGATGGGGAAACGGAGATTATTATTGGAATATAAGTATTCCAAACACCGTTAAGGGTAGAAACGCCAAAGTGGCGGAATCTATTGCCTGAATGCTGTACTGAACCAAATCCGGGTGGCTTTAACACCGACAAGATATGGACATTGCCAGCGGCGGCAAATATAACAATATTAATGTGAACATTAAATATTGTTCCCCCGTCAGAAAACCTATAGACCGGTTTCGACCTTTCAGGTCTCATGTAGTAACTACACTGTGAGCGGATGGGCAGATTAAACCAAAATGCAAATATTAGAAATGTTTTCCCCTTTTTTACGAAGTTATAAATATAATAGAATGAATATTATTTGTTAACAAATAATGGTTGAAATTTTTTGTATATAGCGGGATCAAAAAATGCAAATCGTGGAAACTTAATACTCCTACTTTTTATTGACGGAAAAACATTTATGCTGAACGGCAGTTTAAATATACAGAATACACAAGTGCAGGCTAGAGAAAATCCATATATTTTACATTAAACTCAAACACAAGAACCTGAACGTTTAATGTTTTCGTTTTCATTTTATGCAACCAATACATAATAAATAATTTTATTAAATTCTTAAATACTTTAAAAAAAAACATTTTTTTGTTATGAAACAATTCGAAGTTGTTCAGGAAGGTGTAAACTTACAGCTAAACTGTAACGTGTAAATGCCTATGGTGCATTTATAAAAAAAAACGGACAGTGTTGCGAATTTGTAAATGCGAATAACGTAAAACAACTTCCAGTAAATACTGTTCAATTGGAAATTGATTATTGTTACACATATTATGCAAATTCAAAAATTAATTGAAATATTATAATTTTAGATACGGAATAAAGTGGGGGAGGGGCATGGTTGTTAGTTGCATGGAATAAGAAAACACTATGATTTATGTCCCGGAATAATTAGATGATTAGTTTCGCTAGATTAAATAACTGCACTGTCTCTTGATTCTATCGGTACTTGATACGATTCATTGCATTTCCTTGCATTTGCAATTGCTGAACGGTGTAGGTATTATACCGTAACAAGATACATTGCATTAATGAAGTATTTGAAAATACTCAGGATATTGTTATTGTTGGTATTAGTGAAGATACAAGAAATACAACATTTGACAAATTTCTAGACATTACGTTTATGATTAATTACGAAAGATAAAAAAAAACAACTACAGGTGTGACGTGACAGAACAGCCAGTAAATCTTTATAATAAAACATGAATGTTAGAATTTTAAGTTTACTTTTGTAGCTACAATTGTTTCGCCACACTGGCTTTATCCGGCAGGTGAACATTTGTGCATTTTACAAACTATCTGATTTGAAGATTGGCACAGTCAACATTCTCTTCTTCATTTCTTTGCTTTTCTGAATTTTTTCCAGAAAAATATACGATAAGCTCGATAGGGTTTGAACGTATCAAAACCTCACATCACCTGGGAATAAAGTTTGCGCAGAGTTTTGAGAAAGTATTCGGGAAGAACGCAATAAACATATTTCCGCGTAGCCGCACCACCGTGTTGAATATGAATCATCACTTCGCGATGATTTTGTGTCTGTATTTACATTATGTTCACTGAATTATTATGAATTTCCGGCGTCCCCTCTCTTAAAATTCAAGGTGGTCACAGCGCAATGTGCCACCAGATTTTGGTACGGCTCTACTTTAAGTAAATAACCCACTTAGGTGCCAAAATTGTTTTTTGAGCTTGGAGCATTAAAAAATCATAAATAACTTTTGTTTTAGAATAGGCTTATATTTTAACAATAGTAGATTGTTTGACAAGTTCTGAAAGTTTCGTTTTGCATGCGAGTACCAATGGGCTGGTTAATGCAAGGTACGAGCACGCAATGTAGCTTTCAAAACGTGTTTGAACACTCTTTTCGACAACCAAACATTTTCTTAAGCATGTTTCAATCATATTTTTTTTTTCGAATTTGCCCGCGGCTATCTTAATTAAATACGTGCGTGTTATTAGTGTCAAAACATTAATGACTTCCAATCTATTGCTTATTACTATGTGAGGACACCTTGAGCATAGGAGCAGTAGAAATCCGAGGCAGCAATGGTGCCGTAACTTAAGAAACAAGAAAAATAAAGATATTCAAAAAATATAAGAGACTGAAAGTACCTAATTTAATTAGTACGTGTTTTCTTAGTCATAATAAACCAGAAAAAGAAGGATAAGCAGTTATTTTATATCATACCGTTATTCTAATGTAACGTACTAAGTGGCAGAGTCATTAGTTGAGCTATGTTGACAACTCCTACAACGTTACATCTGGTGACCCCCACGTGATCCGCACTGAAACAAACCTGAACCCGCTTGGAATTATACGGGATCAAGATCCAGGGACCCTCCGCAGTTATTGCATCTGGACCTGCAATCCGATGTCTACTTTGTTCCGGCCAGTGTGTTTCTTTATTCAACCTCTGTTTCTACTTTATACTATTCTAATCTATCCTTCGCATACACTTATACACGTACTAAGGGCTATGGTTGATCAGGTTGAGTCCACAGTCAATACTTTTCGATATAAATTACCTATATTTTCAAAATTTGAACCAACAATATGGTTCATCCAAATTGAATTCGTTTTTAAAAACAATCGCATAACAAACTCTCTCCGGAAATTTCATGACGTGTCGCAGCCCTACCCGGCGACATAGCGAATGTTCGCGATATGCTAATCAATCCCCCTGAAATTTTTCCTTATGAAACACTCAAATCAGAAGTTATAAAGCGTACAACGGTTTCCGAAAAGCGTCGCATGCAACAACGTTTGTCCAAGGAAACTCTTGGCCAGCAAACCCCGTCGCAATTACTGCGAAAGTTATATCAACTTCTCGGGAATACGTCCATGGACGAAAGTTTACTTAAGGAAATATTCCTTAGCCGTTTGCCCACTGACGTGCAACGGATACTAATTTCGGCAAACACATCCAGTTTAAATGATTTAGCCGACAAAGTCGAAAAATTACATTGAAAATCGTAAAGCTTTCACTCTAGAGTATTGTTAGGAAGGCACTTCTGCGTACTATACTAAAGGGAAAGACGTGTAGCTTCGAAACCCGAAGCTGTACGTCAGGCAGACGTTAGCGCTGCCATTGACTCTCACGATACGCTATTTGTGACCGAAATATTCAACTAGTGTTAAGTGCGTATAGTTAATTAATCGAGTGTACATTTTGAAATCGGTTTGATGGAATGTTATTCTGAAGATATGTAGAATATTTCTATACATCGAAATCTTACATAAAAATATTCTGCAAATTATTAAAATGGCGTTGAATAAACACCTGCATAATATAATCTCTTGTAGATTTATCGTGCGAAAAGCATCAAAATAGTTATCAATCCGCGAGATCCCGTGCTGGTTTACATTTTACAGTCAAGGTATTACTATAACAAATATAAATCGCCAAACATTTCTTGCGACGAGCACATTAGACGTTATCGTGAAAGCTTTTCTTGAAAATACGCACGTGAGAAGATGAATAATGGAAGATGCTTATTACCGTCTTCTCACATCTTAACCCTTTCAAGACGTATTTTTATTTTTTTTCGTTAAGATTATTATTTGATTTGCGGTTCCATATTTTGAAATTGGGAGGCTTTTAGTGATGTTTGTAATTTTGTCAATTTTTTTTAACGTATTTTAGTTTTTTTTTTAGTGAGACATATGGTCCCATTAGTCCATTACGTTGGGACAATATTTCCCACCAGTTTTGAAAAAATACACAAAAATAAGTTGAACAAATAATTTTATACAAAATACTACATGATTTTACATATGAAAAGGGCTGAAACAGTCATTGCATAACGGCATACTACATGCTCTGCAAACAGTTCTTGTCCGTTTCTCCATCTTCATTTGTGAACATCTTATGCACCTTCTCCGTTTCTGCTCGATTCCGGAAGTTGAACGTCTCTTCACCCCTGCTTTGCTTTTCCCTTATTCAATAAGACTTTCTGCCAAGGCTACCAAGAATTCCAAAAATGGAATCTTTTTACGTGTCACTTCATTGTAAACAATAAAAGAGTTTACAGCAGTTATCATTAATAATTTGTAAAAAACTTTTTTCCACCACTTGGTAGACTTGCGGTCAAATTCATATAGGCTAGCTAAATAATCGGTCAAATCGACTCCTCCCATATATTTGTTCTAGAAGGCGATGATCTCGGGGCATTCAACAGCAAGTTGTTCGCCATTCTTTTGCTTTCGGTCAACAAATGTACGCTGATCCCCATGGCAGTTGCTAATTGCCAAAACTTCTTTGGTATCGAGCCACCTAGTAAACGTAATCCCGTCATTTGTGCATAGAAATGTTGATTCATTCTTCTGTAATTTACCCTGGCCCTTTGATATGTTCTTTCGCCTACCAATACAAGTTCCTACTGCACATATGCAAGGTTTTCATCAATGTCAAAGATGTAAAAAATCGGTCGAAACATATTACGACATCAGTTTTCGTAATTGAGCTGGTAAGTTTTCTAATAACCCTTTCCCCTACTGTTCCATCTGCTTGCCCATCCTGCTTTCCACTATACACATCGAGGTCATAAACATAACCGCTAAGAGAGTCGCTTCTTACCCATAACTTTATTCCACGTTTGATGGGCTTCAAGGGCAAATACTGTTTTAGACTCGATCTGCCCTTGAATTTCGCCATACTTTCATCTATAGACTGATAAACCAAATCCGTTCTTGCATTTTGATATGTATGTTTGAAACACTCCAGAAGCTCCTCGATATAATAAATCTTGGAACCATCTGCTGGTTTCTCAGGGCTATTGAAGTATAATTTGGATATAAGTAGTTTATAACGGTCACGTGATATTGCATTTTTTATTGCAGTATTACCCATGGAGGTATTCTTTGACCAATAGCAACTCAAACTTGGAAGCGTGTTATAAGCCATTACCATCATAACACCGGTTACCATCATAATTTCTGAAGAGTCTGTTTGTTTAACTTTTTTCTTAGTTTTCTTTTCCACAATGGTTAACCTCTCATTAGTACATTGCGATATAAATATGTACAAGCTTCTTGGAAATAACTTCAGAAAAATATCAATTTCTGTAGACTGACTATTTATAGAGTTCAAAAGAATTTCTGTATTCCTAGCAGTGGGGAGTTGAATCCTTGGGGTATAGTTCTGCGGCACTGAATTCCAGATTATGTTGTCTGATCCAGAAGATGTTGTAGGCATTGGTTGAAGAATTGTCGATGCGTTTGGAACGTTGGAATTAACTGTATTTGGATAACTATCGAGAAAAACTTCGTTACCTTCAGGCTCGATAACGCCATCATCGGAACTTGAAGTCTGCATATCGCCTTCAGATGCATGTTCAGATTCGGAACCCGAAGGAGCCCAGTCTGAATCTTTATCCTCACTGTTACGATAAGGATCAGTATCAGTCTCTGACAAGTCCAAATTTTTAACGATTTCTTCAAGCTCCTTTTGAGTTAATCTTTTGCTCATTCTGAAAAGAAGAAAAACCATTTTTATTTTATGATAAATCATCCCATCAAAGTAGCCTGCTGGGACATAATGTCACTCGAAAATAAAACCTACCGGATTGACTCAGCCAAAACGTTATATGGTGCAAACACTAGACGTGCTAAAGTAGGGGTACTTACATGATTACACACGGTACACAGCAAATAATTAATCAAAAAAACAAATACCAAATTCACTAAATAAACGCACTAGGTGCAACCACGTGTACGAAAAATTTGAGGTTATCTCGTTTTATTCGTAAACAAACATACGTTAGGTTACTTTGGTCGTTGAAACGACTGAACTGGCGTTTATATACGTTTATTTGGGATCACTATTCCCAATAGTCTAAATAAAATATGCCTTGGGACGTACTGTCCCGTTAGTCTCGAAAGGGTTAAGATGCCCTCATCTCAAGCTTACAAAATTATAAATCCAAAGTCGGCAAACCATTACTTCTTCATGCCTGAAGTTTAGGAACTTTCAGATCCTACATTTAACCAATTCAGTGTTGATGTAAAAAATAATAGCGTAATAGTCGAAAGCGTTATCTGTTTATGATTTTTACTAATTTAATGCATGCACTTGTGTGGAGATTTTTAATAGTGTAATTCTTATGCATGAAATTTTTGTAATCAAATTGCGATGAAATTACTATATTGGAAGAAAAATTGAAGTAATGCCACTTCAGAATCTCCATTTTTTTTTAAATATACCGGGTGTTTCAGACCACCTGTACTCCCCAAATATCTCGCGAATTACAAATCGAATTGACATACAAAAAATACGCATAATTTTTTTTTTGAGCGCTATCATGTGGTGTGAAATTTAATCCACCACCCTCCCCCCCCCCCCTGGGGCGGGGTGGGGGTAACTTTGTAAACTTAAATAGGTACCCCTATTTTTTATTGCAGATTTGGCTTCTACTCTAAAATATATTAGGTTTCTATTCGAAATTTTTTTTCGATTAGCAAAAAAAAATTTTTTTTTTTATTATAAAATCCTGTTTTTCGCTACAAACATTTATACATTACCACAATAGAAAAGAATAGAATGGAATTTGATAATCAAATTGATTTTTATTCGTTTCTACGATTTTTTTTTACAAAGAATTTATTTTTTTTTGCTTATTTCTGACATAAAATTACGAATGACTTTAATCAACGCCTTATTTAAGAGATGACTACATAAAAAAATTCGTAATCTATCATTTGATGCGAGAAATAAATATAATTCAATAAATGTTTTTGCCGAATATACCGGGTGACCAGGGATCTGTAAAAGCCCATAACTTATTTGCTATTTGAGGTATCGACTTCTAGTTTTCTTGAACTGGTACCTACACTTATTCTACATATTTTGAAAATATGTATGTTTTTGTACAGGGTGTCCCAATATACATAACAGAACAAAGTTATGTTTTTTTAAATGGAACACCCTATATTTTATATTTTATTTTCAACCCTCTTGAGAAGCTGATAAAAATAGTATAAGATAGTATTCGTCTATTATGGACAATTGGTTAGTTATGGGCAAATTAGTGGCAAAAACAAAGACACATTGAAAAAGTTGCAGAAGCGCTCCTAGCAATGCTAGCGTCGTTTTTTATATACTAAAGAATTTTACACATCATAAAGAATAACACAAATCGGCTTTGGTTCTGTTTTGTTCATACTGCTATACAGGGTGTCAATATACGCAAAATAATGGATAACTATTTTTTTTCAAATGGAACACCCAATATATCTTGCCACCAATGCATGGAATTTTTAATAAACTTTCCAATGATGTACAATTTGTATAATGAAATATTAAGGATTCTTGAGATTTATCCATAAAAACATTTTTCTTTGGTCACCTCCTGCTCATTTCTGGATTTTCAGCCAAAACTATGCATTTTCTGAAAAAATAATAGCAGATCAAAGTTGTAGAGCGGAAAATTTTCGATTAATATAGGTCTTTCGACTTTCCCAATAATGCGTGCATTGCCCGCTAGAATGCGCAAAATCGTGACCGTATATGCATTTTAGCGTTTTCCTCAAATTTTTTGTTGATTATTTGCACTGTACTTTATTTTCCACGTCCTCTAGCAGATAAACGGGTAATTTTACAATTATTCAAATGACCTACATCGATTGAAAATATTCCGCTCTACAACTCCTAAAAAAAGCAATTTTTGCCCAAAATGCATAGTTTTCGCTAAAAATGCAAAAAAACATTGAAAAACGCAAAAATTGATATATGCATTTTCAATTTGCATTTTTAGGGAAAACTATGCATTTTTGGCAAAAATTGTTCCTATTAAGAGTTGTAGAGCGGAATATTTTCAATCGATATGGGCCATTTTAATTTCCCTATAATTTCCTGTTTTTCCGCTAGAGGGTGCGGAAAATAAAGTATTAATAAAAAATTTGAAAAGAAAACGCTAAAATGCATATACGGTCACGATTTTGCGCACTCTGGCGGGCAATTCTTAAAAGTTAAAAGAACTACATCGATCGGAAATTTTTCGCTCTACAACTTTGGTCTCTTATAATTTTTCCTGAAAATGCATAGTTTTGGCTGAAAATCCAAAAATCAGCAGAAGGTGACAAAACAAATAAGTTTTTATTGATAAATCTCAAGAATCCTTAATATTTTGTAATACAAACTGTATATCATTGGAAAGCTTATTAAAAATGCCATCGATTGGTGGCAACTTATATAGGGTGTTTCATTTGAAAAAAAAATAGTTATCCATTGTTTTGCGTACGTTGACACCCTGTATAGCACTACGAATAAAAGAGCACCAAAGCCGATGCGTATTATTCTTTATGATGTGGGAAATTTTCTAGTGTATAAATAATGATGCTATCTTTGCTAGGAACGCTTCTGCAATGTTTTCAATGTGTACATGTTTTTGCCACAAATTTGCCCATAACTAACCAACCGTCCATAATAGACCCATACAATCTTATACTATTTTTATCAGCTTCTCAAGAGGGTTGAAAATAAAGTATAAAATATAGGGTGTTCCATTTAAAAAAAACATAACTTTGTTCTGTTAAATATATTGGGACACCCTGTACATAAACATACATATTTTTAAAATATGTAGAATAAGTGTGGGTACCAGTTCAAGAAAACTAGAAGTCGATATCTCAAATAGCAAATAAGTTATGGGGCTTTTACAGATCCCTGGTTCACCCGGTATATCTGTCGCTCATCAAAAATTGTTTTCGGATAAAAACCTAATATTTTTTAGCATAGACTCCAACTCTGCAATAAAAAATACGGGTTCCCATTTAAGATTTCGAAGTTACCCCCTCCCCGACCCAGGAAGGGGGGTTCACATGTCACACCACATGATAGGGCTCAAAAAACCTTTTTGGACATATTTTTTTTATCATCCGATTCGTATTTCAGATGGTATTTGGGGTGTACGGGTGGTCTGAAACACCCTATATAAACTGTAATTAAAATGCAATTTTTCATGTAAGTGGTCTGTTATATTTGAAATCAGCGACCTCGAAAACCTGTATACTGAATTTCGTTGAAATCCATCATTTCTCACATAACTGGTCTGCCATTTTGGATCCGCCATTTTATTTTTGAAAAATTTGACTTCAGATTCAGAAGCAGACCTCAAAAACCACCAAGTAATTAGCGGCCTCAGAAACTACCATATCCTAGATTTTGTTGGAATCCTATCATGTTTCATATAATTGGTCTACCATTTTGGATCGGCCATTTTGTTTAAAAAAAAATTGCTTTAGTTGTAGAATCATCTGCCTCAAAAACCTCCATATACTGAATTGATTTGGAACCCTATAATTTTTCATATAAGTAGTCCACCATTTTGGATCCGATATTTTGTTTTTGAAAAAATTATTTCAGATTTGAAATCAGCGATCTCAGAAACCCTATAATCCAATGTTTCATCGAAATCGAACGACACCTTCACATTTTGGCCAGCTTTTTTGGACTTAGGTGCGACATGGCCGACCAGATCCTCGAGATTTCTGGCCCGCAAACCATTTGCGCAATGACCTCTGCGCCTCGGGTGATTCCAACAACAACGACAGTCAATTCCTTAAAGCAACAAGTTGAGAAGTTGTCTGTTCAATTCTCAAATTTTGCAAGGAATAGGAGCCGTTCAAAATCAAGACTTAATAGCAACAATGATAAGTCATCGAAGTTTTGTTGGTACACAGAGAAGGCGAGCAAATGCACACCTCCTTGCGATTGGGGAAACGGACAGCGGGAGGGCTTATGTCAACCCATTGTCCTGGGATCTCTCCAGGTCAGTTATTCTTCATACGCGACACTAATTCTGGGACCAAATTTATAGTCGACACGGGAGCCCAGGTTAGCATCTCGGCGGTGAACCAACTTTTCGTCAACACTCATCGTCGCGCAAAATTTTCGCTGACCACAGTTACTGGTACTTTTATACCAACTTTTGGTCATTCCAAATTAATAATTAATATCGGCCTAGACGTGAATTTTCAATGGAACTTCATGTTAGCACAAGTAAACCATTAGATTCTGGGTGCTGACTTCCTTCGGCATTTCAACATCACCGTTGACATTGCCCACGATCGTCTTGCAAGGATTCATTCGGCCTTTCAGAACTAAATTCACTCACTTTTCAAAATTCGCAATATTCAAATATTTCTACAACAATTTCATAATTTGTCAACCCCTTTCGATCCGTCACAACCTGTCAAACATGATGTGTATCATCACATCACAACTTCTGAACCTCCTGTTTTTGGCCGACCACGGCGATTACCGCCAAATAAATTCGAAATTGCGAAGGACGAGTTTGATAAATTGTTACAACTCGGCTTCGTTCGACCTTCCTCCAGTCTTTGGGCGACGCCACTACATCTGGTTTCTAAACCAGATGGTTCTTGGCGCCCATGTGGAAATTAGCGACGTCTTAATCGAATCACGATTCCAGACCGGTATAACTTCTTCACGATTTCGCGTATAACTGTTGTGGTTGTACGTTATTTTCCAAAATCGATTTAGTCAAGGCATACCACCAAATTCCAATTCATCCTGCAGATATTCCTAAAACGGCAATCACAACACATTTCGGCCTATACGAATAAACTAGGATGAGTTTTGGTTTAAGAAATGCCGCCCGAGATTTCAGAGGTTTATGGACTCGGTTTTACGCGGACTACCATTTTGCTTTGCGCACATTGACGACATTCTCGTCTTCAGTAAAGACGAACGCGAACATGTTCGTCACATCTTAGACATTTTTGCGCGACTCGCTACTTTCGGTATCAAAATTAATCCTGTTTTCGGTCAAACAAAATTGAACTTTTTGGGTCACAGCATCAGTGGTTCGGGAATCAAACCTCTATAGTCCAAGGTCGATGTGATCTTGTCATTCCCACAACCTGTTGACCCAAAAGCTCTTCAACGATTTCTCGGCATGGTAAACTTTTATCAAATGCTCGAGCATTTTAGAGCCGCTTAATCATCTCGCTGCTTCAACTCCACGCAACAAACCACTGGTCTTGTCACAACCTGCTCAACAAGCATTTATAACAGTTAAGGCTGCTCTTGCCGACTGTGCTATGCTTGCACTACCAGAACCGGTTGCGGAGTTAAGCATAATGGTAGATGCATCAGACTCCGCTGCTGGTGCGGTCTTGCAGCAGAAAGAGAGTTCTGGCGTTCTTCGCCCGCTCGCTTTCTCTTCTAAATCTTTCTCATCAACAGAACGCTCGGCCGTGAATTGTTAGCCGTATATTTGGCAATTAAAAAGTTCAAATATTACCACGAAGGTCGCGAGTTTATGGTATTTACAGATCACAAACCTCTGATTGCTGCTATCAATTCTAATTCTGATCGTTTTTCAGGACGTGAGCACAGACACTTGACCTTCGTCGCGCAATTCAATACTGACATTCGATACATCCCGGAGAAGGAAAACAACGTGGCTGACACACTGTCGAGAGTCGAAATTAATGGTTTAGACCTCAACCTCCTGGCAAAATTACAATCTGAGGATTTGGAATTACAATCTCTTCTTGGTAGCATTACTACAGCACTTAAACTGGAGAGGTTCATCCCTTACGGCACTAGCAGACACATCTACGTAGACACTTCTCTTACACAACGGCACCCTTATGTCCCTCCTGCACTACGACACGAAGTTTTGTGTTCTTTGCATGAGCTCAGGCACCCTGGCGTTCGTGCAATGAAACGTCTCGTAACAGCACGTTACGTGTGGCCACGGATGAACCACGACATTGTTAGAGCTGCCAGAAGATCAAAATTTATCGACATACGGTGTCACTCGTTGGTAAATTTCAGGACCCAGATGGCCGTTTCACTGACGTCCACATCGACATCATAGGCCCTTTGCCCATTTACAACAATTTCAGATACCTTCTGGTCTGCATCGATCGCTTTACGCGTTGGCCAGAAGCTTTACCTCTTTCTGAAATTACTGCAGTTTCCATTTCCAATGCCTTTTTGAACTGTTGGATTGCACGCTTTGGAACGCCATCGACGGTCATCACTGACCGAGGTCGGCAGTTCCAGTCCAACATCTGGAAGGAATTCTGCAAGACTTTAGGAATTTCACACAAATCCACAACCGCCTACCATCCGCAATGTAACGGTTTGGTAGAGCGACTCAATCGACAAATTAAAGACTCGATCCGAATGAGCAACGATCCGAAGAACTTGGTAACTCACCTCCCACTAATTCTTTTAGGCATTCGGACAACTTTCAAATAATTCTTCGGCCACGACTGCACAGTTCGTCTACGGTAAGACTTTACGCTTGCCGGGCGATTTTCTTTTTTTTAATTCCGCAATCAAAAATAATCCTTCTGGCTCAAAATTTCTTGATGACTTGAGGGACAATCTACGTGTCCTTAGTCCTGCCACTGTTCGTTACCATAGTCGCAAGTCTTTTATTCACCTTGATTTGTCCACATGTACACATGTTTTTATTCGTCGTGATAGCATTCGCAACATTGCACATCCATCCTACGACGGTCCGTATAAGATTTTAAGTCGAAATTCCAAATTTTTTACGATCAGTATTGACGGTAAACAAGACACCATCTCCATAGATCGCTTAAAACCCGCATTTATTTCTAATATTTCAGCAACTTCTATGAAAAACACAACAAACACCTCACATCCTCATTTATTTCCGCGTTCCATTTCTGAAATCTGAAACTAGCGCCTCTACATCTTCTCCTTTAAAAAAACGCGTCTCTTGTGTGTTTCTTCTCGTTTTGCTTTTTCTTAGACGGGGGGTGATGTGGGGTCACCTTGAGAGTAGAAGCAGTAGAAATGCGAGGCAGCAATGGTGCCGTAACTTGGGAAACGAGAAAAATAAAGTTATTAAAAAAATATCAGAGACTGAAAGTACCTAATTTAATTAGTACGTGTTTTCTTAGTCATGATAAACCAGCAAAAGAAGGCTAAATAGTTATTTTATATCATACCGTAATTCTAATATAACGTACTAAGTAGCAGAGTCATTAGTTGAGCTTTTTTGAAGTTTGAGGATTTCACTTTCATACTTTCATAACTTGTTTTGAAAATTCAATTTTTAAGCATGAATTTACTTGACAAAAGTGACAAATGTACAATTAACAACTTTCAATGCAAAGGTATTGCGACGATATATCTCTTTTCGGGAGCAGTCGTTGGAAAAAATATTTGAATCAAGTTTAAAAAATAATTGGAGTAAATAAAACATATCAGGGCTGAAGGACATTGTCGATGGCCCTCTCTAACTTCGTAATCCTTAGTGGGAATAAAGTTCTTTATTATTATTATTAAAACGTATCATGAAGAAAAATAATTGTTTTCGTAATCATAGCATGCCAATAATAATATGATTTTTTTTAAGGAGGCCAACGAATAAATAAATATATAATTTAAAGTTCATTGTATTAATCGCAAAAATATTTTAAATAATTTTAGAAACAAATCCATCACGCAGCAAATTTATAACCAATTATCTCCATTTCAGCCACATTACCTTTTCCACGCACATTGCCCATAATTTACACCAAAAGTCCCAAAAACTAACGGCACCAATGCTTAGCATTCGTGAGATGTAATCTTGATTTACGGTCTGTTATTTTCTTGCTGTCATTCGAAATATGTAAATCTGGTTAGATTGAAAACGATAACTGGTTCCTAAGTTCCTTAGAAGTTCGTGTCTGGGTGATTAAAATAACGTTTTATATAGAAAAATATCAAATGCATACGACATGTAATTTATAATTCGCTTTTTATACCTGAAATGGAATTATTGAATTTATAACTACCCCAAATTTAATTAATTTGGAAAATTAGTTTTTCTGTTTCTCAGTTATGCAAATTAATTAAATTATAACATATTTTATGTGAGAGTATTTAATTATAACATGTAATTAATCTCATTATGTTAGTGCGCTAATTTATACACGAATCAACTAAAGTAGATGAAAAATGCAACGAGGGGCGGCATTTTGTGGGTAGAAATGTTTCGTACACATAATTAGACGGTCTGTTGAATAATTATGTAAATTTATTCGTGTGAATACTACGAATTCAACTTGTACCGACACCTACCTGCGCCTCATAACTCACACGAAGGAATTAATGTAATGCCCGACCATTTTCGGTTTCCTTGCAAGTACAAACGGACAGAAGTGCAGAAAAACTTTCACTTTCACATTCATATGGTGTGTCATTTCAAGGATAATTAATTGTTGTAAATGTTACTGTGCCGATTAAATTTCACATAGAGTAGTGAACATAAAAAAACTGAACAAGCTCTCGTATCTACTTAAATACTGCACTCAAGATCAAAGTTACTTTCTTGGGAAACGCTACATATGATGTCGAGAGCACTATTTTCTTTTTATATTCCTCGGATCCTTTGATCCTTGCATCCACACTCAACTATATTTTTACACCATTTTCCTGTGCAAGATTATTTAACAAGTACATATGATTAAAATATATTTATTAGTGCATAATGTGTCTTATAAGGGATGCTTATTTAAAATTCATTACCGGTGTCTTAAATATACTTTTGCTTGGTTCATGGTTTCTAGGGGTTACTGAGACATGTATCTGCCTATTCTAGATATTATTTTTAGAAAATACTTTAGTGTGTACTAGTTAACATGAAATGATGGATCCTAACTTATACTCCAAACGTAACGGCGGGTAAGTTATTTAGAAATATATATTGGCAGGTCGATTAATGAAAAACAATTTGGATTAGGCGATGATGCGAGTTTACTCAAAAGTGCCAAAATAGAACCTGATTTGGGATTTTTTTTGATAATCATTTTACACCTACTATTCGTATAGGATTCGAATGGGATTGAAAGTTGCCCATTCCCTATTAGAAAAGAATGGAATAAGAAGGAAAGAGGGTAGCACACAATTTATTGCAATTTGAGAAATATTGCAGGTTCAATGGAGGGATAACAAAGTTGTTTGCACGAACTACTGTAATAATGAAATTGCAGAAACTTCACGTTGCACAGTGGGCCACAGCCCATAAAAACCTGACCATTGAAAAAAAATCCCCTCCTTTGTAAGGAGTAATTCCATTATATCACATCAAGAAGGCATCGGTGCACACTAATCTAAATCTTAGGGTGCATTCCAGTTACTAGAACTAAACCATTGTTTCGAATAAATGTTCACGTGTGAGCAGTGTGATTTGCGATAACTGTTAACGAAGTTTTCATCAAAATACGGCATGAATAGGACCTCTTATGTATTTTAAGCCCTTTTTAAATTTATTAGAACGAATAACATCCACCAGTAAACAAATAAACATCTTTTCTGCATCGAATTTTAGACATAGTGAGTACTACAAAATTACACCACTTTATTCTTAAGCTTGTATGACGAGTTTTTATGTATTTAATTAGATTTCACAAAATTTAGCTGCCCGAAATTGCCCGAATTTATTTTATCGCGACTTTTCGTGAAAATTCGTCGCAGGCACTAAGTACCGTTTTAGTTATTTTTAACATGGCCGGATATACAGTGTGTATATGATGGCGGACAAGTTAAGTCGTTCGAGTTCTGAATTTGACTCTGATAATGAGTTAAACAGGACATTAAGTAGTGAAACAAGAATTTGTGCAACATGCAATGAAAGTGTGCCACAAGCCGTTATTAAGTGCTGTATTTGTGATGTGAACCTGCACCAAAATTGTGTAAAACCCGAAGATAAGTTTGGAATGCCATGCTGTTCAAAATGCGAGAAGAGCGGTATTCAGGGAGCTATTATCCAACTACTACTTACTTTGAAAAATGAAGTGAGAGATCTAACAGCTCAAGTAAGTCATCAAAATTCCCAAATAGCTAGTAAAAATGATGAAATTTTACACTTAACTTCAGAACTACAAACATTGAAAAAAAGTATAAACTCTAGCGTGGATCAAAACCAAATAGTGAACAAAAATCATATTTCGAAGAATTCTGTATATCCTACTCGAAATAATAGAAATAATAAAAATAAAACTCTATTAGTTTTACCACAAGATGGACCTACACACTCAGCTGTAGTTGAAAAATCACAGACTGACAATAAAAACGAAGGCGATAAAAATGTTTCCAATATAAATACAAATGAAAACAATAAACAACCCCATGCGATTGTAGTAGACGAACCTGATATGCAAAAAATAAATTTTAATGAATGGATTGAAGTAAATAATAAACGCAGGAATAAATCGTATAAATTCACAGGCGAGGGAAAACAAACAAACCTACCGGTGGCAGATGGAGTTACACAAAAATGGATTTTCGTGACGCGATTAGGCAAGGAGGTCGACAATGACATGATAAGAGATTATCTTAAAGAAGGGGCCGGTGAAGCACCTTACATTATTGAAAAGCTGCAACCCAAATATGAAAACGCCTCTTACTCGTCTTTTAAAATTGGTGTTCCCGTAGAAATGGAAACGAAAATCATAAATCAACAATTTTGGCCAAAAAATTGTCTTATCAATCGATTCTTCTTCAAGAAAAATACTCTGGATACACAGAAAAATTTTCGTCCAAGTCCGGGAAAACAAGTATCAACTTAACCACTTCAAGTACAACGATTAAGTTCCTACATCAAAATGTTAGGTGTCTGGGAAATTCCTTAAATAATGTAGAAGCACTAATAGAGGATATAAATGGTTGTCAAATACTGGGTATTTCAGAACACCGGCAGACCGACGAACAATTGGAAGTCAGCAGAATAAGAAACTTTGGATTAATTTCATCCTTTTGCAGACCAATAAAGCAGCGCGGGGGTGTAGCTCTTTATTGCCACAACACAGTCAAAGCAAATCCAATTCCAGTCGAACATATTTGTGCAATTAATGTGTTTGAGTGCGCGGCCGCGGAAATAATTATCGGACGTAAAAAATCTCAGTTGCTGTAGTTTATAGACCACCCACAAATAGTTCCAGTGAATTAGGTACTTTTTATGATAACTTAGAATTTCTCCTGCAAAAACTATCTAGTATAAATAACGCATTTTTTGTCATGGGCGATTTTAATATTAACCTTTTAGATTGTAGTGCTGCAGCTATCCATTTTAAAAATATCTTGGAAACATTTGGGGCATACCTAACAATAAATAAACCTACTCGTGTCACGGAAGGATCTCGGACTTGTATTGATAATTTCATTACTAATATTAAGAACGGTATAAGTACTTTGGTTTTGGATGCAGCAATATCTGATCATACCGCACAATTGCTTACGTATGAACTGAGTTATTCCAACAAACCAATTACGAAAAAAATTAGAATATTTTCTAAAAATAACATTAATAACTTTGCCGATGATATTCAAAATGAGCTTTTCAATGATGTTTATACCGAGTGTCTGGGATAAGGGGCGAACATAGGGATTTAACATGTAAAATTAAAAATATGTAATTATTAGCTCCCCTATTCATTTTAGAGAAAAGTCGTTAAGGAATATTTTTTAGAGAATTAAAAATTGTAAATGAATCATCCATTTAATTTATGTTTGCACTAGAATCCACCTCAGAAATAATAAATTGTAATTTACGTAACAAGTTCCGAAAGTGATATTTTACGGGATGAGTAGGAAGTTTCCAGGACGAGCCGTAGGCGAGTCCTGGAATCCTGCGAGTCCCGTAAAATCACTTTTGGAACGTGTTACGTACAATATTTTTTCTGCAGCCGTTTTTTACTTTCTCCGTTACGAAGTACGAGAAAGTATTGTGATCGTGATTTTTTTTTCAAAATTTTTTTTTACGGAAATATCCGTTTTGGGGTCCCTAGACGCCATTTCAACAATTTCTGGAAAAAAAAAAATTGTGTCTGTGTGTGTGTGTGTGTGTGTGTGTCTGTGTGTGTGTGTGTGTGTCTGTCTGTGCGCGCTGTATCTCAAAAACTAATAGAGCAATTGATATGAAACTTTGAACATCCGTCTTATTTGATAATCTGAAGAACTGAAAAGCTTTTGGTAAAATTTCGTACACCGGAAGTGGGCGTTTACCTTAACTGTTTTTTGTTTTTCGCCAATATTTTCTTAAATATGAAAAATATCACAAAAACATTTAAACAAACTGTAAAGACAACAAAGAAATGAACATCTTTTGCTTGAAAATATTTTTGATAAAACCATTTTTATTCGAGAAAAAAATTTATTATTATTTTTCTAATTTTTGGTTAATAATTATAAAACGATAATAGTTACAGCAAATGTATGTTGATAATAATTGTAGAAAATGCTAAAATGAACAACTTACAAAGAATAAGTTTTTTTGTAAATCCCTTTAGTTTTTGAGTAAAATGAGTTTTTATATTTGAAGTATAATTTTTCCATCTTTCATAATTTTGACGTTTCAAACGTCAGTTTCCTCCGAATTTACAAAGCGCTCGATGTACATTTAAAATATGATTCAAATTGAAAATAAACCATGAAAGCGTAAATATAAATGATACCATCAAGTCGGAGAAAGTAACATGATGGCCACATCACCATTTTTATGTTAAAAAGCAGAAACACACATGAATGTTATATGACAAGCGCTGTCATAATTAAATACGATGTTCATGTTTTTGTCAAGGCCGCCTACATATATACGCAAAATCGTACCGAAAGTAACAAAAAGCGTCCCGAAAGTAAAGAAATCGTTCCGAAAGTGAAACAAAATCGACCCGAAAATAACTACCTTCGGTACGATTTATGTAAACTGCCACTTTCGATTTAATAAATCATACCGAAAGTTTTATTTTCGGGACGGTTGCAGAAAAATAAGTTTAAACCATTTACCATTTAAAAAAAACCCTTGCCATGACTTTGACAAATGTCATGTTATGGTGAGAATAATTTTGTTAGTCAAATATCAATTCACGCATTACTATGAACAATAATCTGAGTTATTCCAATGACGAGAGCGTATTCATTATCAAAACATTTTGCAGTGGCGTCAGTTTACTCAGAGTTCGTGACATTACATGCAAACGGGACAGAAGAAACAATGATGAATTATAAGAAACAGTTTTGGGTTTGATAAATGCTGAACCAACAACTAGCATACGATGCATTGCTCGTGAGTGCAACGTATCCAAATTCTCTGTACAGAAAATTCTGAAGAAGCATGGTTATCATTCTTAAAAGCATCAATGCCGTCAGAAGATACTGTTAGTGGATGAAGAAAGGAGGCGTATATTCTGCGAAATAATGCAGGATCAATCAAATACAGACCATAATGAATGCTAATAATTTACTTCCATACAGTAAACATTCAGTTTTTTTTAATAGAAAGACACCAATTGTTAATTTAAATCAGAGCACAAAATCTCTTGGGATTGCTGAGGTCAAGCAACTCACCTGGTGTCAGCATGTTGATTATGTGTGTAGTAAATTAAATAAATACTGCTTACTATGCAGTTCTTAAACTAAAACCAATTTTACCACCAAAGTCAAACATAACTCTCTACTACTCATAGGTATATCCATATCTCTCCTATAATATACCAGCATGGGAAAGAAGTCATATTCAAAGGATATTCATAGCCCAGAAAAGAATATTAAGATTATTTTTTAACAAAATTAGATTGGAGACTTGTCGTAGTTTGTTTTAGGAGAACAACATACTTATGTACATTAATATGCATTTACATATTTAAAATAGCAACATTTGCTGCGAATTAATAAACTTACTAAAAACTAAACTAAGCTTAACTTTTTGCAGTCTATCTGTTTTGTTGAAGAATGCTAGTTCACTCTGTACAACGGAGCCCAATGTTATGTTCATAGTAATTACAATGCGTGAATTGATATTTGACTAGCAAAATTATTCTCACCATAACATGACATTTGTCAAACTCAAGGCAAGGGTTTTTTTTTAAATGGTACATTGTTCAACTTTATTTTTATTATTTCTGAGGTGAATTCTGGTACAAACGTAAGTTAAATGGATGATACATTTACAATTTTTAATTCTCTAAAAAATATTCCTTCACGATTTTTCTCTAAAATGAATAGGGGAGCTGATAATTACACATATTTAATATTTTACATGTTAAATCCCTATGTTCGCTCCTTATCCCAGACACTCGGTATAACTTCGGATGTAAACGAAAAATATCAAATATTTCAAAAAGTATTTATGCGGTATTTCTATAATCATTTTCCTCTCAAAAAAGTAATAAGTAAAAATGTTAAAATATACCAAACAGAAGCTATTAAATCATGCAAAAGCAAATTAGTTCTGTATCAAACGATTGCAAGGTACAGATCAGATTTTATTCCACTCTTCAAGCGGACACAAAAGGAATACAACCATTTACTATCTTGAAAAAAATAAACATTATATAAATCAAATTCAGATGTCAACAAATAAGTCAAAGTCCTCATGGAATGTCATAAAAAGTATTATAGGGACCAACAAAAATAAAAAGCAATACCTTCCTAATCATAATAACTTAGAAATATTGGCAACTGATTTTAATGTATATTTTAATGGAATCACAAAAAAATTGGAACAACTATTTAAGAATAATGACCCATATGTTTGTGAAATTCCATTGAATAAAAACTCGATCTTTCTTGATCCAGTGACAGAAAACGAATTAATTAGTATTGTGAGAAATATGAAAACTAAAAATAGTGTTGGATATGACGGTATTTCAGTATCCGTGCTTAAAGGCTGTATTCAATATATAGCCAAACCGTTGTCCGAGATTATCAATGCAATGTTTGAGACTGGTACATTTCCTGAGCAACTTAAATATGCAATGCTCGTGCCAGTTTTCAAAACTGGGGACTCTGATAATATGTGCAATTATAGGCTTATAAGCATTTCGAGTACAGTATCTAAGTTATTTGAAATTGTAATATACAAACGCCTAATAAATTTTTGTGTAAACCAAAACCTGCTCTCGGAGAGTCAACATGGCTTTCTGAGTGGAAGAAGTACAGAAACTGCCATGTTTGATTATATAAATCTTATATTATCAGCATTAGAAGAACGGATGGTGGCCTGTGGGGTCTTCTTGGATCTCTCTAAGGCCTTCGATTCCATTGACTTTTCAATACTATTGTCCAAACTTTATAACTACGGTATACGTGGTGTAGCACTGAAACTTATAAGTTCATATTTACACAACAGAAGTCAGTCTGTAAAACTTAAGGACACGGGATCAGGAATAGAAGTGGTATCGGGGGCTCTGGAGATTTGCGGGGGGATTCCGCAGGGCAGCATCCTTGGCCCTTTCCTATTTGTTGTTTATATAAATGATTTGTCGCTACACGAAGGAGCAAAAATGCAAAATTATGCTGATGATACAAGTTTACTGTTAAGGGGTCGTACTTTTCCAGACTTAAAAGCCCTAGGAGACCAAAGTTTAAACTACATGCATAAATGGTTCTTGGATAATAAACTCTTGTTAAACCCTGAAAAAACAAATGGCATACTCTTCAAAAAGAATCAAGCTTTAGATCCTCCAAATTATATTTGTTTAAATGAAGTTCGGTATCCATTTGTAAATAGTGTTAAGCTTCTGAGAATTACTCTAGACGAGACGTTGACTTTTTCAAAACAGATTGACTCAGTTTGTGTAAATATAAGCAAAGCTATCTATGGATTGAGAACAGTCGTGAGATATACTAACTTTGAATTGGCTTACCTCTTTTACTATTCAAATATTTATCCATATCTTAGATACGGAGTAATTATTTGGGGAAGTTGTGTCAACGTCTATCGAGTATTCACATTACAAAAGAAGTCAATGCGACTATTAAACAGGTTGAAATATCGTGATAGCTGCAGAGGTTATTTTTGTATGCATGGCATTTTAACATTACATGGTTTATATATTTATGAATGTATTAAGTTCCTATGGAAGCATAATAATAAATTCACAGCCAGTACCTTAGCCAACAACCATGATACTAGACATGGGCATGTTTATCGTCTCCCAAATCATAGATTGTCTATGTATGAAAAAAGTGCATATTATGCTTCAATGAAACTATACAATCATATTCCTAAAAATATTAAAGATGCATGTAGCTTTAGCATTGCAAAGAAAATGCTATTTAATTTCCTATGCTCTATGGAGCCATATTCTTTGAGGGAATTTTATGAAAAATGTAAATTGTAAATATTGTTATAGATCACCATTATTTTCCATTTTGACAACTTTTTCATGTACAATATTATTTTATGTATTTATTGTCTAGAGAAATAAAGAAAGTGTTATGTTACGTTATGTTATCAGCCAAATGGAATAAATTCGATAATAAACAAATGGGAGCGTGTTTGCAAAAACGCTCGGATACGTCGATTAGTATTTTTAGTTGCGCATTTTTTCCCACAAAAACTTTTTATACAGGATCTGTCATGTAACAGATGCCAATACCCACTTTCTTATTTCAAATGTAACACCCTGGATATTATTCAATTTCTGGATTCCACAGAAAATTCTTGATATATTTCATGTACCATGTCCTAAACCTATCTTCAACTGTTTCGGAAATATTAAGTGTCTTCAGTTTTTTTCACTGGACGAGAGAAGAACTTATGCAATACATTTGAAAGGTTAATGTTTGGGCAGGAATTGTTGGAGAACAAATCATAGGTCCCTTTTTCCTTGATGCCGATTTGAATGGCGATAATTATTTAGCACTCTAAAATAATGTCTTGCCAACTTTGACAAACTTATATCCTGAACCAGCAAACCCACAAGTTCCAGCGAATATGATAATAGTTTCAGCAAGATGAAGCATCGCCCCATTACCAAATCAACATCCGGCAGTACCTCAATAACGCTTGTGATTAGACCAGTCATGCCTGAGATGTTAAGTAACGTTAGCAGACATTTCTATTTAAGATTATGATGTTGCCCAGACGTTCACGGCAAGCATTTTGAACACCTCCTACATTGACATTAATGTTTTTTTTTTGTTTACATTATCAGTATTACTTATTAGTTTTTGAGTGTATTGGAGGGAATTTCTGTAATCAAATAATATTCTTTCTTTAATTTTTGCATTAAATCTGAACATTCAATATTTCCGAAACAGTTGAAGATAGTTATAGGACCATGAAATATGTCTATAATTTTCTGGAGAATCCAAAAATTGAATAATATACAGGGTGTTGCATTTAAAATAAGTAAGTTGGTATTGGCATCTGTTACATGACAAACCCTGTATAATTTTTTTTTTGATGAAAAAAAAATGCGCAACTAAAGATACCAATCAACGTGTCCGAGTGTTTCTCCGAACACGCCCCCATTTACTTTTTATCGAATTTATTCCATTTGGCGGATACACACTGTATAACCTAATAAATACATATATGAACAATGAATAATAAATATATAAAAAATAAATAACATAATAAATAAATAACACGAATTGCATAACAAAATGAACTCAATACAGAATTATTTAATTTAATATTTACAAAACCACAAATAGTACACCCACCAAACCCTACATCATTGTAATTGTTGAAAAGGTGTCCATTTGAAAATGTAAAAATATACAGCGTAATTCATTAAAAACTGCTGATGGCATATCTTGAAAATTAGGGTAGCTGTTGAATAGAATAGAATAAATAAAACTATAAACATTTCTTTTAGAAGTAATAGGAAACAAATAGACGTTTTTATGGAGCAAATTTCCCGACTGAATTATTCTTTACTACCTTTGAAATCATTGATTGCAATTTTTGGTTTCACAATGTAAGTTGGGAGCGTTGCCATTTCGTTCGCATTGCGCTTTTGTTTCTGTAGAACATCAGAAGTATATTGTTTTTTTATGGATCTTGAGCGTTTGAAGTAAATTTGTTGATTGATTTTAGTTTTTACAATTTTTCGAATCGTTAAATGCAATTTTAATATTGCCAGTTTAAGTTTATAAATAAATAAATAAACAGTTTATTTACGGAAAACCCCATTTGCAATAAAGTAATTACAATAAAACAAAATTACAGTTTTCTTAAAATAAACTAAACTAACTTCCCAAAATTATAGCATCAATGAGAGCAATAAATAAGTACATATTAGATAAGCTTAAGTTTGTTAAAGCAAATAAATTGAACCATGAATATGTATTTAAGGTCATTTTGCGAAAAATTGGTTGTACGAATCCTAACGCCAAATAAATCACTATGAGCACGTGCAAAATTGGAAGCATAAATGTTAATTTCCGATAGAAAAGATGGACAATGAATGTCGGAATTAAACAATCCATGCAGAAAATAGATCTCTGCTATATTCATTCGTTCTAAGTGTTGACATATTTAATGCTTGTATTATTGACTCATGACAACCCTGAATATGTCGAATGCCAAGTTTATATTGTAAAAATCGGTTTTGAATTGATTCTAAGCGGTTTATATCAATATAACAATACAATATTAAGATGGCGACCGGCGAACGTGTTGATTCCGATCGTTCCGCGAATAGCAAGAAAGTAAGCGATGCTCCTGTGGTTCTGTCGCTAAATCAGGAATTCAGTGTGCCGGATGGAATAGTTTGTATCACCCAAGCTGTTTACATCGTGTGAAAATCGAGTGCTTCAATCTACCATTAGCCGTTTCTAACCTGCAACAAACTCCTCGAAGTCCGGACGTAAATATTGCCCCATTTGTAAATAAATGCGAGTATTCAAAACATTTAGTCAGTGCCTAAAGATAACTTCAGTGCAGCTACACAAAAAGCCTGGCTGCACATTGGACGCGCTAAACCAGAAGCCACGTCTCAATACATCGAAGAATTCCTGATTCAAAGATTCCCGGGGCGTCAATTTATAATCGACAAATTAGAAACAAATAATGCAGCAAAATTGTCATCGTTTAAAGCAGAGGTGGATTTTGACCTGCTAGAAGAGCTTAATGTTCCCGACTTATGGCCTTCAGGTATTACAGAAAGGAGGTTCAATTTTTTTCGACCCTCAACAAAAACCGCAACCCGAACCGAAGCAAGTGAACAATAAAAATATTCAATCACTGCGTAATAAATTAAATGAAATTGATTTATTTATAAAATCACAACCAGTTATTGATATTCTTTGTATCACTGAACATTGGCTGTTAGCGGAAGAAATTAAGTACTGCAAACTCGAAAATTATATTGTTACCTCAAGTTTCTGTAGAAATAGACCTTATGGCGGATCTATGATAATGGTACGTGAAGATCTACCGTTCAAAGTGCTTGACAATGTCGGTAAGATGTCTATTGAAAATGCATGTGAATTTAGTGCCATCGAAATACCATCTCTTCACTTGTGCGTGCTTTGTGTTTACAGAGTTCCAAACACGGATTTCGCTCATTTTATGCGTATTTCTAATACGCTTCTACTATTAAAACAGTAATACCTTATTATTGCCGGTGATTTTAATGTACGGTTCGGTACTAGTGACACAAATTATATTCATCTTAAAGATCTAACTCAATCTTTTGGTTATGATATAACAATCCATGAACATACACGGCTAAATAATTGTCTAGATAATGTGTTAGTAAATAGCGCGATTAGCAAAAATATAAAATATGATTCAACTGTCATTAGCACTGGTCTATCTGATCACCGTGGACAGAAAATATGTTTAGAAATGTCCAATAACAAATAAAGTAGCTCTAGAATCGTTCAATCTATAACAGAAAGCGGCTTAGTTATACTCTTCCAAATACTTGATACCGCAAATTGGAGTTCAGTCTATAACAGTGAGGATATTGAAATATGTTTTGATAAATTTATATAATTTATTCAATGTGCTGTTGATCTAGCGTTTCCCAAAAAATGCTTAAAATCTGATTGTATACCAGGTAAGATTAAATGGTTTGATAAGCATCTTAAGCAAATGCGTCAAAACGTGGTATTTCTAACCGACTTAAACAATAAATATCCGCATCTAAACCTTTCTCAAATAGTAAAAGAAACAAGAAACCACTATAGGGCAGAGATTGCAAAGCGTAAACAATCAACAACTGATAATTTCATTTCAACTTCTAATAATATGGCTAAAGCGATGTGGAACGTCCTAAAGGTTAAGCTTAAATCGAATACATCATGTAACATTGACCCCAGTGATTTTAATGATTATTTTTCTAATGCAGCTTATAAAATAGTGAACATGTTAAAATCCGAAAATATGCAAAGTGTCAAACAATACTGTGAAAAATCCCAAATCCCCAACAGCAAACATTAGCTTTATGATCACAAAAGTTTCAGAAGTTGAAGACTTGATAATAAATAAATTATCCAATTCAAACAGCCTTGACGTCTATGGCTTAAACAGTAAAATTATTAAACATGTCAAAAATATCTTAATCCCACATCTTACAAAATTGATTAATCTAGCCATAAGTAAACATATTTTTCCACGAGCATTAAAAATATTACGAGTTGTCCCTATTCACAAAAAAGGTGACAAGTCAAATAAAGACCATAACATACCTATTATATCTGTAATTGGAAAAATATTTGAAATAGCCCTAAAGCTGAGACTTGTGAAATATTTTGAGCAAAATAACTTACTTTCAAAAGCTCAATTTGGGTTTCGGGAAAACATGAACACTGTATGTGCCCTTACTGAGTTTATTATCCATATACGTTCGTGCATTGAAAGTGGTCAATATGTTAGTGCTCTTTTGTGTGACCTAACGAAAGCTTTCGACTGCATATCCCATAACATATTGTGAAATAAACCAAAATATTACAAGGTCCATGACAATGCAATACATTTCTTTGAATCTTATTTTACTGACAGGTATCAATATGTTGAGATAAATAACAGCAAATCACACATGCTCCCTATAGAACGAGGTATATTGCAAGGATCTGTTTTGGGACCATTATTTTTTATTGTATACACTAACGATCTAGAGCAGCACATAAATAAAACAAACTTAATAATATTTGCGGATGACACATCTGCATTAAATAATGATAGTAATATCGATACATTATTATTAAAAACAAACGAAACAAAAAACGAAATTAAAGCATGGTTTATTGAGAATGAATTATCTTTAAATGAATCCAAAACGCAGATAATTATTCTTGGAACCCGTGTAATGGAACCTCATCTTAAAGAACGAAAAGGCAAGCTTCTGGGCATCTGCTTTGAACCGACGCTCACTTGGTTTACTCACTGCGATGAACTTGCTAAGAAATTAGCATCACTAGTTTTTTTATTTAGAAATATACACGCATCTGAGACAGTGTTAATTAATGCCTATCACGCCCTCTTTTATTCAAAAATGAGCTACGGCGTACTAATCTGGGGCCACTCAGCTTCTGCAGACAGGATTTTTGGATTACAGAGGAAAATAATAAGAATAATTACTGGGGTTCACTACAGAAAAGATACAAAAGAAATTTTTCAGAGATTAAGGATTCTAACACTACCTGGTATATACAGGGTGTCAATTTGAAAACTTTCATTGCGAATATCTGTGAAAATAAAAGAGTTAGAAAAACGCAATTTGGTACAAATGTTATACAGGTAGGGGGAACTAGAACCGTCATATTCTGGTTATGGGGTGAGTGACCCCTTGGGCCCCATTCACCCTAACCCTAAAATTTTAAATGGCATTACCCCTTTTGTGATTCCTTAAATTAAACGTTTTTTTGAGTAGTATTCACCAGCACAAGAATTTTTTTAAATTTAATACAGGGCCGAACAAAAAATTATAATTAAAATAAAATAAATTCTGTTTCTATGAATTGCTATTTTATTTAATTGGATTCTTATAATTCATTCCATTTTGGGTTACAAAAAAGGATAATAAAATTGTTTGCTCCAAATACTCGAAGCAGTGGGTCAGGTTTCAACAAATAACAATCACCTATTTCAGTCAGGTGTCTAAATCGCAATTCTTTCAGCCATACTGTAAACCATTTATAATACCGGATAAAAAAGAAAATTAAATAGTGAATTCGTCTGAAATTATTTCACTTCGATCGTTTTTGAATTTGACGTACAATCTAACACACCTAATTGCAATAGGTGATTGTTATTTGTTGAATCCTGACGACCCACAGCTTCGAGTATTTGGAGAAAAAAAAATTATTATCCTTTGTAGCCCAAAATAGAATGCATTATAAGAATCTAATTAAATAAAATAGCAATTCATAGAATCAGAGTTTATTTTATATTAATTATACTTTTTGTTCAGCCCTGTATTAAATTTTAAAAACATTCTTGTACTGGTGAATACTACTCGAAAAAACGTTTAATTTAAGGGATCACAAAAGGGGTGATGCCATTTAAAATTTTGGGGTTAGGGTGAATGGGGCCCAAGGGGTCACTCACCCCATAACCAAAATATAGCGGTTATAGTTCCCCTACCTGTATAACATTTGTACCAAATTGCGCTTTTCTAACTCCTTTATTTTCAGAGATATTCGCATTGAAAGTTTTGAAATTGACACCCTGTATATCTTACAAACTCTGATGTATGTAAAACAAAATCTAGACAAATATGAATCAGTAAGTGAAATTCACAAGCATACAACAAGATCTAGTCATAATCTACGGATCCCATTTACAAGACTGAACAGAATCCGTTGCGGTGTCAACTATTACGGATTGAAGTTTTATAATTGTCTTCCCGCAGAAATAAGAAACTTAAATAGCAGCAAATACAAAGTGTACCTCAAAAATATGTTATTAGGGAGCTGCCTATTTGGCATTGAAGATTTTTTCAATTACACATTTTAATTTCTGTCACTAATATATAGTAAGTCCGGACGAGTGTAAATATTTTCTGCAAATATCTAGCACAATAAATATTATTATTATTTAAATATGGCGACCAGACCGGAGAAGCATATTCTGGGTAGCATCTTACTAATGTGCAATATAATAGTTCCAAATCTTAAACAATCGGAATTAATTTCCTTTGAAATGTGCCCAATAAAACCCCACAATTTGGCTTCTTATCACATACCGTGTTTATATAACTTTAAATGTCAAACGGCTGTCAAGTAACACACCCAAGTCTTTATCCGAATCAGCACATTTCAATGGTCATGATTTTACAATATAAGGATTCTTTAATGCACTTCTGGAGAAGGAAATTGAGAGATACTTCTCATGGTTTTAAAATAATTTATTAGTAACACACCATTCAGATGTACGATCTAAATCATCTTGCAGTAACCTTTAATCGGCAGAATACTTGAATTACAATTTGAAACATCAAACATTCATCAAAATCTATTATATGTCGACAAAGAAAATGAGGGCATAACACATCAATGGTGGTGCACCGAACTTGAGGGGCTGAAAAACAAAGCAAGAAGGATACACAACAGATCCATGAACACGCAAAATAACTTCGAATGGAACAAGTACAAAGAAGTCCAACGTGACTACAAAAAGTTCGTAAGGGAAAGAAAGAGGGAGACCTGGAGGCTTTTCTGCACAGGAATAGGGAATGCCTCCGAAGCCTCACGGCTGAAACAGGTCCTCTCCAAAAATCCATTACCAAGACTAATCAGCCTAAAACAGGACGACGGTACATACACGGACTCCCCTAAAAATACAGGCAAACTATTACTGAGAACCCATTTGCCGGACTGCTATTTTGTCAGTGATGGGAGCCCCACAGATATAACCACCAAACCAAAATGGATTGGGAACTGGCGGGCTCCATGGGCATTGATAAGAGGGTAGCATGGGTAATAGACAACTTCTCGCCATATAAATCCCCAGGGTAGGATGAGATATATCCTGCCCTTCTACAAAGGGGCAAGGATGTAATCCTAAACACCCTCGTGGGGTAAAAAGGTAATATACACCAAAACCAGGCCGACTGGATTACCCCACGGCCAAAGCACACCGGCCCATAAGCCTTACTTTCTTTGTCCTAAAGACTTTGGAAAGACTATGTGACCGATACATAAAGGAAAATGCGATTAGAGACTATCCATTAAGAAAGGTAGGAAAATAGACGGAATCGTATCGGCCGATCTCTAGAAAACAAAGCCTGCACTTTAGCGGCTTTCTTGGATATAGAACGAGCCTTTGATAAAACCACCTTCGTAAAAATAACAGCTGCACTCCAACAACGAAGGATACCAGAGGCTGAGGCTAGGAGCCAATGGATTTCCAACATGCTGCAATGGAGAACAGCCATGATACCCATAGGCGACACGCAACTCGTCTATAGAGTAGGGCTGTCCGCAGGGAGGAGTGCTGTCGCCACTACTATGGAACCTAGTCGTCGATGGTCTACTAGAATCACACAACAGGCAGAGATTCTACACAGAAGGGTACGCAGAAGACATCATGATACTACTATCCGGTAGCTCGGAAAGCATGTTAGTAAAACTTATGACGAATGCTCTCGACATAGTCAAAAACTGGTGCACAAACATTGCGAAATTTAAACCACCATGTTTCCAAGGTAAAGTGTACGTTACGACGATGTGATTAATTACTCTTCACTGGTAAAGAGAATAAATGATAAAGTACACTTAAATGAACTTGTATTCACCATAATAATAAAATATACATGAGAATGACAATATACGATAATACTATTTTCCTCGAAAACAATTTGCCCTTCCATTAATGAGGACTGTAGTGGTGGGGCTTCTTCTTGTGCAAGCTTTTCCTGGAAGATCGCCGTTAAGTGGCCGGGCGAGGGGAGGCGAACGTGGTGTCCAGATGTAAGGATTTACAAAATGCACAATGGGCAATAAAATTGAAATTACAAGAAACGTTAGAAAAGGAATATTTACAAAGCTTAAAAATAACCAAAGTACTACGTTATACATATTTCTATAAGAACTAAACATAAAGAACTCGCTCTAAAGAAAGGAGTTAAATATTTGGGGGTATTCCTAGATGAGATGCTGAAATGGAATACTCACCTAGAAGAGAGATCTAAAAGAGCATGCAAAGCCCTCTGGCAGTACAAACGAGCTGTGGGGAAAACATGGGGACTATCTCCCAAGGTAGTCTTATGGATCTACACGGCCATTGTGCGACCAATGCTGGCATATGTATTAATAATATGGTGGCCCAGAACCACCCTAATGCTGTCAAGCTTCTAGACCACGTTTAAAGGAATGCCCTTTTGACCGTCACGGGAGCTATGAGAACAACACCAACAGCAGCAATGGACGCCCTGCTATATCTGCCCCCGCTAGACATACACATCAAAGAGATAGCGACAGCAGCGGCCATTAGACTACGAGCAGCAAATATGTGGCTCATAAAAAATGGAGAAGGCGAACACCGAAAAATTCTGGAGGTTTCCATGAAATGGAACCCAAAGATTGAAATGCCGGTAGACACAATCCCTCGAAAATACATATTTAACAGAAAGCTTTAAGTAAATCTGAAGCACGTAGATTCAGGCAAAGGCAGCAAACAGGATATACAGGGTCCTGCATCTCACCTCCCGTCTTCTATAGCTCAGTTACTAATTAAGTTAGGATTTCGATATTTTGCAGAATATATTTGTATCATAGGGTGCATTTCAGGAAAATATTTTTGATTATACAGGGTGTCCCAAAAAAGTGTGACGTCATGATAATATTTTTTTTTTAATTACATGCTATATATTTTATTGCTTATAGTTGACTAGATACTCCTATAATTTTATTTAAATCCATTCAGTGAAATTAGCAAAAAAAAAACTAAAAAAAATCAACTAAAAAATAAAATAGTGCCTCGTTAATAAAATCATACAAGGTACTTATTAAATAAGGTCTGATAGTCCCGTTTACCAAGTTTGATTGATGTGAATTATTCAGGGTGTCAAAAATTTAGTGTCAAACATTCCAAACTTTAAAGCACTTTATTTTTCTTATTTTAAATTGGAGACCCTGTATATTTTTATGTCATTCCATGCGGAATTAAAAGACAAACATTTTTCCTTATTACAATCCTATCGAAATTCCTACCGCATTAAAAGTTATTTGCATAAAACTCGTTTTATCAACTATTCCAGCAGCCATTTTATTGAACAAAAATCGAAGGTGGCTTTGAAAAACAATTTATTGACATTAAAATTTAACAAAGTGACAAGAGACTATCTTGAATATAGTAATGTAAAACTTTAAAGCATTATTAGCTTAAGCTTTTTATACTCAAGAATTATATTTTGTAATGGAAAAAAATAATGTTTTAATAACTAATTTTTAGTTCTTTTTCATCAATTCAGTTAATATAGATTACCACGTCGCATCAATTCGTTATCAATCAGAATAAATAAAATCAATCCAGCGTAGATTGGAAGTTGACATTTTCAGAATACCTACCTGTTGCTAATAAATGATAGGTGGCACGTAAATGTCTCTTACGTATTCACTCTGTCTTATCTCTTTTTTTCCTCCGCTTTAACTGCCATTTACCATTCTGTCGCTGCTATAACCGTTCTTGCCTGGCTATGTTACGTTATTTTCTCGTTTTATGTTCATGTAATTCCGTAAATAATTCTTTCAATTTCGGTCATTTTTAACATAAAATTAATTTAATAATTTATATCACGCATTTTGTTTACCCAAGCTTTACGACTCGCACAGCGAGGAGTGCTCTAATGAAACGAGTGCCCCACAATGCCTCTTACGAAAGAAGTATAATATACTATTTTTTCTACTTTGGTCTTAGTTAAGGATTTATTTCTAAAATGAAGTATATACTTAAACATACTGAGTTTTATCTTTTAACATGTGAAAATTCGAACGAATTTAATGTTTGACATACGTATTTCTACGACCATTTCAATAGTTAATTTTAAAACATATTAAATCAAGAATATTACTTACACACCTTCAGAAATAAGGGAAGTTGCTAATAAAAAGGTGCAATAAATAAACTATTTCCAAGTAAGTTGTAACCAATTTAAGCTTACAGAGAAATGCAACGCACTTGCCTAATTATTAATCGAAATTTAAAGTTATGTTTACATTTGTCAGGCATCGATCGACGATAATTAAAAATCCACACCGAATTAACACATCGGCTGAAGCGGCTCTTTCTCGCCGAGAATAAAACATACATTATACTCTCGCTGTTTCTTCCGTGATATTCGTTTTGCAAACAATGTGATAATATAATAAATTACAACCTTTTCTCTGTGTATGTTGTGTTGCCTAAAATGTCTCCGAGCGCGGGATAAATTCATGCGTCCGGCCACTCCGTTACCGAGTTCCTACATTTTCCACTCCGGTAAAAAAGTGAACAATATTACGCCTCCGTTTTCTTTAACCTTAGTGATACTGGTGGCGAACTCCCAAATATGCATTATCGAACATTTTCAGTATGTAACGCATTGAAGGGTTCCAATTATCCTATAAATTAACGGCAATTTTACATTTTGATGTCGACACATGTCACGTTTAAGTACTGCCAATCGCGACAACTAAAATGTTACCACAGATAGTTTAATAATGAGTAAAAACTTTAAAAAACAAAATCACATTATTTAACTATTCTTGATATAACAATTGTTCGATTATTAACCCAAACTAGAAAAATATACATATAAACAGCTTAGTTTAATATGGTAGCATATGATATGTAACTATGCAATTGTAACTGTAACAATGTTTTAATACGTTTGAGAATTAATGGATTCCGGATAGATAAAGATCAATTGCTCGACACGCAAATGCACCATCCGCAAATCGCCTCCATTTGTAAGCGGAAATTAGTCCATCAGTTCAAAAGAGGAACTACAATTTTTCGCATTTAAAATCGATCTCGAAGGTCCATTGAAGTTTTAATTAAAACCAAATCCGACCAATGAATCCATTTATATCGAAATTAAACACCAACTCATGTTTATTCCTGATAACATGAGTTGAATCTTCTCGCTTCCTAATTAATCATTTTATGTTTAGTGAATTATCTAAACCAAAAAATATTTTTTGAATTTGATTGAATGTACAATTTTACTATGTAAGAGAAAATATTTTTCTTAGATAATGATGTAAAAATCGAAACTAGTCGGAATAAAAAATATAAAAAATTGTGAAACCAACCAAGTGCCTCATTTTAACAACCCTAAATAAATGAAAAAAATTAAATAAACCGATGAATATAGTTGTGTGATCAAATTTACTTTAGATACGTTAGAATTGCGAACTATAAATGAAATATACTCTACACACTGGATGTTTATTTCGTGACTATCAAATTAACACTAATATTTATTACATTAACTAGCTATAGTCATAAATTATAAACATACTGGAATAACAAAATTCACAAATGACGTAAACCCAAAGCTATTCAATAACAAAATCAAAAGGGAACATTTACATTTCACGTATTAACGTGTTATCATATTGATAGCAGTTTTTTTAAATCGAAGGACTGAACATAATTTATATTATTATGCTTAGTAAATTAGTTTAGTTTATATCTTTATTATAGTATTCGCCTAATGTTTTGTAAAAAAAGGTGTTTACTGTTAAATAAATAAATAAATTTATGACAGATTTACGCAAGTAACTTTTATAAAATTGATTAAAGTGAATCTACCGTACGCAAAAAATTAAGGTATTCTCATTAATAAATCTTCACAACGGACGTACACACACCGACCATAAATTAAATTATCGACATATATTTTATTGTTACTGCTCCATTATGTATCCCATGATAATAAATCATATTTTGCAATATATCCTACCTCCATAATAACCCGACCATATAATGCATAACGGCACACAATTTTTATAATTTCGAATACTTTTCCATCCAGCATAATTTATAACATAAAACATTCCGCACTCTCTGATTATTTGAAATAGTTTCTGTGGGGGGAAATAATTTACAGAAGGATTTTCTTGTCGGCTATAACAACGATTTAAGGCGACCACTTGTTTTCACCTAAAGGAAAATTGATGGAGGGCACTTCGGTGAAATATCTGGGAAAATGGTAGTTTCGCACAAAATGCAGGCACGTAGAAAATTGTCTTGAGGGAGAACAATGGATTTGGAATGAAACGTTCACACGCGATGTCGGGCAGCCCTTCAGACTAGACGGTTAATTGTTAGACCACGTATGCAGTGGAATGTAAAGATTCATTGTTTTTTTAAATGCTAAGTGTATACGGCGAATTCATTAAGCAAGAAAGTCGGATAACAAGGCTGCTGGAAAATGAACACAAAAATGACATCAGTGTTATGAATTTTCCACAATAATAAATAAATCACGTTGATAAAGTGACTTAATTATTGCAGATATTAACCCCTACCGCCATATTCGCGACAACAAAAATATTTTAGATCGACATATCATATGTCAATGGGCGTAACCCTCAAAATGTTAATTTTACAGGAGGTGAAAAAAACATAATAATTTTTAATTAGGCACACATTATACAATGATTTTTTTTACTATCATGATACAATAAAACTCAAAGTCAATTTAACGTCAGAAATTCATTATTACCATTAATAAGGTTTAAAATAAATAGTAACCTGAAATGTTAGCCCATTGACTAGTACATTTTTCATTTTCTTGTGGGTTACACTAGTAAATAATTTTTATTGCGCCTACTGAGCGCCATCCTAATTTTCTCTTTTCAGGATACGTATCAACATTGCGCTGAATAAGTCATTAACTTTGAAAAACAAGTATTATTTATTTTAAAAATGGTGATGTGGTCATCATGTTACTTTCTCCAACTTGATTGTATAGTTATTTATATTTACACTTTCATCGTTTATTTTTAATTTAAATCATATTTTAAATGTACATCAAGCGTTTTGCAGGACCGGATGAAACTGACGTTTAAAACGTCAAAATTTGAAATATGACTTATTATACTTTAAGGGAAGGTTCCTTTATAATTGTGCCAAACGTACCTGATGTTTGACACTTTTTTTTGAGGAACTGAAATGACTTATGCCCACTTGCACCGCAGAACTTAATCATGATTAAATTTTAATCATGATTAACTTTAATCAGAGTATTTCTGTTGCACCGTCGGCTGATTAAGCATCTATCGACCACGGAGTATTATTATAGAGAGCACACGTTTTTCTAGGGATATTAAGTTCTTTTTTGGTTGTATTACGTTGTTCTATTGAGAACACCGGAAACAAATGCGCGGTAAATATGAATACTAAATGCTAACTAACTTATGCCCACTTGCACCGCAGAACTTAATCATGATTAAATTTTAATCATGATTAACTTTAATCAGAGTATTTCTGTTGCACCGTCGGCTGATTAAGCATCTATCGACCACGGAGTATTATTATAGAGAGCACACGTTTTTCTAGGGATTTTAAGTTCTTTTTTGGTTGTTTTACGTTGTTCTATTGAGAACACAGGAAACAAATGCGCGGTAAATATGAATACTAAATGCTAACTAACTTATACTATTATTATTTCTTATTATTGGACGAGGTAAACAAACTAAAATTAATAAAATCATTAACCTCTAAGCCATCGATTTCATCAATCTGCTCAACTATTCCCAAATCCATCGTTTTTAATAACAAATACAAAACAAAGGTTTTTGATTTCAAAATCGTCTGCCAAATGTAAATAACTTCACGACTATATTCGTCGTGAAGTTATTAGTTCTTGAGTTAATCGGCCAAAATCGGCTGATTAAATATTTGACGTTTCTTGGGGACTTTAATCATGATTAAGTTGCGGTGCAAGCCAATTCTCCGCTAACCATTGATTAACTTTTTAATCATGATTAAGTAGCTGCGGTGCAAGTGGGCATTAGACAACTAGTTACATATTTGCTACAATGTAATTCATACGGCCTGCATTCTTGCTGATGTTATGTTTACTATCTAAATCTCATAGTTCGCATTTATCTTCATATAAATACTTATTCATTGTATTATTATTAGAACCGTAGAGATCCGTACACAACTGTAAATAATCGTAGAGATTACCGTAGAGCGAGTGTTAGCGAATAAAAACCAGTTTTAATCATTTAAATTGTAATTAGTGATTTATAAATAAAGTTAAAAACAAATAAAAATTGTTTTTAAAAAACTTTACGTTCCGAGGGAAAACGTAAATGGCGCAGTCGGTAGGATAAGTTCCAGTGGAAAAAAATTAGTGCCCAAAAACCTGAGGACTTTCACCGAAAATTTGTGAACCCAGTAAAAGTGCCAAAATCTGTGGACTTTCACAAAAATAAGTGAACCCAGAAAATAAACTTTCCATTGAGGTCAAAACCCTGAACTTAGAACCAAGGATCAAGACGTAGGAGTCCGAATCCAGTAAAAAAATCAATAAATACACCTGGTACGAGTCGCTCGACGTTCAACGGATCAGAAGAGAACATTACACAGGGAAGCAGACGGAAGCAGGACTTCTTGGAGTACTTCAACATTCATCAGGAATGAAGATCGCACTAGTATTGTCAATGTAAGTTAAATTTAAGTTTTTGCACTTTTTATTCACATATAATTTATGTCAAGTGTTTCTACAAATAGTTTAGATTCTATTCCCAAATCCCCAGATTCGTATATAAGTAACATAAATATAGAATTTGAGGAAGAATTATTGAATTTAATAAATAATATTAATATAAACGACAAAATGGCGTTTAATCCAGAATATTTAAAATGTGTTCCAGAATTTAATGGAAGTTCTGACGAACTTGATCACTTTATCCAAGTCTAACAAACAATCGTAGATTAATTTTATAATGCACAACCTAATTTTCAAAATCATTATATTATAAATACTTTAATAAATAAATTAACAAGAAGAGCACGTTTAGTAGCTAATGTAAATACTATTAATGACTGGGATGATTTAAAAAATATTTTAATTAGAATTTTTTCGGATCCAAGAGATGAAGCATGTCTTAATCGTGATTTAATTAGTCTGACAAAAGCCGAACGAAACACCTACACAATTTTATGAAAAATGCTTACACATGTTGAATATTATCTGTTCTTATGTTAATGTCCATGAACCACTCGCTAATAATAGAGATCTTAAAAGGAATTTATATAAAGATGTAACGTTAAAAACATTTTTAGCAGGACTAAAAGATCCTCTAGGCACAACAATTCGTGCTATGCGTCCCATTGATTTAGCGGAAGCATTACAATTTGTAAATCAAGAAGAAAATATTTATTATCTTCAAAATCAAAATAAACAAATTCCGAAACAAACAAATAATAATAATAATAATTTTAAATCTAATAATTATAATTCTCAAAATTTTATTCCCAGAAATTATCCGAGGTATAATAATCAATTTAATAGATTTCCCACAAATAATCAAAATACATTTAATCAACAAAATTATTTACCAAGAACATATTTTCCAAATCAACCAATTCAATTACTAACAAGACCTGTACAACAGAAATTCTTTACGAATGAACAAGTATTTAAAAATCCAAAACCGCAAAATGTTTGGAAACCAAAAGGTCAAACTTCAAATTTTCAACCCACACCAATGAGTACTAATACACGAAATACTTTTAATCAAAATCGTAGATTTAATAATAATCCAAATTTTAAACCTAAACCAAATTATTATGCTGAAGAATTATTTAATACTGAAATAAATCAAGAAAACCAATATTATGAAAATCAACCAAGTACTTCCAGTAATTCAAATGAGGAGTATGATCAAAATTTTTGTTCAGCCAGCCTCAAACAATCACTTACATAGAAAATCATACATTAGGAAATGAAGGTCTACCATATATAGAAATTAAATTTCATAAAAATAGCTTTCCCTTAAAATTTTTAATTAATTCAGGTTCTACAAAATCTTTTATGAGTCCCGAAATTGCTAAAAAATATTTTAAACATAAAATAATTGAAGAAAAATTTGTTGTTACAACAGTATTTCAAAGTTCTAATTATTCAAATATAGTAATTATACCTATTCCTTCAGAATTTAATCTTCCAAATAGTTTAGCAAAATTTTATCTTTTAAACTTTCTTGATGAATTCGATGGCCTTATTGGCATGGATTTATTAAATATTTTAAAAGCACAGCTAGATTTTTCCGAATCATTTTTAAAGACTCCCCAAACAAAAATTAAATTAAAATATCAAAATAAATGAAAGGAACCAATACACACTTTACATTTAGATTCGCATACAAAACATATAACTCAAGTGCCTGTAGATGTTTCTAATGGAGAAGTAACTCTTCCACATTATAATATTAATAATATTGAAATACCAGAAACTTTAACTTTAGCTAGAAATAATTTTGCTTACGTAGAAATATTAAATAAGAATATAGAACCTAAGGATTTGAAATTTTTAGAACCTATTAAAACTATTAAGTTTAATAATAATAATTTTGACTTATATTCAGTAAATAATAATAATAATAACCATAATATTAATAATAATAATATTCATAATATTAATGATAATAATATTTATAATAAGAATATTGATATCACTCCTGTAACTAAACCAGAATTCTTGAGAGATAATCAACAATATATTCAAAACAGAAATGTTAAAAATAAACAAATTACTCCTGTAGCAATAAATGAACTCTCGAGTAATATTGAACAAAATGATGCTCCTGTAGGTAAACTTGAACTCTCGAGTAATCGACAACAAAATAATTATAAAACATTTCTTAAATTATCACGAGAAAATAAAATAAATAATGAAAATATAATAGAAGTAAATGATAACCTTTTTAATTCTAAATATTCTCTTGCTCATTGTGTGAGTGTAGATTTAAAAATGAAAAAAGGTATTGCCAAAGTATTTAGAGCAAAGTTCAAAAATGCAAGAACATTTAGTTCGATTACGAAAGATATTTCAAAGATTAAGAGAATCTAATTTTAAAATACAATTAGATAAATCTGAATTCCTTAAGAAAGAAATTGCATATTTTGGTCATATAGTAACTCCTCAAGGTATAAAGCCAAATCCTTCAAAAATTGAAGCTATTAAAAAATATCCTTTACCAAAAACTACTAAAGAAATTAAATCATTTTTAGGGTTGTTAGGTTATTACCGCCGTTTTATTAAAGATTTTGCAAAAATAACTATGCCTATGACAAAATGTTTAAAGAAAGATAAAAAAATTATTCATGATAATGAGTTTATAAAATGTTTTGAAGCATGTAAAAATTTGTCGGTAAATGAACCAATCCTCCAATATCCTGATTTCTGTAAACCATTTAACTTAACTACTGATGCTAGTAAATTTGCAATAGGCGCAGTATTATCTCAAGGACCCATTGGCAAAGATTTACCTGTTGCTTATGCTTCACGTACTTTAAATGAATCAGAATTAAATTATGGAACAATTGAAAAGGAAATTTTAGCTATAGTTTGGGCTACGAAATTCTTTAGGCCATACTTATTTGGTAAATAATTTAACATTATTTCTGATCATCAACCCCTTAAATATTTATTTAATATGAAAGATCCAAACTCTAGACTTGTAAGGTGGAGATTAAAATTGGAAGAATTCGATTACAAAATTTATTATAAAAACGGAAAAGTAAACACTAATGCTGATGCATTATCACGAATTGAATTAAATCCAGAAAATACGAATATTGAAATAAATATAAATGAATTGAAAAAATATGTAGAGCAATTTAATAAGGAACTTGATACTCAATCTGTACAAGTTAATATAGATGAAAATGAAGCAGATCCTCTAAATGATGTAATAGAAATTAGTTCACAAACTGAAGAAGAAGTAGATCAGATTCCACCGGAAACAGTTCATTCTAATCAGGAAGAAAACCCTATAGTTGATGTCCCAATAACAGATACACCTCTAAATTTTGGTAAAAATCAAATTATTTTTCAGTATGTTTACCATTCTCCGGCAAAACCAAAAATTAAACATATATTTGATAAACAAAGAATTATCGTACAGTTATCATCAATAAGTTTAAATGCTGATATAATTAATTTTATAAAAGAATATGTAGTACCTAATGTGACATATTATTTATTTATATTTTGAAGAAAATTTAAATTATGAACCTTTTTGTGAAATAGTTAGGAAAACTTTTAAATATCCATCTTATAAATTTAAACGATGCTTAAATAAATTAATTGATATTGAAACAGTAGAAGATCTTGAAAATATAGTTGAAACTTATCATTTAGGAAAAACAAATCATAGAGGTATTGAAGAAACAGAAAAACGCATTAAAGCAAAATACTATTATCCAAATTTAAATAAAGCTATTAAAAAATATATAAATTCTTGTGAAATATGTAAAAGAAGTAAATATCAGAGGAATCCAGTAAAATTACAATTAAGTATTACACCAACTGCAAGTAAACCTTTTGAAATTATACATATTGATACATTTCAAATTCAAAAACAAAATTTTTTTAACGATAATTGATTCTTTCTGTAAATATGGACAAGCATACCCTTTAAATTCTTTGAACTCAATAGATATTGCTAATAATTTATTAAAATACTTTTCACATCATCAAATACCTAAACAAATTATTTCAGATAATGGACAAGAATTTAAGAATTGTTTAATTAATGATTTATTGAAAGTTCATAAAAATCGACATACATTTTACTACACCTTATCACCCACAATCTAATGGAGCAATAGAAAGGTTTCATTCGACAATTATAGAACATATAAGAATTTTAAACAATAGTGAATTTTCCCAAGAACCAATTATGAATAAAATGTTATATGCAATTTTAGCATATAATAATACCATACACTCTTCTACTAAATTAACTCCAGTAGAAATAATTAGTGGACATATTGAAAATAAAAATCCATTCGATTTAAATTTAGAGCAACAATTAGTTAGTGATTATGTACAAAAACATAGAGATCAAACACGACTTATTTATAGTAAATTAAATCAAAAACTAATTCAAAATAAGGATAAGATAATATCAAAAAGAAATGAAAATTTAGAAGCTAATGTTGATGTAGATGAAGGTGAATATTTGTCAAACAATATCATAGAAACAAATCTAAAAATTTATATGAACCACAAACAGTCGAAACTATTCAAGAAAAAACGATTTCTACGAATAAACGTTCCAAAATTCATAAAGATCAAGTTAGACGTCCACCTAAATAATATATCATTTTTGTTATAGATTATTTCAAATTCACGTGTTACTTTTGTACTTTCTATTCCTATCGTCCATTCCGAAATTTATTATTACTATCAACTATACCCTATTCCTATTCTTAATAAAAATAACCAATATCACACCCTTATACCTAATGAAAAATATTTTATTGCTAATAAAAATTATTATATGTATACAAGCGAAACGTGCAGGAATTTAAATGGTACTTACTATTGCCAAAATGTCAATTTGATCAATAGTCAAAAACAAAGTAATTGTATTTTCCAAATTTTACAAATTACAAATAATTATAGTTCATGTAAATATCAAATGATTAAAATACCAAATTTTATTATTGAACAAATTGATTATTCACATTATATAGGAATTTTTCAAAATTATACCAAAATCAGTACAAATTATAAAACTGATAATATTTTAAATTTGCAAGGCAATTATTTATTTAAGATACCCCATGGTTGTAGTTTTACTACACAAGATACTAAATGTATTAATGAATATGATACTATATCTGATAGTTCGCCAATATTATTACCAAATATTGTTATACCTGTTAATGACACACCTTCTGAACTTGCTACTATTGAAATTCAAAGTATTAGTCCAGATAAACTTAAAAATCTTCAAAATCATGCTAATCAAATTAAATACAGCGAGCGCTTGTGCCGGCTGCACCGCGGCCGTGTGGGTTCGATTCCCATCCCAGGCGGAAGATTTTTCGGCGATCGAGAAGTATTCGCTTGGGTCCGTGGTTGTTGTATACGTCTTACATTATTCATTTGTTCATTTACTTTCATTATTCATACAAATAAAAAAATAAAAATAGCCGTGTGTGACTAATAATGAGTTTCATAGTATCAACATTTGGACTATTATATTGTATTTTATTGTATTAATTAGTGTTTGTTATATTATTTATCATTATGTAATTGTTCCTTATTTTAAGAAAAAACAAGTAAACGCGAACCATGATAATATTACAAATTCCGATTTGAGAAACCCTTTATATTGTCAAAAAATATAAAGTGCCCTCTAAAGGGGAAAGGAGTTACATATTTGCTACAATGTAATTCATACGGCCTGCATTCTTGATGATGTTATGTTTACTATCTAAATCTCATAGTTCGCATTTATCTTCATATAAATACTTATTCATGGCGTATTATTATTAGAATCGTAGAGATCCGCACACAACTGTAAATAATCGTAGAGATTACCGTAGAGCGAGTGTTAAAAACAAATAAAAATTGTTTTTAAAAAACTTACGTTCCGAGGGAAAACGTAAATAACTGCGCTTTTTTGCAAAATGTTTATTAATCTTTGGTCTACGAAATAAAAAAACATTGAGTTGTGGTTTTTCCAAAATGGCGGCTCCAGGAAACGTTGTGTAAAAAAAGCTCTTTCGCGGGAATCCTGGAGGTCGCAATTCGTCACCTAGACGCATGAAACCACAACGGCCTTAAAGCTTATATCAAAAGAATAGAATAAACCAAAATCACCAAAAAATTTGTTATAGAAACAAAATGGCGGCCACTTGAACCACTTGTAAACAAAGCATCGTTTTTTTCGCATGATTTTTCGACTTTGGCCTGCTGTAAAAAATCGTTAATAATCGGAATTTTACAATTACACACGCGAAAGTCATTAGTTGAAAGGTTACAAGGTCCGCAGATTTGAAAAATCTTATTTCGAGAAAAACGCGTTTAAAGTTTTGGGAACGGTTTCTGCTCGTACAATTTGAGTTACTCGATCAATTTGTCCAAGAAGGGAATTTTAAAGTTTTTGGAGTCGCTGAACACGAATTTGAGGTCTGATTTGAATGATTCAAAATGGCGGATCAAAAAAGTGAAATATTTATCAATTGTATTGAAACTTTGAGTACAAGGGTTTTTGGGATCGCTGAACACAAATTTAGGATCAGATTTGATCAGAAATTTAAAGTGGTGGATCCAATATGGCGGCCAAAAAGTGATCTTAATAAATTTTTATGAAACTTTGAATATAGAGGTTTTTGGGGCCGCTGGCGAGCTTACGAAATCCATATCAGTTTCGGCCGTGTATTGATTTCCTTTAAAATGAGGTCTGTTTATCTTCCAAGGACGTCCACTGCCCCCTCGGATACATTTTTCGATGCCATTTCACTCCAAAAACACGACCGTTTTTTGAACAAGGACTACTCCGCTTTCACAGGGGCATCACCAAATTTGTAGGTTAGAGCATGCCGGCAACTTGAAAACTTAGCAGTAAACACTACTGCCATCTATAGGAAGAATGTGAACTACTATAATTAGCATCTGTGGGTACAGCGGCGAACTCGCTGCCTTAGCGCCCCTCGGCGCCCACCAGCGCTCGGGACACCGGTCCGTACGAAACTAATTCACGGTTCGCAAAATCAATTTACCCACATATAGACACTTACAGCATTTAATTCATGCAATAAAAAAAAATAGATTTTTTGAAAAAAAAATATAGAAGAACCCTTAAAAGATTTCGTAAAAAACTTATTCTTTATAAGTTGTTCATTTTGGCACTCTCTACAATTATTATTCATATAAATTTACTGTAACTATTATCGTTTCATAATTATAAACAGAAAATTAAAAAATAATTAATTTTGTTTCTCGAATAACAATGATTTTATAAAAAATATTTTCAAACAAAATATATTAATTTCTTTGTTCTCTTAAAATGACTTGAAAGGTTTTTATGATATTTTTCATTGGCAAGTAGGTCTTATGTTGAAAGTTTCATATCAATTGCTTAATTAGTTCTTGAGATACGAGCGCGCACAGACACACACGCAGACACACAGACACAAATTTTTACTTTCTCCGTTACGAAGTACGGAAAAGTATTGTGACCGTGAATTTTTTTTTTTGCGGAAATATCCGTTTTGAGGTCCCTATAGGCAATTTCAAAGATTTCTGGAAAAAAAAATTGTGTCGGTGTGTGTCCGCAAATCAAATTTTTTAAACATTCATAACTCACCTAAAAATTGGAATATTTTTAAAAATCAAGTTAATTTCTAAAGAATAATACTTTTATTTATTATTTATTATTAATTTTTGTACAATTTTATATATTTTTTAAATTTTTTTTCTACAACAAAAATCAATTTTTTTTAAACTCGCCTAAAAAATCAAGTATCTTCAAAAACCAAAATGAGTTCGAAATAATAAAGCCTTCTTGGTTGTTTAAAATGTTCGCATAACTTTATGTCGGTGTTTATTTTTTTAGTTTTAACTCTACGCTCCGAAAACTCGAATCAAAATGTTTGAAATATTCATAACTCATTTAAAAATTGATGTATTTTTAAAACCCAAAATGATTTTTAAAGAACACAGCCTTCTTCGTTGTTCATTTTTGCATAATTTAATTTAGGCGTATTTTATTTTAGATTCTTTTTCACCTCAGTTTCCACAACCCAAATTAAAAATTTTAAACATTGAAAATTGGAATATAAACCCTTATCAGTTGTTTTTAAATTATTTTTTATGCAATTTAATTTCTTAGTTTCATATTTCTTTCACTTAACGTTTCCACAACACAAATCAATATCTTTTAAACATTTTTAACTCGCCTAAAAATAGGAATATCTTCAAAAAACAAAATGATTTAGGGATAATAAAACCTTCTCGGTTGTCTAAAATGTTTGCATAATTTTATTTTGGCGTTTAATATTTATTTTTCGTAGTTTTTTATCTTTACGGTCACAAAACTCAAATCAAATTGCTTTAAACATTCATAAGTAACTTAAAAATAGACGTATTTTTTAAACCCAAATTGGTTTTTAGAGAGTATAGCCTTCTAAAAATTATTGATAGTATATCGGACTGAATGGGGGGGGGGAACAACAACAACAATAAGAAGCAGAAGGAGAGGAGAGAGGTGGAAGAATGGGAGAAACAGGAGGAGCTGAAAAGACTGGCAGCGTTTGGCAGAGGGAAAGTGGTAAGGAGGTAGCCACAGCGGCAAATGGAGGCCGGAGAGGTGATGGAAAAGAGGAATGTGGCGTATACGTCTTTGGTGGAAAATGGAAGGGAGAAAGAAAAGGTTTGGTGAAGGAGCAAGGGAAGGATGCGGTGAAAAGCAGCAAAAGGAGAGAAGGAGAAATAACGTGATCATTAATGGACTAGAGGAAGAAGGAGAAGCAGAGGTAGCAGTGGCGAAATGTACATCGATCGTTGTGTAAACTCGGATGAAACTAACGTTTAAAACGTCAAAATTATGAAAGATGTAAAAATTATACTTCAAATTCAAAAACTCAGTTTACTCAAAAACTAAAGGAAATTCGAAAAAAACTTATTCTTTATAAGTTGTTAATAAATTTGCTGTAACTATTATCGTTTTATAATTATAAACCTAAAATGAAAAATGTTTTCAAGCAAGATGTTAATTTCTTTGTTGTCTTAAAAGTTTGTTTAAATGTTTTTGTGATATTTTTCATATTTAAGAAAATATTGGCAAAAAACAAAAAACAGTTAAGGTAAACGCCCACTTCCGGTGTACGAAATTTTACCAAAAGCTTTTCAGTTCTTCAGATTATCAAATAAGACGGATGTATAAAGTTTCATATCAATTGCTCTATTAGTTTTGAGATACAACGCACACAGGCAGACACACACACACACACACAGACACATACACAGACACAAAAATTGTTGAAATGGCATCTAGGGACCCCAAAACGGATATTTCCGTAAAACAAATTTTTGAAAAAAAATCACGATCACAATACTTTCTCGTACTTCGTAACGGAGAAAGTAAAAATATACTGTATATTCGTAACGGGTCGCTTACGATTGGTGAAAACAGTTCGGTAATTCATCAATTACAAAGTGGGAGTAGGTAAAAACATTAACGCCTTCTAATAATGCCCTGGATGTAAATGTCCTTGAAATTGTCAGTGACTTCAATATGTATGTATCAGTATATTGGTTTTTCTTCAGTTGTAAGAAATAAGTATATTATCTCAATAAATGTCCATCAATTTCTTTTCGCATTTAGAAACGTATATGATTCCAACATGAAAAATTGCTTGCAATAATCATCGATCACATTGTACTGACCAAATAAAAGCATCTCCAACAAATCTATATCAAATGCGTTTCCGATATGGTATATATGTATCAATAATACAACTTGCAATCTGTCTACTTTTACGTAGCGTACTTTTCATGTTTTTATTGAATGGTTGAAGTATGGGATAAACCACAATTTATTACAACTTCAATTTTAATATATTTTTTTTATTGTTAAAGTATTGGGCATACAATAATTAAATTTGATGTACTTGTATTACTAACGAGTAAGATAATGATTTCATTTGACAACGATTCTAATCGTTCTAGAAAGTAGAGAACAATATTCAAGGAAATGCGTTTAAATATAAAGTTATCCATGCTCATAAAAAGCAACAATAAAGCAAAGCTGATCCTGTTGCTCTTTGAGTTAGGAAAATACAGAGATGATGATATCGCGTTTAGTATTTCATTGCAAGAAGTAATTACTGCATTGCCGGGGTCTTCTTTGAATAGTAGAAACTGTATGTATATCGATGCTTATAGTAATTTATAATTAAGTATTCAGACATAGAATATGCGACGTATGTGATCAATTATAAATGTTACCGATTAATAGAAGCAAACTCCATTGGAATACAACTAATGGTGCTTCAGAATGACGGGAACGATCCTCTGAAGTAACAAACCCAGTTATACACACACAAATATATACGGCTGAAGGATCTTGCGATTGATGACCAATTAGGCAGATTGCAGATTTGGTGTTTAAAAAATAAATTAATCGCAGTCGTCTATGGATTGAATTGCATTTTGGCTTTAAGGCTTTAAGGTCATTCGTATATCCTATGGACTGAAACATTCGTAGTTGTCATTTAGGCATTTTTTTGACTTAGGCTGAGCCATTCAGTCACACACGGCTCTTATTTTTGTATTATATATTTGTATGAATAATGGAAATAAATGAACAAATGAATAATGTAAGACATATACAACAACCACGGACCCGAGCGAATACTTCTTGATCCCCGAAAAATCTTCCGCCCGGGATGGGAATCGAACCCACACGGCCGCGGCGTAGCCGACACAAGCGCTCGCCTCTACCCATTACACCAACGGACCGCCGTCAAAAATGTTAACACGTCGCATTTCAATTCATAGACGACAGCGATTCATTTCTTTATTTAACACACCGTATCACTACAGGTCCTCTGCGATGCGCCTAAAGTTTGGAATTTTAGAGAGAGACACCCTCATCAAGCGGGCGGCATAATGAAGAAAAGAAACCACAATTTATGGCGTGTTATTGGGGGTGAGACAATTAAACGTCAGATTTTAATTTATCACATAAATATCCGGCTTCTTTAAATCCCTCGAAAAAGGGACCGAATACCTGATCTCGAGGAGGTTTCGACGGCACTTGCTCGGTGGCGGCAAATGTTTTCTTCCCCAAGTGCGGTCGGTGTTTTTCCCCTTACCCTCCACCTTTTCGGGAAGGAGATGCAACGACCCAAACTTTAGGCATTGCGCGGTGGTCGCATCACTACTACTAAAGTCTATTTGTATCCAAGAGGTAGTAATTCATCACTTCATTAGACGCATCCAATTGACCGTTTAGTGATGCGAGTTCTGACCGGATTCAGTTTGTATTTTGTGCCCGTCGAGCGCGCCGTGCATTTTGTAAGGGGGCGCGCGGTGGCTCTGCAATCTCACCATTCACGTGATTTAAACTTTCTGCCTCTCACAGCTGTCTGGAAGGCTTTGAAAGTTTTCATACGATGACGACGTACAAACATGATGGAGAATCGTCAACCAAGTCCTAAAAAAACAGAAAATCCTTACCTCCAAATCATAGCGGTTCCTAAAACCTAGTTCTTCGTATTTTAATAAATCTTAATTTAAATTTTTTAAAAGCATGCTCTGAATGTTTAAATAGTAGCTGGATACTAAAATCTTTTCAACAAAGCGGACCAATTACATGTAGTCAACATGTAGAATCGCTTATATATCTACATACTACATTGCGCCAAAGCGCCCCCTTGTGTGGAACACAGAAACTTACTGGAGTGCAATCCTTAACCTGCAATAATCTGGATGTGTGTAATGTACTATACCTCATTTAATAACGAGGCGGACTAAACGAGAAAGTCACATTTACACCATAAAAAGTAACCAGAAAAGTAACCAGAAAAGTAACCAGACTTGTTTTGGCACATAAAATGATTTCAATTTCTTTTATCCATAACATTCATTCAACATTTATACCAACACATAAATTAATTCTAGGCATACTTTCTTGATCATATACTCAATGATGTAGTATATAATATTAAAATAATAATTAAAATAAGTATGAGACCCTCTTAAGAATTTAGGGGCATACTGAAAAACTCAAGTTGTACATATATTTATTTACATTTAAAGTGGATTGTAGTAGTAGGTGTATTTTAAAAATACATATAATTCCGTAAAAGGTTTGAAATATAAATACTAGATTGTCGTGAAATAAAATTTTATTAAATTAAATAAATTCGCTATTTAAAAACGTATAACTTACTTAAAATAAATCTCGTTCATTAATTTATATAATGTTTAACATTATAACATTATACATTATAACATTATAATAATGTCATTGGCAGGTCACCTCTATCCTTTAATTCAATAAAAATTTAATCCAATGTAGCGATTTCATTTTTAAAGAAAAATCTATGTACAATTTTCCACACGCAGAATTTGTAGATATCTTCGGTCGCTGGACGTCCTTTAAGACGTTTAGGACTTGTTACTGCCCCAATCTCCTTTCTTCCCCTAATTGTGTGAAACTCCACAATCCTAAATATAATGTATGTTTAGGATTTGATTCCATATTGCAATAACTTGCGCCACACTTACCTAATGAATCACAATTTTGTATATGACGGCAGTAGGTTTTAAAGCTTTAATATAAAACTTTATATAAGATAATTTTGAATTGTTTTTCCTCGCGTGTTAATGCTCTAAAATCCAACCATTTCCGTTTCTTGGGGGCCGAGAATTCTTGTGCCGGGTATATATCCATAGTTAAAAATAAAATACCTATTTCCAAGAAAATCTCCAGGGATATGTACAACTTGTCGGTTAATTCTTCAGCAGCACGAGAAGAATATAACTAGTAGGCCATTCAAACGTATGCCAAATTATGAAGATATTGTACTTCAAAAAAACACAAGATGTTCTTGTATACAAAGTCAATCACCTTGTAATTGTTATATTTGTATAACATGCAAACACAAAGGCCAGATAAAAATGAAAAAAAAAATTGGCTATAGGTAAAATCCTTGACTCGGCCATAGTTATTAATCGCAGTAATGGAGTATATGCATCACAACATTCAACTGTGTCTGAATTAAAAAAAAAAAAAACGGGGAAATAAAAGCAAAGTGCACTATGAAGATATGTAACTTGTGCTTTCAAACAGTGGGCAGAGGTTTACGCCATCCCTGTGTAAAGAATACATCTTTTAAAGCAAGAGCACGAGAAAATATTCTAAAGATTTCAAGTTCCTTGCCGATAAAACAACAAGGGCAGATTTGTTCATCTCTAATCTCAAAAAAGATAAACGCGATGGAGATCGATAAATGTACAACACAGGGTTCATTAATAAATATTAGTACGACTGGACGCCCTAAAACTATTTGGCTGAAGAAACCAGATGAACTTGTTATATTTTCGGCAGAAGGATTAAATAACTATCAAAATGAGTCTGGAAATTCAGGTAAACAAATGAAAGATATGATAACTTTTATTCGTGGTACTGCAGGAAAAAAACATACCAACTGATTATTTCAAACAAGTCTCTCAAAGAGCAAAAATCTTGGAAAATGTATATCATTCAGATACTTTAGAATTTGACGTAGAAAACAAAACTTTGAATCAGAAACAATCTATTGTAGAAAAAAACCCTGTGAAACAAAAAATATATGTTGCCAAGAAAACAATTGTAAAACGGAAAAGACCTGTTGTTTGGCCTAATGCTGAAGAAATTCTGAACACAGTCATTGATAAACGTAATCTCATTGGCAATTACCTTGTTAAAGTAATGGCTGACGGTGGGCAGTGTTTCTTTAAAATATGTATGACCATTATTACAGAAGACTACATATCTGAATCCATTGCAGATTCAAATGAAGATCATTCTTCAGCAAAAAAGGGAAAAGTAGACAAAATAACTAGTGTTCATAAATTCATTATGTTAGCGATTGTGCCTGCGATTAAGGAAACTTATGATAATGTAAAAACATTATTTGATTTGGTAAAAATCAACGACATTCCATTTAAATTTGTTGCTGACCTCAAACTTGTACTTTTTGTCAACGGACAACAAACGGCAACCTTTTCATTTCCTTGCCCATATTGCTTCGTCAAGTTGGCAAGTTTGAGAAGCCGTGTGGATATAGATAACAATATTAGTTGCGAGAATGAGGAAGATGATATTTCTGATGAACCTCTGTCCAGAAAAACCTATGGTCCGTAGATGACCATTATGAATTATGAAGAATTTGTATCTCTGGGGAATGATACAAAGCTAGCAAGCCAGGCTAGGAGTAATATTCATGCGCCTTTATTTGACGAGGATGATAATGTTACAGTACTGCAAAAGTGTGTAATTCCCGAATTACACATTCTCCAGGGGTTTGTAAACCATCTATTTTTGAGAGGTCTTGCGCCTCTTCTCGGCGAAGAAAATGCTCTCCTATGGCCTCGGAAATTGAATTTGGTGTCTAAAAATTACCACGGAGGTGATTTTGAAGTAAATGCCTACAGAAAATTGCTTAAGGAATCAGATGTATTATTAACCCCGGACATCAATAATCACGTAGGTGGATCTCTAGTTATTCTACCATTTATTGCAGCATTAAAAGCCATGGATAAAATTGTACACTCATGCTTTAGAGTGATCAGACTTTAATCGAATTTAAATCGACATATTGAAGATTTGAGGATAGCTCTACTCGCCATTGATGTTTGCGAATCTCTGAAAATTCACATCGCATTCAAACATATTGAAGAAAGTCTTGAATTCTTAAAGGAAGATGAGGGTTTTGGATTATGGTCTGAGCAGGTTGGTGAATCGATGCATAGGGAATTCTTAAAATTTTGGGACAGGCGTAAAATCAATAATCTAAACGATCCAGGTTACCTAGAGCGGTTTAAAGCAGCTGTCGTGGATTTTTCGTCTAAACATATTTGATTTATGTTACTTTTCATTCGTACATAAATGCAATATATTGACAGTAATTGTTGTTTATACTAATGCTTATTAATTTATATAGTTTCAATAAATATGTATGCATATTTCATCAGAATATGCACAGGTAACTGAGCCTACGAATTTCTTATCCCACTTTCATCAAGAAAAACTTGCTTGTATCAATAAGTTTTCAATGTTTTATTACTATTAGTTAAGCATCTACATTTTTTTAATAGAACCATTAAATGAAAGTTTTGCAAAAAAAAGACAAACTACTTGAAATTTACGAATACTCGAAAAACTAGTGTTTAGGAACCGCTATGATTTGGAGGTTAGGATTTTCTGTTTTTTGGGGACTTGTTTGACGATTCTCTATCATGTTTGTACGTCATCATCGTATGAAAACTTTAAAAGCCTTCCAGACAGCCGTGCTCTTGGATATAAACAAACTTTAGAGTCAAATCGTTGGTAATACAAATTCATCAGTTTGAATAATTTATTAAATTAAAAAAATTCTTCTTGATTAGAAGAACTTTTCTAGGTGCATTTTTAAATTAATTTTAATTATAGCTTTATTTATTTATCTAATACTAAAAGAATAGTAAATTTATTCTACGAGCATTATTATTTGATTTGTTTGAAAATTTAAAATATACTAAACAAAGGAATTATATTCTCCCCACGTATTCATACACATAACAAACTAGTGTTTTTAATTACATTCTGATTTAATGCCATAATTATAACAAAATTCACATACATACACTCGCGTAATAGTATTGATTTTTCCATTTTCCTCAATGCATACAATCATTTGTCTGTGATAAATATGCTTCATAATAACATACAGTTGCAGTATGCACATAGTATGAGTAATGATAACTGCCGGAATAAATCATACACATGAAGTAACGGCTACCTTGAGCACCCATTCTTATGATTTACCCTAGAGATTCGATTGACAAGCAAATACATTAAGATTTATCATGCTGACTTATGATAAATAACGTTAGAAACATACCAGCAATTATTATTTACGTATGATTACTCTCATAGTTGTTGATCAATATAAATAAATTTCTGTCCCAGGATATGTATTAAAGCGATAGAGTTCAATTTTTGCAAAGTTACTCTTTAGTGCTTTAATGTCTACCCCCCCGACAATGGACTGCTTTATGTAGTACATACGAATAGGTACTTATCTCTACCAACTTACAGCTTCAGTGAAAATAACATGACATACATGATTATTTACATTATTACAAGATTAAGGGCCGGTATTATAAACAAAAATATAATCTCCAATTAACTACTTCATAAGTAAATTTAATCATCCGTTAAAAAAAGGTTCGGTATTATAAAACCAAATCTCATGTTAATTAACTAACTGGAGATTTATTCAGTGTGATTTAAAATCTAGTTGTGTTTCTATGCCTTTTTCTTCACGCCTAGCTTCATGTTTGTTTTTGACAGTTGACAGTATAGATATAATTTCGTCGGTATATTTGAAATGGACATCAAAAAACGTGAACGGGGTCGAAATTACATTGAGGTAGAGAAATATAATTTGCTTCATATAATCGAGGCGTATTTGCCGATTATTGAAAATAAAAAAAACTGATGATATCAATGGGAAATTAAAAAAGGAAACTTGGGAAATTATTGCAAATCAATACAATGCAATCCAACAAACAGGCATCCGAACCAATGCTCACCTTAAATTGCTGTATGACAATATAAATCAGAAGACAAAAAAGGACAAAGCGAACGAAAAAGTAAGTAGTAGTACAAAGTTTTTTTACACAAACAAAGCACGTTTCTTTTATAATAAAACAATATCCACAATGCATGAATAATGTTTAGGTGGAAATATACAAAACTGATGGCGGTACTGCTGTTGCAAAGATGTGCGGTGCCAGTGAAATTTTTTTAGAAATGAATGCATCTGCATTATCCGATATTCCAAACCAGTACGATTGTACAGCACTGCTAGGTATAAATTATTGCTGTTTTTCCAATTTTCCTATCATTTATTCATATTCTGTTTTAGATATTCCCATGGTGCTAGATATAACTGAAGTAAGTAAATGGTGATGGCGATTAAAATGAAAAAAAAAACGGAGAAAACACTTTTAATATAACATATGTATGTTTTTGTTATTTTTTTAATTACTGGCTCATGTTGAGTGCTTAACTTTAATTTATATTTTTCAGGACGACATACAATCCCAGAATGTTAGACTGGATTTACAGCCACCACCAGTAGAAGTAAATGAATCAACAATAATGGATGCTCCTCAACCTAAATAAAAAATTTAAAAAAAAATTACAGGAAGATACAGACAAGAGGAAAAAGAAAATTTGAAATTTGAAATTTTAAAGGTGCGCCTTGAAAAAGAGAAATTGGAAAGAGATATTTTAATATTAAAAAAAGAAGAGAAAGAAATAAAAATTAAAAAAAGGAAATTAGAATTAATGATTATGTCACATAAGCACGACAAAGAAACAAAATAATTTAATTATATGATATCTAATAATAAAAGTTACCTAAATATTTCATTTATTACTGCAGTTCTCACTGTGTTATTTTGTAAATCGACAAACATTTGTTCTTCAGCTATATGTTCTTCAGCTACGTCTAGATTATCCATATCTTCATTCATATCTATGCAGATGTTATGTAGAACACAGACCGCAACTATAACTGGTATTGATTTATCTATTGCAATTCTTAAGCCATTTGACAAACAAGGAAACCGTCTCTTAAGTACACCAAATGTCCTTTCAATTGTATTCCTTGTTCTTATATGCGAATTGTTATATCTTTGTTCCGCAGGAGTATTTGGATGTAATAGTGGTGTTAAAAGATACCTTCTGCAAGGATATCCACTGTCTCCTAATAGATAACTGTTGCCAAATTCATTATTTTCAAATTTGGCACGTAACAGTGAATTGTTAAATATTCTGGAATCATGTGTACTTCCAACGTGCTACAACATCATTAATATGTAGTTTTGCATCGCAAACTGCTTGGACATTTATTGAAAAAAAACCTTTCCGGTTTCTAAATGTTTCAGCGTTATCTCCTCCTGGTGACTGAATTCTAACATGTGTATCATCAATAGCACCACATACAGTTGGGAAGCCACAGATGTTGAAAAATTCATCACAAACTCGATTTCGCTGCTGAAGCGTATTTGGCATTTTTATATAAGTATCTTTTAATAATGCAATGTAGTGTGAAATACGGTGAATTATTCGGCAAACTGTATTTTTTGTGATATTAAAATGATCACCAATTACAATTTGAAAGGATGCTGTTGCATAAAATCGCAATGTTATTACCCTAGTAGCACAAAATATTTCTTAAATATTGAAAAACACATATTTCTGTGATATTGATTATGACAGATTTTTATATGTTTTAGCAATATTTGTATGAAATATTAAGGAAATATTACTATGTATATATTTTTGCAATATTTGTAAAAAAATGTTGAGGAAATATCATGATATATGAGGTTGTGGTGCGGATCCCAAATGTACAGTATTACCGAGCACTCGAGATGTGTGAGGGTAAAGTTTGCGCGGAGTGAGAAAGTATTGAGAGAACACGATAACAAATCTCTGGAGGCAATTGACTTTAAGATGGTCACTGCCCGACACGTCTGGAGTGCTTAGTACTCTACTTACAGTCAAATATCACCATTTGAAGTTTGCAAATAAATTATACACTGGTTGAGAGAATAGACAGGAATATATAACGAAATAGCCACTAGCACAGACGTCTGCGTATAAAACAGTTCAAACAGTGGCAGAATTGACAGAGACAGTAGTACAGTGTTGCCTTTTGCTGTCATCCATATATTTTTTTGGATATATTTATAAAATGTTACTTACTAAATATATGGATTGAAATATATAGAACATGTTTATATAATAATTTTATTTCAATATTTACATAGATATATTATATAAATATTTACTTTGGCCTTTTAATATTTTCGAAACATAAAAACGTAAAATCAATATTTGTAAAATATTTCCGACATATATTATGCTACCAGGGTAATAGTTGGTTCAGCGCAGATATCCATTGATTTCGCAAAGTACGTGGTCTAATGTTTCCTTCGATTTATTCTAATACATTAAGGGCACATTGTTTAGACAATCGAAATCGTATTTGGAAACTGTTTTCGTCATACATTTCGAATGGGTTGGTCCTATCACGGAAGATTCTTGGTAATCTGTGCCTACGGTTTTCAAATTCTTCGTCAGTTGAATCAGTCGATATATCACTCACAGATTATATAGATGGTACCGATGAAACAGACGAGACCGACATTGTTCACTGTTTCATATTATGGTAATCTTAACTCTTTACTTTGTATAAACTGTAAACAGATCACCTAACCTAAAAATGTATGTTAGAAACGTCAGTTAAAATTTAATAGCATGATTTTCGTCCATTAACTTAATGGTAGATTTAATGCCCAATTAACTTTAACAAACCTTTATAATACCGAAATCTCCAGTTAAATTAGTTTAGTGGTTAAGTAAATTTTAATCTTAGATTAAAGTGCTTTATAATACCGGCCCTAAGTTTCCTTAAAGATAAATACAACTGTTACCTAAAAAGTCTCATAAATGAACGGATAATAGTGACAATTTTTTTCACGGAAATATCCAGTTTGAGGTTCCTAAAGACAATTTCTATCATTTTTGGAAACAAAGGAATTACTTTATAAAGAATGAAATTTAAAATAAATGACAAAAATGTATAACTTTTTGTAGTAGTCGCACTCCAATTTTTGTAAATTTATTTAAAAACTGCATAGTCATTTAAATTTGAGGTAACTATTTATTGGTACATATTATAATTGATTTGTATTTAATTTTAAAACAATTACATTTATTAGATATAAAAATAACAGAATTTAAAATTAAGGAATGTAGAGACATGATTCCATTTGTTGGAGGTCAATACATATTAAACAATTTCTTAGAAGCGTGTAATTTTGTTATAAATAATAATGAACGGTAAAATGCATTGATTTTTATTATTTAAAGCAAGCTTGTAGGTGGAGCGAAATTTACAAACGTGGGACGTAATTCGTGAATTATTAGTAGGGCATTTTGGTGTTTGTCGAGATACCGAAGGTTCGTTAAGGGACCTTACATCCTCATTTCAAAAATCATAGGAGACTCCGCGTGCCTTTGTGCAGCGAATTAAGGATTTACTAACAAAATTGAGAACGTCTGTTGCTCTAGATGCAACTAGAATTTTAAATGCTTCCCATGAAAAACTTGCTTTTAGGGCGATTGGACGCTCGAATATGTTCGCCTCGGCGTTACAGTATCTCCTCAGATTTAAACTGCCGCTTGATCTGCTAATTACATAATATTTATTAAAATATACTATTAAAATCGCCGTAGAAATGCTTATGTCAAATATTAAATTCGTTTAAAACAAAAAACTGTTCTTTCAGTGCTGCCACATGTTGCAGATAAAACTCACAATGTTCAAGTATATATTTTATTTTAAAAATAAATCCATAGCTAATTGCAAAGTAGAAAAATATATATTAAACTAATAAGTGGCATTGTGGGACGCCCGTTTCTTGGAGTACTTGTGCCAGAATGTACCCTCTTATTAGATTTGTATATTATTAAGTTTGAAGTAAAAATATGTTTTGATATCACCATTTAATGTTTTCTACAGACTATTTGCACGCCAGACAATTGTTACATACAAGTTTGTAGTGTTTTGGGTATATGAAACTAGCAATTACAAGTTTTAATTAATGTCCGGGAGGAAGACGCCAATTTACGAGGTATTATGAAAAGGATCGTGGCGGCTGCGAATAATTTCGTATTGATGGTTATTAATATAGACCGGTAGTGTGTGTTCGCTTCTCTGCGTTAATGAATAGCTGAATCAACACAATTTGAATAATCGAGTTGATCCCATTATCTCCCCAACGCTGTAGGGCAATAATTAATAAGTTTACCGCAATGCCAATAACTTCATCTGATGTGTTATAGGAAACATGACTTAATTTTCAATGTATTTCTTATTATTCAAAATTATTTTACACATAGTAAATATATCAAAAATATGGCCGACGATAAGTTGTGTTCTATTTGTAAAGCCATAATAGTCAGTGCTAATAAAATTTTAAACTGTACAAAATGTGAAAACTACTTTCATGAAGGTTGTTTCAATAATAAGAAACGTAGACATATGAAGAAAGTGTCCGAGTTTGAGGTGATTTGCTGCAAGGAAAATAAACCCACCGACAACATCGAACACCAGAAGGTAGTGGAAGAGGACGACACCGAATTTAAACAGGAAGCTTACACTTACCTGAAGGAACTGGTAAAACAATTATCAATCAATAATAAACTCCTTTTAAAGGAAAACTCAAGACTCGAAGCCGAAAACACCGATCTCCGATTGCAGGTTAGAAACAGCGTTTTGCCGCCATCCGAATGTAAACAATTAAAGATTTCACGCGTGCCGATAACAACTGTATGCAGCCCCACTTGCATCGCGGAAGACAAGTCTGCCGCAGATGGAAAAATTGTACGAGGAAGGACCGCATTAAATTCTGTCAGCAGCCCTAATATTGCAAGCGCGATTAGCCATAATTGCAATGCACTTGCCGAAACAACAACGGATGCAGATAATAATAAGAAAACAGATAATAAATCTGGTGATAAAAATATACTTGAATGGAAAAAAAATCCAACTATAAAGAAGAAGCCCAAGGGAAAAATTCAAGGAACTGGAAGCCAAAACATGCTATGTGTTCAAGGTATCGAGAGAAAAGCTCACCTTCATATCTATCGTCTGGATCCGAATACTGAAGAGAGTATGCTACAGTCTCACTTAAAAAACAACAATATACCGCTCGCTATCTGTACGAAGTTGGAGTCTAAGCATCCCAAAGACTATAGTTCTTTTAAGGTAACTGTTCCATTCAACCAATTAGAGGCAATAAAAAATCCTGCGATATGGCCTAGCGGTGTTCTCATTGAACGTTTTTTATTCCATATTCAAAGGAATCAATACAAAATAACATAATAATACATAATGTAATGAATATTTTACACTTAAATATACAATGTATTAGAAATAAAATTTCACTATTAGAATCATTCTTGCTGAGCAGGGACAATAAGTATTCAGTAATTTGTATATGTGAGCACTGGCTGTCATTACATGAAGCAGAAATGGTTACTATTGGTGACTTTAAGGTAATATCGCAGTTCTCGCGCAAAAACTTGAAACATGGGGGTGTTATGATTCTTGCGAAAAATCATAACCCATGCTCCCCTCTTGATATCAGCAAATTCTCGGTAGAACGTGATTGCGAACTTACCGGTATATATGTCCGGGAATCAAATTGTTTTATCATAACTGTTTACCGATCGCCTATGGGCAATTTTAATATATTTTTGGACGTTCTATCTACTGCCTTGAGCTCAATAGACTTTTCTGAAAGAGATGTTTTACTAACCGGCGATTTCAATGTTCGGTTTAATGGTGAAGATCCAAACAAACATGTATTGCTGGATTTTCTAAGTAGTTTTGGACTCGAATCTGTCTTCAGTTCTCCTACTAGATATCTGAACTGCCTTGATAATGTTTTTTCAAATTTCGACTCATCTGCAATAGCTCTTTCAACAACGGACACAGGAATTTCTGATCATCTAGGAATTTCGGTCTGTATAGATAATGTCACCACTTCTCTAAAACAACATTTAGTCACGACCAGCAGACCCATGTCTGAACTAGGAAAACTAATTTTTTTTAACTTTTTGGATAAATCAAGCTGGCAATTTCTTGATGATTTCACTCTAGACGCCCATGAAAAATCTGATATGTTTAACAAACTTATATATGAAAGTTCAATCAAAGCGTTTCCTGTTACTACGCGCAGAGCAAATAACTCAGGTGAAAAAAAGATACATTGGTTTAATAACGACCTAAAGGCCATGCGGGAAACACTTTGCTTTATGAACGATGCTTGCGCACAAACACAAGATCCTGAACTTCGCAGATTAAGAAATAGCTATAGGAACAAATATAAATTCTCTATAGAGGCAGCTATTAGGGAATCTAATAATAATTACATCAGAAATCATATAAATTCCCAGAAAGCTATATGGGATATTGTAAAAAAAAAACAACCTAATCATCAATCTGGTAGCAATCACGATATTACAGCTAAGGATTTTAATAACTTTTTTATTAATATTCCTAAAAATTTGATTGACTCTTCACCATCATCGAACATTGACCCAGTAAATTTAATGTGTAGTAATATGAATAGTGTTAAGTGTACTCCTTATTTTAATTTCCGCGAGGTCACAATCAATGAAGTCCGCGATACCATCCTTGCTCTTAAATCTAACAAATCTTTTGACATTTATGGCATTAATGTGGATATGATTAAATTAACGAGGGAGCTAATTTTGTGTCCCTTAACAAAACTCATAAATACTTGTATTTCTGACAAAGTATTTCCCGATGTCCTAAAAGTGGCGAAAATCATCCCGGTTTTTAAAAAGGGCGATCCTAATAATCCATCCAATTACAGGCCAATTAGCCTACTGCCTATAATCTCTAAAATTTTTGAATTATTATTGAAAAACCAGTTAATAAAACACCTGGAAACATTTAACGTTTTAAGCAATAACCAATACGGGTTTAGGCAAGGCTTGTCAACTATTGATGCCATAACTAATTTTATAGACTGGACTATTGATTGCTTTGAGAAAGGTCAGAACTCCATTAGCTCCTTCCTTGATCTAACGAAAGCGTTCGATTGTGTCTCGCACGTAATTTTAATTCGTAAACTTTATGCGTACAATATACACCCTAACAGCTGCAAATTGATTAGCTCTTACTTGCGTAATAGAAAACAGGCTGTATTCTGCAATAACAAGATGTCTGAATTTCTTGATATTAATATCGGTGTGCCGCAGGGGTCAGTCCTTGGACCCATTTTGTTCTTAATTTATATAAATGACCTTCCTCATTGTATAGATTCGGATAGTGTGGTATTGTTTGCCGATGATACTACCATTAGCTCTACTAGTAGGATTTGGTCAACCACTACTGCAACTCATAAATGTGTTACCGATGCTGCTAGTAATTGGTTCCTGAGTAACAAATTATGCCTAAATGTGGATAAAACCCAAGAACTTATTTTCACGAAACAACAGCGTGGAAGTGAAATCGCCAGTACCAAATTTCTAGGCGTATACATTGATGCTCACCTAAAATGGACAAAACACGGAGAAGTACTAGCTAAAAAAATAGCATCTAACATTTTCTTGCTTAGAAACTTAGCTAGTACAACAGATACTGACGTAGTCCGAAAAGTATACTTTGCTTACTGCCATTCGCATATGGTATACGGTCTCCTTGCATGGGGCCACTCGTCTATTTTAGGTAATATTTTCAGATTGCAGCGACGCGCAGTTCGTATCGTTGCCGGTTTAAGTTACAGAGCCGATTGTAGAGAGTCATTCTCAAAACTAAATATATTAACTCTGCCATCTCTTTATATATTAGAGTGTTTAAAACATATTAAACGTAGGGAATGTAGCCATGAAAGACATGCGTCGGTGCATGAGCATGATACGCGCAACAAAAACAATATTTATCCTAACAAAATACGACTCAGTAGCTCTCGCTCAGGAACTAATTACTATGCGCTTAAATTCTACAACGCTATTCCTGAACAATACCGATTATTACCATCAAAAAAATTCTTCGCATTATTAAGAGTCTTTCTTTTAAGGAAGGCTTTTTATTCAATTGAGGACTTCACTCATTGCGAAATCAAGTTGTAGGCTGTTTAGGATGTAGTTTATATTTCACGTCTTTTGTCTAATTTTAACTTGTTTTTACCCCTGACTGTCTTACTCGTGTATATTATTGTATTTTACTGACTTATGTATATTTGACATTAATTAAATATTATTATTATTATTATTATTATTATTATTATTAAATAATTTGGAAATATTATAAGCTTCGTTACTCTTTTTACAATCTTCTTTGATTAAAATGCAAACAATCACAACCATTTTCTAATCGCAAGTTGTTACATGAAAGGAAACAAAGTAGTCTTCAATATAAAGTAAATATGTAGAAAAAAAAAAAAAAAAAGTTGTTTAATGTGTGTTTAAAAAATGCTGCATAGGTTCCAAGGAAATAGGATTTAGCAAATTGCAGCCATCTCGCCTTAGCGCTAAAAACAGCAGCAGTTGTGGATTTTCATGCCACTGTCTGCTGTCCGGTCCGAATGCGACACCAATTATTTTTCGAAACAAATATTTTAAAATTTTTAAATTTATTTGTGCCTGAAGAAGTGCCCCAGACACTCGGTATAATAATTTTAAACATACAAAAAAAAATGGTAATGTGATCGTAACTTTCTCCGAATTGATATGTTTCTGATTATTTTCACATTTATCATTTTTTTCAAAAAACTAGCGACTTTTCAAAAATGACTTATTCTTTATACAATGTTTATTTTAGCATACTCTGTAATTAATGTTAACTATTATAAGTTCATAATTATTAATCAAAAATATCAAATATATTTTTTTTTATTATTGAGTTTATACAGGGTGTTGCAAATTCGATGCATTAGCATTGCTATATCGGTAATTAAGAACGAAATGGTTAAATTAAGGCAAAGTTTCGCATTTAATGCTGAATAATTTGTTAGAACGAAATTAAAAATATTCCGACTAATTCCGGAGACATTCGATAAAAATCGAAAATTTGGTTTTAATTTTTCTAAGACTGTATTACTGGTTATTTTGAAAAAGCAAGAACACTTTCTTAAGACACTTTTGTATGCTATTTCAGAAAATAATTTAATTTTTTTAAATACGACGCACAGTGGGTCACAATGCACATTTTTCTGGCCAAAATTTTAAAACTCACAAAACGTGTCCTAATTAAGATCGTGATTACAGAAAAAAATTATTTGATAAATTGGGGTGTTTCTTAAGGGGTGGTAATAGAAATGGACTTTGTAAAATTCTGAAACTTATGAAACTAGGCCAAATCAAGTTCGAAATCTAGGAAAAAATATTGTTTTTTTAATCTATTAAATAAACTGGGGTGGTTTTAGGGGGATTAACATTGAAATGGCCGTGTAGAACTCTGAAATTTTAGATTTGTATAGTATTCAACCTCCGAAGTAACAGAAAAATTGTGAAAAAAATCTCTTGGATGAAATAGGATGGTTTTTGATGAGACAAAAACGTAAAAAAGTTAAGTTCTTGGGTGTCGTATAGAATTAGATCTCAAATTAATGGAAAAATAATTTTTAAAAACCCGTATGTTCTCATAGGGAGGAAACTAAAAGAATTCCTTTGGAAATCCTTCTACGAATAATTAAAACATCAGGGGAAAAGCTGGAATTATTACTAATAATATTTAATCGGATTTCTAAGTTAAATACATCTCTTAACGTCAGTTATTAGTCGTAAGAAAAATACACAAAATTATTCTAAGAAATTTATTCAGTGACATATTTTTTTACAAATTTTAATTTTGACGTGATAACAAAATTAAAATTATCGTTAAAGTTGATATCCATCTTCAGATTCATCACATTGTCATCATGATCATGATCAGCATCATCACAGTCAATATCATCATCTTCACAGGAATCTTTATTACTAATAACAGGTTGGAGGCTTCAACAGATCTATTGCTTCATTTGGGAGATGTTGCATTTTCTGTTTTGCAATTTTCGCTTGCTTGGTATAACCGAATCAGAACTCAATAAAAATAACATTTTCTGGCATAATGTTGTCTGTAATTTCAGATTATGGAAGGTTTGAACGAGCTTTATACCTGAGTTGGAGGTGATTAGTTACTTAATTTTTACATATTTTAGGGTTCAGTTTTATAGTTTAAAGTTTTCAAATACAATTTAGTTTAATTTTCAAGTTAGTCCTGTGGGTTGAAATAAAGGATCTTAAACCAATGTTATTTCGCTAGTAGTACAAGTAATAACATGCAAATTTCTTTTGTGTCATTTAATATCCGGCGTGGCACTAGCCAGGGAAGTCGTTGTTTCAATAAGTTATTTGTTTATAGTCTTAGTAAGACTTAATTTTGCTTGTAGAGTTACGAACAGGTTGAATATTCATATGTTCAGGCTACATTTCGTTTTATTGAATTTATTTAATGCTTTCTGCAACAAGTAAGGTTGTTTATAATTTGTATAATATTAAATTTATGATACGACATTTCGTTTTTTAGATATCATCGTCAATATAAAAAATTTAAATCCCATTCTGATATCTTTTATAACAAATTTTGAAAATCAGTTCTCAACAAGGTTCTGCACAAGGTTGGTGCGGATTCGTGATTTTAGTAAATAAGGCCATTTCTTCAACAACTTAACTCTATTTATAAAATTTAGTTTAAAAAAAATGGTGATGTGGCCATTATGTTACTTTCTCCGATTTGATGGTATCATAGTTTATATTTACATTTTATGATTTATTTTCAATTTAGATCATATTTTAAATGTACATTGAGCGTTTTGTAGAATCGGATGAAACTTCAAAATTATGAAAGATGAAAATGACAAATTTTACTTTAAATACTAATGGTCAGTTTACTCAAAAACTAAAGATCTAAATTTGATGTATTATTATCGTTTCATAATTATAAACTCAAAATGAAAAATAATTTAATAATTTTTTTTTCGAAAACCAATAATTTTTTCAAAAATATTTTCAAACAAAAGATGTTCATTTCTTTGTTGTCTTCAATATTTGTTTTAATGTTTTTGTGATGTTTTTCATATTTAAATCAATATTGGAAAAAAAAACAAAAAACGGTGAAGGTAAACACCCACTTCCGGTGAACGAAATTTTACCAAAAGCTTTTCAGTTCTTCGGATTATCAAATAAGACGGATATTTTTCGTTTTTTTTGGAAAAAAACATTATAAATACACTGCGTTTTCCTTCGTTAGAAAAGCACACTTTTAAAAGGACACTGAATCTACTTTAGGTAATGTCAAAGCTAAGAAGCACTTATCCGTTATCGAAGTTAATGTACTCTTCAATTTCTAAAAAACTTCAAATACCTTTTACTAGAAACAATTTTGTGACAAGTGTGACACATCATTAGTTAAGTAAAAACCTACTCAAAAATGGAATAAAAAATCCAGGCCCGTATTAAAAAAACATGTAGGTATCTAATTAACGAAACGTCGTATTTGAAAAATAAAATTATTTTCTACAAGAGCTTACAAAAGTGCCTTAAGAAAATGCTCTTGGTTTTTCAAATAAAAAACAGCATTAAAGTCGTAAAAAAATAAAAATCAAAATTGACTTTTTGGTTTTTCAAACAATTATTCAGCATTAAAATGCACAACTTTGCCTTAACCTCTTTCTCCATAACGTGCCATATATGGCACAAAGCAGTTTGCATATATTTTTAGCTTTATTTAGCGGCTAGTGGTAAACATTTATTTTTAGATATATTTTAGAGACTAATAGGATTGCCTAGAAGAAAATATGAGGCATCTGGAAACAAGATATTTTTGCCAGAATTAGCATTTGCGTTATATGGACTGACTGTTGTTATATCGCAAACTTTGTGGTCTATTTTGTAGGCCTATGTGTCACAGCTTGCCTAAATTTGGTGGTACAAATTATAGTCCCGTATGCAGCAAAGAGTTAAATAAAGACAGAAATTGTTTTCTATTATGTCATACGAAATGAGGTTCAGTTACTGCATTGCATGCCAGATATGGGACAACCTGTATTTTTGTAAAAAATTAATATTACATTTTTTAAATATTTTTCTCAATTACTGTATCACCAAAGGTATTCATAATTATTTTTGTTTCATAAAAATTAAAAATTATGCAGTAAGGGGTTAATTTATATTTGCTTGCGAAATAATACTAATAAATATAAATTATTTTAGCATATTTAAATATTTTATATGAAAAAAAAATATACCGGGTGTGGCACATCAGACGCCTCGGACCATAGCTCCTTTACGATAAAAGCTATCGAAAAAAATATAAGAAGAAAATGGTGCATAGTTACCGTCGCTATGTTTCAAAAATATTTCTAATCATAAGTGGCGTGCCGTACTCCAGTGGCGTACCAAACTTATGTTTTTTTAAATGGAATGCCCTAGTTTTTTATTGCAGATTTGGAAAGTGCTCGACGAGTACTTATTTTTTTATCTTACATGTTATACCCTTCACTTTAGCGGTTTCGCTGTTATAACCCCTTCTTTCAAAATTGCGCCCCATTTTTGAGATTTTTTTGTAGAGAAACTAATTGACGCCGGCACCTAAATTTTGAATTGAGGTACAGGTTAAGACCTCGTATACCTTCACATAATTTTTTTTCGGGTAATTTATGGAAAAAAAATAATTTTTGATTGATCTTCGCAAGTTGTCATTTTTTCCGAAAATTTCAAATGGCACCCCCCTAAAAAAATTACGGCGTTGTACAGCCAAAACTCTAAATTTTTCATTGGTGTAAAAAAAAATACACATTGCATAACAAAATTTCGGAGAAAAAAGGAATTTCATCGCAAATGTCGGGAAACGTTTTCTGTTCCCAAGTGTGCCATGAGAAAACAAAAGATTGGTAATTGTCAAAGTAAATTATTAGACGTCAGTAGCAGCCATAAGTCATTTTTGATAAACGTTCTAAAAATGTTCCGAACTCAAGAGGAAATGGTTGACATGATATTTATTCTTGGAGAATGTAACAAGAGTTGTTTCTTGGCATCACGAGTGTACGCTGCGAGATATCCGCACAGGGCACATCCAAATGAACGTGCGTTTCAAAAAGTGTTGGAGAAATTTACTACTACGGGAAGTGTGAAACGGCCAAGGAGAGTTAGAAAGAAGGCAGTTATTACCGAAAATAATGAACTGCAGGTTCTGGAGGTTATTGAAGTTATTGAAGATCCTCATACCAGTATCCGTGATATTAGTAGGAATCACGATATTTCAACGCGATCCGTACATCGTGTTCTTAAAAAGTACAAATTCCGTCCATTTAAGATTCAAGTGCACCAAGAATTGCAACCTCAAGATTTTCATGCGAGGCACGATTTCTGCATGTGGGCTATCAACAAAATTGAGCAGGAATCATTTCTTATGCGCATATTATTTTCTGATGAAGCAACTTTCCATAGAAATGGGCATGTCAATCGCCACAACTACCATTATTACGCCGATGAAAACCCACAAGCCATGCGAATGATAAACCACCGGCAAAGATGGTCGCTGAATGTTTGGGGAGGCATACTTGGAGAACACCTTTTGGGTCCTTATTTCATCGAGGGGCACCTGAACGGCAACAGTTATTTGAGGTTCCTTCGCGACGACTTGGATGATCTCTTGGAAAATGTCCCTCTAGCCGCTCTTCGACAGATAGTTTTCCAGCACGATGGAGCTCCTGCACTTAATAGCTGTGTCGTTCGGGAGTTTCTCGATGAAACGTTTTCGGACTCCTGGATTGGTCGTGGGGGTCCTGTGAGGTGGCCGCCAAGATCACCAGACCTCACTCCCCTTGACTTCTTCCTTTGGGGCCATATCAAAGACGAGGTTTACAGGACGGTACCAACTACTGTCGAGGATATGAGGGAGAGAATCCGCGCGGCTTTCCGCGGTATATCACCAGAAGTCCTTAGGGCAGTGTCTAGAGCCTGTGAGTCGAAGTTGCGGTTATGCCTCCAGCAGGAAGGTCGTCATTTCGAACATTTAGTTTAAGTTGTTAAATTTTCTTTACCTGCATTTTTCATATCATGTTGAATAAATAGGTACATACTATTATGTTGACCGTATTTGTGTATTTGTTTTCTCATGGCACACTTGGGAACGGAAAACGTTTCCCGACATTTGCGATGAAATTCCTTTTTTCTCCGAAATTTTGTTATGTAATGTGTAATTTTTTTTACACCAATGAAAAATTTAGAGTTTTGGCTGTACAACGCCGTAATTTTTTTAGGGGGGTGCCATTTGAAATTTTCGGAAAAAATGACAACATGCGAAGATCAATCAAAAATTATTTTTTTTTCATAAATTACCCGAAAAAAAATTATGTGAAGGTATACGAGGTCTTAACCTGTACCTCAATTCAAAATTTAGGCGCCGGAGTCAATTAGTTTCTCTACAAAAAAATCTCAAAAATGGGGCGCAATTTTGAAAGAAGGGGTTATAACAGCGAAACCGCTAAAGTGAAGGGTATAACATGTAAGATAAAAAAATAAGTACTCGTCGAGCACTTTCCAAATCTGCAATAAAAAATAGGGCATTCCGTTTAAAAAAACATAAGTTTGGTACGCCACTGGAGTACGGCACGCCACTTATGATTAGAAATATTTTTGAAACATAGCGACGGTAACTATGCACCACTTTGTTCTTAGATTTTTGTCGATAGCTTTTATCGTAAAGGAGCTATGGTCCGAGGCGTCTTAATTGCCACACCCGGTATACATATACTGTGTCTCACTTTTAACCTGCCTTTGGGCTAATAATGAGACATGCATGGGTAAAAATGAGACATTTATTTTTCAGGCGAATAGTAATACACTTATTTATTAATGGGGTAAAATTTAGATGCTATAGTTAAAAAACGCGACAACATTTGTATGAACATTTTTATTTTTATATCAAAAAAACTTACCGATAGACAAGAAATTATAAATTCTGAACAGAAAAATGCAATAAACACAAATGAGAGCTCTTAAACTTTAACTACAAATAAACATATAAACTTGCGACTAGTTTACATTAAATATGTCGAAATTAATTGCAAACACAAGCTGTTGAGAGACTCTAGTAGTTCCTCCATGCAAAATTGGAGTAGGTAGTTTCATTATAACATCTTCCATAGCTAAATCTAATTTTTCTGGCACTTCGGGAAATATGAACTTATCGCCTTTTTGTCGTAAATACGATACAGCAAGCTCGCTTCCTTCTACCGTTTCTACAAGTGCAACGTAGTGTAGCAGCTTCGTCTTTGTGTTAAACTTGACCAAAATATAGTCTACAATGTTTATTGCACTTGAACAAATATTTTCATCCAAAAGATTATCTTCCTTTACAAGATCTTCTAATGTTATATTTTCAAAATCACTCTCATCGTCGTAAACAACATCTTCGGTTTTTTTCTTCGTACTTTTTTTGCTTTTTGTAGAGCTTCTTTTTCTTTAATTCGGTTTAAATATTCTAAACTCGTTACAAGTTTACGAATTTACGTCACGAACAGGCTGAATATTAATATATTCAGGCTATTTTTCGTCTTTATTACTTTTATCAAATAATAATGCAATAAGTGAGGTTGCCTCAAGTTAATTTATAATTGACATATCTTAGACAGAATAGTAATTTACGATACAAGTAACGTTATGAAGCTTTTTACATTACGAGAGACAAGTTTGAAAGCACGAGCGACAAAAAATTCTGAAATCCATCCAAATTAAAGCTATATTCAAAATATAAGTGAAAAATTAAGGCTAATCTTCAAAATTTCATTTGAAAATATTTAGTGGTTTTTGAAATGCAGCGTCCCCAGATAAGCACATAGGTAGACACGGAGACACCTTTTTTTTCCAAAATTATCGGAATCGTCACCAGACACCTCAAAATGTTTACGGTTACAGTAAACTCAATTAACTTAAAATTTAAATCGTGTCAGTTGTAATTTCATTGCCAAAATAGGTGCCATCAATTGCTGCAGAATTTTGTAGAAAGCTGTAGAAACCAAAACAAACAAAAAATTTATTCGCTTACGCAAAATGACCATCGCCCCCAAATACGAATTGTCAGATAATTGCCCAATTTAAATGTCAACCGGGCACCTGGGGCGATATCACCCACGGCCAAGTTGAGAAACACTGCTTTAGCCAGTGTTGCCAGATTGGGGGGTTTTCCCCCAAAGTTGGGGTAAATTATTGTCTTGGGGTGTATTTTGGGGAACTTCAGTCAGTGTATTTTTTGGGGTGGGTATTTTATACGAGGGGTATTTTTGGGGAAATTAATGAACATGTTATTACATTTGCTAGAAATCATTATTACCATAAAGAAGTCAGTAACTTTCCTCAGCGATGAGGAAAAACCTGTGATATCATTTATGGAAGTTGTCCTAGAGATTCTATTATTGCCGTTTTCGTAATTTTGTTACCCCCAATAAGATGCTGCACTTTCATTTTAAAAATACGTATGTGTGCCGAAAAGAAGATGAAAATATTGAGGATGAAGATGAATAATAAATTTTAATACATTTTATAATTATAATGCTTTAATTATGTATATTTTCCAATAAATCTACTGCATTTACGTTCTATTTTTAAAATTTATTATTTTGTAGGGACAGCGGCGTTCTATTAAATATTTGGGAAATTAAAAATTGCTACCGGCAACACTCGTTGCCCGTAAATAAATTATTATTATATTAAATATTCAATCTTTTGTTTGCATTTTTTGTCGCAGGCCTGGATTTTGATTTTTTTGACCTATATTTTAGATTTTTGACCTGCAGTTTCTGTATAACTGAATAATTTTTTTCATTTTGGATTAAATTTTCGATTTGTTTGTTAAAATTTTCAATTTTTTGGTCGGCATTTGTTTATTTTTAGGCCCGAATTTTTGATTTTCTGTCCCATATTTCAACCTGAAATAATCCACTTTCATACGTGATTTTTTTGCCGGTATTTTCGAGTTTTAGATTTTTTGTTCTTTATCTTTTTTTAAACATTTTCGCGTATCCGGTTGTCAATTTATTTTGAGCTAGAGTTATTTTTGGGACTGAAAATGGCAAATTATTTTTCTTTTGCTTGATTTTTCAATTTTTATCTTTTAGACCAGGAATTTTATTTTTATTTGTTGCTTATAGGTATTTTAGATGTTTGGTCTGTATTTTTGATATCTTTGTTTGTTCTAACTTATAGAGTTTTTGATTTTGGTCAAAATTTGTTTAATAGTTTGTTGAAATTTTCTACATTTTTAATTTTTCGATTTTTTGAGTTTTTTTATCTTAATTATTAATATTAATAAGCGAATTTTTAAATGGTCTACACTATTGTTGATTTTTATGGGCGATTTTTCACTTTCTCCGTTACGAAGTACGAGAAAGTATTGTGCTCGTGATTTTTTTTTCAAATTTTTTTTACGGAAATATCCGTTTTGGGGTCCCTAGATGCCATTTCAACAATTTCTGAAAACAAAAATTGAGTCTGTGTGTGTGTGTGTGTCTGTGTGTGTGTCTGTGTGTGTGTCTGTGCGCGCAGTATCTGAAAAACTAATAGAGCAATTGATATGAAACTTTGAACATACGTCTTATTTGATAATCCGAAGAACTAAAGCTTTTGGTAAAATTTCGTATACCGGAAGTGGCTGTTAACCTTAACTATTTTTTGTTTCTTTGCCAATATTTTCTTAAATATGAAAAATATTACAAAAACATTTAAACGGATATTGAAGACAACGAAGAAATGAGCTTATTTTGTTTGAAAACATTTTTCATAAAATCATTGATATTCGAGAAATTTTTTTTTTCATTTTTGGTTTATAATTATGAAACGATAATAGTTACAGCAAATTTATGTTAATAATAATTATAGAGAATGCCTATAAAGAATAAGTTTTTGTCGAAATCTCTTTGGTTTTTGTGAAAACTGAGTTTCTGAATTTCAAGTATAATTTTTCCATCTTCTATAATTTTGACGTTTTAAACGTCAGTTGCATGTGAGTATAAAACGCTCGATGTACATTTAAAATATGATTTAAAGAGGAAATAAACCATGAAAGCGTAAATATAAATGACTATGATACCATCAAGTCGGAGAAAGTAACATGATGGCAACATCACCATTTTGTTTTGTTTTGAGGGTATTTTCGAGTTTTTTGTACTAAGTTTTTGATTGTTAGCCCTTCATTTTAGATTTTTTTAACTTGAGTTATTGTTTTTATGGCCGAATTTTTTAATTACTTTCGAGTTTCGGCAATTTATTTTGGGATAAAGTTTAAATTTTTTATTTTTTATATCAGGATATTTGGTTGTTTGCCTATGCCGTGTGTTCGATAGAAAACGCCCAACGCCATAACTCTGTTATTTATTGACCGAATTAAATGAACTAAAAACCAAAGTCAATGGTGGTTTAAATACTAACAAATGACATCAATGTTGAATTTTTTCAATAATAACTTCATTGTCAAATGATAGCCAACTTAAAATTTTTAAATAGCAGCATATAATGTTTTAAGTTTTTTACATTCGACATTATTTTTCTGAATCCAATAATGCCCAATATGTTGTTTTTCGTTCAATATTTTGGTCGAAAAAAATTAAAATAAATATTTCATTTAAAATTATATTTTTCAAAAAATATAATTAGCATGCCTTGGAAAAAATGACAAATATCATTTGTTGTAAGGTTATGTCAAACATGAATAATAAGGACCCAATAAATAAGTACCTATGTTACAACTCAATGTAGAATAGAATAAATAAGTAGTGCAAGTATTAATTCACTTGCAATTTAGATGTTCTGTGATTATTGTAAACACTAAGTAGAACGTCGAAATCTGCCACGAAATTATCGATCCACCGTCTTCAACTTTTTAAAGGCTCCATATCATCTTTTTTTTTTCTTTCTAACCTTCTAAATTTAGGTTCTGGTATTCGCCGCTCTGGAAACCGTAGGTGATAAATTCGTGCCGCAGCTCTTCGATTTTTATTACATTTTTATTATTATTTATTATTATTTTATTTTATTATTATATTTTTATTTGTAACATGTCTGTTAATTCGCAATTGTTCATGATTATGTCTGAAACACAGACTAATAACAAATGGTTGACATTACTTATACAATAAATGACATTTGTCGATTCGAATTTTTTTCAAGGCTCACTACATTTATTACCTAAAAAATCATGTGAACAAGATTTATTATTATCTTTTTTTGGCATAAATATTAACTTAAAATCAACATAACGGGCATAATTGGATTCAGAAAAACAATGTCTAATATTATAAAAATAGAAAAGTATATGCAGCCATTTAAAAATTAAAAGTTGACTATCATTTGGCAATGAAGTTAATTTTGATAAAATATATAATTACCGTCATTTTATAGTATTTAAACAGCCATTGACTTTATTTCTTAGTTCAAAGAATCAAACAAATCGGTCAATAAATAACAGAGTTATGGCGTTGGGCGTTTTTTATCGAACACACGGTATTTCAGATGTTTGGTCTGTGTTTTTCATTTCTTTGTTCCAAATTTTAGAGTTTTTGGTCTATAAACCAAAATTTTCGAATGTTTAGTTAGCTTTTTTTTTGGTCTGCATTTTAACTTTTGCCGAGAGTTTACGAGTTTTGGTCTGAATTGTTTGCCTATATTCTTAGTTTTCTTTTACCTTGATTATCAACGAGCGCATTTTTGATTGGTCTATGCTTTACATTTTTAACCTGAATTGTTAATTTTTGTGTGCGAACTTTTAGGTGGTATTTTCTAGTTTTTTTAGCCAAATTTTAGGTGTTTTAACCCGAATTATTGTTTTTCGGCAATTTACTTTGAGGTAAAGAGTTTTAGGGTTGAAAATGGCAAATTATTTTCCTTTTGCTTGAATTTTCAATTTGTAGCCTGCATTTTTATTTTTAGACGAGGGTTTTTGATTTTTTTGGCCTATATTTTGGCACCTAAACCAAAATTTTCGATTTAGTTGAAATGTTCTGTTTTTTTGACAGCATTTTTATTTTTCTTAAGAGTTTTCAATTTTTTACCAATGTTTTTAGTTCTACTACCCAAGTAGTTTTGTACTGTCATATCTTCGTGAGTTATTAATGTTGTTTAATTGTTAATTTTAATGAATGAAAATGAATTTTTAGTCGATATTTTCGAGTTTTTTGATTTTTTTACCCCATAATTTAGATTTTGCAGACTGAATTTTTGATATTTTTGGCCTGTACTTGGTTTTTGTATTAATTTTAGGTTATTTATATCATTTGTTTTTTTTTGTTTTAGTGGTTGTTTTACGATAAAACTAATGTACTTTGTCATTTAGATAGAAAATACAGACTGTGCGATTTGTGTTTAAGGAATTACCTAATTTTCAAATATTTCGACTCGATTTTTCATTTTTTTTTTTCGAAAAATTTTAAATCAAAAAAAGTATAAACAAATTAGAAACAATTCAAAAAAAGTATGTTTGCAGTAAATTTAGTTTTTTTAGTAATTGTTAAATATTATACTTTAAATATAATTATTTGAAGGATACCACAGCACGATTAAATATTTTTCTGATTTTTTAAATGGCTTTTTGTACTACCTACATATTTTCGGAAAAACGGAGTTATAAAACTTGTTTTTGTGCAAATTCCGAAATCTTATCAGCGCGCCTTCTCTAATCCCAGTGTTGTCAGATTGGAGGGGGTTTTCTCCAAAATGGGGTAAATTAAGGTTTTGGTGTGTATTTTGGGGAACTTCAATCGATGGGGTATTTTTGGGGTGGGTATTTTATGCGAGGGGTATTCTGGGGGGTTTTTATGAAATATTTGGGGAAAATTAAAAATGACTCCTTGAACACTCCTAGTTCAAAGCTTAGTCAGAACCGTACGATATCTGTCATCGTTAACAACGGCCAAGGCTTGACAATGGTATTCCTACGTAATCAGCTGCGACAACATAACCACACCAAACTTACAAAAAGTTCAAACATTTTAATATCCCAGCACGATAGATGGCGTAAGTCAATATTTACTTGCTCTAGTTCCCGTCACGAACATGAAGGTATTACGAAATTTGCATTACTATGGTCTATGTCAGGTAATCATAGGTCCTTTCATTACCCGACTATAAAGCCCTCGTACTAAAGAGGAGAAATACTTCCGAACTAGTCTGTATGTCAAATAATAATTAATATTCTAGCAATATGATCAATAATGATAACTCAAAGGGGAAATTCATAGGTAGAAAAGCACATAACGGCACATAATAGGTTTATTGTAAGTAATCATCAAGAGGGTATCAGCATTGGAACACGTTGTTAAGTAGGTAGTGAATTATGAGTAGTGCTTTTGCCGTACAAGTACAAGTGAAGCATATGCACACTCGAGAAAATACCGCATGCAATGAATGCATGAAATATATTGCCATTCTCGCACATGCTTTATTTGCTTTATTCCTATCCGTTGCAAAAATCCGCACTCATTAAGGACAAGCCATTAATAAATGTAATTAATTCTTCGATAATAATCCGTGCCTTTTACAACTCGGTCTCCTTGTATGGTTACGCAATATAGTTTTAATATAAATATGAACGTAATGGTAACTGCTAATAATGGATCTCTTTCAATCTGGGCTTAAGTCAAGAACGTTTTTATACGATGAGATTAGCCCGAATATATGAATACTAAATGTAACTAATTAGTCGACGTTAACCCATCTTTGGCCAACGGTGCGTGTACGCACCATTTCAGAATAAACAAAGAAATGCAACTATTTATTATTTTATTGTATCAATTGTTATTATTTCCATAAAAAGACATATTAAACTTAATTTAGAGATAGTTTAAATAATTGTTTTCTTTTTAATTACATTTGAAAACAATGCATGAAGTTGTCCAATTTTAGATATAAATTCATTGAGGTTGTTTAAATAAAATTTTTTGTTTCTAGACAATTTTTTTTGATGTTTTTGATATCTAATTGCCTTGTTAACATATCCAGGGTTATCATAAACTTTCTTTCAATGGAATAAACATTTCCATAATTGAAATAATGACAGTTAAACCTTAGTGGTGCGTACACGCACCATTGGCCAAAAGGGAGTATACCAGCTTCTAAAAAATAATTATCGTAAATCCACTTTTAACGGATTATAGATTTCTAAAATCGAAATATTTACCCTTAATCAATGTCATCTTGTTAACAATATTTATATTTGATTTTAAAGGATTAAAAATTTATGAAATTGAAGTAATGACCTTTAATCCTTTATTATGATTGTTTACAACAAGGGTTATATTTGTATGTTATAAATATTATGTAAAGACCAATAATTGTAAATATTATTCCTTATTAGTTGTATCGTTTCCGTGCAACGTAAGAAACAATTACTCGTGATACAGTGTGGGAAAAAAGCAACTTCCAAATATCAGCTATGCTAAACTCATCGAAGTGAATGACGTCTGGTATGTAACATTGTTGGAAAAACACCTTGGGAAATGTTCTTCTTATTCTTGGATGAGAAATTATTGTTGTTAATGGTTGAGCATTTCAACAAATTTGCTACGGATAATTATCGCCACGATAGCTATTCAGTGACGAATTGAAGAAAAATATTGGTCTACGGAGGATGACAGAGTATACATTGTTAAAATAATGCATAAGCAGGAATCCATTGCGAAAAATAAAACAATATTTACTGCAATAAACTTGATATGAAATAGAATATTGTTGTTAGAATCTTGGCAAAAGAAGATCGAACCATAGCATCGGGATAGTACCGTCAGAAGCGCGGAAAAATATTTTTGGATAAAATTATTTATTTATTGTTTCTTCCTCGTATTTACATAACATAAAGCCAAGAAGTGGCTAATGTGTAAAGTGTGCAAATCTAATACTATTTACTGATGTATAAAATGAAATATGCATCTGCACTCAGAATGTTTTAACCAGTATCACATTTAATTTTTATACCCCTATGCGCCAATGGTGCGTATACGCACCATTCAAATTTTAGTATAAACAAATTTTTTTTGATAAACATTTTATTATTTATTTCTTATTGAACACCTTTCTAACTTGTTTCATTTAACAAAAATATCAAATAATTATTATTTCAATGCTTGGCCAAAGATGGGTTAAACCGATGTTATTTAGCTAGTAGTACTAGTAATAACAGGTAAATATCTTTCTTCGCATCTTATTAAATAATTTAAACGTTGTTAAATTGTTTTTGATTGAGAAAGTTGTCCATTATTTGGCCGAATCATTTTCTCCACAGGTGACGTCCAATCAAATGATAGCAGTTTCATTGCCCAACAGGTGACATCCAATCAAATGATAGAGGTTTCATTGCCCAACAGTTTAGTTACGAATGAATGAATGGTTACGATTCGTTTTTTGTCAGCGAACTGCCGCAACTCGGGTGAATTGCAACACTCGCCTACGGCTCGTGCTGCAAACTTCACCCTCGTGGCAATGGCCAACTTTCTCACTAGTTTAATAATATACTATTCTATCATTTAATGTCCGGCGTGGCACTAGCTAGCGAAGTGGTTGTTTCAATGTTATTTGTTTGTAGTCTTAATAAGACTTAATTTTGCATAGTCATTTTACTAAAAGAGGTTCGGTTGTATATAATATACATAATACATAATAACATATAATATGGTATATCTCAGTTTCCTCGAAATCTAAAATTAAATAAAAGGTGTTGATTATAAGTGTGTAGTAATAAGCTTGTGATACATATGTTATCTTGTCGTAACATCACGTAGGTACAATTATTTTCAATAATTTAATAAACTAACCTACAAATAATGCACTCTTGTGTGTGAGACATTTGTCAAGGCAAATTATTCGGACATTAGCGATTTGGTGCACACGTTAACATACTCAGCTTTGGATCTGAGGGTCAGTGGATCGAATCCCGATTTCAGTAACACTTTTATTTTATTTAATAGCGCAATTATTTTCCTGTGTTTTAATTTTGTTAACACCTTTCCGTCGCCCAGTCTATGTATGTTGAATATTGTTAGTCACAACCACGGGCGCGGTGTGTGTGTGAAGAATTGAGGAGTTGGATGGAAAAAGGGCACTTCTACAAAATTGACATTTTGAGTTATAACTATTGAAAGTATTTGAAGCATCAGAAGTTTGTTATTCTAAGGTAACCTGTATTTCTTTCAATTATATTTATACAACACATGTTGGTTTTATTGAAAACATGTTTTGAAAACATTTTATTTTTTGCCTAACATACCTGAAATCGTTAAAAACAACAGCTGAAATAGTGCCCTTTTTCCATAGATCTTAAAAAATACTACAAAAAGATTAATTTTAGCAAATATTTATTATTGAACATATTAATTAAACACTACCATTCTAAATCCTGTTACTGTTTTCTTGGTCGTTTTCTTCAGTAGATGTAGATGGCAGGTTCACCTGTTCCTTGAACACATTTTTGTTATACCACTCTGACTCGTTTAACTTCAAAAATTTCATTAAATCTTTTAAGTTCTGCATTTTATCAGATTTAATAAAAGCTGGTGGAACCAACTCCAAATTTACTTCCAAGTTATATTTTTTCTTGTAATCCAAAAATCAAATGAAGTATAAAAGCCGTTATATGACCCTGCTGTACTCAGAATACCTGAAGCATTATATTTTACCTGACAATACTTTCTTAAAGTAAAACTTTGTTTTTTTAGTATTTACAGATTTCTTGAAAAAACCTTTTAAGCCCTTGCCTCAGTCTTTAATTAGCGACGCACCTTCAATAACCTCAAAGTGCCTCGGTTTTTCTCTACACTGTTACATAATTTGCAAATAAACGTTTGGAGTTTTGACCGTTTCTAGTCGTTTCAGTAACTTTCCGTAAACACCAAAATTTCTATCGCAAACGCAGTAAGAATGTCCACGAACTGGAAAAATGTGCCGAATGTTAATATTTTTTTGTTTTTGCAAGCCATGAACAGTAGTGTAGCATATTCATGTTCTTATTTTGTCCCCCTGTGGCGTCTGAAAAAGTACGATATTTTTTATATTCGGGTCATGTCCCACCGCAGTTTGTAAAAAATGATCAACAAAAGATCCGAATTTGAGTTTTTCTTTGCTTCATTTTCTGTAAAGCGATAAAACGAACTTGTATCATCCTTGTGACAGTGTACATTAAACACGTACAACCATAGAAGGCGTTTGTAAAACTGTTGAGAGACAATGAGTTTTGGCAAAGGCAAATTTTTCGCGTAATCAAACTCGACAACTAAAGTTGATTTATCATGTCTACAATTTTCTATTATTTCTTTTTTAATGTCTTTGTATGCTTGCACTTTTTTGTCGTGTACTGATTGTATCACTTTGCAAGAATCGTTTGGGTTTAACTTAAGCTTCACTTTGTTTTTCACAAAAATCACAAATGTCAGATCGTGGACTCTGGAAAGAATACTCGGAGTTTTCGCGAAACTATCGATGGAAAGTACAGTACTTTATGCCTAGTGTACGACCAGTTTAAAAAAAATACTGCTGGAATCCTGTAAACAAATTCTTTACATTTAGAGCAGGATTTTCGAAATACTTTCTTTTGGATTTCGACCGATTATAAGGAGATTCTTTGTTTGGAATCTGTGCCAAAAATTCATTTACCAAATACCAAGTTTCTGGGTTTATTTTGTGGGGCCTGTTTTCATGTTGGCCTCTTTTGTCGGTAATACAAATATTTCCGTCTTTTAACGACTTCGTGTAGATTGTCCGTATACGTTTGTACCCAATTTGAAAAATATTTAAGAAAAAGTGTTTACACACCTCAATCGCGGAACTGTTTGTAACAAAGAAGATATTTCCAATTAGTCCTTGCTTGACATTTAGGAGCTGTAACCCTTGTTTTTGGTTCAAACGGAGACATGCAACCAAGAAGAAACTTATTCTGTTCGTTCTTATCTGCCAAGATCCAAAATTTTTCAAAAAATTCTTGTTGTAGTCTGCCTGGTATAACCCCATAACACTTCACACAAGAACTGCAGCAAAGGTTTTTGCATGCACTGTCACACATGAACATTTAAAATCTCTGAGTATAAAAATTATTGACCACCAATAAAATATATTACCTTTGGTAGTAGTGTACTTTTTTCAGCTATTTCTTGCTATTTTTTTTCCTATTCTTTGTCCACTGCTCCTTGTTTATTTTTCGTTTTCGACCCAAGTTTTTTCTTTCAAGATGATCAGATTCCAAATCACAGCTACTTTCTTTTTCTTCATAACTACTATCCTCAGCGCTATTAGAGTTATTTTCAGAGCTCATTGTGCCCTTTTAACTTATAAAACAGTATATTATAACCTGCTATAAATAATAAAGTTTGAGCAATAAAATCTGCATAAAAATTAGGTTAGGCACATGTGAAAATTGACGTTAAATGAAAGAAGGGTACTTGTAGCGCTTGGCAGATTGGCTCATAGTGCCACCTATATGCGAAGTATGAAAACAACAGAACCAAAGGCGGGTAAAGGAAGGTTTATTTTGCGATATAAACCAATTTACGGAGAAAGGGCATTCCCATGGAAGTGTCCTTTTTCCAACCAACTCCTCAATTGTAACCCTGTCTTTCCTTATATATATTTCCTATAATTCCTTAAATTATAATGAATATCTGTTACTGCTGTAACTCGTCAGTTGATGAGCACATGTTTGTATATTGCTGCGTATGCAAGAAAAAGTTTAAATGTTTATGTGTGAATCTTACAAAATCTGAAGTTCGAAAAATAAATTCGAAAAAAGGTCTCTCTTGGAATTGCAAACAATGTATTGAATTAGGTGATGATATTATGGGACTTAGGACCGGTATTATAAAGGCCAGTTAAATTTAACTGAATATTAAAATTTATATGAAGTTTGGTTATATGCAAAATACTTGTAGGACAAATGTCAATTAAAATGTAATCATCAATTAAATTTAAATGACCTTAATAATACCGGCCCTTAAAGCTGTAATTGTTACATTACAAGAAGACATTAAACAAATAAAAAGTTCTATAAATCAAAATCAACGATCTTCTTAACTACCTCAGTTGGATACTAAAGTGATTATTCAGGTGATAATGGAACGAGAAAAACGTAAACATAATATTGTAATTTATGGGTTGAAGGAACCTAAATGTGATTCTAAGCAACAGCTTATTGAACATGATGTTCGCGTTATCAAGCAGATTCTTCCTGTTTTAAATGTTGGTCAACCTATAAGATTGGGGAAATTTGACCCCACTCATGATCAAAACAACAGGCCTATTAAAGTACGCCTCTTGAATGATTCTTCTGTTATCTGCTCTTCGTAAATGTAATAAATTGAAGAAAATGGATAGATTCAACAGACTTAATATTTCACGTGATCAGACTCATATGCAAGCGGACTATTATCGATGCGTGAAGAACGCAGAGAACTGCAGATAATGAATTACACTTAAAAATTCGACATATTCGTGGTATACCTACCAGCACCAAGAATTCGGAAAACTAGATAGGCTCGGCAGTACACACGCTAAAATGAACATATATTACCAAAAACTAAGACCCATATTCTTCAATCGGCTTGTTAAAATATTAGTTATGATATAATAGCACTTACTGAAACATGGCTAAATGATTCAATTTTAGATGAAGAACTTATGACTTCTAATTACAATATTATACGCTGTGATAGGAATTATTCCGCTACTGGACGCTCTACTGGAGGTGGCTTACTGCTTGATGAAAGTATAGTCACTGAGAATCTTGACATCACACACTTAGTTAATTTGGTTCCCTTAGTTGACATAGTTGTTTGTAAATGCAAAACTACTTGTTTCACTTTTTATACGGTCGTCGTGTATATACCACATGCATCTCTGGCTATTTTCTTGGAGTGCTTGGAAGTACTTGTTTCTGATAAACAGGTTTCAATATTGGGTGATTTTAATCTGCCATAATATAACGAATATAATCAATCGTCGACCCAAATTCCCAAAGTAAATATTTTGCAAAATTTTATCTTCAACAGCAACAGCAACAGCAAAACTAGCCAACGTGTTTGCACTTTTTATTGATGGCGACAGTTTGTTGTAGATTGAGCCCCATGAATATAATGCAGTTTTTTCATATTTACTAGTGCGGTGTGGTATTACTCGAATATTATTTTTATTACGTGCAAAGTGTTCATGGTTATTACATTACCCCTATTACTGTTAAAATTTTATTTGTTTTGAAAATTTCTCTACAGGAGTCCCTATTCTTTCGTCCAAATATAAGACGTAATATTCTTTTTTGAATAACAAATATTCTAGAGATATCAGCTCGGCCCCAGACTAATATATTGTATGCTAGGTGCGTATATACCAACGCATAATACAGGTTCATTATCGCGTGATGAGAAAATTTAGTTTTAGTTTTATGGACGGCGTAATACGCTTTATTTAGTTTTAAACATACATGATCGATCTGGCGTGCCCACGTTAAATTTGCTTCTATTTGAATGCCTAAGTATTTTACAGAATCTGCATTATTAGGAAGAGGGTTTTCAGGTTGTTTTCTGTTGTAAAATTGAATAGTGACGGTTTTATTACTGTTTAACAGGATATTATTTTGATTGCAACAATCGTTCATTAGTTGGTTACAAATGTTCACTTTATCTCCCACTTCAGTCTGATTAAGAGCTGATACGATAACCGCTGTGTCGTCTGCAAAATTTACAACATGTGCAATATTTATATGTTCACTAATGTCATTGATAAATGCGAGGAACAATAGGGAACCTAATGTTGATCCTTGGACAATTCCCCTATCCAAGAAGCACTCTTTTGACATTTTTTCCTCTACTTGAACAAACATCCGGCGATTTGACAGGAACGATACAATAAAATTAATGATGTTTCCACGAATACCAACACTGAATAACTAGTCGCGCACAAAATTAATGTCAATGGAATCAAATGCACTTGAAAAGTCGTAAAACAAGCCTGCAACTAATTTTCCTTCGTCCATGTTACGGGATATTTCTTCTATCATGTTTCTGTTGGATGTTATATTTTTTTATATAGCACCAGATTTTGTCCATCAGATTTCTTTCAAATACTTTAGAGAATATATTTAGTATGGAAACAGGTCAATAATTATCTTCATTCAATGTTGATCCTTTCTTATGAAGTGGTATAACTTTTGCGAGTTTGAGGAAATTTGGAAATATTCCTGATTCATAAGATAGATTTATGATATAACAAAGGGGATCCATTATTTCTTGTACTTTGTGTTTCAAGATAGTTGTCATAATTCCATCTTCGCCTGTACTGGATCCATTCTTTAAGGACATAATCGTTTGAAGAATTTCATTCGGTGTTATAGCTTCCAGAAACATCGACTGTTGTTGTACTTTTCGTGCATTCTTTTGATAAATTTCCTTCGAAATGCTTATTTAATTTTTTATGCGTAATGGTTGAGAAGTACACTGCAAATGTGTCGGCAATTTCTTGGCTATTTTTAATTTCACATCCTGTTGTGTTGTTGCGTAGCTTCATTTTAGGCTTTTTATGTTGGCCATTTAATTCATTATTTACCATTTGCCACACAGTCTTTTGTTAATTGGTGATGTTTTGAAGCTTTACTGAGTAATAGTCTTTTTTTGATGTTTGTATTGGTTTTTTGTGTGTTTTTTTCTCTTTCTTGTATTTTTCCAGTATCTCAGGTGATTTTGTGACAACCATAATATGGTAGAGATCTTTCAGCTTCCGACTGGAAATCTTGGTTTCTTCGTTAATCCATTCCGATTTATTTTGTTTGTGATGGAACGTCTCTTTTCTTAGCGGGGAGGTTATATTATAATGGTAAATAAATTCATTTATGAAGAGACTGTAGGCTTTATTAATTGATTTCGTTTCGATAAAGCTCCAGTTTACTTTTTTCAAATGATTTCTCAATTCGTTTAAGTTACCTATATTAATATTTCTGGATAGTGTGCTGGTAATTTGTTTTTTGTTACTAATCTGCTCTGATTTGAATATTATTTCCATTAGCTGAGCATGGTGGTCTGAAAGATGTAGGTAGAAGTTCTCACATGTCCAGTCTTTAAGAGATATAGTTGATACCATGTAATCAATCTGTGTTGCTGTTATTCCATTTTGTGTGAATTGTACTCTAGTTGGTTCGTGTAATTGATTTTCAAGATTGAAAGCTTGGAAAATATCTTTTAACATTTTTTTTGGATTAGTTTTTAGAATTCTATGTTTAAATCTCCACATAATATAATTTCGTCATGTATGTTGGTTATATAACGCATCATGTCTGTTAGTTTTTCCAGAAACACATACATATTGCTATTTGGTGGACGATATACTGTTAAAACCGCGATTTTACGTGTTTCTATTACAAACGAACAAGCAGCAGCTTCTATTTCAAGTTCTACACAGAATTGTCTTACGTTCACACATTTATATTCTAAACTATTGCCAACGAATATCATACTTCCGCCATGTTCTGAATTATTTCGCATATAATTGGAAATTATTAAGTATCCTTCAATGTGTATAAATTGTAAATTATTCATATTGCACCAAGTTTCTGTCAAACATAGGATATTTGCTTTGTAGACATTGGTGATTGCTAGTTGTAATTCCTCGGTTTTGTTGAAGATACTCCGTATGTTTTGGTGTATTTTTATTTTAATATCTGGTTTGTGGGTTGTTTCGTTTTGAGTAAGATTTGGTTCCGCCGTTAGGTGATTTACGAAAAAAATTGAAAGGGATTACTTTTATCCCTATCGGCTAAATTTTCGATTCTAAGAGACTCATACCATTGTCATCTGCACATCCTACTTTGAACCATTTATATTTAGTTCCCGCTGCTCGGTCTTCATATTCGCGTGCTTTTATATTAAATGTAGTATGGGTAAATTTCTCTCCTAAGTAGCCTTGCAGTAATTCTTCCGTGAAGCTTTCCTTGTATTTTCCTACGTGATACCATATCCATTTTTGGGCATTATAAACATTGCCATTATCGTCAATTTTGCATCCCATAGCTGCCGACAGATTCTGTCCCGGCCTCTGTTTATTAAAATCTGTTGACTCGTCAATCGTTTGTATATTTATTTCGCCGTTTATCAATTTAGTTTCTTTTGTGTCTGGGTTGTATTTCTTATTGTTTACGTTTTTTCTTTTCTTGCAGGATGTTGCGTATGGTTTTTGTTGTGAAATATTTTGTGTATTTTGTCCCACTTTGAGGTGTTAATCGTCCTCTTCCGTAGGTAATACAGTCATATTTAATATTGTAGTATTCTTATTTACGTCTGTTGGCTGTTTGTTAACATTGCGTTCAGGTGGCGGTATAGCACTTATGTTTTTGATTGTATTTATTAATAATAATTGTTGTTTGAGAGAATTTATTGTATCTTGTTGATAAGTGATTATTTCGTCTTTTTGTTTAATAAATACTTTAAGGTATTTGTTTTCTATCTTACATGTTTCCAGTTCAGTCAAATTGTTATCTATAACTTCAACACTTTTCACACTTTCGAATGAGTCATCGAGTTGCTGTTCTCCATTGCAGCATAATATTCGATTTTCATCGATTGTTGTAATCCCTTTGAGGTACTTGATACATCCAGGATGTTCCACATTTCACACATTTTGGGCCACTACACGGCACAACTTTACAATGGAAACAAGGTCTCGCGGGAGCCGAAATTAACACAGGTTGCTCGGTAGACGCCATCTTAACTTAACTTAACACTCGTAAACGTTTTTGTTTTAATTTTGCCTATAATGTTAATGGTATTGTATTACTTAAGCCAAGCGAGGTTAGAGATCTCGGGGTATTGTTTGACTCTCAAATTATATTTATTGGCCATATAACTCAGTTATGCCTGAGTGCATCTAAATCACTTGGTTTCATTCTGCGTATTTGCAAATATTTTACTGATCCTTCCGTAATTAAATCACTTTATTCTGCATTAGTTCGGAGCAAACTTGAACATGCGTCTGTTATTTGGTCTCCCCATTACACATATCTCATATTAACAGTTGAGCGGATTCAGAGGCGGTGTTTAAAATATTTGTCATTCAAAATTGATGGAATATATCCGCAAAGAAATACTGATTATAAACATTTATTAATGCGCCATGATTTTGAATCACTTTCCAGTCGTCGAGATTATAGTAGAGCCGCAATGATGTTTAAACTGCTACACAACTTAGTTGACTGTCCTGCTCTTCTTGGGAAAGTACAAATTGCTGTTCCTAGATTAACTTTTCGGTACACAAATACGTTTTACCTACCGACCCTCAAATCAAATTTGCTCTTAAACTCACCAATTTTCAGAATGAGTAAATACGCAAATGATCTGCTAGAGGATATTTTTCACTACACGTAAGCCGAATTTATGATTATGATTCTGGTAATATATACATATATTTTTGTTTTGTTTCTTTTGTTTACTTTGTTATGTATTTTCTTTTTAATTTTATTTGTTTTCTGGTATTAGTTAATAATTTTGTTATAAATATAACATATTATTTTAATTTCATTATTATTTAGGAATTAATTTTTGTTAATTAAAATGTTGTTATTAAAATAATTTTAATTATATTGTCCTGTAATTGGTTTTGTACTGTTAGTACAATAAAGAAATATTATTATTATTATTATAGTCACGAATAGGGTGAATATTCATATATTTAGGCTATTTTCGTCTTTATTAAATTTAATTAGTCCTTGTACATGGAAAAAGACGATTTCAAACCATTTTTATAAAGTACTATATTTTTTATTATTCATTTTGTAGATTTACGAACAATTTGAATATTAGGCTATATTTAGTATTTATTAAATTTATGTCGAATTTTACTTCTATTTGTCTTTACAAACGCTTTTTCACATCGAAGGTAACAAACAGAGTGCTGATGACAACTTTACGTTGGCTTTAACAAATATTTGGCCGTGCATTTTAAAACGGTATAGGCATATGCAATAATACGTTAGAATTATATTTAAAAAAAATTGTGATATGGCCATCATATTACTTTCTCCGATTTTGATCCAATAATATTTATTTATATTTATACCACCATGGTTTATTTTGATTTTAGATCAGATGATACTGACGTTTAAAACGTCAAAGTTACGAAAGATGAAAATAACAAACTATACTATACCAATTCAAATAATCTTAAATAACTTTATTCGAAAACTAAAAAAAAATCCTAATGAATTCTTCAAAAAAGTCACAAAAATAAAATTTGATAGATCCTGAAAAAAGTCATGAAAAAGATTTCTGAAAAAAGCCCTGAAAAAGTCCTGGCTATAAAGTTCTAAAGAGGATATCCTAAAAAAGTCTTGAATAAAACAATCCTGAAAAAAATCTGATAAAAAAGTCCTGATAAAAAGTCCAGAAAACGAGTCCGCAAAAAAGTGCTCTCACAAAGAAATGTCTTAGAAAACAGGTCCTTGAAAAATACCTGAAAAAAGCCCAGAAAGCAGATTTGTCACAAAAACAATCTGAAAAAGGTCCTAAAAAACCAGTAGAAAAGTACTAAAAATAAGCTTTAAAAAGGCCTTAAAAAGTCCTGAAAAAGGCTGTAACAATAGACAATGAAAAAGTCCTAAAAACAGTGCTGCAAAAAGTCTTTACAAAGGTCCTAAAAAAGATCCGACAAAAATTCGAGAAAATAGTCCTAACAAAGGTCACGAAAAAGCGTCGTGAAAAAGGTCTCAAAAAGGAATTCTAAAAATAAAGTAGATAGTATTTAATAGTAATTATCAATTATGCCATGTATTTTCCCTAATATGAATAAAATGTTTATTATTTATTATTAAAGTCTTGAATAAGTTTTGAAAAAAGTCGTAACAAAAGTTTTGAAAACATTGTCCTGCAAAAAAATCCCAAAAAGACTCTTGCAAAACGCCTAAGAAAAGACCTAAAAAAAGGCCTTAAAAGAGTTCCAGAAAAATAATCCAGATTAAAAATCCTGAAAAAAAGTCCCAACGAAAGGCCCCAAACAAAAACTTTTTTAAAAGTCCTGAAAAAAAATTCTGCAAAGGAAAAGTCCTGAAACGGGAGTCTTGAAAAAATCGTCGTTTAAAATGAGTCCTGAAAATAAAGTCTTGAAAAAAGTTCTGAAAAAACTTTTAGCAAAAGTTTTGAAAAAATTGTCCAGCAAAAAACCCAAAAAGAGTTTCGTCAAAAGCCTTAGAAAAGACCTGAACAAAGGCATTCAAAAAAAGTCGTGAAAAAGTTCCTGAAAAATAATCCTGATAAAAAAATCCCGAAAAAAGGTCCTGAACGAAATAGTCTTGAAAACGAGTCCTCGAAAAAAATTCTGAAAAGAAGAGTCATGGAAAACACCGTTAAAGAAGAGTCCTGAAAATATAATCTTGAAGAAAAGTCCTGCAAAATAAGTCCTCGAAAAAAGTTCTCAAAAAAGACCTAAAAGAAGAAGTGAAAAAATCCTGAAAATAAGGACTTAAGACCTGAAAAATCAATACTGAAAAAAGAGTCCTAAAAAAAGTCCTGAAATTGTCATTTATACTTTCATGGTATTTTGTCAATTTAAATTATATTTTAAATGTACATCGAGCGTTTTGTAGACTCGCATGAAACTGACGTTTAAAACGTCAAAATTATAAAAGATGGAAAAAATATTACTTCAAATTCAAAAACTCAGTTTACTCAAAAACAAACAAAAAATTCGAAGAAAACTTATTCTTTATAAGTTGTATAAGTTGTTCATTTTGGCATTTTCTACAAATATTATTAGCATAAATTTGCTATAACTATTATCGTTTCATAATTACAAACCAAAAATGAAAAAAAAATGTGATGTGGCCATCATGTTACTTTCTCTGACTTGATGGTCTAGTCATTTATATTTACACTTTCATGGTTTATTTTCAATTTAGATCATATAATAAATGTACATAGAGCGTTTTGCAGGATCGGATGAAACTGACGTTTAAAACATCAAAATTATGAAAGATGAAAATAACAAATTATATTTAAAATTCTAAAAAATTCAAAAACTAAAAAGATTTCGATAAAAACTTATTCTTCATAAGTTGTTCATTTTGGCATTCTCTACAATTATTATTCATATAAATTTGCTGTAACTATTTTCGTTTTTATAATAATAAAGCGAAAATTAAAATTAAAAAAAAAATTCTCGTATTACAATGATTTTATAAAAAATATTTTTAAACAAAAGAAGTTTGTTTGAATGATTTTGTGATATTTTACATATTTAAAAAATATTGGAAAAAAACAAAAAACGGTTAAGGTAAACACCCACTTTCGCTGTACGAAATTGTAGCGAAATCTTCTCAGTTCTTCGGATTGTCAAATAAGACTTATGTTCAAAGTTTAATATCAATTGCTCAATTAGTTTTTGAGGTACAGCACGCATAGACACACACAAACGCAGACATATTCTTTTTCCAAAAATCTCTGAAATGATCTTTAAGGACCTCAAAACGGATATTTCCGTAAAAATGAATTTGAAAAAATTTTCACGATCACAATATTTTCTCGTACTTCGAAACGGAGAAAGTAAAAATGTCCAAAAATGTATGCCAAAGAATCGTAAATTAAGTGCCAAAAAATTGCAAGTTTAGGCAAAAAAATGAATTACCAAAATCTCGATATTTTCAAAATCTAACATTTATACCAAAAAATCAAAATATCAGCAATACAATTTTGAAAAAATGTCCAAAAAGTTATGCCAAAGAATCGCAAATTAAGTCCTAAAAAAATTAAATTAATAAAATCTCGATATTTTCAAAATTCTAAATTTGGGCTATCATATCCAACACTTATACAAAAACTGAAAATATAAGCAATAAAATAAAAAATAAATTATTTTGTAGACTATATTTTCAGTTTTTGGTATAAATTTTGGATTTGGTAGTTCAAATTTTGAATTTTTAATATATCGAAATTCTGGTGAACAATTCTCCGCTGAAAAATTGAAAGTTTATGTAAAAAATTGAATAAAATTCAATAAAAATCTCGATATTTTTAAAATTCAAAATTTGGACTACCCAATCCAAAATTTATACCAAAAACTGAAAATAAGGGTCTAAAAAAATTTAAAAATGTCCCAAAATTTATGCTAAAGAATCGTGCATTAAGTGCAAAAAAATTGAAAGTTTAGGTAAACAAATTAAAAAAATAAATTACCAAAATCTCGATATTTAAGAGTAGCGAATGGCCTGATAAGTAACGCCAATTGTTTCCAAATAATATTTCAGACTTTAAATATAATTTATGAGGAATAGATCTCTTGGTATTTGTTTCTGGTCTTTAGATAATCACAGCTTTCTTGCGAGGGTTTTCATTATTTATGTCTAGCGTCTTGTATTATATTGTTTTTTACTTGTTTTTGTTTATCATCGCAAAGTTGTCTCAATGTTAAATTTTAAATTGTAATTTTAACTTTTGTATTTTTATATTTTATATTTATATTTTATTTTATATTTTGTTTTATATTTTATATTCTAATTAATTCTTAAATGTACAGGGTGAATCCCGTTAAATATATTATTATTTTTATTTTCCAAATTCAAAATTTGGGCTACAAAATCTAACTTTTGTATCAGAAACTCAAAATATCGGCTATAAAATAAAAAATGGTGATGTGGCCTTCATGTTACTTTCTCCGACTTGGTGGTATCATTTATATTTACGCTTTCATGGTTTATTTTTAATTCAAATCATGTTTTAAATTCACATTCAGCGTTTTGTAGAATCGCATGAAACTGACGTTTAAAACGTCAATTTTATGAAAGATGATAATGACAAATTATACTTTAAATTCTAATAGTCAGTTTACTTAAAAACCAAGGAGATTTCGAAAAATACTTATTCTTTATAAGTTGTTCATTTTGGCATTCTCTGCAATTATTATTTTAAATTTAAATTTGCAACTATTATTGTTTCATAATTATAAACAAATATGACAAAAAAATAATAACTATTTAATAACTATTATTTTTCAAAAACCAGACATTTTACGAAAAATATTTTCAAACAAAAGATGTTAATTTCTTTATTTCTTCAAGTTTTGTTTAAGTGCTTTTATAGTATTTTTCATATTTAAAAAAATATCGGAGAAAACAAAAAGCGGTTAAGGTAAACACCCACTTCCGGTGTACGAAATTTTACCAAAAGCTTTTCAGTTTTTTGGATTATCAAATAAGGTTTATGTTCAAAGTTTGATGTTAATTAATGTAGTAGTTTTTGCGCATTTTAATTTATCGCTCGTCTGCGACATAACCTTAAATTGTGGCATGTAAGTTGAGTTTGATAGTCAGTTTACTCAGAAACCAAAGAGATTTCGAAAAAACGTATTCGTTATAAATTGTTCAATTTGGCATTCTTTACAATTATTAATCATGTAAATTTGCTGTAACTATTATCGTTTCATAATTATAAAACAAAAATGAAAAAAAAAATTAATAAATTTTTTTCTCCAATAAAAATGATTCTATGAAAAATATTTTTAAACAAAACATATTCATTTTTTCGTTGTCTTCAAAATTTATTTGAATGTTTTCGTAAAATTTTCCATATTTAAAAAAAATATTGTAAAAAAACAAAAAAAAAACGGTTAAGGTAAACACCCACTTCCGGCGTACAAAGCTTTTCAGTTCTTCGAATTGTCAAATAAAGCTTATGTTCAAAGTTTCGTGTTAATTTTTCTATTAGTTTTTGAGATACAGGGCGCACAGACACACACACACACACATTTTTTTCCCCAGAAATTGTTGAAATGGCATCTAGGGACCCCAAAACAAATATTTTCGTAAAAAAAAATTTTGAAAAAAAAATCACGATCACAATACTTTCTCGTACTTCATAACGGAGAAAGTAAAAACGTGTTTTTAATGTGTCCACTTAACTAAATTATTAGTTTTGTGCAAATATGGTTTGATCACAGGTTACTTGAATGTTTTAAAAGAAAGAAAAACTTGTGAAACAAATTCGGTCGACTTAAATTTTGAATAATCGCAATAATCAATACCATAACGTTACTTTAAATAATTTACCCATTACACAAATGAGCTTAATAAAATTATTGCACACGTTACATTAATTCGCGCAATTACCTCAAAATGTGCATTTCGTGCAGATAAATTTAATCATGCCGTTCCAATTTCCCAATTTAATTTTCTAATAAACAACGCAACCGGCCTACATAATTACAATTAATCACTGTTATAATTTTAATTAGTGCCTAGTGTAGTCGTACACTAAAGTTTGAATGTATATACAGCCTTCCTGGCGCTCTAATAAATGTCTTGCTAGGGTCTTATAATGTTACGTGATATTTTATGGGGGAGGCAAAATTTATGTACAGTTATTGTATGTGTGTAAATAAAATTCGTGCTCTTGTATCGCGAACAATATTTTACACTTTATTCTCATACCGGTTGTGTGATTCATATTTCCGTTATTTATAATCAAAAGTCTCTATTATCTATTTATATAACCGTATATGACGATATATAAAAGACGGGATATCGTTTATTCTTAGAACGCCATCATGTAGGTCTGCTAAATAGGAAATGATTATGTCGTACATTAAATATTATGTATAGAACCAAAGATTGATAATATGCCATTGAAAATTCAGTTTAATTATGGATTACCACGTACTGACGTACTAACGTTCATAATAGTATATTATGCAGCAAGTGTCATAAACGGCGCTTTGGTCACGAGTTTAGGCTTAATTTTTAATAAAACGGGTGTCTAGAGAAATTTATAACACGAATTGCGTACTATACTCTTTCTACGACTAAATTAGGAAAGTTTAGAAATTATTTCATTATCTAAAATAAACATGGTAATAGTACAATATGAATAAAAGTCTACTTGGGTAAATATACATTAACAGTTACGTTGGCGACATGGCAATTGCTAAAGTAAAATCATTTATTCTCCTAAATTTCTTTGATGTTGTGTATTATTTATTTCATTTAAGTTAAAAGTATTCCTTGTTTCATTTATTTATTTTTATTTTGACAGATTGTCTTGACTTAGCGTCATGGAAACATATGCGATAAATGGCATTTCAGAGGTGGGAGTACAAAAATAAAATAAAAATAGAAATACGAGGCTTTTTTTACAAAATGTATAAATAAAAAAAACGAAATTACAAAAACCAAACCCTGGTTATTTTTTTTATATTTGCAAGAAGTTACAACATTAATACTTTACAAACAGGCTAATGGCGAATAACCGCAAATGGCGTTTTACCTAGATTTTTTTGATTTTACGTCTATACACCCAGAGAAATATTGCATTTGTATGTTGTTGTGCCCTTTGTATTGTGTTAACATATTTTATTTTCCGTCGTGACCGCGAAACTAGTGCATCAACCAAGAAAGATGGCGGTGGGGTCCTCATAAAAAATCATCACCATGTAATGGAGCAAGATACGTGGATAACCGGATCAGAAGATTTATGGGTGACAATAACAGGAGAAGATAGAAACAAATTACATATCTGCTGTGTATACTTACCACCGGATTATGATGCGTCTCCTTTCCTGGATAAGTTATGTTCTGTTATAGATACAAACAGTGATCACCAATTCTTAATACTCGGAGATTTCAACTTCCCTGACGTGAAGTGGTCAAATCAACTAGGCGGTGCGTTAAAGCCAACAAGTTACAACAATAGCAGTGCAGTATTTATTGATACAATCTCCTATTGTGGTCTCCAGCAGATTAACAACATTCTCAATTCTAATCAACGTATATTGGACTTGGTTCTTTGCAGTGAAGGTCTAGCTTCTAATATTGCACTATGTCAACTACCACTCTTGTCTGTAGATCAACATCACCCTCCATTAGAATTTATAGTAAAATTCGCTAGTTTATCTAACCTTAAGTCGTGTAGGAATCACTGTTACATGTACAATAAGGACATTAGAGAACATTAATGATGTTCTTAGAAATACTGATTGGTCCGTACTGAATACCACCCATATTGAACGTGCCGTAGACATTTTTTACAATATTGTTTTTGATGCTATTAAGAAACACACCCCGTTTCGTCGTTTGAATACTACGTATCCCTGTTGGTTTTCTAAAGACACCATTAAATCAATTAAAGAAAAGCAAAAATATCATAGAAAATGGAAAAAATACTCACATGATCTAGATTATTTAACGTTTAGTATACTCAGAGGTATTTCTAAAGCAAACATTCGTCGAGATTATGAGCAATATGTCAACAATATTGAGAATAATATCAAAACTAGTCCTAAACATTTTTGGAAATTTATACGTAACAGACGTACCAGTTCTGACATACCTAATTCAATGAAATTTCATAATAAAACTGCTTGTAATGGCGATGATATCTCTGAACTCTTTTCGGATTATTTTAAATCTGTATTTATAAATGGTAGACTTACGATAAACGTAAGCGAAGATCATATAACATCAAGTCAGATTACAATATTGGAATCTGATACTTTAAAAGTGCTCAATAATTTGGATTTATCCAAGGGGCCTGGCCCAGATGGAATTCCACCTCTGTTTCTGCATAACTGTTCCTCAACTATAGCTGTACCACTAACAATTCTCTTTAACAGATTCATAAGAGAAGGTGTATTTCCTAAATATTGGAAACAAGCTTCTGTCGTTCCCATTTTTAAGTCTGGCGACAGAAATGACGCAACTAATTATCGCCCGGTGTCCATTTTGTCATGCATCCCTAAAGTCTTTGAATTAATAATATTTGAAATAATATTTTTTTAAGTAAAAAATCAAATAATTGATGAACAACACGGTTTCTTTTCGGGTCGATCAGTCGAAACAAATTTAGTAACTTACCTTGAACATATTTCTAGATCGCTGCATAACAGAAAACAGGTCGATTCCGTATACACAGACTTTAGCAAGGCATTCGACAAGATTGACCATAACATATTAATTAACAAGCTATCTGCAATAGGAATAAATGGAGACTTATTACGCTGGTTAGCCTCGTACATTTCAAACAGATCACAGTTAGTAAATATTGTGGGATACCTCTCTTCAGAAGTAGTCCTAACCTCAGGTGTTGCCCAGGGTAGTCATCTGGGTCCACTGCTCTTTATCATTTATTTAAACGATATAGCACCCTACTTTAGATATTGCAAATTTCTACTCTACGTTGATGACCTAAAACTGTTTATGGAAATAAATTCAATAACTGATTGTCTGCATATGCAAGAAGATCTTTTGCGTTTTGAGGAATATTGCACTGTAAACAGACTTCATCTAAATTTCGAAAAATGTTCTAAAATTACTTTTACTAGAAATAGAACGACGTTCAATTTTCAATATGCATTTGGTAACTATAACATCAAAAGTGTATTGCATATAAAGGATCTTGGCGTTATATTTGACAGTAAATTATTATTTAATCAAATAAGACACTCGGGTTTCTAATCAGATCTTCATGCGACTTTAAACAGATCTCATCCTTAAAGCTCCTATATTATGCCTATGTCTACAGCGTTTTAAATGATTGTAGTGTTATCTGGAACCTTCAATACATAGTATATATAAATAGATTAGAATCTGTACAGAGACGGTTTCTGCGATTTCTATATAGAAAATTCAATTTGGAAGCTGAGAACTATTTAGAGTTGTGCGAAAAGACCGGAATTCTTCACTTAGTGCATCGTCGTCAAATGGCTGATGTTATTTTTCTTCATAAGATTATCAATTCTTACACCGAAATACCTTCTCTTTTGTCACAACTCAACCTTAAAGTTCCTGCTCATAATACTCGACTTATTACTACGTTTAGCGAACAGAGATTTAACACCAGTTCTATGAAAAATGCACCTATACCTGGCATGATAAACACTTATAATTTACTATTCAGTAACCATGATATTTTTGCTTTTAACAAAAACCAGTTCAAAAAAAATTTAACGAAACATTACTGTGCATTGATAGACTTGTTTTTATTTTATTTTATTTTATATTTTTGTGTTTACTTTTTATTTCTATTATACAGTATCTTTTTTTTTACGTGGGCCATAGGATTTTACATGCTAAAAATTATACCTTGTTTTAATGTGAATTTTATCATAAAATTTTGAAGGAAATTGTAGTTAGTAACAAATCAACTACTTTTCCACATGATGCGCTGCATTAGAATAACTTAAACATGTTTTATTCCAGTAAAAAATGAAATGATTTGATATAAATAACTGAGCAAAAATAATCAACGTACCTTGAATTTACGAAATGTCAGATTGATTAAGGCAAGTAATCAAAAGGATTTTATTCTTGTAAATATCCATTTATACTATTAAACAACGGGTGGAACTTGTAACGGCATTTATAAGAGGTTTGTCCAGCAGGGAAATAGTTGTATTTTTCTACAAGAAGTCAGGAAATTTTTATTTTAGGGAAATAGTTGACTTTTTTTGCAGCGTATCCCGATCGTTCGGTTCCGAGCAAAATCACTTTTTAATGGAATAAAACATATTTAAATGATTCTAATTCAGCGCGTCATGTAGAAAAATAATTGATTTATATTATCAACTAAAATTTGCTTCAAAATTATATGATAAAATATACATTTACACGAGGCATAATTTTTAGCATGTAAAATCCTATGGCCCACGATAAAAAAAAACATACTGTATATTTTGTTTGTATGTGTGTGTTTGTGTCTGTTTGTATGGGTCTGTGTGCGACTGCCTGCGTGTATGTGTGCCAGTATGAGCGTGCGCGTGTGTGTATGTACGTATGTACATATATTTGTGTGAATGTAAATAGCTATGTGAGTGAGCATGTATGTATGTTAGAGTGGTTCTTATTTTCGAAGTATGTGAAAATCAACGGGACAACCCGGAAACTTGTTCGTATAGATAAAAAACTAGTAAATTTTGAGCCATATCGAACATTGCGTAACCGGGCCCTAGCCCTCTAAAATTTGAAAAAGTCGTTTTTTATTTTTATTTTTAATTTTGGTTCATCCTAATATTAAATGGCCAAAAATATATATATTTTGTGGATAAAGGACGTTAATATGTATCCAAAAAGTATTTATTTGTTGAAATTGGACTAAAATTGACGAAGTTATGAATTTTTTAATGCCCCTCTATTAATTGAAATTTAAATTACATTATAAGAAAGCCACGACTAAGTGAACCAGACGCTTCACTTCAATTGGTAACCCCATCTTATTTTTATCTTTGGTAATATTAGTTTGATGCACCACAGCTCGCGAGAGATAATCCGTGCGTAGATTAGATTTATTAACGGAAAATCTCCTTTTGCAAAATTTCTTAAAACAAAAATAAAAACATATTGTAAATGTAGCGAGAAATATTTTACAGAAATAAGGTAATTTACATAGAAAAAATAAATCGCACCAAAAATCACATAAATACCAATGACGAACAGAACATGTTAAAATAAATATAAACAAACTAAAATAAAACGGGTAAAAATTGCACAGCTAAAATAATATACAAATAAATAATATTATTGATAAAATTTTAAAAACAAGTCCAGATCCATGCGTTTGATGCGGTTCTTAAATTCTAAGAATGACTCCGAAAATTGATCACAGTTTGAATGACCGCATAAAATATTTATAAATGCCATCATGCGATTGATTGAAGTTTTTCGCAAAATTAGAGGTGCAGCGTTGAATACAGAAGAGCTTCCTTGATCTTGTCCGAGTGGTTGGAGGTAATAAAAAATTGAACATCGCCAATAATTCACGGGAATTTATGAAACCATTAACAATTTTAAATACAAAATAAATATCGTGCAAAATACGCCTCTGGTGTAATTGGCTTAAGTTCATTTCGAGTAGCATTTGAGATCTACTGTATCCCATACGAGAATTTCCCATGTTTTGTGAAACATATTCTAAGAATTTGTTCTGCACTCTCTCAATTCCGGCTATTGCATTTTTATAATAGGGTGACCACACATTAGAAGCGTACTCTAAATGAGGCACTACTAATGCCGTATATAAATGCCTGATTGTTGAAATACTGAAACTTCGAGAAAAGCGCTTGACAAACCCTAGAATTTGACATGCTTTATTACAGATATTATTAATATGTAGAAAAAAATTCAAATGAGTATCAAATAACACACCAAGGTCTACAACATTTTCCACTCTCTTTAGCTTAATATTATTAAGGAAGTAATCAAATTCTTGCCGCTTTGGTTTATAAAATGTGACGGTGCAGCATTTCTTTAAATTTAAGTGCAACGAGTTAGTATTACACCAAGAAGTCAACTTCACTAAATCTGACTGTAAGTTATGCTGATCAAGTTCATTATTTATTACTGAATATAGCTTTAAATCGTCGGCAAATAAAAGAAACTTGCTGTACTCAATGCTGTATCTGATGTCATTAATAAATATTAAAAATAAAACTGGACCGCAATGGGAACCCTGTGGAACCCCTGACGATACTTCTATACTTTGCGACACTGAACTACCCATCCTAACAAATTGTTGACGACCACATAAAAAACTGGAAAACCAACGAATCACACCGTCACCCACGCCCAAAGAAATAAGTTTTTCGATAATAATATTGTGTTGAACATGATCAAAAGCCTTGGAGAAATCTGTGTAAACAGCATCGATTTGATTGCCCCTCTCCAAGGAATTCGATATATCGGATTGAAACGTGAGCAAATTCGTAACCGTTGATCTTCCTGCCATGAAACCATGTTGTTCAGAAATTATAAATTGCCTACAGCTCCAAGATAGTTGAATGGATACAATTTTATCCAACATCTTTGGCAAAGTTGATTGTATTGCTACGCCTCTATAATTCTGCACATCCTCCCTTGATCCACTTTTAAAAATGGGTACAACGAAACTCTCTTTCCAACAAGCTGGGAAGACACCGCACTGCAGAGAGGATTCAAATATAAAATGAATGGGTTTAGTGAGGGAGAATACACAACGCTTCAGAAAATATAGAGGAATTCCATCAGGTCCCGCATTACAAGAATCATCCAGTTGATTTATACAATCGAAAACCTCATTAACAGAGACATTGAGGCAATCTAAATTTAAGCTGTCATCAAAGGAAAACGTAGGAGCAGCACCCACATTACTTTGATACACTGTTGAAAAATACTCAGCAAACAAATTAGTACATTCTGATACACTATTGGAACTTTTATTATTATATGTCATGCAACTCGGATAAGTACTGGTATTACGACATTGCCTTACATATGACCAAAACTGTTTAGGGTTGTGTCTTAAATTGTCCTCGGATTTTCGCACATAGTCAGAATGTAGCTTCTTACTAAGATAATAGCAATCGGAGCGTAACTTTTTAAATTGGATAAAATCGCTAGTACAGCCACTAGATTTATACCGAGCATGCATTATTTTCTTTTCTTTAATTAAATTTATAAGTTTGAAGTTGTACCACCTAGGATAACCGGACACTGCAACCTTCTTCACTGGCACGTAACGATTAAATGCACTGTAAACAATATTATTAAATTCTAGTGTAGATTTTTCGACCTGCGATGATGAAAGGATAGCCGACCAATTAACTGATGAGAAATAGTTATTAATACTCTGATAGTCAGCTGCTTTAAAATCATAAATATACTCTTCCATGTACAACTGGCTGCTGGTATCCTTAAGAGGTGTCGTTATCAAATAACTTATGTGGTGAAAACTTGAATCGAAAAGTGGATCTTCTGAACGAGTAATTGCAAGATTTTCTGAATTAGAAAAAACTAGATCCAACAGAACTCCTCTATCATTGGGAATATTATTTAACTGACGAATATTATGCATCTCAAAAGATGCGGCTAATGCTTGTCCAATCGGGCACACATTTGTATCCAACAATACATTTTCGCGAGTAGGGTCCCAGAGAGTATTCGGTACATTGTAGTCTCCACAAAATATATATTTACTTACGTGCGTAATAGAGTGGGCGATTTTCTTGCGGCCTGTGGCGCAGATTAACACGTGGTTAATCTGGTTTGATGTTTTCGGCGGCATTTTGTAACGACATTATAGTTAGTTGCTTTCAAAATACGTGGAAGAACCATATTTGCAGATGCAATTTACTTGATCAGAATACCGCATAGCCAAATACTTTGCTCAAAACTACCATCTAGGAAGCAAGTGGTATCTTTGTTTTTCTCCAATCAGCGAGTACTTAATAAATTTACGCTTCAGTGAAACGCTAGTCGTGAAAGTATTGTCTGTTAGTCAAAGGCTCATATTCCGATTCAACTCAAACAACGTCGCATCGATAAAATTGGCAAAATCTTGGTAAGCGTTCTTCTCGAGAAACTACAGCATATATAAATAAAGAAAAATAATTTATTGAAAGTTTCAATAATTTGTTCGATTTTGCTTCTGAAAATGCATTGCAAACAATGACAATTGAAGAAGACAAACCATGTATATTAATGCAGAGAGAGAATGGAAGATCAGTATCAATCAATGGCATTGACAGTTTCGCGGCGCAAGTGGAAAGTGACGTTTGAAGTGGTTAGAAGTAGAGAAGGAAGAGAAAATCTGATCAGTCCAGCTGATTTGAATAATAATCGTACCTCTGATCAGGACATAGAACCACAACCACAACGAGGAAAAATTGCGTTTATCAATAAAAGGTTCTCATCTGTTTTAGACAAGTGTAAAATAAGTGACATTAATGCCGTTCATCTTCTGATTGCCGTCTCTGAAGGATTAGGTCACAATGTACACGATTTAATTATTATTACATATTATTCATCAGTGCGGGCTATGAAATTTGAATCCAACATTTGACCTCAATGTCAGGATTATATTGCCGGCAGTGAGATTCTTAACAAAATTCTTGTTGTGAATGACATTTTAGAATGAAAAGTCAAATTAATCGAAGAATGTATTACCCTATTAACCAATGACAAGGAACAAAAGAAGCTTTTATTATTAAACTTTGAAGAGTATGACAAGAGATTTAAAAAAAATGCATTAATTGGTAATATCTAAAAACATGAAATATCGAAATATTCAAGTATGATGTAACTAAAAAATCATAACTCCATTAATTTTAGTCCGATTTCAAAAAATAAATTAATTTTGGAATCTTATTAACCTCCTCTGTCAACACAATATATAATTTCACCATTAGGCTGGACTGTTTAATTTTAGGGGGGACCAAAATAAAATTAAAATAAAAAGCTACTTTTTCAAATTTTAGAGGGCTAGGACCCGGTTACGCAATGTTCGATATGGCTCAAAATTTACAGTTATTAGTTTTTTATCTATACGAACAAGTTTCCGGGTTCTCCCATTGATTTTCACATACTTCGAAACTCCACCATATATGCTAAAACCACTCTAATGTATGTATATATGTATATATTTAGTAAGTTTGCCATAATATTATTATTATTATCTTTGATTTTGTACTGTAGATACTATATTTGGAACTTGTCCTGTCTGTATCTCTTGTTTTGTGAATAAATAAATAAACATAGAAAAAAACGCAGATGGAGCAGAAGGAGAAGACTGGTGATTGACGACAATTTTACAGGTCACATGTAAAGTGATAAAATGCGCACGTGCACATCAAACTAACAGTTTAGGAATAACAACATCATGTCCTGAAGTTTCTCTATCTCTTCATTGTTGATACAATTGCCTCTTTCTTTTCGCGAACCGTTATACTGGTTTAAATCCTGTGGATTTTCTGAATCATGCAAATAATCGCGAACTCTCTTGACCTTCTCGTTTAAACGAAACTACTCCTTTGTGACATTACGTACCGCTGGCCGCATACCACTGAAGAAGTCTATTCAAGGAATAAAATATGACAACAGGCCCTAATATACATCTCGATAAAAATATCAGGTGTGTATAAATTGGCGGATAATATACACGTAGCGATATTCTTCTTAAAATAGTTATTAATTTTTAATTCTAAAATTCCTGAGCCTTCGGGAGGTCCTCAAAGTTTAAACACCCAGTCGATTAATATGCGTTATTATTCGATATTAATTTACAGAAAACCCTACAATTTCAATAGTATGGCTAGTTTGAAGATTATTTGTCAGTGCATGCTATCTTTCTATCTCAAACGTGTATCTTTCTCCGTTACGAAGTACGAAAAAGTATTGTGATCGTGATTTTTTTTCAAATTTTTTTTTTACGGAAATATTCGGTTTAGGGTCCCTAGATGCCATTTTATATTTAAAAGTAGCCTAAAACGTTACTCAAATGAAAAATCATATTATTCTCTAAATGAATACTTGACATAATATATATTTAATTATTAATTTATTTAAATTGATATGTAAATATTTGTTTTCTTTTTTCGTGACTTATCCTATGTGCATATTATGTATAGCTTGGAACAATAAAGATTTATTATTATTATTATTATTTTTTCTCTACATAACAGTCTGTCTGTGTGTAACTGTGCGCGCTGTATCTCAAAAACTAATACAGAAATGACCATAAAACATTGAACATAAGTCTTATTTGAGAATCCGAAGAACTGAAAAGCTTTTGGAAAAATTTCGTACTTCTTAACAGTTTTTTGTTCTTTTAGCCTTTTTGGGACTTCAGGATAATGTTTTCAGAACTTTTTTTAGGTCTTTTTTAGGGACATTATTAAAAGACCTTTCTTCGAGGATTCTTTTTCAGGACTTTTTAAGAATTTTTTTTTATTTTTTTGACTTTTTCTTTCAGGACCTTTATTTTCATGATTTCTTTTTTCAGGATTTTTTTCTCGGGACGTTTTCGGGACTCGCTCAAGAACCCTTTGTTGAGGACTTATTTTCGGGATTTTTTTCTGAACAAATTTTTCCGAATGTTCTTCATGGCATTTTTTAGAATTTTTTTTTCAAGACCTTTTTAAGAATCTTTTCAGATATTTTTAGCATTTTTTTTTCAAGACTATTTTCAAAACTTTTTATTTCAGGGATTTTGTTAAGGACTTATTTTAGGCCTTTTTGCAGGACTTTTTTCGGGACGTTTTTTCAAGACTCTTTTTGGGATTTCTTTTTCAGGGCAATTTCTTCAGATCGTTTTAAGAACTCTTTACAATGCCTTTTTTTCAGAAATTCTTTTATTTATTTTATAAAGATGTTATTTTCGGGGCAATTTTTCGACAATTTTTTTATGATATTTCATCAGGACTCTTTTTCTGAACTTCCTCAGGACTTATTTTAGGACTTTCTTTAAGGACTTTTTAGGACTCTTTTTCGGGTGGTATTTTGTATGAGGACTATTTCTCAGGACTTTTTCACGGCTTTTATCAGGACTCTTTTTAATATTTCATCTCCAGGAGTTTTTTCGAGACTTTTTTAAGAACCTCTTGTTCAGGACTTCTTTTCAGGATTGTTTTAAGAATTTTCTTCGATACTTTGTTTCAGAATTATTTCTTTCAGTATTATATTTCATTATATTTATATTTATTTTTTAAAGGATTAATTTTCAGGACTTCTTGCTCGGGACATTTATTCAAGACTCTTTTTGGGATTTTTTTCAGGACAATTTCTTCAGAACTTTTTCAGGTGTTTTTAGTTTTTTCAAAAATGTTTTTTTAGCATTTTTTTACAATGTTATTTTCATAAATTACTTTTGATTTGTTTCTCAGACCATTGTACTCTGCTGAAATAAATTATTTACTTACTTATTTACTTACTTACTACATAACTCTTTTCAAGGCTGTTATTACAGGATATTTTATCTGGACTCTTTTCGGGACTTTCTTCAGGACTTTTTTCAGTAATTATTTTAGGATTTTCCTTCGGGACTTTTTTAGGACTTCTGTCAGGACATTTATTTCTGGTGTTTTATATGAAGACTTAATTTTTCAGGACTCATTTTGCAGTACTTTTATCAGGATTTTCCACGACTTTTTAACAGGATTATTTTTTCAAGACTTTATGTCTAAAACTGTTTCTCCGGGACCTTCTTTCAGGACATTTTTTTGTCAGAACTTTCTTTCGCGACTTTCTTTCAGGACTTTATTTCTGGTCTTTTCGAAGGACCTGTTTTTCAAGGCATTTTTTTTTGTCAAGACTCTTTTTTCGGGACTTTTTATCAGGACTTTTTTATCGGGACTTGTAGCAAGATTTTCTTGTTCAGGACTTTTTAATCGGAACTATTTTTAGAAATCTTTTTCAAGACTTTCTTGTTCAGGACTTTTATTTGTTTTTAAGGACTTTTTAATCAGAACTATTTTTAAAAATCTTTTTTAGGGCTTTTTTAACATTATTTTTAATTTTTCAGTACACTTGCGGTAAAGATTATTAGAATTTGAAACATAATTTGCCATTTTTACCTTTCATCATTTTGAAGTTGCAATCATTTGATCATATGAAACGCTCGATTTAAAATACGATTACAATTGAAAATAAACCATGAATCTATAAATATATATATATATATATATATATATATATATATATATATATATATATATATATATAACTATTATACCAAATCGGAGAAAGTAACATGATGGCCACATCACCATTTTTTTTACTTCGGATAAAGTCAAATAAAGCTTATGCTCAAAGTTAGTGATGAGATAAACGGTTATTTTCCAGTTATAACAGTACAAAATTTGGAAATTTTAATTCCAAACTAGCAAAATGCGTATACAATTAAATTATATTTTTTTTATAATTGGTTCTTAAATTTTTTTTTACAGTATCCTCCTTTTAACGAGATCTGATAATAATTGGCATGAAAAAAACCTTCGAATTATACTCGAAATTTGTATGCATTTACAAATTATTAACTTCAATTAAAGTTACTCTTTGTAAAAAGTAGGAATCATCCACATATATTTAAAACATATTCTCCAAAACATCGACTTTTGGGATAATTTCGGGTGAATACAGAGTAATGATAAGAACATTTGCAATAATTTGGGTGATTCGAAAAAAAATATAAAAAACAATTGCTATCGACTTCAAAATTTCCAACAAATTATTACAAATTCATTCGCGCCAACACAAGGATATACGTGGTTACGGGGATTTTTTTAAACTAAAATCGACACATAATCAAATCGCAAGTGAATCGAGCGTTAAGATCTGATATTAACAAATAGTTAAGTTAATTTAAATTACTACCTCTATTCCATAATAAGTGATCCATTATAGGTTTTTATTTTTTTTTTATAATATGTGAGCCATTAACGTATAAATTTTTTCCATAATGATTCAGACATTACCGATGTTTTTTTTTTTACAAAATAAGTAAGCCGTTTTCATTTCTACGTACTATATATACCGTGTGTCTGGGATAAGGGGCGAACATAGGAATTTAACACGGAAAATTAAAAAAGTGTAATTATTAGCTCCCCTATTCAATTTAGAGAAAAATATTTTTTAGAGAATTAAAAATTGTAAATGTATCATCCTTTTAATTTACGTTTGTACCAGAGTACACCTCAGAATTAATAAAAATTAGTTGAACAATGTACCATTTAATAAAAACCCTTGCCGTGAGTTTGACAAGTTTCAGCAAAAACTGAATATTAGCCATTCGCTTTTGATTGATTAAATTTGGTCTTCTCATCGTTTGAAACTTCCGGCGTTAGAAGAATCGCTTAAAAAATCGAATGTAAATTGTGGTTTTTGAAAAATTAAACTGTCAAATATTTTGACGTCCATGGCACATGTGATTAAGAATTTGGTGTATATTAAGAACATCAAAATAGAAATTAAAAAGATAACTAAGTGTCAATAAGTTTGAAATAAAATCCAAATGGCTCACTTATTATAGAACAGAGGTAGTATTATTTAATTTTTTTATCAAAAATTAGGGAATCATTTATGTGCGAAAAATGGTATTTTTCATTATACAATGTGGAAATTAAATAGCGGATAAATTCGGTAAACCCGAAATAAAATATTTTTGGAAAAAAATCCTCGAACAGGTCGATTTTCTCTGATAAAAATACACATTTTTGCATAGAAGTCGTTATTTATTTTGAGTAATGACGTCATCCATTTTGTTTTTAAATGACAACCCCCTATTTTTGTTCTTGATTTTGAGAGATCGTTTCATTGTCGAACTGGCAGTATATAAATGTTGCCATCTTACATGATACATTTTTCGAGTAAATGACAATTGAAGGTGAGAACTCGATATTTAGAGTGATCTTTACTTTCCATATAATACAATATAGTTTCAGCAAGACGACGCACCCTCGCGGTATGTGCGTTTTTTTGAACAATTGCTTTATGAATAGGTGGATTGGCAGGCGTGGACCGATGGAAGGGCCCGCGAGAGAGATAAACTGTGCAGAATTAGCCCTGAAAATATTTAAAATGTTCAAGAAGAATTTCTACGTGTTCGAACTGTGGATGGCAGAACATTTAATTTAATAATTGCATTTGCTTTCTAAAGATGTCTTTCTTTATTTTGTGTTAACAATAAAATTTATAGTTTCTCACTTTCAATTGTCGTTTACTCGAAAAATTTCTTATGTAAGATGGCAACATTTTTACACTGGCAGATCGACAATGAAAAGATCTCTCAAAATCAAAAACAAAAACAGGGGGTGGTCATTAAAAAAAAATGGATGACGTCATTACTCAAAAACAAATGACGACTGAAAATCGACTTTTATGCAAAAATGTGTATTTTCATCAAAGAAAATTGACCTATTCGAGGATTTTTTCTAAAAATATTTAATTTCGGTTTTACCGAATTTATCCGCTACTTAATTTCCACACTGTATAATTAAATAATATTTTTGAAAATTTTTGCAACATATTTGCCGCATTCAAAAAATGGTGATGTGGCCATCATGTTACTTTCTCCGATTTTTGTGGTATAATAATTATTGATATTTATACTTCTTATGGTTAATTTTGAATTGACATGTGATTTGCGGGATCGGATGATACCGACGCTATGTCTAAAATGTCAAAATTATGAAACATGGAAATGACAAATTATACTGCAATTTCTAATAATGTTTACCCAAAACTGAAGAGATTTTGAAAAAAAAACTTATTCTTTATAAGCTGTTCATTTCGGCATTTTCTACTATTACTATTAATATAACTTTGATGTTAGTACTATCATTTCACAATAAAAAATCATAAATTAGGAACAATTTCAAACAATGATTTTATGAATAATATTTTCAAATAAAAGATGTTCATTTTTTGTTGTCTTCGATATTTCATTAAATGTTTTTCTTAATATGAAGTTTTATGTTAATTCCTGTATCAGTTTTTGAGATGCAGCACGAAGAGACACACACACATAGACAGAAACATATTTTTTTCAGAAATCGTTGAAATAGCCTTTAGGGACGGATATTTCCGTTAAAAAATGTTCACGATCACAACACATTTCAGTACATCGTAATGGAGAAAATAAAAATAAAGATTAATGTTTACTTTTATCGTATGCTCGTTCATTGTGTATACATAGGATATTTACATTTTTACAAGTATCATTAAAATGTCTGTATTAATAAGATATAAAACTAACTTTACCTTATTATGTATAGAAGTTCACTGTGGAAATGATTGTATTTCCTAGATGAAGTCTCCAATATTGTCAAATCGCTGATGCTGAACATGAAACAAGAAAATATCATTTAGAATACATAGGGTCCGGGATAAAGTGCCGAATGCCCAAAGTGCCAAATCGGTATTTAGCCCAAAGTGCCGAATTTCATACTACCGACCATGCTCAGAGTGCCGAGCGACGCCAAGTGACTTCGCATCGTTCGTAAACGAGGCGTTGGACCCGAATGCGAATCGGCAGTTTGGACATTCGGCACTTTGTCCTCGCACCGACCTATCAATAAAGCCCAAACTGCCGAATGCTAGCCGATTCGGCACTTTGGTCAATCGACACAACATCCTCGCTCGCACGCGCATACGAGTAAGGCCCAAAATGCCGAATATTTATGTTTTAATACGTTTAAAACAAAATTACAATTTGTTTTATTTTAAATTAATTAAAAAAAATTCTTCAACCCTGAAACCATCTGCCTTCCATTGATAAACTTGTATTATTTTTGCACATTACGAACATACATGAGTGGGTGCATTCGGCATTTTAGTCCTTACTCGTAGGTGCGTGGGTGGACGTCGTAGTGTCGACAACGACGGCACTTTGGGCCTTACTGATAGGTCGGTGCGAGGACAAAGTACCGAATGTCCAAACTGCCGATTCGCATTCGGCTCCGACGCCTTGTTTACGAAAGATGCGACGTAACATGGCGTCGTTCGGCACTTTGGGCTAAATACTGATTCAGCACTTTGGGCAGGTCCCAATACATATATAACGATTTGCGAAAATTCAGACTGGGGAATTACTGAAGGCTGATACGACATTTGGTTATTAAACCATCAATTTGTATATCGCTCATTCCATGTCAAACCGGACGGTTTTCGGTAAAAATTATAACTGATGATTGCCTTTTTTTTAATTTTGCAGACGCATTCTACACATGAAAAAATGGAAGTGATGTTTCGCGAAAAAAAAAATTGCGATCTTTTTATAGAAGATATGCACGGTTGTAAGTTGCAAGAAATCACTGAAAACGTCGGTCGTGTGAACATTGAAACAACTGTATCGTCGAACCCATCAGTCGTACAAAAAAAATCATCAGATTGATTTTGAAGATCTCGAGTCAATTTACACTGTGTATATAAAGTAAGGAATCAATTCGATTAAAATTCAGGGTATTTTCTTTTAGAAAAATGCTCGGACACGTGTATTATTTTTTTCTAACGCACATTTTTTGAGATAAAATTCAAATGTACAAGGTGTCCCAAAATTAAGTTAAAATTTTCAAACGTGAACCCCCATTTTTTGTTGCATTTATGGATTCTACGTAAAATTCTGAGTATTTTTCATGTAGCATACCCCATGTTGATATTCAGGTGTTTCGAAGAAATGGCGTTTAAAAAAGTACTGCTACTATTTTATTTGTGGTAAAAGATAACATGAAACATTGAAATTAATAAGGAAAAATCATTTCATTAAGTAAATAATGATTTTACATATATTTCGCATTTATATTTTCTCTGACTGTACATTGCAGTCTTTTTAAGACTCAGATTGTAGAAGCATCATATTTCTTTAATTATAACAACCAGTACACTAATAAAGTAAATAATGGTGATCAAAATCACTTGGTTCTATTCGTTTCGCGATTTACTTTAACTAAAAATGAATACTTTTTTAACTACTACATAGTTGCACTAAATGTATGGGAGCAATGGATATTATTATTACTACTTTTTTTATCTCAGCCTTCGGTGATACAATGCCTGGGAAATATTTCATCTAAAAAGCAGTAAAAAAAAATTCTGACAATGTGACAACATTGATGCATTCTGTATGGGAATTTATTAAACGTTGTTATAAAAATATGAAATATGTTCTAAGAATCTACAGCGGAATTTTATTATTGAAACATAAAACGTAAAACTTATAACATCGCGTTTAATATTGTTTGCAGCTTACTTGACCTTACAACTTTAAAATCTTTGTTTTCTACTCATCAACGTTAATATTCTCATTAATTATTTATAATATTTACTTCAATTGGCTTTACTATTTTACAGATTATTGACTTAATCTTATCTTCCCAACTTCGTTATGTCACTGCAAAGAATTATAAAACGAATAATTTTTACAGTGAAAAAGTAATTTTTTTTCAAAAATTACATCAATTATTATTTTCCTGTCTTACGACAACTGGACTTGTGTAGAGTTACTGAATTAATAAGGGTTTTGTATGGCGGAATATTTTAGAAAGGGACCTTATTTTTGTTTCTTTGCAAAAATTAAATATCAAATATTTAATTTCGGTAGACTCTATAATTTATCATACCATTTATATTTTATTTTAAGCAGTTTCCACATTAGTAGGCACTATATCGGTGGAGATGCAGAAATGTAGCATTAAATTAAATTTTCTGTGTATAAGCAAAATAAATAATTTTTTCCGCTACCGACAACGTAAATACGCATTGCATGCATGGTTACAGGTACCGTAAGTGGCTGATAACATTCGTGGTATTTGTTTGTGTATACTTACGGACCTAGGAAAATAATAAAATAATAGAAACAACGTAACTTTCAATTTTTATTCAAAATTTAAATCAATTTAACATTTCTCGTGATTTAATATCAATGATAATTTATCACATAATAATAGATGCGATAACAGAAAATCGATAATTAATGGGGTAGCTTGACATTACAACAATGTTTTGCATTGTCATAATCGATAACAGAAAAACGGTAATTAGGTGAGTAGCTTTTAAGGTTATAAAAACATGATGTTCATGACGTTACGTCACTGTCATTAAGTTTTAATTTTTACAGTTACTCTTGTAGCAAACCAAACTATTCGGCTTGTAATAAACCTTATTATTATTTCATTCGATACATTATCTACCCAAATATACCGCGAGCTTGGATGAATTATCAAAAACACATTTTTTTCGTACCTTTTACCTTTTAGTAATTCATCTCGACGTAACATTTGTTGTCAACTGGTTATTAACCTCGAGCTGAAGCTCTCGGTTAATAACCAGACAACAAATGTTATTGTCTCGTTAAATTACTAGGTAACAAGGTACTCAAAAAACTATTTTTTGATAATTAACCTCGATCTAGGTATATTACTACCGAAAATTAAACGACACGGTACAATTTGAGAAAGAGCAATTTTTTATTACAACATGCTCATTATTCAATAAAGTATTTTCTTTATTGGTGAATGAGAGGGACGTTCCCTGCACAACAGATGTGGAAGCAGAATTATCTTCGATGGTAACTTTTAGAGATGATTCAATTTCCACTTGAGTAATACTCAATAATAATTTCGCATTTACCAATATCCTTGCTTTTATTATAAAGAATCTTTTTCGCAACATCCAGCTTATTACTAATGGATTCTGCTACATAGCCCTCTGCTACTGTGGCAGATTTCCATCCACCATGCCTTTTCAGGTCGAAAATATCTGCCCCAGAATTGGCCGGCAGAGTAGCAGACGAGCGTCTGAAGCAGTGCCCGGTGTACAATTGGGGTTCTGGCAAATTTAAGAATTTTGCAACTTTTGCCGGAATTTTTGCGAATGTATGTTTTCGTATAGGCTGGTTGAAACACTTTCCTAATTGATATCTCAGGAAAAAGTGGCGATTATTACATATTTTACTTCGAATTTCCATATACTTTTTTAATGTTCCAAGGTACAGGACGGCAAACGTAACTTGCCGTTGCGCAGTGGCAAAATAGTGGAACCTTCGAAGGGTGCTCTCGATAGATTTCGTGAAGAGTTCGCGCGCCTGGTACATTCAATTATGTGGAGGAGAGCGCCCGATAGAGTGTAAATGAATAGCGCATGCGAAGAATATGTGCTTGCTTATTACAGAGACTGTACTCGGCCGGCTGTAGAGAGAGAGCTTTCGCTTGCTCTCTGCGCGTCTGGCCAACTTAAATTTGCCGTCCTGTAATCGATTTCGTCCTCCGTATTTTCGACGACAGCAAAACTACGCTGAATGTTGTTCTTTGTCTCAGGAACCGCCACAAAAATATATTGTCCTTTATCGGTAACATCGTTGCATAACTCATCTAACCTGCAGACCCCCCCCCCCCCCCAATTCCCATAATTATCACCGACTAGAAAATTTAATCAAATGAAATTAAAATGTAATACTACATTTAATACAAATAAATATGTTAATATGTTTCAGTACCTTCATTAATAAGGTCTCATCAGGTGCTTCTTTAAAAAATTTCACAATATCTTCTCTGTTCAGTATCTTTGACTTCTTCGGCCGATAACCCTCATTTTTTCTTTTTAAAAAACTAATTAACTTCGGAAATTGAGAGATGCTCACGTTGTCATTGTTGTAAATTGCGGCGATTTCAATTTTTCCGACCGCTCCAACATATATGCAGCATCACATTTTCATTTATAGCGTCGGCATTCTTTTTAAACAGCCACTGTTTAAAAGTATCGTAACACAACTAGTACCTCTTTTTAGATTTTTTCGGCAACATATTCGAACAAGCAATATTGACAGCTTCGTCAATATCCATGCCCGCAGAAAGTTTCACTGGATCAACATGAATCAACACAAACAAACAAAATTTTACGCTTGTAAATAAACATTGTTTTGTTGCCGTATTTTAGAATATTTTCTGATCTTTTTTTAAGTATCATACAGTGCGCGCCTAATGAATGGAATATATTCAGTAAAACCGATATAAAATATTTTTGCCAAATACACATTTTTGCATGAAAGTCGACTTTCAGTCGTCATTTGTTTTCGAGCTATGACGTCCGCCATTTTGTTTTTAAATGGTAACCCCCTATTTTTGTTCTTGATTTTGAGAGTTTTTTTCATTGTCGAACTGGTAGTATAATAATATGGCCATCTTACATAAGACATTTTTCGAGTAAATGACAATTGAAGGTGACAACTTTATTTAGAGTTTTTGCAAAATGACCTTGTTCCAGCGCTTGTGTGTATAGCATTTTTTTCAAACAACAATGATCTAGACCTTCCATATAATACAATAATACAGGTTTCAGCAAGACGGAGCATCCCCGCAATAGGCGGGTTTGTTTGCCGAACAAGTAGAAATTCTTCTTGAACATTTTGAATATTTTCCCGGCTAATTCTGCGCATTCTTCTCTCTCGCGAGCTATTCTATCGGTCCTCATCTGCCAATCCACCTATTCGTAAAGCAATTGTCAATACACACGCCTAGTGCGGGGGGTGCTCCGTCTTGCTGAAACCATATTGTATTATATGATCATATGGAAGGTCAAAATGATTTATGTTTGGAAAAAAAGGGCTAGAAAAAGGTCATTTTGCAAAAACTCTAAATATCAAGTTTTCACCTTCAACTGTCATTTATCGAAAAATTTCTTATCTAAGATGGCAATATTTTTATACTGCCAGTTCGACAACGAAGAGATCTCTCAAAATCACCCTGTATAATTTTTTGTATGAAATCATGGTTGGCTCTATAGTTCGAACCTTCAACCAAATAATAGAATTGATTTTAATCGTTCAACGTCAATCACTGGGGCAAAAATAAAATTTCATCCAGACCATGCATTTCAACAAATCTTCAAATATTTCGAAAACGGCAAACAATAGGTATAGGGAGTATTGAAGTAACTCACCTTTATTTGCTCCATATAATTAAAAAATGACAAAAAATACAGGGTGTTCCATTAAAAAAAACATATGTTTGGTCTGTAACTTTGTTATGAGACACCCTGTATAAATTTAAATATTTTTAGGGCGCGCAGCTCACTATTATACACAACTTTTGTATAAAACATTTTTCGAAATTTTGAAAAATAAGCACGTGATTGACCGTTCCCAGAGCTCTGAAACAACCTGTATATCTACAATTTTCTGAACAATCCAAAAATTGAATAATATATAGGGTGTTGCATTTAAAATAAGAAAGTTGGTATTGGCCTCTGCTACATGACATACACTGTATAAAAAGTTTTTGTTAAAAAAAAAATGCGCAACTGAAAATACTAATCGACGTATCCGAGCGTTTTGTCGAACACGCCCCCGTTTATTTATTATCGAATTTATTCCATTTGGCTGATACACACTGTATATGTGACTATGTAAATGCTTCGATTTTAAAATTTATTTTATTTATCTGCATCTAACTAGGGTTTTTATATTTAATTTGAAAGATATATCAAATATTTAGCTAAATAAATGTTACTTACTTTAAGGCGCACTAATAATCTCCCCGTAATCCTTCTAATCACTGCATATGAACCACCACATTAAATTTACGATTAACACTTGCCAGTTTTATTAGAAATAATGGTTTTTAAAATAGAATGATGTTATACAAAAAAAGTTCGTGCGTACGCGATGCTATAAGTTAAATATTGGTATTAACGAGTTGTGGTCTAACTCGCGAATGATATCATTTAAAAAACATTCACCCACCGTTGCTAGCCATCTGGGGTTGTTCGACGAACCCTCCTTCATAGATATTTAGGCGGGCGAGGGTGAGGCCCTGTTAGTAAATTTGTGCGGGGGCAAACTACAAACACCTGGCTCAACCCGCATTTATATGCAAAGTCAAATTTTTATTACATTTCCACCAACTAATAACTACCGAAGTAATATCATTCACAAGGTATTATTTGGATTAGATTCTTCTCATCTAACACTTAATGAAAAACATAGTAATACATATATAATAACTAGAGTCCGGATTTATATTTTTTTACATGTTTTATTTGCTATTTCGTATGGCCTTGGCGAATTGTATACGTTTCTCTCGGAAATAAATCAAAGTACCAACTTTTATTTCGCATACAACTTAATATTTCGAGGTTTTGTCACATTAAACTTATTTGAGCATATATCCGCATGTAACTACATATAAAGTCAATATTTCGATTAATTGTAATTTATTTTGTTGTAATTTATTGATAAAATTTGCGAGCGTAGGATTTTTTTTTTATAAAATCGTATAAAGATAAATTTACGGGATTCCCCTAACTAGCGAACGTAACCTTGTGTTATGTAGATATGTATATATAATATTAATTATATAGAAAAAGGGGATTTCCCCATAAGCAGATGATACTCGATGCCAGTGTTGCCAGATTGGGGTTTTTTCCCCAAAATGCTGGCAAATTATTGTTTTGGGGTGTATATTGGGGAGTATACCATGGAGTATTTTTTGGAGTGGGTATTTTATACTAAGGGTATTTTTGGGGAAATTAATGAACATGTTATTACATTTGATAGAAATCATCATTACCAATAGTGCACAACCATAAACAAGTCAGTAATTTTCCTCAGCCTGTGACATCATTTATGGAAGTTGTCCAAGGAATTCTATTATTGTCGTTTTCAAAATTTTATGACCCCAATGAGATGCTGCACTCTCATTTAAAAAATATATTTAATACATTTTATATTTATACTACTTTAATTTTTTATATATGTATATGTAATTTTTCAATAAATCCACTGTATTTACGTTTTATTTTCAAATTTTATTATTTTAGAGAGCGACAGCAGCGTAATTTTGAGGGTTTTTAATTAAATATTTGGGGAAGATTAAAAATTACCACTGTCAACACTCGTTGCCCGTAAATAAATTATTATTATTATTATTATATTAAATATTCATCCTTTTTGTTTGCATATTTTATCGTTAGGCCTGGATTTTTTTTTGTACCTATATTTTAGATTTTTGACTTGCAGTTTTTTTTTTTTGGTATAAATTTCTGATCTTTGAACTGACTTTTCTTCATTTTGGTCTTAATTTTTGATTTGTTTGTTAAAATTTTCGAATTTTTTGGTCGGCATTTTTTTATTTTTAGGGACTGAAAATGGCAAATTATTTTTCTGTTGCTTGATTTTTCAATTATTTGGTCTGCATATTTTTATTTTTTAGACCAGGAATTTTACTTTTTTTTGCTTATACTTTAGATGTTTGGTCTGTATTTTTGATTTCTTTATTGTAACTGTTAGAATTTTTTTAATAGTTTGTTGAAATTTTCGATTTTTCAATCTACATTTGATTATTAATTTTAACGAGCGATTTTTTTATTGATCTACACTCTAAATTTTTAACATGAATTGTTGATTTTTATGGACGATTTTCTGGGTATTTTCGAATTTTTTGTGCAGTTTTTGATTGTTTGATTTTAGATTTTTTCAACCTCAATTATGGTTTTTATGGGCGAATTTTTTAAATTTCTTTCGAGTTTAAAGTTTCGGCAATTTATTATGGGATAAAGTTATTTTTGGGGCAGAAAATGGCAAATTATTTTTCTTTTGCTTAAATTTTCAAATTTTTAGTTTGCATTTTTTATTTTTTACATCAGGATATTTAATTGTTTGCCTAAATTTTAGATGTTTGGTCTGTATTTTTCATTTATTTGGTCCAAATTTGAGAGTTTTTGGCCTATAAACCAAAATTTTCGAGAATTTAGTTGAAATTTTCGTTTTTTTTTCTAGTCGGAATTTTTATTTGCAATTTTTAGTCTAAATTTACGATTTTTTGCCTATATTCTTAGTTTTTTTTTACCTTGATTATTAATTTTAATGAGAGAATTTTTGATTGCTCTATACTTTAGATTTTTAACCTGAATTGTTGATTTTTGTGTGCGAACTTTTGGCTGGTATTTTCGAGTTTTTTTGGCCAAATTTTGGATTTTTTGCCCTTCATTTTAGATGGTTTAACCTGAATTATTGTTTTTATGGGCGAATTTTTTGAATAATTTTTGAGTTTAGACTTTTTAAATTTAATTTGCAATTAAAAAATCACTGAATAAAACACTTACTATGTTTTTTACCACAATTTATAAATTGTGGTAAAAAACATAGTAAGTGTTTTATTCAGTGATTTTATAATGAATTACCACGTAGTAACGGTCACAACCATCACCATGATTAATTTGCAATTCACTTTGTGGTAAAGAATTATTTTTAGGGCTGAAAATGGCAAATTATTTTTCTTTTGCTTGAATTTTCAATTTTTAGTCTGCATTTCTATTTTTTAGACCAGGGTGTTTGATTTTTTTGGCCTATATTTTAGATGTTTTTGGCATCTTATCCAAAATTTTCGACTATTTAGTTGAATTTTTCTGTTCTTTGACTGCTTTTTTAATTTTTGTCAAGGGTTTTCGATTTTTTGCCAATGTTTTTAGTTCTGTTACCTTAATTATTCATTTTAATGAGCGAATTTTTTATTGGTCTTGAATTTTTGATGTTTATGAGCGAATTTTTGTCCGATATTTTCGAGTTTTTTGGTCCAAGTTTTTGATTTTTTTGCCCTATTACTTAGATTTTGCAGACTGCATTTTCGGTATTTTTGGACTGTACTTGGTTTTTGTATTCATTTTAGGTTATTTGTTTAATTTGATTTTTTTTGTTTTAGTGTTTTTAATTTAATTATAGTGGTTGTTTTAAGATTAAACTAATGTACTTTGATATTCAGCTAAAAAATACAGCCTGCGCGATTTGTGTTTAAGGAATTACTTAATTTACAAATATTTCGATTCGATTTTTGATTTTTTTTCGAAAATTCGTAATTTTTAAATCAAAAGAATAAGTTTTGCAACCAATTTAGTTTTTTAGTAATTGTTACATACAATACTTTTGCCCGGAATGAAACTGATCACCCGATATAACTGGAGCTGTATGGAAATTATGAATAAAAATGCGAACAATTTTAAGTAGTTAATTAGCGAGGCCTTCCGAAAAATTAAATAATTATTTTAATTAATTGGAGGATACCACAGCACGATTAAATATTTTTCTAATTTTTTAAATGGCCTTTTTGTACTACCTACATATTTTTTATTAGTTATAAAACTGCTGCGTGAGATTCGTGATTTAGTGAAAGCAACTTTTTTTGTGCAAATTCCCAAATCTCATCAGCGCGCCTTCTCTAATCCCAGTGTTGCCAGATTGGGGAGGGGTCTCACAAATGGGGGTAAATTAAGGTTTTGGCGTAATTTTGGGTTTTTTTTATGAAATATTTGGTGAAAATTAAAAATTACTCCTGGCAACACTGCTCGATGCAGTGGCTGGAAGCTGCTTTATTCTACGCCAATAATTTTGAAAAGTCAGAAAATATTCTTCTTAATTTTATTGATGAAGAATCGGCAACACTTAAAAAATGTAAAGATTGTGTTGCATGTAGAAATATTTTGCAACAATTAGCTTTTATTGCACATTTTTTCATCTTAATAACTGCAATCAAGGATTTAGAAACAGCTCAAATGCCTTTAATTGAGGCTTTTAAAATTATGGATGAACTGTACGAAAATTTAAAATTAGTTCCCTAACTTTTGCGAAAATTTGATGCGTATTATATCGAAATCCGGGACACGAAAAAATTAAAATAATTTGTGGCATTTTGAAAAGGCGAGACTGAGGAGGACATAATAAATTTTAACATGAACCCCATGTCATTTAACTAACCTAAAATGAAAATGAAAATCAAATTTTGGTTCTACATTGTAATTCCAATAAATAAATTATCATCAGTTGCTATTCGTATTTTTTTTATTATATATATATATATATATATATATATATATATATATATTTATTTTTAATTAAACTGCAGATAAAATCCATATTTGAATCATTTTGTCGAATATATTGGCTAATTTTAAGCGCATAAAAAAATTATAATGCCTTTTTTAGCGCATATAAATCCGGACTCTAATAATAATAACACAGAATAAAACACTTGAGAGATCTTTTCACCGTCGAACTGATAACATAAAAATGTTGTCATCTCACATAAGAAATTTTTCGAGTAAATAGCAATTTGAAAGTGACATTTTATTGTCAACACAAAATAAACAAACACAATTAATTTATTGTTCTGTATATTCATTTGTTAAAGTGTTAATAATTGCAAGAATTACATATCGGCAGTTTAAATTCTTTTGAACCACTTTCAAATACTATACTTTTTCTACGTCCGTTATAAAATGTACAGTTTTTTTCATTAATTTGGGTTCATAAAATATGTGATTTCTGAACCCTACAAACAGCGTGAAAAAAGTGCCATAACGGTTCATTTTTTCACTCTTTTGCGTGAAAAAAAGTGCCGTAGCGGTTCATTTTTTAACGCTACTATAAAATTGTTTGCGCAAAGTGTGTCATGAACGCTTCGCAACACGCCGCGAGTTCCACCGATAACTGTCAAACATTCGTTTCCGATCAAGAAAACTGGATGATTATTATTTTCTTTATTTAAAAAAGTATTATTACTTATAAAAATTGAATAAGGTTTTATCGAATTTATTAAAAGTTACGGACGTAGAAAAATTTTTGTATGAAACTCGAGAGTAAAGCAACTTTTTTTCACTTGTATGTTGCCGCACTCGCCTTCGGCTCGTGTGGCAATCTTTCCTACTCGTGAAAAAAGTACTACTTTACTCACTTGTTGCATAAATAACTATTTTGTTTGACTTTTATTTTCAGCGCATCGACTGCTTGAGCCGGCCCTATATACATATAATATCCAGTTTAAATTTAATGTTACTACCTCATTTTTTTTCACACATAACGGTATCAAAATACGGAGATGACCTTGACTATAACCTATCATAGAATACACAGAGAAGACGAATTACGCAAATTCGAAAATTACCGTCGTATGCAGTAAACTAGCGTTAAACGTGTTGAAGTGCCAGAAATCACTTCTAAACGAATTCGAAACAAATTACAGAATTCCATTTATAAGTGTTCTCCTTCTGGAATGCTCTCTAGTTGTCGAGTTGACGCAGATTAACTTAGAAGGGAGTAAATTGAGTAAATTTACCAAGAGTTAACAGGAACGAAAATCCGGGGAATTGTTCAGGGAGCGTAATTTATGTATTCAATTTATCAGAGCAATATTTAGCGAACGCGACCACCTGTTGCGAATTGTTATTATGCACAATTTAATTAAATCGGTCGCGGTTAAATTAAATTACGTCAAATATATTTACGCTGTCTGCCATCAAAACAAGACATTCCATTCCGTTTCTTTACAGAACGGGTTTAACATCATTTACTAATACATGAGATACATATTATGTTATGTACAGGACTAAAGAACGTATTTGTAGTAAATTATCGTTCTCTTTAAATTAAAACAATATTGTTACAATTTATCAGCTTTGAACTTGAAAATGTCTAATAAAAAATAGATAATACTTGAAGTTATAATTGAAAATGAAAACTATTAACTTGTTGAAAATGAATTTATTATAAAATATAAAGTCCGAAACATTCATAATCATTCATCTACAAAATTAGATCTTAAAAAGACAAAAAGCAAAAAATGTATTGTTCCAATTACTTCCCTGCCAAATATTGAATTATATGAGCCCTAACAACTATATGTTGGAATAACGGGTGTGAAGTTAGCAATAGATCCAGCAATAGATTTTAAAAATTCATATCTCGGAGAAAAGAAAAGCAATTCGAAAAAAAGTGAACCATACGATTAGGGAAGGTCTAAATCAATAACACGAAAAGAATCAACCCTTAATTTTAACCCTTTATATTTTTTCACCCCTTTCAAAAAAGTTTTTTTTTTTAAGCTTGCAATCTGCCATAAATAAATAAAAATGCTTATTCTTATCACTATTACAAGTACTTTAATAACCAAGAATAAAAAAAACGTTACGGGCACTCCTTCGACAAAAAAAAAATTCTCCGTAAGTCGCAGAAATCCACACCTTGCGATATAAATCTCGATTTTTGACAAAGTTTGCAATCAGCCATAACTAAATAAAAATTCTTATTCTTATCACCAATAAAGGTACTTTCATAATCAAAAGTCAAAAAAACGTTACGGGTACTCCTTCAGCCCAGAAAAAAATAATTTCTCTGTTAGTCGCAGAAATCCACATTTCGCGTTTTTAATCTCCATTTTTGAGAAAGTTTGCAATCAGCCATAACTAAATAAAAATTCTTATTCTTACCACTTAAAAGGGTACTTTCATAATCAAAAGTCAAAAAAACGTTAAGGGCACTCCTTCAACCCAGAAAAAATAATTTCTCCGTTAATCGCGGAAATCCACATTTCGGGATATAAATCTCCATTTTTGACAAAGTTTGCAATCAGCCATAACTGAATAAAAATTCTTATTCTTATCACCAATAAAGGTACTTTCATAATCAAAAGTCAAAAAAACGTTACGGGTACTCCTTCAACCCAGAAAAAAATAATTTCTCTGTTAGTCGCAGAAATCCACATTTCGCGATATTAACCTCCATTTTTGACAAAGTTTGCAATCAGCCATAACTAAATAAAAATTCTTATTCTTACCACTTATCAAGGTACTTTCATAATCAAAAGTAAAAAAACGTTAAGGGCACTCCTTCAACCCAGAAAAAAATAATTTCTCTGTTAGTCGCAGAAATCCACATTTCGCGATATTAATCTCCATTTTTGACAAAGTTTTCAATCAGCCATAACTAAATAAAAATTCTTATTCTTACCACTTATAAAGGTACTTTCATAATCAAAAGTCAAAAAAACGTTAAGGACACTCCTTCAATCCAGAAAAAAATAATTTCTCCGTTGATCGCAGAAATCCACATTTCGGGAAATAAATCTCCATTTTTGACAAAGTTTGCAATTAGCCATAACTAAATAAAAATTCTTATTCTTATCACCAATAAAGGTACTCTCATAATCAAAAGTCAAAAAAACGTTACGGGTACTCCTTCAACCCAGAAAAAAATAATTTCTCTGTTAGTCGCAGAAATCCACATTCCGCGATATTAACCTCCATTTTTGACAAAGTTTGCAATCAGCCATAACTAAATAAAAATTCTTATTCTTACCACTTATTAAGGTACTTTCATAATCAAAAGTCAAAAAAACGTTAAGGGCACTCCTTCAACCCAGAAAAAAATAATTTCTCTTTTAGTCGCAGAAATCCACATTTCGCGATATTAATCTCCATTTTTGACAAAGTTTTCAATCAGCCATAACTAAATAAAAATTCTTATTCTTACCACTTATAAAGGTACTTTCATAATCAAAAGTCAAAAAAACGTTAAGGGCACTCCTTCAACCCAGAAAAAAATAATTTCTCTGTTAGTCGCAGAAATCCACTTTTCGCGATATTAATCTCCATTTTTGACAAAGTTTTCAATCAGCCATAACTAAATAAAAATTCTTATTCTTACCACTTATAAAGGTACTTTCATAATCAAAAGTCAAAAAAACGTTAAGGGCACTCCTTCAACCCAGAAAAAAATAATTTCTCTGTTAGTCGCAGAAATCCACATTTCGCGATATTAATCTCCATTTTTGACAAAGTTTTCAATCAGCCATAACTAAATAAAAATTCTTATTCTTACCACTTATAAAGGTACTTTCATAATCAAAAGTCAAAAAAACGTTAAGGGCACTCCTTCAACCCAGGAAAAAATAATTTCTCTGTTAGTCGCAGAAATCCACTTTTCGCGATATTAATCTCCATTTTTGACAAAGTTTTCAATCAGCCATAACTAAATAAAAATTCTTATTCTTACCACTTATAAAGGTACTTTCATAATCAAAAGTCAAAAAAACGTTAGGGGTACTCCTTCAACCCAGAAAAAAATAATTTCTCTGTTAGTCGCAGATATCCACATTTCGCGATATTAATCTCCATTTTTGACAAAGTTTGCAATCAGCCATAACTAAATAAAAATTCTTATTCTTACCACTTAAAAAGGTACTTTCATAATCAAAAGTCAAAAAAACGTTACGGGCACTCCTTCAACCCAGAAAAAAATAATTTCTCCGTTAATGACAGAAATCCACATTTCGGGATATAAATCTCCATTTTTGACAAAGTTTGCAATCAGCCATAACTAAATAAAAATTATTATTCTTATCACCAATAAAGGTACTTTCATAATCAAAAGTCAAAAAAACGTTACGGGTACTCCTTCAACCCAGAAAAAAATAATTTCTCTGTTAGTCGCAGAAATCCACATTTCGCGATATTAATCTCTATTTCTGACAAAGTTTGCAATAAGCCATAACTAAATAAAAATTCTTATTCTTATCACTACTAAAGGTACTTTCATAATCAAAAGTCAAAAAGACGTTACGCGCACTTCTTCAACCCAGAAAAAAATCGCAGAAATCCGCACGTTAACTAAATAATAATGCTTATTCTTGTTACTAATACAAGTACTTTCATAATCAACTTCTTTAATCTAAAGAAAAACTAATAACTTGATGACTAAGATGAATAATAATTTCTCCAAGTGTTTCTCGGTACTCGTACATACCGCCCAAACCTTTCATGCCAAACGCCAAAGAGGAAAATGTATTGCCTCAATGATTTATTGCGGGCAATACATTTTGACAAAAGGACTATAAATTCCTGGATGGACAGGACGCATCTCCGGGTTAAACTCATTAAAAAAAAAAAGATTTCAAACAGGGCAAATGGTCAATAGTAAAGAATTGCACTACTTAAGTGCAAGTTAAGAAATCTTAACTACTCATACTGGCGACCAGCAGCTTTCACGCAAGTGTTATCTGTGCGATCTAAGATTTTCGAATTGATTTAACAATATTCTGTGCAATAGTGTGTTTTTGGTAAAAATCCACATGTAAGTAAAATAAAAAATCAATCGTTATTAATGTAAGGTAAATAATAAAACAATATACCAGGTTGTTTGAATTTTTTTAGGAAATGATTTCTTATTGAAAATCTGGGGATTCATAATTTTCTTAAAATTTTAAAACTTTAGAAAAAAGGCGGTCTTATCAACGAAAAGCTTCACTGTAAATATTTTGAAAACAAGTTTCAACCGTTATAATTTTTTTTTAAATTTCAACATCTTACGCCAAGGAATGAGTTCTAAAAAAATTGTTAAAAACTTTTTTATCTTTTTATGTTTCCCATTAGCCAATCACTAATTTTAGTATCGGCGTAATTATGAAATATGTATTTGCTACTAGACTGTCAATTTAGAATGCAATTTTCAAAATAACTCCGCCGTGCACGATAATCTATTCTATTCTTTTCTTGAAAGTTGTAAAATGTCCCTAATATTTTTGCCAAGAAATCATTTTCTGAAGTATTTCACATCTGACAATGGCACTGCACACATGCACTGTGATGACCATTAATAGTTAATTGTATAACAGAACACTTCAATATAATCATGATGTAATAGTAATTTACGATACAAGTAACGTTATTAAGGTAGGAACGTAGGCGCGAGTGCTTTTAAATTATCGAATAATGTTTTTGTTAAAAGTGAAAATCAATTTGTTTTATTGAATTGAAAATCGTTTTTCTATTTATTTCAGTGTACGAGCAATACACCGCACAATCAGCGAAGAAAGGCTTTACTTTCTGTAAAATTACATTAAAAATATAACAATATATACAGCCATATATATTTGTAGTTCTACGCAATTTATTTAGAGTTTAATATTCTTCCTTGTTTATCCTTTTGTTGTTTTCAATAGATTACGTTTGTAATCTATTTTTAGTTGTACGCAATTTATTTAGAGTTTAATTAATAGGAGTAACATTTTAGTTTGTTGTTTACAATAGATAGATCATCGTCCTATTTTATTAACTATACAGGGTGTCCCATTTTAATCTTTCAGGTGGAATATATCGAGACAAGTGCGCCCAATCGAAAAAGTTGACTAATGCAAAGTTTAGTGGTTTGCAGGGGGACATTTGATTCTGTTATCAATTTCACCCCCCACCCTCCAGGGGGGTGAATAACAGGGGTAACTTATGAATCTTAAATGGGAACCCCCATTTTTTATTAAATTCGGAAAGTGTGAAAAAAACTATGTAGGTTTTACTCAGAAACTTTTTTCGTATTGGCAACAGGTGGCGCAGTAATCGTCAATATTAGATTATTTTACACTTAATCTAGAATTGATGTAAAAAAGTTTAAACAAATTGAATTGAAAAAGCCAATCTACTTACCACCACCACTCCACCACCACCACTTTGACGTCTGTAAAGGTACAAGGGTAATAGAAATTCGAAATGAAATTGTGCAGTTCAAAGAGAAAGATGTCAAAATTATTATTGTTTTTTGTACGGATCAGTTTTAAGTAAAATTTTCGTTGAGTAAGAAGATCATTTTAGGAGGTGTTCGATATGACCACCGTGTTCTCGAATACAAAGATTGGCTCGTTTTTCAAAATTCCGAACGGTCAACGTAGCAGGTGTTATAGCCAAACAAGCTTGTCGGACCCGCTCCTTCATATTTGGTACAGAAATGCATCAAGTTGTCAAAGGGCGCTTATGTCTGGAATCTGATTATTTTGTAATCATGGCATTTTTACATCAATTCTAGATTAAGTGTAAAATAATCTAATATTGACGATTACAGCGCCACCTGTTGCCCATACAAAAAAAGTTTCTGAGTGAAACCTACACAGTTTTTTTCACACTTTCCGAATTTGCAATACAAAATGGGGGTTCCCATTTAAGATTCAGAAGTTACCCCTGTTATTCACCCCCCTGGGGGGTGGAGGGTGAAATTGATAACAGAATCAAATGTCCCCTGCAAACCACTAAACTTTGCATTAGACAACTTTTTCGATTGGGCGCACTTGTCTCGATTTATTCCACCTGAAAGATTAAAATGGGACACCCGGTATATATCGGGTGTGTATAAATTGGCGGATAATCTACACGTGACGATATTTTTTCAAATATTCTAAGCAGCTTATCTTAATTCTAAAATGTTGTACCATGCTTCCTGGGTCTTCACGAGGTCCTCAAAGTTTGAATATCCAGTTGTTAAATATGCGTCATTATTCGTTATTAATGTACAGAAAACCCTGAAATTTCGATAGTATGACTAGTTTGAAAATTATTTTTCAGTGTGTGCTATCTTTCCATCTCAAACTTGTATTTTCAACACTTCTTAATTAGCTTATTTTTATAAAAAAAATACGTTCGGCAACGTGACACCCGCTTATGTCACTTTGACACAAATAATTCATTCAAACTTGCTTGTTCCAAGTTTGTGCCAATTCTGCTTTTCTCATTATTATCAGTTTGTATTAGTGCCCGCGCTTCAGTGCATTTGTGTTTTTGTGTTATTTTCGTTTTGTTTTGTTCAATTACAATGGATTTTACTATTTACTCATAATCTGTTTCACCTTGCATCTGTAAATAAACCCCGCTCTATCTATCTATTACCTTCTACTCTGAACCAGGAGATGATTGATAAACAGGGCAACTCGTGAATGCTATGTTGCCGAATGTACATTTCTTTTAAATGGCTGCTGATGGCCTATGAGACATGATAGAACATTTTTTCATCAACGTTTTCTATTCAGAATTTTAGGAAGAACATCGCCACGTGTAGATTATCCGCTAATTTATACACACCCGATAAATACTAGTGATGGGCAAGATCGAGTATCTCAAAGGTCGATCAATCGGTGATCGATCAGTTGATGTATCGAGCCGCTCGATCTTTTGCTCGAGCGGCGTTGATCAATCAAAAGATCGAGCGGCGTTGATCGATCAAAAGATCGAGCGGCGTTGATCGATCAAAAGATCTAGCAGCGTTGATCGATCAAAAGATCGAGCGGCTTGAAAAGATCGAGCGGCTTGACAAGATCGAGCGGCTCGATCATTTGCAAAGATCGAGTACTCGATCTTTCTTGATCGATCTTGCCCATCACTAATATATACTATACATATAATAGAGTAAGTTGGTGCCGATCTATTTATTACTTCTTTTACTACTTTTTATATTATTTTGAGTATTTCCTTGCTAAAGTTTTTTTAATATTATTAATCGTGTAATTTTTGTGTTATACGTATACATATAAATTATAATATCACGATGAAAACATCAGAATTTATTTTTTATTTTTTTGTGAATAATAGTGTATATAATATTAGAAAATTGGCAATACGACATCAAATGATTGGGTCGGCTGCCCTCAAAGTGTACAACACCGAACATAAATATTGTCGAATAAAAATATTAAAAATGTTATGGAATAACATCTAAACTGAACAAAACCCAAAGAAGTGCGCAATTAAATAAAACACTCGTCTTCAACGAAAAAGAGGTCAAAGTACCTTTATTGGTGATAAGAATAAGAATTTTTATTTAGTTATGGCTGATTGCAAACTTTGTCAAAAATGGAGATTAATATCGCGAAATGTGGATGTCTGCGACTAACAGAGAAATTATTTTTTTCTGGGTTGAAGGAGTGACCGTAACGTTTTTTTGACTTTTCATTATGAAAGTACCTTTATTGGTGATAAGAATAAGAATTTTTATTTAGTTATGGCTGATTGCAAACTTTGTCAAAAATGGAGATTAATATCGCGAAATGTGGATATCTGCGACTAACAGAGAAATTATTTTTTTCTGGGTTGAAGGAGTACTCGTAACGTTTTTTTGACTTTTGATTATGAAAGTACCTTTATTGGTGATAAGAATAAGAATTTTTATTTAGTTATGGCTGATTGCAAACTTTGTCAAAAATGGAGATTAATATCGCGAAATGTGGATATCTGCGACTAACAGAGAAATTATTTTTTCTGGGTTGAAGGAGTACTCGTAACGTTTTTTTGACTTTTGATTATGAAAGTACCTTTATTGGTGATAAGAATAAGAATTTTTATTTAGTTATGGGTGATTGCAAACTTTGTCAAAAATTAAGATTAATATCGCGAAATGTGGATATCTGCGACTAACAGAGAAATTATTTTTTTCTGGGTTGAAGGAGTACTCGTAACGTTTTTTTGACTTTTGATTATGAAAGTACCTTTATTGGTGATAAGAATAAGAATTTTTATTTAGTTATGCCTGATTGCAAACTTTGTCAAAAATGGAGATTAATATCGCGAAATGTGGATATCTGCGACTAACAGAGAAATTATTTTTTTCTGGGTTGAAGGAGTGACCGTAACGTTTTTTTGACTTTTGATTATAAAAGTACCTTTATTGGTGATAAGAATAAGAATTTTTATTTAGTTATGGCTGATTGCAAACTTTGTCAAAAATGGATATTAATATCGCGAAATGTGGATATCTGCGACTAACAGAGAAATTATTTTTTTCTGGGTTGAAGGAGCGACCGTAACGTTTTTTTTGACTTTTGATTATGAAAGTACCTTTATTGGTGATAAGAATAAGAATTTTTATTTAGTTATGGCTGATTACAAACTTTGTCAAAAATGGAGATTAATATCGCGAAATGTGGATATCTGCGACTAACAGAGAAATTATTTTTTTCTGGGTTGAAGGAGTACCCGTAATGTTTTTTTGACTTTTGATTATGAAAGTACCTTTATTGGTGATAAGAATAAGAATTTTTATTTAGTTATGGCTGATTGCAAACTTTGTCAAAAATGGAGATTAATATCGCGAAATGTGGATGTCTGCGACTAACAGAGAAATTATTTTTTTCTGGGTTGAAGGAGTGACCGTAACGTTTTTTTGACTTTTCATTATGAAAGTACCTTTATTGGTGATAAGAATAAGAATTTTTATTTAGTTATGGCTGATTGCAAACTTTGTCAAAAATGGAGATTAATATCGCGAAATGAGGATATCTGCGACTAACAGAGAAATTATTTTTTCTGATTTGAAGGAGTACTCGTAACGTTTTTTTGACTTTTGATTATGAAAGTACCTTTATTGGTGATAAGAATAAGAATTTTTATTTACTTATGGCAGATTGCAAACTTAAAAAAAGAAAAACTTTTCTGAAAGGGGTGAAAAAATATAAAGGGTTAAAATTAAGGGTTGATTCTTTTTGTGTTATTAATTTAGACCTTCCCTAAGGGTATGGTTAACTTTTTTTTCGAATTACTTTTCTTTTCTCCGAGAAATGAATTTTTAAAATCTATTGCTGGATCTATTGCTACTTCACACCCGTGTTGGAATAAGCAGTTATTTTTTTAATAATATACCAATTTGCTAAAATATTTTGGCTGATGTTTTATTAAATTTTTTGGGTGCATCTGCCAACATATTCAGTGCCATTTTAATGTAATTTTATGGCAAAGGACACCGGTCACCGCTTATGGAAATGTGGCCCCGGTTAAATTAACTGAAATTTTGGAAACAAGGAGATTTCGAGGAGTATAAAAAAGTCTCCACGGCACCGGGTCCGGGAATGGCCAGATTTTGAGATACCGGGGTCTGAAAACTCAAAATAGAGCTCTGGAATGATAGCCATATCAGTAGTTTTTTTACTGAAAACTTTGTCGTAGTCGGTCCAATCGGGCTGTTTTTTTATGCAAAATGTTCGTTGAGATCTCTGGAACAAAGCTGGGTCCAATGTGGATACAGATACGCCCCTGACGCCCCCAAATTCATCCCAAATCGGGGGGAATTATCGCCCGGATTATGTGTGGTATATCGTCTCAGAATCTACCTTTATAACCCATCCGAATGTTCTATTTGGGGAGTTTCATAAGATCTCGATCCATTTTTGGGGTAAATTGGACCTCATGGCCTGCGCGAAATGGGGCTCAGTGACCAAAAAATGGCACACGCCGAATTGAATTCGCGTTAGTAAAACTAGGGCTTTCCAAGGATAAGGAATTCATTTTTGGAATCAATCTGGCCTTGGTGCCGAGCAGGGGCGTATAAGAGAGCATTCCTGAGGTACCAACAGATTTTCTCGTTGAATTCAAAATCACAATATTATTATAATATTTCAATATTACTTTTCTCGAGAGGTCTCATCGAACATTTTGCACTAAAAAAGAGTCTTGATGACAATCAACTATGCATTTTAATGCAAAGTGTTAGAATGGCAAAACGTTGCGACCTCTGGAGATAAAATTGAGACAACGTTCGCACCTCCCGAAAATTCAATATTTATTTATTGTATCCAAGCGATTTTGCTATCGTAAACATCAAGTTAACCTCTAAGATTCTGTGAAACTTTTGTGATATACTGGTATTGATTTGGTGCTCATCGTGTGGTCAATCTAAGATTGTTTTCTTCGAGTAAGTATATTTTTGGTGACCCACATGCTTACGAACGTGAATTAGCCGTTGGCTGGCGTATTAACCTCAATCACCCAGTGCAAGAAATATATGCGAATACTCGAATATGCTTTAACTGTAATCAGAGTATTAATAGGGAGATACAAGATTTGGAAGCGGATCCTGCATGTATAAGATTGAGTGTTTTTAGGCACACGCGAAATGGGGACTGTATGTTTTACAACGAGGAAGGCAATGTCACACGTCTATCGGTCCAATGCCGGGTTAGAATATTTATAATACGAAACATTTATACTCCCTCATCTGCCCGATCATGTCCCCATCACTTGGATGCAAATGGTTTTGTTCCAAGATTACTTCTGGATGGCTTGCAATTTGAAAATAGACCATACCGTTTAATTTGGCATAAAATTATTTTTAAATATCACCAGATATGTTGGTATATGCACCCATAAAATTTAAAAATACCAGCCAACGCATTTTAGGTAATTAATGTATTATTAAAAAAATAACAGTTTTTCCCAACAAATAGTTGTTAGAGCGCACACGCGTCCGAGAACTCATAGCGAACGCACGTGTTTATATTCAGAGTGATCTAAAGCGAGTTATTAGTGTTATTGTCCCACGTATTTTAAATCCAATACCTAATGAGTAAGGAGGAATACTCATCCTTGTCGGACATGATTGACCCCATGCTCAATACATCACAGTCGCAACCAGGATTCACCATGGTGGTCAGGAAGAGAGGGCGGCCAAAAGGCAGTAAAACCGGCAACAAGGTGAAAAAAGCAGCGACACAAGTAGGTGATCAAGCCAAAATAACAACAACAAACAAAGCACTTCAACAAATTCTACTAAACATTCAAAACACACAGACAACGCAACCACCTCTCATCCCCCACCACCCACACAACCACCGCCAAACACGCAACCAATTCAAGTAGCCGTTACAGAAACACATCATAAATCACCAGTAACAATATCCAAAACACAAGAATACAAACACACATTCACCTTAGCGACCACGTCCGAATTATCGAGGATCCAGCTCGCGGAAATATGGTTCAAACACAAATTCCACGAGGACACGCTAATCGTTAAAACCAAAAATGGATTTATTTTAAAGTCAAATGAGGAAAAACACAATCTAGAACATAACCTAAATACAAGAAAACGAAATGTAGCCTGAATATATGAATATTCAACCTGTTCGTTAATCTGCAAAGCAAATTTAAGTCTTACTAAGACTATAAACAAATAACTTATTGAAACAACTACTTCCCTGGCTAGTGCCACGCCGAATATTGAATGACACAAAAGAAATTTGCATGTTATTACTAGTACTACTAGATAATAACATTGGTTTAAGATCGTTTATTTCTACATACAAGACTAACTTAGAAAATTATTCTAAAATGAAATGTGAAACTTTAAACTGTAAATGTTATTATTAAAATAAAAAAACCAGAAAACATTTTGACAAGGACACACAGTGCTAAACTTATCTAGTGTTACTAGATGAAACAAATTTGATAATAACTAAAAATACCACTGAATTAAAAAATATATGAAAATTAAGTAATTGGCCATCTGCAGACGCGTTTCGAGATTTATCTCTCATCAGTGCAGCTTCGCATTTAAATTGAATGTTAAATAATAAAATACACTTACGTGAAGGTGATCGTGAACGTGAAGACGTCGTAAACGACGGAGGAGATTATGGAAGGTTTGAACGGGTTTTATACCTGATTTTGAGGTGATTAGTGAAAGTACAGATGTGAAGAAATAAATAATCTTGTTTTCGTTGGAAACCGAATACACGATTAAATAATAAACAAATTAGAAACAACTTTACTTGTTGCAGAAAGCATTAGATAAATACAAGAAAACGAAATGTAGCCTGCATATATGAATATTCAACCTGTTCGTTAATCTGCAAAGCAAAAAATTAAGTCTTACTAAGACTATAAACTATTTGCAGATTAACGAACAGGTTGAATATTCATATATTCAGGCTACATTTCGTTTTCTTGTATTTATCTAATGCTTTCTGCAACAAGTAAAGTTGTTTCTAATTTGTTTACATAACCTAAAATTACTACAGGCAGAGAAAACGGTGCATTTATTCCGCGAATGGTCCCCATCAGCAACACACGCTTCCGCAGCAGACACAGATGCAGGAACGAAACGCGGTCCGCCAGCGCCGTTGTACTGCCTGATTATTAAGAGTGTCAAGCCCGAAATCTCGGATGAAAATATTAGCGCGCGTTTGAACGAACTCGTTATAATGCCGCGTTTACACGATGCCAATTGGGGAGACAATTGTCAGAGGACAATTTACTGGCATAAAATTATTGGCTACGTGTAAACACCTCTGGCCAATTGGCGTGCCAACTGCCCTGCTAGTTGTTCTGAAATTCGATTGTCTCCAGGAGTAGACAAAGGACAATTGGCTGGGCGCAGTGACGCCCCACCACTCTATCAAGACAGTTGTCTAGACAATTGGCGCCGTGTGAACGTTGTAGGGCAGTGGATCTCTCGTTTTGGGCCAGTTTGCCTTAGTCAGTCGAGACTGCTACACAATAGACGATGAGCACTCCACCATTTTTCGTGTTATTCCGCGTTTACACGATGCCAATCGAAGAGACAATTGTCGGGGCCAGTTGTCTTGGGCCAGTTGCGTGAATGTCTGAGGCCAGTCCAATTGAATGAGAACTTGTTCACACGGTGAAACTATTGCCACGGCAGTTGGTGACGAAAAATGGTGGAGTGCTCATCGTCTGTTGTGTAGCAGTCTCGACTGACTAAGGCAAATTGGCCCAAAACGAGAGATTTACTGCCCTACAACGTTCACACGGCGCCAATTGTCTAGACAACTGTCTTGATAAAGTGATCGGGGGCATCACTGCGCCCAGCCAATTGTCCTCTGTCTACTCCTGGAGACAATCGAATTTCAGGACAACTGGCAGGGCAGTTGGCACGACCACGTAACTGCCGATTGCAAAGAAGCCATATCATGCCCAAGGTGCTCAGGCGCGCACGTAACAGCAACCTGCAATACCACTTTACCAATTAAATGCAAGTCATGCGGGGAAACGACACACGCAGCCTGGTCCACCCGATGCCCCAACTGCCCCCTTCAGCCAATACAAGGAATCCCTAACGTGAAGATCCGAAACGTTAATAAAAAATCAGCGGCTATCGACCAGAAATTGACAAAAGACTCTCGAATTCTCTCTTTTATTATTATTCACGACTACATTATTGACTTGTACACGACTAAGATTAATTCACCCTCTAATTTAGACAGACAGACATTACTAAACAAATTAAAAACACGTTTCGTCGACACATTACGCATCGACACTCGCATCAACTTTTCCGGCAATAAAATGTTTATTGTTATGTTCGATCTGGACAAACCGGATGTTATCCCCCCGGTTGTACCCACTTCAGGTATTCACACAAGCTACACCGAAGTGGTAACAAATGGCTAGCATAAATCTAATTTATACAAACATTAACTCATTACCCAAAAAAACCATCTCCTATCCCATTTGCTCTGTAATAATCCAATCGATGTGAACTTGATGGTAGAAACCAAAACTACCAAACTCTTTTTCTTTCAATCCAAATCTCTTCATACGCTCCCCACCAAAATATCCGCGGAGGTTCAATAGTGGCAACAAAGCCAGAGATTAAATTAGGGAAAGCAAACCCCCCCCCCCCTCCCCCCAAATTAATAATACTATGAATGAATGTTTACACTGCACTATTGAACTGTCATCCTTCACACACCATATTTTTTTAGTTTACATCCACCGTTCATCTTCTATTGAAGATACAATCCTCACGAAAGTCTTCCTATATGACCATGTTGTCATAATCGGAGATTTTAACATCAATAAAACAAAAGCGAAGCAGCTTTCCTCTTTTATATCGAACTCAAACTTTGTACTTTGTTTTAACATATCCCAAAACCAATCTACTACCCCTGACGTCCTGTTGTGCATAAGTAATATCCAACACCTTCTTCATAATGTTGTCCTAATCCCTGACCTCTGTTCAGATCATTTATCCATTCAATTTTCAATCCTACAAGAACCTCCCATCCCTACACCTCCACGAGTTATATTCAAACATAAAGACTGTGACATTGACAAGGTGACTAAAGACATAAATGTTTTCATTGCTTCCCACCCACAAGTTAACCCAACTTCAATTCCCTTATTTTTCAATAAATTATTCGATGCAATAAAAAAACACGCATCGACACATACAAAAAAACAGTATAAATATCCTCTCCCAAAGTTCATCCTACAACTAATTAAATATAAACGACAATTATACCGCGACCTACGTTTGACGGACGACAATGAATTGAAACAGAAATTTAATGCACTAAGCAAAACAATACAAAGACTGATCAAAGAATACAAGACATACCTATGGATTACGACATGCAAGGACAATAATGACAAACAAGGTAAAACAATATTGGGACGAAATTAAAAAAACTAACAAAATATAGGAAAACTGACTTCTTACAGAAAATACAAGACCCGTTAACAAAGACATTAATTACTGACGATCAATCGATAGCGGATGCCTATTTTGACAGTAATTATGACAGTTAGTAACACATTTGACAATGACTTTTTCAATTCTGTAAATTCCTGGTACACCTCGTTTAAGACTATCCCCACTCCTCATATTTCTGATGATGATATAACAGAAGAAGAATATTTCGCCTGCTTACATAAAGGTAAAAACCCTGCTCCCGATTATGGCAACATTCCTAGGATCATCCTCAAATCCCTTCCTGACAATATACACAAACACATCCTTAAAATATTCAACCATATCTACCGATCCCAGATCATACCCGAGGAGTGGAAGCAGGGTATCATTACTTGTATACCTCAATCAGGTCTTGACATACTAGACATCTCAAGCTATCGTCCGATTGCCCTGCTTCCCGTCTTAGGTAAATTGTTCGAAGCCATTTAAAAAAAAACAAACTAATGCTCCATATATCTCAACACATCCCTCCTTATTGATTTCGCTTCATAGAACATCGTTTCACCTCCTTACCACTTTCAATCCTTACCTCAAATTGCCAAACAGCTCACCTCGAACGCCAAAAATCTGCCATAGTATTCCTAGACATACAAAAAGCCTTTGATTCGGTATGGCATCGGGGTTTGCTGTTTAAATGCAATTCCTTAAATAACCTACCTCATCTCCTCAACTTAATTGACAGCTTTCTATTGAATAGGCTCCTGCAAGTTAAAATCCGAAATACCCTATCCCGTGCTTTTGCTCCCCAACAAGGTATTCCTCAAGGCTCCCCCCTATCACCAATCCTGTACAATATCTATGTTCATGACATCTACAACCCTAACCCACAGTACCTCAATCCATCGGCCTATCCTCTCCTATATGCAGACGATACTGCTTTGGTAGCGCATGCTCCCACGCTACATAAAGCACTTACTACGCTGCAAGGGCTGATCGATACTATACAATCGTGGTTTGCGAAATGGAGAATATCCATAAATCCTATCTCCTAATTCCTTTCCATCGCGCACATAGTTCACCATTTCAAATAATTATCAATAATCAGACAATCTCACCATCTCCTTCTTGCAAATACCTCGGTATAACATTCGACCCAAAACTAAATTTCAAAATCCTCACGCAAAACCTCAAAGCGGGGGTCAAGAGGAGGGCTTGGCACTTCAGGAGCCTCACATACAAAAATCAAGGCATATCGACCAAAACAGCGGCTCATATATATAAAATGATCTGCCAGCCTCTTCTTGATTACGCCGCTATCCTTTTCCATAACCCTCGTCCCCATGTTTTGAAGAATATACAGGTATCTGAACAATCAGCCCTTCGCACGCTTACAAAAATAAGGTACCCTCTCAATCCCATCCACAATCCATCTAATACTCTCCTATACCAATTAACCCAAATAACTCCCATCGAAGAACGTCTGAAATACCTGTCCCGAAAATTCGCCAATAACCCACATAACCTAGACATCCTCAATCATACGTGTATCCCTCGTAATCCTCTAATAATTCCCAAACCTAAATACTCCGAAATCACCATTTATCAATTCATCGCATCTTTTCATGCTGACATTAGTGATCATGACATTTGAACAACAGTAGACCGTTAAATCCGTTAGACATTAGCAATCATGACGTTTGTGAGACCGTTAAACCCAGGCTGAAATTCCGCGGGTCAATAGCCAATGAACAGGAAAAATAAAATTGTTATACTGTCTATCATTCTTTTACTCACTTGTAGTTTTATTTCTGTAAATAAAGATGTTGTATATATAGTTGTTAGGGATCGTATATGTTGTGAATAGTACTACCATAGTACTTATAAAGGTATAACATTGATCTAAAATCTTTTTTTTTTTTACAAAAGTTGACTAGTAATTTTTTAAATAATAATTTGAATTTAATCAAGGACGAACAGTAAATTTAGTTTATTTAATGCTGCAGCGAGAAGAGAGGGTTTACATTTTGAATAAAGTTTTAATGAATTAAATGAGATACCCTCACTTGTTGCAGACATATTAAATCATGTAACGAAATACTGCCAGAATATATGAATATTCAACCTGATCGCAAATCTACAAACTTGAGTCTTGCAAAGACAAAAAACAAAAACTTATTGGTATAACTACTTCCCTGGCTAAAAAACTAAAAAACAAAAAACGTGTTATTAACCTGAGAAGTAGTGGATATTGGATATTCTTTTAGACACGATTGTTAAATTACCGGCGTTATTTTCAACAATTTTTTACATGATTGCATTTTTGTAATGAAAACAAATTGATCCTGTTCGAATTCAAATAATCCTCCATTGGTCAATTTTACTCCGTGATTCATCATCCCTCCAAATATTTACGCACGCGAATTACTACCCGATTTATCTTTTCCCCCTTGAGGAATAAACCCAAAATTATTTATAGTTCCCTCAATTTTATCTCGTGCTCGTCATTAATAACATATGAGCTATATCCAAAGAGCCATAAATGGATGCAATACACATACGTAGTTGAAGTGATCTGGGGGAAAATTTCCGAGACGCTCCATGAATAAGGGATAATATTTTTGTTGTACGAGTCGAATTTATGTAAAGGTCGCTATCTGCTTACGGAATTATGAATCTGCCCGAGCGGAGAGCCGTATAATGTTAACGTGCATGTTGAATGGTGAATTGTAATTAAATCTCCACATTACATTTCATTAGCGTCCTTTCTCCGAGCGCTCATCGAGTCAACGGTCCTTAAATTACTCCCGGTCTTTTAAATGTATGTATGGAAATTTTATTTAGCGTTTATCGCATGCAAATTTGTGCGAATAGCTTTATTTCGCCAATGCCTCTACACTAAGTACAACAGTATTTATCATATTTCTTCTGGTTCAGTGTGTTCTGTTTTATTACTTCCTTTAATGAATTGTTGCCTATTGATTTGTATCCACAGTGGACATTTATTGTTTGCTATTGTGAGCTAATTCAGGATCGCTGCCCTCATCAGAAATATTTTTTTTATTAATTCTAAAAACAGTGATGCGTCATTTAAAATATTTAAACAATGCCTGCAAAACTTAAATGAGTAGAGAAAAATCGCAATACATTTGTTCCCCGAAGCAATACCGTGCGGTGTTACCCGAGCCAACTTACTACTGGCACGGCATTTCGTTAGAAAATTGTCAGCCAAGGACGGTTCGTTATATAGAGCGAAGGAGCAATGGCACTACGTGTAGTTTCAAGCTCAGCAAGAATTTTTAATTAATTCTTAATTAAAACATTTTTTTCGCCAGTTACTTTGGTCTAGGAGGATACATCGTTCTTTCTTTCTTTTGTTGCCTTAAATTTTATTTTTTAGCTGACTAATGGTGTGTTGCCATTGTCAATAATGGTTTGTTACAGTTGTCAAGAATGGTATGTTAAGAAATGTATTATTCAACTGTCGAAAATTATATGTTTCAGTTGTCAAAAAGTTATTTTTCAGCTGTCAAAAACGGTATTTCTCAGCCATTAAAATGGTATTTTTCAGCTATCAAAAAAAGTATTTTCGACTTTTTTATTTGTCAAAAATTGCATTTTTCAGCTTTCAAAAATAATGGTTTGTTACAGTTGTCAATAATGTTTTGTTGCAATTGTCAAGAATGGTATTTTTCAGCTGTTAAAAATGGTATTTTTCAGCTGTTAAAAAGTGTATTATTCAAATGTCAAAAATAATACTTTTCAGTTGTCAAAAATGTGTCTTTAATGTCAAAAAAGGTATTTCTCACCTATTAAAATGTATTTTTTCGGCTATTAAAAACAGCATTTTTCGACATTTTTTTTTAAATTGTCAAAAATCTCATTTTTCGGCTGTCAAAAATTGACTTTTTGTAGTCAAAAATTGACTTTTTGTAGTTTTTTTTTACCAGGCAATAATGGTATGTGACAGTTGTCAATAGTGGTCTGTTGCAGTTGTCAACAATGGTATTTTTCAGCTATTAAAAATGATAGTTTTCAGCTGTGAAGAAGTGTATTATTTAACTGTCCAAAATGATATTTTTCAGCTGTCAAAAATGCGATTTTCAACCTATAGAAATATTATTTTTCAGCTATCATAAGCAGCATATTTCGACATTTTTTTTAACTGTAAAAATGGCATTTTTCAGCTGTCAAAACTTGTATTTTTGTGTTGTCAAAAATTGTATTTTTTTAGCTGACAATAATGGTATGTTACAGTTGTCAATAATGGTTTGTTGCAGTTGTCAATAATGCTATTTTTCATCTGTTAAAAATGGTAGTTTTCAGCTGTTAAGAAATGTATTATTCAACTGTCGAAAATGATATTTCTCACCTATAAAAATGGAATTTTTCAGCTATCAAAGGCAGCATTTTTGTTCATTTTTTAATTATCAAAATGCAATTTCCGCTGACAATAATGGTATGTTACAGTTGTCAATAATAGTTTGTTGCAGTTTTCAAGCATGGTATGTTTCAGCTGTTTAAAGCGGCATTTTCAGCTGTCAAAAATGATATTTTTCAGCTGTCAAAAATTATATTTTCAGCTGTCAAAAATGATATTTTTCAGCTGTCAAAAATGATATTTTTCAGCTGTCAAAAATGATATTTTTCAGCTGTCAACAGTCGTATTTCCCACCTATAAAGATGGTATTTTCCAGCTATCCAAATCAGCATTTTTTGAAATTTTTTTAAATTGTCAAAAATGGCATTTTTCAGCTTTCAAAAATGACTTTTTGTTGTCAAAAATTGTATTTTTTGTTTTCAAAAATTGTATTTTTTAGCTGACAATAATGGTATGATAGAGTTGTCAATAAACGTATGTTGAAGTTATCAAGAATGGTAGTTTTTAACTGTCGAAAATGATATTTTTAGCTGTCAAAAAGGTATTTCTCACCTATAAAAATGGTATTTTTTCAGCTATCAAAGGAAGCATGTTTGGTCATCTTTATTCAAAAATGGCATTTTTCAGCTGTTAAAACCTGTATATTTTGTTGACAAAAATTGTTTTTTTAGCTGCCAATAACGGCATGTTTTAGTATGATATTTTTCGGTTGTCAAGAATGGTAATCCCCAGCTGTTAAAAATAGTATTTTTCAGCTGTCTCAAGTTGTATTTTACAGTTGTAGGAAATGGTATTGGAATATGCTATGTTTCAGCTGCCGAAAACAGTATTTTTCACCTAATAAAAATAGTTTTAATCGACATTTTTGAATTGTCAAAAATTGTGTATTTCAGCTGTCAAAAGAAGTATATTTTGCTGTCAAAAGTAGTATTTTTTATTGTCAAAAATTGTATTTTTTTGTCAAAAATTGTATTTTTTTGTCCAAAGTGGTATATTTCAGCTGACAAAAATGATATTCCTCAGCTGTTGAAAATTACTATTTTTCAACTGTCAAAAATAGTATTTTTTACTGTCAAAAATAGTTTTTCGTGTGTCAACAATGGTATGTTTCAGCTGTCAAAAACAGTATTTTTCAGCTAATAAAAATAGTTTTTTCCAACATTTTTGAATTGTCAAAAATTGTATTTTTGAGATGTCAAAAGTAGTATATTTCGGTATCGAAAGCAGGGGCTTATATACAGCCAAGGAGCCATGGCAAGAATTTTTAATTGATTCTTAAAACACTTTTTCGCCAGTTACTTTGGTCTAGGAAGATAAATCGTTCTTTCTTTCTTCAAAAGGGAGGGAGAGGGGTATATTGTATAAGTGGCTCTACCATCAATATGTTCCACGAGCCGCCACTGTCTCTGATAAGAGTTCAGTTTCGCATCCAAATTCATTGTAAAATTACTTCCCAAACACATTTTTTTATGTTGTTAGTCAGAGAATAATAAAAAAGTTTGGTCCGAAACAAGTGTTCCTCCACTCAGCCCCTGGAATAATTAGCTTGAACACCCATTCCAACTAATACTAACCTTTATCGGGGAATCACTTGTAGCTATTTTTACTTTCTCCTTGCGAAGTAAAGGATTTTTTTTAAGGATTTCTGGAAAAAATGTCTGCGTATGTGTGCACCTGTCTTTGGGTGTGTGCGTCTGTCTATGCGCGCTGTATCTCAAAAACGAATACCGGAATCAACAAGAAACTTTGAACATAAGCCTTATTTGATAATCGGACGAACTGAAAAGTTTTTGGTAAAATTTCGTAAATCGGAACTGATATTTCTTTAAAAATGAAATATATTACATAAATCTTTAAACAAATATTGGAAATATAAAAGAAATCTTTTATTTAAAAATATTTTTATAAAATGTCTTCCAAAAAAGTAATTACATTTTTTTCTCATTTTTCGTCTATAACTATGAAATGACAATAGTCACGGGTAATTCCACATCAACTCAACACACAGCCTAAATAAACCTCACCATCTCAGATTTTCTTAGAATTTGGCACAGACGTACTATTGGTATGGACTATTGGGAAAAGTATGAAATTTGACTAAGATATGTTAACTCGTTTTTGAATTATAGAGCTGTAAAGTCCTCACAAACGGGCCAAAATAGGGAACATTAGCCATTTTACAGAATTTTCATGCTCTTTGCTATGATATACAGTCCGAATTTTTAATCTCTAAACATGCTAATTGCGAGCATGTAAAATTTCGTAAGTTCGATTAAAAAAAAAACACTTCAATCGCATTGTGCCTTGACATTTCGCAACGAACCGTACAGTGAAGCTTTGGGTGTTGCCTATGATGGTACTAATTGTAGGGTGCCTTTGCAAAATTTGACCCATACCCAGGATCCCAAAAAAGGACTGGGCAGGAATTTCTTTAATTATTACGGGAAATCTCAATGAAAGTAAATATTTAGAACTACTTAAGATATTATACCCGAAATCGAAGCACTGAATATTGATAATGCGATTTTTCAAATGGATTCTACCAGAAGTATTACTCGTTATCTTCACCAAACATTTCCAGTTCGCTGGATTAACAAATTTGGTGCAATACATTGGCATCCACAGTCAGCTGATTTATCACCGAATGATTTTTGCTTTGGGGTTATCTAAAATCGAAAATTTACAATATTATTGTTAAATGGAATGCCGAAGAATTAAAATAGGAAATACTTACAGCCTGTAATAAAATAAATACTACTTTTGTAAGAAACTGTGACGAAGCTGTTAGGAATTGTCATGTTACATCTGTTGTAAATTGTTTATTATTCATATTTTATGTATTTTTATACAGTGTGTATCAGCTGAATGGAATAAATTCGATAATAAATAAATGGAGGCGAGTTCGACAAAACGCTCGGATACGTCGATTAGTATTTTTAGTTGCGAATTTTTTTCAACAAAAACTTTTTATACAGGGTGTGTCATGTAGCAGAGGCCAATACCAACTTTCTTATTTTAAATGCAACACCCTATATATTATTCAATTTTTGGATTGTTCAGAAAATTCTAGACATATTTCATGTACCATGTCCTATACCTATCTTCAACTGTTTTTATACTTATTCGTTTTCGAGTGTATTGTAGTGAATTTCTGTAATCAAATAAAATTCTTTTTTACTTTCTCCGTTACGTAGTACGAAAAACTCTTATGATCGTGAAAAAAATTCATTTTTTTTACGGAAATATCCGTTTTAGGGTCCCTAGATGGCATTTCAACAATTTCTGGACAAAAATGTCTGTGTGTGTGTTTGTTTGTTTTGTAAACAGTTGAAGATAGGTATAGGACATGGTATATGAAATATGTCTAAAATTTTCTGAACAATCAAAAAATTTAATAATACACAGCGTCTTGCAATTAAAAATAAGAAAGTTGGTATTGGCCTCTGTTACATGACACACCCTGTATAAAAAGTTTTTGTTGGAAAAAATGCGCAACTAAAAATACTATTCGATGTATCCGAGCGTTTTTTCGAATACGCCCCCATTTATTTATTATCGAATTTATTCCATTTGGCCGATACACACTATATATATTTATTGTATTCTGTTTTTTTTTAAATTATTTTTATCGTTAATACTTTTGTATTTTTACTAATATCTAATTTCCGTGTGTAACATGCTGTAACTCCTTGCACTTAACGGGATCCCATAAAGAGAATTCAATCAAATTAGTACTACTATAGGCAACACACAAAGCTTCAGTGTACGGTTCGTTGCAAACTGTCAAGGCACAATGCGATTGAAGTGTTTTTTTAATTGAACATACGAAATTTTACATGCTTGCAATTAGCATGTTCAGAGATTAAAAATTCGCACTGTATAACACTATATAGGGTGTTTCAAATTCGAGGCTCACCATGGAGATCTCACTTATTAGAAGAGGGGGAGGGTATGTTTAAATTTGGCACTTTTTCAGAATTTTATGCTGTTTAACAATCCATTGAAAACAATTGCTTAAATTATTTTGTTTTCGAGTTAAGTCATAAAAACTGAAAAAACTGATATTCATTTGTTCCTTATAAATATCACCTGAACTAACGAAGATAGTTCAGGTGATATTTAAAAACGATAAAAACGTTCTTATAGCACTTTTTTATTACCTAATAGATGACATAAGATTTTTCTTTGTAACATAAAATATGAACCAATTTTGGAGACCCAAAATAAATATGAAAACAATTGCTGTCGACTTGAAACTTTCCAATATTACTCAAAATTCATCCCGAATTGGTTTCTTAAAAAAAAATGAATTCGCATCATTTCTAGATTTTTGAAATTTTGATGTGGTCGCAGTGTAAAATTGAAAAAAAAAATTGAACGAATTTTGGAGACCCAAATTAAATATAAAAACAATTGCTATAGACTTGAAACTTTCCAAAATTACTCAAAATTCATTCGAAATTGATTTCTTAAAATGCCACATTCATAACGTTACTGGATTTTTTAAATTTTGATATGCACGGTGTGTAACGCTGTAAAAAATAGAACTAATTTTGGAGACTCAAATAAATATGAAAACAATTGCTATCGACTTAAAACTTTCCAAATTTACTCAAAATTTATTCGAAATTGATTTCTTAAAAAACTGTATTTGCGCCATTTCTAGATTTTTTGAAATTTTGATCTGCTCAATGTGTAAAATTATAAAAATTTGAACCAATTTTGGAGACTCAAAATAAAGATGAAAACAATTGCTATCGAAAACTTTCGAAAATTACTCAAAATTAATTCCGAATTGATTTCTTAAAAAAAAAACTATATTCGCACCACTTCTAGATTTTTGAAAATAGAATCAATTTAGGAGACCCAAAATAAATATAAAAACAATTGCTATCGACTTGAAACTTTCCAAAATTACTCAAAATTCGTTCCAAATTGATTAGAAAATTAGCAATTGAAAAGCATTATTTTGCTATGGCCAGGTTTGGTGGTTAACATACGGTATATTACGTTTTTGGGGAGGGGCGGGGGGATCAAGCCCGATAACCACCCCCTGGGTGCGTGTCTGCATGGTTTGACAAATGTAGTTGGCTAACAGGTACAATAATTAGAAATTCATTATTTTGTTGACCTTGGATAATGTTTTCAAAATGCAATGAGTTAAATATAGGGCGTTCTATTGATAAGCATTCCAAAAGTAAAGATCATATATCACCAAATTGTAAATTTTATATTCTAGGTAAACAAAATATAGTTAATGTTTTAGGTACGGCTCGGCAAATTGAAATCGAAACATAACAACGTCAAGGAAAAAAGGGAGGTTTTAAAAAGATGTGTGGATAATTTTAAATCTGTGCCTCACCAAACCAAAACATGACGAGCCGCCACTGCTTTTCAGTTTTTCAGATTGTCTAATGAAGCATAAGTTTGAAGTTCCATTTATAAATCCCTAATGTTTTCGAGATAACGTGCCCACAGGTATACACATATGCAGATATTTTCAAAATTGGTCGGAATTGCTTCGATGGACCTTAAAATGGATATATCCTGTGATATATCTTAAATTTGAAAAATCAATATAGGTATAATTGAACAGTTGTTGAATTTGGTTCTCGTTTAACACGTCGTAAAACATTTTTCATATTTAGGATTATTAAAATGAGGCATTTTTTATATTTTTATTCCGACTAGTTTTGTTCTTTACATCATTATCTAGGATTGGTACAAAAGAAAAATGTTTTTGTTTATATTCTAAAATTATACATTCAGGTAATTACGGCGGTCATTATTGGGGAACTACAGATGTCGTTTTCGTTGTGTTTTTCCCGCTTGAGCGCTTTGTTGATCTCTAATTCTTCTTGTAGATTTAAATTTCGGCCCTTATTACCAGCATGTGATATCTTAAAATTATTTTCCTCAAAATAAAAAATGTTTCAGCACGTGTTAAACGTGAACCAAATTCAACAAATTTTAAATGCCAGTAAAACAGACCTCGTTTCCAGATACAGAAGAAATCTAATCAGGTTTTCCAACCATATATGGTTTAACAGTATATACCGGAAAGAAAAACCTAAATCAAAATATATGAAGATACACACCAAACATCATTCAAGAGAAGCCCAAGGAGCCGTGACCCAAAAAAAAAAAGGTTCCATCTCGAAATGAAAAAAAAATGGTACTTTAGAAGGGACAACCTATCACACGTACTGATATTATTTCATTCAAGATTGATTATACACCTACACCCAGAAGAGTTCAATGGAATCAACACCATGTTTGGAGAAGAAGCCAGAAGCTTTATCTAAGTTCTACATTTAACCGAATTTTAGTTTTCATTGTAATAAAATAGGTCTTAAAATCGTCATCTCAAAAATTGGCCTCTAAAATCGATGTTTTCTGGGGGTAGCTCAAAAACAACAAGCTTGTTTTAAACCAAATGGGAATATACTGCAACGGCCACAGCCGGGCAATCTTAGTCAATTTAGAACCACTAATCTTAAATTACATATAATTCAAAAAGTAACAAATCGATTTGAAAATTTTTCATATATTTTATTTTAGTTTTTGTTACATTTAATTTTCAATGTAATTTTAAAACTCATCATATTAATCCCTCTTTCTCGGTGGATAACTCAAAAACTACAAGCTCATTTCTAATGAACTAAATTAGATTTAGAAGATCTTGATAGTTCGTTCCAATATAAATTAATAAATGAAAATATCCTGGGACCGTTACAACCACCTTTAAAAATAAATTGTACAGTTACTTTGAACATCTAACCTCTGGTTTAAATATTATTTCAGAAACTTGTACTAGTTATTGAAAATAAAAATAAAACACGTTTTCCGTTACAAGCATAAACTGCTGGCAGGCGTAATTTATTTATATCCTATTTATTTATTACATCAAAGATGTACAGGCAATAACAAGAAGGAAAATCCCCAATTAACCCTGGAATATATTCAGATATTCACAATTGCGTGGGTTTGTGAAACGAAATAAATTTCGTTTGAATGAATTCCCATCATGCAGCATATTTATATTATATGTACACTCTACTCGCACAATCCGCCGCATCAAAGCAATGTTTTATTGCATTGGATGCATGGAGGAATTTAAGGTGTGTTTGCTTGTGATATGTTTGCAATGCCTACATGGAAATTTCAAATATGTACAAAATTTGTTTTATAAATGTGCTCCGCACTCGAATGAAACTGAACAAGTCATAAAACGCGGATGACTCACCCTTGATCAATACTACGAAGCCATGACTTACACAGGTGGAAAGTTGCAAGAGTTCATTTAATTGATTAATCCGGTGAATGAATAAAATGAGTAATTGATATTATTATTTGAAATTGAAAATCCTCACTTGTTGCAGAAGCAATAAATAAATTAAACAAAGACGACAAAGTAGCCTGAATATATGAATTTATGTACGTAGAAATAAACGGTCTTAAACCAGCCTTATTACTATTAATAACATGCAAATTTCTTTTGTATCATCCAATATTTGGCGTGGCATTAGCAGGGAAACTAGTTGTTTCAATTAACTTTTGCAAATAAACCCAGAATTCAAAATCACAATCAATTTCACACACATACACACACTCTCACCAATCACTATAATAATAGTATGCACTCTCTAATCCATAGACTAATACATATTCCTCTCACCGAAAATAATTTTAACGAAGAACTAAAAACAATAAAAACAATAGCATTTAATAATGGTTACAGTACAAAAATAATAGATAAATTCGTAAAAAAGAAAAAACTTAAACAGCTACAAAAATATTTTTATGCACAAATTAAAATAGAAACAAAAAAATGGTACAAGTTGGAATTTGTTAACAACCTATCACAAAATATTAAGAATAATCTTAAGGGGTATGAGTTTAATATTATAATGCACAATCCAATCAATTTACACAAACTTCTAGTGAACAACAAATCAGAAGTAAATAAACTAGAAAAGTGCGGTATATATGAGATCAAGTGCGGGGATTGTGAGTGTGTGTATATAGGACAGACGGGTAGAAATTTCAAAATCAGAATAAATGAACACGAGAAGTCAATATTAAATAATAAAATTTCTACAGGTCTGTCACAAAATTGTATTGAATGTAACCATTTTTTTAGTGACAATAATTTCCGAATTTTGTATTCAGGTAATAAGGGACGGGATTTGAATTAATAAAAATAATAATAATAATAATAATTTACCTTACAGGTTTACACAAGTCATAAAAGTAATATTACATGTAGTGAAAAATAATAAAAATATAAATATTACAAAGTTACAGGGTTACAATATTACATATTAAAATTATGTTCTAGGTACTCGTCCCAGGAGTAAAACGATTTTTCAATTAAAATATCCTTAATCACTTTGAGAAAACGCATATCTGGGAGATTTTTTATATGTGAAGGAAGCACGTTGAAGAACCTTATGGCATGGAATCGGATTCCGGTTTTAGATTTAGCTAATCTCACTAATTTGGGATAGATGTAAGCTTCTTGTCTTGTAATGGTTATGTTTATCGCTGACATTTTGATATGTTTCTATGTGTTTTTTTTAAATAGGAGAGGCAATGCAGGTTATAAAGACATGGTAGTGTCAGTATTTGCATGTCTTTGAATATCTGCCGACAGTCATCTGTGTATCCTAAGCCAGATATTATTCTGACGACTTTACGCTGTAACCCGAAAATACGATGCCTCATAGCCGAGTGTCCCCATACAATTAAGCCGTATGTAATGTAGCTATGACACAGCGCAAAATATGCGGTCCGTAGGACCTCTTTTGAGACTAGGTTTGATAGACTTCGAATTAGGAAAATATTCGAGCATAGCTTACTAGAAAGAGCATCGCTGTGGGCTATCCATGTCAAGTAGGAGTCTATGTGGATTCCCAGGAAAGACGTCGATTCTCTTTGGCTTACTCCCTTTCCAAGAGAGAATAAAAGAGAAGAAGTTTTGCAGGTATTTAACTTTAATTGGTTATTAACAAACCAGCTGGAAGTTATTTCAAGTGAATCCGTGTGTAGTTTCGTTACCGAGGCTAGATTGTTTGATTTGCTGATCAAGGTGGTGTCATCTGCATATAAAATGACTTCCGTATTTGGAACTGACTGCGGTAGATCGTTTATATATATTAAAAACAATAGAGGGCCCAGTATGGAGCCCTGAGGGACACCATAAAGCAGGGGTGATGGGTCCGAAATACTATCACCAGCCAGTACGCTTTGTGTTCTCCCAGAAAGATAAGACATCAGTAATCCACAGCTGTCGGGGTGCAAGTTATAACAGTATAGTTTTCTTAGGAGAATTTCGTGGGAAATGCAGTCAAACGCTTTTGACAGATCAAGGAAACTTGATTTTGATACTGAGCCCTCTTCAAAGGAGTCTGTTATAAGTTCAGTAAGTGCTAGTATTGCGTCTGTTGTGGATCGTCGCTTTCTAAAGCCAAATTGCTCATTACTTAGCAGCTTAGACTCTTCAAAGTATTCAACTAACTGCATTTGAAGCATTTTTTCGAGTATTTTACTTATTATGGGAAGGAAAGATATCGGGCGGTAATTATCAGGATCATCACAATCGCCTTTCTTAAATATAGGAATGACTAGAGCTTTCTTTAGGGCATCAGGAAATATGTTATTTCGAATGCACATATTAATGAGCTTTGTTAAGGGTAGTAGAATTGCGTTTAGTACTGTTTTTAAAATATCAGGGCGAAGACCGTAAATGTCCCTACTTTTGCTAGTGTTTAAATTACGTATGACTTGACTTACAGTACTCGTAGAGACTTCAGTGAATTTGAAATACTTTTCGCTGTTTGGCAGATTTTTGCACATTAGGGTTATTGGGTCAGCATCCGCTTTTGGCAATGAGTTTATAATTTTGTTTGATATATTACAGAAAAATGAGTTAAATTCCTCTGCAGTGATGTTTGTGGTCTTTTTATTCGATATTCTATTGGCGTTGATGATGGACCACATGGCTTTCGGCTTAAAGTTCTGGTCCTGGATATAGGTATTGTTTGCCTGTCGTTTACGAGATTCAATAGCCTTCCTGTATTGAACTCTGTATGTATTTCTTAGTTCTCTTAGTTCAGGGTTTTAGCTTTTATTGTAACTGTCAGAGACTAGGGTTAAGGTTTCTCTCATGTTTTTCAAGTCTTTGTCAAACCATTTATTACATTTGTATCGATTAGGCGTTGATATTCGTTTTTGCGGAAAAGGAGTCTTAAAGTGTTTGAGGAAAATTGATAGAAAATTATTAAAGCATTCATTTATATTTGCATTGGAAGAGTCCGCAATGAAGCTCCATGTCTCTGATTCTAATAGTTGAAATAATGTGAATTTACCTATAGCTGTAATTGGTCGTGAAACTGTGCGTCGTTGCTTTTCATGTTGCGCTGTGTAAGATGCTATTTTAAATAAGATTCCTCTGTGATCAGAAATTCCTCTTTCAAGTGGTTGTGCTGAAGCGTCTGGAAAGTTAGTGCATATATTGTCAATGCAGTGCCCTAGCCTGGTAGGGAAGGTAACTATGAGTTTAAAGTTGTAGCTTTGAATGAAGTCTATGAGGGTACATTTATTATTGTCCTCACCATTGAACCTGACATTAAAATCGGCCGCCAGGAACACATATTTGCGGTTAACATTAATTGAATCAAGTGCACGGGATAGTGTCTGTAGAAACGTGTTGAAGTCACCAGAGGGGGATCGGTAGGCTGCTAGTATGATGTTATTTTTCGTTTCAATGCCAGCTATTTCACAGTCCTTTTCAGCAGAGAGGTTACAGATGTTTTGTAAAGGGGTGTACTGAATATTATTTCGAACCATAATTAATACTCCGCCGCCAGTGTATGTTTTCCGAGAGAAATGAGCGGCTACATGGAAGTTTGAGATGACAACAGCCATGGATTCTTCTTTGACGAGCCAGTGTTCACACAGCCATAAGATGGAGATGTTACGTATCTTGTCGTTTGCAATAATGTCTATCTCACTAAGTTTAGATCGCATAGATTGTATATTTATAAATAAGCAGCTCGATTTTACTTGCTCTTCTACGTGGTTACATTCTAGTTTTTTGGTGATGATAGTACTTTTGAAGTACTGGTAGTATTATTTAAACCCTCTTTGCGAGAGGGCCTCGAAATTAACAAAGCAATAAAACGTGGAAAAACCACGCTTAATAACGTCGAAGATATCTCGAACTCCCCATTTCGACGGCCCTTATTACCTGATTTTTAAATTCCTGTATAAATACCAGTCGATGTTAATTCTGTACATATCTCCTTGAGAATGACCCAAGGTCGAAACTAGTCGGAGAGAAAAATAAAATCAGTGAAACAAAACCAAGTGTTTTAATTAATCAAATATATAATTATGTTTCATATTATATTATATTTTTAACATTATGTATCGCAAGAATCAATATCAAATAGCACTTAATCAATGTGTGCTACAAAACACTTTGAACGTGTAAGTTTATTTAATTTTATTTAATAAATGAAGGACGAATAGTAGCGTGAATATTAAATATTAAACCAGTTAGTTATTCTGTAAAATTTAATAAAATGGTGATGTGGCCATCATGTTACTTTCTCCGACTTGATGGTATCATTTATATTTACGTTTTCATGGTTCATTTTCAATTGAAATCATATTTTAAATGTACATCGAGCGTTGCGTAAACTTGGATGAAACTGACGTTTAAAACGTCAAAATTATGAAACTGAAAAAATATACTTCAAATTCAAAAACTCGGTTTACTCAAAAACTAACGAGATTTCGAAAAAAACTTATTCTTTAGAAGTTGTTCATTTTGTTATTCTCTATAATTATTATTCATACAAATTTGCTGTAACTATCATCGTTTCATAATTATAAACCAAAAGTTAAAAAAAATTAATAAATTTTTTTCTCGAATAGCAATGATTTTATGAAAAATATTTTCAAGCAAAAGATGTTCATTTCTTTGTTGTCTTCAATGTTTGTTTAAATGTTTTTGTGATATTTTTCATATTTAAGAAAATATTGGCAAAAAACAAAAAACAGTTAAGGTAAACACCCACTTCCGGTGTACTTCAGATTATCAAATAAGACGTATGTTGAAAGTTTCATATCAATTGCTCTATTAGTTTTTGAGATACAGCGCACACAGACAGATACACACACACACACACACACAGACAGACACACACACACACACACACAGACACAAAATTTTTTTTTCCAGAAATTGTTGAAATGGCATCTAGGGACCCCAAAACGGATATTTCCGTAAAAAAAATTTTTGAAAAAAAATCACGATCACAATACTTTCTCGTACTTCGTAACGGAGAAAGTAAAAAAACCAAATAACTTATTTAAACTACTTCCCTGGCTAAAGCCATGCCGGATATTGATTGATGTAAAAGAAATTTGCATGTTATTGACAGTATAACTATTGAAATAAAATTGGTTTAAGATTGATTATTTCTATGTACAAGAACTGACTTCAAATTTAATTTATCTAATGCTTCTTCAACAATTAAGGGTTTTCAATATGAATTTTATTCGGTGAAGAAAAACACTTGTGTTCCATGATTTTATTTTCAGTTTCCTGACACGTGTTTCGAACTTTACAGATCATAATCAAAGGTTATACTATCAGGAAACTGAAAATAGAATCATGGAACATAAGTGTTTTTCTTCACCACATTTATATGTATATCCGGTTCCATCAAGAAAGTAGCGCAACCAGCATTAACTATATTAATTTTATTCATTTACATTATTATATTGTTTTAACGTTTATCATATTTTAATTTCGAGTATTATCCAAATCTTAGACAAAGGAAAATTAAGCGGTCATTTATGTAAGGATTGTAAATCTGCTAGCACTAAATAAATATTATTATTATTATTGTCATATGAGATTTCGGGTTGCATGAATCTCTTTCAATAGCAAAGAAAATTATATTCCTCTATGCAAAGATTATAAGGAAAGTCCTAGAAATTCATGTATAAAGGTAAGTAACGAAAATTAAAAACATGAGGGGTCCTCGAATCAAAAACAAAAAGAAGAGTGCATCTGTTGATAAGGACTATGGAATGACGGAAAACAAAGTGGTGGATAAATAGAAGAAGCAAAACAGTTCGAAAACCGCAAGCAGAAAATCTCAAGCAGAAAATCGGTTTTAGAAAATTTTACCAGGGGGCATGCTAATAATAATAATAAGTGGAAGGAATGCAGGAGTAATTTGCTCACTGCTTTAAATTTTGGAACAATGGGGGAAAAACCTTGAAAGTTTGTCAAAACAATGATTTGTAAGGCAGTTTGGAAAGAAGTGAAGAATGTGGATTATTTATTTGTGAAACTCATCCATATTTAGATGCAAGTCCAGATGGAATTAATTAATTAATGAAGACGAGGATCGTTGAAATTAAACGTCCACATTCTTACTCTAAGTTCAAGGTCAATTGGCAATGACCGGAGCGACATATTTCTATTTTATTGTGAGGATTCCTTTAGGAATGGCAAAAGTCGACAAAATAGAGTAGACAATTATTGAGACGTAGTTTTAGAAAAAGTAAAAACAAATATTTGTCTCTACATAGTAGTACGAGAAAGAAATGTTTTAATGTTTTTATTTTTTATTTCGAAATCATCATTTTGGAAAAATGTCTAGCGTGTTCTAATGAAATAAGATGCAATAAATAATTATTTTTATTTATTACATAATACGTCCGTATTTTGATATACCTATAGTTTGGCAAATAGAGATTCAGGTAAATATATTTTATTTTTGTTTAATTTGAATCACCTTCTTTTTTAAACTGTTCCAGCCGATACAGTTTGATTTAAAAGTTTGACCAAATTTGATCATTATTATTAACTATGTATTTATCAAATTAATACCGTGTCTAGAAAAAGCAGTATACAGCAAAGAAAACCGCTCTAAAGGTACGTTTACACGTTCCAGCATTTGGTGCCAATTGGCTTGTACAAGCTAATTTGCGCAATTTGATGCATGAGGTTTGCGCAAGTCAAAAAGTTTGGTTTTCTGTCTCGATTTTACCTTTTTATTTTAATAATACAAACATAGTGCTAAATTAATTTTTAATTGTTTTTGTAATATGTAATACTGTGTAGGATATTTATATATGTATTTTTATTAAATTTACTAAAATACTACTACTACTACTAGAAAGAAGTATTTTTTTCATCAATATTTTCCATTTTTTGTACCAAAAACCAACACTCTTTTGGAGATTCTCTCGACAGATTGTGCAAGGTAAACTGAACATTTGCAGTTTTGCATGCACAAATCAGTTTGCAAAAATTGCATGAGCGTGTAAACGTTCCTTTAGATTGCGCGGGCTGGGATGGCGGGGCGAGTAATGATCGCGCAGTGTGACACATGATTTTGTTTTACCCTCAATGAATTTAAATTATTATTACAAGTGATTTTTATATAATGCCCCTTGCCCAAATGAAACAGTTATAAAAATGTAAAGAAAACAGGAAAAATAACGAATATATTTAGTGAACGTTTCAAACATAACATGTAGCTATTAAGCCCGTTCTAAACGACGTTATTTTCTTGTACAAGAAAATTGTATACCTTTTTCTCGTATCGTGTAATACAAAAAATGGTGATGTGGCCATCATGTTTCTTTTGTTTTAATAATAGTTATTTATATTTATACTACCATGGTTTATTTTTATTTTAGATCAGATGATACTGACGTTTAAAACGTCAAAGTTACGAAAGATGAAAATAACAAATTATACTTCCAATTCAAATAATCTTAAATAAGTTTATTCGTAAACTAAAAAAAAAATCCTAATAAATTCACGAAAAAAGTCACAAAAATAAGTTAGATAAATCCTGAAAAAAGTCCTGAAAAATATTTCTGAAAAAAGCCCTGAAAAAGTCCTAGTTATAAAGTTCTAAAGATTATATCCTAAAAAAGTCTTGAATAAAACAGTCCTGAAAAAAACCTGACAAAAAAGTCCTGATAAAAAGTCCAGAAAAAGAGTCTGCAAAAGTGCTCTCGCAAAGAAATGTCTTAGAAAACAGGTCCTTGAAAAAGACCTGATAACAGCCCAGAAAACAGAATCGTCACAAAAAAAAATCTTAAAAAGGTCCTAAAAAACCAGTAGAAAAGTACTCAAAATAAGCTTTAAAAAGGCATTAAAAAGTCCTAAAAAAAGGATGTACAAAAAAACATTAAGAAAGCCCTAAAAACAGTGCTGCAAAAAGTCTTTACAAAGGTCCTAAAAAAGATCCGACAAAAAGTCGGAATACTTACTTTATACTTAAATGGCAGTAGATAGCAAAGACAAGTCTTCTGATTAAATTAAGTGCATAGTTAGTAACAGGTATTTCCCCCTCGAGCTCTAATTACTGCTTGCATTCTTCTCGGCAAACTACCAAGTAGAGTTTGAATATATTCTTGAGGAATTGCGTTCCACTCTTTTGGTGCAGCAAACCAAAGCTGTTCTATTGTAGTTGGAACAGGATTTCTTCGTCGTATGTTGCGTTTAAGATAATCCCACACATGTTTGATCGGATTTAAGTCAGGGCTATATGGTGGCCAATCTAATCTTTGAATCTGGACTGCATCGAGGTAATTAGTCACTGTGCTAGCTGCATGCGGTCGAGCGTTATCGTGTATTAATATAAATCTTTCGTATCCAATACGGCAGCCATATGGCACAACATGATCTTCCAGTATATTTTCGATATACCAGTCACTAGTCCTGCGTCCAGTCACTTCCACGAGTTAACTGAGTCCTTCCCAACTAATACCTGCCCAAAGCATTATGCCCGCCACCTCCAAAACTAACGGTCTCTACGATATTACAGCCGGCGTATCGTTCTCCAACTCTTCTGTATACGTGGTTTCGCCCGTCTGGCTTCCATAATTGAATTCTAGTCTCATCCGTGAAGAGAACATTTTTCCAATTCTCAATATGTGTTCAGGTAAATTCTAACCGACGAGTTTTGTAATTTTGAAGAAGACGTAGTCCTTTGGCCGGACGTCTTTGCTTTAGACCAGCTTCTTTTAATCTTCGCCTGACTGTTTTGAACTCACATTAATTTGTCTTAGATTTAGGAGATCATTTTTGAGATGCGTCCATGTCAATGTGCGATTTCGTGTAGAATTAAGTATCAAAAATCGATCATCAATTGCTGTTGTACATCTCTTACGCCCTTGCCCGGGTCTTCGTAAGAAATTTCCAGTCTCTCGATACCTTTTTAAAATATTCGATACGGTAGATTGACCTCTCCTGAGACGTCGTGCGATTTCTTTTTGTTTATATCCTTCATTATGTAGTCACAATTTTTGCCGCTTGAACTTCATTGCAGTGTCTCATTGGTGGTATACTGATGTTTTCAATGGAGGACAACACAAACACTATTCACTATAACTTAGTTAATTACACTACAATGACTTATTTCACTTTAATTCTTAAATATGTAATGAATTGTTTATGATAACATTCGCGAGAGACAATAATAAACGCCATTAATGTCAATGAATCGTCAAAATTATTTTAAAATAAATTAGTAATCAGCCTACTAGATGACTAACATCAGCACATATAAGTTTAAGGCGATAATTTAAATTATTGTTAAGTAATAGTGATTACAAAAAATATTCGATAATTTTGTCAATGATGTCATGTATTTTCTCCACGACCACCATAGAATTTAAGCATTCTAAAATCAATTTTGATTATAGAACTTACACATTCTCACTCTTGTTATGGAACAAAACACTATGCGCTTATGCGTTTTGCATGTAATTTATTCCATAACAAGGGATAGAATGAATATTCTCACATCGTTTCGAATAAAACAATTAGCCTTGGATATCACAATTGTCAAAATACTATAAACATAACCACAAACGTGATAATAAAACGTAAGTTCTTTGTGTTCATTATTTTATTAGTCTATTTTATCTGGTCGAGGAGAAAGTATAGTCTGATACTCGGTAAGAATGGAAATTCAGATGCTCGTGGTTCCTCGCGCTCGCCTCACGGCTCGCGCTCGAAATATTTCACTCGCATCGAATTTCCATTCTAACCTTGTTACAGAATATACTATTCTATAATATGAATAAAATGTTTATTATTTATTATTCAAGTCTTGAATAAGTTCTGAAAAAAGTGGTAACAAAAGTTTTGAAAACATTATCCTGCAAAAAAATCCCAAAAAGACCCTTGCAAAATGCCTTAGAAAAGACTTAGAAAAAAGGCGATAAAAAAGTTCCAGAAAAATAATCCAGATTAAAAATCCTGAAAAAAAGTCCCAAAGAAAGGCCCCAAACAAAAACTTTTTAAAAGTCCTGAAAAAAGAGTCCTGAAAAAAATTTCTGCAACAGAAAAGTCCTGAAACAGAAATCTTGAAAAAATCGTCGTTTAAAATGAGTCCTGAAAATAAAGTATTGAAAAAAGTTCTGAAAAAACTCTTAACAAAAGTTTTGAAAAAATTGTCCTGCAAAAAAACCCAAAAAAAGTCTTGTAAAAAGCCTTAGAAAAGACCTAAACAAAGGCATTAAAAAAGCCGAGAAAAAGTTCCTGAAATATAATCCTGATAAAAAATCCCGAAAAAAACTATCAAAAAAGGTCTTGAACAAAATAGTCTTGCAAAAAGAGTCCTCGAAAAAAATTCTAAAAAGAGAAGTCCTGAAAAACACCGCTAAAGAAGAGTCCTGAAAATATAATCTTGAAGAAAAGTCCTGCAAAATAAGTCCTCGAAAAAAGTTCTTAAAAAAGACCTGAAAGAAGATATGAAAAAAATTCTGAAAATAAGGACTTACAAGAAAGACCTAAAAAATCAATACTGAAAAAGAGGCATAAAAAAACTCGAGAAGAAAATCCTAAAATTTTGATTTATACTTTCATGGTGTTTTGTCAATTTAAATCATATTTTAAATGTACATCGAACGAGTTGCAGTATTAGATGATTCTGACGTTTGAAACGTTAAAATTGTGAAAGATGTAAATGAAAAATTATTCTTCAAATTCTAATCATCTTTACCGTCGGTTTACTCAAAAAGTAATTTTCAAAAAACTTATCGTTTATAAGTTACTAATTTTAGCATTACCTACCATTATTATTAATATAAATTGAATTAAGTATTATCGTTTCCTAATTATAAACCAAAAGTTTAAAAAATATTTGATAATTTTATTTTTTCAAAAAAGAAACGTTTTTTGAAAACTATTTTCAAAGAAAAGATGCTCAATTTTCCCCATAAACTTCGATTAACTGACGATGAATGTCAATAGGTGAAATCCGTTTTGCACTTAAAAAACGTATCAGTTACAGCAAATTTATGTGAATAATAATTATAGAGAATTCCAAAATGAACAACTTCTAAAGAATAAGATTTTTTCGAAATCTCGTTAGTTTTTGAGTAAACCGAGTTTTTGAATTTGAAGTATAATTTTTCCATATTTCATGATTTTGACGTTTTAAACGTCAGTTTCATCCGAGTTTACGCAACGCTTGATGTACATTTAAAATATGATTTTAATTGAAAATAAACCCATGAAAACGTAAATATAAAGTCGGAGAAAGTAACATGATGGCCACATCACCATTTTTAATTTTGCTATCAACATAACTAAATAAAAATGGTAATTCTTATCACTAATACAAGTACTCTGGTCTACAAAATGGAAACCATTCGTGCCGATTCCTATGTAAAATGACTTCCTGAATCCGAACATGACCCCCGTTTTCCCCCATTACCCACCATTTTCGGGGGAGCCCCCAACCTATTTTTATATACTTTTCGATAATTTGAAGGGATCAAGAGGATTATTTTAACCTTTACATTACTTTTGAGGGGCTAGAGAGATGGAAAGTTCTAAAACATGGACACGTGTAGCAAGGAGGTAAATTTGGGGGATTTGCCTCCTTACGTTAAAAACGTTAAACGTTACGATTTTTTCGCAATCTTCTGATTTACGGATACCTTTGATCCATTTGGTCAAGCTACCGTGAAGAATAGTTCAGCAACCTGTTAAAGCACAATTCTTGTCCTGATTGCGAACTTGGCAGTCAAAGTAAAATTTATAAGCAGTTTTAACCTTTAATAGTCACTAGGGGTGTCATACACCCCAACCTTTTTTCGACGTTTAATTAAGCCCTGAAATTGAAAGTAAATAGGACATGTTACTCCATCTACAGATAGTTTGAACCTTCTATTGTGGACCCCAATAGGTATTATTTGAGGTCACACGTCAGAGTTAATATGGTACCTGTTTGAGTCAATTCGTGAAAAATTGTGGGGTGTACGACACCCCGTGTGATCATTGTGCCAGAAAAAATATTCTGAGCATTTTCTTCTCTGTGGATTATTCCGAGATTGCCGAATCAAAAGCGCTGCGATATTTGTTCCAGAAGAAGCGACAAAATTCGCACATGCTATGTCGCAGTTGCGAGAGGTCGATGTGCGACATACATCGCACATATTTATATGTGCGTCAAATGCATTTTGGGATCGAATAATTGTATTTTACATTATAATAGCCTTTTTCTTCATAATAATAGTTTTAAAAATATTTTAATATTCATATTTAACATTAAATTGACTTTATATTAGAAAAATACTAATATAATTTTTTCATAAAAAATCCCACCTTCGATGATGAAAATAAATATACTTTTTGGAAAGGTCGCAAAATTTATTAATTCCACTTGAAATGATACTATTTCAGGTTTTCAGATTCAAACTATTTTATTTTTTAGCTGAAAATTGAAATTACTACCGTATTTTTTGCAAAAAAACTCATATTTTGCGGAATTTTTTTGCAACATTTTTTTTTCACATGTAAAGTTGCAGGTTTCGAAAACTATTCACATATTCTTGTAACTAGAGGTTCAAAATGTATCCCAGATTGTTATTTTTTGTTTTTTGTCAATTTAACATTAATTGACCGAAGTTCAAAGGCGTGGGGTGTACCACACCCCGAATGACTATTACGTCATTTTTCGGAGGTGTGACTATTAAGGGTTAAGAAGCAGGGAAAGGGATTTTGTTAGCGCTTTTAAAGTCAATCCCCCGCAAACGTAGCAGAAGCTATCGGGATGATTTTTCCACTCGTATACATAATTAAACAGTAAATAAATGCTCAATATCACAATTGACAATCAGTAAAAAAAAATTCTACCATTTTACACAATTAGACACAGAATCTCCGCCTAGAACACCAAGTTGAATTCATGGCTAGAGATGTACCGAGGGGAGATGAGGATTACAGTGCCTGACTATAGTGACAAGAGCAATGTAGGTTTAAACTTGTCAAAGCATAAAAAATTCTGTACAAACCTATGCGAGTGATCTTCCTAAGTGTTGCTATATATGTTTGTTATTGTTGCTATATATTTTTATTATTTAGGGGTGTTTAGGGGTAGATGAGGAGGTCTGGAAAATATGTGAATAAATTGCAAAAAAAAACGGAAAATCGATCATTTTTAATATTTTTTTTTACAATTTAAGGGGGCAAATCCCCCCAAATCTACCTTCTTGCTACAAATTTTCATGTTTTAGAACTTTTCACCTCTCTAGCCCCTCAGAAGAAATGTAAAGGTTCAACTAACCCTCTTGATCTTTCCAAATTCATATAATTGCTGGAATTTGCTTTGTCCATAAACTTATAAATGGTGAAATCATATCTCCAGAGTTGTTATCCATGCTGAATTTTAATTTTCACTCACATAATAGACACGTTCGCAATGCATCTTTGTTTCGACCGAATTTTCATCGAACTAATTATGGTTATTATTCTTCAAAAGAAATAATTATGCGAAATGTAAATATGCTCAATATGTCTCATGAGTTTGACATTTTTAGTAATTCTCTGGCTTCATGTAAGTCAGTCATTATTTCCAAAATTAATTCATGCTTTGGTTTTTACTGACTCAGAAGCCATAATTGGTTCGTGTAAAATTAAAAAAAAAATTACTGGTTATAGTGTAATGCGTTAACTAACCCAGTCGCTATAGTATATCTTTCTTTGTATATAAGGTTAATAGATTTTTATTTTGTACTTGCTCAAACCATTATTATGTATTAAATTTTTGTACTCATTATATGTATGTATTACATTGTAAAAAAAGGTGAATCCCGTTAATAAACGTATTATTATTATTAAATTATCAAAAAGTGATCAAAACGGATGGGGGTCCCCTGAAAATGGCGGATGATGGCGGAAAACGAGGGCCATAATCGGATTCAGGAGATCATTTTGCATAAGCATTGGCAGGATTGGTGTAAGGGCCGATTTTTATGCAGACCGGTGTGATGAAGAGTAAAAAAACGTCACGGCCACCCCAAAAAATTATTTCCCTGTCAGTTGCTGAAATCCATACTTCGCGATATAAATCTCAATTTTTGAAAATTTTTATCTTGTATAAAATACAGGGTGCTTCAAAAAAATGTATACACACTTTGAACTTCCATAGAAAATTTATTTACCGTTCTACAAAGTTAAATTTCAGGAAATTAGAAAGCTGAAAGTCCAATGTAAATGAAACATAAATAACAAATGTTAATACTGTTCAAATTGGTGACCTGCAGCATCAATACAATTCTGAGTACGAGTCACCACTGATTCTGTACATCGTATCAAAACATCCAATGAGATTTCTCTACACACGGCTTGAATCTCATTCCAAAGAATGTCTAGGTTACGTGGTTTACGTTTGTACACCTCATTTTTTACTGTGCCCCATAAGAAGAAATCCAGTGGTGTAAGGTCTGGGGACCGTGCTGGAAACTCGATTGGCCCCCTGCGTCCTATCCACTGGCCCGGCAAATTTTGATCCAGGTAAGCTCGTACGTCCCTGTGATAGTGCGGCGGGGCACCATCTTGTTGAAAATAAAACATATCATTACCGTATAATGCACGAATGGCAGGAAATATGGAATCAGCAAGCATTGTTAGGTAATTAATACCAGTTACTGTGCCTTCAAATCGAAAAGGTCCAATGAGTCCCCTTGAAGACAAACCGCACCACACATTTACACCAGGCAAATTTACAGCTTTTTCAATTGTAATGTGAGGATTTTCTTCACCCCAGTAAACACAATTGTGCCTATTGACAGTTCCATTAAGTTTGAATTGGGCTTCATCCGACCAAATGATGCTACCCATAAATCCCGGTTCACGTATCACCATCTCCTGAACCCATTCACAAAATTGTAACCTTCGATCTGGATCGTCGTCACTTAGCTGTTGCACCAGCCTTGGAATGTAAACACGATACTTGCGTCTCTTCAGAATGCGTAGCACGCTGCTAGCACTTACATCACTTTCACGTACCCCTTGCCTTGTAGATTTGTTAGGAGAGCGTTGAAACAGTTCCAAGACTGCCGTTGATGACTCATCACTTGTAGCTGTTCGAGGTCGACCTGAATGACCTTTATGCACATCACACACTGTTCCATGAACTTCGAATTTGTCTCGTATGCGTGTAATTGTTAATCTTGAAGGTGGTTCTGTATCATACTCCCTTCTCCACTGTCTTTGAACTTCATTTACATTCTCAAACTTCCAGTACCACTTAATAACCTGCTTACGTTCTTCAAAACTCAAACGTACGTCCGCCATGGTGATATTACAACTTCCAACTGACATTATAACATAGAGGGACGATTATGCTGCCACCTGGCGAAGAAATATAACATTAGCCTTGTAGAGTGGGAAAACCACGATAGTTTAAAGTGTGTATACATTTTTTTTGAAGCACCCTGTAGAATATTTTCCGATAATTTTAAAACCGAATTTGAATATCTTAATTATTACAACTTCATACCACCGCATTCGATTTTTAATTATGTTATATATTATAGCAGGGGTCTCCAAACTTTCCAGCCTTACTAGTCCGCATAACGGCAACACTGCATATTATTAATTTTCCTGTCATTATCTGTAATTTCTAGATTAGTCGTAGAGTACGAGCCATGAGGAGTAACGTGACACATCTGGTGGACACAAGCGGAAATAGGTAGTACCTTCTATCGCTAACAGATGGCGCTAATAGCACGTACAGAATAATCTCGTTGGTTCGAGAAAGTTCTGGTGTCTTCCACTCACTTCTAGATGGCAATAATTGGAATATATAAGAAGGCTAGTGGCGCAACCTCAAGTCAGTTCCTATGACACTGTTGTGAAATAAAATAGTGCGTACCTCCTTAAAACGTGTTTGTGCGTGTTTAAGTTTAAGACATCTTTGTAACAGTATTTTGATTTGAATTGTTGCTTTTGTGTGTGATTTAGTAGTATGGAAAAGAAGCGAAAAATTGATAGTGAATGCAGAAAATTCAAAGATCAGTGGAACATTCAGTATTTCGTAGTTGAGTCCAGTAACAAGGCGCTATGTTTGATTTGCAATGAAAGCATAGCCGTTCTCAAGGAATATAACATTAAACGTCATTATGAAACAAAACATTTTCAAAATTACTCAAAATATACAGGAAGTTTACGGACAGAAAAATTCGAAGCTATGAAGCGCGGATTGAAATCGCAGCAATCTTCATTTACAAAACTCAAAACCGAACAAGAGGCTGCAACTCGTGCCAGCTTTCGTGTGGCTCTTGAAATTGCAAAACGTAGAAAACCATTCACCGATGGAGAAATGATCAAAGAATGCATAATTGCAGCAGCCGAAGAAATGTGCCCTGAAAAGGTAAATTTATTAAAAACTGTCCGTATGTCAGCAAACACTGTGGCTCGAAGGGTAGAAAACATCGCTGAAAATATATCCTCTCAACTGTTCGACAAAAATGGACATGTTGAGTGGTTTTCTTTGGCCTTGGATGAGTCAACGGATGTGTCAGATACTGCTCAGGTGTTGATTTATATTCGAGGAGTAGATAAAAGCTATGAAGTGCATGAAGAACTTCTTGATATGTATAGTATTCATGGCACAACTACTGGTACAGATATTTTTAAAGGAGTTGAAATGGCCATTAATCAAAAGAACCTTCGATGGAAAAACTTGAAATGTATTACAACTGATGGAGGCAAAAACATGAGTGGGAAAGATAAAAGAGTGGTCGCTCTTGTGTCAAAGGCTGTAGAAAATGACGGTGGTTCAAAACCATTAGTCTTACATTGTATCATTCATCAACAATCTTTGTGCGGAAAATGTTTGGATATGTCTGAAGTTCTGAAACCAGTCATATCAACTGTTAATTTTATCAGATCTTTTGGGCTGAATCACCGACAATTTATTGAAGAGATTGGAGAAAATGACTTACCTCATACTGCCGTACATTGGCTTAGTTGTGGGAAAGTCCTTCAGCGCTTTTTTGAACTTCGAGCAGTGATCGAAATTTTTACTTTCTCCGTTACGAAGTACGAGAAAGTATTGTGATCGTGATTTTTTTTTTTTTAAATTTTTTTGCGGAAATATCCGTTTTGGGGTCCCTAGATGCCATTTCAACAATTTCTGGAAAAAAAAAATTTGTGTCTGTGTGTGTGTGTGTCTGTGTGTGTGTGTGTCTGTGTGTGTGTGTGTGTGTGTGTGTCTGTCTGTGTGCGCTGTATCTCAAAAACTAATAGAGCAATTGATATGAAACTTTGAACATACGTCTTATTTGATAATCCGAAGAACTGAAAAGCTTTTGGTAAAATTTCGTACACCGGAAGTGGGTGTTTACCTTAACTGGTTTTTGTTTTTTGCCAATATTTTCTTAAATATAAAAAATATCACAAAAATATTTAAACAAACATTGAAGACAACAAAGAAATGCACATCTTTTGCTTGAAAATATTTTTCATAAAATCATTGCTATTCGAGAAAAAAAATTATTATTATTTTTTAATTTTTGGTTTATAATTATGAAACGATAATAGTTACAGCAAATTTGTGTGAATAATAATTGTAGAGAATGCCGAAATAAACAACTTTTAAAGAATAAGTTTTTTTCGAAATCGCGTTAGTTTTTGAGTAAACCGAGTTTTTGAATTTGAAGTATAATTTTTCCATCTTTCATGATTTTGACGTTTTAAACGTCAGTTTCATCCGAGTTTACGCAACACTTGAAGTACATTTAAAATATGATTTCAATTGAAAATAAACCCATGAAAATGTAAATATAAAGTCGGAGAAAGTACCATGATGGCCACATCACCATTTTTTTGAATGAAAAGCATCGCCCTCTTACTGAATTACAAAACAACGCATGGCTGTGGAAGTTCTATGTTGATTTGACAAAACACGTGAACGAACTGAATTTGAGATTGCAAGGAGAAAACCAGCATCTTCCTGATTTATACACTAATATCAAATCATTCCGGAAGAAATTGATACTGTTTCAGTCACAACTACGAAGTAAATGTTTTTCACATTTTAAAACATGTGAAATATTCAGCCACACCATTGAGACTGAGTTTCCTATCGATTTTGCAATCGAAACTTTGAGTGCTTTGAAAATAAATTTTGTTTCTCGGACTTTGATGCCATTGCGAATCATATTAAGATTTTTCAGAATCCTTTTGATACTGACATTGAAACCCTAGCCCCGGAACTTCAAATGGAAATGATTGATCTACAGTGCAGTGATATAATTAAGAACAAATATTAAAACTCATCTTTGTTGGAATTTTATAAGTCTTCCACTGACACAATTTGATAATTTGCATAAATTTGCTCGTGGGCTATTTTCTGTTTTTGGTACTACTTATTTGTGTGAGAAGACCTTCTCCAAAATGAAGTACACAAAAAATGTTTACAGATCTAAATTAACTGATGAGTATCTTAAATCTCTTTTAATAATTGGTACAAGTAAAATTAGTCCACAACTACAAACTATTGTCAGTGGAAAATCTCAATTACATAAATCTCATTAGTATTTCATATGTCATTATGCTTGTTATAATTTATATTTTTATTTAAAATGTATAAAATGTTAGTTGGATTCATTTACATAATTTGTTAGTTATTATATACTGAAGTTAAATTTTCTGCATATTATACATGTCTTTACTCATTACAATTCTGTGTTTCTTTATCCAACTTATCACAAAAACAATAACAATAAGCCTACAAAAATGTTATGAGTAGTTAGCCCATGACCATATCAATGTAGATGTCATATTATTAATTATTCAACATAAAATTAGAATACTTCAGTAAACTAAATTTAATTTGCTATAATAATAATATTTATTTGCCCAACAGAATACAAATTCCAATTACAGGACAAAATAATCAATTAAATTAGTATAAAATAAACAATTTGTTCTAAAGTCTATATAATAATAATTTATGCTAGAGTAACGTAATAGCTAATGTATAATTAAACTAAAGTAAATGAGATTGCAAATGTGATATGCATAATATAATAAAAATAATCAAAGAAAAAGAAAGAGAGAGAAGTTAGATTTATGCAATATGTGGTGGTAATTTAAAGTGCTGTCTCACCAATTGTAAGATACTATTAATGTTATCATTATGAATATCACAGTGTTTGTTAATAACATTGTAATTGCCAGACATATCGTTGACTGGGGAATGTGAACCAATATTGGTATTTGAGGCGCTAATATAGAATGTATTATTTGAACATGTATAGCTAGATGGTACATTAAACGAGAATTGGGAAAGCAAGAAAGCACAGTCCAATCTATTATTAACAATTTTGTGCAATGTCTTAACACTTGCAATTATGCGTCTTAGGTACAAGGATCCTTCGTCAATCACATTCAATAGATCCTGATAAGGGCAGCCCTGGGCAGGATAACTACCAGTTGTTACGTAGGACAAGTATTTTAAAAAACGTTTTTGTATCCTTTCAACTATTTTTATATAGAGATTATAATGTGGTGTCCAAATTATCGACGCATACTCTAATTTAGATCGAATTAGGGAATAGTAAAGCAACTTAATACATTTGATGTTCTTAAAATCTCTTATTTGACGAATTACGAAACCTGAACACTTACTGGCAGATTTTGTAATGTCTAGAATATGATCTCTAAAACTTAAATGACTGTCGAAAGTAACCCCTAGATCTTTAAAAGTTTCGACTCGCTCAATGGCTGTACCATCAACACAGTATCTGAATATGATTGGTGATTTATTTTTGGTATAACTAACAATTTTGCATTTGCCTATATTTAATGTCAAACAGTTAAGTCTACACCACGTTGCGATCACATCCAACTGCTGTTGTAAAGATAAACTGTCTTCAACTGACTTGGTAACACAATAAATTTTTAGATCATCGGCATATGCTAATGCCTTACAATTCAGATTTAGAAAAATATCATTGAAATATATTAGAAATAATAAGGGTCCAAGGTTGGAGCCTTGGGGAACACCTGATTTCAATTCATATTCAAATGATTGGAAATTATTATGAATTACACATACACGGCGATTATTTAAATAACTAGAAAAGAAGTTAATGAGATTATTAATAAACCCAAAGCTCGACAATTTGTTTAACATTATGGTATGATTTACCTTGTCAAAGGCCTTTGACAGATCGGTGTATATAACATCTACTTGCAAATGTTTATCCATATTGTCACTTATAAATTGAGTAACTGTTAGTAGATTACTGACTGTTGATTTTTTCTCCATAAATCCATGCTGATTTGAAGATAAAAATGGTTGTACTTGGTCATACAGTTGACTATATATGCACATTTCAAAAGCCTTTGACAAGTTAGACAGGATACTAATTGGTCTGTAATTTTTTATATCACTCCGATCACCACCCTTAAATACGGGAATTACACGACACTTCTTCCATAGTAATGGAAAAGTACAAGTGCGCAACGACATATTAAAGATGATGGATAGAGGTTCCGCAAATATTTCCGCACAATCCTTAACAAGAAAACTAGGAATCTGATCCAATCCAGAGACAAAATTATTTTTATACTTTTTTAACATATGTTTAACTTGGTGTGCTGTGACATTCTTAAGAGTACAACTAGAATTACAGTAAGAAATGTGTGTATTATCCAAAGTGCCTTGTTTATTATCTTCATAAACTGAGCTAAAATGTAGTGCAAAGCCATCTGCTATATCTTGTGGTGTAGCGAAACAATCATCGTTATTTCTCAATATATTTGGAATTGAGTATGAGCCCCTCTTTAAGTTTACGAAATTCCAAAAAAATTTTGGGTCATTAATTATATTTTTTTCTGAATTATGAAGAAATGCTTTGTAATCGTCACGTATAGTCCGTTTAGTCAGGTTCCTAATTTCTTTAAATTCTGAATAATCGACTTGTAGTTTAGTCCTTTTATAACGCCTATGCAAACATTTCTTAGCTTTTATTAAACGAATGGATTCATACGAATATCAAGACGGATAAGAACTATTATCACATCTGTATTTTTTTACCGGGACATATTTACTGAACGTTGTATAAAGCAAGTTATAAAACTGATTTAAAGCGCTATCAACATCATTAAAATCAGATAAGAAACCCCAGTTTATAGTTGCTAGTTCCTTATATAATTCTGGAAAATTGACTTTTTTTAAATTCAATATTTTTTTAAAATTATTAAATTCTAGATGATTCCGACTTTTGGATGGAATATTAAAATTAACATGAAGGGAAGGATGATAAATATCTTCTTTAACAAAGGGGATATTCTCTCTAGTTGTATTATGAATTTCAATATTAATATATGGACACAAGTCCAGTAGCTTATCGTTTGAATTCAGTACATCATTAATTTGAGTTAAATTATTGAATGACATAAACGATTGGATTGATACAGTTTTATTATCTAATACATTGTTAGTAAAGTTGGGAGCATTAAAGTCCCCAATAATAATTATTTTATCATCATTGATGCAGGAAGACAAAACATCAAAAAAATTATCAACGTAATCCACGTTGATATCAGGTGGAATATATATTACAATAACATGAAATTTAGTATTTTTATGTATACAAGTAATTCCGCAGCAGTCAATCAACGGGAAGTTAATAAGCCTGGAGAGATCGAGAGGGCCCCAAAATATACCACGCTTACATGCAACGAGAGTACCTCCTCCGCGCTTCCTACCAGTTAGTAAAGAGTTGCGGTCCTTTCGTAGAACAACGTAATCATTGTTGAATAATTCCTCAGAATTAATATTACTTGTTAGCCATGATTCAGTGATGGCCACTATGTCATATTCACAGTCACTAGACGCGATATAAAATTCGTTAGTTTTGCTATTTAGTCCGCGCACATTTTGGTAATACAATGAAAGTTCTGACGATTTATAACTGCTGGGATTTTCTAGTTTAAAGAAATAATTTCCGGCACACCATTTTTATGAACAATTCTCAAATTATTTTCACCTTCATTTTTGCGTCGTTCTAATTCTTCTTTCAGATTCTTGTAGAATTGACGTTGTTGGAACGTGCGGTCAGATGATATAGATACCTTTTTAAATATATCGTTATTACGTATATCTTTAAATTTTTTTAAAACTGTAAATACATCCTTAGTATTATTTAGCGTAATGCGAATAGGTCGTTTTTTATTGCCACCGTTCGGTAAATATTTACCCAATCTTACTGGTATAATATTAGCAGTTATAGCCAGTTTATCTAGGATAGAATGAACAACTTTCTTATCTTCACTAGTTTGTTCCTGTTTTGTATTGAAATTCCCTTCCTGAAAACCGTAGATGATTAAGTTATTCCTTTTCTCATGACGTTCCATAATTTCATTAATAATTACATTCATATTAGCTTCGTTAGTTATATTACTAACTGCAGGCACATTCTTTAGTTGCATCAATTCCGTTTGGAGTGTAATAATTAAGGATTTTAATTCAGTAATATCATCGCTTATTTTCTGACAATTATCACATGACCACTTCAAACCTTTTTTAGTATTTAATGCACGTAACTCGGTGTTTGAGAGGTCCACGCAAGACCCCCGATATACATTTTTACAGACAGTGCAATTTATAGATTTATGTTGTTCTATTTTAGAATTGCAACAAACGCAAGTAAGACTCATTTTCGTTGATTATTTAAATTCAATATGGGACTGGGATAAACAATACAATACTTCACGTCACTGGGTCTGTAGTGACGACTTATTTTAAGACAAACTAGGGTTAAGTAGACAACGGAAGGACACACAAAAGAGAACAAATTATTTTAATTAATATTTCTGTGTTACTATTTCTGTGTTCTTCGCCAAGTTCAATGATCGATCAGGTAAAAACGTAAATGAACATAAAAACGCGCAGATAGTAAAACGGCGAGGCTCGCGGAGAACTGTTTAAATGAATCAAACACCCACTAAACACCACATCCAATTATACGGAACCAACACAACTTTTTTAGCACTATCTGATTATGTCACTGACCGAAATTGAACAAAAATTAATAGGTTTAACTAGCAAAAATTACTACTTTATAATGCGTTCGCGAGAGACGTGTTTGCAGCTCACGGTCACGGTAATTAACTATAAAAAATATGTTCTCTAAGGAGTTTTCAAGTATGCTAGCTCTCCGCGGGCCGGACAAAATCTCCTCGGGCCGTAGTTTGGAGACCCCTGTATTATAGTATTACATGGTCGAAAGACCTTAGGTCGATAGCCCAGGTGACAGATTGTATTAAAATTAAGTAAAAAAAAAATGGTCATCATGTTACTTTCTCCGACTTGATGGTATAATAGCCATTTATATTTACGTTTTCATGGTATATTTTCAATTGAAATCATATTTTAAATGTACATCGAGCGTTGTGTAGACTCGGATAAAACTGACGTTTAACGGGTCGGTACCCATCGGAAGTACTTTAAACGGTCCACTAGAGGGGGATTAAATCAAATTAGTACAACTATAGGCAACACAACTTTCACTGTTTAGGGTAATGTTTCGGTCTGCATAATTTCGCGATCGAGGACGAAAAAAAAATATATCACACGCCCCCAAGCATGGAGTGACCACGCCTCAATAAATTGGAGCCGACATGTTTATGCGTTCTTGACGGCAATACCAAAACTTGTGTTTTTTTCATCATATATAATTATTTTTGTGGCGTTAGTTTATCTGATTTGATATTATCAGCGCTCTTAGTGTTTTTTTTTAACGAAAATTATCAGTTGATCAATACATTTTATTATTTAAAAACGTCACTCTACAGGGACTTCCCCTTTCTCTGATTTGTGTTGTGGCGTCATTATTTCTGTTTACTTGGAAGTGGGGGTGCCCCCAACGATAGCTGGGGCTGAATGTAACAAATTAAAGAGAGATAAATTATTTATTTTATTTTATTTGTTAAAATATAAGTATACATAATATTTTGCGCTTATAACCAGATCAAAGAAGTTGGGTACTAAATAAAATAAAAATAGTCAGAATAAGGCAATAGGTGGAAAAGCCGAGAAAGGTAGTAAGGCAAAATATTCAGAATAACGGTAGAAAACGCAAAAAGTAGTAACCAATCCTGATACGGCAGTAAAAAGGGAACAACAAAGACGTATACATAAATATAAAAGGTAAATACTGAAAAAAAAAATGAAACACTTGAAATTCGTGAAATTTCGACCATTTTCAAACCGCCATAACTCGGCGTATTTTCAATCGATTTTGATGAATCTTTGAGGGCGAAAAACTTTGAAGTGGTTTCTTTAAAGTCATGTATGCGAAATTAAGCGTAACCCCTTCCGCCCCTCTCTAATGCCCCTGTGAAAAAAAAAAGTTTTTTTCTGGAAACCATGTCCAACTTTGACGATGTCTACGGAGTTGGAAAAATTTTGTCCACTCTATCCATCATAAAGACAATAAAATTTGATTAATTCCCTTTGCAGGAGTCAAAGAACGAAGTTCCTACGACGATTTGACACCAAGTTATGGGTGTTTGAAAAAAAATGCATTTTGAGGTTTGTCGCACATAACTCAGTGACTTTTCAACCAGATTTGATGATTCTTTCGGGAAAAATCCCATTTTGGCTCTACTTTAAGGGAGTAAACTCAGATTAGAATGATCCCTTTTCGAACCCTTCAACCCCCGAACAAAAAAAAACAAGTTTTTGGACAAAAAAACGCCCAACTTCGGCAACTTGTACCGAGTTGGAAAAAATGTGTCGACTCGATCCAACAAAAGGACATTGAAATGTGTTCAATGAAATGTGTTCAATTACCTGCACTGGACTCAAATAACGAAGTTCCTACGACGATTTGGCACAAAGTTATTGGTGTTTGAAAAAAAGCGAATTTTGTGGTTTTTTGACTCATAAGTCCGAAGTTTTTCGACGAAATTGTTTTCGTTTTCACGAATGAAATTTTCTTTGCATGTTCTGTGAGGTATTCGCTAGCATTAATTGTTTTCGCGAAATCATGAATATCGCATTTTGTACTTTAGAACTCCATTAATAAAAAACTTTATTTTAGGTCAAAACAGGCTTACTTTAACGATATCTGAAGGGTCGCAAATAAATGTGGGCCTAACTCACCACCATTGGTCCATTTTTCCATTCGTCCAATAAAAACAAACAAATTACACTGCCGGAAAAAATAAAACACTTGAGATTTGTAAAAATTTAGGTAATTTTGAAATGGTCATAACTCGGCTTGTATTTAACCAATTTCGACTATCTTTTGAGAAATAAAAAGCAAAATGTGTCCTCTTTGAGAGAGTTTATTCCCCACTCAAAGAGAGGGCTCCAAACGAAATAATAAAAAGACCCCAAAATGCCCTTTTTTTAAACACCCATAACTTAGTGCCCAATCGTCGTAGAAACTTTGTTCTTCGAGTCCCGCATCGGTAATTGATCAAATTTTAATGCCTTTATGGTGGATCGAGTCGAAAAAATTTTTCCAACTCCATAGACATCGTCAAAGTTGGACATGGTTTCCTGAATTTTTTTTCACAGGGGTGCTAGAGAGGGGCGGTAGAAGTTACGCTTTAGTTCGTATGCATGACTTTAAAGAAGACTCTTCAAAGTTTTTCGCCCTCAAAGATTCATCAAAATCGATTCAAAAAACGCCGAGTTATGGCGGTTTGAAAATGGTCGAAATTTCACGAATTTCAAGTGCTTCATTTTTTTTCCCCAGTGTATTTTATTATCAGCAAAGAGAGGATTTTATGCACTATAAAATGCTGAAATATATTTATTATTATTATTTGAAATATTCATGTAATAAATTGAAATATGTCAATGAAAAATACATAAGTTTGTTTATATATATTTTTAATAAAGAAAAAATAAGTCACATACTTTTATTAATGTTAATAATAAGAAATCAAAAATGCCAAACTTGCTGTAGATGATTAGTCGTATGAATACGACTACAATTAACAAATTACTTTTTGAAACAACTACTTTCCTGGCTAATACCACGACGAATATTGAATTATACAAAAATGTATAGTGGTACTTTCGATTTAATAAATCATACCGAAAGTGTTATTTTCGGGTCGGCTGCAGAAAAATGATTTAAATATGGATTTTATATGCGGTTTAATTAAAAATAAATGTTTAAAATAAAAAAAAATGCGGGTGACAACAGATGACTATTTATTGGAATTACTACCAACCATTGTTGTTACAAATGTTTGGTTAATGGTGCTACCATATCTCGAGTCCTTGTGCAACGGTGTTGATATTTGGTAGTTTTTGGGCAAAAAAAAACGCTACAAGTAGTTTTGTACTGTCATATCTGTGTGAGTTATTAATATTTTTAAATAATTAATATAACTGTGAATAGTCCGATTTTTATAGATAAGATGAAGTACTTTTGCTCTATAGAAATAGTCCATGCTTTTCAGTATTATATCAATTATTTAAAAATATTAATAACTCACGAAGATATATGAGTACAAAACTACTTGTACCATTTTTTTTGGCCCACGGTATATTAATAAAAATAATTTTCTTTAAAAATATACAAATGTAAAAAAAGTGTGAATAACAGCGCGCGAATACACATGTGTATGTGATAATGATCCCATTCGCATGATTAACGTATCGGGGAAGTACAAACATGTGCCTCAATCTGTTTTCGCGTTTTCCGTTCTTAAAGTTTCATATCAATTGCTTTATTAGTTTTTGAGATACAGCGACATACACACACACACACGACAAATTTTTTTTCCATCTAGGGACCCCAAATCGGATATTTCCGTAAAAATTTTTTTTTTAAATTTTCACAATCACAATACTTTCTCGTACTTCGTAACGGAGAAAGTAAAAAATTGTTATGTAAATAGGCTGTTAATAAAGATAATAATGCATGTATTATATTATTATTTTAGCGTGGCTTCATGTATGTACTGAGTACTGACAAGTGTAAAGCAGAATGCTCTTGGCGCAATAAAAACTAAAACAAGAAATTTATTTACAATCACAATAGTGATTATGTTTCAACCGAAATGTAGCATAAAAGGTAATAATAATTTCACTATTATAATATACATGAAAAGATTGTTGCTTATTCTGCATATTGATTAATCCTTTGCCTATTGTACTGCACAATCTTCCTCTAATTTGTTTCCTTGGGACGGGTGCCAAGAATGAATAGCTGTGAATGACCTCAGCTATGCACAATATAACATTTTCTTGTATCCAATTATTATTTCATTCCTTGTGTTCTTGTGCTGAATAACTTCTATTATACTTTATAATAGGAGTAAAATTAGAGTAAATCACGAGAGAATTTGATTGATTCGTCAAAGTGTCGCCAGGTGAGATCAGCGTTTCGGGTGGCTGCATATAAAACTCGGTTCCATCAAATATAACGCTTATCTCTTTCGTCTGAGGGCGCATTTTCCAGGAAAGCTTTTATATCGTGACAATATCGCTTTCACTGGATGATCTTTTGAATATTTTATCCGTACTTTTTTAAATAATGTAAAATAAATATTATTTAGGCAGAAAGACCTCTGGTTGGCAGATTAACAAACTAATTATCACTTTATCATATGCCTGGTAATTATTTGTAGGATTGTTCCTGTTAATAAAGATGTATTGTGTGTAAATGTTATTTATGTTCGACTATACAAAGTTTTGCCATTTGTTCTTAGGCCATAAAATGTCATACATTTGCATAATAATAAAGTAAAATGTATTTTTATTTTAATCAGAACATTATAAAAATAACAATACAAACAATATAAATTACTACAGAAGAAGTGAGATCAAGCGAAAGTTTGGTTATAAATTTCTATATTACGCCCTCAATTAATCCCTTTCTGTATAATGTGCCACATATGGCACAAAGCAGTTTGCATATATTTTTAGCTTTATTTAGCGACTAGTGATAAAAATTTATATTTAAATATATTTTAGAGACTAATAGGGTTGCCTAGAAGAAAATATCTAGTTTTCATAGGCATCTGGAAACAAGAGATTTTTGCCAGAATTAGCATTTGCGTTATATGTACTGACAGTCGTTAAACGGCAAACTTTGTGATCTATTTTATAGGCCGATGTGTCACAGCTTGCCTAAATTTGGTGGTTCTAATTGTAGTACCGCATGCAGCAAAGACTTAAATAAAGACAGATATTGTTTTCTAGTATGTCATACGAAATAAGGTTCCGTTACTGCATTGCATGCCAGATATGGCACAATCTGTATTTTTGTTAAAAATAAATATTAATTTTTTTAAATATTTTTCCCTGTATCACTAAAGATATTCATATTGTTTATGCTGGAGGCTTCTACTTCGTTATGCTTTTTAAATATTATAATTAAACACTTTTAACTTTGTTTTGTATAACTTATATATTTATTTTTGTGACTTAAGTTTCGGTAATACAACAATTACCATTTTCAAACAAGAAGTGTTTCTTGTTTGAAAATGGTAATTGTATTACCGAAACTTAAGTCACAAAAATAAATATATAAGTTATACAAAACAAAGTTAAAAGTGTTTTATTATAAAAGACATTCATAATTATTTTTGTTTCATAAAAATAAAAAAATCATGCAGTAAGGGGTTAAGACCAAAATGTGGACTGAAAGTAGAAAAAAATCTAAGAGTTGACAAACATCCTCTTCAAAAACAATCCAATTTTGGAATAAATATCGATGGGCATTGTGGGCATTTCAGTTAGAAATAATCAGGAAACTTACATTGTTGAAGCAAGTTGACATTTAGATCGTGCTGTTTGGTCTGAAAAAGAAAATAAATATTAGCATACGTTTACTAAAATAAAGGAGAATCAAAATGAACTGAAATTGCGGAAACTAAGGGTCGAAATTTAATATTCAAATCTATTACGGTAAAAACTAACTAAATGAATTTTAATAAGAAATTGCGGAAGTTATCGCCCTGTTATATATTATAAATAGAGTGCGTAGTATTAACAAAGTTGCATGTATTTTATATATAAAATTATTTTAACAGAGTTATCAAGTACATATACATTTCACTGTTCCACCAAACGTATCCATATCCAATTATTTACACAATGCATTATTATAATCCCTCTGTATTCTATAAATCTGCTTTTCATATAACAACTATAATTGCTGTATTTGAAAGTTTTCTAAAATTCAGAAATTAATGTATTGCATTTTACTGTAAAGAAACAATATTAATGTATGAACGTATAGCAATATTTTGGAGGGGTTCTCAATTCAGTTTGGTGCCCCCTAAATTTCGATGGTGCAATCTAAGTAATGATCGTCGGTAAGCAGGGTAGTTGTGTTTCTGTGGAAATATTATGTAAGATAATGCGACTCTGAATTGCTAGGGCAGATGTGGACTTCTCCATTTCTCTATATACAGAGAGGGGAGTATTTGATTGCAATCCACGTTTCTGCTGAATCATACTGGCTGCGTTATCTTGGCTATGTAATTTGTCAACCTCGTTAATATTATGTGCATCTAGTAACTGGTGCAAGATTCGATGGTTATATATTATGCTTGTGAGCAATTCACATACAAACAAATTAGAAACAACTTTTTTTTGCTTGCAGATTAACGAACAGGTTGAATATTCATATATTCAGGCTACATTTCGTTTTCTTGTATTTATCTTGTATTTATTTGTAATTATTAATTCACATACGTTATAAAATATGAAATTAAGACTTCCTAAGCCGCACTCTTAATGGGACTGGTAATTCAGAGGGTTACTAAAATTAGGTCTTGTTTAGTTCCTTGTTTTTATTATTAACATTTTCCTGGCAAGTGTTAAGATAAATGGAGGGCCGCGCCATGCTATGTTGCCGCCGGAGTGCGAGGCAAAAATTGCCGCCCCCTTTCAATGTGAAAAGGGGGATAGAGATTGATCGGCGAGTTTTATTTAGAAAGTAAGAATTTCGATATAAACATAAAGATACTTTCATGGATTTCGCGCTTGCATCCGTACGCAAAGAATAAACAATAATCTCCTATTTCACGAACGTACAGTCAGAGAAAATACAAATGCGAAACTCGCTCGGCGAGGAAATGATGCCGCATGTCGGTGCTTAATTCGGTCGAAACGCGTCCCCGCTTTAAATACAATTATGAGGTAATAAAATTTCAAACCGAAGTTCACTTCTCGCCCTTAAGGGTAGGGTACCCATTAAATTAACCGCTCAAGAAATCTAATATATCTTTGTAAATATAAACTTTTTCGAAAAGTTTATTTTGATAACATATTATATAAAGATCGATTATTATTTCTGTGTTTAAGTTTTGGTTTCATCTTTATTATTAACAAAGTTAGCAACATTTTACTTTAAACAGACAAACTTCAGAACCAGGTAAGTAACAACAGTGAAATTTGACTTGTAGCTAACCAATACATACATCTAGGCAATGATGTAATTTCAAGGCAAAATCATAGTTAATAAGAAAATTATAAACGAATTAGGAAACAAATGAATAATAAAATGATGTTTTTTGTGTCTATTTCCATTAGTATTGGTCAAAACTTGATAAAATTTTCTTACTGTCTAGACAGGAACATAATTGACATATGTGCAAAATTTTAAAATAATTCTGTGGCAACTTTTTAAGATGGTCAATCAGAAAGAAATAAAAAAGTTATGTAGATATTTCTTGCAGCGAGTCTATTGCTCTTGATCCTAGTGCGGGCATTCGGCCACTTGAGCGTGATGGTAGCGTGCGCGGGGATTAGGGGATACGTCATGATAGGGGAGTTTATTTAGCGCGACGTTCAAATCGTTCTTCCGTGCTAGATTTCGTATGCCATATGCATATTCACCTGCACGCCCAATAACATCGCATGTTATTCACATTTCTGCGTCACTCGCGACGGCGGCACTTACTCATATTAGTGTATCGAGTTACAACTGCACTAAAAAAATAAACAAGGAACCGGAGGGCAGGGTACCTACGACAATGCCGAATTATGACATGTACATACCATAATATATATATATATATATAACATATATAATATATTATGGTAATGCGTTCAATAAAATTTCCAAATCAATTATGTTTTGTATATTTCTAAATAAATAGAAGTTGTTGATTCCCTCATTATCGAAGAATACAAAATTAACTTGAAAAGTATACAAGCCAATAAGAAGAATAATAATAGGTCGCATAATCGGGGAATTCCAGATATTTATTAGTAAATAATTCAACTCCGATAATTTATACAGTATTAATTGGAATTTTTTTTTTGTTTAGCGTTCGGCTGTTAATTATATATTCCACTATTTTTTTATAAAACAATTTTAGGTCTGATTTTTCAAAAAATATTTACATATGCCACTATATTGTGAACTAAATACCGGTATCACATCTAAAAATCATGGAAACCTCTGTTCTAGACGTATGCGCAAAGGTCCATATTTCTGTTACAGTTTTTGAATATTGAAAATACATCATGAACATTCTAAATTTTAAACAGAATAAAGTACTGTAGTAGTAGCATCACATTCACCGCACAGGGTATTTCGCTCTGACCAAACCACGGGGTTATTAATCGAAATATCAAAAAATGTTTTATACAAAAGTTGTGGACAATAATGAATTGCAATTCCTAAAAATCAAATCAAATTTATACAGCATGGTTCATATCAAAATTATTGACCAAACTTGTTTTTTTAATGGAACGCCCTATATATCTTTCTATTTTTGGATCCTGTGTTACTATATGCGTATAGGGATTGGAACTAACCGTTTCTATATAATTCGGGTGCAATTTATGTAAAAAATTATACTATTTGATTCATTTTTCTTGCACTGATAGGTAATAGCTGAGAAGCTCAAATTCGGTGCGTACTTTTATTGGTAGTTGAAAATAAATTTTCATCTGACAGATAATTCACTATAATATAACCCTTGTACAAATGTACAAATTTCAATACTATTATGAAATGCAACTTATTATTGTACATAACTTTTGTATTTTTTTAATATTTCGATTAATAACTCCATAGTTGACTGGGAACGGTTGGAATACCCTTTTTATATCATAAACCCCACATTTTCTGAATAATCTATTAGTGTATTTGCAACAACAAGAATTGTTATATAATTACTAATTCCTTGTTGTTCGTGTTAGTGTCTACAAGGTGATGCAAGAGCTTAAATAAAAAAAATACATTTTTCAAAAGTGTAAGAGGTTGTTTACTTCAAACTTTTTTGTTTTAAAAAAAAAATGATATAAAAATATTACAAAAGTTAACGGAGAGCTAAATAACTATTAATATTGTTAATACATGTATTGCATTTGATTTTCTAGAATGTAATGAATTTGAAAACAGATTTTTTTAAATTTTGCTGTGTATAATTATAAAATGATAATTGTTACATCAAATTTATATAAACAAAAATTGTAGAAAATGTCAAAATTAATAATGTGTAAAAAATAAGTTTTTTTGTCGAAATCGCACTAGTTTTTGAAAAAAAAACATGCTATTGTTTAGATTGCCTGGCACTGCGCATTAAACTTTTTCAATTTTACCCTTTCTATTTTGAAAGTACTATCATAACATGCCACCTATGTTTTTTTACTGAACCTACATTAAGTATTGGTGAAACGGAAGTTTCCACTGGAAAGCCGACGGTTTAGTTTTAGTTACGTGTCTTATTTGTATTTGCAGTTTGCCTAATGAAGTATTGCCAGAGTTGGACGTTGAAGTCGATACCAATACGACTGTAATGCAACTTTCAGGAACTCGCAATGTAGATATTCAGCATTTTTTACAAGAAATTAAAAAAATCACGAACCACAATGCCAAATGCATCGGAGGTAATATGTTATTACAGAAAGAGAGATGTACGGGCTGGATATCAGTGCACACATACTTTTGTAACGCTTGTCAGAGTTCTCTACAGATACGATCTCACCCTCCGGATACCACTATTAATAAAGATTTAGTTTGGGGTCTCTCGAGCATTGGATCGGGGTATTCTCAAGGTGAAGAATTCTGCGCAGTAATAGACATGCCATTTATGAAAAAAACAACTTACAAAAAGTATGAAGTAAGGCTGCAAGAAACATGGAAAATGTTGCTAATTAAGAATATGAAATCAAATGCCGAAAAAGAACGAGAGCTTGCAATTGAAGCTGGAGATGTGGATGAAGAAGGAGTTCCATTTATAACCGTGATTGTGGATGGTGGGTGGGCTAAACGTTCATATGGGGTTTTTCTTCTTTGTCCGATGTAGCCTGTATAATTGGACAAAGAACAAAAAAACTTTTATATTTAGGAGTTAAAAATAAATTTTGTTATGTTTGTTCAACCTCAAATAACGAACATACATGTTATAAAAACTTTGTGGGTACTTCAACTTCAATGGAGCAAAGAATTATTGTTGAAGGATTTAATTTGAGTGAATTTGAGTACGGAATCCGGTACAAAAACATTATTGGTGACGGGGATTGCAGTGTATTCACTAGAATAATGGAGAAAGTCAGTTATGGAAGAACTTGCGTTAAACTAGAATGTGCTAACCACACAACACGCGCCTTTACTTCTAGTTTATATAAACTTTCAAAAAACTGCAAATACGATTTAATTATCAGAAAAATATTAAAAGACAAAATTATGCATTTTAAAAATCATATTAGGTCAATTTTAGCTCTTAGTAAAACTAAAGAAAATCTCAAACTTAATTTGTCTAATTCACCCTATCATATTTTTGGTAATCATACACAATGTAAAGAGAAACCATGTTTTAATAATATAAAGGATAGTATTAGTTTTAATTTGATTAAAAATTCAAATATGTGGCAAGATATTATAAATATAATTGAGAGGATTAAAGGAAAAGCGGATAGATTAATTGGAAATGTAACTACCAATTTTGCTGAAAGATATATGTCGGTAGTTGCCAAATTCACTGGAGGTAAAAGGACTAATTTAACTCAGAGTGGTGTTTATCAGGGTAGGTGTTATGGTGCTGGTTTAGCCTACAATTTAGGATCAGAATTTCATAAAAATTCAGGGGAAAATAAAAAACATTTAATCAAATATTGTACCAGAAAGGTAAAAAAGATGAAAAATGCAAAGAAATATGTAGCTCAAAAACATGCACAATTTGACGATGCCGATTATGGTCCGAATGCAGCCGAACCTGACATGTCTGAAGACGAATTTAATCAAAGGAAAGAATTATTTTTAATACACATAGATAACGTTGACATTATTAATGTGCAAAAGGAAACAGTTGGACAGAGGAATAACATTAATTGGTTTAGATGGCGGAGAGATAGAATTACAGCGTCTGTATTTGGTAAGATTTGCAAACGAAGACCAGACACTCCCACAGATACTATATTAAAAGAACTATTTTTTAAAAATTGTGCTCTAGAAACTCCTGCAGTATTATATGGGGTTGATAATGAAAAGAAGGCAATTGAATTATTTGAACGAAAAACAAATTTGAAAGTAGAAGAATGTGGACTTTTTATAAAAAATACACATAGATTTTTAGGTGCAAGTCCAGATGGCGTAATTAACAGTAATTCCATTATTGAAGTAAAATGTTTATTTTCCATTAAAAATGAAAAAATAAAGGAAGCAGTTATCAAGAAAAAATCTTTGTGTATAGCAATTGACGAAGTAGGAAATTTGTATTTAAAAAATAATCATGCCCATATGTATCAAATTCAAGGGCAGCTTATGATTTGCCAGAAAACAAGTTGTTATTTAATTATTTATACTGACGTTGATTTGGAAATTATAAAGATAAATAAAGATGAAATATTTTGTGAAAGAATGTTAGAAAAATTAATATATTTTTGGGATACACATTGCGTTCCAGAACTGGTTAATTCTAGAATCCAAAGAGGAATGAAAACCAGAAAAATTGCATAATTATCATATTTTCAAAATTTGTTTCATAATAGACAGACTAATAGTTATTTACTATATAAACAATGTGATTCTTCCAACACTGAACATTGTTTGTTACCTACTTATCTTGCCGTACGCTAATTTATTAAAACTACAAAAATACAAATCCTCCCTATAAGAAAATATTCTTTACATAATATGTAATACAGTATAACAAATTAATTTCTTTATTCAGGCGGCTTTACTAAATGGGCTACAGCACATTAGATTTCTAATTATCGTCAAGTGGTTCAGCACATAATCAATGATTAAACATTATGTATTAAACATAATTTAACGACTACACACATTTACACAGCTCGTCGTAGTCTTGTGTCAGGGATATAGTAAAATACAGATCATTTCTCAAATTATTGTGGATTAGGCCTACTGGAGAAACCACTAAAAAAAAAACGCACCGTTGACTTTACCTCATGGGTGGTGTGGAAATAAGTCAAATTTATATATGGGAATCACCCCAAGACCTCTACACTTCGGCTCCGATAAATATTGCACGCTATCTACTAGGGGTATTCGACTATGAAAATTATAATAGATTTTATTTTTAATAATCGATTGTATCGATTAATCAAAATAATATATTAATCTAATAATCAAATGATCGATTAATCAAATAATAAAATGTTTGATAAATTAAATAATCAAATAGTCGATTAATCGAATAGATGGATCAAATAATTCAAAATAAATATAACATAAAATGATCAGTTAATGGATTAATTTTCGAGGCCCAGTATTGATTTAAAATTTCACGGTTTTCTCTGATAAAAGATGTGGGGATGTCCTTTTCCAGATAAGGTAACGGGTTTTTAATTGATAATACTTATTAACATATATAAATCGTACACATAGAAAATATTAATTGAAACATGTGGTAAAGTTTACTAATTTCTTCAGACTAGTTTTGACGCAATATGTTATTTTGCAGGGTTATATAGAATACCTTGGATTGGCCTTACGCCTTTTTTTTATTATAGCTTTATTAAATTTAAAATATAGTACTAGATATAATTAATTTTTGATTAACGTTTATAATCGATAAAAGAAATGAAACTGTTTCCTTCAATGGTGGGATATAACTTATATGTGGCGATAAATTACGGGAATGCGATATATGAATGATCAAAAATAACATAATTACCGTGCGCCACTTATCTTGCAGTCACGCATAAGAAACCAATTAATAACTATCAAAAACGGTTCGGTTCGGATATGATTTTTTGCAGCGAAGGGATTCCTTTTACTATTTTTTTGCGATTTTTTTAAATATTTTTTCGGGATTGGGAAAGATATTTTGTAATAGATTTTAAAACTCTCAAAGTAGATTGAATATGTAAATATTCAACCTGTTCGTTTCAATAAGTTATTTGTTTTTGGTATTAGTTTATATTTATATATGCAGGCTAGTTTTCTTGTTTGATTCAATTTTAATTATATAGTTGCGGGAGGGTGATGTAATGAATGATTAAAAATGAGGTAATTTGCATGCGTCAATTTTCTTTTGTAAATGTACTTTGAGGATTAATTGTACTTATGACCGTGCATCAAGAAGTCTGAAAAAGTAAGTTAGGGAGTTTTAACGTTTTAGGAATATGATAGTGTAATTCATGTATTTAAATTATTAAATTTATTTTGGGCCTCTCCGGAGGCCGATGCGAAAGAAAATAACCACAATATTATACCCCTGCCAGTCACTCGTCGAGTGGCATAGGAAGTAGCGAGGAAAGGAGGCAAAGAGGTAGTGTGGCAACATTACTCGTCATGGCGCACATCATGCTCCTCGTCATTCCCATTGCGCCCTGTTTTGTCGGTTTTTTCGGCGCGAGTCAAAGGACTGGCAACATGAACGCGTACGACCTAATGCGGAGCGCTGCGATTAATTGCGCGAGTAGAGCAGTGTGTAGGCAGAGAGGGCAACATTGGGGCAGCGCGAGGAGCATAGTGTAGATGAGACATTGCTAATACGCAGGGACGCTCGCACTGTTGCAAGGTGCAGACGTATATTAGCCTCTCTCTTTTTGTTCGCAGGCGCAACCTTGAATGTATCATGATAAATGGGAATAGCACCGAGTTAATTTACCCTCGTTGTACGTTGGGTTGCCTACAGTCACGTCATTTTGATTTAATCCCCCTCATGCGGACGTTTACCGTACTTCTGATGGGTACCATACCGTTAACGGTACCGTTAACGGTATGGTACCCATCAGAAGTACGGTAAACGTCCGCATGAGGGGGATTAAATCAAAATGACGTGACTGTAGGCAACCCAACGTACAACGAGGGTAAATTAACTCGGTGCTATTCCCATTTATCATGATACATTCAAGGTTGCGCCTGCGAACAAAAAGAGAGAGGCTAATATACGTCTGCACCTTGCAACAGTGCGAGCGTCCCTGCGTATTAGCAATGTCTCATCTACACTATGCTCCTCGCGCTGCCCCAATGTTGCCCTCTCTGCCTACACACTGCTCTACTCGCGCAATTAATCGCAGCGCTCCGCATTAGGTCGTACGCGTTCATATTGCCAGTCCTTTGACTCGCGCCGAAAAAACCGACAAAACAGGGCGCAATGGGAATGACGAGGAGCATGATGTGCGCCATGACGAGTAATGTTGCCACACTACCTCTTTGCCTCCTTTCCTCGCTACTTCCTATGCCACTCGACGAGTGACTGGCAGGGGTATAATATTGTGGTTATTTTCTTTCGCATCGGCCTCCGGAGAGGCCCAAAATAAATTTAATAATTTAAATACATGAATTACACTATCATATTCCTAAAACGTTAAAACTCCCTAACTTACTTTTTCAGACTTCTTGATGCACGGTCATAAGTACAATTAATCCTCAAAGTACATTTACAAAAGAAAATTGACGCATGCAAATTACCTCATTTTTAATCATTCATTACATCACCCTCCCGCAACTATATAATTAAAATTGAATCAAACAAGAAAACTAGCCTGCATATATAAATATAAACTAATACCAAAAACAAATAACTTATTGAAACGAACAGGTTGAATATTTACATATTCAATCTACTTTGAGAGTTTTAAAATCTATTACAAAATATCTTTCCCAATCCCGAAAAAATATTTAAAAAAATCGCAAAAAAATAGTAAAAGGAATCCCTTCGCTGCAAAAAATCATATCCGAACCGAACCGTTTTTGATAGTTATTAATTGGTTTCTTATGCGTGACTGCAAGATAAGTGGCGCACGGTAATTATGTTATTTTTGATCATTCATATATCGCATTCCCGTAATTTATCGCCACATATAAGTTATATCCCACCATTGAAGGAAACAGTTTCATTTCTTTTATCGATTATAAACGTTAATCAAAAATTAATTATATCTAGTACTATATTTTAAATTTAATAAAGCTATAATAAAAAAAGGCGTAAGGCCAATCCAAGGTATTCTATATAACCCTGCAAAATAACATATTGCGTCAAAACTAGTCTGAAGAAATTAGTAAACTTTACCACATGTTTCAATTAATATTTTCTATGTGTACGATTTATATATGTTAATAAGTATTATCAATTAAAAACCCGTTACCTTATCTGGAAAAGGACATCCCCACATATTTTATCAGAGAAAACAGTGAAATTTTAAATCAATACTGGGCCTCGAAAATTAATCCATTAACTGATCATTTTATGTTATATTTATTTTGAATTATTTGATCCATCTATTCGATTAATCGACTATTTGATTATTTAATTTATCAAACATTTTATTATTTGATTAATCGATCATTTGATTATTAGATTAATATATTATTTTGATTAATCGATACAATCGATTATTAAAAATAAAATCTATTATAATTTTCATAGTCGAATACCCCTAGTAGATAGCGTGCAATATTTATCGGAGCCGAAGTGTAGAGGTCTTGGGGTGATTCCCATATATAAATTTGACTTATTTCCACACCACCCATGAGGTAAAGTCAACGGTGCGTTTTTTTATTGTGCGTATTTTACTATATCCCTGACACAAGACTACGACGAGCTGTGTAAATGTGTGTAGTCGTTAAATTATGTTTAATACATAATGTTTAATCATTGATTATGTGCTGAACCACTTGACGATAATTAGAAATCTAATGTGCTGTAGCCCATTTAGTAAAGCCGCCTGAATAAAGAAATTAATTTGTTATACTGTATTACATATTATGTAAAGAATATTTTCTTATAGGGAGGATTTGTATTTTTGTAGTTTTAATAAATTAGCGTACGGCAAGATAAGTATGTAACAAACAATGTTCAGTGTTGGAAGAATCACATTGTTTATATAGTAAATAACTATTAGTCTGTCTATTATGAAACAAATTTTGAAAATATGATAATTATGCAATTTTTCTGGTTTTCATTCCTCTTTGGATTCTAGAATTAACCAGTTCTGGAACGCAATGTGTATCCCAAAAATATATTAATTTTTCTAACATTCTTTCACAAAATATTTCATCTTTATTTATCTTTATAATTTCCAAATCAACGTCAGTATAAATAATTAAATAACAACTTGTTTTCTGGCAAATCATAAGCTGCCCTTGAATTTGATACATATGGGCATGATTATTTTTTAAATACAAATTTCCTACTTCGTCAATTGCTATACACAAAGATTTTTTCTTGTTAACTGCTTCCTTTATTTTTTCATTTTTAATGGAAAATAAACATTTTACTTCAATAATGGAATTACTGTTAATTACGCCATCTGGACTTGCACCTAAAAATCTATGTGTATTTTTTATAAAAAGTCCACATTCTTCTACTTTCAAATTTGTTTTTCGTTCAAATAATTCAATTGCCTTCTTTTCATTATCAACCCCATATAATACTGCAGGAGTTTCTAGAGCACAATTTTTAAAAACTAGTTCTTTTAATATAGTATCTGTGGGAGTGTCTGGTCTTCGTTTGCAAATCTTACCAAATACAGACGCTGTAATTCTATCTCTCCGCCATCTAAACCAATTAATGTTATTCCTCTGTCCAACTGTTTCCTTTTGCACATTAATAATGTCAACGTTATCTATGTATATTAAAAATAATTCTTTCCTTTGATTAAATTCGTCTTCAGACATGTCAGGTTCGGCTGCATTCGGACCATAATCGGCATCGTCAAATTGTGCATGTTTTTGAGCTACATATTTCTTTGCATTTTTCATCTTTTTTACCTTTCTGGTACAATATTTGATTAAATGTTTTTTATTTTCCCCTGAATTTTTATGAAATTCTGATCCTAAATTGTAGGCTAAACCAGCACCATAACACCTACCCTGATAAACACCACTCTGAGTTAAATTAGTCCTTTTACCTCCAGTGAATTTGGCAACTACCGACATATATCTTTCAGCAAAATTGGTAGTTACATTTCCAATTAATCTATCCGCTTTTCCTTTAATCCTCTCAATTATATTTATAATATCTTGCCACATATTTGAATTTTTAATCAAATTAAAACTAATACTATCCTTTATATTATTAAAACATGGTTTCTCTTTACATTGTGTATGATTACCAAAAATATGATAGGGTGAATTAGTCAAATTAAGTTTGAGATTTTCTTTAGTTTTACTAAGAGCTAAAATTGACCTAATATGATTTTTAAAATGCATAATTTTGTCTTTTAATATTTTTCTGATAATTAAATCGTATTTGCAGTTTTTTGAAAGTTTATATAAACTAGAAGTAAAGGCGCGTGTTGTGTGGTTAGCACATTCTAGTTTAACGCAAGTTCTTCCATAACTGACTTTCTCCATTATTCTAGTGAATACACTGCAATCCCCGTCACCAATAATGTTTTTGTACCGGATTCCGTACTCAAATTCACTCAAATTAAATCCTTCAACAATAATTCTTTGCTCCATTGAAGTTGAAGTACCCACAAAGTTTTTATAACATGTATGTTCGTTATTTGAGGTTGAACAAACATAACAAAATTTATTTTTAACTCCTAAATATAACAGTTTTTTTGTTCTTTGTCCAATTATACAGGCTACATCGGACAAAGAAGAAAAACCCCATATGAACGTTTAGCCCACCCACCATCCACAATCACGGTTATAAATGGAACTCCTTCTTCATCCACATCTCCAGCTTCAATTGCAAGCTCTCGTTCTTTTTCGGCATTTGATTTCATATTCTTAATTAGCAACATTTTCCATGTTTCTTGCAGCCTTACTTCATACTTTTTGTAAGTTGTTTTTTTCATAAATGGCATGTCTATTACTGCGCAGAATTCTTCACCTTGAGAATACCCCGATCCAATGCTCGAGAGACCCCAAACTAAATCTTTATTAATAGTGGTATCCGGAGGGTGAGATCGTATCTGTAGAGAACTCTGACAAGCGTTACAAAAGTATGTGTACACTGATATCCAGCCCGTACATCTCTCTTTCTGTAATAACATATTACCTCCGATGCATTTGGCATTGTGGTTCGTGATTTTTTTAATTTCTTGTAAAAAATGCTGAATATCTACATTGCGAGTTCCTGAAAGTTGCATTACAGTCGTATTGGTATCGACTTCAACGTCCAACTCTGGCAATACTTCATTAGGCAAACTGCAAATACAAATAAGACACGTAACTAAAACTAAACCGTCGGCTTTCCAGTGGAAACTTCCGTTTCACCAATACTTAATGTAGGTTCAGTAAAAAAACATAGGTGGCATGTTATGATAGTACTTTCAAAATGGAAAGGGTAAAATTGAAAAAGTTTAATGCGCAGTGCCAGGCAATCTAAACAATAGCATGTTTTTTTTTCAAAAACTAGTGCGATTTCGACAAAAAAACTTATTTTTTACACATTATTAATTTTGACATTTTCTACAATTTTTGTTTATATAAATTTGATGTAACAATTATCATTTTATAATTATACACAGCAAAATTTAAAAAAATCTGTTTTCAAATTCATTACATTCTAGAAAATCAAATGCAATACATTTATTAACAATATTAATAGTTATTTAGCTCTCCGTTAACTTTTGTAATATTTTTATATCATTTTTTTTTTTAAAACAAAAAAGTTTGAAGTAAACAACCTCTTACACTTTTGAAAAATGTATTTTTTTTATTTAAGCTCTTGCATCGCGTGGTACTATTCATTGCACTTTTTTCAATGTCACCTTGTAGACACTAACACGAACAACAAGGAATTAGTAATTATATAACAATTCTTGTTGTTGCAAATACACTAATAGATTATTCAGAAAATGTGGGGTTTATGATATAAAAAGGGTATTCCAACCGTTCCCAGTCAACTATGGAGTTATTAATCGAAATATTAAAAAAATACAAAAGTTATGTACAATAATAAGTTGCATTTCATAATAGTATTGAAATTTGTACATTTGTACAAGGGTTATATTATAGTGAATTATCTGTCAGATGAACATTTATTTTTAAAGGCCAACTACCAATAAAAGTACGCACCGAATTTGAGCTTCTCAGCTATTACCTATCAGTGCAAGAAAAATGAATCAAATAGTATAATTTTTTACATAAATTGCACCCGAATTATATAGAAACGGTTAGTTCCAATCCCTATACGCATATAGTAACACAGGATCCAAAAATAGAAAGATATATAGGGCGTTCCATTAAAAAAACAAGTTTGGTCAGTAATTTTGATATGAACCATGCTGTATAAATTTGATTTGATTTTTAGGAATTGCAATTCATTATTGTCCACAACTTTTGTATAAAACATTTTTTGATATTTCGATTAATAACCCCGTGGTTTGGTCAGAGCGAAATACCCTGTGCGGTGAATGTGATGCTACTACTACAGTACTTTATTCTGTTTAAAATTTAGAATGTTCATGATGTATTTTCAATATTCAAAAACTGTAACAGAAATATGGACCTTTGCGCATACGTCTAGAACAGAGGTTTCCATGATTTTTAGATGTGATACCGGTATTTAGTTCACAATATAGTGGCATATGTAAATATTTTTTGAAAAATCAGACCTAAAATTGTTTTATAAAAAAATAGTGGAATATATAATTAACAGCCGAACGCTAAACAAAAAAAAAAATTCCAATTAATACTGTATAAATTATCGGAGTTGAATTATTTAGTAATAAATATCTGGAATTCCCCGATTATGCGACCTATTATTATTCTTCTTATTGGCTTGTATACTTTTCAAGTTAATTTTGTATTCTTCGATAATGAGGGAATCAACAACTTCTATTTATTTAGAAATATACAAAACATAATTGATTTGGAAATTTGATTGAACGCATTACCATAATATATTATATATGTTATATATATATTATGGTATGTACATGTCATAATTCGGCATTGTCGCAGGTACCCTGCCCTCCGGTTCCTTGTTTATTTTTTTAGTGCAGTTGTAACTCGATACACTAATATGAGTAAGTGCCGCCGTCGCGAGTGACGCAGAAATGTGAATAACATGCGATGTTATTGGGCGTGCAGGTGAATATGCATATGGCATACGAAATCTAGCACGGAAGAACGATTTGAACGTCGCGCTAAATAAACTCCCCTATCATGACGTATCCCCTAATCCCCGCGCACGCTACCATCACGCTCAAGTGGCCGAATGCCCGCACTAGGATCAAGAGCAATAGACTCGCTGCAAGAAATATCTACATAACTTTTTTATTTCTTTCTGATTGACCATCTTAAAAAGTTGCCACAGGATTATTTTAAAATTTTGCACATATGTCAATTATGTTCCTGTCTAGACAGTAAGAAAATTTTATCAAGTTTTGACCAATACTAATGGAAATAGACACAAAAAACATCATTTTATTATTCATTTGTTTCCTAATTCGTTCATAATTTTCTTATTAACTATGATTTTGCCTTGAAATTACATCATTGCCTAGATGTATGTATTGGTTAGCTACAAGTCAAATTTCACTGTTGTTACTTACCTGGTTCTGAAGTTTGTCTGTTTAAAGTAAAATGTTGCTAACTTTGTTAATAATAAAGATGAAACCAAAACTTAAACACAGAAATAATAATCGATCTTTATATAATATGTTATCAAAATAAACTTTTCGAAAAAGTTTATATTTACAAAGATATATTAGATTTCTTGAGCGGTTAATTTAATGGGTACCCTACCCTTAAGTGATCGACAAACGGAAAATTTGATTTCGTTATTTGATTCCTATCAGTTAATACCATATCTGTGATTTTTTCATCTTCCAATTTTTGGTGCGTCATCTTCAAAAATTCGAATAACTAAAATGTTTACGTTATTTTGATATTTTGATAAATAACAATTGAACGGTAATTTTATATAAAATTATTGGTAATATTTTAGTATGCATAATTTTCTATTCAGTTTCGTATAAATATGTAACCCCATTTTTGCCAACATATGACCTTGAAACACTCTTAAAATAAGATTTTATTTTTTTAATCACTAAAAATATTATAATAATCTGAAAAATTCACATATATTTTTTACCCAAATAAAAGTTTATCTAGGGTAGGTATTTTTTTTTTTAAGTTTAATCCTTTTTTTCGCCCCTAAGCGATCAAGTGATGGAAATTTTGATTTCGTTATATGATTCCTACCACATCTTAAAAAATTTGAATAACTAATCTTTTAAATATTTATCAACAATTAAGCAGCAAAATTTTATCAAATTCGTAATAGAGTAATAGTATGTTTATGCTAAGTTCTTTTTTTTATTTTAAATACCTCGTATCTATAATAATAATAACTTACCACGTGATTGTGAATATAAGGTAACGATAGTATTTAATGCTTGTATTACCCTTTTCAAACTAAATTGCTAATAAACCTAAAAAACTACGTATTTAAACTCAATTTACCTACCTTTGAGATTATTTTTCAAGAATGTAACGAAGAATTACGTTTTTTTTTAATTTTAGGTTATGTCACTCGATCGCTTAGGGGTGAATTTTTTTTTTTAACTTTAAAAGAAAAATACCCTAAATGACCATCAATAACCTAGAAAAAATTTTACTTAATTTGGTTAATTGGTTAAAAAACAAAAACCTGTTTTTCGAGGGTTTCATGGCCCTATCTTGACAAAAAATGGGATTGTTTATACGAAACTGAAAAAAAATAATACTAAAATACTAATAATAACTTTACATAAAATGACTGTTCAACTGTTGATAACTATACAAAAAATATCTTCAAAATATTGGTTACTCGAATTTTTGAAGATGTCGTACCAAACGTTGAAAAATGAAAAAAATCACATAGATGGTATTTATTGATAACAATCATATGACGAAATACAAATTTTTTCGGAACATTTTTTTTAGTAGTTTTAAAACTCTTTGGCATTTTTTTCAAGACAATTTTTTCCAGTATTCTTTTTGGTATTTTTTTCAGTACACTTTTTCAAGAGTTTTTAGCATTTTTCGGGATATTTTTTTAGTACTCTTAAGACTCTGGCATTTTTTCCAAAACAATTTTTTCCAGTACTCTTTTTGGCATTTTTCAGTATTTTTTTCCAAAACTCTTTTTGGTATTTTTTTTCAAGACAATTTTTTAGTACTCTTTTTCAAGACTACTTTTGGTATTTTTTTTCAAGACAACTTTTTTCAGTACTCTTTTTCAAGACTCTTTTTGGCATTTTTTAAGACAATTGTTTCTAGTACTCTTTTTGGCATTTTTTTTCACGACAATTTGTTCCAGTACTCTTTGTGGCATTTTTTCAAGACAACTTTTTTCAGTACTCTTTTTCAAGACTACTTTTGGCATTTCCTTTTTCAAGACAATTTTTTTCAGTACTCTTTTCCAAGACTCTTTTTGGCTGTTTTTTAGTACTATTTTTTTAGTACTATTTTTCAAAACAAATCGTTACTTCAACAGCAGGTTTTCTATAGCACAATAGAATTCAGAAATTATATAATTACTTATTTTAAGTTGTTTTGTGAATACATGTTTGAATTTAACTTTATGTATTTTATACCTGACGTGTCCAATATTGTAAATGCAATGTAATGGACTAATAAAATTCTATTCTATTCTATTCCTAAGACTCTTTTAGGCATTTTTAGACAATTTTTTCCGGTACTCTTTTTGGCATTTATTTTCAGTACTCTTTCAAGACTACTTTTGGCACTTTTTTCAGGACATTTTTTTTCAGTACTCTTTCAAAACTCTTTTTGGCATTTTTTTGAAGATAATTTTTTCCAGTACTCTTTTTGGCATTTTTTGCAGTACTCTTTTCTAAGACTCTTTCCGGTATTTTCTTTTAGACAATTTTGTCCAGTACTCTTTTTGGCATTTGTTTTCAGGACAATTTTTTTCAGTACTACTTTTCAAGGCTTTTTTTTTAAATAATCTTTTCAGTACTTTTTTTCAAGACTCTTTTTGGCATTTTCACATTCTCCGTACTTTGTCTAAAAGTACGAGAAAGTATTGTGATCGTGAAAAAAATATCCGTTTTGGGGTCTCTAGATGCCATTTTAACAATTTCTGGAAAAAAAATGTGCTGTGTGTCTGTCTGTATGTGCGCGCTGTATCTCAAAGACGAATGGAGCAATTGATATGAAACTTTGAACATAAGTCTTATTTGAGAATCTGAAGAACCGAAAAGCTTTTGGTAAAATTTTGTACACCGGAAGTGGGTGTTTACCTTAACTGTTTTTTGTTTTTCCCAGTATTTTTTAAATATAAAAAATATCACAAAAACATTTAAGCAAATATTAAAGAAAACAAATAAATTAACATGTTTTGTTTGAAAATATTTTTCATAAAATCATTGTTATTCGAGAAAAAAAATATTCATTTGTTTTTCATTTTTGGTTTATAATTATGAAACGATAATAGTTATGGTATATTTATGTGAATAATAATTGCAGAGAATGCTAAAAGGAACAGCTTATAAATAATAAGTTTTTTTCGAAATCTTGTTGGTTTTTGAGTAAACTGAGTTTTTGAATTGGAAACATCAGTTTCATCGAAGTCTATAAAACGCTCGATGTACATTTAAATTGAAAATAAACCATGAAAGCGTAAATATAAATGATACTATCAAGTCGGAGAAAGTAACATGATGGCCACATTACCATTTTTTATTACTCTTTTTGACATTTTTTTTAAGACAATTTTTTCCAGTACTCTTTTTGGCATTTTTTTCAGGACAATTTTTTCAGTACTCTTTTTTCAAGACTACTTTTGGCATTTTTGTGGGCAAATTTAATTTTTTTTTTATTTTCAAACATTTTTCTAATATTGTAAATAATGTTCAATGACCTTGAAAAAATTCACCTAATTTGGTATTTGGGTCAATAATATACCGGGTGACCCAGGGTTCTGTAAAAGCCCCATAACTTATTTGCTTTGTTTCATATCTCAAGAATTTCTATTACGTTTCAATTAAATCTTAAGCGGTGTTTAATTCTTAATTCGATGGATATTACCTAGATATGTTGATAAAATGGTAAATGTTTTACAGACATTTGATACAGTATTAATTAAAGTTGCTAAATTATAAATAGAGAGTCGAATCGGAACCGAACCCTAAACCGAAAACCAAAATTAATCGGATTTTTTAATAGAACCCTAATTGTAACTGGAACATAAAATTGCTCAATGTAAAAACCGAAACCGAAACCGGAACGAAATTTTAATAACTGTTAATTTCCGTTCAAACTTTTCATCAAATGAATTCATGAAACGCTTTCTTTATATACTCCATCTACTCATAGATTAGACTTTTTTTGACATCTTGAGTGACAGAACAACTTTCGCCATAAATAGTAGTACTTACGAAACTTAATTTATTACGAAAATCGTACTCAAGAATCTTGCCGCGTAGGTGTGTAGTTGGTTCGTCACATCATTTAGAACGTTTTCCATGTCGGAAATCAAGAACAATAACAAATTGTCAATAATGTGTCTATTGGCGACGTCACGTATGAATATATTGGTACCAACCTAGCTTCTATAGCAACAACGTTTAACAATGATAGAATTCCATCCAAGAAACAAAAAAGTTTTAGATTTCACATTAAAATAAAACTCAAAAAATCAAACCAGAACTATAAAAACTAAACAAAGCTTTACCGATTGGAAAATATGTGAAAAAGAAATCAATTGAGCAAACTGTTGGAAGATGTCAAAATCCATAAAAAAAACAATACATTTCTGATTTCACCTATAAACAAATACCATACCTATTCTAGCTGTTAGCATAACGGCAATGTTCCGTAGGAAAACGAAAAATACATTTTTCGCGGATTGATATGAAATGTGAGATTTTTCGGACTGCTTTTAGGCCGTGAAATATCACTTTTGCGGACTAGGCTTTAAAAATGCTTATTTATGCCTAGGCTGTAAAAGTAATGAGCCAATCAGGTAAGACTACGTCATGTTATTTCGCCAATCAGATGAGACACCGCATCGACCAATAGAAGCCGCCCGGAAATTTGTTTGACATTACAATGTATTTTTCTCTTAATTGAGAGTTGCCTTCGAATTTCCTGTACCAAAAAGGCCAAAAACAGGTTCCCCGAAGTTTTAATAACACCGCATGTGATTTCGCCGACCCCCATGCGAGTCCGTAACTTATCCACGCACAAAAATCGAGTCGCCGAACAATGGCGAAATTTGTTTTCCCTGGACGGCTCGTAGTGGCCCGGCATTTGACGTTTAAACTTCGTCGGCCGGCGCACTTACTTCTTGGCACAGTAAAACGAGAGACTTTCCTTAATATATTGCCTGCGGAAGAAGCTCAATACCGGCTTCTGCGAAGTATTAACAACCCCGCGTAAGTTTTCCCGAGCACCGTGTGTTTGCCTAACTTTCCCACGTAATTGAACCCGAGCAGCGATCGGAAAAATGATCGAAAAGGATTTGAAGGTTACGTATTATGTAAGTTTTATTTTATTTTAATCATTGAACAATAATAATATGAACATAATGACTTTCACCATTTTTAATCGTAAAGAAATGTGTGTGATACCAAGAAAGTGCACTTTCTTGAAAAGTTCCTGAATTCCTGAATCAAAATGTATCACAGTGATACCACCGTCAACCATATTAGTAGAGAAATGTATTGAAGAATTTTACTCGAAATAATTATACGGTCCGTCCGATTTAAATATTCATTGCATGTCACTTACGAAATCATGATCATTATGATTATAAATGATTACACCACACACACGGTCAAAATGCGGACACCACAATATCTATTATTAATGTCCATTTTTGTTTTACCTGGGTACCTACGAAATGTTTACAAAGCTACCTGCGATATGTTAATTGAATTAAATATATTGAAAATTATCGCATGGCAAGTTATTACTAATTTCTCCTGAACAATCCGCGAAAAAATTATGTGTTTAACTTGGCAATAAAGCAGATTTCCTGACTTGGCTGGATTCACAGCCGCGTCCGTAAATCTGTCACTTTATTGCCTTGTTAAACAAATAACTATTATTTTATCCTATAATGTTAACATGCCAATAACTCTTTAGCAACGAGTAACGTTAAGGTACCTTTCTAGCAGGGGCGGCTCGTTATATAGAGCTAAGGAGCCATGGCACTACCTGTAGTTTCAAGCTCAGCAAGAATTTTAAATTGATCCTTAAAACACTTTTTCGCGTTACTTTTGGTTTAGGAAGATAAATCCTTCTTTTTTTCCTTCTTTCTTTCTTCAAAAAAGGAGGGGGAGGGGGTATATTGTATAAGTGGCTCTACCATCAACATGTTCCACGAGCCACCACTGCTTTCTAGTGTTGTTAAGAAATTCTTAACAAGAATAAAATAAGAAAAAATGGTGATGTGACCATCATGTTACTTTCTCCGACTTGATGGTATCACAGCCATTTATATTTACGTTTTCATGGTTTATTTTCAATTGAAATCATATGTTAAATGTACATCGAGCGTTGCGTAAACTCGGATGAAACTGACGTTTAAAACGTCAAAATTATGAAAGATTATACTTCAAATTCAAAAACTTATTTTACTCAAAAACTAAAGGGATTTCGAAAAAAACTTATTCTTTATAAGTTGTTCATTTTAGCATTCTCTACAATTATTATTCACATTAATTTTCTGTAACTATTACTGTTTCAGAATTATAAACCAAAAATTAAAAATAGAAAATAAATTCTTTTCTCGAATAAAAATGATTTTATAAAAAATGTGTTCAAGTAAAAGATGTTCATTTCTTTGTTGTCTTCAAAGTTTGTTTAAATGTTTTTGTGATATTTTTCATATTTAAGAAAATATTGGCAAAAAACAAAAAACAGTTAAGGTAAACGCCCACTTCCGGTGTACGAAATTTTACCAAAAGCTTTTCAGTTCTTCAGATTATCAAATAAGACGAATGTTCAAAGTTTCATATCAATTGCTCTATTAGTTTTTGAGATACAGCGCGCACAGACAGACACACACACACACACACACACAGACACACACACACACAGACACAAATTTTTTTTTTCCAGAAATTGTTGAAATGGCATGCAGGGACCCCAAAACGGATATTTCCGTAAAAAAAAAATTTGAAAAAAAAATCACGATCACAATACTTTCTCGTACTGCGTAACGGAGAAAGTAAAAATCAATTAATTTAGTCATAACTCAAAGTTTTATGTGAGTTATCCAGTAAAGTACTAGCGTTACCATACGGTAACTCCCAAAAACCAATATTTAAGCCACAATCTACCAAAAGCAATAACATAACTATAAAGGTTTTTTTCATTTTAAAATTTCGGAATTGAAGGATTAATGTATTTTTATTGCATGCACTATTTATTTCTTGTTTTCGTTCCGAGTAACTATCCTTAATGTAGATTTTATTGCATGCGCATTGTATATCTTCATATAGTTTATTCAATGGATCTTTGCGTGTGCGTCATTGCCGAAAACTGAGTTTTCTCGCCTTGAACGACATACATACACACATAATTGCATCTACTTTAACTTATCGTAGAGGAGAAAACGCATGAAAATGTTGTCGGAGCTAGGTTCGGCTGTCTGTGACGTGCACGCAAAGATTCATTGATCAAAGTATATTTACTATACAGGATCTTCATTTCAAAAGGAGCCACCCTGAATAACTTTGGATCTGAAGTAGTTTCGGTTTTAAGAAAAAATACGTCAATTTTGTTTTCGAGGGGGAATTTAACAAACACCGTGAATGAATACCCTTTCTCTCTCTAAAACAAATGAATGATTTCAATTATTTTTACTTTGCTGGATAGTATTTTAAAATGAGTTATTGTACAATAGGGGGTGCTATTTGAAAATATAAAGATTGGGCGGCTGGGGGTGAGGGGGTGAAAGATAAAATTCTAAAATCAGTGTTTTTTAAGTTCCCCCTCGAAAACAAAATGGACGTATTTTTTTCTTAAAACCGTAACTACTTCAGATCGAAAGTTATTCAGGGTGGCTTATTTTGAAATGAAGACCCTGTATAAATGGCTTACCGGGTAATTGTTCAAACGTGCAAAAATTAGACCAGGACTAAAGATGCGGTTGTAGAGCATTGACAACAGGGCCAAGGTGGTGGCAATTTTCGGTTTATCAATAACCAATCGGACCGATTTACATTACCACCACTCAGCCTTAGACTAAACCTCCAGCTCCTTAGAGGAACATCAAGAGAGTTATCCAAAACACTTCTACTCGAGACTGAGAAAAAAACATTAAGTACGGTCGCGACAATTGTAAACCCTTTGGATATTCGCTTGTACATATTGGGCCCTATTCTGTTTTTATCACGGTGATAACTTTACGCCGTGAAAATTTATCACATCGTTTTCGATCGAACGGCAAATTGGTATTCCGTTTCTAACGTGATAAACTAAGTGATAAGTACTAATCACCATCTAATATGGGTGGGTTAATTCGAAACAACTCTCGCAAATTTGTTGTTTTTCAAACAAATATTCTAATTCACATTTAGGCGTCTCAAATGGTTTGCTAAAATCCCGTAAATATCGTTAAAATTGCAGGAAACAATAATTTTCAGCTGCTGTTTCTTGTTTCTGCAGCAATAATAAAGCAAAATAAAGACCATTAGCACAATTTTATGGTTAACACACACTTATCACCTGCTCCGAACTAGGTGATAAAACTGAACCTTACTTTTCGACTGACGTCATTCGAAACTCGATCGGTGATAGAAACAGAATCGGAAACTTGCGTGAAGTGAAAAGTTTTCGATGACAATCGAAAACTTTTAGAAAGTGATAAAAACAGAATAATGCCCATTATTTGTTTAATATATGATTTTGTTATAATGAACACTAATCATTATTTGTAACTTAAAATCTAAGTTGCTAATTGGCCCAATAAATAAATCCGCAACATTTGGTCCTTCGAACCGGATATAAAACCGCAACTACTAGGAAGTAGTGAAGGTATGCCCATCCATATCTGCCAGTGCGCTTTATTTAAAAACCAAGTTCTGTATCCAAAACTTTACGCTCTACAATATTGCAAACAATATAAACAATGTTATTGGTTTGACGAGATCCAAACCGATCTTCAGGTATCACCATTTGTTTATATTACATAATAAGTCATTTAAACGATGACAAATATATAAATTTATTCTTTAATGGCTGTACTTTTCAGAAATACCATCATTATCTCAAACAGTGCTTAATTTAGCAAAGTAATTAAAAGTTGTAATTGAACAGAAGATTCCAGTTAAGAGTGTGACAGAGTACATACCGTTATTAAAAAAATAAATAAAAATTAACCTCTATGTTTTCCTAGTGACTATGCCAGAATTTGTTAAACAGCAAGAAGCAAACCTGAAAAATATGAAACTATAATAAATGATTACGGCTATTTTTACTAATTATGGTAACATTCAAAACCCATTTATAAGACCTGTCAGAAAAGCGGGGGATCCTGCTGTAGTTAAGGTAAGAGCCCTAAGGTACTGCCCTGATTGGAATTTGGATTTTGATTTTGAATATCCACCACTACCACAGAGGTTCATAAACAATTCTGCGCATTTTGAGCCAAATTTAAGCATTTTTTATTAAAGTCAGTGGATTTTTGTCATTATTACAATGCTTTGCCACATGGTTAACTACTTAGTCTTACTACTTTTATTATTTTTGAACTTATATTTCAATAAAATGTTGACCTAAGTATACTTATGTATTAATTCTAATAAAGTTTGAAGGGTTACTTGGAGCAAGGAAAGTCTGAGGATCAAGGCAGTTGTAAAGGAAAACCAGTTCTCGTTACCCAGGATATGTATATCGTGGGCATACTGCCAAAAGTGACCAAGTCAAATTTGCATGATTTTAAGAAAATATGTCTAAGTGAGTAGTAAGAAGTTGCCGAATATCAGAAAAAAGTGTGCACGTCAATATCATGACAATAGATGCGTCACACACATAAAAGTGTTTTGACCAAGTCACAGTGTTCAGGTTCTATACTAGCAAAAATGATCATATTGACTTGGTCAATTTTTAATGTACTTTAACTATAGCATAACAGCTAACTGTTATAATTGACTATCACGACTTGATCACATTTCGTTGTTCCATGAATTGTATATCTATGTGTTACACATTTAGTTGGCTGGTTGTAACGGAATTTGTTTAGTGAATATTGTCAGTTATTATGGCTTCCAGGGGAAAGTTAATGGTGCAAATTTGTTTGAATAATGCAGAAGCAAGTACTTCAAAGAAAAATAATACAGGTAAGTGTTTAAATTCGTATTATTTTAACTTAAAACCATTTTGAGGTTATGCCCACATATTTTTTTTGTAAATAAACCGTATGCCTGCATTGATGCAAGCATTGTTCTATTACTTTTATGATTACTGCTGTATAGAATTACAAAATTAATAGTAATCTTGCTAAGTAACAAGATTTTTGTATGCTTACTTAATATTTACTTTTTCTGTTAGGTACACTCACAGCGCAGGACTGTTTAATTGCAATTGCTAAGGACGGTGATAATTCGACTGACGAAATAAGAAGTCATAAAGAGAGCAACAACCTTGTTCAAGTAAATGATGACCTTCCCACATATTCGTCGGAGGAAAAAATCTTAGCAAATGCAGAATCATCTAGTGATAGCAACACACCTTTATCTAAACGAAGATGCCGTTGGAAAAAATCAAATCCTACACAATGGAAAAAGAATATTAATAAGAAAAACAGAATGTTGAGTTTGCCATATAAATCCAGTGGGATAGTTAGGCCAGCAAAAAAACCTAAATTTATTAATTGCAACTCTTGCAAATTCAAATGTTCACTTAATTTTGATGATCAACTGAGAAACCAATTATGCTCCGAATTCTGGAAACTAGATTACATTCGCCAAAAGGATTTTATTCTCTCTTTTGTTGCAAGCAAAGAACCTGCATGTAGAAGAATTCGATCTGGAGCAGGTGCACAAAAAACTAGCAGCAGGTACTATTATTTTGTGAAGGAGGGCACAAAAGTTCGAGTTTGCAAGATATTTTTTTACGTACTTTGTGTATAAGCCATGGACCAGTAGATAAGGCCTTTTCTGGGGCAAATGCGACCGGAATATTTGATAGTAGTGACAAGCGTGGTGAAAAAGTGCCTGTGAATAAAACCAAACCAGAAATCATAGATTCAATCAATGCTCACATAAAAAGTTTTCCTACAATGGCCTCTCATTATTGTAGAGCATCAACGAAACGAGAGTATTTAGATCCTAATTTATCTATCGCAAAAATGTACGCCTTGTATGTTGAAGATTGTAAGAACGCTGATAAGGAATATACATCCCAAATAACTTACCGCCGCGTATTTGGTAATAATTTTAACTTGTCCTTCTTTAAGCCTAAAAAGGATCAGTGTTTGACATGTGCGAACTATATGAAGACAAAATCAGCTGATTTAAAAGAAAACTATCAGTCTCATATTCAAAAAAGAGACGAAGCAAATGCAGCAAAAAAAGCAGATAAGGAGCGTGCACTGATTGATGATAGTTTCGTAAGCGTCACATTTGATTTACAAAGTGTTCTGCAAATACCGTCTTCGGATGTCTCACTAATGTATTATAGCAGAAAGCTATGTGCATACAATCTCACAATTTATGAAGCTTCGCAAAATGCTTATTGCTACACGTGGACCGAAATAAATGGTAAGAGAGGCAGTTCAGAAATAGGCACATGCCTGGTTCAATGGATACAAAATTTGCCACAAAATATCAGTGAAATAAGTTTGTTCTCGGATACTTGTAGTGGGCAAAATAGAAACCAGTTTATTGCAGCACTATTTATGTTCATAGTACAAAACAGCAATTTAAATATTATACAGCACAATTTTTTAGAGAGTGGCCATTCTTACATGGAAGTAGATTCCATGCATAGTGCAATTGATAATGCGAAAAGAAATGTTCCAGTCTATACTATGCATGACTGGTTAAACATTTTTCGTTTAACACACTCCAATCGAGGTCGAAATAAAAGAAGTAAGCCATACAACGTACTTGAGTTAAGATACAACGACTTCCTTGACTTAAAGGCACTAGCTGCTAAGACTTTTAAAAACCGAACTGTAGACGAAAACGGAAATCGCGTTAATTGGTTAAAAATTAAAACTATGCGATATGAAAAAGATAAACCCCAGCACGTGCTGTTTAAGTATAATTATAGTGATCCAGAGTTCCTTGTGCTCAATGCAGGTGGGCGTGATTGTCGAACTACCAGCACTATCATGGAAAAAAAATACCGCATTTGTACCTGAAAGAAATTCCTATTTCTATCCAGAAAAAGCAAGATCTTTTGAAGCTGTGCAAAACGGGTGCAATTCCTTCTGAATTTCATGGCTGGTATCAGTCTATACCAGCATGTGGTATAAAGAAAGATGTAGCTCCAGAGCCATCAGTATGGTCTGATTCGGATTCCAATTAATACTCGTATACGGTACCTCATTTCCACTATTTTTTTACCAAAACAATAATTTGTTAATTTTATTTGTATTTAGCATTACATTATAAAGAAAAAAAATGTAATATTAATTTCTTTGTATTTTCTATTGAATAAAAATTTTGACCAAGACAGAAAAATGTGTACATTAATACATGTAAAAATTACCAAGTCATTTTTTTTTAAACCAGAACACTTAAACACGCTTTGTTCAGTTATAAATCAGTAACAACATATTTAATATCTTGATATAAACATAAACCTGCATTTTTGCTAGATTACGCAAAAAAAAGAATTAAAAAACGAGAATTTTCAACTTCAATTATCTAGAAACTACGATTATTGACTTGGTCACTTTTGTCAGTATGCCCACGATATATAAAAAAATTATAGTAACGATTTTTTCAATTTCGGCCCAAACTACAAATTTAAGCAATTTGGCAGATATGGCAGATCAAATTCTTGAAATCTCAAATTCCAATTCGCATGCTATTTGTACGACCACAGCCTCTCGTACAAATTTATCACCTGTGTCGGATGTGAACGAACAGATATTACAACTTCAAAATCAGATCACCGTTTTGACACAACAAGTGACGCAATTGTCATTAATTTTTTTGTGTCAATCCAGAAGTCGAAATTCTTTGCAGTCTGAAAACGCAGTAGTTCACACGCTGGCAAAAATCAGAAATACTGCTGGAATCATCAAAAATTTCGTTCGACCTTCCTCCAGTCCTTGGGCAACGCCACTGCATTTATTTTCCAAAATCGATCTGGTCAAGGCATACCACCAAATTCCTATTCATCCTGCAGATATTCCTAAAACGGCAATCACAACACCTTTCGGCTTATTCGAATATACTAGGATGAGTTTTGGTTTGAGAAACGCCGCCCTGACGTTTCAGAGGTTTATGGAGTCGATTTTACTCAGACTACCATTTTGCTTCGCGTACATTAACGACGTTCTCGTCTTCAGTAAAGACGAACGCGAACATGTTCGTCACATCTTCCAAATTTTTGAACGACTTTGGTATCAAAATTAATCCTGATAAATGCGTTTTCGGCTAACCAAAATTGAACTTCTTGGGTCACACATCAGTGGTTCGGAAATCAAACCTCTGCAGTCCAAGGTCGACGGAATCTTGTCATTCCCACAACTTGCTGACCCAAAAGCTCTTCAACGTTTGATAAATCGGCTTGATAAACTTTTATCACCAGTTTATAAAATCATGCTCGAGCATTTTAGAGCCGCTTCATCAATTCGCTGGTACAACTCTACGAAACAAACCACTGGTCTGATCGCAACTTGCTCAACAAGCATTTAGGACAATTAAGGCTGCGCTTGCCGACTGTGCTATGCTTGCACTACCAGACCCGGTTGGGCAGTTAAGCATAATGGTAGACGTATCAGACTCCGCTGCTGGTGCGGTCTTGCAGCAGAAGGAGAGTTCTGGCGTTCCTCGCTCGCTCGCTTTCTTTTCCAAATCATTTTCAACCACAGAACGCAAATACAACACGTTCGGCCGTGAATTGTTATATATTTGGCAATTAAAAAGTTCAAATATTATCTCGAAGGTCGCGAATTTATAGTATTTACAGATTATAAACCTGTGATCGCTGCTATCAATGCTAATTCTGATCGTTTTTCAGGACGTGAGCACAAACACTTGACCTTCATCGCGCAATTCACTATTGACATTCGACACACCCCGGGGAAGGAAAACAACGTGGCTGACACACTCTCGAGAGTCAAAATTAATGTTTTAGACCTCAATCTCCTGGCAAAATTACAATCTGAGGATTTGGAATTACAATATCTTCTTGGTAGCACTACTACAGCACTCAAACTGGAGAGATTCATCCCTGACAGCACAAGCACACACATCTACGTAGACACATCACTTGCACAACGGCGACCTTATGTCCCTCCTGCACTAAGGCACGACGTTTTGTGTTCTTTGCATGGGCTCACGCACCCTGGCGTTCGTGCAATGAAACGTCTAGTAGCAGCACTTTAGGTGTGGCCGAAGATGAACCACGACATTGCACATTTCGTCAAATCCTGTTTGAGGTGCCAGAAGATCAAAATTTATCGACATACAGTGTCACCCGTAACAAAATTTCCGGACCCAGATGGCCGTTTCACTGACGTGAAACTCTTTGCCTATTTGTCACAGCTTCAGATACTTTCTGGTCTGTATTGATCGATTTACGCATTGGCCAGAAGTTTTACCCCTTTCCGAAATTACTGCAGTTTCCGTTTCTAATGCCTTTTTGAACTGTTGGATTGCACGCTTTGGAACGCCGTCGACGATCATCACTGACCGAGGTCGGCAGTTCCAATCCAACATCCGGAAGAAATTCTGCAGGACTTTCGGTATTTCACACAAGTCCACAACCGCCTACCATACGCAATGTATGGTTTGGTAGAGCGACTCAATCGACAAATTAAAGACTCGATCCGAATGAGCAACGTTCCCAAGAACTGGGTAACTCACCTACTAATTTTTTTAGGCATTCGGACGACTTTCAAGTCATCTCTTTCGGCCACGACTGCAGAGTTCGTCTACGGTAAGACGTTACGCTTGTCGGGCGATTTTCTCGTTTCAAATTCCGCAGTCAAAAACATACCTTCTGACTCAAAATTTCTTGATAAATTGAGGCACAATCTACGCGTCCTTAGTCCTGCAACTGTTCGTCACACCAACCGTAAAGTTTTTGTTCACCCTGACTTGTCCACTTGTAAGAATGTTTTTGTTCGTCGCGATAGTGCAAGAAACATAGCACATCCTTCCTATGATGGTCCTCTAAATCATACAAATTCAAAATTGTTTGTAAGTAGGGAGAGTGTTTCCATTGATCGTTTAAAACCCAATTATGTCTCCAATGTTTTGGTCACTGGCATAGAAAATGACACTCGAACACATACTTCTCCTCCTTTTCTTCGTTACATACTTAAGTAAAATGTATCCACTAAAATTCCTTCTGAACGTGTTTATTTTTCTTGTATCGTTTGTTGTAAAGGAAAACCAGTTTTCGTTGCACAGGATATGGATACACAGGATATGGATATGGATATATAAAAAAATAATAATAACGATTTTTTTACGTCGGTACACAAACATTAAACGTAAATAAAGTTCCTGTTCTCCCTTTGAGGAATTCTTCTTATAAGAATTGAGTTTTTTTTTTAATTTATTTAACACCCAGACGTTAATAGTTATTTACGTAAAATGTTCCGAAAGTGATATTTTACGGGATGAGTGGGGTTTCCAGGACGAGCCGTAGGCGAGTCCTAGAATCCTGCGTGTCCCGTAAAATCACTTTTGGAACGAGTTACGTACAATATTTTTTCTGCAGCCGTTTTTTTTATGTTAAAAAAGCAAAAACACACACGAATGTTTATGATAAGCGCTGTCATAATTAAATATGGAGTTGATGTTTTTGTGAAGGCCGCCTGCATTTATACGCAAAATCGTCCCGAAAGTAACAAAAAGCGTCCCGAAAGTAAAGAAATCGTTCCGAAAGTAAAAAACAATGTCCCGAAAATAACTACTTTCGGTACGATTTATGTAAAGTGGCACTTTCGATTTAATAAATCATACCGAAAGTTTTATTTTCGGGACGGCTGCAGAAAAAAAGTTTATTACTATACTACGTAACTACTTTATAAGGCCACCAATCTGTTAATCGCAGCTCAATAAAAAATGTTAATAAAACCACACATACAATGTGTGAATGACCTTAGCTGTCAAACTAATTAAATATTAATGTATTCAGGCTATATTTTGTATGTAATAAATGTATTATATAATACATTATCTAGAACAAGTAAAGGGTTTCCATTTTAAATAGATATTAGCCTATAAAATTAACATATAATTATGTATTAAAGTGTAAAGTGTTCACGCCCTTGCATAATATCTGTATACTATAAAGGTCAATGCTGTTTCGCACGCCCATTATTATGATTATTTCTACCAGGTAAAGTACAATACTATAAATATTCTGTTACCCGGTACATTCACATAATTCACATATCATAAAGCAATGACATATGTGTGTGCGCGCATTAAGAACGGTAGAGTTTTTTTTTTAGATGTACTTGTTCATGGAAAGAAAACGTTTAAGTCAATTACAGATTGAATTGTGTTTACAGTGGTTTTTTTTGTTTTTTTTTTGTTTTTGGCGTTATGCCTGGCCTTGGTGCAATGACCATTAGCCATCATCAATTTTTATATATGTATTTTAAGTTATGAATTAAATGAATAAATGAACAAATGACTAATGAAAGACGTATACAACAACCATGGATCCGACCGAATACTTCTCGATCTCTGAAAAATCTTTCGGCCGGGCTGGAATTCGAACCCACACGACAAGCGGTGCAATCGGCACAAGCGCTCGCCTGTACCCACTTCACCAACGGACCGCCCTTTTACAGAAGCTTACTATAGATTTATAGAAGCTTAATGCTTCCAGTTTTCAATATTTTGATTATTTTACCACCGATCTTTCACTTGTCGGAAATGATAGCTCTAGAAGGAAGAAATTAATGTGTTCGTTGATTTCTAAAGTTATATACATATACTGAAGGAAAAAAAAACACCTGAAATTCGTGAAATTTCGACCATTTTCAAACCGCCATAACTCGGCGTATTTTCAATCGATTTTGATAAATCTTTGAGAGCGAGAAACTTTGAAGTGTCTTCTTTAAAGTTATGCATGCGAAATTAAGCGTAACCCCTCCCGCCACCCTCCAGCGCCCCTGTGAAAAAAAAAGTTTTTTTCTGGAAACCATGTCCAACAAACGTGTTTTTTTGTTCGGGGGTTGAAGGGTTCGAAAAAGAATCATTCCAATCTGAGTTTACCCTCTTAAGTAGGGCCAAAATGAGATTTTTTTCCCGAAAGAATCATCAAATTTGGTTGAAAAGTCGCTGAGTTATGTGCGAAAAACCTCAAAATGCACTTTTTTCAAACACCCATAACTTGGTGCCAAATCGTCGTAGGAACTTCGTTCTTTGAGTTCTGCATAGGGAATTGATCAGATTTTAATGCCTTTATGGTGGATCGAGTCGCCAAATGTTTCCAAGTCCATAGACATCGTCAAAGTTGGACATGGTTTCCTGAAAAAACATTTTTTTTTCACAGGAGTGCTAGAGAGGGGCGGAAGGGGTTACGCTTAAGTTCGTGTGCATGACTTTAAAGAACACACTTCAAAGTTTTTCGCCCTTAAAGATTCATCAAAATCGATTGAAAATACGCCGAGTTATGGCGGTTTGAAAATGGTCAAAATTTCACGAATTTCAAGTGATTCATTTTTTTCCTCTAGTGTAGTTTACCAATAATGGTAAACTATCAGAATTTTGTACATGACATGAAATTATATTACATTACAGCAATTTTCATTATATACGTTAGAACAAACAGCAATAACAATAAAAATAAAACGAATGTAAATTACTTTTACAAATAATAACTAATTTATTTGCATTGCATTGCTGCAATATTTTAACAAATATTTACAAATGGAATTATCCCCGGCGACGATCAAATTTAATACTCGTAATAAATACAATATCACGTGCACAATACGTAATTAAATAAAACAAATAGCATCAATTCGAATTACAAATTCAGCGAGTTATATAAATAACAAGTCACTCGCCGATTAGAGAAAAGTGTTTACCCTTAATTGGGCATTTATGTTAATGTGTAAATGCAAAAGGTACGCAAAGAAACGAAGACGCATTAGTAACAGAAGTAGAAAATTATTCAGACTCTTAAGAAGTATGGCTGCGAGGGTAAAGTTTGTACTTTATTAAATTGCCAATGTAAACGCGCGGATCGTTCCAAATAATAAATTCCCGTTCCAACTGAAGCGGAAGCTAATGGCAAAGATGCTAATGGGTGGAGCTAGAGGTGTTCCACTAGTTTATTTGTTTTTAGAATTTGTATACCTGATATAACCCAGTACACGTGGACATATTCTACACAGTAAGATAATTGTAAAAATTGATAGAAATAATAATAATTATTATAATAAATGTCTTTATTCGATGTAGTAATTATTACATGAAACGTCATTGGTACATATTTTAATAAATTTACAATTATAAAATAGATTTAACACGTATATTATAATTACAAAATGCAGTTTATATTTATTCATATAATTTAAAAACGGCACATATTCCGGCACGGAGTAAAACACATTGTCTAACATAAACAATTTAACAGGTTTTCCAAAGTATTTCATGTTAAGGCTCTTAAGCTGATTTGGCAGCTTGTTATAAATTTTTGGACCCCAATCAGGGGCGTAGCTACCGCTGTATCAGCTGTATCAATGATACAGGGCCCCGAGCTATAGGGGCAGTAGCGCAACTACAACGAGGCAGACGAGATTACCGCCTCCAGGCCCAGGAGCTTTGGGGACCCAGCAAGATGGACTATTTAATGAAAGTGTACTGTAGGGCCCCAATTATTATATAATGTTATTTCGAATCGGTAAAATGTAAGTCAAAAATAGAATTTAAAATAAATTCAATGTATTGAATTTATTTAATGCTTTCTGCAACAAGTAAGGTTGTTTCTAATTTATTTAGAATTTAAAATGTATATGAGTCGCTCAGAAGCAGAGTGGCCTAAGTGCAAAATTAAAGTTTTTAGATAGAGCAAGTAAAAAATTGAGGCAAAACTAAAACCAATTTTTCTGTTTAACAGTACCATTTTATTCATATACAAATGATGTGATTAGAAACGTATACATTTATAAGGCTAAGGATAAGACAAAATTTTAGGAAAACATATTTTCTTACAAAAAAAATGGTGATGTGGCCATCATGCTACTTTCTCCGACTTGATGGTATCATTTATATTCACGCTTTCATGGTTTATTTTCAATTTAAATCATATTTTAAATGTACTTCGAGTATTGTATAAACTCGGATGAAACTGACGTTTAAAACGTCAAAATTATGAAATATGGAAAAATTATACTTCAAATTCAAAAACTCAGTTTTCTCAAAAACTAAAGGGATTTTAAAAAACTTATTCTTTATAAGTTGTTCATTTTAGCATTCTCTACAATTATTATTAACATAAATTTGCTGTAACTATTATCATTTTATAATTATAAACTAAAAATTAAAAAAAAAATAATTTTTTTCTCGAATAAAAATGATTTTATGAAAAATGTTTTCAAGCAAAAGATGTTCATTGTTGTCTTCAATGTCCGTTTAAATGTTTTTGTGATATTTTTCATATTTAACAAAATATTGGCAAACAACAAAAAAACAGTTAAGGTAAACAACCACTTCCGGTGTACGAAATTTTACCAAAAGCTTTTCAGTTCTTCAGATTATCAAATAAGACTTATGTTCAAAGTTTCATACCAATTGCTCTATTAGTTTTTCAGATACAGCGCGCACAGACAGACACACAATTTTTTTTTTTTTTCGATATTTTTGATCACATTATTTTATCTTTTGTCCTAAATATTCTTCATTTTGACCCAAATTTGCGATTTAATTGTTTAAATTTTCGAAACTGATTGAGGTTGGCGGCATTTAATTAAATTTTCGACTTTTTGGTTCGCATTTTTAATTTTCCCGCCGAAGTTTTATGTTTTAGATTTTTGACCTATATTATCTATTCTTTTGGGCCTAAATTTTTGATCTTTTGACTTAAATATTCTTTATTTTGACATCAATTTTCGATTTAATTCGATTTTTTTTGGTCCGTATTTTTGATATTTCAATACGAATTTTTAATTTTTAGATTTTTGACCTGTATATTCAATATTTTTTTTGTCTAAATTTTTGATTATTTGGCCCAAACATTATTTATTTTGAGCTAAATTTTTGATTTAATTGGTAAAATTTTCGACTGTTTGGCTCGCATTTTTTATTTTTTGCGAAGAATTTTTTATTTTTAAATTTTTGACCTGTATTTTCGATATTTTTGGTCAAAATATGTTATCTTTGTATTTTCGATTTTTTTTTAATATTCTAAATATTCTTTATTTTGACCTACATTTTTGATTTAATTGATTAAAATTTTGATTTTTTTGGTTCGCATTTTTGATTTTTCGGGCCGAAATTTTCATTCGAGTTCCAAATTTTTGATTTGATTTTGATTAAAATATCTATAACCTGAATTATTGATTTATATGAGAGATTTTTTTTATTTTTTTCGGTATTTTTGAGTTTTGTTTGTTGAAATTTTCGATTTTTAAGCCTGCATTTATTATCTTTAGGGCCGAATTTTCGATGCAATGTCTAAATTTTCGTCTTTCTGGCCAACATTATACATTTTTATTATTATTTTTTAATCTTCTGACCTAAATTTTTCTTTATTTTAACCTAACTTTTCGATTTTATTGTCAACATTTTCGATTTTTTGGTCCACATTTTAGATTTTTCGTTTAGTCTGAGTGGAAGAACACACTGTGAACTCCGCCTGCAAATCCTGTGTTTGTTGGGTGATTACCTTTATTTATATATTGTTTTGCACATATTATAGTAACAGGATATGTAAAGTTAATAAATAAATAAAAAAATAAATTTATTATCTTTAGGCCCGAGTTTTCGATGTTTGTGTAAATTTTTTACTTTTTGGCCAACATTGTAGATTTTTATTTTCTTTTATCTTTTGCCCTAAAATTTTCTTTATTTGTCTGTTAAAATGTTTCTTTCCTTGATCCACCATTTTTATTTTTATGCCAGAATTTTAGATATTTGATTTAAATTTTATATCATATATTTTAGATTTTAAGTCTATTTTTTATCCAATATTTTAGTTTTTTTAACTTGGATTATTGATTTCATTTAGTGTTTTTTTTTTATTTTTTGGCTATTATTTTCGAATTTCCACTCAGAAACTTATTTTTGGCAAATTATTTTGCTTCTAAGAAAACGAAATGTAGCCTGAATATATGAATATATGAATATTCATATATTCAGGCTACATTTCGTTTTCTTGTATTTATCTAATGCTTTCTGCAACAAGTAAAGTTGTTTCTAATTTGTTTATTTTGCTTCTACCTAAGTTTTTAATTTTTTGTCTGCGTTTTTTATTTTTAGATCAGGATTCTTGATTCTTTGGTCCATATTTTAGATTTCTGTATTTTCGACTTTTTTGTTCCAATTCTTTTTATTTTTCTTTATTTTGACCAAAATATTCGATTGGTTTGTAGAAATTTTCGATTTTTTGTCTGCAATTTTTATCTTTACGCCCGTTTTCGATGTTTTGTCTAAATTTTTACCGTTTTATGCTATATTGTAGGTTTCTTTATTTTTTGGTCTGAATATTTTTTTATTTTGACGAAAAATTTCGTTTGGTTTGTAGAAATTTTCGATTTTTTGTCTGCAGTTTTTATCTTCACGCCCGAGTTTTCGATGTTTTGCCTAAATTTTCACCTTTTCAGGCCCTATTTTTTGGGCCTATATTTTGTATTTGCGATTGTTTTGGTTTCAATTTTTGGTCTTTTGGCCAAATTTTCTTTATTTCGACTTAAATTTTCGATTCGTTAGTTAGTTAAAAATTTCGATTTTTTGGTCTACCACTTAGATTTTTAGGTACGAATTTTAGATTTTTGGTTTTAATTTTTTATTTTTTGTCCCATATTTTAGATTTTCTTAACTTAAATTATTGATTTTATTGTGCGATTTTTTTTTTATTTTTATTTTCGCCATCATTTTCGAATTTCTCGTTGGAACTTATTTTAAGCTAACAAGAGTTATTTTTGGGGCTGAAAATGGCAAATGGTTTTTGCTTGTATTTTTAATTTTTTGGTCTGCATTTTTATTTCTAAACCAGGATTTTTTTATTTTTTGGCCGATATTTTAGATCTTAGGCTGTTTTGTTCCAAATTTTTGATTATTTGGCCAAAATATTCGATTGGTCTAGGAAGATAAACGGTTCTTTGTTTCTTCAAAGGGGGGGAGGGGGGGGTGTATTGTATAAGTGGCTCAACCATCAACATGTTTCACGAGCCGCCACTGCTATTTGGTGTATTCTTTTTAGTAGTTTCTTCGCTAGGGATTTATAACATTGAGCCAAATTACCTGCCATTAAATTGCTTTCTATTTGTTTTTTACCCTTCCCTCCCTCTTCTTCATTTATAAATTGTTGGAATTAAGATTTTTTTTTAAATTAATCAACTTCTTAAAAAAAACCTTTTTTAAAGTTCGGGTATACTAAGTAAGCTTCATCAGTTTTGGTGATATATTCTATAAGTCCTTGGCACTTATCCAGGTCCGTATTTAAAAAAATAAAGCTGATGTGGATATCGAAATGTCTTATTTGAAAAATAATATTATTTTCTGATTTAGAGCTTACAAAAGTGTCATAATAAAGTGCTCTTGAGTTTTCAAAATAACCAGTAATAAAGACGTAAAAAAATAAAAACCAAAATTGATTTTTGCCGCTTTTCGAGTTACTCCGGAATTGGTCAGAATATTTAAAATTTCTTTTTAACAAATTATTCAGCTTTAAAGTGAGTAACCTTGCCTCCATTTAACCAACTCTCTAACTCTTATAGTTACCGAGATAGCAATGCTAATGCATGTGTAACAGCCTGTATATTTAACAATTAGAAAGTCTAAAATAATGGCAAAGGTAAAGATATACGCAAAAGAGCCAAGCTATTAGCATAATAAAGATTCATAAAATTATCATTAACTGTTATTTTAATACCCTCTTTTTCGCTATGAATATAATCATTTTTGCAACAAAAACTTTTTAATATTTCACTCAGGAATTTCCTGGATCGACCCTTCGTTATGTACCATCGTAAAGTAATATCCGATGCGCATCAAATTTTATGGAGGCGCTTCCTACTCCCGGAAATTGCCCACATACATTATGATATAAAACTTAAATTAAATTTATAATATTAAACTATATCTACTGACTTTAGAAATGTTATTCATTTAAAAAATATAATTTTTTCAAGTTACATCTTTTCAATGCAAACGTAATTTAAATTCAATAAAACGAAATATAGCCTGAATATATGAATATTCAACCTGTTCGTGACTCTGCAAGCAAAATTAAGTCTTACTAAGACTATAAAAAATATTCATATATTCAGGCTATATTTCGTTTTATTGAATTTATTTAATGCTTTCTGCTACGAGTAAGGTTGTTTCTAATTTGTTTAAACGTAATTTAGTATAAATCACAATTATGATTATATACAATCTAACAGATATATCAAAAAGGAATTACAAAAAAAGTTATATCCGCAATTAGTTAGCATTTATATCACTCCTAATCAATGTCAGTTGTAGAAAGTTAACGTATTATAACGTTGTGGTAAATGTCCATTGCTGCATAAAAATGTTGTGCAGCACTTAAATGATTGCAGAATATTTATTAATATTGCACTTAATAGCTGATGCCACGTCTGATTAGCAGCAGTAGCAGTTGCAGCAGGTTTTATAGAAAGTATTAAGTGAACATATAATACTGCTTCTAGAGGTTCCAATTTCATTGGTTACGTATATAAATGACATTTTCATGTTACGCCATGATGTAGACTATGTAGAGTATCAAATGACATTACACAAGATAACAGAATTTTGTAATCAATTTAATTTAATTTTATTATTTGGTACAGCTTAAGTTTTAGTTGATTATGAAATATAATATATCTTATATTAGGTTCTGAACACTTGGTGAAACACATAATACCAATAATAATAAAAGCGTTATTAATAAAATAAAGCATTTTTCTTTCATAATTTTTCTCGTTTTTTTTCAACTAGTTACGACTTTTACATCATTCTTAGATAATGATGTAAAAGTTCCTTATTTTATCAATTCCGAATTTACAAAATGTTTCACCACGTGTTAAATGAGAACAAAATTTAAATAAATAGTAAAAGCATTTCTAATTGACAATTATATTTCAAGTTTTATATTGCATACTTTTATCACTATGAATCGCTAGTCCAATTAAATTATACTATGAATCGCCACTAATTATGCAGTAAAAACATTTCAATAATTAGCCTCTTTTGTACGCACCATACTGCTTATATATTAATAATTACACATTTGATGCTAGAACAAACAAAGGCCTGATATTATGTTTCCGTCTCTCGGAAAGAAACCTTGCATGTGTAATTTGTGGATATTAATACTCAGACTTTTTATACAGGCTTCCCAAAAAATTGGAGACACATATGTAATTTGATAGTTGAATTTGTAAAACAATAAAAGTAGCAAATTGCACACAACCTTAATAATTCCTAAACTTTAAGAAACAATCTTATAAATTATGTATAATATGGCTTGATCTCATGAACAAAAATTAAATTATGAATATTTTGAGATTATTTATTAAAATCTGAATTGAAAAATGTACAATGTTAAAGCACAAATATTATATATAATATAATACGGTAACATACAATTAAAAAATCTTTTCCGCCTACCTGTTCTGAAAACTCATTTATCGGTCCTAAAATGTGGGAAGAAAACGAGGTTTAGATACCCTAGGGAGTCAAAAATGTTTCATAAATTTTCCAATATTGTCAAAATAAATGCCATTAAACTCATCTTGTAAATTCAGCCCTATTTCATAAGCAAAACGTTTAATTTAGTGGTAAGTTATCTTTCAAGGCCTGGTTCATTGATGATTTGGTACTGCCTATTAGAGGTGAGCAGACAGTTCAGGAACCGGTTCAATGAACCGGTTCTTAGCAAGGAGTGCTCAGGAATCCGTTCAAAAGGAACCGCGGTTCCTCTGCTCTTTAATATATAATTGGCTTTTTCTTCAAGAGTGAAAACCGGACCCGTACCCCTACCTGTAGAACTGCATGTAGTCGCCTGCGGAATCTTCATGCGGTTCTAAGAGAAGTTAACTGCGAAAATTTCATGCGGTTCACTTCACTATCTGCATGAGCTTCATGCGGTTCCTGGTATGAACCTTATGAAGTTTCCGTAGATAACTTCAAGAGGTTCACACCTCGAAACGCATGGAGTTTCCGCGGTAACTTCATGCGGTTCATACCAGGAACAGCATGAAGTTCGTGCAGGTGGCGTTCCCGTTGAGAACCGCTTGAAGTTATCTTCGGAAACTTCATGCGGGTCTTGTGAATTTCTTTTAGTTCAGAATTAAATTTTAAATGAAACGGCTTTAAGTCAAAATTAGTTTTTTTGATTTTGTCACCAAGTCAAATTTTGACATTCATTAGTTATAAAGTCTTTTAACTTTAATTAAATTTGACATGTTTTTAGAAACTTAGCGACTTTAAGTCAGAATTAGACGTTTTTTGACGTTTGACGATTTCAAGTCAAATTTCGACATTAGTTTGAACATTAAGTCTTATAACTTCAATTTGGCATATTTTCTAGAAGCTTAACGACTTTAAGTCAAAGTTAGACTTTTGACGTTTGCTGACAACGTCAAATTTACACATTAATTTGGACATTTAGTCTTTTAACTTTAATTAAATTTGACACTTTTTTAGAGGCTTAATTGCTTTCAATCAAAATTAGTCTTTTTTCTTAACGCTTGTTGACTTTAAGTCAAATTTATACAATAATTTGAACATAAAGTCGTTTAACTTTAGAGAAACTTCTAGAAACTCAACGACTTTAAGTCAAGATTAATCGTTTTTCTTGATGTTTATTGGCTAAGTCAAATTTAAACGTCTCTTAATTCTACCCAAATTTGACATTTTTTCTAGAGGCTTAAGGATTTAAGTCAAAATTAGTCTTGTTATCTTAACGCTTCTCAACTTTAAGTCAAATTTCGACAGTAATTTGGACATAAAGTCTCTTAATTTTAATTAGATTTGACATTTTTTCTAGATGCTTAAAACATTTTCTTGAGACGACTTCACTTATTGCAGATTTATTAAATACAAATAGTAAAGACGAAAAATAGCCTGAATATATGAGAGAGGCTTAACGCATGTAAAGTCAAAATTAGTCTTTTTTGACGCTTATCGACTTTAGGTCAAATTTCGACATTAATTTGGACATGAAGTCTCTTAACTCGAATTTGACATTTTTCTAGAGGCTTAACGAGTTTAAGTCAAAATGAGTCTATATTTTGACACTTGTCATTAATTTGTCATAAGGTTTTTTAACTTGAATTAAATTTGTCATTTTTTCTAGAGGCTGGCTTTAAGTCAAAATTAGTATTTTTTTCTTAACGCTTATTAACGTTAAGTCAAATTTCGACATCAATTACTCATAAAGTTTTTTAATTTGAATCAAATTTTACATTGTTTCTAGAAACTTAACGACTTTAAGTCAAAATTAGTCGTTTTTCTTGAAGTTTGTTGTCATTTCGACATTAATTTGCACATAACGTCTCTTAATTCTACCCAAATTTGACATTTTTCTAGAAGCTTAAGGGTTTAAGCCAAAATTAGTCTTGCTTTCTTAACGCTTTTCAACTTTAAGTCAAATTTCGACAGTAATTTGGACATAAAGTCTCTTAACTTTACCCAAATTTGACGTTTTTTCTAGAGGCTTAACGCCTTTAAAGTCAAAATTAGTCTTTTTCTGACACTTATCGACTTTAAGTCAAATTTCGACATTAATTTGCACATAAAGTCTCTTAACTCTACCCAAAGTTAACATTTTTCTAGAGACTTAACATCTTTAAGTTAAAATTAGTCTATATTTTGACACTTGTCATTAATTTGTCATAAGGTGTTTTAACTTAAATTAAATTTGTCATTTTTTCTAGAAGCTGGCTTTAGAGTACTTTTTTCTTAACGCTTGTTGACGTTAGGTTAAATTTCGACATTAATTACTCATAAAGAATTAAATTTGATATTGTTACAAATTACAAAAATTACAAAATTAGTCGTTTTTCTTGATGTTTATTAATTTTAAGGTAAATTTCGACATTTTTTTTGCAATGCCCTTAATTTATGGGCCAGCCACGGATTTCCGTTAAATGTTAATGGAGTATAAGGGTATACGCGACAACGGCGGTGTGATCTGGAAAAAAGTAAGGAATATTGTGATGGATCAAAATTTGTGGTATTGGGATTTTATAAGTCGTGACAGAATAGGTTATATAGAAGGGGTGACGAGAGAGAACCTTGAGGTATACCTTGTAGGATTTGAAACGGGTCAGAAAAGGTTTATCTAATACTAACCTAATTGGGGGAGATATTTATGAGGAAACATTTACATAGCCGGCTAATATGCCAAACTGAATCAAATTCTTTCTCAATATCCAGAAACTGTATTGGCTGACTTATGCCCTTCGAGATGTTTGGTTTGGATATTGGAGGTTAGAATGGATTGGGGAATCATGGTACATTCTTTGGGAAGAAAACCAAACTGGAATATGTTTGCTGGAAACGTTTACCTATAACCGGGAGGATTGTAATGGGGCGGGAGCTGGAAACTAGTGTAAGATTAGTATCGGGTTTGGGGATGCACACTATAATACCTTGTCGCGCCGTTATAGTGGAGACGAGACCGAGCAGCCGAGGAGAACACACCTACGACTCAGACCTTCAGTACCACAGACACCTCTAAGATCGCTATTTGTCTTACACGAGATTGGAACATTGTCACCGGAGATTCTAAAAATTACTATTGTACCTGATTCTAAAAATCTCCAAGCCCTCCGGCGGCCCACCCCAGAGAACCCCAGGGTGCTAACCACCACTTACCCATATCGAATTTCGAGAATACCAAAAAAGGGAAATTTATAAATGTCACGTGGTAAAAGAGTACAATATTCTTTATAATATAAGTCGATTAATCAGGTAATCGAGAAATGAAAATCAGTATAGCTTATTGTAATTTACTTCTAAATCGAAAATTAGTCCCAAAATACGAAAAGCAGGTATAGAAGACGGCCCGTTCCAAAAGTCATAAATTACTCTTGCTTCCCAATGACACCTAAATTGCTCTACCCGTTGAGTATTGTGGTAAATACTGATGTTATGGTCGGTCCCTTTTTTGCCGGTTTTGTCGGTGGAGACAATTTTAGTAGGTCGCGACCTACTAAAATTGTCTCCACCGACAAAACCGGCGATCTACTAAACACCACAACCACAACAATAATGACCGTACCTACGGGCAACAGTTATGCACACCAACGGCAACGACGAAGTCTCCCCAATACCTGGGCCGAGGAAGAAGAGGGTCGCGTCTTCAACCGCGTCATACCAGGCCGCCTCATTCCTGGCTGTGCAGTCTAACACAGCCGCTCCCTCAAGGGCGCTGCCGAACAGGAAACCGCGTCCAGTTGTCTTGCCAGCGGACACCAACTGGCCGGAAATCAAGGCCTTGATGAGGTCGCACTCCATCAAGGTCCACCAAGCCAGATTCGCAGCTCGGGGACTGCGTATCTTTCCAGGACGCCAATATACATTCGCATACTGATAAGAGTCCTCATCGAAGCAGGCGTCCCGTACCAGCTCCAGGATGAGGAAACCATCAAGGCGGTTATCCGGAAGATTTCCCCGACGGTAACTAAGGCCCAGATCGCAGATGACCTTCAACATCAAGGACTTCCCACGACATCTGTTAAATAGATAACGAGGGATCCACAGACTACCCTCTGTGGATAGTCTAGACACGTCCAGCTCAACGCTGAACTCGACGTGAAGGTTAATCGCAAACACCACGACGGTAGCAAACAACAATGCTACCGTTGCGAGCAGTTGGGGCACACGCAGAGCTGCTGCATTACGCCCCCCCCCCCCGGCGTTAGGTATGTCGGCGCACACCTGAGATAAAACTGCGAGAGATCCAGGACGAACGCGGTGAAGCGCACTAACTGCGCCGAGGCCCATCCAGCATCGTACACAGAGGCTGCGCTGCACTCTCTACATTGCAAAGATGAAGAAGAGTGTTCTTCTGACTAAGATCTACGCAGATCCCGCGGCTGGTTCCTCCGACAAGACGAAGGGATCCCCCCCCCCCCCCCCGCCCGAACTATGCTTACGTCGACAGCATCGTCGCAAAGATGCTCCAGGCCCTCGGCACTGTTCTTGGGAACCCGAGTTTAGGCAACAATAATTTCCGTCCAACTTCGAGGACACCAACGAGTCTCGGTGGCAATTCTTCCACTACTCCAGTATAACCGGTATAACATCCAGAGACTACCCAACAGAGAACCACCGCTGGAAACACGGGCAACTCGACCCCACAGCGACAAAGAGGAGAGGTTTTAGTTGGTAGGTGCCCTTGAGGTGAATCCAGCACTACCCACGATGGGGGTGTCTATAATAGATTTCTTCTCCTTACATCACAAATAAAAGGAGTGTTCCTGTGAATAGTAATTATTAAATATTTTTAAAATGAACATATGGATATCGTGAGAGAGTTTTTTAAGGATCAGTCGAGGACATTTATCAAGGCCGGGAGAGGAATTTGTACCAAAACGAAGCTGTGTACAACAATCTGTCTCGGCTATTAAATCATCGGTTGTAGGGAGGAGGGATGTTCCGAACCAGTCATTTACTAAATTAAAGAAATCATTGTCAAAATCGTTGTTATCTAATTTTTGAAATGTCTTTTCTAACTCTCCTGCACATGCTTTCGCAATTAATGTAACATCAGTCAATATTGAACCATTAAAGAAGGTTGGCAATATCATCGGATTATTTATATTTCGCAAATTTGTTTTAATTCCGGTCCAGTATGTTTTACCTCGTTTTATTTAATTTTTATATTTCGGTCAGAGTACTCCGTGGAAGCAGAGTTCCATAAAGATGGTCCATTTTCGATTTCAACAATAAATCTTTCTGTGTCAAAACTCATTTTTCATTAAAAAATTATCTATAAACACTGATAAAACAATGATCACGATGGTGGCTGACGTCTGAGTGAGTAAAAACGGTTTACAAGTGTGTGTTTTGTTGGCAATTCCGCTAGTGGGCGAGGGTAGCCAGTCCCAACATAGCGGGGACCAACCAGTGACTACGCCTCCAAATTAGCGACGTTGCCAGACAGTAGCCAGGTAAGGTACCCGCAATAATCTCTATAGTCATTTCTTGGCGACGTAGCCGGCCACGTCGCTAAGGCGTCCAAGTAAGATAGGGCCCTAAGCCAAAATCTGTTAATGCTATTGTTATTATTTCAAAAAAAGAGGTCATAACGTGTATATCAGATTTTTTTCTAACTCTTAAGGTTACCGAGATAGCCTATTAAAACATCGAATTTGAGCCGCCCCGTACATAAGAAAATCTAAGGAAAGGTTGAGATCGAGGATTTTTCCCGAGACATACATACTTTACTACTACAGACAAAAATAAAAACCGGGGTTTAATTCCGAAGTCAGAGTATGACTTGGAGAATGTATTTGGGTGGAGAACATTTATAATATTGTTTTTTTTCAGTTTACGGATTAAGCTGGATTTTGACAAAAATGAATTTAATAGGGATTTATGTCTTACGTAACATAAATTGTGTTCAAAAATGATCGGAGCAGACGGATGACGTGTTGAATGTACATGGAATTAAATCAGGGGCTTGACTTTTTTTACTCATTATAAAACTAGAAGTTGAGATTTTTATGAAGTTGGAATTGGACAAGAAATTTTGGATTTTACGGGATTTCCTACTATTGACGTTAAAGTCGTCAATTATAAGTGAGTGATCTTAAACAAAAATGTATCATCAATAGAGGAATGTGAATGGATTTAGACTAAGACAGTGATGGGGAAACTACGGCCCGCGGGCCAAGTCCGGCCCGCGGAAAGGTTTAATCCCGCCCGTTTAAGAGTGCCGTCGTGCGAATGTTTGAACGCGTTCTTACTTCGTAATGTAAAAACTACCTGCGGCGATATTCAAAACACAATAGTATTCTGGACAAATCCATCCGGCCTAAACAGATGACTCATCTTCGCTCGAAACTTCCAGACACTCTCGCAGGTAGGTATAAATACAAGCGAGGCCGCCCGAAGATCAGTTAGTTAGCGACTTAGTCAGTCATCTCCAACGACCCGCTGTGACTCGAGTAATTGTTTGTGTAATCCCCCAAACTCCCAGTGCCTCAACAAACTCCCGCGTAAGAGCATTAGTTAGCAGTAAGCTTTCGTCAATTGCGTTTCTGTGTGTTGTTCTCCGTAGTAGGTAACGTCTAAAATGGATGTTAAAAAAAGAAAAGTGGATTCAGAATGTCGAGTTTTTAAAGAAGAATGGACGTGGAAATATTTCTTTACTTTATTTAAAGAAAAACCTGTGTGCTTACTTTGCAATACAAGTGTTGCAGTTTTAAAAGAATATAACATTCAACGCCATTTCAAGAGCAAACATGAAAACCACTCCTACTCATCGTTAAGTGAAGAGGTGAAAAAAATTAAATCGAAAGATTTAATAAAAAATTTATCAAGTCAACAACAATTATTTCAGAGAGCTAATCATTCTCAAAGATGCGCTACGAAAGCCAGTTATGTGTTGGCTTATAATATTGCTAAATCTAATAAAGCATTTTCAGATGGTGAATTTATAAAGCAGTGCATGATAGATGTGTGCGATATTATGTGCCCTGACAAGAAAAAGGATTTTCAGTCACTGTCTCTCTCAAGAAGAACAATCACCGAGAGAATTGAAAATATTGATAAAAATCTAATTTCACAACTGACTACAAAAACTCAAAAATTTATATTTTATTCAATTGCCATGGATGAAAGTACAGATATCAGCGATACTGCGCAGTTACTCATATTTGTAAGAGGAATCAATGCCCACTTTGAAATTACAGAAGAACTTGCAGGGCTGCAGTCAATGAAAGGAACAACGACTGGTGCCGATATATTTTGTGAATTTGAAAATTGCATCGATAAACTTCGTTTACCTATTGACAAGCTCTGTAATGTAACTACAGATGGTGCTCCTAATATGGTTGGAATCAATCAAGGATTTGTTGGGAAATTTAATTCTAAGTATCCGGAAAATGATGTTGTTTTTTTGCATTGCCTTATACATCAGGATGCTCTCTGTAAATCGGCTTTAGATATTGACCATATACTTAATATTGTTGTAAAACTAGTAAATATGATTCGTTCCAGAGGATTATTACATCGCCAGTTTCAACAGTTTTTGGAGTCCGTACATGCTGAGCATTCCGATATCCTGTATTATTCAAAAGTTCGTTGGTTAAGTGCTGGAAAAGTATTTGAAAGAATTTGGGATTTAAAAGACGATATTGTGAATTTTCTTCTTGATAAAGACATTTATAATCAATTTCACGTCTTAGAAAACGAAACGTGGCTTTCTGATTTCGCTTTTTTCACAGACCTCCTTGTACACATGAATAAACTTAATCTCAAATTGCAAGGAAAAAATCAGTTTCTTCACGATATTTGGCAATACCTGAAAAGTTTCAAATTACAGTTATTATTATTTGCTAAGCAGATCTCTAAATCTGATTTTTCTCATTTTCCAAGAATACAATCTTTAAAATTCACTATATCAAACAATAAGATTAGAAAATACGAAATTAATTTGAGAAAACTATCTACAGAATTTGAAAGGAGATTTCAGGACTTTAGGAAAATGGAACCAGAGTTTAGTATTTTTGCGACCCCATTCAATGTTAATTACGAAGAAGTTGATGCAAAATTTCAACTTGAGTTAATAGAACTGAACTGTAATACTCTCCTGAAACAAACTTTTCATACAGTACCATTATTAGAATTTTATAAAAATTTAAGTCCAGATAATTTCCCAAATCTAATTACTCATGCAATGAAGATAATGACAATGTTCGGCTCATCTTATATATGCGAACAAATCTTTTCAACAATGAAGCTTAGGAAAACTTCTTTAAGAAACAGAATTACAGATGAGCACCTTTCATCAGTTTTAAGAATTTCTGCTTCGCAAATGGAACCGGACCATGATGAAATTTTGATGAAACAGTCTCAATTTCATTTTTCTCATACACCATCAACCAGTAATGACACCAGAAAATAAAGTGATAATACTTCACATCATGAACTACACTAAATTCATTTTATATTTTGTGCTTATACTTTTGTTACCTTTTGCTTTTTTACTATTAAAATAATAAGTGTATGTAATAATATACCGGGTGACCCAGGGATCTGTAAAAGCCCCATAACTTATTTGCTATTTGAGATATCGACTTCTAGTTTTCTTGAACTGGTACCGACACTTATCCTGCATATTTTAAAAATAAGTATGTTTTTGTACAGGGTGTCCCAATATACATAACAGAACAAAGTTATGTTTTTTTAAAATGGAACACCCTATATTTTATACTTTATTTTCAACCCTCTTGAGAAGCTGATAAAAATAGTATAAGATAGTATGGGTCTATTATGGATGATTGGTTAGTTATGGGCAAATTTGTGGCAAAAACATATACACATTGAAAACATTGCAGAAGCGTTCCTAGCAAAGATAGCATCATTATTTATAGACTAAAAAATTTCCCACATCATAAAGACTAATACACATCGGCTTTGGTTCTCTTTTATTCATAGTGCTATACAGGGTGTCAACATACGCAAAACAATGGAAAACTATTTTTTTTCAAATGGAACACCCTATATAAATTGCCATTAATCTATGGCATTTTTAATAAGCTTTCCAATGATATACAGTTTGTATAACAAAATATTAGGGATTCTTGAGATTTATCAATAAAAACATATTTCTTTTGTCACCTTCTACTGATTTGTGGATTTTCAGCCAAAACTATGCATTTTCAGGAAAAATTATAAGAGACCAAAGTTGTAAAAATTTCCGATCGACATAGGTCTTTCAACTTTTAAGATAATGCGTGCATTGCCCGCCAGAGCGCGCAAAATCGTGACCGTATATGCATTTTAGCATTTTCTTTCAAATTTTGTATTAACAAATTGCACTATACTTTATTTTCCGCACCCTCTAGCGGAAAAACGAGAAATTATAGGGAAATTAAAATGGCCCATATCGATTGAAAATGTTCCGCTCTATAACTCTTAATAGAAGCAATTTTTGCCAAAAATGCATAGTTTTCGCTTAAAATGCAATTTGAAAATGTTTATATCAATTTTTGCGTTTTTCAATGGTTTTTTTGCATTTTTAGCGAAAACTATGCATTTTGGGAGAAAATTGCTTCTTTTAAGAGTTGTAGAGCGGAATATTTTCAATCGATGTAGGTCATTTAAATAATTCTATAATTACCCGTTTTTCTGCTAGAGGACTTGGAAAATAAAGTATAGTGCAATTAATTAACAAAAAATTTGAGAAAAACGCTAAAATGCATTTACGGTCACGATTTTGCGCACTCTGGCGGACAATGCACGCATTATTGGAAAGGTCGAAACACCTATATCGATCGAAAATTTTCCGCTCTACAACTTTGGTCTCTTATTATTTTTTCACAAAATGCATCGTTTTGGCTGAAAATCCAAAAATGTGCAGGAGGTGACAAAAGAAAAATGGTTTTAAGGATAAATCTCAATCCTTAATATTTCATTACACAAATTGTACATCATTGGAAAGCTTATTAAAAATTCTATGCATTGGTGGCAAGATATATAGGGTGTTCCATTTGAAAAAAATAGTTATCCATTATTTTGCGTATGTTGACACCCTGTATAGCAGTATGAACAAAAAAGAACCAAAGTCGATTTGTATTATTCTTCATGATGTGGAAAATTTTTTAGTGTATAAAAACGACGCTAGCATTGCTAGGAGCGCTTCTGCAACTTTTTCAATGTGTCCTTGTTTTTGCCACAAATTTGCCCATAACTAACCAACCGTCCATAATAGACCCATACTATCTTATACTATTTTTATCAGCTTCTCAAGAGGGTTAAAAATAAAGTATAAAATATAGGGTGTTCCATTTAAAAAAACATAACTTTGTTCTGTTATGTATATTGGAACACCCTGTGCAAAAACATACATATTTTTATAATATGTAGAATAAATGTGGGTATCAGTTCAAGAAAACTAGAAGTCGATATCTCAAATAGCAAATAAGTTATGGGGCTTTTACAGATCCCTGGGTCACCCGGTATGTATATGTTTATAGAACACATAAATTAGTTAACGATTAAGCATTATTCTTTGGCCCGCTACGATTGTCTAGTTATTACAAATGGCCCGTCTTAAAAAAAGTTTCCCCACCACTGGACTAAGATAACATGTAGGGTAAAACGGCTCGTTAGAAGAATAAAATGGAGACATTCATTAAGGGTTTTTTATGCGGGAGGATTGGCTTTACCAGTAATGGGATGGGTGGAAGGAGACATTTGGAAAGGTATTTGTTTACTCTTCCAGTTACTGAAATTAAAATAATCATCAGTCTTAGATTCAACGGGGAGGTTTTCGTAAATTGGGTTCTTGAGCAAGTAATGGGAAAGTGGGATTTATTACGGAGGGAATTAATGTTGGAATAAAGGATGCGTATGCTAGCCATTGATGACCGGTAAATTTCCTATGTGTACACCGGTAGTGGGAATGACTTGGGGATGATGTCGGGAAATCTAAGGTCGAACAAGACAATGAACATGCAATTTCCCGAGAATGATGCAAGCGTATCAAAATCAAATGATTCAATGAACCTCCTTCTTGTTTTTTTTTTAATAATACGATTCGGTTTACGGCTAAACGCCTCTTTACTTCCGTGGCGTAAGTGTCGAGAATATAGCCCCGTAATGAGAATGGTTTATAAACGCGAATGTGTTTAATTATTGATTTGTCCATGTCCACGGTTTTTTTGGTTAGTCAGATGTATCTTGACGTTATGAATTCACTTGATTGGTTTAGTCACAGTATAGTTCCTATGCAGTAGTCTCACTCAAGCAAATTAGAGTTTTCAGATTTTCTTTGCGCAGGTTACTGCGCAGCCATGTAAACCCAGACATTTAACAATCACATGTGAATTTCAACATAACCTTGTTTTTGATCCTTATACGCACGTGTTCCTATAAGCGATTAAAGATGAAAATCAAGTGTTGTGTGTCTTCTTGTGCCAACTTTTACTCGAAATCGGCTGTTTTAGCTTTTTTCAGAATACCCCAGGACAGGTAAGTGTCAATAATTCTCTATAATTTATATAATTTAGAACAAAACGTTTATTTTCTTTAAGAAATGTAATGTGGGTTTCACAAATCGGTCGACCCGAATTATTAGATGGCACCCACGAAAATGCACGCATATGCAGCTCGCACTTTGAAGACCACTGTTTTAAGAACGTTAAAAGAAATAGGCTAAAGAGTGATGCCATTCCTACATTGTTTTTAGGTGAGTAATTAATGTCTATGAGGTCCAGCATTACATGTCGACTTAATTTGCATGTATGATTTACTTTTACATACTCAAATTACAGCAAATTACTAAATAAGTGAATTTTAATGTAAATAATAGTAAAAAAAGGATAGTATTATAATAATATATAATAATAATATACTATACTAGTCGTTCGTGCTTTCATCGCATACATCGACAACCACTCTTCAAACAATCTAATAAATTATAGAAAAATGTTCATTTCTACTATAATTGTCGAATGCATAATAATGGTATTCCAAGTGTGTCGGAGATTGATTTTGTATATATGATATGTTTATTGAAAATGGTTATTTTATTATTTAAAATTGTAGAGCCTACTATATTACCAGATCTCTTAACGGAGCGTCATGAAGATGATCCCCCAGCAGCCCAAAGAGAGATTATTTCTATGGAGGATGTAGATCAACCCGGATGCAGTGGAATAAGGTCAACGAGAGGTAGTATATCAATTTCATCTGATACTATTGCTAATGTTTCAGTAAACGCTTCAAGTCAAACTCCACAAGTGCTATCAGCCAATAATCCAAGAAAGAGGAAGCTGCATGTAGAGAATAAGTTTTTAAAAAGATCACTTAAGAAAAGGTCTAGAGAATCACCACAATTTAAAGATGAAGACTTCTTGAAATTTTGTGGTGAGAATTTCAATGAAGGTACTTTCAATTTCATTAAAATGCAACTACAGCTGGTTAGGAAATACCCTCACGGTTATAGGTACACTAACGATTTTAAACAATTTGCACTAACTATTTACTTTTTGGGGCCTAAAGTTTACCGCGCACTATCCAAGACATTTCATTTGCCATCAAAATTCACGTTATGTAGAATTACGCATAAATGGAACATTAATTCTGGTTTTAATGACTTCATTTTTAATGTTATAAAAACAAAATTTGAGTCTATGTCAGAATTAGCAAAAGATTGCACGATTTGTGCAGATGAGATGAGTTTGAAATCGCATTTGTTTTATAATGTTTCACAGGACAGAATTACCGGCTTTCATGGCACAAACACAAAAAAAACCTATTCACTTGCAACTAGTGTACTTGTACTAATGGCTAGAGGCATTCATGTTAATTGGAAGCAACCTCTTGCATACTTTTTTATTAATTAATCTTGCCCTGCTGAAGATTTACAGGATATTATTACTAGTACAGTGGAAAAAGTAACAAATATTGGGCTAAATGTATTAGGTTTGGTTACGGATCAGGGTCCCAATTTTATAAAATTGTCAAATAAATTAGGTGTTACAGTAGAACAAAATTATTTTTTCTTCTAACGAGCCGTTTTACCCTACATGTTAATGAAAAAAAAATTTCTATTTCTTTGATACGCCTCATCTATTGAAGTCAACCAGAAATCAAATAAACAGTTTCTAAATGATTTTTATGAAAATGATAAAAAACAATCTTTTAAATTAGCCCCAAAATTAACAGTCACATTAATCCAAATAATTTTGAAAAAATGAAAGTTAAATTTGCAACACAATTAATAAGTGCTACCGTCGCTGCTGGTTTAAACACATATATATCTCTTAACGCTTTACCCTCCTCCGCTATGGCAACAGCAACTTTTATATCAAATTTAGATGCACTATTTGATGTCCTAAATTCTTACAGTTTTAAAAGTTCAAAAATTTTAAATAGACCATTAACTGATGAAGGAACGCAAATCAATATTTTGAAGGAAGGGCTCAATTTATTTAAAGAACTACAAGTGTTTGATGGCGAAAAAAATGTAACAAACACAATGCGTTTCATAAAGGGTTGGCAAATTACCATTAAATCTATTTTGGGATTATGGGAGATAACAAAGTAAAAAAAAAAATTTTTGTGTACAAGACGAATAAATCAGGACTGTTTGGAAATTTTTTTTTGAACTATTCGGCAACAAGGAGGCAATTCTGATAATCCCAGTCCCATTCAATTTAGTAGAGCATTTGAAAAATTATTTTGTTTAAACTATTTTCAATTTGCTGAAGGCAGTAATTGTATTGAAGATTTTGATAGTGTTTTAAGCAATATAGATGATGAAACATGTAATAGGTTTAAAGTGGTATTTGAGGAAACACCAATATTTTCCACTGTTTTGAATGTTGAAAATCCTGACTATTATAATTTAAACCACAAAACGGGTTGACTTATGTAAGTGGTTATTTTTTAAAAAAATGTTTAGACACGCATAATTGTCAGTTATGTTTGTCAAGTATGCTAGGATCAAATGAAATGTCAAGTAGTAATTTGTATACTAGTTTCCGAGCATATGAAAAATTCATCGCTCCGTCGAATTATTTGAAAATGTTACATTGAACTGAATATAATTTCAGACATGTAACTGCAAATATCAATTATGTAATTCAGTACCCGGGGGTGCATAAGCACGGGGAGTAGTTGTTTTGATTGATATTTGTTGTTCTTACTATATTTAGTAAGACTTCGCTGCAGAAGCTCAAGTAATTAATTACTAATCTATTAATATATTTGTATTTAATTTGAACATTTTAAGCTTAGTATTGTTTTTTTTTCTTTGGGAGTTTATTTTGTATTTGTTTTTATTTTTTTTCTACATCATTAGCTCTAATTATTTCTATAACTAGTTTTTAGTTTAAAATAGGATAATACCTAAGTTTAAAAAAAAAAAAATCCTATCTATCCCCTTTCGAATTATTGACCTTTTTAATAATTTTAATTTTTTATGTAAGTCATTTCATTTTTTACCCTACCCCCACTCCTTTTCCTGGCAAGAGTGCTGTAGACCTCCCCGTGGTTCTTGTCGGACAATTGAATTTTTTGTTTTCAAATACACTGTGCAGTTGCATTTATTTATATTTGTTATGCCATCTATGATATTTATAATCGCAACCTATCTGCTCGCAATATTTCATTCCCAAAAAATTAAATTGACTAACTACAGCTTTATCTATTTTATTATGTCATTGGATTGTATTTTACATAAATGATTGTATTATTTAAATGTAAATTTATATAGATTAAATATCTTATTTTATTATTTCAATAAATTATATTGCTATTAATAGTTGAAGTTTCATTAAGTAGGGGATAAGTGTTGATTTCATTGGATTTGATGGGCACCTTTTTTATTATGATTCTAGTGTACTCCTTTCTCTGATGTCATCCAGTATGAAAATAAAAGAAAGCATACCATTTTATACATATACTTCATTTACTTATCACAATACACTTATGTGCACATATTGTTACAGCTTGCAATATTTCAAAAGATGGGTACGTCAACAAATTTTAAGTCAAAATTCAGTACATTAACATGTTTGCTGTTATCAGAAATGTTAACTTTGGCTTGACTGACTGTGTAATACATGGTAGTAAATAAAATAGTATACAAAATGAATGAAAGGTTTCATTTCTGTCCCGAGCTAAAGTGAATCTTCCTAATCTCTCGACTAATGAAACATTTCCTATCTTGAACGGAGTATACAATTTTTATCACACAGAGCGTAGCCAATATCAACTCGTTCATGAATAAAGAACCTCCATTTCTTGCCATAACAAGGATTACCCTTGAACGTTGAACAATTACATCAGGAAAGAATTAAGTAAAATGTTTTTGGGTAATGCCATTGAGAATGTTGAGTAAAATCCAAGTATGAACAATAAAAACATTCTGTATAAACTTTTGTGGATAGATAGAATAGGTACTCACTTTTATAACATTACGAAATGCCCTTATCATTAATTATGAAACAACAAATACACTTTTAAGCAAAATTCGATGTTTATAACCTATGAAATTAAATTATGCATACACATTGCCAAATTTGAACAGCTGATCGCACGACAAGCACTTTTACAATTTGTCGAATTAAAAACACCAGATTCCATTTTCTGCACAATTTTTCAACTCGACTTATCCATTAAAACAATTTGCCGTACAGGTCAATATAAATGGCTCAAGAAATTATTAATTTATCGCAGAATATTGAGAGTGTAAACAATGCGCAGTAACATGCGCGAGGATCATTTGAAACCCAAAAGATCAAAGTGCCGCCTCGGAGTGAGACTACTGCTTAGAGCTATACTGTGGTTTAGTGGGATGATTTTTACATTTATGTGATCATGCTGCGTGTTCCTCTTTATTGCACGACTCGCACTTTTCTGAGAGCGATGTGGTTCACGAAGATGTGTTAGTTAAGACTTCCTCCGCATTTACACATTTAAATTATATTTATATTTGTTATGCTTCTACTTCGTTATACATGCTTTTATATGACATAAAATACTTCTTACTTTGTATAACACTTTGATTTATTTGTTTGACGAATAAATCAAATTGTTATACAAACAAAGTAAAAAGTGTTTTATTCCACATTTACTTTCATTAGTGCAATCGGCTGTTTTATGATTGAATTGGTTGCATTTACTACATGGCATTGGAATCGGTTCGGAGGCTGTACTTTCAACAACGGGGTAGATTTTGCACTTGTTTAAAAATTTCTTGTAGAGCAATCGACTGTACGATTCATGTGAGGCGGTGACATTATACGAATTAAGGAGGTTTATTTCTTGGAAATAATTCTTTTACAATAACGATGTGTTGTTCCCCTGCCCTTTAAATGCTCGCTTATTGTTCCTTTATTTCCAGTTCCACCGATTTTATTAGACAGCGATGGCCCGAGTTCGCGTTTTTCTGTAGTCTCCGGAGATGCGGCCGCGTGTTTTATTATTACTTTTTCTGCTTGCAGTGTATTTAAGTCGTTTATCATTCTTTGCTTTTCGCAGTTGGATTTTCACAATATCCGTGTTTGGTCTTAATAATTTGTACCTTTTTGATATGGTTAAACCATACTTGAAACATTTATAAATGACTGGTATCTTTTGTTGTGGCGAAGTCTTGTGTTTCTGTGTTGGTGTTTGTGGATGTTTGAGAGATGTCTTTGTCGAATGTAAGGTGTCGTTTAGCTCTCTGGAAGATTAATAATAACAATAACAATAATAATAATAATAATGTTTATTGTCTAGAGATGTACAGCAATACATATAAGACACGTCAAAAGGAGTATATATGAATAGCGTGTTGTTACTAACTTACCTTAAAACTAGATGAGGTATTCTTCATTAATATTATAATATGTTTTTTTTGTTCAGAAATGAGAATAACATTTTTTTGTATAAAGCTTGAGATGACTCCATTTTGATAGATCTGGTAGTAGATTAAACATCATGGCGCCAAGTACCGATCGTAAATGTTTCGTTACATTTAGTCTGTGTTGTGGTATGTAAATATTTTGAGCATTTCTGGTCGCGTGGTGATGAATTTATCCTGCTATCTCAAAGTCCGACTTATTATTGAAAATATAAAGACATAATTCATAAATAATTTAGCAAGGTAGGGGTAATATTCCCAGTTTTTCGAAAAGTGGCCGACAGGAGGTTCAGCGGTCTATACCAATCATATATCTTATAGGAGTAATATGTTTCTGTCAGATGAATACCGACTTCCATTAAGTTGAGGTACCCCAGAGACAAAGTCCATATGTCAAGCGTGATTCTATGGTCGCATAGTAAAACATTTTCAATTGTTGCAAGGTTAGATAATTGTTAAGGGTTTTAATGTTATAACAATATTTAGGGAGCGTTGATGTTAGATTTAAACAATGAGTCGACCAATCTAGGTTTTCATCTAGGGTTATACCAAAAAAATTGACATATTTTGTCGAAGATATTTCGTCTTGGTCTAAGGTTATAAGGTTATATTAAGCTCCAAGTTTAGTTTTGACTGTTTAGAATGAAATCTTGTATACACGGTTTTTGATTTATTTATAACAAGTTGATTGTCATTAAACGAGGTTGATAATTGGCTTAGTATATACTTTTAGAGATATTTTCGATATCATAATTTGAGTGAGCACTAATTATTTTTGATGTGTTGATCGGCATACATGCAGATCGATTTTGAATATTAATGACTATGTCGTTTGTATAAAGAATGGATAGGAGGGGACCCAGGATCGACCCTTGCGGTACCCCTATATTAATTATTTCTTGGGTGGACATAAACGAGTTTGGTATATTTATATTGTTTTCTATTTGTGAGGTATGATCTAAACCACTCGTTTGCTGAGCCTCTTATACCGTAATTGTAAAGTTTTTGGAGTAATAGATCAATATTTAAGCAATCAAACGCGCGACTAAGGTTGACAAAGAAACCTACTGGGTACTGACCAGTATCCATACAATTTATAACGGGTGTGAAGTTAGCAATAGATTCCAGCAATAGATTTTAAATTACGTTTTTCCGTTAAAACGCGCTACATAACTGAATATTTCTATGATTATTATGAAACACTGTAACATTCTAAACCCAAAAGAAAATTAACCCCTAATTGTCCTCTTTTGAAACCACCCCACTTCCCCTCAAAAATAACTTCCGCTTTTATAACAAGAAGGCAAATTCCAATATGAAAACAAAAAATTCAACTGTATTCTGTGGACACCATAGAATCATAGTCATAAAAAAACGCAGGCACACCCCGCCATTCTTTCAAGAAAAAAAATAATTTGCGTAAAGCTGCACGACATTCACATATTTTCGCAAATAAAACAAGGAAGTCATACTCCCATAGAAAAAATAAAATCAGATAAACGTTCCTCACATACTCCTGAACAATAATCATGCAAAAACCGAAAAACCGTAGGCACACCCCCCCCCCTCTATTTTTCGAAAAAAAAAACATTTGCCTAACACTGCACGACATTCACATATTTTCGCAAAAAAAAACAAGGAAGTCATACTCCCATAGAAAAAATAAAATTTGATAAACGTTCCTTACATACTCCTGAACAATAATCATACAAAAACCGTAGGCACACCCTCCATTTTTTTAAGAAAAAAATAATTTGCGTAACGCTGCATGACATTCACATATTTTCGCAAAAAAAAACAAGGAAGTCATACTCCCATAGAAAAAATAAAATCAGATAAACGTTCCTTACATACTCCTGAATAATAATCTTGCAAAAACCGTAGGCACCGGGGGGGGGGGGGGGGGGGGGGGGGGGGGCATTTTTTCAAGAAAAAAATAATTTGCGTAATGCTGCACGACGTTCACATATTTTCGCAAAAAAAAAACAAGGAAGTCATACTCCCATAGAAAAAAAATATCAGATAAACGTTCCTCACATATTTCTGAACAATAATCATATAAAAACCGTAGGCACCCCCCACCCCCATTTTTTAGAGAAAAAAATATAATTTGGGTAACGCTGCACGACATTCACATATTTCTTCAAAAAAAAAAACAAGATACTCCCATAGAAAAAATAAAAGCAAATAAACGTTCCTTATATACTCCTAAACAACAATAAACGATGGAATTTTTTCAAAATTTTAAGTTGGCGAGTTGATTATGAAAAATGCTTATGAAATTTATAAACAAATTAATAATAGTTCATTAATATTAAATGCAAATTTTGAATACAATACTACTTAGAATGAGTCAAGATCTTCAAAGTTGACCTGTTTTATTTTTTTGTACGACTAATGGGTTTGACGATACAGTTGTTTTAATGTTTGCACGACCGACGTTTTTCGTGATTTCTTAGAATTTACTACCGTGCATATCTTCTCCAAAAAAAATCTCAATTTTTTTTCGCAAAACATCCGGGTCACCCGGTATGTATATGTTTATAGAACACATAAATTAGTTAACGATTAAGCATTATTCTTTGGCCCGCTACGATTGTCTAGTTATTACAAATGGCCCGTCTTAAAAAAAGTTTCCCCACCACTGGACTAAGATAACATGTAGGGTAAAACGGCTCGTTAGAAGAATAAAATGGAGACATTCATTAAGGGTTTTTTATGCGGGAGGATTGGCTTTACCAGTAATGGGATGGGTGGAAGGAGACATTTGGAAAGGTATTTGTTTACTCTTCCAGTTACTGAAATTAAAATAATCATCAGTCTTAGATTCAACGGGGAGGTTTTCGTAAATTGGGTTCTTGAGCAAGTAATGGGAAAGTGGGATTTATTACGGAGGGAATTAATGTTGGAATAAAGGATGCGTATGCTAGCCATTGATGACCGGTAAATTTCCTATGTGTACACCGGTAGTGGGAATGACTTGGGGATGATGTCGGGAAATCTAAGGTCGAACAAGACAATGAACATGCGATTTCCCGAGAATGATGCAAGCGTATCAAAATCAAATGATTCAATGAACCTCCTTCTTGTTTTTTTTTTAATAATACGATTCGGTTTACGGCTAAACGCCTCTTTACTTCCGTGGCGTAAGTGTCGAGAATATAGCCCCGTAATGAGAATGGTTTATAAACGCGAATGTGTTTAATTATTGATTTGTCCATGTCCACGGTTTTTTTGGTTAGTCAGATGTATCTTGACGTTATGAATTCACTTGATTGGTTTAGTCACAGTATAGTTCCTATGCAGTAGTCTCACTCAAGCAAATTAGAGTTTTCAGATTTTCTTTGCGCAGGTTACTGCGCAGCCATGTAAACCCAGACATTTAACAATCACATGTGAATTTCAACATAACCTTGTTTTTGATCCTTATACGCACGTGTTCCTATAAGCGATTAAAGATGAAAATCAAGTGTTGTGTGTCTTCTTGTGCCAACTTTTACTCGAAATCGGCTGTTTTAGCTTTTTTCAGAATACCCCAGGACAGGTAAGTGTCAATAATTCTCTATAATTTATATAATTTAGAACAAAACGTTTATTTTCTTTAAGAAATGTAATGTGGGTTTCACAAATCGGTCGACCCGAATTATTAGATGGCACCCACGAAAATGCACGCATATGCAGCTCGCACTTTGAAGACCACTGTTTTAAGAACGTTAAAAGAAATAGGCTAAAGAGTGATGCCATTCCTACATTGTTTTTAGGTGAGTAATTAATGTCTATGAGGTCCAGCATTACATGTCGACTTAATTTGCATGTATGATTTACTTTTACATACTCAAATTACAGCAAATTACTAAATAAGTGAATTTTAATGTAAATAATAGTAAAAAAAGGATAGTATTATAATAATATATAATAATAATATACTATACTAGTCGTTCGTGCTTTCATCGCATACATCGACAACCACTCTTCAAACAATCTAATAAATTATAGAAAAATGTTCATTTCTACTATAATTGTCGAATGCATAATAATGGTATTCCAAGTGTGTCGGAGATTGATTTTGTATATATGATATGTTTATTGAAAATGGTTATTTTATTATTTAAAATTGTAGAGCCTACTATATTACCAGATCTCTTAACGGAGCGTCATGAAGATGATCCCCCAGCAGCCCAAAGAGAGATTATTTCTATGGAGGATGTAGATCAACCCGGATGCAGTGGAATAAGGTCAACGAGAGGTAGTATATCAATTTCATCTGATACTATTGCTAATGTTTCAGTAAACGCTTCAAGTCAAACTCCACAAGTGCTATCAGCCAATAATCCAAGAAAGAGGAAGCTGCATGTAGAGAATAAGTTTTTAAAAAGATCACTTAAGAAAAGGTCTAGAGAATCACCACAATTTAAAGATGAAGACTTCTTGAAATTTTGTGGTGAGAATTTCAATGAAGGTACTTTCAATTTCATTAAAATGCAACTACAGCTGGTTAGGAAATACCCTCACGGTTATAGGTACACTAACGATTTTAAACAATTTGCACTAACTATTTACTTTTTGGGGCCTAAAGTTTACCGCGCACTATCCAAGACATTTCATTTGCCATCAAAATTCACGTTATGTAGAATTACGCATAAATGGAACATTAATTCTGGTTTTAATGACTTCATTTTTAATGTTATAAAAACAAAATTTGAGTCTATGTCAGAATTAGCAAAAGATTGCACGATTTGTGCAGATGAGATGAGTTTGAAATCGCATTTGTTTTATAATGTTTCACAGGACAGAATTACCGGCTTTCATGGCACAAACACAAAAAAAACCTATTCACTTGCAACTAGTGTACTTGTACTAATGGCTAGAGGCATTCATGTTAATTGGAAGCAACCTCTTGCATACTTTTTTATTAATTAATCTTGCCCTGCTGAAGATTTACAGGATATTATTACTAGTACAGTGGAAAAAGTAACAAATATTGGGCTAAATGTATTAGGTTTGGTTACGGATCAGGGTCCCAATTTTATAAAATTGTCAAATAAATTAGGTGTTACAGTAGAACAAAATTATTTTTTCTTCTAACGAGCCGTTTTACCCTACATGTTAATGAAAAAAAAATTTCTATTTCTTTGATACGCCTCATCTATTGAAGTCAACCAGAAATCAAATAAACAGTTTCTAAATGATTTTTATGAAAATGATAAAAAACAATCTTTTAAATTAGCCCCAAAATTAACAGTCACATTAATCCAAATAATTTTGAAAAAATGAAAGTTAAATTTGCAACACAATTAATAAGTGCTACCGTCGCTGCTGGTTTAAACACATATATATCTCTTAACGCTTTACCCTCCTCCGCTATGGCAACAGCAACTTTTATATCAAATTTAGATGCACTATTTGATGTCCTAAATTCTTACAGTTTTAAAAGTTCAAAAATTTTAAATAGACCATTAACTGATGAAGGAACGCAAATCAATATTTTGAAGGAAGGGCTCAATTTATTTAAAGAACTACAAGTGTTTGATGGCGAAAAAAATGTAACAAACACAATGCGTTTCATAAAGGGTTGGCAAATTACCATTAAATCTATTTTGGGATTATGGGAGATAACAAAGTAAAAAAAAAAATTTTTGTGTACAAGACGAATAAATCAGGACTGTTTGGAAATTTTTTTTTGAACTATTCGGCAACAAGGAGGCAATTCTGATAATCCCAGTCCCATTCAATTTAGTAGAGCATTTGAAAAATTATTTTGTTTAAACTATTTTCAATTTGCTGAAGGCAGTAATTGTATTGAAGATTTTGATAGTGTTTTAAGCAATATAGATGATGAAACATGTAATAGGTTTAAAGTGGTATTTGAGGAAACACCAATATTTTCCACTGTTTTGAATGTTGAAAATCCTGACTATTATAATTTAAACCACAAAACGGGTTGACTTATGTAAGTGGTTATTTTTTAAAAAAATGTTTAGACACGCATAATTGTCAGTTATGTTTGTCAAGTATGCTAGGATCAAATGAAATGTCAAGTAGTAATTTGTATACTAGTTTCCGAGCATATGAAAAATTCATCGCTCCGTCGAATTATTTGAAAATGTTACATTGAACTGAATATAATTTCAGACATGTAACTGCAAATATCAATTATGTAATTCAGTACCCGGGGGTGCATAAGCACGGGGAGTAGTTGTTTTGATTGATATTTGTTGTTCTTACTATATTTAGTAAGACTTCGCTGCAGAAGCTCAAGTAATTAATTACTAATCTATTAATATATTTGTATTTAATTTGAACATTTTAAGCTTAGTATTGTTTTTTTTTCTTTGGGAGTTTATTTTGTATTTGTTTTTATTTTTTTTCTACATCATTAGCTCTAATTATTTCTATAACTAGTTTTTAGTTTAAAATAGGATAATACCTAAGTTTAAAAAAAAAAAAATCCTATCTATCCCCTTTCGAATTATTGACCTTTTTAATAATTTTAATTTTTTATGTAAGTCATTTCATTTTTTACCCTACCCCCACTCCTTTTCCTGGCAAGAGTGCTGTAGACCTCCCCGTGGTTCTTGTCGGACAATTGAATTTTTTGTTTTCAAATACACTGTGCAGTTGCATTTATTTATATTTGTTATGCCATCTATGATATTTATAATCGCAACCTATCTGCTCGCAATATTTCATTCCCAAAAAATTAAATTGACTAACTACAGCTTTATCTATTTTATTATGTCATTGGATTGTATTTTACATAAATGATTGTATTATTTAAATGTAAATTTATATAGATTAAATATCTTATTTTATTATTTCAATAAATTATATTGCTATTAATAGTTGAAGTTTCATTAAGTAGGGGATAAGTGTTGATTTCATTGGATTTGATGGGCACCTTTTTTATTATGATTCTAGTGTACTCCTTTCTCTGATGTCATCCAGTATGAAAATAAAAGAAAGCATACCATTTTATACATATACTTCATTTACTTATCACAATACACTTATGTGCACATATTGTTACAGCTTGCAATATTTCAAAAGATGGGTACGTCAACAAATTTTAAGTCAAAATTCAGTACATTAACATGTTTGCTGTTATCAGAAATGTTAACTTTGGCTTGACTGACTGTGTAATACATGGTAGTAAATAAAATAGTATACAAAATGAATGAAAGGTTTCATTTCTGTCCCGAGCTAAAGTGAATCTTCCTAATCTCTCGACTAATGAAACATTTCCTATCTTGAACGGAGTATACAATTTTTATCACACAGAGCGTAGCCAATATCAACTCGTTCATGAATAAAGAACCTCCATTTCTTGCCATAACAAGGATTACCCTTGAACGTTGAACAATTACATCAGGAAAGAATTAAGTAAAATGTTTTTGGGTAATGCCATTGAGAATGTTGAGTAAAATCCAAGTATGAACAATAAAAACATTCTGTATAAACTTTTGTGGATAGATAGAATAGGTACTCACTTTTATAACATTACGAAATGCCCTTATCATTAATTATGAAACAACAAATACACTTTTAAGCAAAATTCGATGTTTATAACCTATGAAATTAAATTATGCATACACATTGCCAAATTTGAACAGCTGATCGCACGACAAGCACTTTTACAATTTGTCGAATTAAAAACACCAGATTCCATTTTCTGCACAATTTTTCAACTCGACTTATCCATTAAAACAATTTGCCGTACAGGTCAATATAAATGGCTCAAGAAATTATTAATTTATCGCAGAATATTGAGAGTGTAAACAATGCGCAGTAACATGCGCGAGGATCATTTGAAACCCAAAAGATCAAAGTGCCGCCTCGGAGTGAGACTACTGCTTAGAGCTATACTGTGGTTTAGTGGGATGATTTTTACATTTATGTGATCATGCTGCGTGTTCCTCTTTATTGCACGACTCGCACTTTTCTGAGAGCGATGTGGTTCACGAAGATGTGTTAGTTAAGACTTCCTCCGCATTTACACATTTAAATTATATTTATATTTGTTATGCTTCTACTTCGTTATACATGCTTTTATATGACATAAAATACTTCTTACTTTGTATAACACTTTGATTTATTTGTTTGACGAATAAATCAAATTGTTATACAAACAAAGTAAAAAGTGTTTTATTCCACATTTACTTTCATTAGTGCAATCGGCTGTTTTATGATTGAATTGGTTGCATTTACTACATGGCATTGGAATCGGTTCGGAGGCTGTACTTTCAACAACGGGGTAGATTTTGCACTTGTTTAAAAATTTCTTGTAGAGCAATCGACTGTACGATTCATGTGAGGCGGTGACATTATACGAATTAAGGAGGTTTATTTCTTGGAAATAATTCTTTTACAATAACGATGTGTTGTTCCCCTGCCCTTTAAATGCTCGCTTATTGTTCCTTTATTTCCAGTTCCACCGATTTTATTAGACAGCGATGGCCCGAGTTCGCGTTTTTCTGTAGTCTCCGGAGATGCGGCCGCGTGTTTTATTATTACTTTTTCTGCTTGCAGTGTATTTAAGTCGTTTATCATTCTTTGCTTTTCGCAGTTGGATTTTCACAATATCCGTGTTTGGTCTTAATAATTTGTACCTTTTTGATATGGTTAAACCATACTTGAAACATTTATAAATGACTGGTATCTTTTGTTGTGGCGAAGTCTTGTGTTTCTGTGTTGGTGTTTGTGGATGTTTGAGAGATGTCTTTGTCGAATGTAAGGTGTCGTTTAGCTCTCTGGAAGATTAATAATAACAATAACAATAATAATAATAATAATGTTTATTGTCTAGAGATGTACAGCAATACATATAAGACACGTCAAAAGGAGTATATATGAATAGCGTGTTGTTACTAACTTACCTTAAAACTAGATGAGGTATTCTTCATTAATATTATAATATGTTTTTTTTGTTCAGAAATGAGAATAACATTTTTTTGTATAAAGCTTGAGATGACTCCATTTTGATAGATCTGGTAGTAGATTAAACATCATGGCGCCAAGTACCGATCGTAAATGTTTCGTTACATTTAGTCTGTGTTGTGGTATGTAAATATTTTGAGCATTTCTGGTCGCGTGGTGATGAATTTATCCTGCTATCTCAAAGTCCGACTTATTATTGAAAATATAAAGACATAATTCATAAATAATTTAGCAAGGTAGGGGTAATATTCCCAGTTTTTCGAAAAGTGGCCGACAGGAGGTTCAGCGGTCTATACCAATCATATATCTTATAGGAGTAATATGTTTCTGTCAGATGAATACCGACTTCCATTAAGTTGAGGTACCCCAGAGACAAAGTCCATATGTCAAGCGTGATTCTATGGTCGCATAGTAAAACATTTTCAATTGTTGCAAGGTTAGATAATTGTTAAGGGTTTTAATGTTATAACAATATTTAGGGAGCGTTGATGTTAGATTTAAACAATGAGTCGACCAATCTAGGTTTTCATCTAGGGTTATACCAAAAAAATTGACATATTTTGTCGAAGATATTTCGTCTTGGTCTAAGGTTATAAGGTTATATTAAGCTCCAAGTTTAGTTTTGACTGTTTAGAATGAAATCTTGTATACACGGTTTTTGATTTATTTATAACAAGTTGATTGTCATTAAACGAGGTTGATAATTGGCTTAGTATATACTTTTAGAGATATTTTCGATATCATAATTTGAGTGAGCACTAATTATTTTTGATGTGTTGATCGGCATACATGCAGATCGATTTTGAATATTAATGACTATGTCGTTTGTATAAAGAATGGATAGGAGGGGACCCAGGATCGACCCTTGCGGTACCCCTATATTAATTATTTCTTGGGTGGACATAAACGAGTTTGGTATATTTATATTGTTTTCTATTTGTGAGGTATGATCTAAACCACTCGTTTGCTGAGCCTCTTATACCGTAATTGTAAAGTTTTTGGAGTAATAGATCAATATTTAAGCAATCAAACGCGCGACTAAGGTTGACAAAGAAACCTACTGGGTACTGACCAGTATCCATACAATTTATAACGGGTGTGAAGTTAGCAATAGATTCCAGCAATAGATTTTAAATTACGTTTTTCCGTTAAAACGCGCTACATAACTGAATATTTCTATGATTATTATGAAACACTGTAACATTCTAAACCCAAAAGAAAATTAACCCCTAATTGTCCTCTTTTGAAACCACCCCACTTCCCCTCAAAAATAACTTCCGCTTTTATAACAAGAAGGCAAATTCCAATATGAAAACAAAAAATTCAACTGTATTCTGTGGACACCATAGAATCATAGTCATAAAAAAACGCAGGCACACCCCGCCATTCTTTCAAGAAAAAAAATAATTTGCGTAAAGCTGCACGACATTCACATATTTTCGCAAATAAAACAAGGAAGTCATACTCCCATAGAAAAAATAAAATCAGATAAACGTTCCTCACATACTCCTGAACAATAATCATGCAAAAACCGAAAAACCGTAGGCACACCCCCCCCCCCTCTATTTTTCGAAAAAAAAAACATTTGCCTAACACTGCACGACATTCACATATTTTCGCAAAAAAAAACAAGGAAGTCATACTCCCATAGAAAAAATAAAATTTGATAAACGTTCCTTACATACTCCTGAACAATAATCATACAAAAACCGTAGGCACACCCTCCATTTTTTTAAGAAAAAAATAATTTGCGTAACGCTGCATGACATTCACATATTTTCGCAAAAAAAAACAAGGAAGTCATACTCCCATAGAAAAAATAAAATCAGATAAACGTTCCTTACATACTCCTGAATAATAATCTTGCAAAAACCGTAGGCACCGGGGGGGGGGGGGGGGGGGGGGGGGGGCATTTTTTCAAGAAAAAAATAATTTGCGTAATGCTGCACGACGTTCACATATTTTCGCAAAAAAAAAACAAGGAAGTCATACTCCCATAGAAAAAAAATATCAGATAAACGTTCCTCACATATTTCTGAACAATAATCATATAAAAACCGTAGGCACCCCCCACCCCCATTTTTTAGAGAAAAAAATATAATTTGGGTAACGCTGCACGACATTCACATATTTCTTCAAAAAAAAAAACAAGATACTCCCATAGAAAAAATAAAAGCAAATAAACGTTCCTTATATACTCCTAAACAACAATAAACGATGGAATTTTTTCAAAATTTTAAGTTGGCGAGTTGATTATGAAAAATGCTTATGAAATTTATAAACAAATTAATAATAGTTCATTAATATTAAATGCAAATTTTGAATACAATACTACTTAGAATGAGTCAAGATCTTCAAAGTTGACCTGTTTTATTTTTTTGTACGACTAATGGGTTTGACGATACAGTTGTTTTAATGTTTGCACGACCGACGTTTTTCGTGATTTCTTAGAATTTACTACCGTGCATATCTTCTCCAAAAAAAATCTCAATTTTTTTTCGCAAAACATGACTTCCATTATTTCATATGTAGAATGCGTCTGCAAAATTAAAAAAAAAATAGTGATGTGGCCATCATGTTACTTTCTCCGACTTGATAGTATGATTTATATTTACGCTTTCATGGTTTATTTTCAATTTAAATGTACATCGAGTGTTTTGTAGACTTGGATGAAACTGACGTTTAAAACGACAAAATTATGAAAGATGGAAAAATTAAACTGCAAATTTAAAAGCTGAGGTTCCTCAAAAACTAAAGAGATTTCGGAAAAAACGTATTCTTTATAAGTTGTTCATTTTGGCATTCTCTACAATTATTATTAACATAAATTTGCTGTAACTATTAGTGTTTCATAATTATATACCAAAATTTTTTTTCTCGAATAACAATGATTTTATGAAAAATGTTTTTAAGCAAAAGATGTTTATTTCTTTGCTGTCTTCAATGTTTGTTTAAATATTTTTGTGATATTTTTCATATTTAAGAAAATATTGGCAAAAAACAAAAAACAGTTCTGGTGTACAAAATTTTACCGAAAGCTTTTCAGTTCTTCAGATTATCAAATAAGATGTATGTTCAAAGTTTCATATCAATTGCTCTATTAGTTGGGACACTGCACGAATACGTGGCACGAGGGTGGAAATTAATTATTTTATTTTTTAGCGGTATGATATTTACTATTATCGTTATGGATACAAGGCATGAAAACGTACTGATAACTCATATCTCCCGAGGGAGTTATGAGGTCTGTTTACCAGACAAATAGTACGTACAATTTCCAAATTCTCCGCTCAAGATGATGGTTGAAGATAGACAATCTTGCGTCTGCTCACGACCAACTTTATAGCGAGACAGGAATTAAACTTTTCTCCCAGGTTTGTTCACTATTTTATTCACAACCGTACATTTGTTGTTAAAGCATTACCGTCAAATCAAATTAAATTAAATAAACGTCAGTTCATGAAATGTGGGCGGTTTGATATAAAACAAACTCATAGCAACCATGTAAATACATATTGCAGATCGATATACTGAATATTTTTACGAATTACTAATATTTAACTAAAAAATAAAATATTGTGTGCACCACGGGAGATATTCATATTCTTTACCCTCGGTTGACTTATAAACCCTGGACCAAAGGCCCTCGGTTTGTAACCCTGTCAACCTCGGGAGAAAAACATTCCATATCTCCCTTAATTGATAAATATTCATTTTATAGTTTTCGGGAGGCGGTGATCCGAATCTTATTTTTTATAAATTAGTATGGTTAATGTGAAAACTAACCATGTGCTTATATTTTTTAAGGCGATATGCGAACTTTGAAAATAGTTACATGTTATTAGATGTGCACCAAATAATTATGGGGTTGAAAATTAGGAGTGGCGTTGTGACAACTAATTAATATGATAGTGCTTTAGTTGCCATTTGAGGTTTTTTTAATTTTTCTAAAGTAAATTTAGAGGAAATAACTTATTTTAAAATCTATTGCTGAAATCTATTGCTAACTTCACACCCGTCAATTTATAATATTTTTGAAAAAAGCGTGCAAAGCTGTTTGTGTTGAGTAGTTTTTTTTCTGAATCCATGTTGCGATGGTGATATAATTCTATATTTATTTAGGTAGTCATTTAGTCTATTAAGTATAGACAGCTCAAATAATTTATAAAAAGCCGAAACAAGAGCGATATGTCTATAGTTTTCTACATTTAAGTGATTTTATTTTTTGTGAATCGGACAGACAATAGATGTTTTCAAAATATCTGGGAAAATTCCCTTCTCTAACAATAAATTGATGAGATATTTAAGGGGTTTTATGATAAGAGGGGCTAATATTTTAAGTATAGTATTTGGTATTTCATCGAAGCCACTGGATTTCTTATTTTTTAGTTTATTGATGACTAACAATAAATGTTCATCATATGGTTTTAAAAATATCGATTGGTCTTGTGTGGCTAAATTGAGAGTAACATTGCTGACATGTATTGAGTCTTTTACTGTAGATAGGGGTTTGTTTAAAAAAAAGGTATTAAATATATTTGCGATGGTCTTTGGATCTTCAACACGCTAATTATTGTGATTAAGTTTTATATTGTTTTTGGGGCGGGCGAGATTGGTTTGAAAGCTCCTTGAGTATACGCCATGAAGCTTCTGCTTCTATTTCCGTAAAAAAATTGAAAAAAATCACGATATTGTGATCGTACTTCGTAACGGAGAGAGTAAAAATAACTCATAAACAAATTAGAAACAACTTTACTTGTTGCAGAAAGCATTAGATAAATACAAGAAAACGAAATGTATTAATTCAGTGGTATTTTTAGTTATTATCAAATTTGTTTCATCTAGTAACACTAGATAAGTTTAGCACTGTGTGTCCTTGTCAAAATGTTTTCTGTTTTTTTCATTTTAATAATAACATTTACAGTTTAAAGTTTCACATTTCATTTTAGAATAATTTTCAAAATTAGTCTTGTATGTAGAAATAGACGATCTTAAACCAATGTTATTATCTAGTAGTACTAGTAATAACATGCAAATTTCTTTTGTATCATTCAATATCCGGCGTGGCAGTAGCCAGGGAAGTAGTTGTTTCAATAAGTTATTTGTTTATAGTCTTAGTAAGACTTAATTTTTTGCTTGCAGATTAACGAACAGGTTGAATATTCATATATTCAGGCTACATTTCGTTTTCTTGTATTTAAAAATAACTCTGCAATACTGCAGTTAATATAAATAAATAGAACTAAGTATTTGATATTTCAAATTGTGATAATAATTATTAGTTTAGTGAAAAAAACAGGACACCCGGTGAATGTGATGTTGCCTTTTAAATGGCATAGGGAGCATGATACAACAATTTAGAATCGACATTTTCCATTTAGTAATTCCGATTCGCTATCGCTTGGGTTATACTACAATGATGAGAAATAATAGTCTGAAACCGGTATGTAGTTTGTCGGTGATGGGAAACATTGATTGAGTGCTAATAATTAAAGGATTTCTCGGAATGGCCAAAACAATATTGCAATATATTTATTCCGTCTTTTGTTACACAATCTGCTTTAAACATTGTCAACTATATTGGGCGTTTAACAATGTCTGAAATAGGGCGCAGCAGCTGCGTAAAGATTTTTATAATATTTTACATGTATGGTATAAAGTTTGGTGAATAAAGTTTTAACAGTTATCATTTTATTCTATTCTTTAGAAGTGGTCGTTAAAACAAGCACCTATAAAATTTTATTGTTATTGTGTTGCGTATAACAGAACAGCTGCTGAGTTATGTGCATAAACTCGATTATATCAAAATAAGCAGAGTATCACATGATTTTTCTACAGTAAGATTGATAATACTAAACCATATAAATATGTGTTGATAATAATTATTCCAAAGTGTGATTAATGTTTTTACTCTGTGAAGTTTTTGGCATACATCCAATTAGTCAATATAGATCCTTTAGAAACTTTACAAAGAATGAAAACCTAATTACACTTTGGAGTAATGTTTATGCTCTAAAAAATCGTCTTACAACTTTCGAAGTGAGCTTACGTCATCTAAAAAGATAATTAAAAATAATATACACCTGTGGATTTACCCATACAGTGAATCAAAGTTTAATTGTCTTGAAGATGTTTCCGAATAAAAATTATTTTAAGATTTGAAGACGTGCTCTGGCCTGCAAGATCTCCAAACTTTTACCTCTGAGATATTTAAAGCAAAACGTTTTTGGGAGGTGCCCACATACAATTTTAGAACTAAAAATTGCTCGAGAAGAAGTACCTGGAATCGCGAATTGTTAGGTAAAATGCAAATCTCCAGTTGTCGGCTTTACAGTGCATTATGGCTAACGGGAGGCATTTGTATGACATTTTTGGTAATTAAAATGGCGTAGAAAGTAGTTCCACCTCATTGCCAATTTCTTCGCTTCCTCATCTTGCAATGGATTTTTGAAATTAGTTCATACGTGTTAGTAAACCTAGTCTTGCCTAATTCTAGGTAAACTGTATATTTGAGTATGGTACCATCACCTCTATTAAATATTCACTGACACCTTTTTTCTTCATTGCTTACTTGCATAAAACTGGGCGGTCACTTCCTCGGCTATGAATTCCCTACAGTTATTTGGAAAAATAACTTTTTACCATTTTGCACGTCAAACTCAATTATTTTATACTACTACTCCAACAGAATATTTACATGTATATGAAATACTTTTCCGCATTTAAAGTAAAGATGCAAATATTTGGTACAGTAAACTCGTTAAAAAAATACTTTTATTTTTATAGCAATTAAAATTCAATAGCAGTTACCTGTGGAGTTTCTTTCATACATAAACAGGATGTTGACCTAGACATTCCAATGCTGTAAGTGATTTACATAAAAGTCTGCAATCTTCGTGTAGACGTAAAATGAGTATATGGTGTGGAATTTTTATAGGAAATAATAAATATAACTCAAATATTCGTTCGTGAATATTTTCATTTAACAACCACTTTTGAAATATTTAATCAACGATTGTGACAAAGTTTTCCTCATATTGTGATATTACTTAGATATGCCTATTATTATTATATTTGATACCAACATTATTTTGAATCTGATTTTCTTGGTGCATCTTAAAAGATATAGTAATCCATCTTAACATACAATTTATTCATCAAAAGTCAGAGTCACGTAAAATAATTTTCTATATATCGATTGATTTGTTTACGATTTGAATTCAACTATTACACAGTTAAGTAATTTATAAATAAATGTCTCTTGCGATAATACATTTATCAGTTTCACTACATTAAACTTTAAATACGTTTTAGGACCAAAAATTCTTATGTAAATTTGATATTGAGTATGTGTAGTATATAGCATCTGGTTTATGTAATCTGAATATATTTTACGGGCCTTGGGCGTGTTAAACATGTCAGTTTTAATAGGGTTATACAATTACAAGCTTATTATCAGCTATAAATATTTAACATACATCTTAAATGATCATTAATTTCAACGGCATTCATAAATGAAGAAGTTATCAAATATTAATCAAATTTTCAAGCTTGTGGGATATTAATTTTCTCTAAAATAGTATTGATATGGCCATCATGTCCGTTTGTCCGATTTTTTTGTGAAAAATAAATTTTGTATATTTATCAGATTTTTTTTCAAAAACTAGTGGGATTTCGAAAAAAACAACTTATTCCTTATAAGATTATGGTTATGATTATGGTATTTTCACCGACGAAGAGTTAGCCATTACTTTCCAGCCACGGATTTTGACGCCTCTACCATCACCCGAATTATGAACACTCTCGATAAATTACCTTTTTGGACCCGGTCACAGTAGATTTAATTGCGAAAACATAATTATACCCAATAAATAATTTATAACTGTGTGTTTGTAATTTTTGTAAACACTGCTGACGTTTTAAATGTCAATTTTCAAACTTCAAATAATCAGTTTTTTGGCCCTCGATTTAATTGAATTTTCCAGCCACAAACACACTACGAAGTGTGTTAGTCAATTTGGAATTGTCAAAAGACCGAGAAAATTGAATATCAACCCTTGGCGAATTTTTAAAATAACCGCTGTCTCTACTCAGGACGGACGAATTTCAAACACATATAATAAATTGTTGGGCCCCCGCACAGTGGTCGTAATTGCTATTCTACCTAATCATTTCACGAAAAATGAACTTCGAGGGATGAGGCATATTTATGTAAATATCATTACAATAATGTCGTGTTATTGGAGAGGTAGTATCATAAAATCCCTAGCCCGTTTGGTACGGTTGTAAATAGTGCCCAAAGTAGGCGCTCTCCAGTCAAAATTCATCACCCGAAATATTCGTGTTTCGCTAGCGGAGTTTATGTCGATATTGTAGTGTTGTGTCGTGTTAAAGTTTCTTATAAAATCATGGATAATTATCTTAAAGGTTTGTACCTGGTATATGAGTTTTAATTTTGTAAATTAAATGAGTCAATTTATGGTAATAATTAATTGAAATAAATGTTATGCGCTTGTTATAATAACTAAAATGAACAATATTCAAAATTGAAAAAGTATGTTAGATTCGTCCAGATTCGAGTTGAAATATTTTTTTTTTGTGTAATTACTATTTCGTTTATTGACGAAATGAAAAGTTTTTGAGGAAAACAGCGGGTTACAAATTGATTACTTTTTTTAGGTCGCGAGTCGATCCCGCGTAAACGATTATTTGACATTTGGCGCTCAGAAAACTCATTGCAAGAAAAGAACACTGCAGTGTTTTCATTCGTCGTTAATCAATTTATGATGACTCGCCAGCAGTTAGAAAATGAAAATTGGGATAATTTACGACAGCAAATTAAAAATGTAACATCTAAATTTGCTTTAGAATGGAAGAAATCGGGTCGTCATCTCCCGGCTTATAAATCTAGCTTCTCGGAATGGATGTCCAAAGAAGCTATATTTGATATTAAAAATACAACATCTGATCCACAACCAGGTACGTCCACTAGTAAGGGAAGAGGACCGTATAAAGCTTTCTCGGGTTTGTCGTCCACTTCGAAGAAAAGGAAAATAAAACCTTTGCTTGAGAAATATTCACAAGAAGAGTTATCATTAGCAACACAAAGTAGTTTACGATCATCTGGACGTAAAGATAGTGCAAAAATAGTAGAAGAAGTTGCTGATCATTCGCCAAGAAGAGCAACCGTTATAAAAAAGGCGTGGAAGTCTTCACCTAAACAACTTATAAAGTATACGCCTGAGGAAGCGCTTGCTTTGTACATAGATGGTAGATTTACAAGAAATTCTTACAGATTAACGCAATCTGGCGCCAAAGTTCGCCATGCCGATATTTATCCTAGTTACGCCTATATACTAAAAGCGAAGAAAGCATGTTATCCTGATGAAAAAACTATCAAATATACCGAAACATCCGCCGAGGTTTTATTACAAGCTCTCGTTGATCATACTGCCAATAGATTAATGAAGTCTTTAGAAGAAGTTGTCACGCAAAACTATAGTGAACTCGGCCAGGAACTAATTATGGTACATAAATGGGGCTGCGATGGAAGTTCGGGACTCTCCTTGCATAAGCAGTCATTTTCGGAAGATGATGGAACATCTAAAACAGACGCTTTTCTCTTTTCGGCATGCACAGTGCCTCTACAACTTAAGTCGAAAAACAATCAAATTGTGTGGCAGAATCCGAAACCCTCATCAACAAGATTTTGTAGACCAATAAAAATACTATTCCAAAAAGAAACAAGTGAATTGACAGAAATGATTGTAACGGCTATAGAAAACCAAATTAAAATAATTTCGCCAACTGAAATATGTTTGAATGAAATTAAATTTTGGATAAATCATACATTCAAAATGACGTTTAAACGATAAAGAAAAGTTGGAGCAGGCCAAGTTGAAAATACAAAAAGAATTAAGGGCGGAACTGGGTCTATTAGTGGATATCATCAAACCAGGATTTGGAACAACCAATGATGGCAACACCGCTAGCCGTTTCTTTGAAAACTATCAAGTGTCTGCTAAAATTTGTGGTGTAGATGAATTTTTTTAAAAAAGATTAAAAGTTATTTTACAAACTTTATCGTGCGGATATGCAGTGAATATTGAGGCATTTAAAAAATATGCAGCAGAAACGGCGGAAATGTATATACAGCTGTATCCGTGGTTTTACATGCCTGTCAGCATGCACAAAATTTTAATACATGGAGCCGAAATAATTAAATCAGCAATATTGACAATCGGGTTGTTCTCTGAAGAAGCTTTAGAGGCTCGAAATAAAGATATGCGAAAATATAGGGAATTGTATACAAGAAAATTTTCGCGATTATTAAACATTACTGATCTATTTCATACATTACTGTATTCATATGATCCGTACGTGTCAGGTATTTAAAAAAAAAAATACATAGAACGCCCGTATAATATTAAATGTTTGGAAATACATCGGCTGATTCTCATTCATCCGATTTATCTGATTAGAATTATAACAATCTTTTCAATGTACGTAATGTATAATTTATGTTAATAAAATACGTAGATTTATTCTTAAAATGACATTTTTTACCTTTGTATAACATATAAAACACGTTATTATTCTTTAATTTGAAATGTTCAGCTAGAATGCATCAAACGACCTCTGTGCCCCGGTGGAAATGAATTTTCCGGCCACAAACATGCTACGAAGTATGTTAGTTAATTTGGAATTGTCAAAAGACCGAGAAAAATGACTATCGACCCTTGGCGAATTTTTAAAATAACCGCTGTCTACTCAGGACGGACGATTTTCAAACACATATAATAAATTGTTGGGCCCCCGGTGGATATGAATTTTCCGGCCACAAACATGCTACGAAGTATGTTAATCAATTTGGAATTGTCAAAAGACCGAGAAAATTGAATATCAACCCTTGGCGGATTTTTAAAATAACCGCTGTCTCTACTCAGGACGGACGATTTCAAACACATATAATACATTGTTGGGCCCCGGTGGAAATAAATTTTCCGGCCACAAACATGCTACGAAGTATGTTAATCAATTTGGAATTGTCAAAAGACCGAGAAAATTGAATAACAACCTTTGGCGATTTTTTAAAATAACCGCTGTCTCTACTCAGGACGGACGATTTTCAAACACATATAACAAATTGTTGGGCCCCCGATGGAAATGAATTTTCCGGCCACAAACATGCTACGAAGTATGTTAGTCAATTTGGAATTGTCAAAAGACCGAGAAAATTGAATATCAACCCTTGGCGAATTTTTAAAATAACCGTTGTCTCTACTCAGGACGGACGATTTTCGAACACGTATAATAAATTGTTGGGCCCCCGATGGAAATGAATTTTATGGCCACAAACATGCTACGAAGTATGTTAGTCAATTTGGAATTGTCAAAAGACCGAGAAAATTGAATATCAGCCCTTGGCGAATTTTTAAAATAACCAAATAATCAATTTGGAATTGTCAAAACACCGAAAAACTTGAATATCAACCCTTGGCGAATTTTTAAAATAACCGCTGTCTACTCAGGACGGACGATTTTCAAACACATATAATAAATTGTTGGGCCCCCGGTGGATATGAATTTTCCGGCCACAAACATGCTACGAAGTATGTTAGTCAATTTGGAATTGTCAAAAGACCGAGAAAATTGAGTATCAACCCTTGGCGAATTTTTAAAATAATCGCTGTCCCTGCTCAGGACTGACGATTTTCAAACACGTATAATAAATTGTTGGGCCCCCGGTGGAAATGAATTTTCCGGCCACAAACATGCTACGAAGTATGTTAATCAATTTGGAATTGTCAAAAGACCGAGAAAATTGAATATCAACCCTTGGCGAATTTTTAAAATAACCGCTGTCTACTCAGGACGGACGATTTTCAAACACATATAATAAATTGTTGGGCCCCCGATGAAAATGAATTTTCCGGCCACAAACATGCTACGAAGTATGTTAATCAATTTGGAATTGTCAAAAGACCGAGAAATTTGAATATTAACCCTTGGCGAATTTTTAAAATAACCGCTGTCTACTCAGGACGGACGATTTTCAAACACATATAATAAATTGTTGGGCCCCCGATGAAAATGAATTTTCCGGCCACAAACATGCTACGAAGTATGTTAATCAATTTGGAATTGTCAAAAGACCGAGAAAATTGAATATCAACCCTTGGCGAATTTTTAAAATAACCGCTGTCTCTACTCAGGACGGACGAATTTCAAACACATATAATAAATTGTTGGGCCCCCGATGGAAATGAATTTTCCGGCCACAAACATGCTACGAAGTATGTTAATGAATTTGGAATTGTCAAAAGACCGAGAAAATTGAATATCAACCCTTGGCGGATTTTTAAAATAACCGCTGTCCCTACTCAGGACGGACAATTTTCAAAGACATATAATAAATTGTTGGGCCCCCGATGGAAATGAATTTTTCGGCCACAAACATGCTACCAAGTATGTTAGTCAATTTGGCATTGTCAAAACACCGAGAAAATTGAATATCAACCCTTGGCGAATTTTTAAAATAACCGCTGTCTCTACTCAGGACGGACGATTTTCGAACACGTATAATAAATTGTTGGGCCCCCGGTGGAAATGAATTTTCCGGCCACAAACATGCTACGAAGTATGTTAGTCAATTTGGAATTGTCAAAAGACCGAGAAAATAGAATATCAACCCTTGGCGAATTTTTAAAATAACCGTTGTCTCTACTCAGGACGGACGATTTTCGAACACGTATAATAAATTGTTGGGCCCCCGATGGAAATGAATTTTATGGCCACAAACATGCTACGAAGTATGTTAGTCAATTTGGAATTGTCAAAAGACCGAGAAAATTGAGTATCAACCCTTGGCGAATTTTTAAAATAATCGCTGTCCCTGCTCAGGACTGACGATTTTCAAACACGTATAATAAATTGTTGGGCCCCCGGTGGAAATGAATTTTCCGGCCACAAACATGCTACGAAGTATGTTAGTCAATTTGGAATTGTCAAAAGACCGAGAAATTTGAATATTAACCCTTGGCGAATTTTTAAAATAACCGCTGTCTACTCAGGACGGACGATTTTCAAACACATATAATAAATTGTTGGGCCCCCGATGAAAATGAATTTTCCGGCCACAAACATGCTACGAAGTATGTTAATCAATTTGGAATTGTCAAAAGACCGAGAAAATTGAATATCAACCCTTGGCGAATTTTTAAAATAACCGCTGTCTCTACTCAGGACGGACGAATTTCAAACACATATAATAAATTGTTGGGCCCCCGATGGAAATGAATTTTCCGGCCACAAACATGCTACGAAGTATGTTAATGAATTTGGAATTGTCAAAAGACCGAGAAAATTGAATATCAACCCTTGGCGGATTTTTAAAATAACCGCTGTCCCTACTCAGGACGGACAATTTTCAAAGACATATAATAAATTGTTGGGCCCCCGATGGAAATGAATTTTTCGGCCACAAACATGCTACCAAGTATGTTAGTCAATTTGGCATTGTCAAAACACCGAGAAAATTGAATATCAACCCTTGGCGAATTTTTAAAATAACCGCTGTCTCTACTCAGGACGGACGATTTTCAAACACATAATAAATTGTTGGGCCCCCGATGGAAATGAATTTTCCGGCCACAAACATGCTACAAAGTATGTTTATCAATTTGGAATTGTCAAAAGACCGAGAAAATTGAATATCAACCCTTGGCGAATTTTTAAAATAACCGCTGTCTCTACTCAGGACAGACGATTTTCAAAGACATATAATAAATTGTTGGGCCCCCGATGAAAATGAATTTTTCGGCCACAAATATGCTACAAAGTATGTTTATCAATTTGAAATTGTTAAAAGACCGAGAAAATTGAATATCAACCCTTGGCGAATTTTTAAAATAACCGCTGTCTCTACTCAGGACGGACGATTTTCAAACACATATAATAAATTGTTGGGCACCCGATTGAAATGAATTTTTCGGCCACAAACATGCTACGAAGTGTGTTAGTCAATTTGGAATTGTCAAAACACCGAGAAAATAGAATATCAACCCTTGGCGAATTTTTTAAATAACCGCTGTCTTCTCCGGTCGGTTGATTTTCAAACAAGTTTGAAAATTGACATTTAACACGTCAGCAATGTTTACAATGTTTACAAAATGTTTACAAAAATTGCAAACACACAGTTATAAATTATTTATTGGATATCATTGATTATGTTTTTACAATTAAATCTACTGTGGCTAGTCCAAAAAGGTAATTTATCGGGAGTGATCATAATTCGGGTGATGGTGGACACGCCAAAATCCGTAGTTGAAAAGTTATGGCTAACTTCTCGTCGGTGGTATTTTCTAAATTTTTTGATATAGGTTTCATTATTATTTTCATAATTAACATTTCTATTCTAAAAATTATCTCGAAAATCAAAGAGCTAATGAAATTCATTTATTAACAAAAGTTGTGCAGTGTTTTGATATCTTCATTATTTTTATACATAATAGTAATATTTATTTACTTTCGGTTTTCAAAAAATTTACCAAAAGTTCATTATAACTCCTGATTTTGCGATACAGCGCCCACAGAAACAGACACACAAAAATAGAAATTATGAGAATCGTCTCTAGACCTCAAAAGAGATATTTTCGTTAAAAAAAATTTCCACGATCACAGTACTTTTAAAAACTAACCTTCTTGAAGTCTGTGGCCCGCCAGAAACGACAATCTCGGTTTACAGTTTGATTCCTGAATAGGCGACTAGAAAGTCTACATCTATATTTTATTCATGGTTTTTTTTTGACTAAAAATAACAAAATTAAGTCTTTCACATATTGATCAGTTTTAATTAAAGTTAAACAATAATTTACCTTATAAACAACAACTTTAAAATAAATAAAATGTTGTGCTTACAAATACTTAATACGAAATATAAATAAATCCCGACTTGGTGGCAAGTTCGACAAATATATTCCAGTAAAAAAGTAAACAGCTACAAATACGCATTTCAACTTTACAAAGTTTACTTCAACCCAACTGAAATATTCCATTCACGCCAGAGTTAAAAAGTCTCCTGCTACTCTCAAACTGAAAGAAAAAAATATATGGCTTGTGGATAGTCGCAATATATTTTCATTACTTACTTATTGGCATTAAGCATTAAACGAAACTTAACAAAAAATATTAGTAATAGTACTACATATTTTAGAAATATAATCAAAATCATGTAACCTTAATTTGATAATATAAAAGAGATGTTTCTGATTTATTTCATATTTAACGATTTCTTTTTAGCTTTTCATCCGGGTTCTATTTATTGTAATTATTATTTCTAACGACCATTAATTCAAAGCACTCAAGACTGTTTTAGTATTTTGGTGCATAAAATAATCCTTCCCCTGGAAAATTCATCATTTGTTTCATTAAAGGGGATTTCCGTACATTGATCTTTATTTGCAGAATTTGAGAGTAATTTCGGATGACTGTGACGAATCTTATTACTAGACTTAAGGTGTGAATTTAATATATTGTCACGTATGAACTTCCTCTTCGAGACATATTTCAAATAATAGAGTTATCACGGGCGCGGATTGCAGACACGGTTATAGATTTTCACGTAAATCCACGTTATCGGATCTCCTTGCCAGTGTTTTACCAATAAGCGGAACTTTACCTGGCACGATCTCGGCATTTTTTGACATGTATGTCCAGGGCCAGCCCAATGCGTCATGCACATCAGGGTGCCGCCATAAGAGGACGCCTTATTTTTTTTTTAATCGAATGTTTGCTGTTTTTTTATAAGCATTTTTGCAACTATATAAATTAGGACCTTAATGATTTCTTGAATCGATACTTATCACATATGACTCATGACTAAACTCCAGATTTATATGCGATAAAAAAAGGCATTATGAATATTTTATATGCGCTAAAAAAAAGGCATTATAATTTTTTTTATATGCGCTAAAAAGGCATTATAATTTTTTTCATATGCGCTTAAAATTAGCCAATATTTGCGACAAAAATATTCAAATTTGGATTTTATATGCGGTTTAATTAAAAATAATGTTGCAAAATAAAAAAAATACGAATAGCAACTGATGATAATTTAGTTATTGGAATTAGGGATGGGCGATATTTCACGTATCTGCGATTTTTCACTGTTATTAAAAAATCATAGGTCGTTACTGTTACTAATAGGTGAATTTCACTGCTACTTAAAATCACTGCTACTTAAAATCACTGCTACTTAAAATTACTGCTACTTAAAATCCCTGCTATTTAAACTGTGACAAACCGTGAATGCGACTAAACTGAGACTGTTACTTGAAACATAATTGTAAGAAGATAGTACAAGGTGGCATTTCTAAAGGTTATTTAATATTTATTACTTTATTCTCCCATTTATGCAAGGTATTTTATATTTAATAAAAAAGACAAATATTTATAAAATTCCATGGTACCCCATATAAAATGAAATCAATTACAACTTATTTACTAACAATTATTAATTAATTAATTGAAATTTTATAAAAACGAAAAAAAATTCTTGCCCGGTATAGAATTGAAGCACAAACCCGCTGTGATCGACTTAATAACAAACCCAAAATGAGTTAAAACTCATTTTAATTTATCTGAACATACATTTTAAAACAATACCACGAAACTAATTTTGAAATTGCAAACTTCATGAACTGAAAAAAATAAATAAAAACAATTTACCAAACTGCAAAAATCTCCAAATGTTCCTCGTTCAGGTGCTCAAAAAATTAAAATATAAATCTTCAAAAATCCATATCTATTGAAAATTGTTGAATTTTCAAGCCCCAAATTGATTTTGAATAAGCGATACTTCGGCCGATGCGGATTATTTCTTATGGAATTTTGTCTGCGCGTTTTATTTATTTTTTTCTGCGATGTTTTCATTCAGGTGCTCACAAAATTATAACTAAAATTTTCAAAAATCCATATCTCCATTAAAAACTGTGAAATTAAAAAAAACATATTTATTTTAAATAAGCGATACTTCGACCATTGAGGATATATTTTTTAATGATTTTTTTCTACCCGTTTGATATTTTTTTCCGCGATGTTTTCATTCAAATGCTAAAAAAAAAAAAAATGAAAATCTTCATAAATCCATATCTCTATTGAAAATTGTTGAATTTACAAAAACCTAATTGATTTTGAATGAGCGATACTTTGGCCATTAAGGATGATTTTTTATTGAATTTTTCCTGCATGTTTCATATTTTTTCTGTGATGTTTTTGTTCAAGTACTCAAAAAATTAAAACAAAAATTTTCAAAAATCCATATCCATTGAAAATTATTGAATTTACAAAAACCATATTGATTTTGAATTAGCGATACTTCGGCCATTAAGGATAATTTTGTATGGAATTTTATCTCGCGTTTTATATTTTTTCTGCGTCGTTTTCATTCAAGCGCTCAAAAAATTAAAACGAAAATCTTCAAAAATCCATATCTCTATTGAAAATTGTTGAATTTATAAAAACCAAATTGATTTTAAATTAGCGGTTCTGTGGCCATTGAGGATGATTTCTTATGGAATTTTGCCTGCATGTTTTATATTTTTTTCTGCGATGTATTAAAAATTAAAACGAAAATCTTCAAAAGGACTTTTAAAAATTTTCTGTATTGAAAATTTGAGGACGATTTCTTATGAAATTTTGCCTGCATGTTTTATATTTTTTTCTGCGATGTATTAAAGAATTAAAACGAAAATCTTCAAAAGGACTTTTGAAAATTTTCTGTATTGAAAATTGTTGTATTTACAAAAACCAAGTTTATTTCGAATAAGCGGTACTTCGGCCATTGAGGATATTTTTTTATGGACTTTTGCCTGCACGTTTTATATTTTTTTCCGCGATATTTTGGCCAAGTGCTCAAAAAATTAAAACGAAAATCTTTAAAAATCCATATCTCTATTGAAAATTGTTGAATTTTCAAGCCCCTAATTAATTTAAAAAAAAGCGATACTTCGGCCGCTGAGGATGATTTTTAATGGAATTTTGTGTGCGCGTTTTATTTTATTTTCTGCGATTTTTTCATTCAAGTGCTCAAAAAATTAAAACTAAAATTTTCAAAAATTCATATCTTCATTAAAAATTGTTGAATTTACAAAAACCAAATTGATTTTGAATAAGCGATACTTCGCCCATTGAGGATATTTTTTTGAGGATTTTTTTCTACGCGTTTTATATTTTTTTCTGCGATGCTTTCATTCAAGTGCTAAAATAGTATATTAAAGTATAAGTGGATATTTAGGTCTTTAAAGCACGCACGATTTTGCAAGCACGACGGCGCCAGCCGGAGTGCTTGCAATAGAGTAAGCTTTTGGTAAAATTTCGTGCACCGGAAGTGGGTGTTTACCTTAACTGTTTTTTGTTTTTTGCCAATATTTTCTTAAATATGAAAAATATCACAAAAATTTTTAAACAAACATTAAAGACAACAAAGAAATGAATATCTTTCTTTTGAAAATATTTTTCATAAAATCGTTGCTATTCGAGAAAAAAATTTATTAATTTTTTTTAAATTTTTGGTTTATACTTATGAAACGATAATAGTTACAGCAAATTTATGTGAACAATAATTGTAGAAAATTACAAAATGAACAATTTCTAAAGAATAAGTTTTTTTCGAAATGCCTTTAGTTTTTGAGTAAACTGAGTTTTTGAATTTGAAGTATAATTTTTCCATCTTATAATTTTGACGTTTTAAACGTCAGTTTCATACGAGTCTACAAAACGCTCGATGTACATTTAAAATATGATTTAAATAGAAAATAAACCATGAAAACATAAATATAAATGATACCATCAAGTCGGAGAAAGTGACATGATGGCCACATCACCATTTTTTTTATCGTGGGCCATAGGATTTTACATGTTAAAAATTATACCTTGTGTTAATCTACATTTTATCATATAATTTTGAAGCAAATTTTAGTTAGTAAAATAAATCAATTATTTTTCTACATGATGCGCTTAATTAGAATAATTTAAACATGTCTTATTCCATTAAAAAATGCTTTTGTTCGGAACTGGACGATCGGGATACGCTGCAGAAAAAATGTCAACTATTTCCCTAAAATAAAAATTCCCTGCCTTGTTGTAGAAAAATACAACTACATATTTCCCTGCTGGACAAACCTCTTATAATTGCCGTTACAAATTCCACCCGTTTTTCAACAGTATAAACAGACATTTTCTAGTATAAATTCGTTTGATTACTTGCCTCACTAATCAATCTGACATTTCGTAAATTCAAGGTACTTTGATTATTTTTGCTCAGTTATTTATATTAAATAATTTCATTGTTTAATGGAATAAAACATGTTATTCAAGTTATTCTAATGCAGCGCATCATGTAGAAAAATAATTGATTTATTACTAACTAAAATTTCCTTCAAAATTTTATGGTAAAATTCACATTAAAACAAGGTATAATTTTTAGCATGTAAAATCCTATGGCCCACGATAAAAAAAATGTACTGTAGATACAATTCGCCAGTTCCATACGAAAGAGAAAATAAAACATGTAAAAAAATATAAATCCGGACTCTACTCATGACGTCGTGATATATGTTCCCACTTGGATAAACAAATTCAAAATTATTGGTACCGATTATAACTTATTAAAATTGTTAAATGTATATTCTGTATTCCATATTTATGAAATTTTGAAATATCCCTTCTTTAAATTTTAATACAATCCCAATTGGACCGAACTGAACTCTAACTTTCCTCATTTTTCCACTGGGCAAAAAAAATTAAAAAACAATTGGTATCGATTCGAAACCATAAAAAATGTACATACATTTTTAATGGTTTTGTACAAATTTGAATTAATTCATGTCTAAATTTTGATATGATTGCTATTTAGACCGAACTCTTTTTTTAGTTACGCATTTTCAAGCTTGCCAAAATAATCAAAAATTATATTTTTCTTAAGAATTTCATAATAATTTCAAAAACTGCGTCTCTAGATTTTTATATAATCCTACTTGAATCGAAAAATCATTTTTGAAGTTACTCATTAACCACTTGGCCAAAACAAAATTAAAACAATTGCTACCATATTCATTCATTCTAAAATCATTAAAAGTATATTCTTCTCTTACATTGTATAGAAATATGGAAAATCCAATGTATAATTCTCGATTTAATTCTATTTAAACCTAGCTCAATGAATTTTTAAAGATGTGTATTTTTTTACTTCGCTGGCATAATTAAAAAGAATTGCTACCGATTCCAAACTATGCAAACTTGTAAATATATTCCTCTTTTAAAATCTATACAAATTTGAAATATATCATGTCTAGATTATTCGATTTTTAAGCATTGTACCCTTTTGCTATATAAAATAGTAAAAAACAATTGCTATTGTCACCGGCGTTTCGTTTCGACGAAACGCAGGCTCACGAATTTAATTATTTTTCTTCAAGGTTAATCATTGCCATCAACTTCGTACTTGAATTTCTTTTCTTTTTATAAAATGAGCTAAGTATGTTTCGTCGGCAGCCAGAAGCCGTCACTGTCAGTTGGCTGCATTTCCGTTCATATCCGACGTCCAGCTAGGAATGACACCAACCACTGAGCCAGCCAATGGGATGTGTTCATTCCAGGTGGTTGGACATTCGGACTGCAGCAGGGGTCGTTTCCGAAAATCAGGAAGGAAAAAAAATAATTTTTGATAGACACTGTCTCGTATACCTTTTTCGCACCTTTAAACAATTACGCGTTCCCCGTGTTATTTTTGATTTGTTTTTTTTTGTAAAATACAATTTCCGAAGTGGAACATTATTTTTGATTTTATACAGAACCATAATCGAAACATCGCCCACCGTCACTTGAATTCCTCAGCGACGCCGACTCCTGGAAGCTAGCCGGAGGTCTACGAGGGCGGGTTTTGTTCGCCCGAACGAACCCACGGAACAAGTGAAGCCCTACTCGTGGGCCGTTTTCATTCCCACGGCCTGAGGAACCAGGAACAAGGAGCAAGGGAGGATGACCAGGATGTCAAAACAAAGCTAGACTACCCAGGATGCTTTCAGACGATACCAATTGTTGCGGCGTGGTGTGTTTAATTTTAATAAGCTCTCTCACTGGTAAGATATCACCACTCAAGGCGAATGTGTAATAATGAAACACTTCCGTGCACTTATTTGTATATTCACAATATTTACAACATATATACAGCACGGTCATTTTTAACATAGAAGAAAATGATGTTTTTTAGTTTTTGTGTCGGAGCACGAATCATGATTTTTGATTGCTCAAGGTCTTTACATTGAACACAATTTTTGACACATTGTGGGCGAAAACGTTGTGATTGGTCATTCGAATGTTGAGGGATGCATTTTAAATTAGGAGTGGGATGGAGTGGTAATAGTAGTTTTCCTAGAACCATAATCCAGGTATTTTACGCCAAATCTGGCGTAATGGAATTTTAATTATTTCGAATGACCAAACTACACTTCCCCGCTGCGCAAGGAGGACGGGCGACTGTTTTAAATTTCTCTACCCTAATAAACTCATAAACATTAAGCTCTGTTGAATAGTTAAGCTCCTTTGGTATGGAAATGTATTTCGTAGTAAAATCGTGTTTACAAATTGAGATGGATAGAGCAATAATCATAAAAATAAGGAAATACAAAGAAACGATTTGTAACACCAATTTACATACATAATATGAGCAACAGAAAGAGGAACAGCATCAACTACCAGTCCCAGTACGAGTACTACAACGTCGTCCACAGGACTGGAGCTGCATCTCGTACCACCTCATACCATGCACCTCAGGCCTATACCCCTCCGCGACTACCCAGACGGTAGTCAACTCTTCGTCAGCTCAAAGCTTCCGTCCAGGATACAACTACACCGCCCACACCAGCGATGACGGACACAACGGGCTGCACTGCACCAGAGAGACCAGCCAAGGCTTACACACCTCTGCTTCAACATCCTGTGGCGTCCAGGTCACCGCAGTCCATAATTCCGGCATGGGTTCCCTTCGATGGCCTTTCACTTGTAACGTACCGTTATTATTAATGATAATTATAAGTAACAGTTATCTTTAAGTTCTATTAATTTATAGTTTTCTTTAAAATTACCGGTTTCTATTTTATTTTAGTTATTAATTAGTCCGTCTCAAACGAAGGCGTGATGTGCATGTCCCCTTCCACATTGAGTAGTTTTTGTAAGTTCATTTTATTATAAAAGGGGAAATCGGCAGGAGGTCAGGGCTTTTTGACAAGTCTCCAGGTTGCGGTGCCGGGTTAATTGTGAGGTCACCCTTTTTGTTGATCCACTTTAACCATCTTCGAATAAATCATTATTGTTGTCAACATGCTATGGTAAAATTACTCTTAAAGACATTCTATTCAATTTCTATTTTCAAAATTATATTTATTCACCGTAGGTTTAATTGTTTAGAGTTTTAGAGATCACCCTTTTTGCTGGTCCGAAACAATCCAAAATTATAATTATTCACCGTAGGTTAAATTGTTTACAGTTTTCGAGATCACCCTTTTTGTTGGTCCGAAAACAATACAAAATTATATTTATTCACCGTAGGTTAAATTGTTTGGAGTTTTAGAGATAATTTTTTTTGCTAATCCGAAAAATTCAAAAATTACATTTATTCGCCGAAATCATATTAAATATGTATTTGATTTAATTTTATTTAGTTCTAACGTCGATTTTTATTTGTATATGAGAAATTGAAAATATATTTATTTAAATTATTATTGTGATATATTTATTAAATTGTCCCCGATCACAAACTGGTAGAAGAATCCTGGAGCGATATTTCTAATTTATTATAAATAAGAAGAAATATGCATCACACGCTGGTACCAAATTATCGAACGGGTAAAGCTGGGTTACGTCAACTCCTTCGTGGTTGGAGCCGCCAAGGACATTACGCCAGGTCACGCACATTCCAGGCATGGCGTGGGAATTCGCTCAGAGGCTTCTGAGAAGTGCCTTTGGGATGTCGCACCCGAAACGCCGATGCTTTTTCAGCCGCCAGCCCAGGAAATGCACATAGCTACCACCAGCATGGTTCCCGAGGTCGATTTCGAGGAAGTGATGCCCCTGCCTGTGCATCATTCCGTGGTTGCCACACCAGCGAGCCACCACCGACCCCGCTACCCGTCATGGATCAGATGTCGCCACTCGTCGAAGCCACACTAATAGTAGCCACCCTCGTTACTATACCATCACCGACTTCAATTCCTGTTATGGACCAGATGACGCCGCTCGTGGAAGCCCCAGTAATAGCAGCCACCCCCGTCACTGTACCACCAACGATGCCAGCCGAGCCTCCGCCAAGGGAGAAAGCACCGGGGCCGCGTAAACACGTGGCCATCCATAGACCTCCAAAACGACGTCTGCCAGTCGTTACCCGGAATGTGCCCGCAAACGAAGCCTGGGAACCAAGCCACCGCCAGCTATAGCTGCTTACCCTCTAGCTAGAAAGAGAGACTCACCGGGGCCGTCTAAGTTGAACAAAGCCGATTTCGTGGCCCCTCAGAATCCTGCAGCTCCAACCTACGTCATTGGCAGAAGAATACGCCAGGGGAAGCGCTATCCTCCAGCCCCATATCCGTCGTCTCAAGACGCCGCAACAGCCACTCCACACGTCACACCAACTATTCTGGACGCCGCAAGCAGCGGTCTCCCCGCCCGCGGAAGGCAACGGCCACGAGACGTGACGCATAACCGCATGTAACGAACAATCGAATATATAGTGTAAGTGCCCCGCGAAAGACGCAATCCATAGTGATAGGTGCCCTATTAACGCCACTGTGCGTCATAAACCTGTCGACGAGCAGGTATTCTCCTCGTGGCGCCCAAACAGTTCATCACCATCGGACACAACCACTTCCAGAACTGTCGTCACCGACTGTTCCGTCTGGCCCTCCTGCGACCTGCAGCCGTGTCGCCACCAGACGTTCCGCAGCACCTACCGGCCTCCTGCGAGGATTACCTCTGCACCAAGGGATCATCCCAACCCAACCAGTTGCCGTTCTGGTGCCGCACTAGCCAACCAAGTGCTTCGTCAGGCCCACCTGCAACCAGCAGCCGTGCCGCCGCCCGGCATCTTGCAGCACCGGAACTACCGCATTCACCTCCAGGCTCACCACACAGCAAGCGCTCCGCCGACCAGGCGTACCGCAGCACCTGCCGACCATACCTGGAGGACGACTGCAACCGAACTGCCGCCCACCACCGCCGTCGGCAACAGCCGACGATCTCACAATGGAGGATCACACCTTTTACCAGGTGCTCTGACTGGCCCACCTGCAGCCAGTCACTGTACCGCCGCCAGTCGTCCAGAATCACCAGCCGCCCAGCAAGAAATCGTCACCGACATCATAAACGTAACATCGCTCATTTTTCGGGACCGTTTGTCGCCAGCGAAACGCAGGCTCGCGAATTTCATTATTTTTCTTCAAGGTTAACCATTACCGTCAACTTACTTAAATTCTTTTTCTTTTTATAAAATGTGCTATGTTTCGTCGGTAGCCAGAAGCTGTCTGTCAGGTGGCAAGGCCCCGGTGTTGCCGAACTGCAGCATTTCCGTTCATATCCAACGTCCAGCCAGGAATGACACCAAATACTAAACCCAGTCAATGGGATGTGTTCATTTCAGGGGGTCGGGGGGTCGGACATTCGGACTGCAGCAGGAAGGCATAAATATCCAGCCATTTCCAAAAATCGGAGAAAAAAAATCATTTTTGACACACAGTCTCGCATCCCTTCTCCGTACCTTCAAACAATTACGTGTTCCCCGTGTTATTTTCTTTTGTTTTTTTTTTGTGAAATACAATTTCCGAAGTGGAACTTTATTTTTGATTTTGGACAGAACCATAATCGGACCATCGCCCACAGTCACCTGAATTCCTCAGCATCGCTGACTCCAGGCAGCTAGCAGAAGGTCTACGAGGGCGGGTTTCGTTCGTCCGAAGAACCTCCCCGTGGCACTATCAATTGCAAACTCTCAAAAAATAATTGTTGAAATTCTTCGTACATCACTGGATCAAAACTGTGAGCAGAATTCGATCTAGTTATATACGACGAATTATTTGCTGGCAATGTACAGGGTCCGGCACTGCAATGTGACACATTTTAACGCGCCACTGCCTGACACATGAATGGGTGGGGGAGTTCTGTTTATGACTGATGTCTTTGTTATTGTATGCAGTTTAGTAGCTATGGAGAAATCAACGCGTGTTCGCCGTGACGGCTTACATTGAAACGAAGTCTGTTATTACGGTCCAAACACGATTTCGGGCTGAGTTTAATATCCCAAGACGTGGTCGCAATCCATCGCGGAACATTATTTTGCAATGGTTTAAGAAGTGGAATGCACATGGAACTGTCTGTGATAGGTTTGCTGGTTCTTCCCGTACTATGCGAACGCCTGAAAATATTCAAAGAGTTGAGGAAGCAGTAACAACCAGTCCAACACGTTCAGCGAATAAACATGCAAGGGCTCTAAACCTATCAGATTGTACAGTGCGCCGTATTTTGCATGATGATTTTAAGTTTCATCCTTATAAAATACAGATTGTTCATCAATTATCCCCACAAGATCCACCTAACAGACTTGCATTTTGCAGGGAATTTGTAAGATTGTTGGGCGAAAGACCAGATCTGATGGATAATTTAATTATGTCGGATAAAGCTCATTTTCATTTATCGGATTTTGTTAATAAACAAAACTATCCATATTGGTGTGCAGAACCAATGCAGTTGCATGAGAAACCTTTACATGCTGAAAAAATTACGGTTTGGTGCGGTATTGCAACCTTTGGGGTTATTGAACCGTATTTTCCTGAAGAAAACAATCGAACTGTAACCGTTACCTCGGAGCGATATTTACAAATGCTACAAACATTTCTTACTGCCGAATTACGTAGATTGAGAGTTAAAGATCACGAATTATGGTTTCAACAGGATGGGGCAACTAGTCATACCGCTAGAATAGTTATGCAGTTTTTAAGGAATAAGTTTCCTGGGAGATTAATTTCCCGAAATGGAGACCTTGCCTGGCCAGCACGTTCTCCTGACTTAACAGCTCCAGATTGTTTCTTATGGGCGTACTTAAAGTCTAAAGTGTATCTAAACAAGCCCCGCACACTGGATGAGCTAAAGAACAACATAACTGAGGAGATAATAAGAATTGATAGAAGACTTCGAGGCGCAGTTATGAACCACGTCCGAGAAAATATTGAAAAATATATAGAGTTTAATGGTGGACATTTAAATTCTGTAATTTAAAAAAAAATAATAAAACTGTTAAAAACTGCATTCAATGAGTATTATTTTTCAGATTTTTACTTCTTTTTACAACAAAATATCTAGTCACTACAGTTTAGCGAAAAACGTCACATTTCGCTGCCGGACCCTGTATAACGTAAAAAAGGCGAAAACATTTCTTATATCTTGAAGATATATTTTTCAGATTTGATCAAAATATGGAAAATCCCATATGGGGATTTAAATATAAACTAACCCATTTAAAGAAAGCTAAGTCAATTTTTGAAGTTGAGCATTTTTCAACTAAAATATTACGTGCATTTGTTTTTATTATTAAAAATGTATCACAATGACACAATCTTCACAATTTTCGTTTAAATAAATTATATGTAACTTATCATTTCACAGTGTAAAAAAAAATGATATTTCCATCATGTAATTTATTTGAATTGAAAGTATAATCAGGATTTTTGTGCAATTTTTCGCATTGGCATAAAAGCCAGAAAAGTAAAATTTTGATAATAATGTTTGCTTAAAAATTTAACCCTGTTAAGAATTTCCGAATTTATAATAAAATCGTTCTGTTTTATGTATACTGCTTAGTAATGTTTATTAAAAAAAAACTTCAAGTGTGCCATGATTTTTTTTTAATATAAGTTGGTAACACATTGAGGTTATGTTATTTGCGGCATGTTCCTACTGATAAATTAATTTGCTGTGATAAATCGTAGGTTCATCTTCAAAAATTTCTTCGGCTGTGTTAATAACATCCTAACTACGTTTGACTGGTCTACCACTTCCTGGTTAACGGAGTTTCGTAATAAGGTATTTTTAAAGTAATCATAAATAATGGGAACGTAAGGAAATTCTACCTAAAACTCTGCCAAAGGTGCGTCGAATGAATACACCCAATTTCCATCCACTTTAGTCCCATTTTGAAAATAACTTTCAACTGGAAAAACGTTTTTTGCTGGTTGCTGTAAACCATTGTGACCACAGAATAATTGTGCCTTTTAGAAAGATCTGACGTTTTGTATGTCAATTCCTAACATGTGTGCCAACATACATTTTTTTAAATAAATAATCATAGCACACTTGAGGTTTTTTTAATGAACATACGATACTTGTGCAGTCTAGAATTACGATTCTACAAAAATCTATCAACACCCTATCCCTCAATTTTGAGATAATTCCATTCAAACCGAGCGTGGAATTGGGGAAAAATACAATAATTTTAGTTACTTGAAAATAATATAAAAACTATTGCAATCGACTAGAAGTTTCACTTTATTCAAATCGCGATTATGATTCAATAAAAATCTATAAACACCACATCTCAAACTTGAGATAATTGCATTCGAACTGAGCGTGGAATTATGAAAAAAAAAACAATAATTTCAATGGCTTGGAAAACATATAAAAACAATTGCCATCGATTTGAAATTTCACTAATCTATTCAAAATTAATTCAGGATTACGTTTCTACACAAAAAAAACACCCTATTCCCTAACTTCGACATAATCCCATTCAAACCGAGCGCGAAATTGCGTAAAAAATGCAATTACTTCGGCGCCCTGACAAAATATGAAAACAATTGCCATCGACTTAAAATTTTACAACTCTATTTAAAATTTATACGGGATTGCGCTACTATAAAAATGTAAAAAAGGACTTTACAGCAGGTTTCCTAGCGCCGGTCCTGTGTAGGTCGCCCATTGGTGTATTGAAAAAAATGTAATGGGAATTGCCAGAAAATGTAATTAGGCAAGGGATATTAAAAGGGGTTAGGAAGGAGTTGTAAGAAAAAAACAATTAGGTCAGTTAGTCGGGTAGTTGTTATACAGGGTGTTGAATTGCAAAGCGGGCCAACCTTAAATTTAAAATAAAAGCAGAAACTAGTGAGTACAGAACCAAATCATTCAGCTTAAAAAACTTTAAAAATAATGTAAGAAGACCGATACTGTCAAATAATTGGGGAAGCCAATATTAACAACTCGTCATAAAGCGGACGTCTGTCCTAAATATGTGCGATTAAATACTACAAGAAGTGGCGCAAGATATCTTTCTTGTAACTTTTATAATACCCTTCCAACGCCTCTTCGAGTTAAAAGTGTTTTCTTACGGGTATCATACTATTCTTATGACGAATTTTTACTTAATTCACGACACGATTTTACGTCATAACATAATTTTGTCGCTATATTTTTATGCTTATATTTTTAGGTTAAGTTTTATTTACTTATTTATTATGCAAATGTCATTTTAAATTGTTTTGTTGTATCCAATCTTATTGCAAATTTTAATTGTATCTTTGACGTATGTAAAACTTCGGTTGACACATTAAGTAAATGAATTGAATAACAAATTTCAAATTTTACATGCAATTCATACTGACTAGTTGTATGAGTAATTAGTCTTTATTCATCAGTCAACCCTGGACTGACACACTTGCTTTTGATTATTTTTAAGGCACATTGGGGTCATAGTGGCCCCAGATAATGAATTGGGTAAGAGTTGGAAAAAATAATATTTTATTTATTTTATAAATGGGTCTAGTGGGTTCAACTCCCCTCCCAGACGGTACATTGTCCGGATAGAGAAATATCCACTCGTATCCGTGGTCGTGGTATTTGTCTATTATTATTCATTTATTTATTTAAACATTTAGCTTCAAATGAATATAAAATTAAAATACAAACCGTCTAGAGCTGGCTACATGGACGAGTATCTGAAACCAAATAAAAAAAATTAAGTATATTAAATAAAGACGAATATATGAATATTCAACCAGTTCGTAACTCCGCAAAATGAATTCATGTATTCAGACTACTTTTCGTCTTCATTTAATTTATTTAATGCTTTCGCAACGAGTAAGGGTTTTCAATTTGAATTTTAATTATAAGTTTTGTAAAGGAATTTCCTTAAAATAAATAAATATATGAAACAATGTGCGATTTCTGGATTAAATGGGAATCTAGGGAAAATACGTAAGTAATGTGATTAATTGGTTATTTCATGTGTAACATTTATTGAATCATATGATGTATGTTCAATTAATATCCGCTCAAGCGTTGATGTGTTTATTAAAGGTGGGCGAAATGACTCTTTTTTATAAGTTGTGAAGAGTCAACTGAAAATAGTGGACTCATGACTTTTGAAAAAGTAAAAATGGTGATGTGGTCATCATGTTACTTTCTCCGACTTGGTGGTGTCATAGCTATTTATATTTACGTTTTCGTGGTTTATTTTCAATTGAAATCATATTTGAAATGTGCATCGAGAGTTGTGTAAACTCGGATTAAACTGACGTTTAAAACGTCAAAATTGTGAAAGAAAATTCAAAAACTCAGTTTACTCAAAAACTAAAGGGATTTCGAAAAAACGTATTCTTTATAAGTTGTTCATTTTAGCATTCTCTACAATTATTATTAACATAAATTTGCTGTAACTATTATCGTATCATAATTATAAACCAAAAATTAAAAAAATATTTTTTTTTCTCGAATAAAAATGATTTTATGAAAAATGTTGTTTTCAAGCAAAAGATGTTCATTTCTTTGTTGTCTTCAATGTTTGTTTAAATGTTTTTGTGATATTTTTCATATTTAAGGGAATATTGGCAAAAAATAAAAAACAGTTAAGGTAAACACCTATCTCCGGTGTACGAAATTTTACCAAAATCTTTTCAAGATTATTAAATAAGACTTATGTACAAAGTTTCATATCAATTTCTGTATTAGTTTTTGAGATACAGCGTACACAGACAGACACACACACACATACACACAATTTTTTTTTTCAGAAATTGTTGAAATGGCATCTAGGGACCCCAAAACGGATATTTCCGTAAAAAAAATTTTTGAAAAAAAAATCACGATCACAATACTTTCTCGTACTTCGTAACGAAGAAAGTAAAAAAGTATGTTTATAAAGTGATGAAAAGAAGAAAGATCCTCAATTCGAATTTACACAAGAGTCACTTTTTTAATCGACTCACTCATAAGTTACCCATCTCTAGAACCTATGGGTAAATTCGCAGATTTTGTACCACTTGAAAATGCACACGTGCGAAATTTGTGATTCCCGCTGAAACTACCTAACTTAAGCATTCGCACCTATCGTCAAAATCCTGTGTGTGGGTAAAATGAAACTAATTGAGTGCCGCTGAAATCGCGAGGTTCGCGCCTGCGCGTTTGCGAGTGGTACAATATCTGGGATCGAGCCTACTTATGTTATTCATTACGTAACTTCGTAAACTTGCATAGGAAGTCTTGTGTGCATAATTAATTAATGTAACAGTGAAATGCCCAATTTTTATAAGGGTGGGCCATCGCAAGGAATCTTTTTAAAATCTTAATAAAACACAAACGGCTAGATGGAATTTCATGATCTTGCATTTATTTTGTAGCCAAGAGTATCCGGTTATACATGGAATATGTCATGAGTCAAATGGCTGCCACGGCTGGCCTTACAATAGTCCATTCTCTCGACCCAATTATTGAGAACTTTCCAACGTCTGCGGCTCTATCTCAGCAATGGCATTTTGGATATTGACTTTAAATCGCCAATCGTTGCTGGATCGTTGGCATAACAACGTTCTTTAACGGCACCCCAGAGATAAAAGTCCATGGGCGTCTAATCGCAGCTCCTTGCTGGCCAATTCACATCTCCACGACGGCTGATTACACGATTTTCGAAATTTGACCGCAATAAATTAAACAAATTTAAATTATCTATACGTGCATTGCTAATTCAAGAGGAGCTTTAAAGTTGACGAAGTTGCTTTGAATATGTTATTTTTATATTTGTTCGTATGTACATTTAATCTCGTGCGATGTTATATTTTTGGATTCCGTATAATTCTTTTTAGTTACTTGTAGGAAGAGCAGTAACAGGTGTTACCTGACTGAACTTCGCCTACTCTTATATTTATTTTTATTTTTGTTGTACTCTATTAAAAAATAAAGACATTATTATTATTATTATGTCGATAGTTTCGTTGCTAGTGTGGCATGTCGCCCCATTGTTGGAACCAGATGTTTCCCACATCCAAACCAGCAATTTGCTCCCAAAAAAAGTTTGCTATCATGATCCTTTAGCGGTTTCCGTAGACCGTTTCGCCAGATTCAAAGAAAAATGGGCCGATGATGCCGCCGACCCATAATCCGCACCATAGTCACTCGTTCGGGATGCATTGGCTGCTCAACGATCACGTGTGGGTTTTCCGATACCCAAACCCTGCAGTTTTGCTTGTTTACGTACCCCCGAGGTGAACATGCGCTTCATCGGAAAAGATAATTTTTCGCCAAAATTCACCATCGGCTTTCAGCTGCGCTAAGGCCCAATTAGCGAAGTTTTATCGAAGTGGATGGTCAACTCTCTTCAACTGCTGTTATTTGGACCTTATAGGCGAATAAACCGATGTCTTTATGTAAAATACGCCTCATGGTAGTGCGACTAATGTTCAATTGCTGAGAGCGATGATGAGTCGATGTTCTCGGGTTGGCTTACACACTACGGGCTACAGCAGCAATATTTTCGGATGTACGAACTGGACGAGCCATTGAAGACCGTCTGGTACACCTTGCTACAAATTTTGCCACTAACCCAGAAATCCAAGACATCCTGCTACACCTATATTTACCTCGCAATCCTTTAATTAATCCTAGAACCAAACATCCCTCTTCCACAATTTATCAATTCATCACATCTCTTCATGATTCATATTCAACCTCACCAACATATTCACAACCATGATCGCAATAATTGACGACTAACTGACGACTGTTAATGCTAGGCAGAAAGACCGCTGGTCTATAGCCGTAGAAACGAAAACCCATCATATTTTGTAAATCGATAGGTAAAAATAAATTAATAAATATGTTCTTGTTGTTGTTGTGAAATTTGTACCGTTTTTTTTGCTCACTGTGTATACGCCAAAATCTGAAAGTTGTAAAGTGGAAAGTTTGCAGCGATCTTAATTGAAAAATTGATCGCACATCGTTCTTTTAGATATCTGGCTAATAACAGCGGATATTTTGAACATCTATAGTCACTATGTGCTTAGCTGAAGACAGTGCTACATGTGTGATCAGTATTTAAATGTGAAACAAATACATAATAAATAGTTTTCATTTTTAAGTGTACATTTTTCTGGATGACTCGGACATCTTTATTTACAGAAATAAAAAAAGTACAACACAGCATGTGAATAAAAGGATGATAGACAGTATAAACTTTCTTTTTCTGTTTAATGGCTATCGACCCTCGGTTTTTCAGTCTGGATTTAAAGGTCTCACAAACGTCATGATTGCTAATATCGAACAGATTTAACGGTCTACTGTTGTTCAAATGTCATTATCACTAATGCCAATATGAAAAGATGCGATGAACCGATGAATGGTGATTTCGGGGTATTTTGGTTTGGGAGTTATTACAGGATTGCGCGGGATACACGTATGATTGATGATGTCAAGGTTATGTGGGTTATTGGTGAATAACCGGGAAAGGTATTTTAGACGTTCTTCGATGGTAATTATTTTGGTTAATTGGTATAGGAGAGTATAAGATGGATGGGATTGAGAGGTTGCCTTATTTTTTTAAGAGTGCGAAGGGCTGATCGTTCAGATACCTGTATATTTTTCAAAGCAGAGGGACGAGGGTTATGGAAAAGAATAGCGGCGTAATCAAAAAGAGGTCGGCTGATCATTTTATAGATATGAGCCGCTGTTTTGGTCGATATGCCTTGATTTTTGTATGCGAGGCTCCTGAAGTATCCAGCCCTCTTCTTGACTCCCGCTTTGAGATTTTGTGTGTGGATTTTGAAAGTTAGTTTTGAGGGATATTATACTGAGATATTTGCAAGAAGGAGATGGTGAGATTGACTAGTTATTGATAATTATTTGGAATGGTGAACTATGTGCACGATGGAAATGAATTAATTAGGAGATGGGATTTATTGGGATTTACAGTTATTCTCCATTTAAGCATGGCGGCGAGCGAGACATGTCCGCTCGACGGAGTAAATTTTTTTACGTGTTGTAGTGATACTCAGTGTAAAATTTTAGTGTGTATCAAATGTGGGAATACGTTTAGAGTTGTGTTAAAAAGAAGGGCCTCAAACCCATAGACAGTACTCGTTTGATCTGTTCGGAGAGCCCACCGGGTGTTGCGGTCAACGATGTGCTCATCAAGGAAAACATATATTTAAAAGGGCAAGTAGAACTTTTAAATAATATTATATACGAAATGGAAGATAAAAATGCAATTCTCAAGGAAAATGCAAATCTCTTAAAGCAGAAAATTGCAGCATTACAAAATAGAATTGTAAACAAAGGAAATAGTGGCGGCATCTCTTATTCACGCGGAAAAGATGATATCCAGGTTCCTGTGAATGCGCTCAAATCCAGTGGAGCCATCTCTGCTCCTGTAGCCGAAACACAAATATCGATTTCTGCAAAAGCTGGTGGTCCTCGTACATAAATTACCAAGAGCAGATCGGCATCAACAAGCGAAATAATAACATCCAGCAGGAGGAAAAATCCTGTTGCCCCAGAACCACTCCATACCATCAACCAAACTAAACCCATCCTTATGAGCAATGATGTAAAAGCAGGATTACATCAATTAGAAACGGATAACAGGAAAAATCATTTTAATAACAAGAATAAACTAACAGTCACTGGCAGAAAAATAACAGGGAATTTACTTTGCGCACCAAAAAAGATTGCTTGGCTCTACATTGGTAACTGTGCTCCAACTGTGAATGCCGAACATATTAAATCGTACCTACAAGAAAATAATTCTGAAATAGCAATAAAAGAATTATAACAGCTTGAAACAAAAGGGGCCAATAAATCTTGCAAACTTGGCGTTGATTTCACTTATCTCGATATTTTAATGACTGAAGATTTCTGGCCAACCGTAATACGAGTAAGACGTTTTTCTTTCAAATCTGAAGCGCAAAAGGCATTTTTTCGAACAGACTCGTCAACACAAAACAGCATGTGATAAAAGATAGAATATCACTGGAAGATGAATCCGAATATTTAAGCTATGGTCTGCTATTTCTTGAGATCAATAAGAAATAAAATAAGTGAAATAAAAGTATTAACTATCGACAAACCACTAAGTGTTATGGCTATATCTAAACACTGGTTATCCAAAGAAGAATGTAGTATATCTAAAATTAATAATATGTCTGCACGTTCATACTTTGCAAGGGATACCAGTAATCATGGAGGTTCCTTAATTTGTGTCAATGATGAGATGGTGGTAGACAATTATGATGAAGTCTCCAACGAAGTCGGTGTCGAAAAAACTTGTGAATTGTCTTGTGTTTATGTTCACCAACTAAGTTCATATATTGTTTGTGTTTATCGTTCACCTTCTAAATTGTTTTTAAATATCTTAATGTCGTTTCTTGATAGAATCAAGTATTGAACAAGCAATGTGATAATGGGAGGAGATTTTAACGTAAATTTCAATTCTAATGGCTACAGATAAACTTGTTTATTGGACTGTCTTCAGAGCTATAAATTAAATAAAATAGTGTCTTTTAATACTAGAAGCAATAGATGTATAGACAATGTGTTTACAAACGTAGATCAAAATAATTTTCTGGTTGACTATATTGATACATCGCTCTCCGATCACCTAGGTATTATAGTCACAGTAAAATGTTTGCAAAAAGTTAGAACGGTACCGAATATCATAACTAAACCGTTAACAATGCAAGGTAAGATTATTTTCTTTGAGTCTGTACATAATATGAACTTTGACTTTGTTTATACTAAGAAGTCCAATATAAATTACAAATGGGAGCAATTTGTTAGCAAGTTATCTGAATTAGTCGATGCATCATTTCCTGCTAAAGTATTTCGACGTAACAAAAAGGTTAATAGGTCTGAATTCAGAGATATGCAAGAAACTTTAGCATTACTGAATGAAGACTATTCGTTGCACCCATACAATAAAACAAACAAGAGATGATTATCAGAAAAAATATAAATCATCTATTAATGAACAAATTAAAATGTCAAATGTAAACTTCATAAAACAAAGTAAAAACAAATCTAAAGCGATGTGGGCAACAATCAGTCGTGCCAGGAATGCATCTCAAACAAACGCGATTCAAAATAATTTAACCTGTGACCAATTTAATTTAATTTTTTCGTTAGCATAGCAAATACATTACAAAGTAGCTTGACACCATCGAATGTTATGGATGATATTAAAATACAGACTAATCCAAACTTAAAATTTTGTTTTAAAGAAGTCACCTTTAATCAAGTTCGTGATGCAATAAATAAAATTAAACCCAGTAGTTCTCGAGACATTTATGGATTTAACGCCGAAATCATAAAAACTATTTTAAATGTTTTAATAAAACCATTAACTGTGTTAATAAATAATAGAATAATATGTTTTAAATTTTGCGAGTGATTCCAGTGTTCAAAAAAGGAGAATTGGATGATATTGATAATTGTCGGCCCATATCAATACTTCCATACTTTTTCAAAGTTGTCGAAATTATTTTAAAAAGTCAAATAGTTGATTATTTTGAATTAAATAATTTATTTTCTCAAAATCAATTTGGTTTCCGCTCTAATCATTCAACAATGGATGCATTGATTGATCTAAGTGATACAATTAATGAAAGCTTTGAAAACAAATCTCATTGTGTGGCATCTTTCATAGACCTAAGTAAGGCCTTCGATTGTGTCTCGCACCAAATTTAAATAAATAAATTGAATCAGTATAATTTCAACAAAGTGAGTCTAAAACTGATGCAATCATATTTGACAAACAGGAGGCAAGTAGTTAACATTAATCAAAATTACTCTAAATCATTAGATATATTACATGGTGTTCCACAAGGGTCATTTTTGGGGCCAACCTTATTCCTAATATATATAAATGACCTACCCTAGGACTTTGATGATGATCATATCATCTTATTTGCAGATGATACTACAATCATTAATACCGGCATAACACCAGAAGTAAGTGAAGAAAACACAATTTATAAGCCTAGGTATTTTAACTTTTCCATGCATATTTATACTAGAATGCTTATACTACGTTAAAAAAACATCTTAATGATTACAGCTGTCACGACCACCACAGTTATCTGACTCGAAACAAAAATCATCTTTGTCTTTCTCAGTTACGGCTTAAACTGGCACCAAATATCGTGGTATTAAATAATTTAATAAATTATGTGTTCAAACCAGAGATTTACCCTTTAAAGAGTTCAAAGATAAAGTTCAATATTTTCTCTTGTTGCATGCTTTTTACTCTGTTGAAGATTTTATGAAATGTGATACCATCTAAACTAGATGTTTTGAATTTTAATCGTCATATTGTGAATTGAATGTACTTGATTCTACAGAGACTTGCGGCTTACTTTTTAATGTCTATGTATTATGTAATATTTGTCACTCATTGAAATTGTTTTTATTTATACCTTAGTTCATATAGTTTAATATTTCTACTTTAACTTTGTGCCTGACGTGTATAAAACTTTGTTAATAGCACAATTATATATCATTATTATTATTATTTCGCAAACCACAATTGTATAGTATCAAACAGCCCTTCTGGTGTAGTAAGTGGCTTATGTAGAGTGGCAGCATGCACTTACCAAAGCAGTATTGTCTGCACATAGGAGTGGATAGGCCGATGGATTGAGGTACTGCGGGTTGGGGTTGGGGTTGTAGATGTCGTGAACATAAATATTGTAATCCACTATTTAAATGGTATACGTGTGTTTGTTATTAATATATAATAGAAATATTATATGAAATGAATTGTTAACGCATCACGATAAACATACATAAATTATAATGTTTCCATTGTTATACATATTAATTTTGGGAAAAACAATTTAAATAAAAATAGGACGGCACACGTTTTTTGGACGGAACACGTATTCATATTACTGATTTATAGTTCACAAGTGTATTTAATATGTAAAATGTGCAAAACATTACCGTAAACACGCTTAATAAATTACAAGCTGATGGTTGGCGTGCGAATGAGTACGAATAACGTCAAATATTAAATGTTTAATATTCGAATAAATTACATTAAACTTGATACCATAATTCCTACATATTTAGCGATTAAAATAATTAATGTACAGTTTCAAAAATAATTACTTATTTATTGCGTGTACCTGCACATTCATTATGATTAAAGCAGAGAGTCGAACTCCGGAACCAAACCCTAAACCGAAATTAACCGGAATTTTTAACAGAACCCTAAATGTAGCTGGAACGTAGAATTGCTCAATTTAAAAATCGAAATTTAATTTTAATAATGGTTAATTTCAGTTAGAACGAAATAAAAAATAACGGGTAATTTCGGTACAAAATATTTTTTTATTGAATTAAATAGATTCCACAAAAAATATTATATTTATGATTTCACGTAAAAACAATTGCATTGTTCTAGGGGAAAATAAAACGAGACCAATCTAAACTTATACTGGGAAAATGAAAATTGCAATCGAAGATTTGAAAAATTGTGAAAAAATTACCAATTAAGAAATTTCCTCCAAAACCCCAAAATCCAAAAAGAATAATATATTTTCGATTTCACATTAAAACAATTGTCATATGGTGGAAGCAAAATGGCAACAATCGAAACTTAAACGAGGAAAACGAAAATTGTGTTCAAAAGTTTAAAATATAAAAAAATATGGTGATGTGGTCATCATGTTACTTTCTCCGATGGTATCATCATTTATATTTACAGTTTCATGGTTTATTTTCTATTTAAATCATATTTTAAATGTACATTTATAAGTTGTTCATTTTGGCATTCTCTACAATTATTATTAACATAAATTTGCTGTAACTATTATCATTTCATAATTATAAACCAAAAATTAAAAAAAATATATTAAATTTTTTTATCGAATAACAATGATTTTATGAAAAATGTTGTCAAACAAAATAATCTCATTTCTTTATTGTTTTCAATATTTGTTTAAATGTTTTTGTGATATTTTTCATATTTAAGAAAATATTGGCAAAAAACAAAAAACACCCACTTCCGGTGTACGAAATTTTACCAAAAGCGTTTCAGTTCTTCGGATTATCAAATAAGACGTATGTTCAAAGTTTTATATCAATTTTTTGAAAAAAAAATCACGATCACAATACTTTCTCGTACTTCGTAACGGAGAAAGTAATAATTAACATAGCAATTAGTTTCAAACGCTCAAAATACGTAAAAATAATACACATTTGATTTAACATTAAATTAATAAGCACATCCTGGGTGTAAACAAAACATCAACATTTCTTCATCTTAAACTAAAAACACTAACAATGCATTCATCGATTTAAAAAATTGTAAAAAAAAATGAAAGGTGAAATTTTCTTTAAAAGCTCACAATAAATAAAGAAACAATATATTTCTGATTTCAGTAATGTCCAATATCTAGCTGTGTATACTCCATCTACTGATAGATTAGACTTTTTTGACATCTTGAGTGCCAAAAATCCCACTAGGTTGCCGAACAACTCTCGCTAGAAAAAGTAGTACTTACGAAACTTAATTTATTACGAAAATGGCACTCGAGAATTATAACGCGTAGGTGTGTAGTTGGTTCGTCACATCATTTAGAACGTTCTCCATGGCGCAAATCAAGAACAATAACAATAACAAACTGTCAATAACAGGGGCGGCTCGTTATGTAAAGCCAAGGAGCCATGGCACTACCTCTAATTTTATGCTCGGCAAGAATTTTGTATTTCTAAAAATAACAACTCTAAAAAATGCCTGTGATACTTTAATGAGTACAGAAAAATCACAATGCATTTGTTCCCCAACGCAAACGGAGCCAACTTACTTCTGGTACGGCATTTTAGTAGAATGTTGGCAGCGGCGGGGAGGTGCACGGTTCGGGGAGGGGCGCGTTCTGACCTGCAATTGGAGCCAAATCATCTCGTGCACGCGACAACATGCACTTATTAGTCCTATTTAGGCACCGTACACGATTAATAAATTTAATTCACCGCCGAATAAGCCTTTTTGCTCATGTACTATTGACAAAATTTACAGGCAAGTCATGTACTCATTAAATACATGTCAATTGGGAAAAACGGAAATTCGACGTTCAATTGTTTTTTTTTATTTTTTAAGGATAACTCTTGAACACATTACCAGATTTTAAAAATTCTTGGTGCAATGTGTTGTTCTCACCGAATAGATAAAAACAAAAGTAAATTCAACATTTTTGATGTTTCAAGGATCTCTAACATAGATTTTTTTATCAAGCCCGATATATAAAAAAAACAATTAACCGCTCAATTGTTTTGTGGTTTTCAGAAGTTAACTCTTGAACAAAATGGCCGATTTTAAAAATTCCTCCTGAAAAGTATTGTACTCATCGAGTGAAGGACTAAATAATCATTTATCTTCAATTGACCAAATTTGGCAAATTCTTTCAGCAAAATGTTGGACTCGCTGAATAGATAACAAAAATTAAATTCGTAGTTTAATTGTTTTCAATTTTTTTTAAGAATAACTCTTGAGCGAAAGAACAGATTTTGTAAATTCTTTCGGTACTCATTAGTGATGAGATAAACGGTTATTTTCCAGAAAAGGTTTTAACAGTTACTGTTACTACAAATAACTAGTTATTTAAACGGTTATTTAAAATGAATTACTGTTATTTAGTAACCGTTATTTAAAATACCTGTACTCAGTAACAGTTTGAACCAAAGTAAATCTTCGGGTTCAATTAACATAAAGTGCAAAAATCGCACTTTTCAAGTTCGAATATTTTAAAATCGTGATTTTGATTTTGGAAATTGCAGAACTGCTGAACGCGTTGCCCGATTTTGATGATTGTAACGTAACTATCTGGAGAATTTTATGCAATTTAAAAACAGGTTAATAATCTTTTTTTGTGAAACATGCAAACCGTAAAAATTGTACGAATTAAAAGTCCGAAGATTAAAATTACGATTTTGATTTTTGAAATTACACAACTGCCATATACGTTGTCCGATTTTAGTCATTCTAAGGTCAAAATTATGGCAAATTTAATGCAATTTACAATCCGGATTAGTTTTACTTTTTCATGAAATCAACGCAAAATGCCAAACTCGCACGTTTTCAAACTTCGAAAATATTGATTTTTAAAAAGACAACTGCCGAATGCATTGTTAGATTATGACGATTCAAACGTCAAAATACGGATAATTTAGTGTACTTTTACAACGGATTACGAAATCTGTGTGAAATTTCTGTGAAATTAACACAAAATGCAAAAATTGCAATCCAAAATTTTAAAATCGCGACTTAGATTTTTGAAATTGAACAACTACCGAATGATTTGTCTGATTTTGATGATTTAAATGTATGGCGAATTTAGTATTATTCAAAACGATTCATCACTGGCGGACCCTAGGGAGGGGCAAATAATCTCTTCCTTAAATCTAAGTTTCTTATCGGTCGTCGTGAACTTTTCGAAAATGTCAAAAATTAACGCAAAACGCCAAAATCACGAAGAATACCAAAGATTTAAATTGCAATTTTGATTTTTAAATTGCTCAAAGCGTTGACCCGTTATGATGATACAAATGTCAAAATATGGTGAATTTAATGTCATTTTAAAACGGATTTCCAAATTTTCTCTTGAAATTAAAATATACAAAAAATACAAAGTTGTAGCAGTTTTTAAATTTTTAAGATTTTCGCGACTTTGATTTTTGAAATTGTACAACTGCCGAATGCGTTGTTCGATTTTGATGATTTATAATAATAATAATGCCAATACCAGGAGTTTATACAAGTCAGAAAATGGCTTTTATGGAATTAAATTTCAAAATTTGAAGAATTTATTGTAATTTTAAAACGGATTATATTTTCTCGTGAAATCACTGGCTATTTTGTGTTTGTCAATTTTATGTCAGATTCTTTTCAATATTTGTTCGAGTTTTTTAAGAAGTGATTCGTTATTTAATCGCTTTCCTTTTATAAAATAACTTTTGAGAAAATCACCGTTACTGTAATTTTTCAATAACGTTACCGTTATTATTTCTCAGTAACGGTTCCAAAGTAGCAGTTGGTGAAAATAACGCTCATTTTCCGTTTTTTAACACTTATTAAGGAGATGTGAATAAGGTTACAAAATACAATTCGTCGTTTAATTGATTTCCGCGGACAAAGAACGGTATTACAGATTTAATTCGGGCTATTTTTCGTGTTTATTTTATTTTTTAATGCTTATGCAACAAGTAAAGGTTTTAATGATCGATTTTTCTTTCTTCAAAAAGGAGGCGATGAGATATATTGTGTATGCTAAGTGGCTCTACCATCAAAATTTTCCACGAGGTTAATAATGTGTCCATTGACGACATCGCGTATGAATTTACAACGAACATGCAAAGAATTTACCAATATCAATGTAATTAAAACAATATACTTTTCTTATGTTCGTTCAAAGTTAGAATATGCGAATGTGATATGGTCCCCTACATCCAAAATCCATATTCAATCTATTGAGAAAATACAAAAGAAATGTTTAAGACTTTTATACTACAGATGCATGTATATCTACCCAGATTACAGCATTAGATATGCGGATTTATTAACATTTTTTGATTTCCAATCGTTCGTCGTTAGGCGAAACATAGCTATGGTCGTATGTCTTTATAAAATTATTAATTATATAATTGATGACCCACAATTATTAGCGATCATAAATATACATGTACCAAGAATTACATCCCGAAACGTCATTATATTCAAACGCAAACAATTTCATACGGTTACACATTCACATTTCCCACTGAATAGGTTTATAACATTATATAATCCCCTGCATTATACGATTGATATCTTTAGCGATAGTTTAAATATGTTTCAAAAATCACTTGATCGCTTATTATAAATATTTTTCATATGTCGTTAGTCGTAAGTCACTAACCTTATTATTATTATGTACCTGTACGCCAAATAACGTTGTCAAATCTTGATCATATATTTTATTTATTTATGTATTTTACACTAATTATATATTACAAGTTGTAAATTTTCCAGTGACGGCTCGTGACCTACGGAAGTGGGTCGGCCGAATGTAGGCAAGCTGCAGTTAGTCAACTTAATTTTTTGGTAGTTATTAAGTATCATTTATATACTGTATCTTCGTGGAAGCGTATTATTTACAATGGTAAACATTAACCAATCATTTGTCATATGTAACAATATGGTTGTTTGTGCAGAATATAGTAAAAGAAATATTGCTAACGCGACATAATTAGGCAAATGTAAGTAAAACCCAACTGTAGGAGAGTAGGCGTACCAAAAAATTAGATCGTCCGACAAGAACCACGGGAAAGTCTACAGCACTCTTGTCAGGATATGGAATGGGAGTTGGATTTGACAGAAGTGAAGTACATTTGAGGTGGAGGATATAAAAAAAGAATAACACTCTTACAAATGTGAATAACTTGAAAGATTGGGGTCAGGAATAAATAAATATTTACCTATAAAATATTAAATTAAATAAACTCTCAACATGAAAACTAAAATTAATAAAACTAAAACCGAATTTTGAAGAGAATATAAAAATGGCAGAAATGAAAAATAAAATATTTACTCTTAAAAAATAAATAAATAAAATATAAAATAAAACAAATCTCTCAACAAAAAAAAAGTCAATTCTTTTTAATGTCAGGAAAATAAATAAAAACTCTAAAAACTAAAGGGATTTTGCCTGGAAATAACAGTGGTGCCCGTGTATGTGAACAAATTAAATATATTATATTTGAATTATTTCAATCATTTTTAAATATTAAATCGATTCGCCGGGATTTTTTTGTAGTGAAATCGTCAATAATTTTATTATAAAAAATAAAATTATTCTTAACTAAACTTTTAACCAACCCTCTTTCTATTGCTAAAATAGATACATTACTTAAGCGCGATTGGGATATTGTATTCCTACTGTAGGATTTTATTCTTTTCAATGCTGAAAAGCTTCTTTCTAACGATGCAGATGTTGGTGGGAGAGACAATATTAAACAAAATAATTTATATAATTCCGGAACGTCTGTAATAATATCATTATTATAAATAAATTCTGTCATGTCACCTACTGTTGGGGAATTACCGAAAATAAATTTGTCAGCATACAAAACTTGCAATTCTCTTTTTAATTTATCATTATTAAAAAATGTTTTGTAGTTATTAATCAAAGATTAAAATTGTTTTTCCGGAAATTTTTTATTAAATATATCGAATTTATTTTGATTGGTTAATTCCAGAAAGTTAAGTAAGAAAATATCTTTAAAGCGTATTTCAATTTGATTTATAAGCATATCTAAAATTTCAAAAAAGATTAGTTTCGTAGATATCGAATCATCATTATTACTGTGCGTTTTACGTCGTTTAGCGCATGGAGGATGAACATCTAAAATTTGATTAACATCAGAATATATTTTAAGAAAATAATTGTCATTTCGGAATTTTTTTAATGTGGATAAAAGTGATATAATTCTTTCGTTACAATACGTGATGTCAGATAATTTATGTTGAATTATAGAAAAAATAGGATCCGTATGTGTAAAAATTAACTGAAAAGTATATAAAAGAAACAGGAAATCAAAATCGGTTAATATTCTTTTCAACCCGGTCGATTCTCGTATTGAAATATCATCCCATTGATCCAAATCTGCGATGATATGATCGAAAACTTCAATCAAATTAATTCTATTATTATATATAGTGTTCACAATGCGCGATTTAAAGTTCCAGCGGGTTTCTGAGTTACTCGGAACTCTCTTTTGACAAATTGTATCCAGAAGATTGGTGCGTTTAGTAGATTTTGTGAAAAAAGATGAAAAGCCCGAGAGATTTGAGAAAAATATCCTACATTCTTTAATTTTTTTACATGAATCTTGTAAAACTAAATTTATTTTGTGCGCGTAACAGTGCGTAAAAAGTGATTGAGGAGCAATTGCCTTAACTTTTTGCTGCAATCCATTTAGTTCTCCCGCCATTACAGCAGCACCATCATACGTTTGGCCGATTAATTTGTGTTCAATATTGAAATGATTGAAGTATTGTTGGAGTACATTAAAAATATTGTTTGCAGTTCGACCTTCACTAAGGTTGAAGAAACCCAAAAATCGTTCTATTACTTTCCCCTCACAAACGTAACGAAAAATCACTGACAGCGTATATCTGTACTCTCGTCTATTTCCCATGAAAAACGAGAAGCTCTATTAATTTCGTCGTAAATATTCTGCTTTAAAACCGTAGTTATGGAATCAATTAAATCGTTTTGAATCATTTTTGACAGTCCGGTAAACACTGAAGATATGGATGGATCACTGAATTTATTAAAATTTTCATCCAAACTAGATGCAAAATGAGCTAATTCTTTAAAATTCCCTTGATTGTCTGAATTTGTTGTTTCGTCGTTACCTCGGAATTGAGTTGATAAATAAATGACCATGTTTATTAAATGTTTGACCATTTTTCGATTTTCCCGAACGTTTTCATTATGTTTATTTATAAGTTCTCGTCTAGCGGTATCAAGTGCATTTACAATATTATGTTTCGCGAATACTTTATATTTTAAGGCAGAATACGTATGATCTTTTGAAAGTTCATGTTTCGCTAAAGCGCGATAAACTTCTTTTAAATTGTCATAACCGCATGAATTAAAAGGGTTTTTGCTTTCACAAAACAACAAACAATACCAACAAAATAATTTGTTACAAATCTCACTACCAGTTAGCCAAATAAACTTTGTGTAGAGTGTTGCAGAAAAAGTGCGATTGTGATCTTGTTTTCTTTGAACAAGATTAGTCAACAACGGGTGTGGAATTGGCACATTTTTAATGAAAACTTTATCATCGTACGACAATCGGTTAAATTTGTGTAAAAAATAATGAACCAAATCAGCGTTAGTACTTACAATATCCCTTACACTAGCCATCGTAGTTTCAACAAATAATACAATAATTAATAAGCACGAGCACCATGTGGACGGGACCAAGGAAAAGACAGTGATTCTGTCATCTGATCATTTCTATGCTGGCACACGCGCACTGTGGATAAACGGCCAGCCGTACCCATATTCCTCCGTTAGAACGATACACATTAAATAATTTCGCCCGACTTTTAACAGTGAGAGAATGTTGTCGGAGTAACAATAACATCTTTAAACATGTTATATACATAAAATGGTTAATTATACACTGATATATTTCACATAAACTACCTTAAATTTACCTAGAATGGTAATTATTTTGTAAATTACAATTAGGTAACCATTTAATTATTGTTTGCATTTTACATTACATCTATTGTTTAATGATATTTACTTATATTAAGATTTGCCTTCTCTTTAAAAATGCGAAATATATTCTGATTTCTGAAATATTTTTTTAAGGAATAATGTGTTTTCTAATACCGGTCAATTGTTGGCCTTAATGACCAATTTGTATTAAAGTAAGTACATATATTACTTTTAAATCGAACAATATGAAAATAATCAGAAATACGTTAATAAATAAATTTACAAGTTCTAAAATGTGACCTGTAACGCAAGCGAATTAAAGAGTGCATCGAGTCATTGGCATCGGAGTATTGCGTTCGGAGTACGGCCCCGGTGAATTTGCCGTACTGGAGTAAACCATTTGTGGTCTCACGCTGCAGGCGAAATGAGACCACAGAATCTGCACTGACACTCGTGCGGACGTAGCGCTTGCATTAATCTTAATACTTAATACTCTGAAAATCAACGGCTGGCCGATTTTGCGGATACGAACTTGCGTAGTAGACATATATTAAATGAAAATAAACATCCGCATTTATCGGCCTTATACTGAGTGCTTATTAATATTACTGGCTATAAGCATATTATGTATTTATTATAAAAAATGGTGATGTGGCCATCATGTTACTTTCTCCGACTTGATGGTATTTTTTATATTTACGCTTTCATGGTTTATTTTCAATTTTATTCATATTTTAAATGTATATCGAGCGCTTTGTAAACTCGGAGGAAACTGACGTTTAAAACGTCAAAATTATGAAAGATGGAAAAATTATTCTTTAAATTCAAAAACTCAGTTTACTGAAAAACTAAAGGGATTTCGAAAAAAACTTATTCTTTAGAAGTTGTTCATTTTGATATTCTCTACAATTATTATTCATATAAAATTGCTGTAACTATTATCGTTTCATAATTATAAACCAAAAATAAAAATAAAATTAATAAATTTTTTTCTCGAATAGCAATGATTTTATGAAAAATGTTTTCAAACAAAATAATCTCGTTTCTTTATTGTCTTTAATATTTGTTTAAATGTTTTTGCGATATTTTTCATATTTAAGAAAATATTAGCAAAAAACAAAAAACAGTTAAGGTAAACACCCACTTCCGATGTACGAAATTTTACCAAAAGCTTTTCAGTTCTTCCGATTAAATAAGACGTATGTTCAAAGTTTCATATCAATTGCTCTATTAGTTTTTAAGATACAGCGCGCGCGCCCACACACAGACACAGACACAGACACAGACACAGACACAGACACAGACACAGACACAGACACAGACACAGACACAGACACAGACACAGACACAGACACAGACACAGACACAGACACAGACACAGACACAGACACAGACACAGACACAGACACAGACACAGACACAGACACAGACACAGACACAGACACAGACACAGACACAGACACAGACACAGACACAGACACAGACACAGACACAGACACAGACACAGACACAGACACAGACACAGACACAGACACAGACACAGACACAGACACAGACACACACAGACACACAGACACACAGACACACAGACACACAGACACACAGACACACAGACACACAGACACACAGACACACAGACACACAGACACACAGACACACAGACACACAGACACACAGACACACAGACACACAGACACACAGACACACAGACACACAGACACACAGACACACAGACACACAGACACACAGACACACAGACACACAGACACACAGACACACAGACACACAGACACACAGACACACAGACACACAGACACACAGACACACAGACACACAGACACACAGACACACAGACACACAGACACACAGACACACAGACACACAGACACACAGACACACAGACACACAGACACACAGACACACAGACACACAGACACACAGACACACAGACACACAGACACACAGACACACAGACACACAGACACACAGACCCACAGACACACAGACACACAGACACACAGACACACAGACACACAGACACACAGACACACAGACACACAGACACACAGACACACAGACACACAGACACACAGACACACAGACACACAGACACACAGACACACAGACACACAGACACACAGACACACAGACACACAGACACACAGACACACAGACACACAGACACACAGACACACAGACACACAGACACACAGACACACAGACACACAGACACACAGACACACAGACACACAGACACACAGACACACAGACACACAGACACACAGACACACAGACACACAGACACACAGACACACAGACACACAGACACACAGACACACAGACACACAGACACACAGACACACAGACACACAGACACACAGACACACAGACACACAGACACACAGACACACAGACACACAGACACACAGACACACAGACACACAGACACACAGACACACAGACACACAGACACACAGACACACAGACACACAGACACACAGACACACAGACACACAGACACACAGACACACAGACACACAGACACACAGACACACAGACACACAGACACACAGACACACAGACACACAGACACACAGACACACAGACACACAGACACACAGACACACAGACACACAGACACACAGACACACAGACACACAGACACACAGACACACAGACACACAGACACACAGACACACAGACACACAGACACACAGACACACAGACACACAGACACACAGACACACAGACACACAGACACACAGACACACAGACACACAGACACACAGACACACAGACACACAGACACACAGACACACAGACACACAGACACACAGACACACAGACACACAGACACACAGACACACAGACACACAGACACACAGACACACAGACACACAGACACACAGACACACAGACACACAGACACACAGACACACAGACACACAGACACACAGACACACAGACACACAGACACACAGACACACAGACACACAGACACACAGACACACAGACACACAGACACACAGACACACAGACACACAGACACACAGACACACAGACACACAGACACACAGACACACAGACACACAGACACACAGACACACAGACACACAGACACACAGACACACAGACACACAGACACACAGACACACAGACACACAGACACACAGACACACAGACACACAGACACACAGACACACAGACACACAGACACACAGACACACAGACACACAGACACACAGACACACACACACACACACACACACAGACACACAGACACAGACACACACACACAGACACACAGACACACAGACACACAGACACACAGACACACAGACACACAGACACACAGACACACAGACACACAGACACACAGACACACAGACACACAGACACACACACACACACACACACACACACACACACACACACACACACACACACACACACACACACACACACACACACACACAGACACACACACACAGACAGACACAGACACACACACAGACACAAAAAAAAATTTCCAGAAATTGTTGAAATGGCATCTAGGGACGCCAAAACGGATATTTCCGTAAAAAAAAATTTGAAAAAAAAATCACGATCACAATACTTTCTCGTACTTCGTAACGGAGAAAGTAAAAATTCGCAATATTTATTTTCTCAGAAAATAAACATTTATAATATTTGTTTTAATTGAATTTAACGGTACGGCCCGGCCGACCCTGCCGCCCCTGACGAGCCGTCACTGAAATTTTCCCTGTAATAAGATTATTTTTAATCTGCTGGGCAATAAAAGTTTATTATTATTATTATTATTATTATTATTATTATTATGAATATATTGGAACTATACCGATACCAACCTAACTTGCTGCAAAACTACAGTTTTCTAATAGTAGTGTTGGTTCTTTTAATTTTCTAGTGTTTGTCACTTAAGATGTCAAAAAAGTCTAATCTATGAGTAGATGAAGTATACAAAACGACAGCATTCCAAACTTGAACTAGGAAAACGAAAAATGCATTGAACAATTAGAGAAAAAAAAATGAAAAAATATCGATCAAGCAAACTGTCTGAAGAAAAAGATCCATCAGAAAACAATACATTTCTTATTTCACGTAAAAACAATCGCCATAATCCAGCTGTGTATAAAACCATCGCATTCCAAACTTGAATTGGGATAACGAAATTTTTTTGCACTTTTTAATATCGTTGAATGCGATATTAAAAGTGTAGAAAACGTGTCAATGTATCAGCTCTACAAATTAATGTAGAAATACAGTTTTTGGTACTAAAACTAATTGAATGATAAGAAGCAAATTTGGAGGACATATTAATGTACCGATTAAATCTGAATATTTCATTTTCATTTAAAATTTTCAATATTAATTTTTCAACTCGATGAACTGTGACAATTTTTTTTTTGTTTTCTACTTTCTCCGTTACGAAGTACGAGAAAGTATTGTGATTTTTTCAAAAATCTCTTTTACGTTTTCTGAAAAAAAAATGGTGATGTGGCCATCATGTTACTTTCTCCGATGGTTATTTATTTGTATACTTTTATGGTTTACTTTCAATTTAAATCATATTTTAAATCTACATTGAGAGTTTTGCAGTGTCGGATGAACTGACGTTTAAAACGTCAAAATTATGGAACATTTTTTTTATTACTTTAAATTCAGTTTACTCGAAAACTAAAGAGATTTCGAAAAAAAATATTCTTTATAAGTTCATTTTGGCATTCTCGGCAATTGTTATAAAGATAAATTTGATGTTTATTTCATAATTATTAACCAAAAATGAAAAAAAGAAAGAATACAGTTTTTGCCGAAAATCAATGATTTTATGAAAATGATTTCCAAAGAAAAGATATTCATTTCTTAGTTGTCTTCAATATTTGTTTAAACGTTTTTGTAACATTTGGCATATTTAACAAACTATTGCAAAAAATGGTGAAGGTAGCACCCACTTTCGGTTTACGAAATTTTACCAAATGGACAACTTTGAATACGTTTTTTCGAAATTATTTTTACTGTGTTTGAGCAAACTGGCCAATGGAATTTGTCATTTTCATCTATCATAATTTTGATTTTTTTAAATTTTGAATGTTTAAAATACAAATATATTTTTAAAATAATTAACAAAATGTACGCCGCACTGCATTGGAGAATTCCAAACGGCCAATATATTTTTTCTTGAATTTTTATAGGGATTTTCAGAAAATGTACTGCCAACTATTTTCGACTTTCTGATCTCACGGTATAAATATAAATACCTATTATACCATCAAATCGGAGACAGTAACATGATGGCCACATCACCATTTTTTGTAAGAAAAAAGTTTGTTTCCTTTTGAACTGTTATTTATTATTTTTGTAAGAGAAAACATTATTTATTATTCTTTATTCACGTTGTTCTTTTCTTTAATTGTGGTTATGTGATCTGTGCCTTAATTAACTTTAAGTAAAAAGGGAATTTGGAAAATTAAACTAAAATTTGTACCGGTAGATATTTGACGTTCGACCCGATTTTAAATTTTAACTTTAACTAAATTGTTTTTTTTTGGATTTTGAATTTTAATTTTGACCGGAACCGAACCGAAACTGAACTGGAATTTTTAGACAAACCGGAACCGAAACTGTAAGAAAAAACATTTACTTGGAAAGTAACCGTAAACCGGAACGAAATTAATTTCGGTTTGACTCTTTGGATTAAAGAGGGCGTTTCACAATCACACGTTTTAAATATAAACTTATTTCCACTCTACAGTTAACGCAAATGTGGACTCAATATCTAGGTGACTTGATTATTTTTCCATTCTATGAATTTATAAATAGAAGGTATCCTCCAACTTTATTAATCCTAAAGAAGATTTTATCCCAAAATAGAATCAAGATTTGACGATAGGTTCAATTATACCGGGTGTTGAAGTGGTTAGGTATAATTATATTTTCCTGCTTCACCGATTACTTAAAATATAAAATATTCCATTTATATTTACAGCCGATTAAATGATTAATAGTTAAATGGTATTAATAGTTATTTAAGCAACAAGGAACGTAAGGACGTATTAACATTGGAGGTAGACGAATACGAGCCGAGGCGGAGCCGAGGCGGAGCCGAGGCTCGTCGCCTGCCGAAAATGTTAATTGTAATTACGTTCCATGTTGCTTATTAATTTTTTTCCGCTACCGGAAATATAATACTTAAAAAGGATCAGAAAATATTTTAAAATACGGCTTGTAACATTTCGGATTAAAATTTTTATAGTCATCTATGCGTCCTATGGCAACCCAGCAACCGAGAAATCAATATCGAATTTTGTTTGTTTGTGTCAATCCAGTGACAGTTTTTGTGGGCACGGATGCAAACTAATCAGCGAATTAGAATCTGTTACCGACAAAATCGAACAAGGTATGTGTCCTGTTACGACTTTTTTAAGCAGTGGTTATGTAAAAAGTATGCCGATGCTGTAGGTATAGACGAAAATGTGTTGCTTGCCAATATGTTGGAGCGTTACGTTTCTGTTTATTATTTTCCTAGGTTTGTAACTAAAAAATTAACTTCCGTTGTCAAGGACAACAAACAGTACCTGTAACCATGGATGCAATGCTTATTTACGTTTTCGGTAGCGGAAAAAGTAAAATATCAGTAGCCATGACATAGCGAACAACTGTACAGTTTTGCTGACAGTTTTGAAGTTTCGTTAACGAAGACCCAGTGGTGTGACCTTCAAGATCACCAGATCTTAATCCAATGAATATTGTGTTTGGGGAACTCTAAAAAATAAAGTGTATGAGACGCTAGTTCATACAAGAGATCAATTCTTTTTAAAGATCAAAGAGGCATGCAATGAGATGAGGCAAAATCGAATAGGAAAATCACGCGCAATTGATGCGTTGTTTTTTATTTATTTAATTGATAATTAATTTTTTCGCATCTTATTAAATAATATAATAGTATGTTATTAAACGAGACTTTAATGCAATTCACCCGAGTGGCAATGGCCAACTTGTTCACGAGGTTAATACTATACTTTTTCGCATCATATTAAATAATTACCTAAAGATTTTACTGTTTGTATTAAATTATAATTAATCATTTTTCTATTTGGAAATTGCGGCAGTTCGCTAACAAAAAAAATGAATCGTAGCTATAGTAACAACTAAACTGTTGGGCAATGAAACCGCTATCATTTGATTGGACATCACCTGTTGGGCAATGAAACCGCTATCATTTGATTGGACGTCACCTGTGGAGAAAATGATTCGGCCGAATAATAGACAACTTTCTCAATCAAAAACGATTTAACAACGTTATAACTCTAGTGATATTAATAACATAATACTATAAATTCTGTTAGTTGGGCTTACCTTACCATGCGACATCTTCATTGGGAAGCATTTAAAGATACATGTTTATAGGAACTTTTTTCCTATTGATGAGTTTAATACACTGTTCAAATTTAGGTCGAAAGTGGTATCGTTTTGAAGGTCTTCCTCAAAAAGGGTGTCAGTAACAAAATTTTGTTTCCTACAAAAGTTGCTTATTTTCCAAAGAGCTTTCCAACTATACCACTTCCGGCCTATTGTGTTCTTTAAAAATCTGGAGTGTTCGACAAACTGAAGCAAGCTGTCAGGGTTGCTAACCGTTTTTGGGAAATTATGACACAAAATTACAATATATTTCGCCATGATAGAGCACAGTAAGAAATATATATATTTCCAGAAGGCTAACTCTTAATTTTACGGCAGAACTTCCTATAGAGTTTGTGGCCGTGGAACTTATCAGCGATAATTCTCCAGTTACTTTGCTACGTATCTATATTCCGCCTAATCTTAGCTCTGATGTATATAAGGAGGTGTTTGATCTATTAACCACTCAAATCGATATTGCAAATCCTACTATTCTTTTGGGAGATTTCAACATCACGGAATATACCCAAAATAAGGTTGGATTCTTTACAAACAAACTGGGGGCATTAAATAACTTTCTTAGCTTCTGCAATATGTGCCAACACAACTACGTTAGAAATGAAAACGGTGTAACCTTAGACTTAATTATAACCTCATCAGACATGGAATGTGTTGCTAATAAAGAAATTGAGCCTCTTGTCAAGGAAGATGTACATCATCCAGCATTGTCTTGTGAATTTGTGCTAATTTCACGTCTCACCCCAAACTTTCAAGGTGATAACTCAGCACTCTATAATTTTAAAAGAGCTAACTTTCCATTACTTTACACACATCTACAACATATCGACTGGGGTGAATTATTCGCAACCTCTACTGTAGACATCGCCTGTAGCCTACTCTATCAGCAAATATATGAAGGATTCGATCTTTACGTACCAAAATTTAAAAATAAGAAAAAATCCATCTTATTTTGATAAGACAATAACTATAGCCACAGAACAAAAAAAATAAACTGAGGAAAATATATCTTGAAACCAAAACCACAGTGAATAAAAATAAATTTAATCTCTCTAGAAGTAAATTGAAATGTGCAATTAAACAGGCTAAAAGAAACTACATCAGGCGAGCAGAGGAACAATTAAATTCTGATCCGACTAAATTTTGGTCACACATAAATTCATTAAAAGGAACCTCAAGAATTCCAGGAACAGTAAACTATTTAGGCAATCAATACACAGATGTCAATTACATAGTAAACTGCTTTGCTGATGTATTTAATTCTATTCACATGAGTGAGGAAGACGCTGAAACTGTTTTGAAACACTACATGAATCACCTAGGAGACTTTAGAGTTTTTGAAAATTTAGTTCTTCACCATTTAAAGAAATTATGTGCTGTTTACTATGGGATTGGACCAAATTCCGTCATTTTTAGTGAAAGACTGTGCAAGTGTTTTATGTCCACCAATTATAAATATTTTTAATTTAATATTAAAATATGGAAAGTTTCCCACCATCTGGAAAAATGTCCGTGTATGCCCCCATCTTCAAGAATGGTGATAAGAGTGAGGCAGTGAATTATCGGCCAATTGCGTTAGTCAGCATTTTCTCGTACTCGAGTCCATATTGAGTGAACAAATAACGTATTTAGTGCGCACGCAAATTGTTACTCAACAACACGGTTTTGTTTCGGGCAAATCTACCATGTCTAACTTGTTAAATTTCACCCAATATGTATCCGCCTCCTTAGATGATAGATGTCAGGTGGATGTAATATACACGGACTTAAGAAAGGCCTTTGATACAGTATCGCATAACATCCTCATTAACAAATTAAAAACTTATAACATTCCTTCTAATGTTATAAACGTAATTCAATCATACTTAACAAATCGGCTTCACTTCGTACAGTATCAGGGTTCTACCTCCAAGTCTTACACACCAAATAAGGGGATCCCGCAAGGCTCCAGTCTTGGTCCGCTGCTTTTTATACTATTTATAAATGACTTAGTACAATATATTAAATCACCATGTTTGTTATACGCCGATGATTTGCAAATGTATTGTAGAATTACTAGCTTAAATGAGTGCATTGAGTTGCAACATGATTTGGATAAGTTAAGTGAATGGTGTAACATAAACAAATTGTATCTGAACTATGATAAGTGCTCAATAATGACATTTTCCAGGAAAATGGACAATATCCATTATGAATATAAGCTGTATGCTTGTGTGTTGAAAAGAATAAATGAGAAAAAAGATCTTGGTGTGATGTTTTACACAAGTCACAAGAGAAGAAATAACATTACAAATAAGATCAAAATTAAAATTTAAATTTAAACGTTAAAAGTTATATAGTTATATATACATAACTTAACACGTTAACACGTTGTGTCGCAATTTTGCAGAAATCTTTGATCCTAGAAGCCAAATAACTGTACATGCTTTGTGAAGTTCTCTCCTAAACTGCTTGCAGGATATGGTTTTAAGGTAATCATTGCAAATTATACTCACAACGTTATTTTTAATTTCTTTCTGAAACACATAACCTATAAATTGCCTCCTCTGTTGCCCAAATTACCTATTCCGAGGCCCTCTTTGTGCTGTAAAAAGAGTTAGTCACTACTATAGGCCCAGTAGTGTGAAGTGTGTGCCCCTGTCTAGCCATTCGTTAATTGTTTATTATTAATTTGTTGTTATCGGCAATGCAGAACTCTTCAGATATGAAATGTAAGTGTTGCAACACAGATGTCACCCTAATTAACTCGATAAAATGTTTTATGTGCAGCAATATATATAGCAATGCGTGCGCTAACATTACATTGAACGAAACAAAATGTTTAAGATCAAAGAGGAATTTTAAATGGACTTGCACTGCTTGTTCAAATACGGAATTTATGGAACACATTAATGCGCTCAAGGACATGATTTCAGAATTGCAGGCTCAAATACGTGATCTAAAACAGACCAGCTCGGGTATCAGCTCAATTAACAAAGAAGAAATAATGGATGAAATTTTGGCTGAAGTAGACGAGCAACGGCGTCGCGAATGTAATATCATTATAAGAAATCTGCCCGAATGCGCAAAACGCGAAGATGATGAAAAATCAGTAAATAATATAATCTGTCAAATATCTGACGGAATGGTTTATGAATTCAAATCATTTCGCATCGGACTGAAACAACCAAACTCGCTCCCTCGCATGATAAAAGTGATTTTTAAAGAAAATTCGATCGCCAGGGCCGTACTAAGTAACTCGAGACTACTGCGGAACGTTAATTCATTCGAAAGGATATTCCTAAGCAGAGATTTAACACCCAGACAGAGTGCAAAACGCCGAAGAATTATTGATGAATTTAAAACACGAAAAAATGAAGGCGAAAATATTGTGCTCCAATACATTGACGGACTGCCTAAAATAGTTGCTCAAAAAAACTAACGAACATCCCAGGTATTACACCTATTTCAACACCAGCCATATGTTATTATCAGAACGTCAGAGGGCTTAATACCAAAACAGTTGAATTTTACAATAATATACTTTCATGTGACGAGTTAGATATTGTCATGCTAACAGAAACCTGGGCAAACTCTGGTTTACAAAACTCCGAACTATTTCCACCATATTACACTGTCTTCAGGAGCGATCGACACCGCGGTCGAGGCGGCGGTGTTCTTGTCGCCGTCAACACAGCATTTGCAGCAACCGTCATCACCCTTCCATATGAAATGATACCTGCAAGTATAGATATACTCACAGTTCGTCTAACTGTTGATGGCAACACTTTAATTATCTCAGTGATTTATATACCTCCTCAAATGCTTCCTATCGACTATGAAATTATGTTTAACTTCTTAGAAAATTATATGCCCGAAAATAATCATCTCATTGTAGGTGACTTTAACATACCACACTTTCCATCTACTCATTGTAATAAATCTATATTATTGTCAAATTTTGCAAATTACATGTCACTTACTCAAGCGAACCAAATTTTAAACTCATCACACAGGCTCCTCGATTTAATTCTCCATTCGAATACTTTTCAGTGTATCGTTAAACACTCCAATAATTGTTTAGTGACTGAAGATAATTATCACCCAGCACTTGAATTTACATGCAACCTTGTTCGTCAAAAGGAGAAGGAGATGGTCGCCAATATTAGAACGTTTAATTTTAGGAAGGCTAACTTTCCCGTGCTTTATGAAACAATTGCTAACGCTGATTGGGCTTCTGTATTGCTATCTACTTCTCCTAATGACGCATGTTCTCATTTTTATACGTTATTAAATGATATATTTAAGCTCACTGTTCCTACAACAATTAACAAAAAATCTAAATTTCCTATATGGTACTCATCTGTTACAAAATCAAGCATAAAAGAAAAAAATAGACTAAGAAAACTATTCTTAAAGCGTAACTATCATCTAAATAGACTTAAATTTATCGAATGTCGTCGCAGGGTAAAGCGGAACATAAGTGCCGACTATGCGAAATATATAAGTTGTATTGAAACCAATGTTAAAAACAACCCCAAGCAGCTGTGGACATTCATTAAAAATCAAAAAGGAGTTCCACGCATTCCAGCAAATATGTTTTATAACGATAAAAAATGTTCAACGCCAGAGCAAATATCTACATGCTTTGCTCACTTTTTTTCTTCAACATTTTCGCCATTATCCTGCAAATACTCATGTATAAACTCAGATGCTGATGTCTCAAGCACTCTCACTTTTAAATACATTACATTAAATGACATTCACAAAGCCATGAAATCTATTAAACCTAGCTTCACTTGTGGCCCTGATAATATACCGGCCGTCATTATTAAGGATTGTGTCGAAGCTCTTGCTATTCCGCTATTACACATTTTCAACCTTATTTTAACATCATCTACATATCCGGATTGTTGGAAATGTACAAAAGTCACTCCTATCCACAAAAAGAACGCAATAAATAATATATTACATTACCGCGGCATAGCTTTAATTTGTAATTTCTCAAAAATTTTCGAAATAATTTTAAATACTATAATATATGAACACGTTAAAACGAAAATAATAAATAATCAACATGGTTTCTTAAAAGGTAAATCGACGGCAACCAATCTAGTAAATTTTGTAGATGACATTTCTTGCGACCTTGATAGCCGTTATCAAACCGATGTCATATACAGTGATCTAACTAAAGCTTTTGACAGGGTGTCACACAACATACTTTTAATGAAATTGTCAGCATTCGGACTTGATTATAATCTGTTGAGTCTTATTTCATCTTATTTATCTAACAGGAAAAATTTTGTGTGGTGTCATGGTTTTAAATCATTTGAATATATAGCTACTAGTGGTGTTCCTCAAGGGTCCAACCTAGGTCCCTTGTTTTTTCTCCTCTACGGCAATGATGTTCCGAAATTAAATTCCAGTTACCTAATGTATGCAGACGATATTAAAATCTATCGCACAATTATCAATTCTGCTGACTGTGTAATCCTCCAAAATGATATATCCATTTTAGTTGATTGGTGCGTTAAAAACTACTTAGAGCCTAACACTGACAAGTGCAAGATAGTATCATTCAGTAGAAAACATAGTAGCATATTTTTCGACTACAAAGTTTTAGGTTCATCCTTGGAACGAGTACATAATTTTCGTGATCTCGGGGTACTTATTGATAACAAGTTATGTTTCAAAGATCACTATCAAAGTATTGTTTCTGACTGCCAAAGGATTCTTGGATTTATACTACGCAATACAAAAATGTTCACTCATCTGGAGCCACTTTTGGCTTTTTACAACAGCTTCATCCGCAGTAAACTCGAGTATTCCTCAGTCGTTTGGAGCCCGTATTACAAAGTAAATGTACTCATTCTTGAAAAGGTACAACGGAAATTTCTAAAAGCGCTTTATTTTCGTAAACATGGTACTTACTTACCGCACGACTTCGATTATCCGTGTCTTTTGAACGAGTTTGGATATCAAAGTCTTGAAGCTCGTCGTATTATTTCCCATATTATGTTTATATACAAACTACTAAATGGGCAAATATCAGATGAAGTATTGTTGTCTAAGCTTAATTTTAACGTACCGTCTACTAGTTCTCGCTCCAGACACTTATTCTATTTGCCAAATTGCAAAACTAATTACCGTTTGCGGTCGCCGATTTACTCAATGTGTTACTATGTAAATAAGTATTGCTGTGACCTTGATTTTTTTAGTGACACATTGGGTAAAATAATAAATACAGTTACAGCTAAACTCATGTAATATATTACACGTTTTCAACTTTTAGTTTATGTTACTGGTACATTTTATTTTTTGTCTCCTTTTTGTATATAGTACAGCATAGTTTAAGCATTTAGATAGACAGAACTCTTAATTTTTTTGCTCTTTTTTTTTAAGGATCTATTAATTTTGTTGAATTTATGAAATTTTATGTTGTTAAAGAGCCCAATTATTATTTTTTTTATTCTTTGTTATATACGGTGTACATTGTTAATTTGTACTTTAAGTTTATTTTCATTTTAAGGTTATTTTAGTTTTAAGTTTATATCAATTTCAGGTTTATTTCAATTGTAAGTTTATTTTAATTTTATGTTTATTTAAATTTAAGTATATTACTACATTTCTCTGTAATTAGATTTTAAATCTGTTGAGAAATAAATATTATTATTATTATTATTATTATTATTATTATTATGTTTAATAACTAACTTACTTTAACTCCCATGTTTGTCATATTGTAAATCAATGTCACCGTCTTCTAGGAGACTTTTACAGAAGTGATACAGTCATAACATTATTTAATGCGTTAATAATAAGCAAATTGAATATTGTGCACCAATTTGGTCGCCTATGTATGATACATATAAATTATATTTTCGGAGAGCACTTTTGGTTTTTTTAAAAACTTTATTTTAATTCTACACGAAAATATTTAATTATTAAATAATATTTTACATTAATTCTGACATTAATTACAGCATTAACTTTACGGCACGAATTATAATTATAGAATGTGTGGAATAATATTTACTCCTACTATTTATTTTAAATAAAATTATAAACTAAGCATTTTAACATCTGGCGACAACTGCGCATTAATTCTAAATATAAATATATTAACAATAAATTCAATTAATACCTAACAATAACATGTCTATTATGGACTACAGGTAACTTATATAAATTGCCTAGAGAATATTAAAAAAAAAACTGTTAAAAAATTTGTTCTTTTCAACACATGGTATCTACCCAGAAAGAGGAAGCTACCTCAACTTACTCACTTATTTTAATCTTAGCAGCATTCAAAATAAACATAAAATTTGTTCATTACTTTACTTTTATAGATTAATCAATAATTTTGTAGACGATCCACCAACAATAAGTGAATTACAATTTAACGTCCCCAGACCGTCGTTGAGAAATTGTCGGTCATTTGGTTTCTGTATGCCTAATTCGCGCCATCATACAAATTCTTCATTGATCAAAATGTGAATGTTATATAAACATATTCAAAACAATTGCGATATTTTTGGAAAAACTTTAATTGATTTCAAAAAATGTGTAATAGAATGTTTGTCTTAAGCATGTGTGCACTACAATTAAGATTTGTTCTGTAATTGGACATTCGTCTGTTGGGCAATAAATTATTATTATTATTATTATCATTATTAAATAACAATATCATCATTCGATTCTTTAATACGGCTTTGGTAATAAATTTTTCCCCAACTCTCTCCGACTAGTAGTTTTCTCAAAAAAGCCTGGAACGGGTGGTTACTTTGTAAAGTACATGAAGGCAATAGTAATTGCACGTCTTATTTTCGAGGATCTAAATTACTATTTTATTAATAGGTCATGCAAGAAAACAATGTTATACTCAAGTTGCGTGTTCAACAAGTTGTACACAGTTTCAAATGCAGTTTCAATACGTCGGTTATTGATGGAAGTTTTCTACTTTAAAAGTTTGAAGTGAAATTAATGATTTGATGAAAGAGACGATAATGCGCATTTATCCGGATCAAATAATAACTTTAACGAAGGATACTTTATATGATAATGTCATTTTACATATCGGTAAATCGTCAATTTAACTTAAACGAATCATTAAAAATACCGATATCATTACAGAATATGTTTTCATTATGGATGTGTAAATGTATATTACATACAGGGTTGGGCAAATATGTCGAAACACCTGATTTCTGTCTAAACGTCTATAGTTTTTTTTATTACTTTAAAAAGAAATGTGTATTGTTTTATGTATTCTATTCAGTGACGTATTTTGATTTTCTACAGCTACCCTATAGAGATATGACGTCATCGGCAGTTTCTTTAAATGGATCACCCTGCATATTTTTACATGTTCAAATAGACACCTTTTCAACAATTACAATTATATAGGGTTTGGTGGGTGGGTGTGCGACTTTTTTTTAAATAAATAAAATAATGAAAAATGAAATTTGTGAATTTCGTAAAAAGTTTGTTCAAACCTTGAAAATTTTGATTTAGAAATATTAGAATTTTTCTCAGTGAATGCTGCATTAAAAATATTGCATGCATCTTGTAGAATTCTCTACCAATCTCTGAAACTAACCACCATTAATAACGTATTTTTTCACGTTCAGGTAGTTTACCCATAATTGAAGAGCAATGTTAATATTTCACATGGATACTATGTGTCAGTTACAGAAAATATAAAAACAAGAAATAGTTTTATCAGAATACAATATAAAAAGGTGTAAAAGGCTAAAACGATGTAAAATTATTTTATTGAATATTTAAACAACCCACAGGTCGCACACCCACCAATCCCTATATCATTGCAATTGTTGGAAAAGTATATAATCGAAAATGTAAAAATATACAGGGGGATTCATTTAAAAAAAACTGTCGATGACGTCATAACTCGAAAAATTAAGGTATCTGTAGAAAATCAAAATACGCCACTGAATAGAATAAATAAAACTATACACATTTCTTGTAATAAGAAAAAAACAGACGTTTAGCCAGAAATCAGGTGTTCCGACATATTTTCCCAACCCTGAAAAAATTGGTGTATTCGTTCTACAGAGAGTAATGCAATAAATAAAACACCGTTGGAATTAAAAATAAATCTCATGATATATTCAAATAAATTGATTGACACTGGAGGCGTTTACTTCGTGATACATTTTGAATTATAAATAAAACACTTTCTTTGTTAATATCACTCGATTTATTAGTATGTGTTTCTCGTTAGTTAAATTACTTTTAGTTTGATAATGATCAGAACGTGATCGAAACTATAGTCGCTACTAATAAATCGAGTGATATTAACAAAGAAAGTGTTTTATTTATATTCAAATAATTCCTTAAAATTGTAAGTTTCTATAGACAAATGAATTTACTGAAATCGGTAAATTGACAATTAGACATAAATTCATCACAACTTAATGCATTATTAAATCAGTTTGTAATTTAAAATTTACCTTATGTTAAAAATAATTAGCGAATCATCGAAACTATAGTCATACTGGTTTAACAAAGTTTTAATTCCAAAATAAATTACTAAAAGGACTAATATTTGTAGTGTCAATTTAAAGTTGTATGTACAGTTCTTAGATTAAATCAAACATTTTAGTGGCTTATTCCTATGCCAAAAATCTACGTCTAAAATAATCTTAGTAAATCTAATTTTGAATATAGTGCGTTTGATATAACTATTCCAGTCAGGGCCGATTTTACCGGAGGGCTGAAGCGTGCATGGCACGTGGGCGGCGATTAAAGGGGCGGCGAAACCGACGAAGCCCGCGAAACGAAAGACAAAGCTGCGTATTTTGTTTCCTATGTAAATTATTTAGAAAAGGAAATATTAAAATTATAAATACGGGTTTTAAAGACTTACGCCATTGTGTTGACCAATTTATAAAACATGAGAACAGTGCAAAGTATATTAAGTGTCTCAAAAAATGGCGGAAGTTAGAAATCCGTTTAAATAAATAAAAATCATAGACAAAGAGCAACAACAACAATTTGAATTCGAGAAAAAACGATGGAGGGCTGTTGTAGAAAGAATGATTGCTATTGTGCACTTTTTAACAAGTCAATGTCTTGCTTTTAGACAAAGTAGTTCCAATCTCTATAGGAGAAATAACGATTTTTTTAAAGGCAGCAGAAATGCTAGCTAAATTTGACCCCTTATTGTCAGATAATTTAAATAAAATTGAAAAATCTAAAGAGAAGTCGAAGAAGAAATCCTGCACTGTATGCAGGGGAGGCTCGTTATATAGAGCCAAGGAGCCACTACCCGCATATAAATATTTCTTTATATTTTTTTTTAAATACACCATTAATCAATTTAAAATACACCAAATTTTTTGAATTTTGGCCCCTTATAAACCAATCAAGTAACCGTCAGGATAGAAAAACAATTAGGGCGACATCTATCGCCGATATATTATAATATCAGAACGTTGTAACATTTTCGGCGATAGATACCGCACTAATTATTCTATTCTACCGGTTACATGATTGGTTTATAAGGGCATAGTCGAATTCTGCTTCTCCATCAACGACGATCGTAGTGTGCTGATGTGAGACTAATGTAGGTCCAAATCGGTCCTCAGTTATTGTCGACGGTGAAATATAATCGAAATTACACAAATGATAATGTATAGAAATAAATTAATACACGATAACACTTTTAAATATAATTAAAGATAGGCAAAACTGCTACTTTTGAATCACGTTGCTACCTGTGATTGCTACTTTTTAATATAAGTGATTTTAAACCGTGATCACGGTTAGTAAACATCGTAACACCTTTTGAAATTGTGATTATTTTAAAATTAGTGAAGAAGCATTTCTAGACTGTTGCGGAAACGTAAAGTGGAATGTATTTTGAGTAAAGTGTGTTGCAAATGTTTTTCTATGTCTTTGAAAAAGCTGATCCTCAAAATAACGATTTCCTCTGTCCTCGGGGAGTTTTAAAATCTAGACGAGAAGCATTTAAAAAAATTTTGTATCGTAAAATGGAATGAATTTTTAGTCATTTTGTAAAGTTTCAATTCTAATACTTGATAATCGTTTTTTTTTTTAATTTGTGTTTTGCTCCTGAGAAAGCGCATATTTAGAATGATGATTTGCTCTGTTCTCGAGGGATTATTTTTAAATGAAATAATTAACGTGGAATCGTCCAGTATATTTTGAAATTTGAGAGAATTTTTAAATTTTTTTTTAGTTCGTGAAATTTGTAATTTGAAAATTGTTATAGTGCTGGTTCCGTGGTATTATTACAAAAAATTTAATAAAGGAATGTCTAGTTGTTCGCACCGAATATTAAAGTGAAATTAATTTTGAGTACGTTTGGGAAGTTCAGCATTTGTTTTTATTTTTATTTTTTCAGTTCATGAAAATAGTAATTTGAAAATGAGAGCAGAAAAAAATGGAGTACAAAGTAATTAATAAAGCGTTTTAGATTTACAAAATACGTTTCGCATTATTTTTAAACTTTAATTTCTTCACATTTCTTCAACCATACAGAATTTTAGGTTAGATTAAAGTTGGTAGAGTGAATGGTGGGTGGGTGCTATTTTACTTGGTGAGTATCTTGTTGCCCACGCACCTAGTTTTTCACCAATGAATAAATTAATCAAAAGATAATAAAATGTTGATTTTGATCATTCGATTTCAAGTCGAAATAAAAAAAAATGAGAAAAGGTTAATAAAATACCTATAAAATCTTGATTATGATCATTCATAAGCAGAATAGTGCCAAATTTACGATTTTTAAAAAATTTCTCTACAAAGAAAAGATTAGAAAATCAAGATTTTCAAGTCTAGTCGTTATACGTTTTAAAAATCGAATCCTGAATGTTTGGTTCTTTAAAACGTATAGCGACCAAACGTGTAAACACTGCAAATCTTGTTTTTTAACCCTTTTTTCTCGTTTTAGAGAATTTTTTTTGGTAATTGAAACGTCAAAATCGAGACATTTGTGTGTTAAATTTTTGCAAAAGGTGTTTGTCGATTTTTGAAAATAGCATTTTTTTAATAAAATGTGAAAAAAATCATTCAAGAAAAATATAAATGATTTTTATATTTTTTTTTTGTTATTAGATAGTTTTTGCCGGTGATTATTTCGAAGTTTATAACTTGCAAACGCGTTGGATGACCTCCATTGATTGAAAACTAAAATATCTACAAAAAATTGTTAAGAAACTTGTTTCTAAAATGTATAAATAAATGTCCAAAAACAAGGTTTCTGAGTCCAGAAGTTAAGAAACGTATATTAGGTAACTTTTTAAAGATTTATAATACCCAAACGTGTTAGGTGATCTCGATTATTTGAAAACCAAAATGTGCCAAAATTTACGGGCTTTGAAAAATGGTTAAGAAAATTTTCTATAAAATTGGTGAAAAATGTAAAAAACTAGGATTTTCGTTAACAATCACAGTTTGGGTATCAATTACAATTTTACGTAGCAATCACTGTTTAATTAGCAATCACAGTTTGGCTAACAGTCGCAATCACAGTCACGGTGAAATTCAGTAAAGACCTGTGATTTTTTACTATCAGTTAAAAATCACAGGTACGTGAAATATCCCCCATCCTTAAATATGAATTTATCAACAATTATCAGCCACAAAACTATTCAATTATCAATAAATTCAAAAAAACGAAATATAGCTTGAATATATTATAAATATTCAACCTGTTCATAACTCTGCAAGCAAAATTAAGTCTTACTAAGACAGAGTTACGAACAGGTTGAATATTTATATATTCAGGCTATATTTCGTTTTTTTTTAATTTATTTAATACTTTCTGCAACAAGTAAGGTTGTTTCTATTTTATTAATTATCAATAAGTTTAGTGCTGAGGACAGGGGCGGTTCGTTATATAGAAGCAAGATGAACCTGCAGTTTCAAGCTTAGCAAGAATTTTTAATTAACTCTTAAAACACTTTTTCGCCAGTTATTTTGTTCTAGGAAGATAAATCGTTCCTTCTTTCTTAAAAAAAAAATGATGGGGGGGGAGGGTATATTGTATAAGTGGCTCTACCGTCAACATGTTCCGGTGGCACTGTGTCAACGTGAATGTAAATAATTAAAATTTAAAACCGTAATAGCTAGATACATCAGGGCAACATCTATTATCTTAATATTCGACAATTTCCTTGACTGAGTGGAGAAATCCACAGACAATAATAAACCATAAACTAGCGACAATTATAACAATATCATTGATAAACATTGAAATATTGTTTCCCCGTGCGACAATCGAGCACCAGTTTCAATCTTATTATACCTCATCAGATTAATATATACGCTGACAGAGAAACGGTTTTTTTAATATGGAGTTGTAACCCCAAGTATTCGTAATAGATAGATAGATACACCATTAGGGCGACTTCTATTGTCGTAACGTTGCACAAATTATTTAATTGAAACAATATTTAAAAAAAATCGTAAATGCAAAAAATCGCGAATATTTCGTTTTGTAGCAAAAAGTTACGTATTATATGTATAATTAAAATTATACAGTTACTTTTTGGTGTCTTATTACTAAAACACGCAACCCCTAAGATATGCACTTGAGGGGGCGGCCAACTCATCATTTGCACGCGGGCGGCCAAGGGTACAGGATCGGCCGTGATTCCAGTTTTCAAAAAAAATAAATTAATTTCAAGTACCGGTTGAATTCATTATTAAGAGAAATTATGTGGTATGGCGGTGAATATATTTAAATAAATAATGTTATTAAGCAATGACTCGCTCTATTTGAATATATTTATTAATATACACCTAATGATCTCAAGAGTAATATTGATTATTGTCTCAAGTATCTGTCAATCATATTTAAACCATAACTTTGAAACCGGCAAAAACTAAAGCTATTTTTATTTAATATTTGCGCCTCTGAATTCTCGAAAAAGCATAATTATTTATCTGGATTAAGAATTAAAGAATCAGAACAATTATTTTAATTTCGAAATGCAATCTTAAACCATTCTTTAGCATATAAAAGTGTAGTCTTTTTTAAATAAATTCTTATAATAGATTTAATTAGAATCAAATACACCACATTATCACAATAAATAAATTATAAACTCGTGAGTGCTTAATAAATGGATTTTGTCTGTTTATAAACGTCACGAGTTTATATAGATTAACCTGGATGTGTAACGGGTTTTACCAAATCGTTATTCTCATGGAATAAATTAATTTAGTTTTAATAAACAACAGGAAATTATATTAATAGGGCGAACTGAAAGGTTTGTTTCTAAAATTTGTTGAATGAACTGTGTATACAGTGCAGACTTGCAGACACAGACGAGTTGTTGGACAGCAAAACATGCTTTGCCTCCGCGTCGCAATGTTCCCCCCCTTAAAATCGATAGACTGCATATATATTCACTTCTTATCTTCCGTGTGAACGTAAGCCCGAGGGTGGATTAACAGTTTGTCGGTTGTGGCTGTACGAGTTTATTATTTTTCATTCTATTTGAGTTTGTTTTAGTGACAAAATAAAAACTAGTTACTCTATAGTTTTGCGAAAAATATTACGTGTCCACTTTTAATTTAACGAATAAAAACGAGGGCGCATATTTTTTCGATTTGTCAAATCTATTTACTATATAACATAATGTTTTGATTGGTCTAGAGCTATTTGTCAATGATTTAAAAACTATTATAGATGATACTTGTACAGCTACATTCTTGATAAAACATAATTTACTATGTTTGGTAACTTTGAATTAAACTTTCGACGTTTTTTTACCACTATTTATTTATTGCATAATACAGATAAACACAATGTTTTAATATGTATTATTAATAATATTGACACAACTATAGTTTCCACCTTTGCAGGTCATTATCAAGTGTTGTATGTAAAAAAAACGTCGAAAGTTGTTTAATTCAAAGTTACTTGACAATAGACTACCACATATTAACGGTCGCAATCATCATCTTCATACTATGTTTAGGTATGAAATAAGGGATTTGTTATATTTCATTATTATTTTATCAGTTTCCTCAGTTTTCCATGTTTTGACAATTGCTCGTCATTCTCAAAAGAGTATAAGTAAATAACTGCCGTCAGTTATTTACTCATAATCCTTTGAGGTAAAAAAATTGGCTAATCTCCATTCATTGAAACGGTTGTCCTAGCTTTATTTTCGAAAAAATACAGCCCACCATCTCAAAGCCATATTCATGCATTCGTTGTGGGTAGAAGGGTTGTAGGACTATTTGTCTTAGGATTTGAGAATCCCAGATGCGACAGTTTTGCTTGGTAAGATGAAAATGGGCCTCATGGGGGTCAGCTGCTTTCACTTCCAACGAACAGCGTTAGTTTTAGTCCTTGTGTCGGCTGAGCTTTGTAAGCTTTAAGACCAAGATCTTTATGCAAAACACGGTGTAGATGCCTTGGAATGGACACACGAGATTATCTGCATCTGCACTTTCAGCTGTGGCAGCAATATTTTCAGTTGCTCTGTCCGGGCTGGCACGAGTTGGGTTTTTTACATCAAGACGCTCATATTTAATGACTAATTTTGTAAACAAATTAGAAACAACTTTACTTGTTGCAGAAAGCATTAGATAAATACAAGAAAACGAAATGTAGCCTGAATATATGAATATTCAACCTGTTCGTTAATCTGCAAGCAAAAAATTAAGTCTTACTAAGACTATAAACAAATAACTTATTGAAACAACTACTTCCCTGGCTAGTGCCACGTCGGATATTGAATGATACAAAAGAAATTTGCATGTTATTTCTACATACAAGACTAACTTTGAAAATTATTCTAAAATGAAATGTGAAACTTTAAACTGTAAGTAAGACTTAATTTTTTGCTTGCAGATTAACGAACAGGTTGAATATTCATATATTCAGGCTACATTTCGTTTTCTTGGATTAATTTTGTGAATCGCTAGACAAAAAAAGGAATTTATGTAGCGAATTTTCACAATTTCAGTGCGAATGTCACAAAGTGACAGCCCTAACTTTTACGAGTATTTAAATTAAAAAAAAAATCCTTTAGATATACCCAATTAAATTACAAATTTGAAAATTTACATAAAAATATGAATGAAATGATAAAGTGTGCAATATAGTGGTTCTTATTTTAGAAGTATGTGAAAATCAACGGGACAACCCGGAAACTTGTTCGTATAGACAAAAAACTAATAACTGTAAATTTTTAGCCATATCGAACATTGCGTAACCGGACCCTAGCCCTCTGAAATTTGAAAAGTCGGTTTATTCCCTTTTTTTCATTTTGGTCCACCCTAATACTAAACGATCCACCCTAATGGCCAAATTATATATTATGTCCACAGAGGACGTTAATGTGAATCCAAGACGTATTTATTTGTTGAAATTGGACTAAAATTGACGAAGTTATGAATGTTTTAACGCCTCCCTATTCATGAAATTGGAGTTACTTTATAAGAAAGCCACGACTAATCTCGTTTTTATCTTTTGGCATTTGGTAATATTAGTTTGATGCAGAGGTTTTAGTCTGCGCCACAATCCGCAAGAGAGTAGAGGGGTAATTTTCTTGTGACCTCTGGTTTGATGTTTTCGGTGGCATTTTGTAACGAAATTATAAAGTTACTTTCAAAATGAGTGAAAGAACCCTATCTGCAGATGAACTTTATTTGATCAAAATCAAAAATTTTGAACAAAAAACGAAATTACAGGCCAAAGATCTAAAATATCGGCCACAAAATCAAAAACCCTGGACTAAAAGTAAAAAATGCAGATTGAGAATTCAAGTAAAGGAAAATTAATTTGCCATTTTCACCCTTAGCTCAAAGTAAGTTTCCGACCAGAAACTCGAAAATAGCCAAAAATAAAAAAAAAGGTCACACAAAAAAATCAAAAATATGACAGAAAATCATAAATCGACTATTCGGGACTGAACATCAAAAACGCAGATTCAGAAATTGAACAATATTTCGCACAAAATAAAAAAAACTTAGGACAGAAGATCAAAAATTTAGACTGCAAAGTCGAAAATGCAAGTAACAAAAGTAAAATATAGGCCAAAAAATTAAAACATTTTGACCCAAAATCGTAAACTCGGGCATAAAAATAACAAAATTCAGACCAAAAAAATCGAAAATTTCAAGACAAATAGAAAATTTCTGTCAAAATAAAGGAAATGTAATACAGAAGATCAAGAATTTAATCTACAAAATCGAAAATACAGGTCAAAAATCTAAAATATATACTTTAAAAAAATCCACAATCGGAACCAAGAAATCAAAAATCGAAAACCCGGGTTTAAAAATAAAAAATGCAGACACAATAATCAATCATGCAGGTTAAAATTCAAAATATAGGACCAAAAATAAGAAATTCGAGCCTAGCAATAAAAAATACCGACAAAAATAACGTAAATTCTAACAAACAAATCGAAAATTAGGCCAAAATAAAGAATATTTGGACGCATGCTCACAAAAGACCAAAAAAATAGTCAAAACCCGAAAAAAAAACAGGCCAAAGATCTTAAATATGAGCCAAAAAATTGAAAATTGAAGTAAAAGAAAAATTTGTAGCCCCAAAAATAACTCTTTGGTCCAAAATAAGTTTTTGACTGGACACTCGAAAGCCACCACAAAATAAAAAATGGTGATGCGGCCATCATGTTACTTTCTCTGACTTGATCGTATCATTTATATTTACACTTTCATGTTTTATTTTCTATTTAAATCATATTTTAAATGTATATCGAGCGTTGCGTAAACTCGGATGAAACTGACGTTTAAAACGTCAAAATTATGAAAGATGGAAAAATTATACTTCAAATACAAAAACTCGGTTTACTCAAAAACTAATCAGATTTCGAAAAAAACTTATTCTTTAGAAGTTGTTCATTTTGGCATTCTCTGCAATTATTATTCACATAAATTTGCTGTAACTATTATCGTTTCATAATTATAAGTCAAAAATAAAAAAATAAAAAAATTAATTTTCTCGAATAGCAATGATTTTATGAAAAATATGTTCAAGCAATTTCTTTGGTGTCTTAATGTTTGTTTAAATGTTTTTGGGATATTTTTCATATTTAAGAAAATATTGGCAAAAAACAAAAAACGGTTAAGGTAAACACCCACTTCCGGTGTACGAAATTTTACCAAAAGCTTTTCAGTTCTTCGGATTATCAAATAAGACTTATGTTCAAAGTTTCATATCAATTGCTTTGTTAGTTTTTGAGATACAGCGCGCAGAGACACACACACATACACACAGACACACACACACACACACACACATACACACACAGACACAATTTTTTTTTTTCCAGAAATTGTTGAAATGGCATCTAGGGACCCCAAAACGGATATTTCCGTAAAAAAAATTTTTGAAAAAAAATCACGATCACAATACTTTCTCGTACTTCGTAACGGAGAACGTAAAAATGCAGCCAAAAAAAAATTGAAAATTCAAGTAAAAGAAAAATTTGTAGCCCCAAAATTAAATTTTTAGTCTAAAACAAGTTTCCGAACCGTATATTTTTATACTGTGTTATTATGTAACATATTATTTAGCACTATATTGCATCTCATTGTACGATTTTTGTGACTTGTGTGAACCGTTTGGTAATGGTATGAATAAAGTATTATTATTATTATTATAAACTCGGAAATAATTGCCAAAAAATTAAAAAATGCATGCACAAAGAACAATATTCAGGTGGAAAAATCTAAAATGAAGGACAAAAATCAAAAATTAATACCAAAAAACTCGAAAATACCGGCAAAAAATAAAAAATGCACGCAATATAATCAGTAGTTCTGTTAAAAATTCCAAAATATAGAGCCTAAAAATCAAAAAAGTGTTGATATGGCATAAAGAATGGCAAAATTTTAGTAAGCACTCTTCTTGAAAAACTGCAGCACATGTAAATAAAGAAAAATAATTTGTAAAAAAAAAAGATTTGTTCGATGTTGCTCCTGAAAATGCATTGCAAACGATGATAATTGAAGAAGGCAAACAATTTCTATTAATGCAGAGAGAGAATGGAAGGTGACAGATAAATCTCAAATAATGCACCTTTATAATTACCCAAAGAAAATTATTCTAACTTGAGAATAACAAAAATGGCTGCGTTTGAAAACAAATTAAGTGGACCAAAAATGCACTTTTTCCAGAAATTGCTCTATAAATTCCACATTTCTTTCCGCAAATGCTTGAAATATTAACAGATAAATCTCAAATAATGCGCATTTATTATAAATACTCAAAAAAAAATTGTTCTAACTTTAGATCAACACAAAACGAATTTAGTGGATCAAAAATCCACTTTTTCCTGAAAATGCCATGTAGCTTTCACATTTCTTTCCACGAACGCTTGAAATTTTGATAGATAAATCTCAAATAATGCGCCTTTATAATTATCCAAAGAAAATTAATCTAATTTTAGAATAACACAAATGGCTGCGTTTGAAAACGAATTTATTGGAGCAAAAGAGCACTTTTCCCTGAAATTGCTCTGTAAATGTCACATTTCTTTCCGCAAATGCTTGAAATTTTGACAGATAAATCTCAAATAACGTGCCTTAAATTATTTTATAAACTCATTACAACAATCATTTTGGGCCAGATTTTGGTTCCAAATCATTTGAGATGATACTAAGTTCCTTGCAAAATCATTTTGGGCCAGATTTTGGCAATGTATTTTGGTTTGCAACTTAATCTGTATTTCCGTAAACTCGAAAAATTATAAATTGATTCTATGAAAACATCACCTGCAGCAATGCCATAAGAAACTCGAAGACAAAAAGTGACGTTTGAAGCGCTTAGAAGGGGCTAGAAGGAAGAGAAACTCTGATTAAGAAATGGCAGCGAAAATGGTAATCACATTCCAGTTGATTTGAATGTTAATGAGGATCAGGAAATGGACCATAACCACAAGCCCAACGAGGAAAAATTGCATTGCTGTTCATCTTCTGATTACCGTCGCTGAAGGATTAGGTCACAATATAAACGATTTAATTATTATTAAATATTATTAATCGGTGCGGGCTATGCAATTTGAATCCATCATTTGGCCCCAATGTTAGGATTATATTCCCGGCCGTAAGATTGTTAGCAAAATTTTTGTTGTTTTAGACCGAAAAGTCAAATTAATTGAAGAATTTAATACTCTATTAACCAACAAAGGAACAAAAGCAAATTTTATTATTAACCTTTAAAGAGTATCACAAGAGATTTTAGTAAAACTACATTAATTTTTAATATCTAAAAAAGCACGAAATCAAAATATACAAGTATGATATAACTAAAAACAATCATAACTGCGTCAATTTTAGTCCGATTTGAATAAATAAATTCGTTTTGGATTCGTATTAACATCCTCTATCGACACAATATATAATTTGACCATTAGGGTGGACGGTTTAATATTAGGGGAGACCGAAATGAAAAAAAAGGTATAAACCGACTTTTTCAAAATTAAGAGGGCTAGGGCTCGGTTAAGTGATTTTCGATATGGCTCAAAATGTACAGTTGTTAGGTTTTTATTTATACGAACAAGTTTCCGGGTTGTCCCGTTGATTTTCACATACTTAGAAACTCCCCATATATGCTAAAACCACTCTAGTGTGCAACGAGAAATCAATAAAACGTACAGAAATATTAATCCGAATTGAAAAATTGTTGTAAAAAGAGAGAATTTTTTAGTTCAGTTTAATTATGGATTATCACGTAGTATCACGTAGTAACGGTCGCAACCATCATCTTCACGCATTTAAATGGAGAGCTGTTAATAATTACTTCTTTAACCATTGGATAACATAAATTAAATCAATACATGTGCGTTAGGAAATGTGTCTGTTTCCATTTAGATAATTGGTTTCTCCCTCAAAGAGGGCTCCGTTTATCCGAGTCTCGCACTTCAATTTGAATTCGCCGCTTTTCCCCCATCTTTATGAACACACTTCGTCGCTTTGCTGATGTCATTCGATATCAAAGAGATAAAGCATCTCTAAAGGGAAAGGGATGGAGAATATTCCCTGTTTGGTTCACATGTTGGAAGTTAAATTCTTTGATAATAATAATGTATGTGAGTTAATTTTCACTTCATTGCGCTGAATTCAAATTACAATTAATTAAAATACAGCTGGTATAACACACATATACAGATCGAGTAAAGAACGTTTGGCACAGGCGGGTTCCATGGGTGTGAGAGCGCTGGAAATAAGAGATATACATTCTTTAAGTGGAAACTAGAAGGAAGATGAGTCGTAGAAGGGGAATGCATCATGCGATTCCACATAACACGGCAATGGGACCCGGCATTTATTTAGTAAATATCGATAAAAGTTAGGAGTATGTCGAACGTAGCGATAGGAACAAAATACGCATAATGTAACATAAGAATTCATGTACAACAATTTTTTCATTTATTTTTTACTAAAGTAAACACAAATATTACTCATACTTGGCGCGGCCCTTAGGAGCTACATTAATATTGAAAATAAACCAATAAAGTAAGCCACTGCAATTTTTTAATTTTTGTGTTTAAGAGTCGGAGTATTTATAAATAAAACTCTCACTAGGACCCCTCAAATGATGACTCCGCGACTTCCGACTTCGGCTCCACACCCCTGTCAAGCCACATCAAATTTTTTTTTAATGGTCCTATGCATAAACAAATTAAATTAATAGTAGTAATAATTGAATGAGAATTACTTAACTAACTGTGAAGTATTTTAGTCGACTAATTGTTTCTGCATAAATTAAATAATAAACTATTTTTTCGATAAACAATGCGTCGATTGAATAATTTGCGTAATTGCGATTAATTACCAGCATTCATTATGTACCGTACTTAATTGGCTATAATTGCATTCTAGTTTCATAAAAAGCGGCAATTAATCAAAACCATTCAATGTACAACTATATTAATCCATATTCAGCATTGGACAATTGCGCAATTTATTATTAACGCAAGTTTGCGGAAAATACCAGCATGTAATTATGAACTATTGATATATGTGCAAATACCGTTAATCACACTTCTGGAATGAGAACTATATTTCCTGCCTTTATTTTTACTTTCCCGTACATACGGAAAAGTATCGTGATCGTGAACATTTTTGCAAAATATTTTATAACGAAAATATGGTTAGGGGCGATTTCAACGACTTCTGGAAAAGAAAATGTCTGCCTGCGCGTGCTTACCTCACAACCTAATACAGCAATTAATTAAGCTTTAAAAATAGGCCTTATTTGATAATCCGAAGAACTGAAAAGCTTTTGGTAAAATTTCGTACACCAGAAGTGGGTGTTTACCTTAACCATTTTTTTTTGTTTTTTTCCGATATATTGTAAAATTGCAAAACTGCAATCGATTTCTCTTGTTCTCCTGATGAGAAACATGTACTTTCATTGGCCCAGGATGATTATTAGGAAAGTTTATTTTTCCGATTTTTCACATTTTTTAATTTTCGGTATGGGCTTCAAATTGAGATTTGTCCTTGCGCTAGTGCAGGGTCTCAATGAAATCTTTACAGTGACGTGTAGAAAATTCGAATCGTAGTGTTTCTCCAGGAAATTATTTTAAATGCATGTTTTGAGCAAAAGTAAGGTCTCCCTTGGTTTTTTTCGTCAAAATTTTAAAATCTCCAGTTTCAAGTGTATCGACTAATTTGCCATGTTCGATTCAAAGTCTTCGTTTAGCCGCTACTTCCGTTCTGTTTGAAAAATCATTTTTTCCTACTTTGGTTTAATAATGGCCTTATTGTTATTTCAAAAACTGTTAAACAATTGAATTTATTTTATTTACCAGTTTTTGCTCATTATTACTTTCTCCGTTTCGAAGTACGAGAAAGTATTGATCGTAATTGGTGTCAGTAGATGCCATTTCAACAATTTCTGGAAAAAATGGTGATGTGACCATCATATTACTTTCTCCGATTTGATAGTATAATAGTTTTATTTATACTTTCATGGTTTATTTTCAATTTAAATCATATTTTAAATGTACTTAGATCGGATGATACTGACATTTGAAACGTCAAAATTATGATGGAAATCATAAAAAAAAACTTATTCTTTATAAGTTTGGAATTTAAGCCTAAAACGTTACTCAGATTTTAGTCGTCAAATTTCGGATGTTAAGAACCAAATTTTAGAATCCTTAGTTCAGATTTTAAATTTGAGCGCCTAAATTTCGTATGTTCGCGCCTAAATTTCGTATGTTCACGGCCTAATTTTTGGAATTTAAGCCTAAAATTCTGCAATCCAATTTAGATTGTAGTCACCAAATTTTATTATTTAATATCTAAATCTTGGATATTGATGCTTAAATTCCGGATTCATTACCCAAATTTATAGATAAAATTTTCGAAAATTTGAATCTGAATTGAAATAAAAATTTTGAAATTTTGTCTACATTTCAGATTTACAGAAATAAATTTAAAAATTTGAATCCTAATTAAAAATCCCTAACTTTAAAAAATATATCTTTAACCCTATTTGACGCAGACGAATTGGAAATTTTGACATTAAATACAACATATATGTTCAACATTCGCGTTACGTACGTACATTGCAGAATTTCAGTTCCAAATTTACGACTATTTTGCTTTCGATTTTTTTATTGCTCCCAAATTTCAGATTTTGAGTCTCAAATGTTGCGTTTGATCTGAACAGAAAAATATCGAATTTTGAAATCTATGGTCAGATGTTATAGATGTTAGAAATTTAAGTTTTAAATTTTGTAGTTTAGTAATTAAATTTTGGGGACGAAATTTTGGAATTTAAAGTGTAAATTTTAGATTGCATCGACCAAATTTGATATTTGAGAGTTTTAAATTAAAATTTGCAGTCCAAAATTTAGAGTTTAAGATCGAGTATTCAGATTTTAGAGCTTAAATTATGATTAGAAACGAAAACCCTTACCTATGGTCTTTTAATTAAATATTTAAGCCATAAACTTCAAAAATTAGACCTAAATTTACTTTGATTAAAAATTTAAGTAAGCCCAAAAAATTAATCTAAATTGACAAATTTGAATCCTTTAATTAAATATTTAAGCCCAAAACTTGAATAATTAGACCCAACATTTAAAGTGTTCGCCCTCAATATTCTAAATTGGGAATTTTAAGACCTAAATTGACAATTTAAATCTTTAATCAAATGATTAAGCACCTAAAATTAAAAAATTAGACCGAAATTGACAAATTTTAATCCTTTCATTAAATTTTTAAGCCCTAAACTTCGAAAATTAGACCTGTCATTTCAAATGTTCGCCCTCAATATTCTAAATTAGGAATTTTAAGACCAACATTGAGAAATTTAAATCTTTTAATTAAATAATTCAGCCTTAAACTTCCAAAATTAGACCTAAATTGACAAATTTGAATCCTTTGATTAAAAATTTAATGAATCCCAAAAATTTGATCTAAATTGGCAAATTTGAATCCTTTAATTAAATATTTAAGCCCAAAACTTGAAGAATTAGACCCAACATTTAAAGTGTTCGCCCTCAATATTCTAAATTGGGAATTTTAAAACCTAAATTGACAAATTTAAATCTTTAATTAAATAATTAAGCACCTAAAATTCAAAAATTAGACCGAAATTTACAAATTGGAATCCTTTAATTAAAATTTTAAGCCCTTAACTTAAAAAATTAGACCTGTCATTTTAAATGTTCGCCCTCAATATTCTAAATTAAGAATTTTAAGACCCACATTGAGAAATTTAGATCTATTAATTAAATAATTAGGTCCTAAACTTCAAAAATTAGACCTGAATTGGCAAATTTAAATACTTTAACTAAATATTGAAACCCTAAACTTCAAAAATTAGACCGAAAATTTAAAATGTTCGCCCTCAGTATCAAAATTAAGGTCCTATGTTTGCATTACATGAACAAACTATACATTGTGAATTTAAGGTGCAAATTTAAATTCACAAATCGTTACGCTGTGTCGGCAAAATTCATATTTTAAGTCTTAAATTTTGCGATTTAGATCCTTTAATGTTTAGAGATTTTAAAGACCAAATCTTGGAATTAAATGTTTAAATCTTCGTTTTCAATTTTTTTGATTTTAATGTTATCCGGCTTATTTTAACTTTAACTTTAATGTTCAAATATCGGATTTTAAAGACTGAATTTTGGAATTAAATGCCTTCATGTGCAAAATTTAATTTCAATTTAGGACCAATGTTTGCATTATAGACCATTTTAATTTGCTGTAACTATTATTGTTTTATGATAAAAACCGAAAATGAAAAAACAATTTTTTTCTAAAATAACATTGATGTTATGAAAGGTATTTTCAAATAAAAGATATTCATTTCTTTATTATCTTCAATATTAATTTAAATGTGTTTGTGATATTATTCATATTTAAAAAAATATTGGACAAAAACAAAAAACAGTTAAGGTAAAATATTTTTCATAAAATCATTGTTATTCGAAAAGAAATTATTCATTTTTTTTCATTTTTGGTTTATAATTATGATTCTATAATAGCTACAGTTATATTAATAATAATTGTAGAGAATGCCAAAATGAACAACTTGGTTTGAAAATATTTTTCATAAAATCATTGTTATTCGAAAAGAAATTATTAATTTTTTTTCATTTTTGGTTTATAATTATGAATCTATAATAGCTACAGTTATATTAATAATAATTGTAGAGAATGCCAAAATGAACAACTTATAAAGAATAAGTTTTTTTCGAAATCTCTTTAGTTTTTGAGTAAACTGAGTTTTTGAATTTGAAGTATAATTTTTCCATCTTTCATAATTTTGACGTTTTAAGCGTCACTTTCATCCGAGTCAACAAAACGTTCGACGTACATTTAAAATATGATTTAAATTGAAAATAAACCATGAAAGCGTAAATATAAACGATACCATCAAGTCAGAGAAAGCAACATGATGGCTACATCACCATTTTTTTGGTGAAATTTTAGTAGTTGCGATTGGCAGTACTTAGAATATAACAGGTATCGATATCAAAATGTAAAATTGCCGTTAACGATAACTCATAGGATAATTCGAAAGCTCCAATGCGTTATATACTGAAAATGTTCTATAATGCATATTGGAAAGTTTCGTTAGTAATATTCCGCAATATTGTTCAATTTTTACCGGACGGAATATCCTTGATTCTTGAAAAATAAATCATTTATGTGATTTTTTTAATTGTAGAGAATGCCAAAACGAACAACTTACAAAAATACGTTTTTCGCGGATTGATATGAAATGTAAGATTTTTCGGACTGCTTTTAGGCCGTGAAATACATCACTTTTGCGGACTAGGCTTTAAAAATGCTTATTTATGCCTAGGCTGTAAAAGTAATGAGCCAATCAGGTGAGACTACGTCATGTTATTTCGCCAATCAGATGAGACGCCGCGTCGACCAATAGAAGCCGCCCGGAAATTTATTTGACATTGCAATGTATTTTTCGCTTAATTGAGAGTTGCCTTCGAATTTCCGGTACCAAAAAGGCCAAAAACAGGTTCCCCGAAGTTTTAAAAACACCGCGTGTGATTTCCCCGACCCCCATGCGAGTCCCTAACTTATCCACGCACAAAAATCGAGTCGCTGTACGGTGGCGAAATTTGTTTGCCGCGACCGGCTCCTAGTGGCCCGGCATTTGACGTTTAAACGTCTTCGACCGGCGCACTTATTTCCTGGCACCGTAAAACGAGAGACTTTCCTTCATATATTGCCTCTAGAAGAAGCCCAATAACGGCTTCTGAGAAGTATTAACAACCCCGCGTAAGTTTTCTCTGAGCACCGTGTGTTTGCCTAACTTTCCCACGTAATTGAACCCGAGCAGCGATCGGAAAAATGATCAAAAAGGATTTGGAGGCTATGTATTACGTAAGTTTTATTTCGATTTAATCATTGGACAATAATAATATGAACATAATCACTGTAACATTTTTAATCGTAAAGAAATGTGTGTGATACCAAGAAAGTGCATTTTATTGAAAAGTTCCTGAATCAAAATGTATCACAAAGTAATGGCTTCCACCATCAACCATCAATCGAAATAATTATACGGTCCGTATGATTTAAATATTCATTGCATGATATCACTTACGAAATCATGATCATTATGATTATAAATGATTAAACCACACACACACCGTCAAAATGCGGGCAACACAATGTCTATTATAAATGTCAATTTTTGTTTTACTTGGGTACCTACGAAATTTTTACAAAGCTACTTGTGATATGTTGATAGAATTAAATATATTAAAAATTATCGCATTGCCAGTTATTATTAATTTCTCCTAAACAATCCGCGAAAAAATTATGTGTTTAACTCGGCTGGACTTGCCGCGTCCGTAAATCTGTCACTTTATTGCCTTGTTAAACAAATAACTATTTTTCTAAATCTCATTAGTGGTCGAGTAAACTGACGGTAAAGACGATTATTAGAATTTGAAGTATAATTTGTCATTTTCACCTTTCATAATTTTGACGTTTAAAGCGTTCATCGTTCAAAACGATGTATGTACTATTATATCGTTATATCTGAGAAAGTAACATAATGGCCACATCACCATTTTTGAATATTCTAACTGAAGACCTAAAAAGATATATCAATTACAAATACGAATTAACATAATCTACGTATTAATATGTTATTAAGAAATTATCATCTGATTTGTTAGTATTGTATAGAACAAATCTGTATTAACCTGTCAATTAAGATTCAATGTTGATATTTTACATAAATAAAGAATCATTAGTGTTAATTTTTCATTTTATTTGAAAATATTATAGTTACCAAAGAAACTATTGCTAAACTTGAAAATGGCGACGTTAGTAAATGAAACCGTTGATCAAGCAAGTGATTGTATTAGCAAATGCAGCAAGTGTAAAAATCAGGTAGTTGGCGCTGAAGCCTGTAAGCAATGGCAGAAGCTTTACCACCCATCATGTTTGGATTATCATGAGCCGAGATGCCAGAAAACCCGTTTGAAATCAATGGATTAAGTGAGGTTATATCTTTATGTGAGGGACCACATGAAGACTCTGAAAACGTGAGTACCCCTAAGAGGGATAACAGCATATTGAGAAAGTTAGTTAAGGAGATGGAAGAAACGTTATTCCTCTTAAAAGAAAATTTGCAACTTAAAGAACAAATAACCGAGTTAGAAAATAAACTAACAACTAAAACAAAATCCTGTAAATGTATACATAGTAGTAATTCTACCACTAAACGAGAGATGCCTCCCTGCGTCTCCAATGTCAAGCAGGCTTCTTCCAAACCAAAGAAATCCGAAGAAAACCGCGCAATTAATATGCCAATTTGCAACCCAACCCACACAAAAGCAAATAATACATCAGCCGTTAAAACAACACAAAAGGCAACATTCTCCAATAAAATAAATAACCCGCGCACGTATACCGAGCACATATTACCGGAAAACCCTATCAATCGCGATGATGAAAAGTGGGAAACCATCACAAAAAAGAAGAAAAGAAGAACAATGGAATAGTGGGGTTATCCACCAGTGATCATAATCTTAAAACGGTGGCCCGTAAAGCTTTCTTATACTTATCACGCCTGCATCTCACAACTAAATTGGAAGATGTCAGCAACTTGGCGAAGAAACATTTTCCGGAAGCAGTTTGCGAAGCATTAGAGAGCAAATGTCCTCAATACTATACGTCTTTTAAAATTACTTTGGAGAGGCATAATTATGACAAGGAAATGGACTCTTATGGCCTTACGGACCGTATATTTCGCGTTTTTTTCACAGGGGCAACAAATTAAACGACAACAAATAACCGCAAAACATAATGTACACGTACTAGATCCAATAACGGTTTTCCACCAAAATATGCAGCCAATTAAGAACATAGCCAATGAATTACATATAGTACTAAGTGAACTAAGCGTTAGCTTCTTTTTAGCCACCGAACATTGGGTGACTGATTGTGAGGACTTTCCTGAAATAAATAATTACCACCAAGTTTTAACTTACAAGCGTAAGAATCATATCCATGGAAGCGCAGCAATACTTGCAGCAGGTAACATTAACATCAATTGCAGACCTGATATTAACATCATGTTGCGTAAAATGACCATCGAAATAGCAGGCGCTGAATGGCTATCTAAAGATAACAAAGTAATAATAAGTATCTACCGCCCCCCTGGCGGTATTATTTCTGAATTCTTGAATATCTTGGAAAGTGTACTTCATAAAATCTTAATCGATGAAGGGTCTGACATTATTATGGGTGGGGATTTTAATATAATTTTTTGTAAAACGAACGAACATAACACAGCCGATTTTATTGATCTACTTGAAAGTCTTTGAATGTCGTTGCGGAGCAGACAAGAAAGTACCCGTGAAAGAGCACGCATTCTTACTGGATCAAAGGATGGCACACAAGATGGCGATGGCAGGATGTGATTATTTTGAAAGCAAAAAGATTAAGAAGAAGCTGGCTTGGAAATCTTACGAGTCACAGCTTGCTTCCAGGCGTGGAACAACGTCTCCAAAGGTGTCCGGGAAAAGTCTTATTTCGAGCCTAACAGCAAGCGATTTGGAAAGTGATGTTTTTTCGAGTACTTCCGGAAGTGTGTGTTAAACAGGCAAAAAGAAGAGATACGTCGTAACACCAACACAGTCAACACAGTTCCCGTCAAAAAAGAGCTGCCTCTAAATCTGAAGAATTTCGCAATAACTTTGGATAGGAGAGGTGTATCCAACACAGAAAATCTTGTCATTGACAAGAGGAAAATACAGCGACAGCGGACCAAGAGTCGGCAAGCAGCTACCTCGACCAGAACATCTAATTTAAAAAGCTTTTACTTTGACGGTCGGAGAGACAAAACTTTGATTACGGAATACAAAGACAAAAAGCAGCACCGCAAGACTATCGTTGAAGAACACATATCTTTAGTGGAAGAGCCTGAATCTAAGTATTTTGGACAGTAACGCCAGAAAATAGGAGTGGAAAAGTTATAGCAAATGCAATTTTTCAGTATACCAAAATCAAAGACACCAGCTTAAATAGTTTGCAAGGGGTTGGCTGCCACGGGACTGCAACTAACACAGGAAAATACAACAGAGCAATACGGTTAATCGAACTTCGGTTGCAAAAACCACTTCACGCCCGCTGCGAAAACTTGTGGCTAGTCTAGATTGTCCAACAAACCTCGGTTCAATTAAAAAAAGTTTACCGAAGTGTGAAAATATGCCAGTAGTCGCATATGAACCAATAACCCATAACATGCCAGAAATCAACGAACCTGATCTCAGCACCGATCAGGCTTATTTGCGCTACATAGGCAAGGTTGTCTCGTCAGGTTTTTGTCTAGGGGATCTGGCTAATCGAAACCCAGGTTACTTATCTCACGCAATGTGACTAACCTTAGAGAATCGAGTACTTTCATAAAAAAAAATCCAAGCGAAGAATTGCGTAAACTGGCCACTTTCATAGTCAAGGTTTACGCTCCAGCCTGGTTTTTCATTAAAAGCCGCCCTTCTATTGCCCATGCGTCGGAAAATACTTTTTTTAAGTATTCAGTAAAGCCAGTACCTTAACGAAGACTTTAAGAAGATCGTCTAGTCTACCCTCCAAGAAACGCCTACACTGCACATCCCGAAACTTTGCTGATGGGCATGCTTAAAGACCACATACGTCAGCTTGCCGTAGGAAAAATACGGAAAGCAAGAGAACATACCAACAACGAACTGAGAAGATCTTTGTTGCCACAAATAAATTTTAGTCCAACCGACTACATTGTTATAATGTGCTGGCAGTCGACAAAAGTGACACTTTCCCCACTTCTGTCTCACCTGTCCATTGAAGAACTCAAGTCCATAGCCCGGAACCATTCACTGAACGAAAATGCGTTCGAAGTACCGTCACACACGCAAGCAGTCGAGAGAAACGTCGAGGAGGTCACGGAAGCTGCAAGAAATGTTTGCGGACCCGAGAGCCGCGATAGCTTCATACGTGCAAGACTTATAAGCCGCTCCTGTTGCCGAAATTTTAAAGAATGAAGCAGTTTGCTACTTTCGTCCAAACTGAAGACGATGCCACCGCACGCACCGTAGAGATTTCGTTTTAGACAAAATGATTGTATTTAATGCCTTTGTACTCCAGACATTTTAATAATGTATTTAAACTAAACTCACAGCAAATGTTCAAAGTGTAAACCATTCATGATTTGACAGTGGTAAATTCGGTTTTTAAAATCATTATTTTTCGATACTAAATGTACCATTTGATTAATAAAATGAAAATAAAATGGTTAATGAAATGAAAATAAATATCCAAGACATTTTCTTATTTTTCTTGAAATTTTTCTTATGTAAAGGAAATCAAGTTTTATGTCGTTGAAAAGAGAAAAAAAATACTCAAATGAGTATAATAAAGATGTGCCTTGTCATTTAAAAAATGTCACTGTTATTCGTTGCACTTTACTTTATAGCAAAAAATAAAATTGATATATCCAAAGAGGTAGATAACCAAGTGTTAAATAACTTTAAAACTTTTTTCTCTAGAGTGGATATTTATTGAGCTATACGGGATATTCCATACTTTTCGAACACCCTGTAACTTTCAATGTATTTAATTTTTCGCATAACCCCATAAGAAAAGGTCTAAAACAGACAGATCGGGTGATCTAGGTAGGCACAGGATTCGAGCATTTTTCCTACCCATGTGTTAAGGAAAGTTTCGTTCAAAAAATGGTTTCTTACAGCCAACATACGAGGAGGGGCTCCATCATGTTAAAACCATCTTAATACAGCCTGAGATGATAAACTTAAATCATCGAGCATATCTTCAAAGATAATCATTGACATGCAAAAAATTTTGATCCGACTACATACATTAAAATCCAACTTTATTTGGGGTCTACTCTAAACAATTTCGTGTGGATTCTCATTGCGAAACATCAGTTGCATTTGTCCGTAATATTTTTGTTACTTCTTCATCGATGTTTTTATACCGAAGACAATGCCATTCTCTAATTGTTATTATCAAGACGTAATATTTGTGATATTGAGATATTGTACGGATGGAATTTTTCTTTTTAAACCCTCACTACGCTGCTGAGAGATACGCCTGCGTCGATTAACTATTCTCTGGTGAAGGTAGATCTTACATGGTTAATGCCAATACATTTACTTCCTAAACTTAGCCTATTTTGTTTTATTGGACTTTTGGCTTTTTGAATGATCCGTAATCACCCAAATTTTGATAGTCTTCAAAATGTTAGTCGACTATTGGCTACGATCGAAATATTCAATAAAATATTGCTGTGCTGCACGTGCGGCATTCTTATTAGAATAAATATAACAAACAAGCATGTATCGAAATAGGTGTAAAAAACTGGCAAACGTACATTGCACGTATTTTGTGGGCGCGGAGTTTTACATTGAATATCATGTTTTTTCATATTCCGTTTTCTTTTATAGCAGTTTGAAAAATCGAACCTATCCTGATGTTCTTATAAGACCAAAACTTGATTTATGTTATAGTTTGTAATTCTTGCTTACTACCAGATGATCTTAAGGTCGCCACGAACAAATGAAAAAAAAATAACTTGATATCTCTCATAGGACCAGAGAAAAAGGAACATTAATCAAAGAAATGCTACTTTTCAGGAGAGCAAAAAGAGAGAGCAGGCCGCGGCAGTTGCACATTAAGCGCATTCGGCATTTTGGGCCCTACTCATAGGTGCGTGCGAAGACGTTCTGTCGAATGTTTGTCGAATGTCCAAACTGTTCGTTGTCTACGAACGATGCGACGTCGCTTGGCGTCGTTCGCCAAAAATGTAGTGTAGTGAAAAAAAAACTGTAAACTTAAAAATCTCATTGTTTAACTGTTTTTGATGTAACGATAAGTCGATTATAAAAATATAATTAATACGCGTTTATTTTTAAATGAAATAATTTAAATGAACATATAAATTGTTTCAATATTCTGTCAATGGCAAAAAAACATTAACATGAAATTTCTATCACAAATAGTGCTGCATTGAAAACATTTTTATTACATTTTTTATGTAGGAATATGTATGATCACCGACTGGCATATTATCTTTCCATATAAGAAAAAATAGGTCGCTACGTAATATCTCAATTCGCTTGCACTAGATTTAAGAATGGCGAAGTAATGATTTTGCACGTGATGCCATTAAGCGTAACTAACAGATATAATGTAAGTATAAATAAAAAAATTGTTAATAGAATTTTCCGTTCTATTTATTCAATTAAATATGTATTTCTTTTAGAGCTATTAGTCACAAAATCGTAACCAAAAGAAAATCCTCGACCACGTCGATTTTTAATTATGTTTGTGAATGACCAGCGAATAGCCGGAATTATTGTCACAAATTATGAAGATAGTGGTATAACAAAGTTAAAAGTGTTATTCCAAATGATAAAAGATGTGCATTTATTAAAATATTATTCAATTGAATTTGATTATATTTTATACTAAATAATAAAATTTTATCAGAATGTTTCTGTCGACATTAATTTCTGAGATATAACACCAACTTACAGTTTTGAAATGGTTGGATATGGCTTCATTGGAAAGACATTTTCTTTCTCTTGAATCCGATATAGCACTTGACAAACATATTTATTAAAATAACTGAGTAATTATAAATATTATATTTTATTAAAAAAAATAGTTAGCCGCGAAACAATTATTATAATAAAACAATTACGACTGTTTATAACAGTTGATTTCTTGTTGTATTTGTTGTTAATGTTATCATCAAGATGTAATGACTGTTATATTCAGATATTGTACGGATGGAATTTGTTTTTTAAAGCCTCACCACGGTGCGCCCGATATACGCCTGCTTTCATTTCATTTCGTTGATGAAAGTGGATCTAGCGTGATGAATGTCAATACATTTGCTTCCAAATCTTCAATCACCTTTCCAAAAATCCTATTTGAAATTCTGAAGTTGATGTCATTTTTCCGGAAATGGAATATATGTATTCATTTCAAACCATTTAAAGCTACCAAATTTCATTTTCGTACCACTAACCGTTTTCGAGATATCGGCTGTCTACTGCCTCGTGGGACACTCTGTATATTTTTTTAACAAAATTAACCTATGAAAGAATTATGAAGAATTTGAATTGTTTCCATATTAATTCTTCAGAAATAAATCGTTTGTCATTTTTTTATACGCATAATTTGACATTTACTCAAAGTCTACTGTTTTTTAAAGGTGATTGGTTTTGTTTAGAATTATCTTTAGCATATCTTAGATAAAATAGTTTTCAGAACGTCTATTAAGCTTAAGTTAAAGTTAGCACAGCCATTGTTTTTTCGAAAACGCTGGAGCAACAAAATCGGGAATACGGCAACTAATTAGCAACAAAATAGCACTAAATTGTTATGCTAGTCCCATGTGATTGTGCTAAAGTGGCTGTGCCAGCTTAATAGACGTGTTTTCAGAATACATTTTTACTTTCTCCATTACGAAGTACGAGAAAGTATATTGTGATCGTGATTTTTTTCAAATTTTTTTTTACGGAAATATCCATTTTGGGGTTCATAGATGCCATTTCAACAATTTCTGGAAAAAAAAAATTGTGTCTGTGTGCGTGTGTGTGTCTTCTGTGTGCGCTGTATCTCAAAAACTAATTGATATGAAACATAAGTCTTATTTAGTAATCCGAAGAACTGAAAAGCTTTTGGTAAAATTTCATACACCGGAAGTGGGTGTTTACCTTAACTACTTTTTGTTTTTTACCAATATTTTCTTGAATATGAAAAATATCATATAAATATTTAAACAAATATTGAAGACAACAAAGAAATGAGCTTATTTTGTTTGAAAACATTTTTCATAAAATCATTGTTATTCGAGAATTTTTTTTTTTTTTCATTTTTGGTTTATATTTATGAAACGATATCATTTACAGCAAATTTATGTGAATAATAATTGTAGAGAATGCTAAAATTAACAACTTATAAAGAATAAGTTTTTTTCCAAATCTCTTGAGTTTTTGAGCAAACTGAGTTTTTGAATTTGAGGTATAATTTTTCCATCTTTTACAATTTTGACGTTTTAAACGTCAGTTTCATGCGAGTCTACAAAACGCTCGATGTACATTTAAAATATGATTTAAATAGAAAATAAATCATGAAAGCGTAAATATAAACTATACCATCAAGTCGGAGAAAGTGACATGATGGCTACATCACCATTTTTTGTTTTGAGAACAAAATGTTATTTTCGAAATATTTTGTACGTTATTAGCGTTAGTTTTTTTTTTTAAGAATGTTAGCATTCAATATGAACTCCTACAAATTCAAGAAAAAATACTTTCAAATTGATATTTTCAGAAACATTTCCTTATTTATTTTTTACTAAATATTTTCGTACAAAAGTCATTGATTTTAATAATTTGCGTTTGAATTGTTTTATTCGGAATAATTTTTAGCACATTTTAAATAAAGTCGTTCTTCAAAGTTTCTAAGACGGCTCAGGCGGAGATCGCCGATGATTTCCCTACAGCACCGTACACAGTTGGACAAGCATATAACTCTGGAACCAGTTGAGTCTCAGTCACCAAATTTTTATCATTTAATTATGCCATAAAGAGATGTTATTTGTATTAATTTCATAATTTTTCGCTCAGTCCTTTTTGAGATATTCTACTTTAAATATTGCCAAAATACGATTTTGGGCATTTTTAAAAAATTATATAAAAACACATTTCTTAAACTTGAAACTTCTACAACCAGTAGTGCTGTAATAAATCTATGCAAGAAAAAATAAATAAAGGTGAGTCTTCCTTCCTTTTAATAATTTTGTTTTAAGTTAATTTTCAATTTACAGTGAATTTTTTTCTTCACTTTCCTCACTACTTGGGTAATATTATGTAAAGACAAAAAATCTAGATCAGAATGATGAACATTTTGGTTTTTATTTTGTCTTGATATCTGTAAAATTAACAGGGTTAGTTACATGTACGCAAAACTTGTTTTCTGCCGAAAAACGGTTACGAAGCAAACTTAATATGTCCCCTAAAAAAAAGTATGAGCCTAAAATTTTTTCTTACTATAGTTTTAAACTCAACTTATATTGGGGAGTAATTGGTAAAAAAAAATAGGAAAATCAAAAATGCCGATCAACAAATTTTATTCTATTTGGGTGATTTCAAATGGAATGGCAATTGTGTATCGGTTTTGTTTTTTTTATTTTATTCGGATTAATAGATTTTGAATATTCTTCCATTAATGGATTGCAATTATCGAATACAAGCAGGTAAGGTGGTAATCAGAAATTTGATCTTTAATTGTTTGCCGTATTTGGACCATAACTGATGATCAGCTTTTTGAAATTCTGTTTCTACTCGATGGGGCCAAAAAATGATTTTCTGAAATTTTTATTTAAATTGGGCTGGTAACAGGGGAGCGTTTGCATTACTTAGGGCCCCTAGACGCAATGTGACCGCGTGGCCCCAGTCTACGGAGTCCCAATTCCCAAGATGCGAAAACAATTGCAGTAAAACCACGCATGTAAATATTAAATTTAAGAATGCTTTTATGCGGCTAGCGGCGATTTCTTTGTGCTGCGTTATTCGAGATTTAGGGGAAGGGACAGCAATTCAAGGCCACCAAATCGGATGCCCTAAGCGCTTGCCTAGTGCACCTGTGCCTAAAATAATCACTGTCTGGCAGTTTATTTTTGATTGTATTGATTAAAAAAGCGTCAAATTCCACCAGCCCTACCTATGGATCAGAAGAATACCATGGCATGGCGATATTTTGTTTAAGCAAAATACCGCCTTTAAAGACACGTACGTTTATAGGATAAAAATCATTCAGGGAGTAGTAAAGAGATGAGGAATCGATACTCAATCTAGGTGACAGATAGCAGGGGCGGCTCGCTATACAGAGCCATGGCACTACCTGTAGTAGTTTCAAGCTCGCAAGAATTTTTATTTAATTCTTAAAACACTTTTTCGCCAGTTACTTTGGTATAGGAAGATAAATCGTTCTTTCTTTTGTTGTCTAAAATTGTATTTCTTAGCTGACAATAATGGTGTGTAGCAATTGTCAATAATGGTTTGTTGCAGTTGTCAAGAATGATATGTTTCAGCTGTTAAAAATGGTAGTTTTCAGCTGTTAAGAATTTTATTTTTTTTTAATGAAGGATGGTTGACGGGAATGCGGGTTGAGGAAATGCGGATGATTTGGGAATTGGCTTAAGCATCGAGGCTATTCGGCCACTAACGATATATAGTTTTTGAGATTTTATTTTTAATAATGAATGGGACATACACTAAACATCCATGGACCTGCACGGTCAATTCTTCGTTCCGAAAAAGTGACCGCACGGATGGGATTCGAACCCACGACCACGAGGCCCGTGAGCAGGAGCTCTACTCACTAGGCCACCGTGGCCCCCTGTTAAGAAATATATTATTAAACCGTAGAAAATGATATTTTTCAGTGGTCAAAAATGTTATTTTTCAGCTGTCAAAAAAGGTATTTCTCATCTATTAAAATGGTATTTTTCAGCTATCAAAAAAAGTATTTTTGAACATTTTTTATTTTCTGTTAAAAATTGTAATTTTTGTTGTCAAAAATTGTATTTTTTAGCTGACAATAATGGTTTGTTACAGTTGTAAATAATGTTTTGTTGCAATTGTCAAAAGTCGTATTTTTCGGCTGTCAAAAATTATATTCTTTAGTTATCAAAAATGTTTTTTTGTGTCAAAAAATTTATTTCTCACTTGTTAAAATTATTTTCAGCTATCAAAAATTGACTTTCTGTAGTCAAAAATTGTATTTTTTAGCAGGCAATAATGGTTTATTGCAGTGGTCAAGAATAATATTTTTCAGTTGTCAAAAATGGTACTTATCAGCTGTCAAAAAGGTATTTCTTACCTATAAAAATGGTATTTTTCTGCTATTTAAAGCAGCATTTTTTGACATGTTTTAATTGTCAAAAATGGCATGTTACAGCTGTCAAAAATTGTATTTGCTAACAATAATGGTATGTTACAGTTGACAATCAAGGTTTGTTGCAGTTGTTAAAAATGGTAGTTTTCAGCTGTTAAGAAATTCAACTGTCGAAAATGATATTTTTCAGCTGTCAAAAAGGGTATTTCTCACCTATAAAAATCGTATTTTTCAGCTGTCGAAAAAAGGTATTCCTCACGTATTAAAATCGTATTTTTCAGCTATCAGCGGCAGCATTTTTGGTCATTTTTTTTAATTGTCAAAATGGTATTTTTTAACTCTCAAAACTTGTACTTTTTGTTGTCAAAAATTGATTTTTTTAGCTGATAATAATAGTATGTTACAGTTGTCAGTAATGGTTTGTTGTAGTTGTCAAGAATAGTATGTTTCAGCTGTTAAAAGTGGTATTATTCAGCTGCTGAGAAGTATATTATTCAACTGTCAAAAATTATATTTTTCAGCTGTCAAAAATTATATTTTTTAGCTGCCAAACAATGGGGTATTTCCCACCTATAAAAATGGTATTTTTCAGCTATCAAAAGCAGCATTTTTCAGCTTTCAAAAAGTACTTTTTGTTGTCAAAAACTGTATTTTTTAGCTGACAATAATGGTGTGATACAGTAGTCAATAATAATGTGTTGCTGTTATCAAGAATGGTATTATTCAGCTAATAAGAATTGTATTATTCAGCTGTCAAAAATGTAATGTTTCAGTTGTCAAAAATGATATTTTTCAGCTGCCAAAAATGGTATTTCCCACCTATATAGATGGTATTTTTTAGCTATCAAAAGCAGCATTTTTTTGACATTTTTACTTTCTCCGTTACGAAGTACGAGAAAGTATTGTGATCGTGATTTTTTTTTCAAAATTTTTTTTTACGGAAATATCCGTTTTGGGGTCCCTAGATGCCATTTCAACAATTTCTGGAAAAAAAAAATTTGTGTCTGTGTGTGTGTGTGTGTGTGTGTGTGTGTGTGTCTGTGTGTGTGTGTGTGTGTGTGTGTGTGTGTGTGTGTGTGTGTGTGTCTGTGTGTGTGTGTGTGTGTGTGTGTGTGTCTGTGCGCGCTGTATCTCAAAAACTAATAGACCAATTGATATGAAACTTTGAACATAAGTTTTATTTGATAATCCGAAGAACTGAAAAGCTTTTGGTAAAATTTCGTACACCGGAAGTGGGTGTTTACCTTAACTGTTTTTTGTTTTTTGCCAATATTTTCTTAAATATGAAAAATATCACAAAAACATTTAAACAAATATTGAAGACAATAAAGAAATGCGATTATTTTGTTTGAAAACATTTTTCATAAAATCATTGTTATTCGAGAAATTTTTTTTTTTTTTTTATTTTTGGCATACAATTATGAAACGCTAATAGTTACAGCAAATTTATTTTAATAATAATTGTAGAGAATGCCAAAATGAACAATTTATGAAGAATAAGTTTTTTCGAAATCTCTTTAGTTTTTGAGTAAACTGAGTTTTTGATGAAGTACATTTTTACATCTTTCATAATTTTGACGTTTTAAACGTCAGTTTTATCCGAGTCTACGAAACTTTCGATGCACACTTAAAATATGATTTAAATTGAAAATAAACCATGGAAGCGTAAATATAAATGATACCATCAAGTCGGAGAAAGTAACATGATGGCCACATCACCATTTTTTAACTGTTAAAAATGGCATGTTTCAGCTGTCAAAACCTGTATTTTTTTGTAGTTGTCAAAAATTGTATCTTTTAGCTGCCAATAACGGTATATTTCAGTTATTTTTCGGCTGTCAAAAATGGTAATCCCCAGCTGTTGAAAACAATATTTTGCAGCTGCCTCGAGTTGTATTTTAAAGTAGTAGAAAATGGTATTCTTCAGCTACCAAATATGCTATGATTCAGCTGATAAAAACAGTATTTTTCGGTTAGTAAAAATAGTTTTTTCGAGATTTTTAAATTGTCAAAAATTGTATTTTTCAGCTGTCAAAAGTAGTATATTTTGCTGTCAAATGTAGTATTTTTTACTGTCAGAAATAGTATTTTTTTGTCAAAAAGAGTATTTTTCGTGTGTCAACAATGATATGTTTCAGCTGTCAAAACAGTATTTTTCAGCTAATATAAACAGTTTTATTCAACATTTTTGAATAGTCAAAAATTGTATTTTTCAGCTGTCAAAAGTAGTATATTTTGCTGTCAAATGTACTATTTTTACTGTCAGAAATAGTATTTTTTTTTTGTCAAAAAGAGTATTTTTCGTGTCAACAATGATATGTTTCAGCAGTCAAAACAGTATTTTTCAGCTAATAAAAACAGTTTTATTCAACATTTCTGAATTGTCAAAAATTGTATTTTTCAGCTGTCAAAAGTAGTATATTTTGCTGTCAAACGCAGTATTTTTTACTGTCAAAAATAGTATTTTTTGTGAAAAAGAGTATTTCTCGTGTGTTAGGAATGGTTATTTTCCGCTGACAAAAATGGTATTCCCCGGCTGTTGAAAATGAGAATTTTCCAACTGTCAAAAATAGTAAATAGTATTATAATGGTATTTTTTGTGTGTCAGCAATGATATGTTTCAGCTGTTAAAAACAGTATTTTTCAGCTAATAAAAACAGTTTTACTCAACATTTTTGAATTGTCAAAAATTGTATTTTTCAGCTGTCAAAAGTAGTATATTTTGCTGTTGAAAGCAGGGGCGGCTCGTTATGTAGAGCCAAGGAGCCATGGCACAAAGCAAGAATTTTTAATTAATTCTTAAAACACTTTTTCGCCAGTTACTTTGGTCTAGGAAGATAAATCGTTCTTCAAAAAAAGAGGGGGAGGGGGCATATTGTATATGTGGCTGTACCATCAACATGATTCACGGGCCGCCACTGACAGATAGTATCGTCGGACTTTTTTTCCATAGAAAAAAAAATCAAGGTTTTTCCCCGGAGTGGAGAAATATTTTGGAAAATTAGCAACTGTGACACCCTCCCGAAGGGGGTTTTAAAGTTTAAAGGTCATCAAACTTGGACAATCTTCTCCATTTGGCGTTTGCAATGTCGTGTGAAAGTTTCACTTTTCCGCGATTTCTAGAAGTACATTAGGCGCACTTTTATGCTTGCTCATTTAGTATATATAGAAACACTAATACAATAAAAGACTGATCAACTAATTTAACAAAAATTACACACATTAAGGTGTTACAAACAATTGAAATGGATTTTATTATTATTGTTTCATGGCTAACCATTATTTTTTAAATAGAATATAAAATTTATAACTCGGTCATTTTTATAAAAGTATGTCAAGTGCTATATTAGTTTAAAGAGGAAAAAATGGTGATGTGGCCTTCATGTTACTTTCTCCGACTTGATGGTATCATAGCCATTTATATTTACGTTTTCACGGTTTATTTTCAATTGAAATAATATTTTAAATGTACATCGAGCGTTTTGTAGACTTGGTTGAAACTGACGTTTAAAACGTCAAATTTATGAAAGATGGAAAAATTATACTTCAAATTCAAAAACTCAGTTTACTCAAAAACTACAGGGATTTCGAAAAAAACTTATTCTTTATAAGTGTTCATTTTAGCATTCTCTACAATTATTATTAACATAAATTTGCTGTAACTATTATCGTTTTATAATTAACCAAAAATTAAGAAAAAAATATACATTTTTTTCTCGAATCAAAATGATTTTATGAAAAATGTTTTCAAGCAAAAGATGTTCATTTCTTTGTTGTCTTCAAAGTTTGTTTAAATGTTTTTGTGATATTTTTCATATTTAAGAAAATATTGGCAAAAAACAAAAAACAGTTAAGGTAAACGCCCACTTCCGGTGTACGAATATTTACCAAAAGCTTTTCAGTTCTTCGGATTATCAAATAAGACGGATGTTCAAAGTTTCATATCAATTGCTCTATTAGTTTTTGAGATACAGCACGCATGGACAGACACACACACACACACAAATATCGTTCTAATAAAGCCATAGCTAACTATGGTTTTCATTTAAAAAGTGTAAGTTTGTACTATATTTTGAAAATTAATATCGATTGAAAAAAACAAATAAAAATTCATTATTTAGTGTAAAATTATCAAGCAATCAAGTAAAATCGATTAAAAAATATCGGTATTTTTTACATTTCTCAAAATATCTAGATATCATTGACTCTTTTGAAAATTTTACAAATGTCATTTTATTCGGTTCAAAAAACTGCACTTCTTTTCCCATTTAACCGTTTCTCTATCTTTTATAGTTTCCGAGATCCCCATATTAAACTTAAACATTGAAAAAAAACTCACCCTGTATGTAAATAAAGGACAATATTATTATTATATAGAAATAAGTGTAATGTTAGAACGCTCAACTCAATTAAATTAGGCATTCAGAAATGCGACCCGTCGAGATAGGATAATTAGTGTGATAGTAGTAGATAGGACAAAAAGTTGTATAGAAGGGAACATCCGAATTGAAACAATAAGTAATTCAGGATGTTACATTGAACGTTAATTAACCTAATTGTGTACACAATAGTCGCTAATGGAATTTCAACAAAATACTAATTCAATTCGGCTTTCACGTATCCCCAAAAACATACAAATCTATATATTATTCCGTGACGTAGTATTCTATTATTTCATTTTGCTTTTTTGTGAATCGACTCGGAATATCATAAATATTTAAAAAAATTACGTATTGTAGCAATATTCAAATAGCACGAATCATTTTTAATTTTTCGATTGCCAAGTTAAAACACATCAATAAATGAGAAACGAGCCTCAATGGTTTGAAGTAGTGATGGGCCCATTCGGATGACAAAATGACTATTTTTTACGATCTGCTTCATAAGGCCTGACTCAGTAAAATAGTCGAGTCATGATGACTCTAAAGCTGAATAAATTTTAAATATGATTCTTATTTCAGAAAGTAAAATTATCTCTGACATGAAGTCAAAAAGCTAAAAAAAAAGATCTTCGCTTTAAATTTTTCTGAATATGTCGTCCCCTAGGTAAAGTGAAGATCGAAAAAAACGTTTCTGAATTTTATCCGATCTGTTCATTAGCACGTCGTCGGAAAAGCAAAAAAAAAGCAAGCGAACAGCAAAAAAAAAGGTCCTCGTTTTTCCTTTTTACACATAAAGCGAAAACCAGTGTTCTATCTTACTGTGGCCAATAATAGGCGTGGGTAATTTTAAATAAACTCTTTATTCGACCACATGTGAAATCAGACTGTCGTTAAAATACAGATAACATTTCGAATAATGTGAAAAGGTTATTGTATAAAAACTATCTATCGATATATAAAATAATAGACATCCCATTGAGCTATAAAATAAATAGAACATTTTATACCATCATATATTACAATCCTCCCTTTTACATATTATACATATATACATTTGAACAGTATTATTTATTTATCATCTATCCGGAATTTTTAATTGACTTCGCCTTCTTAGAATTCTCTCAGATTTGGCGTCTTCAATAATAGCATCATCGATAGTTACATTTTGGTTATCATTTACTTCATTTCTTATAACAGGTATATTATCATTAATATTAGTATCATACTGAATAATAGGAGGTAAATTTATATTAGCTTTATGTTTTAAAATTTGATTAACGTGACGTTTCCATATTTCACCGTCTAAAGTTTTTACCACATAATTTTTACTTCCTAATATTTCAATAACATTAGCTACTGTCCATTTAGAACTATCCTTTCTAAAATCTCTCACTTTTACCCCATCTCCCACAACAAATTTATTGAGTGACTTGCCTTTAAATTTTGCTACGTCTTTAGTTTGTTTATTTTGTACTGCATCCGCAGTAGATTTTTTGAATAAATCAAGTTTACAACGCAATTGTCTCCCTAATAAAATTTTTGCAGGTGATTCATTCGTAGTGGTGTATTACGATATCTAAATAAAAATCGGTTTAGAACCGTATCCATTTCATTATCCGTTTTACAATTAGCCTTTCGTAAACATTTTGTTATTAATTTTACACATATTTCCGCTGCACCATTACTAGACGGATGATAAGGTGCGGTTGTTAAATGGGTTATGCCATTAGCTTTACAAAATGTCTGAAAAACATCAGATGTAAATTGTACACAGTTATCTGAAACAATGTATTGTGGCAATCCGAATCTAGAAATAACTTCCCGCAACTTATCAGTCCTTTTCTCTGATGTAATAGATTTCAAACGAAAACATTCTATCCATTTTGAAGTAAAGTCCACAATAACAAAGAAATATTTTTTAAGTAATGGACCCAGAAAATCTATATGAAGTCTGGTCCACACTTTAGAGTTTCATGACTATGGACTTAGTATAGATTTACTTGGCATATCCTGAGCATCAGAACAGATTTCACAATTTTTACATATTTCTTCAATATCATTAACTAAGCCAGGCGATCATACGTATGATCTTGCTAGACTTTCCGTTTTAACTATTCCCATGTGACTTTCGTGCAACTCGTTTAACACGTATTTGTGAAATTTATTTGGCACTACTACACGGTAACCCCATATGAGACATCCCTGTTCTACACTTAATTCCCCTTTCCTTTGAAAAAAATGTTTCAATTTTAGATTTGGATTTTGATTAGGCCATCCATTCAAAACATAATATATAACTTTACTGATTAATTCATCTCGGCTGGACTCTCTTTTAATTTGATTTGCATTAATTGGTAATTCTTGTTGTTGTTCAATTACGCTTAAATAAGTAATTTTATTGAACGCTTCTTCTATTAACTTTAAATAACATAACTTATTTAGTTGAAACTCTGAATCTAAATCATTATTTAACATTCGAGATAAACAGTCAACATAATTTTTATTGGTAGTAACATGTTCAATTTCAAAATCAAAAGCAGATAAGAAATATGCCCATCTCTGCAATCTACTAGTCGCCATAATTGGTAAACCCCGTTTAGGTCCAAAAATGGTTACTAAAGGTTTATGGTCCGTGACTAAAATAAAATGTTTACCATACAAATATTGGTAAAATTTCTTTATTCCAAACACAATAGCTAATGCCTCTTTATCAAGTTGAGAATAATTTAATTCCGCTTTCAGCAAAAGACGCGATCCAAAAGCTATTGGTTTTTCCACACCATTCTCATAAACATGAGCTATAACAGCCCCTATGCCTGACTTTGAAGCATCAACTGTTAATTTAATGGGTAAATCCGCATTATAATGAACTAAGACATCAGATGACATTAATATTTTTTTTATTTTTATAAATGCTTCTTGGCATTCTGATAACCAAACAAATGATATGTTACGTTTTTACGCAATAATTTATATAAGGGATGTAAAATAAATAAATAAAATTTGCCATCCCTAAAAACGATTTAAGATCACTTACATGTTTAGGCTGTGGACAATTATTTATAGCATTTGTACGCTCAGAAGTCGTATGAAGTCCTTCTTTATCAATTCTATGACCTAAGTAGGTAATTGAATTTTGCATAAATTTTGCATTTTTCAACTTTTAATTTTAAACCGGAATCTGTAAGAGGTTTAAAAACTAACTCTAGCCGTTCTAAATGTTCCGAGTCATTTTTACCCGTAATAAGTCTAAATAACACACTACTCCTGGAATATCAGCTAACAACTGATCCATAATTCTTTGAAATTTAGCACATTTAATTCCGAACGGAAGGCGAGTGTACCTAAACAATCCTTTATGTGTCACAACAGTGACATATTCACGAGATTCTTCGGTTAAAAGAACTTGTTGGTATGCCTCCGACAGATCAATTTTAGAAAAACGTTTTCCCCCCTCTAATTTTGAAAAAATATATTCTACTCGAGGTAAAGGATAATCTGAGTTTTCTAAAACCGGATTTATTATTATTTTGTAGTCGCCACAAATTCTTACATTATCATTTGGTTTTAAAATAGGTACAATTGGTGTACTCCAGTTTGAATAAACCACTGGTTCGAGTACCCCATTTTTTACTAACCGGTCAATTTCTGCTTCTACTTTCGGTTTTAATGCTAAAGCAATCGGTCGTGCTTTATGAAATTTTGGCTGTGAATTTGGCTTGACTTTTAAATCAATTTTGTCTTTATTAATAGTACCCAAACTTGATTTAAATATATTATCATATTTTGCGCACAACGCATTAATATCCTTGCAATTCTCACCAATATTTTGCAAATCTGACACCTCACTATTAGAAAATTCTAATTGAAGTAATTTTAATGCATTTCTACCAATTAAAGGAGAACCGCCATTTTGAATGACATATATGTAGAGAATGTCTGACTTTTCATTATAAAAAACCTTGAGCTTTAATTTTGCCAAAGGTTTAAATGTAAATCTCACGTAATCTTTAAATATGAGATCGTTTGCCATCAGCTTATGTTTACTAAAATGCCTTTCGTATAGTTTTTCCGAAATCACTGAATGAGCTGCCCCTGTATCAATTTGGGAAATTTAAAGGTATATTATTTATTTTGATTTGTAAATAAAATGGTTTGGCGTTATTTTTATTTTTCCATTTAATAGGCTGTTCAATTGAAAAAATATCCGTTTCTTGTGAAAACTGGTCGGACGTATCAAATTCCGACAAAAACTTGGAACGCGATGTTTTATTCATCTTATCTTTACACATCGGCGACAAATGTCCTCGCCGGCCGCAATGATTACAATTGTAGTTTTTGTATTTACATTCACGCGTATCATGATTATTACGGCCGCACACTAAACACTTGCTTTTTTTACATTATGCACATTTCCACTTTTATTGTTAGAAGAAAAATTGTTTTTCTTACCTCGATTTCTTTCATTCGAAAAATGCTGCAACTCCGTTTTTACGCACCTGGTACTCTGTACCGAAAGTTCTTGCGTCGCTGCTGCTTCCCGGTTCTGCGCCAGTTGTATCATGCTTTCGAACGAGGCAGAAATGCTGGTAGATGTAGGATCGACCTCCAGAAGCCGTTTCAGGATAGGTCCAGGTCCCATTCCCACGATGAATATATCCCGGATTACGGTATCAATTTCGTCCCCGAAGCCACAATCCGCTGATAAACTGCGCACTCTTGCCGCCCAATTTGCAACAGATTCGTCTTCTTTGCGCCTCGCATTGTAGAATTTTAATCGCGATGCAAAAAATGTTTGCACTGAACTGCAATGATTCTGTCGTTGAAACTTTGTTCTTCCACTTTTTTTTGGCACACATAAATTCCTTAGCAAAATATACGTTTTTTCATGAAGTAAATTTAGCAAAATTGCACGCTTTTTTACTTCATCATTCTCAAAACTATTTGCAATCAGAAATTGTTCAAGTTTTATTTTAAAAACTGAGAAATCGCTGCACTCATAACTGAATTCTTTTAAGGAACCAATGATTCCACTAGTTTCCTTTTCCGTATTCATAATTGTGTAGATTGATAATACGAATTGGCGTAATCACTATTAATGACAATTAGTCACAATCCTCGTCGTCAATTTGTTCTATCTTTCTGTGGCTAATAATAGGAGTGGGTAATTTTAAATAAACTCTTTATTCGACCACACGTGAAATCAGACTGTCGTTAAAATACAGATAACATTTCGAACAATGTGAAAAAGTTATTGTATAAAAACTATCTATCGATATATAAAATAATAGACATCCCAATGAGCTATAAAATAAATAGAACATTTTATACCATCATTGTAATATATGAAAGAAGGTCCTCTCTATTTCATAAAACATTCTGGGCCATGACTCAAAAAGCGAGTCACTTGACTCCTCGACTCAATTCACTTTATTGACTCTTTGAGTCGGCTCACTCAAGTTACCCATCTCAAATTTGAACGCATTCGGGGAATAAAAGTCAGAAACAAAGGGAACAAAAATTATCATTTCGATTCTCCTTACTAAACATCGTAGTATATAATTTCCATAAGAAATAAATTAAATTCAAATCTTTATGTAACCACTATAATGCATTTGAATTTTAAAGGGAAATGTTTCTTCCGTACTAGCTCTCGGTGTTATTTTTAATTAAGTTCAACAACATAACATTAAAATACTTCTCAAGTGCTGTAAAATGTACAGTGCTAAAGTATTTAAAATGTTTAATATTAAAGGCACTTACTTCGTGGCTCACCTTGATTATAATTTGGCATAAAAGACTTTTACTTTGTCACAAATTTTTAATATATTGCGCTAACAGTGTTTTACACGTGGTAAAATGATCGACGTGTTATTTGCCGGGGGTAATACCACAAGAGGTTTAATTAGGCCGGATAAATTTTATTTGTTTGCACGAGCCATTGAATCGACACAAATTTCGGGAATGAATTGAGATGAAAAAATCCATTAGCGCTTTAGCGCGAGTGGATTTTGCCTAATTTCAATTCATTCAAAAAATTTGCGATGAAATGACGAGTGCTTAAAATAAAATGTATCCTGCCGAAATTATAACCGCGAGTGGTATTTGTTGAGATATTTTAACGAATAAGAACTATATTTATATTAACAATTTATATGAATTAAATGTACAATGGGTGAAAGAGCATTGTGTATTTGTGATGGAATTGTATGATGCACCAATCGTCAAAATCGTGTGTGGGTAAACTGAAAATGGTTGAGTGACACAGGAATCGCGAAATTTGCGCCTGCACGTTTGCGAGTGGTACAAACACTAGGATCTATCCGTTAAAATGGTATTTATAATTATTGTTTTGTATCTAATATATAAAATTTTCGTGTCACAGTGTTTGTAACAAAACTCCTTCGAAACGGCTAGACCGATTCTTATGAAATTTTGTGTGTATATTGAGCAGGTCTGAGAATAGGACGTAAACTATTTTTAATACCCCTAAATGATAGGGGTGGTCCACCGCAAATTTTTTATTTTTATTTTTTGAACAAATTTTTTTATTTTTTTATGATTCGGCATTAAAAAATACATACAACCCTAAATTTTCACCCTTCTACCACCAACCCCTATTTTTTAATAGCGATTTTAGTACTTTAATAATTTTCTACTCTCGGCGGTCGACCGCTCGATCAGTTATTCCTTTTCCATTGTTTGCGCCGACGGTTATTAATGGGTTTTAATGGGCTTATCCTGTAGATTTGTATCGATAAATGTAAATAAATAAGTAGCTGAAATTATAAAAAAAAAATTTAAAGAAAATATTAACAGCAAATGCTGCACTGAGCTCAATTGCAACACTTGCATCCAATGAACAATTAAGTCGGCTTTTTAAATACATAAATTGGTGATAACGATTGATTTATAATACGCGCGCCATCTCTTGGTGGTTGGAATGTCACTCGCGGTGATGTTACGAATTAAAATATTCTGCGGAAGATTCTGTGCGCGGTTGAGAATTTTTTTAATAATTTTGCCATTTAGTTCAAATTCGTTGATTATTAAAAAAAATTATGAATTTTTGAAGCAATAATTGCATGTTAGAGCGATCATGAATTTCAAAAATTAAAAAAAAAATTTCAACTGGCGATACATGTTTTTATTAGTAACAATACACTTCTTACATTCTTTAACTTTAATAATTTTGTTATTTAGTTCAAATCCGTTGATTATTAAAAAAGTTATGAATTTTTGAAGCAATAATTGCACGTTAAAGCGATTATGAATTTTAAAAATTCTAAAAAAAATATTTCAACTGGCGATACATGTTTTTATTAGTTACAATACACTTCTTACATTCTTTAGCTTTAATAATTTTGTTATTTAGTTCAAATCCGTTGATTATTAAAAAAGTTATGAATTTTTGAAGCAATAATTGCACGTTAAAGCGATCATGAATTTTAAAAATTCTAAAAAAAATATTTCAACTGGCGATACATGTTTTTATTAGTAACAATACACTTCTTACATTCTTTAACTCTAATAATTTTGTTATTTAGTTCAAATCCGTTGATTATTAAAAAAGTTATGAATTTTTGAAGCAATAATTGCACGTTAAAGCGATCATGAATTTTAAAAATTCTAAAAAAAATATTTCAACTGGCGATACATGTTTTTATTAGTAACAATACACTTCTTACATTCTTTAACTTTAATAATTTTGTTATTTAGTTCAAATCCGTTGATTATCAAAAAGTTATGAATTTTTGAAGCAATAATTGCACGTTAAAGCGATTATGAATTTCAAAAATTCTAAAAAAATATTTCAACTGGCGATACATGTTTTTATTAGTAACAATACACTTCTTACATTCTTTAACTTTAATAATTTTGTTATTTAGTTCAAATCCGTTGATTATTAAAAAAGTTATGAATTTTTGAAGCAATAATTGCACGTTAAAGCGATTATGAATTTCAAAAATTCTAAAAAAATATTTCAACTGGCGATACATGTTTTTATTAGTAACAATACACTTCTTACATTCTTTAACTTTAATGATTTTGTTATTTAGTTGAAATCCGTTGATTATTAAAAAAGTTATGAATTTTTGAAGCAATAATTGCACGTTAAAGCGATTATGAATTTCAAAAATTCTAAAAAAATATTTCAACTGGCGATACATGTTTTTATTAGTAACAATACACTTCTTACATTCTTTAACTTTAATGATTTTGTTATTTAGTTCAAATCCGTTGATTATTAAAAAAGTTATGAATTTTTGAAGCAATAATTGTACGTTAAAGCGATCGTGAATTTCAAAAATTAGAGCCTAAACCGTTTTCGGCCATTATCGTCACCACTTTATTTGCTTAATTTCAATGGGCCACACACGGACGACGGCGCAGCGCAGTGGAGCCGTCGTTCGTCACCAGTAATAAGCCACGTATTGACGACGACGCAGCGCAGCGGAGCCGTCGTTCGTCACCAGTTACCTTGCTTCTGTTACCAGTGTTATCTGCCTTAATATATATGGACCATTCGCGGTCGACGGCGCAGTGTAGCGGAGCCGTCGTTCGTCACCCTTGCTTAATTTTTAAGGTCTACGCACCAGTTTATTTGCTTAATTTTAATGGGCCACACACGGACGTCGTCAGTCACCAGTTATCTGCCTTAATATATATAAATATATATGGACCATGCACGGACGACAGCGCAGCGCAGCGGAGCCGTCGTTCGTCACCAGTTACCTTGCTTGATCTTAAAGGACTACGCACGGACGACGGCGCAGCGAATGTTGTGTATCATAGAGCATTACACTATGTTTTTGAATATTTTCTTTTTATGAATTATACTAATTCGAATTCAATATTCATAGTTAAGACAGGACGTCTGTCGGGTCAGCTAGTAAATATATATTATTACTTACATTTAGTATACATTCCATACATTTCTGACGTTTCTTATATTATATTATAGGTTATAACCTCTCACCAAACACACACACACATACACACACACATACTACAAGCGGCATGAAGTTAGGAAACCAATAACAGCTGATCGTTAATTGACCGGGTGCACTTATTTCCGACACACATAAAAGGGAAGACGCCAAATACACTAATATATAAATGTTTATTTCACACTATTAGAACATGATAGAACAAGATGGATATTAAATGCAATGCAATTCTGCAATTCACGCATCGCATCAGCGCTAATCGCAGGCTTGTCACATGCTTTAATATCGAATGTACGAAACTAAATCTATAATTAGTGAAAAGACAATATTTACCTCCCTGGCACATGGGTCGGAATGACAATTGTGAACATTTTTTCACGCAGAAGCGTGTCCGAAACGGATTTCAATTATATTTCACCGCAGAGGTATTCAGAACTTACACGAACGGCCACTGTTCAACTGAAGTTAGCTGTTTACTAAAATTGTTAATATAAAGATCGTTGTCATGGTGAAGGTAAATAATTTTTTAACCATTTGCAAATTTTGTTTGTCCGCCGTTTTAAATGCACCTTTTTATACATGAGTTGAATTATCGTCAAAAAACTATTCCCGGCGGCGACTGCATAGCATTTTCACGGACCACGTATAACTTTTATTTCTAACTAGTTCTTTTTAAATATTACATATTTTGGGAAATTACACAAGTTGCTGAACTTTTCATACATTCATTGATTCACGAAATACCCTCTCATATCCTTTTAATAAACATTCTCCTTAATACCGTAGTCATATCCGTCATAAATTTAATATTTACAACATTTATGAGTGAGAGTGTTTGGGGTGGTCGTGGTGAACTTTACAGGCTGACTTATTAGGGTCATATAACCCGGCAAGGGGAAAAATAGCAGCGTTGGGGTTGGATAATTACAACTGAAATGATAAATATTATGACAATGCGTGAAAAGTGAAAAAAGGGAGAAATAAATCCCAACGCATGAATAAAATTTACTTGAAAATTGGGGACTGCGCGAAAAACTTTCCAAAGAAAACAGCTTATGAACGCACCTTAGTCGAATAATAATAACAACTCTGTCGCGCTTGAATGGCATGTGCCTATGTAAAAAAAAACAATCTTAGTTTTATCTAATCTTTCAATTCCAAAAGCATTTCAATTAATTTTCCAAACAAACATGTTTTTTAAAGACTACAACTGTTGATAATATTGATAAACTTAAACTAAATTTTCTTGATTGTATTAAGATTCCCTGTTCCTAATTTCAATAGTTATTATTAGTTCCTAATTTCAATAGTTATTATTGTTATAATCTGAAAGATAATTGGACCACGTAAGAATACGTTACTGAATACAGTGTGTGCCATTTGAAAAAACGAGGTTATTCAACTTAAGTTACGATTTTCTACCATTTTATCACCCTGTATATTTTTGTATACGAAATCATGGTTGGCGCTGTAGTTCGAACCTTCAACCAAACAATAGAAATGATTGTAATGGTTCGACGTCAATCACTGGGGCAAATATAAAATTTCACCTGTACCCTTCATTTCAATAAGTCTTTAAATATTTCGAAAACGGTAAACGATAGGTATGGGGAATATTAAGGTAACTAACCTTTATTTGTTCCCTACAATTTAAAAATGAAAAATACAGGGTGTTCGACTAAAAAAAACATAACTTTGATGTGGATCTTTTTTTATGGGACACCCTGTACAACCCTGCATACAACAATCCCTACCGTGACCAGACATATCCGCACAGGAAGACTGCTCACGCGAAAACTGCGCACAAAAATGTGCGCACAACGAAAACTCCACACACGGAAACTCCTCACACGGAAAACTCCGCACACAGAAAATAACGCACAGTGATAATTGCGCACACCAAAATTGCTCACACTGAAAAATGCTCACACGGAAAATTACTCACTTTTATCAATCCTCACAGGTGCGCACAATAAATATTTTTGCCATAATTATTACATTTCACATTAATTTAAAAGCAATGTACTGTGTTTTTACTGTTATTTTTGAAAATGTGTTTATTTTTTGATGTAATAAATTTTTGAAAATTATTGTTGAAAAAATACTGATATGACAAAACATCTACCTTTAAAATTAAACTACGATTTTTGAAAATGTATAAATTTTTGCGTGAGTTATGAATTTTTAATATTTTTTTTAAGTTATCGAATATTTGAACAAAGAAAAATAGAAAAAAATATATTGACATGATTGAATTCCTTAAAAAAAAAACCTCTAATGCAATAATAATACATTTAACTTTAAAATTAAATTTGATTTTTGAAAACGAGTCAATTTTTGTTAAACATTTAAACAAAACAAAAATCGTAAACAAAATTGAGTTCCTCAAATATTTTGATACATCCACAGAACGACTGCTTTTAAAACTAACTATAATTTTTGAAAATGTGTTAATTTTTGGATGTAATAAATTTTTGAAAATTAATGTTAAAAAATATACTGATATGATACGAAACGTCTGCTTTTAGAATTAATTACGATTTTTGAAAATGTATCCATTTTTGCGCGAGTTGTGAATTTTTGATATATTATTTTTAAGAAAAATAGAAAAAAAAATACTGATATGATTGAATTCCTTAAAAAAACTCTAATGCAATTATAATACATTTAACTTTAAAATTAACATTGTTTTTTAATAATAATAATAATAATAATAATAATAATATAAAGGGTGAGTTTTTTCCGACCTCGGAAACTATAAGATATAGAGAAACGGTTAAATGGGCAAAGAAGTGTAATAAAATAACACTGTCAAAGTTTTCAAAAAAGTGAAGGGTAATTAGATATTTTGAAAAATGTAAAAAGTGACAAGTTTTTCAAATAAATATATCTCGGTTATTATGACAGAACAAAAAACTGTAAAGAACAAAGTTGTAGATAATTTTACGCAGCTTAATAAAAGTAATTCAGAAAAATTTTAACGTCATTATTTTCCGAGATATAACGCAAAATTACATTTTTTTTTTTATGAAAACCATAGTTGGCTATGACCTCATTAGAAAGACTATTTTTTTCTCTTTAATCCGATATCACAAATGACATAGTTATTTCTAAAAATATGTGAGTTACAGTTATATTATTCATTTGTTCATTTATTCATCCAAAATTTGTACATAAATAGTAGCCGCCTTGAGCGGCCCATATGGGCTACGATCCCAAAAAGTTTTATTATAAATAAAAAAATAGTTAGCTATGATAAAGATGAAAGTAAAACAATTGCAGTTGTTTATAACCACAATAATATATAGTAGTTATTATTTTCATAAAGATAAACAAAGTTGACAAAAAACACCGTATAATAAATCTTTAATTATAAAAATAATAATAGGATCGTTTGATCAAAACTGCAGTCACTAATAAATAAATAGTGTGATGTTAACTAAGTAAAAGTGCATTTTATTTCAATAATAAAAGGAGACACATTTTAATATTATAAAAGATGCTCAAAAAGTCCACCATTATTATTATGGCATAAATTACATCTTTTTAAAATTTAATTTGTCTCCTATTATTATTTAAATAAAACGCACTTTTACTTAGTTAATATCACACTGTTTATACAGTTTCGATCAAACGATCCTATTATTATTATTTTGATAATAAAAGAATTCTAATACTTTATGTTGTTTTTTGTCAACTTTGTTTATCTCTTTAAAAAATAATAACCATAATATTTTATTGTTGTTATAAACAACTGCAATTGTTTTACTTTGTTCTTTTTCATGGCTAACTATTTTTTGATTTCTAATAAAACTTAAAAATGACTGTAACTCAATTATTTTTAGAAATAACTATGTCATATGTGATATCGGATTAAAGAGAAAAAAGTCTTTGGATTGAGGCGTTTGCGTCATATCTCGGAAAATAATGGCGGTAAAAATTTTATGAATTTATTTTATTAAGCTGCGTAAAATGATCTACAACTTTGTCCTGTACAGTGTTTTTCTATCTGTCATAATAACCGAGATATATTTATTTGAAAAAATTGACACTTTTTACATTTTTCAAAATATCTAGTTACCCTTCACTTTTTTGAAAACTCCGTATTTAACAAGATTCACCCCGTACATTTATCAAAACAATGCAATACTCTAGACATAAATAATTAAAATAATACAAACCCCCGCAAGAAAGTTGCAATTATCTAAATTTGACCACAAGCAAATACCGTTAGATCTATTCGTGATAAATTAGATTTAAAGTCTGAAATATTATTTGAAAACAGTTTAAAATTGGCGTTACTTATCAGGCCATTTGCTATTCTTAAAGTCCGTGAAAAGGGTGCATCGAAAACCAATCAGTTTAAGTACAAAGGAGCAATCAATGTGACTATTGAAATCGAGTCAATTTTTGCGTGAGTTATGAATTTTTGAAAATTAATATTTTAAGTTATGTAATAAAATTTGTAAAATCCTACAAGTGCAACGAATTTCAAATTCATTTAAACTTTACAATTTTTACTCTATGATAAAAAATCAGAAAAAAATATATTGAATTGCAGTGGAATTTGTAAAATTCTACAAGTGTAACGAGTTTTAAATTCCAATCAAAATTACATTTCTGCATTGGTCTAATCATTGAATTGATGAGCCGAATTTGCTTTAAAAGATTATGATCTATAAACAGGATAATACATTTCTGATTTTCCGTTAAAACAATTGTCAAATTATAGCTGAAAATATATGACAACATTCTAAACAATGTCTGGTTAAACGAAATATGCATTCTACGAATTTAAAAGTTGTAAAAAATTTATTAAAAGTTCAACTTCTATGTAAAGAAATAAACATTTTTGATTTTTTTATCTTAGGTTAAAACAAAACAGCAAATTTTTCAAACTGAAAATGGGAAAACAAAAATTGCTTAGAAAGATAGAAAAAAAAAATAATCAAACGAGAAATTCGTTTTAAGAGTTTAAAATTAATTGAAAAAATTATAGATTTCGGATTTCGAATAAAAATTAGTACCAAATCCGAGATTAAAAAGAAACATCAACACACCAAAATCGAAAATTGTAACATTTAAAAAATTAATCATTGAATGATTTTTTTTATTGGTTAGCTCCAGAAAATAAACCCATTCGATGGCGAGAAAGCTAACTGCAAGTGGTATTTGGCAAGAAGGTAAATGTAATTATAAGATTCTGTACGATTTGTCAATGAGATATTGACCTGATGGTCTCTCTACTAATGCCGTATTTTTTGTATACATTATTGTAGCATAACATAAATGAACTATTGACCTGATGGTCCCTACTACACCGTTATTTATGTATTCAGATTTTATTAAATCGCATTGAAAAATTCACAATAAATTATTCATTCAATAAAGTTTAATTAGTTTCATTTAATCGCTTACCAACAGTAAGAACTATCTTCATAACTGATAATCCATTTCCATTAATGTAATTTTCAATATACTGCACACACTAAAACACGCGAACATTCACTCACTAAGTGGAAGGTAAACTGCCGAATCGAACGGTTTTCAATGACTAAAAAGAGATTTAATCTGGAATGCGTTCATGCATCGTGGATAAGGATTGATAACAGACGACGAAAGAATGTGTTTTTTGCAAACATCTACGCCGGATACTAATTGCCTCCGGGCAAAGGTCAAATGATTCGGCGGTTCGCTCCTGGCAAAATTTTCCAGTTCCACCGGTGAGTTTGTTCGGTGTTTTAGATTTTAACAGCGCGACGGAGTGTTATTCTTAAATTTTAATTTTTTAAGTTCACTAGAATTTAAAATACTTTCATTTGATCAGGCGGCGAAGTTGTGAAAATTTCTAGCAAGTTCGCCGGCTCGAAAAAAATAGAAAAATAATAGCTATCGACGTTAAACTTTCTATAATAACTAGAAATACATTCTAGATTATGATTTCGTAAAAATCCTTTACACCCCTTTACTGGATTTTAAAATATTTTCATTTGATCAGGCGGAGAAGTTGTGAAAATTGAAATATACGAAATAGCAGATTCATCGTTAATACACACTCTAGTTTAAATGCAGTATAAGCTTTGGAGTGTTACAACCCTCTGTTAGAATCTTCTAATCTAGGTCTTAGATGATCAAACCTTAATAAAACTAAAAAGAAAATAAATTTAACATACCTGTGATGGCATTATCATTAAATTGTTTATTCAAATTAATATATTAGACATTTATACTTTTAATTAGAAACACAGTACATTGTTGCTTTTAAATTAATGTGAAATGTAATAATTATAGCAAAAATATTTGTTGTGCGCACCCTGTGAGGATTGATAAAAGTGAGTAATTTTCCGTGTGAGCATTTTTCAGTGTGAGCAATTTTCGCGTGCGCAATTATCACTGTATGCTATTTTCTGTGTGCGGAGTTTTCCATGTGAGCATTATTCCGTGTGAGGAGTTTTCGTGTGCGCAGTTTTCGCGTGAGCAGTCTTCCTGTGCGGATATATCACCGAATCCGATCCTACATCCAGGGCCGTGCGAAGGGGGGGGGCGAAGGGGGCGCCCGCCCCGGGCGCCAAAATTAGGGGCGCCAAAATCGCTATTACATCGGAATGACGGAAAATTCATAAAAGTGTTAATTAATGTATTTTTATTATTTATCACACGTCAGCATATCTAAAATTTCTTCTTATTTTACCTTAAATTTCTTGATTACATACTAAAGGGGAATAAATAAATAAAACTAAATTATTTCTAATGGCTCCCTTGTCACATACTAAAATGTTATATAATATTCTTAGAAATGTTCTTTTGTGAAAATATCGTTAATTAACACTCCGTCGACAAGACATACCTATAATCCAGATGCTGTGACATTTTTTGTCCGAACTGATTGCCCGGTTGGCTATTCCAAGCTACGCGCGGTCAGGTCGGCTGATCGTCAATCTGACTTCATATTTTCCAGATTTCCGTAGCCTATTTTTTTTTAAATCATACAAGTCAAGGAATCGATAGAATCTCCGAAGCTCTAGACAATTTTAGAATTAGAATAATTGTTTTTTTTTTGCAGCAATATAAGTAACACTTTCCGCAACATTTTTTTTTTTTTTGGGATAGAAGGGCGCCAATTTTACTTTCGCCCCGGGCGCAGTTTTCTCTTCGCACGGCCCTGCCTACATCTATCCATTTCAAAAGAATAACAAGTTGCATGGTTTTCCATCAAATAACCGCGTTGTATAAGGTACCCTATCCTGTACAGTTATTTATTTCATTTCGATTTCAAATATTTATTTATGTACTAAAAATAGTAGTACAAAGTATGCCTTTATCTCCGTCAATGACACGGGTGTAAAGTTAGCAATAGATCCAGCAATAGATTTAAAAAATTAATATTTATCTCTGAGAAAATAAAAGCGAATAAAAAAAAGTAAGTACCATTAGGAAAGGTCTAAATTAATGCCATAGAAAAAATGAACCCTTAATTTTAACCCTTTCAAAATAATCTTATGATTATTTTAAAGTTTGCGACTAGCAAATAACTAACTAAATAATAATAATAACTAAATCAAAATTCTTATTCTTATTATTTATATAAGTACTTTAATAACCAAGAGCCAAAAAACATTGCAGGTACCCAGAAAAAAATCATTTCTTCCGTCAGTCGTAATCCATACCTCGCGATATGAATCTCGATTTTTAACAGTTTGCAATCAGCCATAACTAAATAAAAATTCTCATTCTTATCACTAATACAAGTACTTTAATAAACAAGAGTAAACAATCGCGAGGTATGGATTTCTGCGATGGTAGAAATTATTATTATTAAAAAAAAAAATAAAAAAACTAATGAAGAGGCGATGATGACATTTTAGCCACTTATTACAACACAATAAATAACAGTTTTTTCGAAAATTTTGGATTTTTAAAGTGTGTCCTTTCTGAGATATTTCAGATTGAAAATATCGGATTTTAGAAAAATGGCAATATTTGAAGACCCATTAAAAATAAGGATGTAACTCTCAGGCCTGAAACCTTTTTTTGTGAAGTAGTATAAACACTATATCCAGAAAAAAATCGAAAGTCTTGGTTTTATCTTTAACAATTTTTATTTTATTAGACAAGGTTTTTATTTTGAAAACGTTAACATTTACCCATTTTTTTGTTTATTTACAATTAAAAGTTGCCTATTTTATTTTTTGCCTGGACAGGCAATATTGTACATTTTATGCTCTTTAACATGTTTTGTTCACGAAAATGTTATAATATTAACATTATTTAAATTAAATTAAATTAAATTACCTTATTTACGGTATACACCTTTTACATGAAATAATAATCAAAAAATAAAAATTAACGCAGTTATTTACAAAAAAATATATATAAATATAAATCATACAACATAATCAACATGTACTTATCACAAATGTTCATGACATTACACATTTTAATTTTAATTTTAATTTAGATAATGGTGAGTTAAACAAGTCACAACAAGGATAAACATTTGCGTGTGCCATTAAGCGGCCTATAGAGTTACGGAGACCTGATGCAGTTCTAAAATTATCTAAATAAAAAATGTTGGTGGAACGAGTTTATCTATTTGGGACAAAAAATGCCAGTTCTAACAGAAAGGGAGAGTTTAAATGTCCACTAATTATCCTGTGCAGAAAACAAATGTCCAACGTTATTCGACGATCTTCTAAAGCCGTGATGTTCAGTTCTCTCATGATAGAATCATATTCGCCAGTAGTATGCTGACACCCTTTTTTGTGTTCCATGCAACGAAAGAATTTCTTTTGTACCCTTTCGATTTTGTTGATGTTGACATCTGTGGATGGCGTCCAGATCGTGGATCCGAATTCCAATTGAGACCTCACCAGTGAACAGTATAAAATTTTAACACAATCCGCATCCAGACTTCTACTAATACGCCACACAAAACCCCACGTTCGAAAAGCCTTGATACAAATATTTTGAATGTGCGAGTTAAAACAAAGTTTAGTATCGAATGTAATTCCTAAGTCTTTTATTGTATCAACTCACTCAAGGTTAGAAGAGCCGATGGTATATGCATATACTATTGGATTCCTGCATTAACATTTATTAAGATTCAAAAATAGTCCATTTTTAGTGCACCATTCGTTAAGACGATCCAAGTCCTCTTGTATTTTGCAGCAATCGTTTGCATCATTCGCCACATTAAATAATTTTAAATCGCCTGCGTATAAAAGAAACTGGCAGTGCTTAATAATTTCATGTAAATCATTAATAAATAGCACGAACAATATAGGACCACAATGTGATCCTTGTGACACGTCCGATGTAACATCAATTGCATTTGATAGAAAATTGTTTATTTTAACATGTTGGGTACGATTTGAGAGGAAAGAAGATATCCTGGATTAAATTTAAGCTGCAAGCATCATTTATATTTGATTGACAATTTGAAGTTGTATATACTGAGGAAAAATATTTCGAAAATAGATTCACAATATCTGGTCCATTGCTTGCATTACTATCATTGTAGGACATTTCATTTGGAAAACCATCTTCTTTTTTGAGTTCTTTGACATATTGCCATTGCCATTGACATTTAATTGTATGGGCAGCATTAATTTCAACTCAATTTCTTAAACACGCAATTTCGTGTTTAATATGCTTATTAAACACGCTAATTCGCGCTTTAATTCACAGAACGCGATTTATGATAATATTTTGTTTAGCCTGTTTAAAACTGACTTTAATTATTTTTCAATTATAATTGTAATTACAACTTTAATTTCGATTTTAAATTGGATTTTGGTTTTGTTTTTGTTTTTTTTTTATTTTAATTTTAATTTTCGTGAACAAAGTATAGTGTACAACTCGCATATAATGATAGCTATTAATCACGAGAACGATGTTTGCGGAACGAGCCGTAGGCGAGTGGAGCAAATCGTAGGAACAAATTATATGCTCGTTGTACAGTCAGAGAATTTACAAATGCGAAACTCGCTCGACGAGGGAATGCTGCCGCATGTCGGTGCTTAGTTCGGTCGAAACCCGGCATTGCTTAAAATATAAATTATGAGGTAATAAAAGGGTACCCCGAGATAAGATGGTCAAAATGACACCAACACGGATTTTTAAATAAATATGAAAATATCATTAGTTGTGACCTTTGCCAAAGTAGCCGTAAGCCGCATATCCAAGAACCCCCGACATGAACCGGGAAGCCCCAAAATAAGATTTTTTCAAATATAATTTTTTTAAATAAATAAAACACACTTTTACTTATTTAATTAAAAATGTATCACGAAGTAAGTGCCGCCAACCTCAATCTTATAATTTTTTTAACTACTAAAAAATATTTAAAAAATCTGAAAAAATCACTTATATTATTGACCCAAATACCAAATTAGGTGAATTTTTTAAGGTCATTGAACGTTAGTTAGAGTAAGTATTAAAAAAATGTTTGAAAAGAAAAAAAAGAAAATTTGCCTACTAGTTTAAAATTTTATTTCGTCATATGATTGCTATTAATACATACCATCTATGTGACTTTTTCATCTTTCAACGTTTGGTGCGACATCTTCAAAAAATCGAATAACTAATATTTTTACGATATTTCGATATTTTTTTTTACATATTTTATGTAAAATTATTATTAGTATTTTAGTATTAGTAATTTTTTTCAGTTTCGTATAAACAACCCCATTTTTTATCAAGATATCACCATGATATCCTCGAAAAATAGGTTTTGGTTTTTTAACCACCATAAAAGTCTGAAAATATTCATATATATTTTTGTCCCAAATACCAAATAAAGTAAATTTTTTTCAAGGTCATTTAGGGTATATAGATTTGTTTTGAAAGTTTTACTTTTTTTCGCCGATAAGCGATCGAGTGACAACCTGAAATTTAAAACAATCGTAATTCTTACATACATTCCTGAAAAATAATCTCAAAGGTTAAATACGTAGTTTTTTTTTTAGTTTTTTAGCAATTTAGTTTGAAAAGGTCAATATAAGCATCGTTACCTTATATTCACAAACACGTGGTAAGGTATAAAATCTCTGAATATTTGCAGTAAATAAAAGTTAACATATATATCATAGAACTGAATATCTATAGAACTCAATGGAATTGAAATATATGATAATAAACTATTAATTAAAATGTATTTCATTCCAATATCTCCATATTTTTTGAGCCAAAACACGTGTTTAAAAATTTGAAAATTACTACATGAATTTTTAGGGGATTTTTACTTATAATTTAAAAAATAATTTAAATTATCCATTGATATTATAAAAATGTGAAGACCTCTAGGGTTTTTTTTTATAGTTTTTTCACTTATAATCAGGAAAATAAATACGACTTTTAAAAGCTAAAGAAAGTAGCGTTAAGCTCTATATCATAACATTACAATATTTTGCCTTAATGGTGGATCGAGTGGACAAAATTTTTCCAACTCCGTAGACATCGTCAAAGTTGGACATGGTTTCCAGAAAAAAACTTTTTTTTTCACAGTGGCGCTAGAGCGGGGCAGAAGGGATTACGTTTAGTTTCGCATGCATGACTTTAAAGAAGACACTTCAAAGTTTTTTGGCCTCAAAGATTCATCAAAATCGATTGAAAATACACCGAGTTATGGCGGTTTGAAAATGGTCGAAATTTCACGAATTTAAAGTGTTTCTTTTTTTTCCTTCAGTATATTATTATGTTATGTTATTTTACAGTTTAATTTCAAATTATATTGTAATATTTCATATATTATTAGTTAAAAATTAATAAATATGTATAATAATTATGTGTATAGACATAAGGTATTTGAAATGAAAAAAAAAGAATCTAAACTAAACATAAACATACTGTTACTCTATTATAAATTTGATAAAATTTTGCTGCTCAATTGTTGATAATGTATATAAAAAAATATCAAAATTTCGTAGAAAGATTAGTTATTCAAATTTTTCAAGATGACGCACCAAACATTGAAAGATATAAATTTTAAAGATAAAATTTTCCGTTAATTAATCGCTTAATGGCGAAAAAAATAGTTAAACTTAAAAAAAATGAATACCTTAAATTACCTTTTATTTGGGTAAAAAATATATGTGAATTTTTCAGATTATTATAATAATTTTTACCGGTTAAAAAATTAAAATCTTATTTTTCGAGGGTTTCAAGATCATATCTTGGCAAAAATGAGGTTGTTTATACGAAACCGAAAAGAAAATTATTGATACTAAAATATTAGCAATAGTTTTATATAAAATTACTCTTCAATTGATAAATATATAAAAAAAGTATCAAAATAACGTAAAAATTTTAGTTGTACAATATACTATTAAAAACAAAAAAGCTACTTAGTGTAACGCAAACCACTGAAAAAACGCTCAAAAAACTGAATACCTAAAAAAAAATTAACACCTGTTTTCAACTCTCTGTATACACTAACCTACTATTATTAACGCCTCATATTACGATGTTCAATCGTAAAAGAATCACATCAACGCATGGCATTTAATTGAAATCTTGTGCAACCAAGTACACAAAGGTGACAGGTAGACAGCTTAACGCATTATGAATAAAGTTAGGTTAATTAAATTAAATACGGTTTTACAGAAGTCCGTTCGTTTGCCTTCGTCTTCATTTGACAATTGCTGCTAGTTTGAAAACTTATAAGCATTGTATTTCAATTCTTTTAATGTCTTATAAACGGAAGCTGAACTTATTTGAAACTGTGCTGCAATAACTCTAATATGATATGGGGTTCTGCTCTATGTAACATAAAATGTTGAGTTTCATCCCTCTTTTAGCCCTTTTACTATGAAAATTACTCAAGCAGCCAGTATTGTCAAAATTATGGACAAAATTAAAAATTGTTCCGATGGATGAAAGTTGTTTGCTCGGATATGCAACCGGAAACAAATTTCTAACACCTCAAGTGTTGTTCCCGCTCTTTTGCCAATTAATTATTTATATTCTTTCTTCGGTGGTGTAATACATTTTTATTAACACAATTTTGACAATGAAATAAGTATGGCTGCCTACCTATTAATGCGTTGATGTGATTTTTTTACGATTGAACATAGGCATTAAGAGTCACATGTTCAGAGTTAAAATAAAAGCCCTGTATAGTATAAACATTGGTAAATAAAAAATACATTTTGTTAGCAACCATCATTGGTTGATATGTTATGGATTGACTCTAGTCTGAAAAGATGCAGTCGATGTAAACATAAGCACGTAAGCGGTGCGATTGCACAGATCGCCGCGTGCGCTCACTTACAAAATGCACGGCGCGCTCTGCAATCAACGGGCACAAAAATTTTCGACTCGAATTCGTCGATTTCCAGACGGTACCTAATGAGGTGTCGAGTAGCATGTCTCTTTGTCAATCTATATGGCTATCTTTTTCCCTGACTGCTCCCGCCCAAAGAAATCTACTATTATTGGCAGCGTGATTATCTAGATGAAGTAAATAAATTCACAAACATACAAATAACAGTTTTATGCTCTCTGGTAATAATAAATAAAAGACCAATTTTTCATGTTCAAATCTAATTATAATGATTCAATGGTTTACGGCCAGTTATATAATTTTTAATTAGCACTATTCTTGGGCCAAAACAATTATTTCAATCAGTGGCGGCTCGTGGAAAATTTTGATGGTAGAGCCACTTAGCATACATAATATATCTCACCGCCTCCTTTTTGAAGAAAGAAAAATCAATCATTAAAAACCTTTACTTGTTGTAGAAGCATTAAAAATTTAAATAAACACGAAATAGCCCGCATTAAATCTTTAATACCTTTCTTCGTCCGCGGAAAGCAATTACACGACGAATTGTATTTTGTAACCTTATCTACATCTCCTTACTAAGTGCAAGAATTTGAAACTTATTTTGGTTAAAAAACGGAAAATTATTCGTTGATCTTATCTACATCTCTTTAATGAGTACTAGTGATGAGCGTTATTTTCACCAACTGCTACTTTGGAACCGTTACTGAGAAATAATAACGGTAACCGTTATTGAAAAATCCCACTAACGGTGATTTTCTCAAAAGTTATTTTATAAAAGGAACGAACGTACTAAGTAACAGTAACTCTTATAACCGATTCAATAACGAATCAGTTCTTAGTAACAGGACTCGATTCAATAACGAATCACGTCTAAAAAAAACTCGAACAAATATTGAAAAGAATTTGACATAAAATTGACAAACACAAAATAGCCAGTGATTTCACGAGAAAATATAATCCGTTTTAAAATTACAAGAAATTGTTCAAATTTTGAAATTTAAATCCATAAAATCCTTTTTCTGACTTGTATAAACTCCTGGTATTGGCACGAATAAACGATTATTATTATTATTATTATTGTAAATCATCAAATTCGAACAACGCATTCGGCAGTTGTACAATTTCAAAAATCAAAGCGGCGAAAATCTTGAAAATTTAAAAACTGTTATTTTTGCATTAATTTCAAGAGAGAAAATTTTAAAATGACATTAAATTCTCCATATTTTCACATTTGTATCATCAAAATCGGTCAACGCGTTGAGCAATTTGAAAATCAAAATTGCAATTTAAATCTTTGGTCTTCGTAATTTTGGCATTTTGCGTTAATTTTTGACATTTTCGAAAAAGTTCACGACGACCGACAAGAAACCTAAAAAGATTCAAGGAAGAGATTATTTGCACCATCCCCCCCCCGCATCCGCCAGTGATGAACCATTTTGAATAACACTAAATTCGCCATACATTGACATTTAAATCATCAAAATCGGACAAATCATTCGGTAGTTGTTCAATTTCAAAAATCTAAGTCGCGATTTCTAAATTTTGGATTACAATTTTTGCATTTTGTATTAATTTCACAGAAACATTTCGTAATCCGTTGTAAAAGTACACTAAATTTTCCGTATTTTGACGATTGAATCGTCAAAATCTAATAATCCATTCGGCAGTTGTGTTTTTAAAAAGTTTGAAAGCGTGCGAGTTTGGTATTTTGTGTTGATTTCATGAAAAAGTAAAACTAATCCGGATTGTAAATTGCATGAAATTTGCCACAATTTTGACCTTAGAATGACTAAAATCGGACAACGTATTTGGCAGTTGTGCAATTTCAAAAATCAAAATCGTAATTTTAGTCTTCGGACTTTGTGCAATTTTTACGGTTTGAGTGTTTACAAAAAAAGAGATTATTAACCTGTTTTTAAATTGCATTAAATTCTGCAGATGGTTACGTTAGAATCGTCAAAATCGGAGAACGCGTTTAGCAGTTGTGCAATTTCCAAAATCAAAATCACGATTTTAATATATTCGAACTTGAAAAGTACGATTTTTTCATTTCGTGTTAATTGACCCCTAAGATTTACTTTGTTACAAACTGTTACTGAGTAAAGTTATTTTAAATAACGGTTACTAAATAACTAGTTATTTTGTGGTAACAGTAATTTATTTTAAATAACCGTTTAAACAACTAGTTATTTGTAGTAACAGTAACTGTTATAACCGTTTATCTCATCACTAATGAGTATCGAAAGAATTTACAAAATCTGTTCTTTCGCTCAAGAGTTATCCTCAAAAAAAAAGAAAACAATAACTACAAATTTAATTTGTGTGTCTTATCTGCATCTTCGGCGAGTACAACACTTTGCTGAAAGAATTTGCCAAATTTGGTCATCTGTTCACAAGTTAACATTATAAAAACAATTGAACTCAATTGATTTTTGGTCCTGTACTCGATGAGTACAATACTTATCAGGAGGAAGTTTTAAAATCGGCTATTTTGTTCAAGAGTTAACTTCTCAAAACCACAAAACAATTGAGTGGTTAATTGATTTTTTTTTATTTCGGGCTTGATAAAAAAATCTATGTTTAAGAGTTATCATTGATACAAAACCAAAAAACAATTGAATGTCGAATTTATTTTTTGGTTTTTATCTGCATCTATTGGGTAAGAAAACCACATTACATCAAGAAAATTTATCCTTAAAAATTTAAAAAAAAACAATTGAACGTCGAATTTCCGTTTTTTTTCTCAATGTATTTAATGAGTACATGACTTGCTTTTTTTGTCAATAGTACATGGGCAAAAAGGCTTATTCGGCGATGAATTATAGTATATTGTACAACAAGAGTGGATATGATGCACATATCTCACGAAGGCAAGTTTGGGGAACGAGCCGTAGGCGAGTGCCCCAATGCCGAGTGAGATATGGGGGCATCATATCCACTCGCGTTGTACAGATAACTTTTTCTATGACTGAAACCCCTTTCACTTTTCATAATTAATACCGAAAAAACATGTAAATTAATTAATCTGACGTTTGATGTGTGACGTTTTCTCGTCGCGGCCACGTCTCCATTATAAAAAAGTCACTGTAATGCGTGATCTACAATGTTGTAGGTTTATCAGTTTTGGAAATGTTTTCTATGCACGTAATCATAACGTTTTCATTGATAGTTTTCACATTCTTACTTGTACACCAATCCATATATTGTTTGTATGCGAAGTCATATTTTGGACGGGATCTGATCAGCAGTAATCCCTGCTGGATATATTGAGCAGATTTTCTAATTTCAGATGGGGTACAATTATTCGACTTACTTTCACTTTTCATGATGATTTCCGATTATATAAAAATGTAAATTAATTATTTGACGTTTTATATGACGTTCTCCCGTCGCTGCCGCCGCAACGTTCTATAACAATAGTTGTTTATTATCTGTAACCTGGATTTCATATCCGTATACTTAACCGAAAAATAGCTTATATCCGTACAGTTTATTGTTAGGGAATCAATCAATATACGGCAAGGAATAGAAAAAATTTATTAATCGTGTGCGGTGCGGAATAGGACAAGTGCACGTTGTCGCGTGCACGAGATGATTTGGCTCCAATTGCAGGTTCAGAACGCGTCCCTCCCCGAACTGCACACCTCCCGACCCTGCCAACATTCTAATGAAATGCCGTACCAGAAGTAAGTTGGCTCCGTTTGCGTTGGGGAACAAATGCAATGCGATTTTTCTCTACTCATTAAAGTTTCACAGGCATTGTTTAGAGTTGTTATTTTTAGAAATACAAAATTCTTGCCGAGCATAAAATTATAGGTAGTGCTATGGCTCCTTGGCTTTACATAACGAGCCGCCCCTGATTTCAATGTTCCCATACATTTTAACTATGGAATGGTGCTCTCCAGTGATTATAGATTTGGGCGTTAATCAGGCGAATCATTTAAAAATTCCTTCCATATTTTAATCCTATGATTTAGTGCTGCTTCTTACGAATCCCGCATGCGCACTCAACAAAATGCAATGTTGCCACGTTGTGTCGGCGAAACATGTTCAGAATCTCCCGCCTTTTTCGAATGAACATTTGAGCACGAGTCGTCAGTCGATACGTATCGAATGGACTTTTCAGAATCCCTGTGCAGGACACTTGTGCCCAGAAGGCGGGTCGACGCGCATTCGCGGATCACTTGCGCCTAAGGAGAAGAGTTACAAATTTGCTTTGTATGTTGTGTTTTAAACCTAGTTTCTATTTTAACTTATTAACAAAAAAATGTATTGCGTATGTTGTGTTTAAAACCTGGTTTCTATTTTAACTTACATTACTCTTTGTCCAGGCTTTGAACTGGCAGTCAAAAACTGAGGTGTTTAGAAGTTGACGGGAATGTTCCCTTTGTCAGTTTTTGACTGCCAGTCCAAAGCCTGGATAAAGTGTGAAATAGAATATGCAGCTTTATAACCCTTTTCCTTGGGCGCAAGTGATCCGGCGGATGCGCCTACACCCCGCCTTCTGGGCGGAAGTGTCCTAATTTTTGACGGGGCGCAACTGTCCCAACGCCGGACAAATGACGTTGCAGTCATCTAATCTAAGTTACGACAAGCGCTGTAGCGCCGATTGGCATTTTTTTGGCATAATATAAGACAAGCGCCATCGCGCCTTTCGGGCCTCTTTGAAATCGATAAAGACAGGTGCTATTACGCTGGCCCATGAGACTCAAAGGGTTAAATGTTAAAGTTTTCAAGTACCGAGAAAATATTCGTACTATAGTCTATTAATTCTACAGATGGAGATCACAATCGCCGTATGTTCTGCGCAAAAGTCTGATTTACACTGTAGATTTATTATTATTTTCCTGACACACCTGATAACTATTAAGAATTGACACTGAAAAATGCCTCGCACGACGTCATTTTAGTGAAGATAGGGCCATTTCAATCAAACAAGCCGAAAGATACTTGATATCGGTTACAGACATTAACAGCTGACATACTATAATGAGGCGATCAGCTGACGATCGCGTCGACCATTTGCATTTGTACTTCGTGATTTGGACGTGCGGATTTCCCGCAATTTTTCGAATCGGCCAGTAAGAATGACGCATTGGCGATTGTGAGCGTTTTTACAACTCTATCTGTAGAATGAAAAGACTACAGTACTTTTAACCGCAGAAGTTTATGTGACGGCAAGAATGTATACTTCCGTTCATAGGAAATATTATAAATTTTTATATTGTAAACTCGGTTTTCCCAGATAAATGGAAAGTGGCCCATGTAATGCCTTTGCCGAAAGTATCAACACCAAAAGTTTTTAAAGATTTAAAGCCAGTTAGTATTCTGCCTACGCTATCAAAGGTTATTGAAAAGGGGCTTAAGTAACAATTACAATCATTTGTTGATAGGAGCAATATTTTACCAGACGTGCAATCTGGATTTAGAATCGGGCCTAATTGCTGTACCTCTTTGCTAAACATTGTTGACAATATTGATAACGACAAATTAACAATATTGGAACTACTTAATTTCTAAGCGCATTTAATACAATTAATCATAATGTTATGCTGGCTATTCTGAATTACATTGGTTTGGTATCTATGCCATCGTTCTCAACAAGTTGTAACTAGTAACGATATTTCGCTACCTTTATCCCTAGTGGGGTACCACATGGATCTATTATCGGGCCCTTATTGTATATAATATATTCGTCGGTTTTAACAAAATATTTAAAATTCTGTTCTACGCAATATTATGCAGATGACGCTCAAATATATTTATCTTTCGCAAAGGACGACATTGTCAATGCTTGTAATAAGGTAAATGAAGACCTGCAGAACTTATATGAAGGTTGTCATAACCATTCTTTATTTTTAAATCCGAGTAAATCTTGTGCCATAATTTTTGGAAGAAAAGGAAAAACGAGAGAACTTGCGATGGAATATATAAATGGCACCATCTGCATTAATAATGTACCGATCACCTTGTAAAAGATCACCCTCTGTAAAAGCCCCATAACTTGTTTGCTATTCGAGATATCGACTTCTAGTTTTCTTGAATTGGTACCCACACTTATTCTACATATTTTAAAAATATGTATGTTTTTGTACAGGGTGTCCTAATATACATAACAGAACAAAGTTATGTTTTTTTAAATGGAACACCCTATATTTTATACTTTATTTTTAACCTTCTTGAGAAGCTGATAAAAATAGTATAAGATAGTATGGGTCTATTATGGACGGTTGGTTAGTTATGGACAAATTTGTGGCAAAAACATGTACACATTGAAAACATTGCAGAAGCGTTCGTAGCGAAGATAGTGTCATTATTTATACACTAGAAAATTTCCCACATCATAAAGAACAATACACATCAGCTTTGGTTCTCTTTTATTCATAGTGATATACAGGGTGTCAACATACGCAAAACAATGGATAACTATTTTTTTTCAAATGGAACACCCTATATAAGTTGCCACCAATCTATGGCATTTCTAATGATATACAGTTTGTATAACAAAATATTAAGAATTCTTGAGATTTATCAATAAAAACATATTTCTTTTGCCACCTTCCGCTGATTTTTGGATTTTCAGCCAAAACTATGCATTTTCAGGAAAAATTATAAAAGACCAAAGTTGTAGAGCGAAAAATTTACGATCGATGTGGGTCTTTCTACTTTTAAGATAATGCGTGCATTGTCCCTCAGAGCCCGCAAAATCGTGACCGCATATGCATTTTAGCGTTTTCTTTTCAATTTTTTTATTAATAAATTGCACTACTTTATTTTCCGCACCCTCTAGCGGAAAAACGGGAAATTATAGAGAAATTAAAATGGCCCATATCGATTGAAAATGTTCCGCTCTACAACTCTTAATAGAAGCAATTTTTGCCAAAAATGCATCGTTTTCCCTAAAAATGCAAATTGAAAATGTATGTATCAATTTTTGCATTTTTCAATGATTTTTTGTATTTTTAGCGAAAACTATGTATTTTAGGCAAAAATTGCTTCTTTTAAGAGTTGTAGAGCGGAATATTTTCAATCGATGTAAGTCATTTGAATAATTCTATAATTACCCATTTTTCTGCTAGAGGACGTGGAAAATAAAGTATAGTGCAATTAATTAACAAAAAATTCGAGAAAAACGCTAAAATGCATATACGGTCACGATTTTGCGCACTCTGGCGGGCAATGCACGCATTATTGGAAAAGTCGAAAGACCTATGTCGATCGAAAATTTTCCGCTCTACAACTTTGGTTTCTTATTATTTTTTCAGAAAATGCATAGTTTTGGCTAAAAATTCAAAAAATGAGCAGGAGGTGCCAAAAGAAAAATGTTTTTATGGATAAATCTCAAGAATCCTTAATATTTCATTATACAAATTGTACATCATTGGAAAGCTTATTAAATATTTCATGCATTAGTGGCAAGATATATAGGGTGTTCCATTAAAAAAAATAGTTATCCAATATTTTGCATATGTTGACACCCTGTATAGCAGTATGAACAAAAAAGAACCAAAGCCGATTTTTATTATTATTCATGATGTGGAACATTTTTTAGTGTATAAAAAATGACGCTAGCTTTGCTAGGAGCTCTTCTGCAATTTTTCAATGTGTCCTTGTTTTTGCCACAAATTTGCACATAACTAACCAATCATCCATTATAGACCCATACTATCTTATACTATTTTTATCAGCTTCTCAAGAGGGTTGAAAATAAAGTATAAAATACAGGGTGTTCCATTTAAAAAAATATAACTTTGTTCTGTTATGTATATTGGGACACCCTGTACAAAAACATACATATTTTTAAAATATGTAGAATAAGTGTGGGTACCAGTTCATGAAAATTAGAAGTCGATATCTCAAATAGCAAATAAGTTATGGGGCTTTTACAGATCGCTGGGTCACCCGGTATGTAAAGCTGAACTTCGCCATATTTCTACACGCACAAATATGTAATTAAATGTTTTTATTTTATTTTTATTGCTAACCATAGGGTATTATATATTGTGTTTTTGTTGAAATAAAAGACGATTATTATTATTATTAAAGTAGTTTCACGGACTCGCCATGATCGATGGCGGAGCGATTTTTGAGAGGGACGGAGTCATCGACCGTCATTATTCATCAGGATGAAAAAAACATAGAGTTTTTATAAGCTATAGTTATTTATCTCATTTTTGGCCATTTTGTGACTTGGTCACTTTTACTTGAGAGCCTACGACATACTATTAAAAAAAATCAATTTTAGCCAAAACAACATAGGCAACCGAATTTACAGTCGTAAATATTGCCAATACCAGGCAATTTAGATGTTCAATGGAATAAATACCGCAACATTTCAATATAAAAAATGTGTGTAAATGTTTTCCGTGATTTTTGCACGCTAGTATATATGGATATACATTTTTGCTATTTTTTTAGCTTTCAATGTAATATTCGTATCTTAAAATTTGTAATATTACTGTTTTATTTATAATTGGGGCATGTCATTTGTTTTAATGTAAAATTTAAAAAATGTTTTGTTTAATATAATAGGTGGAAATTTTTAAGCTTATTCTATGAAGGATAACCTTTTCACAATTTATTTAACCGTTGACTGCAATTTGTGTTTTCTACAAGTTTGAAGTGTTGCTCTTTTGTTTTTACTAGGGACACGTCAATTGTGTCGAGTTGTTTAGAATCTTTTATCAGGATAACTTAATTTTAACGTCATATTATCCAGGAAATAGTTAGAAAATAATGTATTTTCTACTCCCACCCCTAAAATGTCATTTATCGCTTATGTTTCCATGACGCTAAGTGATTATTTAAATACACCTAATACATCGGCAACTGCTAATTTGCTGCCGCCGAAATCAAAAAACCAATACGAACGTACGTATAAACTTTTCCAAGATTGGCGTCAAGAAAGGCAAACAAATTAACTTTCTGAAAATGTATTACTTGCATATTTCGACGACCTTTCGAAAAGGATGAAACCGTCCTCTCCATGGGCAATCTACTCAATGTTGCGGATGACAGTGAATATTAAAAACAATGTAGATATAGGCAAGTACCCCAATATTAAAAGTATAAATATTTCAGGTTGGGCTAATTTTCGGCATATTGGGAGCTTGTCGGAGAGCAAAATTGATGAAAATTGAAACAAGTCATATTGAAGACCTCAACTCTGCCATCTTAGTTCACATTCCCGATACAAAGACAAAAACAGAACGTCAGTTTATTATTGGAGGTACTTTCTACCATACCTGTAAGAAATACATAGAACTTCGAAAACCTAACAAGTACCCGATTTTTCCTAAATTACCAGCAAGGAAAATGTACAGAACAGCCCATTGGAATAAATAAATTTGGAAGCCTCCCTAGCTTTGTAGCAAAATTTTAAAAGTTGCCTGACCATACTTGTTACACCGGACATTGTTTAAGAAGATCATCAGCGACGATTTTAGTGGACTCGGGTGCGAAAATAACAGCTTTAAAGCGTCATGGAGGATGGCGCTCTACCACTATAGCAGAGGATTATATAGACCACTCATTAAGCAACAAAATTGAGACAGGGAATAAAATCTTCAATACCGTACAAAATAGTGATGTGCAAAATAATGTGGAGAATATTAATATTCCAATTACTGAAAGTTCCAACTTTAATTTAGACGAAAATGAAACAAGGAATACTTTCAACTTAAATAATACACAACACCAAAGAAATTTAGGAGAAAGAATGATTTCCTTTAGCAATTGCCACGTCTCTAATGTAACTTTTAATGCGTATTTACCCAAGTAGACTAATTTAATAATATTATGATGTTCATTTAAAATAATAAAATAATTTCAAAACTTTACCAATCTAGTCGTAGAAAAAGTATAGTATGCAATTCGTGTCAGAGCCCTGCAGAAGCGGGTTTTTGAAAGCCCGGCCCGGCCCGGCCCGACAGTGAAAATTTAAAACCCGGCCCGGCCCGGCCCGTTGCAACGAAAATGTGTTGCGGGCCCGGCCCGGCCCGGAGCTGAATATTCAAAGCCCGGCCCGGCCCGGCCCGTCTCCGAAAAATGTTGAATTAAATAAATAAAATTACTGGACCTATGTACTTCTTAAAATTCCAAAAATACATTGAATTCATGTTATTAACATTTTTTTTCAATTCACTTAGTTGTTGCTTTCCAAATTATAATAAAATTAAATTCATCCAAGCCCGGCCCGGCCCGGCCCGGGTTAAATTATCCATCGGAAAGCCCGGCCCGGCCCGGAGTTTGAAAAATACGGTACGGCCCGGCCCATGCAGGCCTCTGATTCGTGTTATACAGTGTGTATCAGCCAAATGGAATAAATTCGATAACAAATAAATGAGGGCGTGTTCGACAAAACGCTCGGATACGTCGATTAGTATTTTTAGTTCGGCATTTTTTTCAACAAAAACTTTTTATACAGGGTGTGTCATGTAGCAGAGGCCAATACCAACTTTCTTATTTTAAATGCAACACCCTATATATTATTCAATTTTTGGATTCTTCCGAAAATTCTAGACATATTTCATGTACCATGTCCTATACCTATCTTCAACTGTTTTTTTCACTTATCAGTTTTTGAGTGTATTGTAGTGAATTTCTGTATTCAAATAATATTCTTTTTTACTTTCTCCATTACGAAGTACGAGAAACTATTGTGATCGTGAAAAAAATTTCAATTTTTTTTTACGGGAATATCTTTTTTAGGGTCCCTAGATGCCATTTCTACAATTTCTGAAAAAAAAATTGTCTCTGTGTGTGTGTTTATTTCCTAAACAGTTGAAGATAGGAATAGGACATGGTACATGAAATATGTCTGGATTTTTCTCAACAATCCAAAAATTGAATAATATACAGGGTGTTGCATTTAAAATAAGAAAGTTGGTATTGGCCTCTGTTACATGACACACCCTGTATATAAAGTTTTAGTAGGAAAAAATGCGTATCTAAAAATACTAATCGACGTATCCGACCGTTTTTTCGAACACGCCCCCATTTATTTATTATCGAATTTATTCCATTTGGCTGATACACACTGTATATAAACTTCTCTAGACACTCGTTATTAAACACTCGTTCCGCTACGCTCCGCTCGTGCCTAATTAACTCGTGACTAAAGTTTATAACACTTGTTGCATAATATACTATTTTAAGGTATACACATGTCAATTGTATTTATAAAAGATGCAAAATTTGAAAATTTTCAAGCTAATTCCTTAAGGAATTAATTTTTCATAATTTCTTCGGTCGTTGAATCCAATTTTCTTTTTCTCAAAGCTAGGAGTTCTGTTTTATTTTTACTTTCTCCGTTACGAAGTACGAGAAAGTATTGTGATCGTAATTTTTTTTCAAAAAAATTTTTTACGGAAATATCCGTTTTGGGGTCCCCAGATGCCATTTCAACAATTTCTGGAAAACAAATTGTTGTGTATGTGTGTGCGGTTGTGTGTGTATGTGTCTGTCTGTGTGTGTGTCTGTCTGTGGGCGCTGTATCTCAAAAACTAATAGAGCAATTGATATGAAACTTTGAACATCTTATTTGATAATCTGAAGAACTGAAAAGCTTTTGGTAAAATTTCGTACACCGAAAGTTTACCTTAATTATTTTTTGTTTTTCGAAAATATTTTCTTAAATATGAAAAATATCACAAAAACATTTAAACAAATATTGGAGATAACAAAGAACTGAACATCTTTTGCTGGAAAACATTTTTCACAAAATCATTTTTATTCGAGAAAAAAATTTATTATTATTTTTTTATTTTTGGTTTATAATTATGAAACGATAATAGTTACAGCAAATTTATGTTCATAATAACTGTAGAGAATGCTGAAATGAACAACTTATAAAGAATAAGTTTCTTTCGAAATCCCTTAAATTTTTGAGTAATCTGAGTTTTTGAATTTGAAATATATTTTTTCCATCTTTTATAATTTTGACGTTTTAAACGTCAGATTCATCCGAGTTTACACAACGCTCGATGTACATTTAAAATATGATTTGAATAGAAAATAAACCATGACAGCGTAAATATATATGACACCATCAAGTCGGAGAAAGTAACATGATGGCCATATAACCATTTTTTAATTTGTTGGTTAAATTTTTGTTTCCTCCAAATTAAGAATGTTGGTGTTTTGTTTCTAATTGAGGTACACTTCTGTGCAATAAAATTAAGCACAAATTATGAGTATTTTTTACAATATTCTAGTTGTATAATTCGGGTCTGCAAAATGTTCAATAAATGATAAAACACCATAACTTGGAAATAACAAGCCAAAACCAAGACTAAGACTAAAAACCATCTTCCATTTTAGTTATAATTCGAATTTTTGAATTGTTGTCTAAATGACGCGGCATTTTGACATTAAGGAAATTGACAAACTTACATATTTTCTACTTGTTTCTACTTGGGACATTGTCAATTGTTTTTACAGAAACTGTTTATTACTTTCTCCGTTAGGCAGTACGGGAAAGTGTTGTTTTTTTAATGGTTTTAACGGAAATATCAATGTTGAGGTCCCTAGAGGTCTCTGCGCACTGTATCTCAAAAACTAAAACAGCAATTAACATGAAACTTTGTGAAAATTTCATACACCGGAAATTTCGGTGTTTACCTTAACTGTTTTTTGTTTTTTTCAATAATTTTTTAAACAAGAAAAATATTACAAAAATGTTTAAACAAATATTGAAGAAGTCAATGAAATGAACATCTTTTGTTTGAAAATATTTTTCATAAAATGATAGATTTTTTTATAATTATGAAACGATTATAGTTACATCAAATTTATATTAATAATAATTGTAGAGAATGCCAAAATGAATAACTTATGAATAGAGTCCGGATTTATATACGCTAAAAAAGGCATTATAATTTTTGCGCTTAAAATTAGCCAATATATTCGACAAAATGATTCAAATATGGATTTTATCTGCAGTTTAATTAAAAATAAATATATATAAAAAAAATACGAATAGCAACTAATGATAATTTATTTATTGGAATTACAATGTAGAACCAAAATTTGATTTTCATTTTCATTTTAGGTTAGTTAAATGACATGGGGTTCATGTTAAAATTTATTATGTCCTCCTCAATCTCGCCTTTTCAAAATGCCACAAATCATTTTAATTTTTTTCGTGGCCCTGGTTTCGATATAATACCCATTAAATTTTCGCAAAAGTTAGGGAACTAATTTTAAATTTTCGTACAGTTCATCCATAATTTTAAAAGCCTCAATTAAAGGCATTTGAGCTGTTTCTAAATCCTTGATTGCAGTTATTAAGATGCAAAAATGTGCAATTAAAGCTAATTGTTGCAAAATATTTCTACATGCAACACAATCTTTACATTTTTTAAGTGTTGCCGATTCTTCAGCAATAAAATTAAGAAGAATATTTTCCGATTTTTAAAAATTATTGGCGTAGAATAAAACAGCTTCCAGCCAAACACAATTACTGGGTACGGTTGCATCGAGCAGTGTTGCCAGGAGTAATTTTTAATTTTCACCAAATATTTCATAAAAAACCCCAAAATTACGCCAAAAGCTTAATTTACCCCCATTTTGGAGCCCCTCCCCCAATCTGGCAACACTGGGATTAGAGAAGGCGCGCTGATGAGATTCTGAATTCGGAATTTGCACAAAAAAAGTTGCTTTCGCTGAATCACGAATCTCGCGCATCAGTTTTATAACTCCGTTTTGCCGAAAATATGATGTAGGTTGTACAAAAAGGCCATTTATTGGTATCCTCCAATTAATTAAAATAATTCTTTAATTTTTCGGAAGGCCTCGCTAATTAACTACTTAAAATTGTTCGCATTTTTATTCATAATTTCCATACAGTTCCAGTTAGATCGGGTGATCAGTTTCATTCCGGGCAAAAGTAGTGTATTTAACAATTACTAAAAAACTAAATTGGTTGCAAAACTTATTCTTAGGATTTAAAAATTACGAATTTTCGAAAAAAAAAACAAAAATTGAATCAAAATATTTGAAAATTAAGTAATTCCTTAAACACAAATCGCGCAGGCTGTATTTTTTAGCTAAATATCCAGGTACATTAGTTTTATCTTAAAACAACCACTACAATTAAATTAAAAACACTAAAACAAAAAATTTCAAATTAAACAAATAACCTAAAATTAATACAAAAACCAAGTACAGTCCAAAAATATCAAAAATGCAGTCTGAAAAATCTAAGTAATAGAGCAAAGAAAATCAAAAACCTGGACCAAAAAACACGAAAATATCGGCCAAAAATTCGCTCATAAACATCAACAATTCAAGACCAATAAAAAATTCGCTCATTAAAATTAATAATTAAGGGAACAGAACTAAAAACATTGGCAAAAAATCGAAAACCCTTGGCAAAAATAAAAAAGCAGTAAAAAAACAGAAAATTTCAACTAAATAGTCGAAAATTTTGGTTAAGATGCCAAAAACATCTAAAATATAGGCCAAAAAATCAAAAACCCTGGTCTAAAAAATATAAATGCAGACTAAAAATTGAAAATTCAAGCAAAAGAAAAATAGTTTGCCATTTTCAGCCCTAAAAATAATTATTTACCACAAAGTAAATTGCAAATTAAATTTAAAAAGTCTAAACTCAAAAATTATTCAAAAAATTCGCCCATAAAAACAATAATTCAGGTTAAACCATCTAAAATGAAGGGCAAAAATCCAAAATTTGGCCAAAAAAACTCGAAAATACCAGCCAAAAGTTCCCACACAAAAATCAACAATTCAGGTTAAAAGTATAGAGCAATCAAAAATTCTCTCATTAAAATTAATAATCAAGGTAAAAAAAAACTAAGAATATAGGCAAAAAATCGTAAATTTAGACTAAAAATTGCAAATAAAAATTCCGACTAGAAAAAAACGAAAATTTCAACTAAATTCTCTAAAATTTTGGTTTATAGGCCAAAAACTCTAAAATTTGGACCAAATAAATGAAACATACAGACCAACATCTAAAATATAGGCAAACAATCAAATATCCTGATGTAAAAAATAAAAAATGCAAACTAAAAATTTGAAAATTCAAGCAAAAGAAAAATAATTTGCTATTTTCTGCCCCAAAAATAACTTTATCCCAAAATAAATTGCCGAAACTCGAAACAAATAAAAAAATTTCGCCCATAAAAACCATAATTCAGGTTGAAAAAATATAAAATCAAACAATCAAAAACAGCACAAAAAAACTCGAAAATACCCCGAAAACAAAAAAAATCGTCCATAAAAATCAACAATTTATTTAAAAAATTTAGAGTGTAGATCAATAAAAAATTCGCGCGTTAAAATTAATAATCAAATGTAGATTAAAAAATCGAAAATTTCAACAAACTATTAAAAAAATTCTAACAGTTAGAACAAAGAAATAAAAAATACAGACCAAACATCTAAAATATAAGCAAAAAAAAGTAAAATTCCTGGTCTAAAAAATAAAAATATGCAGACCAAATAATTGAAAAATCAAGCAACAGAAAAATAATTTGCCATTTTCAGTCCCAAAAATAACTCTGCCTCAAAATAAATTGCCGACCAGAAACGCGAAAATGTTAAAAGAAAAGATAAAGGACTAAAAATCAAAAACACATAAAAATGAATAATTCAGGTTGAAATATAGGGCAAAGAATAAAAAATTCAGGCCTAAAAATAAAAAATGCCGACCAAAAAATTCGAAAATGTTAACAAACAAATCAAAAATTAAGAAGAAAATGAAGAAAAGTTCAAAAGATCAGAAATTTATACCAAAAAAAAAAACGAAACTACAGGTCAAAAATCTAAAATATAGGTCAAAAAAATAAAAATTTAGGACTAACGATAAAAAATGCAAACAAAAAGATGGAATATTTAATTTAATAATAATAATTTATTTACGGGCAACTAGTGTTGACAGTAGTAATTTTTCATTTTCCTCAAATATTTAATTAAAACCCCCAAAATTACGCCGCTGTCCCTCTCTAAAATAATAAAATTTGAAAATAAAACGTAAATATAGTGGATTTATTGGAAACTTACATATACATATATACAAAATTAAAGTAGTATAAATATATAATGTATTAAACATATTTTCTAAATGAGAGTGCAGCATCTTATCAAGGGCGTTTCCAGCCAACTAGTATAGGGGGGGTAATTAAAAAAAAGATAAATAAACTGGTGCTTCCGCTCTCATATACCTCACCTGTTCCGTGAAATCTCCCTATCCTTTTCCAACGTTTTAAAGCGTTGAAAAAATTTACCGGTTATATTATTTGTTTGGAATATGGAATACCGGTAATTTTTAATAATAAAAATTGATAAGCGACAAATTCTTAGGGGGGGGGGGGTAATTACCCGATTATCCCCCCTTTGACACCGCCACTGCAAAATATACCAAAAATTAAAAAAAAAAAAAAAATAGTGGACCAAGGAAACAAACATTTGAACAGACAAATAAAAATAAATAAAGAAGAATTTAGGGCAAAATATTAACAAAAAATCTACAATGTTGGTCAAAAAGTCGAAAATTTAGACAAAACATGGAAAATTCGGACCTAAACATAATAAATGCAGACTAAACGAAAAACCAAAAATGGGAGCCAAAAAACCGAAAAATTTTAACAATAAAATCGAAAAGAAAAATTTAAGTCAAAAGATTTAAAAAAATAATAAACATTTATAATGTTGGCCAGAAAGTCGAAAATTTAGACAGTATATCGAAAACTCGGGCCTGAATATGATAATTGCAGACTAAAAAATTGAAAATTTCAACAAACAAAACTCGAAAATACCAAAAAAAAAATAAAAAGAAATCTAGCATATAAATCAATCATTCAGGTTATAGATATTTTAACCAAAATAAACTCAAAATTTTGGAACTAGAATTAAAAAATCGGCCAGAAAAATCAAAAATGCGGACACAAAAATCAAAAATTTTAACAATTAAATAGAAAATTTATGTCACAATAAAGAATATTTAGGTCAACAGGTCAAAACTTTAGACCAAAAATAATTGAAAATACAGGTCAAAAATCTAAAAATTTGTGCCAAAAAGTCTAAAATTTAAAAAATTCAATCGCAAAAGGTCTAAATAAGGGATATTTAGGCTAAAAGTTAAAATATTTTGACCAAAAATATCGAATATACAGGTCAAAAATTTAAAAACCAAAAATTCGTCAGGAGAAATAAAAAATGCGGACCAAATAGTCAAACATTTTAACAATGAAATCGAAAATTTAGGTAAAATTAAAGAATATTTAGACCAAATGATCAAAAATTTAGCCAAAAAACAAATCGGGAATACCGGCTTAGTAATAAAAAATGCAGAATATTCTAAGAAAAGGGTTTAAATTAGTCTCAAAAATCACTCTATTGTTCAAAATCATTTTCCAATTTTTTTTTTTTAATAGGAAAATACTTTCTTTAATTTTCGCTTTAATTAGCTTTAAAAGTTGAGACAAGGCACTTTTCTACTAAATGAAATCAGTGGCGGCTCGTGGAACATGTTGATGGTAGAGCTACTTATACAATATCGGTCCTCCTTTTTTGAAGAAACAAAGAACCATTTATCTTGCTAGAAAAATCGAATATTTTGGCCAAAAAATCAAAAATTTGGAACAGAACAGCCGAAGATCTAAATTATCGGCCAAATAAATCAAAAACCTGGTTTAAAAATAAAAATGCACACCAAAAAATTGAAAATACAAGCAAAATAAAAATAATTTGTCATTTTTAGCCCCAAAATAACTCTTTTTAGCTTAAAATAAGTTAAGAAATTTGAAAATAATAGCAAAAATAAAAATCGATAGCCCTTTCACAGCCAACGGAAAGCGGATTTCAAGTTTTTAACATAATGTATTTAGATGTTATTTCTGTGAATAAAGATGTTTGTATATATAAAAATAAAAAATAAATTCGCAAGAAAATCTAAAATATGGGACAAAAAATAAAAAATTAACACCAAAAATCTAAAATTCGTACCCAAAAATCAAAGCTGTAGACTAATTTTTAACAAACGAATCAAAAATTTAAGTCGAAATAAAGAAAATTTCGGCCAAAAGACCAAAAATTGAAACAAAATATAGGCCAAAAAAGTAAAAACCTAAAAAGGTGAAAATTTAGACTAAGCAACAAAAATTCGGGCGTAAAGATAAAAAATGCAGACAAAAAATCCAAAATTTCTACAAACCAATCGATTTTTTTCGACAAAATAAAGAATATTTAGACCAAAAAATAAAAAAATCTACAATATAGCCTAAAACGGTGAAAATTTAAACAAAACATCGAAAACGAGCGTAAAGATAAAAATTGCAGACAAAAAAAATCGAACATTTCTACAAACCAATCGAATATTTTGGTCAAAATAAAGAAAAATAAAAAAAAGTTGGAAATGCAGAAATCTCAAATATGGGCCAAGGAATCAAGAATCCTGATCTAAAAATAAAAAAGCAGACCAAAAAATCGAAAGGTAGAAGCAAAATAATTTGCCACCAAAAATAAGTTTCTGACAAGAAATTCGAAAATATTAGCAAAAAATTAAAAAATCACGAAATAAAATCAATAATCCAAGTTAAATAATGTAAAATATATTATATTATTTGTTTGGAATATGGAATACCGGTAATTTTTAACAATAAAAATTGATAAGCGAAAAAATCTTAGGGGGGTAATTACCCGATTACCCCCCCTTTGAAACCGCCACTGCATCTTATTGGGGTCACAAAATTATGAAAACGACAATAATAGAATCCCTAGGATAACTTCCATAAATGATGTCACAGGCTGAGGAAAATTACTGACTTGTTTATGGTTGTGCACTATTGGTAATGATGATTTCTATCAAATGTACTAACATGTTCATTAATTTCCCCAAAAATACCCTTAGTATAAAATACCCACCCCGAAAAATACTCCATGGATTGAAGTTCCCCAATATACACCCCAAAACAATAATTTGCCCGCATTTTGGGGGCAAAAACCCCAATCTTGCAACACTGGCATCGAGTATCATCTGCTTATGGGGAAATCCCCTTTTTCTATATAATTAATATTATATATACATATCTACATAACACAAGGTTACGTTAGGGGAATCCCGTTAATTTATCTTATACGATTTTATAAAAAAAGATTCCTACGCTCGCAAATTTTATCAATAAATTACAACAAAATAAATTACAATTAATGGAAATATTGACTTTATATGTAGTTATATGCGGATATATGCTCAAATAAGTTCAATGTGATAAAACCTCGAAATATTAAGTTATATGCGAAATAAACTTTGATTTATATCCGAGAGAAACGTACATATACAATTCGCTAGAGCCATACGAAATAGCAAATAAAACATGTAAAAAAATATAAATCCGGACTCTACTTATAAATGATATTTTTTTAGTAATCTCTTTGGTTTTTAAGTAAACTGACTATTGGAAATTGAAGGATAATTTGTCATTTCCATCTTTTATAATTTTCAATGTCAGTATCGTGCGATCGATATTGAAAATAATCCATGAAAGTGTAAATATAAATAACTATTATACCATCAAATCGGAGAAAGTAACATGATAGCCACATCACCATTTATTTCATAAAATAACTATAGGCAACGCAATTTAATAGAAATGATTATATGGCTTTAATTTAGTCCGATGCTTTTGCTGTTCTTTGGTAAAATATTTTTATTCTAACTTTTAGAATCGCTAATCATTTATTTGATGAATTGCTAGAAATAGTAAATACGAGTATTTTAAATTGTGCAATTATAAAGTTAAATTATATGCTTGTCTGTATTTCAGTTCCACAAATTTACTTTAGTGAGCAAACCACTACTGCGAAGCGTACCCCACATACGTCAATTGCACGCTTCTCGGGTGCTGTTATTCAGAAAAACAACTGGGAGGAAATTGTCGATTGTTGGATTAATTTATGACATGCCATAACTTCATTACATTCGGATCCATTCTAATGTCTGTTATTCGATGCATGGTGTTATTATAGCACAAAGGAGAATGGTCTTGGAATATATTCATTTCCTCCGTTAAATATCTAATAAGTATTGTTTAACATCATCATCTCGAGGTGGGTTAAAACACTCTTCTTGTAGTATTGTCCTGGGATCGTAATCTATATTTAGGCCCGCAAGTCACTAATTATATTATCATAGCATATTATCCTGGCCACCCCACCGGTATCTGGCCTACGGGCTTGTTTAAAAAAGAATCATAATCCCTTGGTTTCATTCATTATGTCGATCAGTTCTCGGTTTATATTTTGTACATGAAGAGTTGTTATTTTGAACGGTGCTACGATTGTTCTTAGAATATTTCGTTTATCGTTACTATCATTCAAATATTGTCCTGTCGCAGACCAGGATTTCCCAAACTATACTATATGTACAGCTGGTGCTAAATTACACCACTCTTAACAATTTCTATAAATCTCGTAAATAATTTAAAATATCGAAAATCGCCACTGGCTTCGAAGGAGGAATTATATCTTTTAAATTATTGGTGATGTAATTTATTATCCTACTGCGTGAATCCTATTGAATTCTATAAGGTTAAAATTGTCGTACTTCTTATCAATTTTAACCTCGTATATCATCTAGTTTAAATGGTAAAAATCCTTCCAAGAATCGTTCAATAATTTTATGAAGTTATTCAAAGCAATAAACGAATGCCTATAGCGAAATTTGCATTCGTGCGAATAGTATTAACATTACAACTCTTGTAAAATTAACGCCCGATCGTTTAAACAACTTTGCGTTGAGTATTGCAGAAGACACCAGCTGTCCTTCGGCAATAATGGCTGCCGCACGTTGTAACCATTGGTGAGATCCGGGTGCATCATTACAACCCAGAAAGTAAAATGTTTATTTTATTTTCTTGTGTATTCAATTATTTACACTTGTACAGTTTGATGCCTGTAGAATTTGTTGGAAATGTAAAATGTATAAAGAAGGCTTCGGCAATTATTGATTCGCGTGTTGATATGCGAGAAATTTTAATGATGCCTTTTCGAACATTCTATCGATAAGGGCGAAATTAGACCGACAGTGTTATTCCGTTCCTGAACTGAATTGCTATTCAAATTTCATTCAAATCTTATTCGGAATGAATGTACAGAAGTATAAAAAATACACCAAGTGTTAGTAGTAATATTATGTAAATATATGCAATCCTGCATGGTAAATTTTGAAAAGATATTATTGAATGGTCCAGTCCGTTATATTAATTTCTAATACATTTTTCTACATTCCGGAATATACAGTGCGCGCCTAAAGTATGGAATATAATAGAGATAGTCAAAACTGCTACTTTTGAATCACGTTGCTACGTGTGATTGCTACTTTCTAATATCAGTGATTTTAAACTGTGACTATGATCACGGTTAGTAAACGTCGTAACAACTTCTGGAATGGTTTCGCAAAAATGTTCTTGATATGATTCTGCTAATATTTGTCCACCTGGGCACGTAAATAGTGGTCCTTTTGATATTATACCTGTGACTGAAGGTGATATTTTGGATATATTATCTGCTATACCAAATAAACATATGACTGTTCTTGATTCAGTTCAAAATTCGAGAAGCATTTGGAGATTTTTTGGAGATATATTTTGTCCGAGTTTATCTATGTTTTCGTCCAATATTAAGCGTATCGTTATGTTGTAGTTTTTAATTAGAATAGTATTATTTCCATATGTATCTTAATTTTATTATTTCCCTATAACCGGATATTTTTCTGTACTAATAAATAAATAAATAGAATATTTGGTCAGTCAATTTGAAAAGTTGGAAAGTTTTAGGGATGTGGGAAATGCTTTCCTATTTTGTTTTGCCTCTGAAAAAAAACGCATCTTTTGAAAGATGATTTGCTCTGTTCTCGAAGGATTATTTTTTAAATAAACTCATTACCCAATAGCGATATGCACTTTTGGAAAATTTTCGTTTTCATTTTTTGAGCACCCGAATAAAAACATCGCAGAAAAATATAAAACGTGCAGGCAAAATTCCATAAAAAATCATCCTGAATGGCCGAAGTATTGCTAATTCAAAATCAATTTGGTTTTTGTAAATGCAACAATTTTCAATAGAGATATGGATTTTTGAAAATGTTTACTTTAATTTTTTGAGCACTTGAACAAAAACGTCGCAGAAAAAAATATAAAACGTGCAGACAAAATTTCATAAAAAATCATCTTCAATGGCCGAATTATCGCTTATTCAAAATCAATTTGGTTTTTGTAAATTCATCAATAAAGATATGGATTTTTGAAAATTTTTGTTTTAATTTATTGAGCACTTGAACAAAAACAGCAGAACAAAATATAAAACGTGGAGGCAAAATTCTATAAAAAAATATCCTCAATGGCCGAAGTATCGCTTATTCAATTTCAGTTTGGTTCTTGTAAATTCGATAATTTTCAATAGAAATATAGATTTTTGAAAATGTTCGTTTTAATTTTTTGAGCACTTGAACAAAAACATCGCAGAAAAAATATAAAACGCGCAGGCAAAATTCCATAAAAATTATTCTCAATGACCGAAGTATTATTAAAGATCAATTTGGCTTTTGTAAGTTCAACAAGTTTTAATATAGATGTGGATTTTTGAAAATTTTAGTTTTAATTTTTTGAGCACCTGGATGAAAACATCGCAGAAAAGAATAAAAGGCGCAAAAAAAATATCCTCAATGGCCGAACTATCGCTTATTGAAAACCAATTTTCAATAGAGGAATGAATTTTTGAAGATTTTTGTTTTCATTTTTGTAACACCTGAACAAGGAGGAGCATTTGGAGATTTTCGCAATTTGGTAAATTGTCGTTATTTATTTCTTTTCAGTTAATGAAGTTTGCAATTTCAAAATTGGTTTCGTGGTATTATTTAAAAAAATTTATGTTTAGATATTTGCACTGAAACTTAAATTAAAATGAATTTTGAGTAATTTTGGGTTTACTATTTGTAGCATTTGTTTTTATGTATTTTTTTCAGATCATGAAAATCGTAATTTGAACATTAGCGTAAGAGTAAATGGGAGTATACAGTATTGAATATAAAGTAATATTTAGAAATGATATTCTCTATTGTCTTCTTACAATTACGTTTTAAGTAACAGTCGCAGTTTAAGTACCAATCACTGTTTAGGTAACAGTTGTAATCAAGCAGCAATCACAATTTAAGTCACAGTTTAAATAGCAGTGATTTTAAGTAGCAGTGATTTCAAATAGCTGTGATTTTAAGTAACTGTGATTTTAAATAACAGTGATTCTAAGTAACTGTGATTTTAAGTAGCAGTGATTTTAAGTAGCTGTGAAATTCGCCTATTAGTAACAGTAACGAAATGTGATTTTTCAATACCAGTGAAAAATCACAGGTATGTGAAATATCGCCCATGCCTAGAATATAACAGGTCGATTTTCTTTTATAAAAATACACATTTTTGCATGAAAGTCGATTTTCAGTCGTCGTTTGTTTTTGAGTTATGACGTCAGCCATTTTGTTTTTAAATGGCAACCCCCTATTTTTGTTCTTGATTTTGAGATCTTTTCATCGTCAAACTGGAAGTACAAAAATGTTGCCATCTTACATAAGAAATTTTTCGAGTAAATGACAATTGAAGGTGAGAATTTAATTTTAAAGTTTTTGCAAAATGTCCTTGTTCCAGCGCTTGTAGCAATTTTTCCAAACAACAATGGTCTTGACCTTCCTTATAATGCAATATAGCTTCAGCAAGACGGCGCATCCCCGCAATAGGTGCGTTTTTTCTTGAACATTTGGAATATTTTCTGCGCATTAATCTCTCTCTCGGACTATTCTATCGGTCTTCGCCTGCCAATCCACCTATTCGTAAAGCAATTGTAAAAAAACGCGGGGGTACCCCGTCTTGCTGAAATCATATTGTATTATATGGAAGGTCAAGATAATTTTTGTTTGGAAAAAAATCGCTGGAACAAGGTAATTTTGCAAAAACTTCTCAAATATAGAGTTGTGAGTTCCCACCTCCAATTGTCATTTACTCGAAAAATGTTTTATGTAAGATGGCAACATTTTTATACTGCCAGTTCGACAATGAGAAAATCTCTCAAAATAAAAAATAAAAATAGGGGGTTGCCATTTAAAAGCAGAATGGATGACGTCAGTACTAAAAAACAAATGACGACTGAAAATCGACTTTCATGCAAAAATGTGTATTTTTATAAAAGAATTTTTTTTCAAAAATATTTTATTTCGGTTTTACTAAATATATTCCATACTTTAGACGCGCACTGTATAAAATGTTGAAATGAAATAATGTGAAACGATGTTTATATAAGCAATATCGATACTGGAAGGCGATAGGAAATATTCCAAATTTACTACAAAAAACATTTATGAATAAATCTGAAAATAATTCTCTTTAAGATCGTCAAATACTCACCCATGAAAGAGTATATTTTTACTTTTCTCCGTTACGAAGTACGGGAAAGTATTGTGGTCATGAAAAATTTAAAAAAAAAATGGAAATGTGATGGTACCAGTGGCGGCTCGTGGAACATGTTGATGGTAGAGCCACTTATACAATATATCCCCCTCCCCTGCACCATTTTTGAAAAAAAACCAAAGAACGATTTATCTTCCTAGACCAAAGTAAGTGTTTTAAAAATAAATTAAAAATTCTTGCTGAGCTTGAAACTACAGGTAGTGCCATGGCTCCTTGGATCTATATAACGAGCCGCCCCTGACTGCGATTACTTTCTATTTGAAACACATTCTATAAACTAATCAATAAGAAAGCTCCTGCTTTGCTAACTCCCATTATTTCCATACTTCATTGTTTCTTTTTTTGTTTTTTAAAGGATAATTCTTGAATGGATAATTAGATATAGAAAAATTTTCAGGTTTGGTGTTGCTAAAATAAAACAAAATTAAATTCGCCCTACAGTTGTTTTTCAATTGTTTATTTTTCTCGGATAACCCTTAAACCAGCGGCGGCTCGTCGATGTTCAGCGAGGAGGCTGCGGAAGAAAATTTGATCAAAACAGCAGCGAAATATTTTCTTCCTCTATAAGAGAAAGTACTACAGCACGACCATCTCTGTCGTAGCCTCCTCTACAAAGATCTACGAACCGCCGCTCCCTTGAACGAATGATGAATGAAGTCTAGTATTGTACTTGGCAAATAAGTTCAGATCAGACGAAAAACCTAAATTAAACATTAAATTGTTTGATGGAAAAAATCCAAAACTCCTGCAAATACTTGAATATATTCCTCAAACATCCCGCAGACTATATTTTTCAGATAAATATCAAAGTAAAATTTTATCTAAAATTAAACCCCACATTAAAATTAAAACCCACAAAACCAAACAATATAAAATTAAATAAATAACCGGAAATTAAAACAAAATCCCTTGAAAATACAAGTCAAAAAATCAAAAATTTAGGTTTCAAAATCTAAAACAAAGAACATAAATCCAAAACTTAGACCAAAAAAACCCCGCCGAAAAATAAAAAAATTTCGCATAAAAATTAATCATTCAGGTTAAAAAATCTAAAATGTAGGACAAAAAATAATAAAAAAATGACCAAAGCGTCGAGCCTATTCGGAAATATTAAAAATTGTAACAAACTAATCAAAAATGTAGGCCAAAATGAAGGATTATTGATTTATATACGAAAATTTTCGAGTTTTGTTTGTTGAAAATTATGCAAATTATTTTTCTTTTACCTGTATTTTCAAGTTTTTTGGTCTGCATTTTTATTTTAAGACGTGGATTTTTAATTTTTTTGGCCGATATTTTAGATCTTCGGCTATTTTGTTCTAAATTTTTGAGTTTTTGGCCAAAATATTCGATTTGTTTGTTGAAATTTTGGATTTCAGTCTGCCGAGAAAGATAAAAAATGCAAACAAAAATCGAAAATTTTACTCAAAATAAAGAATATTAAGGCCAAAAATAAGAATAAAAAATGGTGATGTGGCCATCATGTTACTTTCTCCGATGGTATCATCATTTATATTTACACTTTCATGATTTATTTTCTATTTAAATCATATTTTAAATGTACATCGATCGTTATGTAAACTTGGATGAAACTGACGTTTAAAACGTCAAAATTATGAAAGATCGAAAAATTATACTTCAAATCCAAAAACTCTGTTTACTCAAAAACTAAAGGGATTTCGAAAAAAACTTATTCTTTATAAGTTGTTCATTTTAGCATTCTCTATTATTATTAACATAAATTTGATGTAACTATTATCGTTTTATAATTATAAACTAAAAATTTAAAAAAAATAATAATTTTTTTTCTCGAATAAAAATGATTTTATGAAAAATATTTTCAAGCAAAAGATGTTCATTTCTTTGTTGTCTTCAAAGTTTGTTTAGATGTTTTTGTGATATTTTTCATATTTAAGAAAATATTGGCAAAAAAAACCAGTTAAGGTAAACGCCCACTTGCGGTGAACGAAATTTTACCAAAAGCTTATCATTTCTTCAGATTATCAAATAAGACGGATGTTCAAAGTTTCATATCAATTGCTCTATTAGTTTTTGAGATACAGCCTGTGCGCGCTGTATCCTAAAAACTAATAGAGCAACACACACACACACAGACACAAAAAAAAAATCCAGAAATTGTTGAAATGGCATCTAGGGAACCCAAAACGGATATTTCCGTAAAACAAAATTTGAAAAAAAATCACGATCACAATACTTTCTCGTACTTCGCAACGGAGAAAGTAAAAATGGTGATGTAGCCATCATATTACTTCCTCCGACTTGATGGTATCATAGCCATTTATATTTACGTTTTCATGGTTTATTGAAATCATATTTTAAATGAACATCGAGCGTTGCGTAAACTCGGATGAAGCTGACGTTTAAAACGTCAAAATTATGAAACATGGAAATTTTTTAATTCAAATTCAAAAACTCGGTTTACTCAAAAACTAACGAGATTTCGAAAAAAACTTATTCTTTAGAAGTTGTTCATTTTGGCCATTTTCTACAATTATTATTCACATAAATTTGCTGTAACTATTATCGTTTCATAATTATAAACCAAAAATTTAAAAAAAAATAATAGAAATTTCGAATAGCAATGATTTTATGAAAAATATTTTCAAGCAAAATATTGGCAAAAAACAAAAAACAGTTAAGGTAAATACCCACTTCCGGCGCACGAAATTTTACCAAAAGCACACACACACACACACAAATTCCAGAAATTGTTGAAATGGCATCTAGGGATCCCAAAACGGATATTACCGTAAAAAAATTTTTTGAAAAAAAATCACGATATCTTACTTCGTAACGGAGAAAGTAAAAACGCAGACAAAAAAATCAAAAATTTAGGTAGAAACAAAATAATTTACCACTTTCGGCCCCCAAAAATAAGTTTCTGACCAGAAATTTGAAAATAATAGCCGAAAAAATACAAAAAAATTGCACAATAAAATCAAGTTAAAAAATATAAAACATAGGGCGAAAAATAAAAAAAATAGACCAAATATCTAAAATTCGGGCCTAAAAATAAAAATGGTGGTCCAAAAGGACAAAAATCTATCAAACAAACAAAACAAAATGATAATAATAATAAATAACAATAAAACATGCAAACTCGAAAAAAAGTCTCGCATCAATAATTCAGGTTCAAATATCTAAGAAATCTTTAATTTGGAACAAAAATTAAAAATTCGGCCCGAAAAATCAAAAATGCGGACTAAAAGGTCGAAAATTTTAACAATTAAATCGAAAATTGAGGTCAAAATAAAGAATATTTAGGCCAAATGATCAAAAATTTAGACAAAAAAAAATCGAAAATCCAGGCAAAACATCTAAAAATTCGACCCGAAAAATCAAAATTCAAAATTTTAAACAATTAAATAAAAAATTTATGTCAAAATAAAGGATGTTTAGGCCAAAAGATACAAATTTTGACCAAAAAAATCGAAAAAACAGCTAAAGAATCTAAAGACTAATAACTCTGCCCGAAAAATTAAAAATGCCGGAAATTTTAACAATTAAATCGAAAATTTTGGTAAAAATACAGAATATTTAGGTCCAAAAAAATCGAAAATACAGGGTTCATAATAAAAAAATGCAGAATATTCTAGTAAGAAAATTGTTTAAATTAGTCTCAAAAATCACTCTATTGCTCAAAATATTTTTTTTTAGATAGCAAAACATTTTTTTTAATTTTCTTTTTAATTGACCAAAAAAGTAAAACTAATTTTAAAGATAATTGAAATAAAACAATTCACTCGGTTAGTATCGCTCTCAGTAGCGGCTCGTGGAACATGTTACATGTTGATGGTATAGAATACAATATACTCCCCGGCCCCGCCTCCTTTTTTTTGAAGAAAGAAAGAACTAGTAATATTCATAGTCCAAGGTCATTTTGAGTTGTAAAGTAAGATTTATAATTTTAAACAAGCTGAAAATATGATTTATGTGTACTTTCGATTTATCGTGCGTTTACATTTTGTCCCAGACATGCACTAAATCTGTAACACCATTCTTCGTCCACGTAACCTCACCATCAAACAATATACACGAAAAATAAAAAAAATGCGTTTCTTATCCACATAGCCCGTTGTTTTTTTTTAAGAATACCTCCCGATTAAGATTTCTCGTTAGGTCTTTACTAGTTTAGAAATCGACGCACTCGAGTTGGAAGCTGACTACGCGATAATCAAATTAGGCAGTTTAATTTGCACTATTTTCTCAATAGTGTATGAGCAGAAAGATCGTAATGATGCAATTCATTGTGTAATGCGCTAAATATGATTAACAAGTGCACGTCGTCGTCACGCGTGCGAGATGATCCAGGATTTATTTGGCACCAAATGCACATTCAGAGAGCGATCTCTCCTGCACCCCTTCAACCGCGCGTCTGCCCGCGGTAGCCTATATCTAGACGAAATGCCGTGCCAGATGGTAGCTGGCACCGTTGACGGCACGCCCCGGCGTTGCGTTGGGAAACAATTGCATAGATTTTTCTCTATTTTTTAAAGTCACGCAGGCCTTGTTTATCATTTAAACTGGCGAAAAAGTGTCTTAAGAATGAATTCAAAATTCTTGCTGAGCTTGAAACTACAGGTAGTGCCATGGCTCCTTGTCTCTATATAACGAGCCGCCCCTGGATGGTACAATAGTTATTTATATTTATACTTGCTAGCCACTTTCCAAAATGACTTGAAATTTGTTTAAGACTGCGATTTTATGAAAAAAGAAAAATTGTAATATTTTTATGCCATCAGAGCGTGAAGTTGTGAAAATAGTAATAATTATGATTCGAATAAAATGTAATTACAGTTGCCATCGATGTGCAGCTTTTCAAATAGCTCATAATATATTCGAGATTGTGGTTTTGTAAAAAACTTCACTCCCTTGTTGGATTTTGGAATTGAAAAAAATTGAAAACAATAAACATTAAACTTTCCAAAGTTACTAAACATGCATTTAAGATTACGATCTTGTAATTATATATTGTCTGGTGAGAGATAAGTAAATAAATTTCATGTGATACCTGCCCTGTAGATGTCGTAATTTCTAAATTAGTAAATTAGTGTTAAATTCATCTGCAATCATGTAAGGGATTGATATAACGGGTGTGAAGTTAGCAATAGATTTTAAAATTAATTTTTTTGCCATAAAAATGTACATTTTCCAAAAACCTTCTATAAGCAGGGTGGGGTTACTGCTGAAGAATGCACATGAACCTCCCCCACCCCAAAATTTCAACCCCCTACAATTTTTCACACTATATAAAAAAAAATCTCCTTTTTCGCTAACTTCGATGACCGATAAGAAAATGCTGAAAACATGTAATTATTCTACATACTTAGACCTACTAATACAAAAAATTTAAAAAAACGTTCCGGCCTCTAGATCACTTCAAAAGAAATTAAAAACTTGTCCGCCCCATGCACCGTGAAGAGGTGCGCGAGCACACTTACTAAAGTTTTTACGATGTTCGATGTCCATCTCGAAAAAGTAAAAAATACAAAAACAATCTAGATATACAGGCCTAACAACAGAAAACAAACTAAACAAATAAAAAAACGTGCCGGCCCCTTGATCACTTTGAAAAAAAAATAAACAATCCGACACATTCTCCGAAAATGTATGCGCCGTCACATTAACTGAAGTTTTCTTCAAAGTTCGATGACAGCCATAAAAAAATTAAAAATTTATAAACAATCTAGACATACAGGCCTAACAAATGGAGAAATAAAAAGAACGTGCCGGCCCCTTGATCACTTTGAAAAAAAATAAACAATCGGACACATTCTCCGAAAATGTATGCGCCGTCACATTAACTGAAGTTTTTTTCAAAGTTCTGTGACCGCCATAAAAAAGTTAAAAATTTATAAACAACTAGACACACAGGCCTAATAAATGGAGAAATAAAAAGAACGTGCCGGCCCCTTGATCACTTTGAAAAAAAAAAAAAACAACGCGACACACTCTCCGAAAATGTATACGCCGTCACATTAACTGAAGTTTTTTTCACAGTTCGGTGACCGCCATAAAAAAGTTAAAAATTTATAAACAATCTAGACATACAGGCCTAACAAATGGAGAAATAAAAAGAACGTGCCGGCCCCTTGGTCACATTGAAAACAAATAAACAATCCGACACATTCTCCGAAAATGTATGCGCCGTCACATTAACTGAAGTTTTCTTCAAAGTTCGATGACCGCCATAAAAAAGTTAAAAATTTATAAACAATCTAGACATACAGGCCTAACAAATGGAGAAATAAAAAGAACGAGCCGGCCCGTTGATCACTTTGAAAAAAAATAAACAATCCGACACATTCTCCGAAAATGTATGCGCCGTCACATTAACTGAAGTTTTCTTCAAAGTTCGATGACCGCCATAAAAAAGTTAAAAATTTATAAACAATCTAGACATACAGGCCTAATAAATGAAGAAATAAAAAGAACGTGCCGGCCCCTTGATCACTTTGAAAAAAAAAAAAAAACAACGCGACACACTCTCCGAAAATGTATGCGCCGTCACATTAACTGAAGTTTTTTTCACAGTTCGGTGACCGCCATAAAAAAGTTAAAAATTTATAAACAATCTAGACATACAGGCCTAACAAATGGAGAAATAAAAAGAACGTGCCGGCCCCTTGGTCACATTGAAAACAAATAAACAATCCGACACATTCTCCGAAAATGTATGCGCCGTCACATTAACTGAAGTTTTCTTCAAAGTTCGATGACCGCCATAAAAAAGTTAAAAATTTATAAACAATCTGGACATACAGGCCTAACAAATGGAGAAATAAAAAGAACGAGCCGGCCCGTTGATCACTTTGAAAAAAAATAAACAATCCGACACATTCTCCGAAAATGTATGCGCCGTCACATTAACTGAAGTTTTCTTCAAAGTTCGATGACCGCCATAAAAAAGTTAAAAAATTATAAACAATCTAGACATACAGGCCTAACAAATGGAGAAATAAAAAGAACGTGCCGGCCCCTTGATCACTTTGAAAAAAAAATAAACAATCTGACACTTTCTCCAAACATGTATGCGCTGTCACATTAACTGAAGTTTTTTTCAAAGTTCGATGACTACCATAAAAAAGATGAAAATTTATAAACAATCTAGACATACAGGCCTAACAAATGGAGAAATAAAAAGAACGTGCCGGCCCCTTGATCACTTTGAAAAAAAATAAACAATCCGACACATTCTCCGAAAATGTATGCGCCGTCACATTAACTGAAGTTTTCTTCAAAGTTCGATGACCGCCATAAAAAAGTTAAAAATTTATAAACAATCTAGACATACAGGCCTAACAAATGGAGAAATAAAAAGAACGTGCCGGCCCCTTGATCATTTTGGAAAAAAATAAACTCTCCGAAAACGGGAGAGTGTGTCGGATTGTTTATTTTTACTTTCTCCGTTACGAAGTACGAGAAAGTATTGTGATCGTGATTTTTTTTTCAAATTTTTTTTTTACGGAAATATCCGTTTTTGGGTCCCTAGATGCCATTTCAACAATTTCTGGAAAATTTTTTTTTGTGTCTGTGTGTGTGTGTGTGTGTGTGTGTGTGTGTGTGTGTGTGTGTGTGTGTGTGTGTGTGTGTGTGTGTGTGCGCGCTGTATCTCAAAAACTAATAGAGCAATTGATATGAAACTTTGAACATACGTCTTATTTGATAATCCGAAGAACTGAAAAGCTTTTGGTAAAATTTCGTACACCGGAAGTGGGTGTTTACCTTAACTGTTTTTTGTTTTTTGCCAATATTTTCTTAAATATAAAAAATATCACAAAAACATTTGAAGAAATATTGAAAGCAATAAAGAAATGAGATTATTTTGTTTGAAAACATTTCTCATAAAATCATTTTTATTCGAGAAAAAAATTTATTAATATTTTTTCGTTTTTGGTTTATAAATATGAAACTATAATAGTTACAGGAAATTTATATTAATAATAATTGTAGAGAATACCAAAATGAACAACTTATTAAGAATAAGTTTTTTTCGAAATCCCTTTAGTTTTTAAGTAAACTGAGTTTTTGAATTTGAAGTATAATTTTTCCATCTTTCATAATTTTGACGTTTTAAACGTCAGTTTTATCCGAGTCTACAAAACGCTCGATGTACATTTAAAATATGATTTAAAATGAAAATAAACCATGAAAGCATAAATATATATGATACTATTAAGTCGGAGAAAGTAACATGATGGCCACATCACCATTTTTTTTTAAGTGATCAAGGGGCCGGCACGTTTCTTTGATTTCTCCAGTTGTTAGGCCTGTATATCTAGATTGTTTTTGTATTTTTTACTTTTTCGAGACGGACATCGAACATCGTAAAAAACTTTAGTAAGTGTGCCCGCGCACCTCTTCACGGTACATGGGGCGGATAAGTTTTTAATTTCTTTTGAAGTGATCTAAAGGCCGCAACGTTTTTTTTAATTTTTTTTATTAGTAGGTCTAAGTATGTAGAATAATTACATGTTTCAGCATTTTATTATCGGTTAGCGAAAAAGGAGATTTTTTTTTATATATAGTGTGAAAAATTGTGGAGGGTTGAAATTTTGGGGTGGGGAAGAATGCACATGAACCTCATGAGCATTCTTCAGTAGTAACCCCACCCTGCTTATAGAAGGTTTTTGAAAAATGTACATTTTTATGACAAAAAAATGAATTTTAAAATCTATTGCTGAAATCTATCGCTAACTTCACACCCGTATTGATATATTATTTGCTCGCAATGAATCTAGGTCATTTTAGTGTTCTATACAGACAAGATGTATATTTCAAACTTTTTGCGGTCAAACAGGTCACTTCGTTTGTTCATTTCACCAGCACTGCTTGTTCTCCGGACTTAATCAAGTTTGCGAAACGGAAAAGGAGGGAACCGACAAGCTCGTACTAATTGCGATAACGTCACATTGGAAAAGAAAATTCGCCTCTTCAATGTAGCACTATTTGCTAAAAAAAAATCGAGTAATTAAAACTTGGCAGATCGTAACTTAAGTTATAGTTATAGCAAGCGTACAACACACAGCCAAAACTAGTCTCTATTATTATCTAAACATTTTCAATTTAAGCCATAACCTCAGAAACACGATGATATATACAAAAACACTTTTACTGTTGAATGTATTTGTTGTAACTTACAAACTCCACTAATTGTTATTTAGAAAAAGGCAGGGTAAATAAGGACACGTCTAGTTTCACTGCTGTTCAACTCAAGACGATATTTTCCAGAACAAATGTAAGATCAAAACCTTTATAGAGATTTGCATAAAAAGATAATTATATTCACATCCTCACCCTTAAATGCAATCTCATAACAGAAAACAAAAACTTTTCAATAATTCCAGGTATTCCATTTATTAATATCTAACTTAATATTAGACGACTAAAATTAATTTATTTACATCTAAGGTGGAATGTGAGTATTAGAATTCAAGCCGTCATTTAATTTTATATCATTAACCGTTCCCGGCGCAGTGTTACAATTTCTGATTGAAATTCAGTCATTGGATTGTCCTTCAATGATTAAATTACTATCATTGGTAAACAATGATTATCAGAAAATCTCGAATTAGATTTGAATGCCTTTTGACTTCATCATTTCCCACTATCATGTATCGATTTTCCCAATTTTTACAATATTTCTCCTTCCCGTCAAGTTGATTGCACAGTATTTTTAAAATCACGTACTTTTTGTCCATATTCAAAATTTAATTTATTATTTTCTGGGCTTATCTGTTTGGGGGCGTTTAACTCGATTGTAGTTTTAGTACGAGGATGTAATAAATCAAGCCGTGTTCGAAGTTTCCGTACAAACATTAACTTAGCTGGACTCTCATTCGTGATAACATGTTTTGCAATCCTATAGTCGAATGAAAAGTTCGATAAAGCAGTGTCTAAATTATCCTTATTTAAGTAAGCTCTTTTTAATGCTCATTTAATAATTTTTATATTGATCTTAGCTGTACCATTACTCGATAGATGATGATATGGTGGTGAAAACTTTCTAAAAATATCTCCAATTCCGTCTAGGTAAATGGTGGTCCATTATCTAAAACTAAAGTTGCAACAGTTCCAAAATGTGCAAACAATGACCTTAAACATGTTATTACCATTGAAACGTTGATTTTATTTAATTTAAATTTGCTTCGGTAACAACTAAGTATTTATTTCCATATAATGTCTCATTCTTGGTTAATGTTCGTGAATCGTAAGCGATTACTTTATTGATGTCCAGTGTTGCCAGATTGGAGTTTTCCCCTCAAAATGGGGGCAAATTAAGGTTTTGGGGTGTATTTTGGGGATTTCCAATCAATCGGGCATTTTTTTTTCAAAGCAGGCATTTTGTACGAGATTTTTGACCTGTATTTTTGATTCTTTTGGGTCTACATTTTTGATCTGTTGACCTAAATATTCTTTATTTTGACATAAATTTTCGATTTAATTGTTAAAATTCTAGTTTTTCTTGGTCCGTATTTTGATTTTTGCCGAATTTTTAATTTTTAGATTTTTGACCTGTATTTTAGATTTTTTTTTTGGTCTAAATGTTTGATCTTTTGCTCTAAATGTTCTTTATTTTGACCTAAATTTTCTATTTAATTGTTAAAAATTTTAATTTTTTTTTTCGAATTTTTCGAGTCGAATTTTTAATTCTAGTTCCAAATTTTTGATTTTATTTTGGTTAAAATAGCTATAACCTGAATTATTGATTTATATGACAGATTTTTCTTATTTTTTTCCGGTATTTTCGAGTTTTGTTTGTTGAAATTTTCGATTTTTTAGTCTGCATTTATTGTCTTTAGGCCCGAGTTTTCGATGTAGTGTCCAAATTCTCGACTTTCTGGCCAACATTACAGATATTTTTTTAAATCTCCTGACCTAAATTTTTCTTTATTTTGACCCAACTTTTCCATATTATTGTTAAAATTTTCGAGTTTTTGGTCCGCATTTTTGATTTTCCCTTTAGTCGGCCTTTATTATCTTTAGGCCCAAGTTCGATGTTTTGTCTAAATTTTCGATTTTTCGTCCAACATTGTGGATTTTTTTAAATATTTTGCCTAAATTTTTCTTAATTTTTTTTATTTGTCAGTTTAAAAAATTTTTCTTTCCAGAATTTTAGATTTTTGGTCTCAATTTTTTATCGTATATTTTAGATTTTTGGTCTATTTTTGATCCTATATTTTAAATTTTTTAACTTTGATTATTGATTTTGACGAATTCAAAAATTCACGATTTGTTTTTTTTTTGCTATTATTTTCGAATTTCTGGCTGAAAGTACCAAATTATTTTGCTTCTACCTAAGTTTTCGATTTTCGATCAAAATTCTTGATTCTTTGGTCCATAATTTAGATTTCTGTATTTTAGATTTTTTTGTATTTTTCTTTATTATGACCAAAATATTCGTTTGGTTTCTAGAAATTTTCGATTTTTTTGTCTGCAATTTTTATCTTTACGCTCGTTTTCGATGTTTTGTCTAATTTTTTACTTTTATGGCCTATATTTTGTATTTTCGATTATTTAGGTTTCAATTTTTGGTCTTTTGGCCAAAATTTTCTTTATTTCGACTTAAATTTTCGATTCGTTTGTTAAAAATTTTGATTTTTTAGTCCACCACTTTGATTTTTAGGTACGAATTTTAGATTTTTTGTCCCATAATTTAGATTTTTTAACTTGAATTGATTGATTTAATTGTGCGATTTTTTTTTATTTTTGTTATTATTTTCGAATTTTTCGGTGGAACTTATTTTAAGCTAAAAATAATAATTTTTGGGGCTGAAAATGACTAATTATTTTTCTTTTGCCTGTTTTTTCAATTTTTTGGTCTGCATTTTTATTTTGAAACCAGGATTTTTGATTTTTGCTGATATTTTAGATCTTCGGCTGTTTTGTCCAAATTTTTGATTTTTAGGCCAAAATAATCGATTGGTCTAGGAAGATAAATGGTTCTTTATTTCTTCAAAAAAGGAGGGGGGAGGGCATTGTATAAGTGGCTCTACCATCAACATGTTCCACGAGCCGCCACTGGACGATGCTATCTCCTTTTTAATATTATCAATAGTATCCTTGCATTTTTGTTTGTGTCCAAACCCATCTAACATCTTTCTTTAATAATTAACTCATACAATTTGGAACTTAGATTGGGAATAAATCTGCTATAATATTTTACTAATCCCAAAAAGGACTTTAATTCATTGACATTTGATGGACTTATCTCTGCTATCGCATTTAACATTGCTTTAACTTTAACATCTGACCTATACAATCCGTCCGCATTGATTTTATAAATTACTTTGTTACGCCAAACTGGCAAACCGAATTTAATTTAGAACCAATGTTAATCGCTTTAAATGTTTGTTATTAGCCCTCCCCGTTACTAAAATATTGTCCAAAAAAACAGCGACACCATTCCAGAAAATAATTGAACTATACAAATTTAATTTTAATTTTATTTTTTATTTCATTTTTTATTTTAATTTTATTTTTAATCTTGATTTTAAATTTGATTTTATTTTTAATCTAGCCTTAGATATATATTAAGCTTAGCGTCTCAAAGTTTTAGTTTGTTTTGTGAGTATTTAAATGTATATCAATTTTAATTCAAAACTTGAGTGCCGAATGTGTCCATATCTAATTAATACTGTGACTAATTCTAAATCTATTTTATTTACTCCGGGGGTTAACTACTAACCCCTCCGCACAAGATTTATCTTTTATGATTGTTTTTCTATGTTATTGAAAAGAAATATTTTTTTCGCATCTTATTAAATAATATAAACGTTGTTAAATCGTTTTTGATTTAGAAAGTTGTCCCTTATTCGGCCGAATTATTTTCTCCACAGGTGACGTCCAATCAAATGATAGAAATTTCAATGCTCAACAGGTGACGCCCAATCAAATGATAACGGTTTCATTGCCCAACAGTTTAGTTGTTACTATGGTTACGATTCGTTTTTTTGTCAACGAACTGCCGCAATTTCCAAATAGAAAAATTAATCGTTATAATTTAATACAAACAGAAAACTCTTTAGGTAATTATTTAATATGATGCAAAAATAGTTATTTATGCAACAAGTGAGTAAAGTAGTACTTTTTTTCACGAGTAGGAAAGATTGCCACACGAGCCGAAGGCGAGTGCGGCAATTCCTACAAGTGAAAAAAAGTTGCTTTACTCTCGAGTTTCATACAAAAATTTTTCTACGTCCGTAACTTTAAATAAATTCGAAAAAACCTTAATCAATTTCAATAAGTAATAATACTTTTTTAAATGAAGAAAATAATGCTCATCAAGTTTTCTTAATCGGAAAGGAATATTTGACATTTATCGGCGGAACTCGCAGCGTGTTGCGAAGCGTTCATGACACACTTTGCGCAAACAATTTGATAGTAGCGTTAAAAAATGAATCGCTACGGCACTTTTTTTCACGCAAAAGAGTGAAAAAATGAACCGTTATGGCACTTTTTTTCACGCTGTTTGTAGGGTTCAGGAATCACATATTTTATGAACTCAAATTAATGAAAAAAACTGTACATTTTATAACGGACGTAGAAAAAGTATACTATTAAACTATATTCACATCTATGTACGTTGTATGATCAATGAACAATATTATTATTATATTTTTGAAAATGTGTAACTCTTGCGTGAGTTGATTAAATGAGTTGACTCTTAGAAATAAGTCGAAAGTCAAGTAACTTTTATACAAACATTTCGAATAAATAACCGTCAAAAATAACAATTTCGAATTGTCAAAAATTCTGCATTTTTGCCACCGCAAACGGCACATAAAGAAATTTGCAGCTGTCAAAAATTGTAGATTTCTACTATCAAAAACGGCATTTTTGATATTAAAAAAAGACAATGACAATTTCGAATTATCAAAAATTCTGCATTTCTGCCGCCATAAACGGCACGATTGAACGGTAAATAAATTAGCAGCTGCCAAAAATTGTGGATTTTTACAATCAAAGACGGCATTTTTTGGTATTAAAAAAAAGTAAATTTTAACTGCTAAAAATGACAATTTGGAACAGTCAAAATCGCATTACTATGGCACGTTAGCAGTAAAAAGGAAATTTTCAATTGCTGAAAATAACTATTCGGTACCGTCAAAAATTGCTCATTATTGAAACCGGCAAGTTTCAGCAATAAATAGAAAATATCCAATTGCCAAAAATGTTTAACTGTCAAAATTTGAGCATTTCTACTATCACTATCGGCATTTTTCAATATTAAAAAAGGGAAATTTCCAAGGGCCAAAAGTAACAATTATAAATTGTTAAAAATTGTGCAATTCTATTGTCAGAAATGGCATTTTACAATAGTAAAAAGATACATTTTTAACCGTCAAAAATGACAATTTCAAATTGTCAAAAATTCTGAATTTCTGCCACCACAAACGGCACATAAAAAAATTTGCAGCGGTCAAAAATTGTGAATTTTTAGTATCAAAAACGGCATTTTTTAATATTAAAAAGAGCAAATTGTAACTGTTAAAAATGCAATTTCGAATTTTCGAAAATTCTGCATGTCTGCCACTACAAACGGCACGATTCAACAGTAAATAAAGAAATTTGCAGCTTCCATTTTTTTTACTATCAAAGACGGCATTTTTTGATATTAAAAAATGAAGTAAATGTCAACTGCTAAAAATGACAATTTCGAACTGTCAAAAATAGCACTACTATCACAAATGGCACTTAGCAGTAAAAAGGAAATCTTCAATTGCTGAAAGTAACTATTTAATACTGTCAAAAATTGCCCATTACTGAATACGGCACGTTTCAACAATAAAAAGAAAATTTCCAAATGCCAAAAATGTGTTTTTTTTTTTTAGGAAGGATGGTTGACGGGAATTCGGGTTGAGGAAGTGCGGATGATTTGGAATTGGCGTAAGCATGTACTATTCGGCCACTAACGATAATTACGTTGAGATTTCATTTTGATAATGAATGGGACATACACTAGACATCCATGGACCCGCACGACCACTTCTTTGTTCCGAAAAAGTGACCGCACGGATGAGATTCGAACCCACGACCACAAGGCCCGTGAGCAGGAGCTCTACTCACTAGGCCACCGCGGCCCCCGCCAAAAATGTTAGACTCAAAATTTGAAGCATTTCTGCTATCACTTTATCACTTTTTTGCGATTGACAGTACATAAACGTGAGGTTTTGACATCAAAATGTAAAATTGCCGTTAACGATCATTCCCGCGAAAAACTCGGTGACAATTGAACAGGCGGGTACGTGCATTCGCTAAAGCGCGCGGGGCGACATTTCACGCAACGTACTCTGGCGAAAAGTTTGTAATTTAGTAAATTATCATTTTGTTTGCATATCGAATAGCACGGAGGAAACAGCGAGGGTACAATGTATGTTTTATTCGAGGCGAAAAAGAGCCTCTTCTGTCTATGTTGCTATAAACATTTAAGAAAATACGTTGCATACTATAAGCTTAAATTGGTTTGAACTTACTTGGAAATAGTTTGTTTATCGTACCCTTAGCAACTTACCTTATTTCTGGAGGTGCGCAACTAATATTCGAGATTTATCATGTTTTAAAATACACTGTTGAAATCGCCGTAGGAATACTTTGTTTTTCAGTGCTGCCACACGTTGCAGATAAAACTCACTATGTTTAAGTATATATTTTATTTTCAAAATAAATCCTTAGCTAAATCCAAAGTAGAAAAAATAGTATATTATACTTGTTTGATAAAAGCTATTATGTGGCACCCTCTTATTAAACTTATTTAATAATGTACAATTTTATTGGTGTTTTTCAAAATTTTACATGTAAATTCAACAGCGATTCTCTTTAAAAAAAAAAAAACCTGATGTAATAGCGGCTGCACATAAAACACTCGATCGATTCGGACGTAACATCAGATTCCACAATTAATCAGTCAACTGTGGCAATATTAAACCATCAGTGTGACAAATAAATGGAATAAATGCAAGGAAATTAATGGCAGCGGAATAATAGAAAATCGATGTGGGCTTTTTGGAGTGTAATAAAAGTGGAAGGTGGGCACATAATTTCATTACCTGGAACGAATAAAGGGTGCGACATGAAAGCCCGCTTTTTGCATTAGCGCCGCGTCGAAAGTGAGGCCCATCCATAAAAAAAATGCGACAGCTACATTATACAGGTGGAAAGATCTTAAAACATAGATGTTCACCTTTATTGTAGTCATGGATAATTTGCCACACACTGAAATATTAAATTACTGCAGCTCCTGTGAATCGTCACACTGATTGTAAATATAATCTGTGGCATAGAAAAACCCAGTAATTATGAATAATTGGATATATCGTAATAAATTTCTGGATGTATGTTTGTTTAGATTAAGACAAAAAAACGTTTATTTTTTCAATCGATAGATTGGTTTTGTGTTATCGCGTACGCAATGGACTTTTGTAGGTACAGTGAGCATTTTATTTTCGTATAATATATTTCTAATAGTTTCTTTGATCTGTTCAATATGTCAGAGGATGCACAAATTATCATCAACTTTATTAGAGAAAAATATTTTTTTTTCATTTTTGGTTTACAACTATGAAACGATAATAGTTACAGCAAATTTACAATTTATTGTAGAGAATGCCAAAATAACCAACTTATAAAAAATGACTTTTTTCGAAATCCTTTTGGGTTTCGAGCAATCTGATTATTAGAATTTGATAATTGCACATGATTTCTTTTTTAGCAGGGTTCGGAAAATATCCGATATTTATATAAATATCAATATATCGGATATATATCCGATATATATATCAACTTCTTGATATTTATTCTTGGTCATTAATATTAATGTTTATATGACTTATTAATTATATAATGCACATACTTTATTTATATTATATTTATTTATTGCAAACAAACACAGTTGCTTACAAGATAGTAAAAAAAAACATTTAAATTGTTAAAATATTTGACATCAAATTGAAAATATTTTGTAATTTGACTTTTTCGCTCTTCACTATGTTTTCATGGATAAATTGAAGAATTTCCAAAGTGGGGACCTTTTTTTTTGCTCACGCTTACTTTTTCATTTTTAACAGTCGTGAGACACTTCAAAAATCGACTCTTTCCGACAAAAAAAAGTCATTTCGCCCATCTCTAGTTTTATATTATACATATATATTGCTGCAAATGGAAATATTTGAGAAATGTCGAAATTTTTTGGTATTGTGTGTTTCATAAATATCCATGATATACAGGGTGTTTCAGAGCTCTGGGAATGGTCAATCACGTGCTTATTTTTCAAAATTTCGAAAAAAAATTTATACAAAAGTTGTGTATAATAGTGAGCTGCACGCCCTAAAAATATTTAAATTTATACAGGGTGTCTCATAACAAAGTTACAGACCAAACTTATGTTTTTTTTTAATGGAACACCCTGTATTTTTTGTCATTTTTGAATTATATGGAGCAAATAAAGGTGAGTTATATATACTCCCTATACCTATTGTTTGCCGTTTTCGAAATATTTGAAGATTTGTTGAAATGCATGGTCTGGGTGAAATTTTATTTTTGCCCCAGTGATTGACGTTGAACGATTAAAATCATTTCAATTATTTGCTTAAAGGTTCGAACTATAGAGCCAACCATGATTTCATTCAAAAAAATATACTGGGTGATAAAAAAAATGCGGTAGAAAAACTCAACTTATAAAGTTGAATAACTTCGTCTAACTAAATTTAAATATTTTTAGGGCGTGCAGCTCACTATTATACACAACTTTTATATTAAACATTTTTCGAAATTTTAAACAATAAGCACGTGATTGACCATACCCAGAGCTCTGAAACACCCTGTATATCATCGAATATATAACGCGATATATATCATGATATATATCGTGATATATATATCCGATGATATATATCGTCCGAACCCTGTTTTTTAGTCAACTTAATTTATGGATTCTTTTTTTTAATCAACAGTTTTCTTTGCAGATTGAATTTTTATAATTTAAATTTATTTTTGTAAAATTAAGAGTTTGATAGATGAATTTTTTTAAATTCATCTCTTTTTATAAATTGTTTTGGTTTAAATTAACTGTTGATTTATAGGCGATTATTTTTTAAATTCAACTGTTTTCTTGTAGATGAAATTTTTGAAATTAGATTTTGTTTAATTCTTTTTCTCTCTAGATAGAATTTTGTAAAATTCAAATGTTTTCTTATTGACTGATTTTTACTTTCTCCGTTATGAAGTACGTATGTGTGTGTGTGCGTGTGTGTACTAATAGAGCAATTGGTATGAAACTTTGAACATAACTCTTATTTGATAATCGAAAGAACTGAAAAGCTTTTGGTAAAATTTCGTACATCGGAAGTGGCTGTTTACCTGAACTGTTTTTTTCATTTTTTTAAATGAAAAATATCACAAAAGTATTTACACAAATATTGAAGACAATAAAGAAATGAACAACTTTGGTTTGAAAATATTTTTCATTAAATCATTGTTATTCGAAAAAAAAATTATTAATTTTTGTTTTCGTTTTTGGTTTATAATTATTAAACTATAATAGTTACAGCAAATATGTGTAGAGAATGCCAAAATTAACAACTTATAAAAAAAAGTTTTTTCGAAATCTCTTTAGTTTTTGAGTTTTTGAATTTGAAGTATAATTTTTCCATCTTTCATAATTTTGACGTTTTAAATGTCAGTTTCATCCGAGTCTACAAAACATTCGATGTACATTTAAAATATGATTTAAAATGAAAGCGTAAATATAAATGATCGCAGAATAACATGATGGCCACATCACCATTTTTTGTTTTAATTCAACTATATTTTATATAATTTTATTTCATTTCGTATCATAAACTTACATTTATTGTACTAAAAATCATGTTATAAAGTATGTCTTTATAGCAGCATGCGGTGATCATAGGTTATGGTCCTGTCAGAATTACAAACGTTAAAATGGACAAATCGTCGAGGTAGTTTAGCAGTAAAATCAGTGAAACGGTAAAAAGTGCCACGACACACCGCGAGGAATCACAACCACAAACTTAATCAAAATACAGAAATTTGTAAGTTGACATCAATATTACAAAACTGTATTCATTCTATTCTGTCGCTAAATATAACTCGTGTTACGATTATTTATATCTGTGATATTTAGTGTTGAAATCAAAGCAGTACAGACGCACTAGTTGAATCTGCAGAACAGCTTCAACTTCAAAATATCATCGATAATAATTATACCAATTGTAATATTGTGGCTTATAATAAATTAGACTTTCAAAACGAAATGAAATAAAAAATCGTATGCAACACGGAGATCAAGCTAAGTTTAAATCTTCGGAGATTTATAACAGTTTTTATTACAGTATCTCCTCAGATTTAAACTGCTGCTTGATCTCCTAGTTACATAATATTTATTATTGTAAAACAAGTTGAATTTTTTATATGTAAAACTTTTAAAATACCACTCCAACTTTGTTGATGATTTTTTTCATTCAACTATTGATTTATAGTTTACTTTTTTTACTGAACTGTTTCTGTACAGGATGTCTACACTAAACCGTTCGTTAAAAGTTTAAGGAGTTGCCGTTGTAGTAATAATTTGAAAAAAAAATCTTGTCACATGGTTGAATCAGTTCTCATGTGAAATATTTTCAACTTTCTATCACTTCCGGTTCCACCGGAAGTAGCACCAAATTTGTTATTTTAAACAGCCTATATATTATTAAATTTTTGGATTCCACGTTTAAATTGCAAGATATTTTGTAGAAACGTTTGAACAGTTATTTCTTTTAGTTTTCAAGAAAATTTATTATTTCTAAAATGTTAACCTCAAAAAGGCAACTTGAAATCTGCTTGTAACTGCTCTTAAAATTGAAAAATTTCACATGAGGAGAACTGATTCAACAGTATAATGAGTTTTTTTTCAAATCTTTAGTACGCCGGCAACCCCGTTTTTATGTAACTTTATAAATTATTTTTTTACAACTATATTGCTTTAGAAGAAATTTTGTAAAACTTTTTTCTTATAGATGAATTTTGTAAATTCAACTCTCTTTTTAATCCACTTATGCTGTGCAGAAATGCGATTGTTTAATTGTTTTTAGTTCAATTTGTATTTTTTTTTCTTGTGAATTATTTTTTTTTATTTTTAACTTTCTTTCATAAATTATAATTTTTAAATGAATCTATATTTTAACACATGACTTCTTTTAAATAAAATGTTGTTTTTTAGATGATTTCTTATAATTCAACTGTTTTTAAATAATAATAATAATAGTATCATTTATTTATGAAGTACGTATGATTGATGAAATATTTTTAAATTACCTTTTCTCTTTTTTTTAAATTCAACTTTATGTTCATAGATGAACTTGTTTAAATTCAACAAAAGGAATTATAAAGCACCAAATACTATATTTGCTTTGAAAATATCCCCGAACATTTGCCTCTATTTTGCGCGGTTGTTTGATGTCTCATATTTTGCCGCCTCTATAGACACGTGCCTATTTTGTGTATAGGGTAATCCAGCGCCGGGATCACTTCGTAATTGAGGGAAGGGATATTTCAGAATTTTTATGGAATCACATATTGGCATCTATTTGAAGTTGCTTTAGAAAGTTTTGTTTTTCATTATTTTTTTTTTAGCCGAAATTAACCCAGGGTGTTCCGGTGAGATTCTCTTCTAATTATGGGAGAAGATATTTTGGGAATTTTATGAAACCATGTAGTAGTATCAATTCTAAGTAATTTTAGAAAGTGTTTTGCTTGTTGCCATTATTTTTAATTGTATTTAACCAAATTTAAAAAAAAAAGTAATTTCCAAATGAACACTGGCGTTTAAACGGAATTATCTAGCAATTGAGGAAGGAGATATTTTAGAATCTTTATAGAATCAAGTACTAGCATCCATTTGAAGTAACTTCAGAAAGTCCTATTTTTGTAGAAAATATTTCTCAATTTCTTCAGCGGAATTTAAAAAATGCAACTTTCAAATCAACACATGGGTATTCTAGTAGGATTATCTCGTAATTACACTACTTTCGGGTTTTCATCAAACCACGTAGTAACATCTATTCTAAATGTCATGCTTGTTACCAATGTTTTTAATTTTTTTAACCGTATTTAAAAAATGTTGGGAATGAAAACTATGTTGTTTAGGTAAGATTATCTAGTAATTCTATTTTAGAATTTATATGGAATCACGTAATAGTATCTATTTGAAGTTACTTCAGAACGTTTTATTCTTCGAGCAAATGTTCAACTCTTTTAATTGCGAGTTCTTCTGCCTCGGGCTTCGGAGAAACCGCCGGTTCTTTTCTCTCCGTCTTATGGTTGCTCTTTGCAGAGCACTGTCCATGTAACATGCGCTTACATTTATGTAGTTTGCCACTAAGTCTGCTTAAAGTAATTTCCAGTGCAACTTTAATTACACTAATAGAGATTTTTAATCTAGCAATGCATAACTTATTTACAATACAATTTGACAGTTGACGTTTCTAAACGTTTGGAAACGTGAAAACATGTCTTATGATTTAGACATGTAAAAATGTACTCATAAATTATGGACGCCGCTACAACTTGGAAAACGAAAACGATTTGTGAGTAAAGAACTAAATCGGGTGTGAAGTTAATATGTAATAGGCTTTGTTTTTTTAATGCATTCAAATCGGTTAATAAATAACAGAGTTATGGCGTTGGGCGTTTTTATCGAACACCCGGTATTCCAAAAATGACAAAAATTTCATTTTTTTTCCGAAATCAATGATTTTATGAAAAATATTTTTAAGCAAAAGATATTTATTTCTTTGTTGTCTACGATATTTGTATAAATGATTTTGCAATAATTTTCATATTTAGAAAATTATCGTAAAAAAACAGAAAAAAACGACCACCTCCGGTTTACGAAATTTTACCAAAAGCTTTTCAGTTCTTCGGATTATCAAATAAGATTTATGTTCAAAGTTTCATGTTAATTCGTTTATTAGTTTTTGAGACGTAGCGCGCATAAAAGGACACAAACCAATTTTTACTTTCTCCGTTACAAAGTACGAGAAATTATTGTAATCGTGATTTTTTTTTCAAATTTTTTTTACTGAAATATCCGTTTTGGGGTCCCTGGATGCCATTTCAACAACTTCTGGAAAAAACATTTTTGTGTCTGTGTGTGTGTGCGTGTGTTTGTGTATGTCTGTGCGCTGTATCTCAAAAACTAATAGAGCAATTGATATGAAACTTTGAACGTCCGTCTTATTTGATAATCTGAAAAACTGAAAAGCTTTTGGTAAAATTTTGTACACCGGAAATGGGCGTTTACCTTAACTGTTTTTTGTTTTTTACCAATATTTTCTTAAATATAAAATAAATCACAAAAACATTTAAACAAACTTTGAAGACAACAAAGAAAAGAATATCTTTTGCTTGAAAACATTTTTCATAAAATCATTTTTATTCGAGAAAAAAATTTATAAAAAAAGTAATAAAACAAAATTAATAATAGTTACAGCAAATTTATGTTAATAATAATTGCTAAAATGAACAACTTATAAAGAATAATTTTTTTTCGAAATTCCTTTAGTTTTTGAGTAAACTGAGTTTTTGAATTTGAAGTATAATTTTTCCATCTTTCATAATTTTGACGTTTTAAACGTCAGTTTCATCCGAGTTTACACAACGCTCGATGTACATTTAAAATATGATTTCAATTGAAAATAAACCATGAAAATGTAAATATAAATGGGTATGATACCATCAAGTCGGAGAAAGTAACATGATGGCCACATCACCTTTTTTTGAATTGCACAACTGCTAATCGGGTTTTCATCTTTTGATGATTCTAACGTCAAAATGTTTTTATTTCTTCGACGATTTCCAATTTCGAAGCTTTGAATCTTGGACACTTCGAAGATTTTCTATGAACCTTCGAGTCTTTGAAGTTTGGAATCTTCGAAATTGGAAATCTTCGAAAAAAAAGTTCCGGCTCCAGTTCGTAGATTTAAAAATTGTGATTTTAATTTTTTTAATGGCACAACTGCTAAATGCGTTCTCAGATTGAGATGATTCTAACATCAAAATGTGGCAAATTTAGTGCAATTTAGAAACGGGTTAAGAAATATTTTCGTAGAATCAACACAAAACGTCAAAAATTGCACGTTTTTAAAGTCCAAAGATTTATAATTGAAATTTTGTCTTTTGATGATTGCACAACTGCCGAACGCTTTATTTGATTTTGAAGATTCAAATGTCAACATACCACAAATTTTGTGTAATTTTAAAGCAGAGTAGAAATTTTTTTAGTACAAAAACTTTACTTTTAAATTGCACAACAGCCAACGTGTTGTTCGATTTTAAGAATTCTAACGTCAAAATGTCGCGAATTTAGTGCAAACTGGTTAAAACATTTTTCGTTAAATTAACACAACACTTCAAAATTGCGACTTGTTTGTTTGAAATTGCACAACTGCCGAACGATTTTTTGATTTTGGAAATTGAAACGTCAACATACCACAAATTTAGTGTAATTTTAAAACAAATTATATAATTTTTTTGTGAAATAAACACAACGTCCAAAAATCTCTCTTTTTTAAAGTTCAAATATTCTAGAATCGTGATTTCGATTTTTTTAAATTGCCCAACAGCCAAACGCGTTTTTCGATTTTAATCATTCTAACGCCAAAATGTCGCCAATTAAGTGCAATTTATTAACTGGTTAATACATTTTTTCGCGAAAGGCAAAATGTCAAAATTGCACCTCTACAAAATCCGAAGATTTTAAATTGTTATTTTGTTTTTTGAAATTACGTTGTCCGATTTTGATGATTCTAACGTTAATATGTGGCAATATTGCTTTTTAAATCTGGTTTAAATTTTTCTTCGCAAAATGCCAAAACTGCAGGCTTTCAAAGTCCAAAAATAGAAATTGAGATATTGATTTTTCAAATCGCACAACTCCCGAACATGTCTGACTTTGATGATTTAAACGTCAATAAGGGATAAATTTAGTGTTTTTAAAACGGATTCTAAAGTTTCTTAGTAAAATTACACAAATTGCAAAAATCTAATTTTTTTGAGTTAAAATATTTTAATAAAGTGATTTTAATTTTTGAAATTGCTCAACTTCCAAACGCGCCCACCGATTTTCATGATTCTAAAGTCAATATGTGGAAAATTTAGTGCCAATTAAAAATTGGTTAATACATATTTTCGTGAAATTAACGCGGAACGTCAAAATTGCACTTTTTTTAAGTGCGAAGATTTAAAATTGTAATTTTGTTTTTTGAAATTGTAGAATTGCTGAACACGTTCTCCGATTTTTTATGATACTATAATCAAAATGTAGTAAATTTAGGGCCATCTAGAAATTGGTTAATATTGTTTTTTACGTGAAATTAAGGTAAAACGTCACAATTAACGTTTTCAAAGCCCCGAAGATTTAAAATCGCATTTTTTTTAAATTGCACAACTGCCTTGTCCGATTTTGATGATTTTTGCGTTAAAATGTTGCAATGTAGCTTTTTTAAATGTGGTTTAAAAACTGTACGCTTTCAAAATAAAAAAAATAGAAAATATGACATATTGTGTTGTTTGACTTTGATAATTTAAATTTCAATATGTGGTAAATTTAGTGTTGTTAAAACGTATTACAAAGTTGTTTCGTAAAATAACACAAATCGCAAAAAATTGATTTTTTTAGAGTTTAAAGATTTTAATAACGTGATTTTAATTTTTGAAACATAACAACATAAACAAACAAGTGTAATGATTTTCATGATCTGAAGCAGGGTTCGGACGATATATATCATCGGATATATATCATGATATATATCACGATTTTATATCATGATATATATTCGATGATATACCGGGTGGCCCAGGGATCTGTAAAAGTCCCATAACTTATTTGCTATTTGAGATATCGACTTCTAGTTTTCTTGAACTGGTACCCAGACTTATTCTACATATTTTAAAAATATGTATGTTTTTGTACAGGGTGTCCCAATATACATAACAGAACAAAGCTATGTTTTTTTAAATGGAACACCCTATATTTTATACTTTATTTTCAACCCTCTTGAAAAGCTGATAAAAATAGAATAGATAGTATGGGTCTATTATGGACGGTTGGTTAGTTATGAGCAAATTTGTGGCAAAACAAGGACACATTGAAAAAGTTGCAGAAGCGCTCCTAGCAATGCTAGCGTCGTTTTTTATATACTAAAGAATTTTCCACATCATGAAGAATAATACAAATCGGCTTTGGTTCTTTTTTGTTCATACTGCTATACAGGGTGTCAAAATACGCAAAATAATAGATAACTATTTTTTTTCAAATGGAACACCCTATATATCTTGCCACCAATGCATGAAATTTTTAATAAGCTTTCCAATGATGTACAATTTGTATAATAAAATCTTAAGGATTCTTGAGATTTATCCATAAAAACATTTTTCTTTTGTCGCCTCCTGCTCATTTTTGGATTTTCAGCGAAAACTATCAATTTTCTGAAAAAATAATAAGAAACCAAAGTTGTAGAGCGGACAATTTTCGATCGATATAGGTCTTTCGAATTTTCCAATAATGCGTGCATTGCCCGCCAGAGTGCGCAAAATCGTGACCGTATATGCATTTTAGCATTTTTCTCAAATTGTTTGTTAATTAATTGCACTATACTTTATTTTCCACGTCCTCTAGCAGAAAAACGGGTAATTATAGAATTATTCAAATGACCTTCATCGATTGAAAATATTCCGCTCTACAACTCTTAAAAGAAGGAATTTTTGCCCAAAATGCATAGTTTTCGCTAAAAATGCAAAAAAACATTGAAAAACGCAAAAATTGATATATACATTTTCAATTTGCATTTTTAGGGAAAACTATGCATTTTTGGCAAAAATTGCTTCTATTAAGAGTTGTAGAGCGGAATATTTTCTATCGATAAGGGCCATTTTAAATTTCCTATAATTTTCCGTTTTTCCGCTGGAGGATGCGGAAAATAAAGTATAGTCCAATTTATTAATAAAAAATTTGAGAAAAACGCTAAAATGCATATACGGTCACGATTTTACGCGCTCTGGGGGGCAATTCACGCATTATCTTAAAAGTTTAAAGACCTATGTCGATTGGAAATCTACAACTTTGGTCTCTTATAATTTTTCCTGAAAATGCATAGTTTTGGCTGAAAATCCAAAAATCAGCAGAAGGTGACAAAAGAAGTATGTTTTTATTGATAAATCTCAAGAATCCTTAATATTTTGTTAAACAAACTGTATATCATTGGAAAGCTCATTAAAAATGCCATAGATTGGTGGCAACTTATACAGGGTGTTCCATTTGAAAAAAAATAGTTATGCATTGTTTTGCGTATGTTGACACCCTGTATAGCACTATAAATAAAAGAGAACCAAAGCCGATGTGTATTATTCTTTATGATGTGGGAAATTTTCTGGTGTATAAATAATGATGCTATCTTTGCTAGGAACGCTTCTGCAATGTTTTCAATGTGTACATGTTTTTGCCACAAATTTGCCCATAACTAACCAACCGTCCATAATAGACCCATACTATCTAATACTATTTTTATCAGCTTCTCAAGAGGGTTGAAAATAAAGTATAAAATATAGGGTGTTCCATTTAAAAAAACATAACTTTGTTCTGTTATGTACATTGGGACACCCTGTACAAAAACATAAATATTTTTAAAATATGTAGAATAAGTGTGGGTACCAGTTCAAGAAAACTAGAAGTCGATATCTCAAATAGCAAATAAGTTATGGGGCTTTTACAGATCCCTGGGTCACCCGGTATATCATGGATATTTATGAAACACACAATACCAAAAAATTCCCCCGTTTCTCAAATATTCCCAGTTGCAGCAATATGAATAGTAAGCATTTGCTTTAATTTAAACTAGGGATGGGCGAAATGACTCTTTTTTGTCGAAAAGAGTTGATTTTTGAAGTGACTTGAAAATGAAAAACTAAGTGTGAGCAAAAAAAAACAAAAAAAGGTCTTCACTTCTTCAATTTATCCCTGAAAACATAGTGAAGAGCAAAAAAGTTCTCATTTCAAAATTTTTTCAATTTGCCGTCAAATATTTTGACATTTTAAATGTTATTTTTTTACTATCTTGTAAGCAAATGTGTTTGTTTGCAATAAATAAATATAATATAAATAAAGTATGCGCATTATATAATTAATAAGTCATATAAACATTAATATTAATGACCAAGAATAAATATCTAGAAGTTGATATATATCGGATATATATCCGATATATGTATATCGGATATATTGATATTTATATAAAAATCGGATATTTTCCGAACCCTGATCTAAAGGCAAAATGTGGTAAATTTTATGCCATCTACAAATTGGTTAATAATTTTTTTTTATGAAATCAAAGCGAAACTTCAAAATTGCACGTCCAAAGATTTTAAATTTTAATTTTGTTTTTTTCTTTAATAGCACAACTGCCAAACGTGCTGTATATATTTTGATGATTTTAAGGTTCAAATTTGCCAATATTATTTTTTTTTTAATCTGGTTTAATTTTTTTTTTCAGAAAATGCCAAAACTGCACGATTTTTTTTAAATCGCCCTACTTCCGAATGCGTTGTCTAATTTTGATGATTGAAACGTCAATATGTGGTAAATTTAGTGTTTTTTTTTTAAGTTTACAAAGTTTTTCCGTAAAATAACACAAATTGCAAAAATCTATTTTTTTTAGAATTTAAAGATTTTAATAAACTAATTTTAATTTTTGAAATTGCACAACTGCCAAACGCGTTCATCGATTTTAATGATTCTAAAGTCAAATTGTGGCAAATTTAGTACAATATTGAAATTAGTTAATAAACTTTTTTGTGAAATTAACGCAAAACGTCAAACTCGCACGTTTTCAAATTTCAATGATTTAAAATTGCGATTTGCACAATTGAAAAACGCGTTATTCAATTTTCATGATTCTAAAGTCAAAATGCGGCAAATTTATGCCATTTGGAAATCGATTAATAAATGTTTTCGTGATATTAACGCAAAACGTCAAAATCGCACGTTTTCGAAGGCCGAACATTTAAAATTTCAATTTTGAGTTTTGAAATTGTACAACTACACGTTGTTCGATTTTGATGATTCAAACGTCAAAATATGACGAATTTACTGCATTTTAAAAGTGATTTTACAAAATGTTTTTGTAAAATTAACACAATATGCAAAAATCTCATTTTTTATAGTTCGAAGATTTTTGATTGAATTGCACGTTCTCTGATTTCAGTGATTCCAAAGTTAAAATGTGCCAATTATAAACTGTTTAATTATTTTTTTCATTAAATTAAGGCAAAACATTAAAACTGGCCGTTTAAAAATGGTTTAATACATGTTTTCGTTAAATTACCAAACTTCACTTTTTTAATGTTCAAATATTTAAAATTGCAATTTTATTTTTTTAAATTGCACAACTGTCAAATGCGTTGTCCCATTTTTGACGACTCCATGAAAAATGGAGTACAAAACTGGTTCATAAATTATTTCCTGAAATTAATGCAAAATTGCACGTTTTCAAAGTCGGATAGTTTAAAATTGCGATTTTGATTTTTTAAATTGCGCAACTGCTAAACGCGTTGTTCGATCTTGGTGATCCAAACGTCAAAATATGACGAATTTAGTTGGTATTTTAAAACCGGTTAAAAAAAATTCGCAGAATGAACACAATGTGCAAAAATTTAATTTTTACTTTCTCCGTTACGAAGTACGAGAAAGTATTGTGATCATGATTTTTTTCCAAAAATTTTTTTTACGGAAATATCCGTTTTGTGGTGACTTGATGTCATTTCAACAATTTCTGGAATTTTTACTTTCTCTGTTACGAAGTACGTGAAAGTATTGTGAGCGTGATTTTTTCAATTTTTTTTTTACGGAAATAACAGTTTTGGGGTCCCTAGATGCCATTTCAACAATTTCTGTAAAAAAAATTGTGTCTGTGTGTGTGTTGCTGTGTGTGCGTGTGTCTGTCTGTGCGCTGTATCTCAAAAACCAATAGAGCAATTGATACGAAACTTTGAACATAGGTCTTATTTAATAATCTGAAGAATTGAAAAGCTTTTGGTAAAATTTCGTACACCGGAAGCGGGCGTTTACCTTAACCTTTTTTTGTTTTTTGTCAATATTTTCTTAAATATGAAAAATATCACAAAAACACTTAAACAAACAAATTGAATACAACAAAGAAATGATCATCTTTTGCTTGAAAACATTTCTCATAAAATCATTTTTATTCGAAAAAAAATGTATTATTATTTTTTTTTAATTTTTGGTTTGTAATTATAAAACGATAATAGTTACAGCAAATTTAAGTGAATAATAATTGTAGAGAATGCTAAAATGAACAACTTATAAAGAATAAGTTTTTTTCTAAATCCGTTTAGTTTTTGAGTAAACCGAGTTTTTAAATTCGAAGTATAATTTTTCTTTCATAATTTTGACGTTTTAAACGTCAGTTTTATCCGAGTCTATAAAACGCTCGATGTATATTTAAAATATGATTTAAATAGAAAATAAACCATGAAAGCGTAAATATAAATGACTATGATACCATAAAGTCGGAGAAAGTAACATGATGGCCACATCACCATTTTTTTTTTCAGAAATCTTTAAAATCGCCTCTAGGGACGAATACTTCCATTAAAAAAATGTTCGAAAAGATTTTCACGATCACAATACTTTCTCTTTTTCTTTGTGACGGAGAAACTAAAAATAAAAATAATCGAAAAGTTTCCTATTGGAAAAATAGGTGATACCGTACGTGTAAGAGTGACTGAATCCAAGAAATTGCTTGGCAATATTGACAAATACTGGACTTTATAAATTAGGTACAAAAAAATGGTGATGTGGCCATCATGTTACTTTCTCCGATTTGATGGTATAAAAGTTATTTATATTTATAGATTCATACATTATTTTCAATTTAAATCATATTTTAAATCGAACGTTTCACATGATCGAGTGGTAATGGCGTTTAAAACGGCAAAATTATGAAAGGTAAAAATGACAAATTATGTTTCAAATTCTAATCTTCCCTAGCGCAAGTTTACTGAAAAACAAAAAAAAATGCTAAGAAAGAGTCATGAAAAAGATTTCTAATAATAGTCCTAATTAAAACTCCTAAAAATCCTTAAAAAATCTAATAAAAGTCCTGAACAAGAAAGTCCTAAAAAAGATTTCTAAAAATACTCCTAATAAAAGTCCCGAAGTCTTGAAAAAAGTCCCGATAAAAAAGTCCTGAAAAAAAAATCCCGACAAAAACAGTTTCTTCAAAAACACCAGAAATAAAGTCGTAAAATAAGTCCAGAAAAAAGTACTGCAAGAAGAGTCCTGAAAAATTAAGTCTTCATAAAACACCAGAAATAAATGTCCTCGAGAAAATCCTGAAAGAAGTCCGAAAAAGTTCGGAGCAAGAAGTCCAGAAAATTAATCCCATAAAAATGTCCTGAAATATAGTATTAAAAATAGTCCTATAAAGAAGGCTCGAAAAAAAATTCCAGAAAAAATAATTCTGAAAATGTAATTAAGAAAATTCAGAAAAGAATCTTGAAAAGAAGTCCTGAACAAGAGGTTCTTTAGAAATTCTCGAAAAAGTCCCACTCCTGGAAATAAAGTTTTGAAAAAAGAGTCCTGATAAAAGCCGCGAAGAAAAGTCCTGAAAAATAGTCTCCACAGAAAATACCAGAAATAAATGTCCCGAAAAAAGCCCCAAATAATCCTGAAAGAAAGCTAAAATAAGTCCTCAAGAAAGTTCAGAAAAAGAGTCCTGATGAAATATCATACAAAAATTGTCCTTGAAAAATTGCCCCAAAAATAACATGTTTAAAAAATAAACAAAAAATATTCTAAAGAAAAACATTGTAAAAAGACCTTAAAAAGATCTGAAGAAATTATCTTGAAAAAGAAATTTGCAAAGTGTCTTGAAAAAAATCTTGCAAGAAGGCCTAAAATAAGTTCTTAACAAAATTCCTCAAATAAAAAGTTTTGAAAATAGTCAAAATGCCAAAAATATCTGAAAAAGTCCTTAAAAAAGTCCAAAAAAGGTCATGAAAAGGAGAATTCTAAAAAATTACATTTTATTTTGTTTTATTTTATTTTAAGTATCGCTTTTAAACACTAACATTATGACGTGTCCAATATTGTTTTATAAGCAATGAATAGACTAACAAATTATTAAATTCTTAAGAAAATTCTGAAAAAAAAATTCTGAAAAAAAATCCCGAAATATCGTAAAAAAAATGTCCTGTAAAAACAGTCTTGAAAAAATGACGTCAAAATAACATGTTTCAAAAATAAACAAAAAAATTTCTGAAAAAAGCATTGTAAAATATTCTTTAAATGGTCCTTAAAAAGATCTGAAGAAATTGCCCTGAAAAATATATCCTAGTCTTGAAAAACAGTCCTGCAAAAAGGCCTAAAATAAGTCCTTATTTATTCCTCAAACAAAAAGGTTTAAAATTTTCTTGAAAAAAAAAATTGCTCAAAATATCTAAAGAAGTCCTCAAAAAGGTCAAAAAAGGTTATGAAAAGTAAGAATTTTAAAAAATGTCGAAGAAAATTCCGAAAAAATCTAGAAATATCAAAAAAAATTATCCTGTAAAAGCAGTCTTGAAAAATTGCACTGAAAATGACATTTCTGAAAAAAAGCATTGTAAAAAGTACTTAAAATGGTTCTTGAGAAGATCTGAAGAAATTGTCCTAAAAAAGAGTCTTGAAACATGTCCTGCAAAAAAGCCTAAAATAAGTCTTTAACAAAATTCGTCAAATAAAAAGTTTTGAAAATAGTGTTGAAAAAAAAAAAATTGAAAAACTCCTTACAAAGGTCCAAAAAAGGTCATGAAAAGAGGAATTTTAAAAAATGTCATGAAGAAAATTCTGAAATTTTTTTTCTGAAAAATCCCGAAAAGAAGTCCTCCACGAAGAGTCCCGAAATTCCTGAAAAAAATCCCGTTTTTCAAAAGAAATCCTGAAGATAAAGGTCCTGAAAGAAAAAGTCTTTAATTCTTTTAAGTCCTGAAAAAGAATCATAGAAGAAAGGTTTTTAAAAAAGTTCTGAAAACATTGTCCAAAAAGGCTAAATAAACAAAAAACTGTTAAGGTAAATATTCGGAAATACGAAATTTTACCAAATTCTTAAAATTCTCAAATAGCACTTATGTTCAAAGTTTCATTTCTGTATTAGTTTTTGAGATACAGCGCGCACAGACTGTTATGTAGAGAAAAAATGGTGATGTGGCCATCATGTTACTTTCTCCGACTTGATGGTATCATTGCCATTTATATTTACGTTTTCATGGTTTATTTTCAATTGAAATCATATTTTAAATCTACATCGAGCGTTGCGTAAACTCGGATGAAACTGACGTTTAAAACGTCAAAATTATGAAATATGGAAAAATTATACTTCAAATGAAAAAACTCGATTTACTCAAAAACTAACGAGATTTCGAAAAAACCTCATTCCTTAGAAGTTGTTCATTTTAGCATTCTCTGCAATTATTATTAACATAAATTTGCTGTAACTATTATCGTTTCATAATTATAAACCAAAAATTTAAAAAAATAATAATAATTTTTTTCTCGAATAGCAATGATTTTATGAAAAATATTTTCAAGCAAAAGATGTTCATTTCTTTGTTGTCTTTAATATTTGTTTAAATGTTTTTGTGATATTTTTCATATTTAAGAAAAAAATGGCAAAAAACAAAAAACAGTTAAGGTAAACACCCACTTCCGGTGTACGAAATTTTACCAAAAGTTTTTCAGTTCTTCGGATTATCAAATAAGACGTATGTTAAAAGTTTCATATCAATTGCTCTATTAGTTTTTGAGATACAGCACACACAGACACACACACACACACACACAGACACAAATATTTTTTTTCCAGAAATTGTTGAAATTGTATCTAGAGACCCCAAAACGGATATTTCCGTAAAAAAAAAATTTTGAAAAAAAATCACGATCACAATACTTTCTCGTACTTCGTAACGGAGAAAGTAAAAAGGAAATTGGCGAATTTGTACACCAGAAATCATTGTAATGAAAAATATATAGATGTCGCGGAAGTTCCAGCCTTTGCGGGAATGTGTTAGAAGTCTTCCTTATTTGCTGGCAAAGTTTCAAAACGTGTAATTGTAAAGGTAAATGCAACAATAATAAATCTAGTGGTAGGTATAAAAACAAACTATGCAATTCAAAATGGCAGTACAGTTCATCTTGTAACAACAAATAATTTCGCCTTAAGAGTACTTCTTTATTTATATGTATTGACAAATAAACTTTCTTTTGATTTATTTTCTTTTGTCCTAAAATTTCAACTGATCAAAAATACCAGTAAGTATTCGACATTATACATAAAATCGGGTATATTTAATATTCACCAGTAATTCCTAATTAAAACTCCTAAAAATCCTTAAAAAATCTAATAAAAGTCCTGAACAAGAAAGTCCTAAAAAAGATTTCTAAAAATACTCCTAATAAAAGTCCTGAAGTCTTGAAAAAAGTCCCGATAAAAAAGTCCTGAAAAAAAAATCCCGACAAAAACAGTTTCTTCAAAAACACCAGAAATAATGTCGTAAAATAAGTCCAGAAAAAAGTACTGCAAGAAGAGTCCTGAAAAATTAAGTCTTCATAAAACACCAGAAATAAATGTCCTGGAGAAAATCCTGAAAGAAGTCCGAAAAAGTTCGGAACAAGAAGTCCAGAAAATTAATCCCATAAAAATGTCCTGAAATATAGTATTGAAAATAGTCCTATAAAGAAGGCTCGAAAAAAAATTCCAGAAAAAATCATTCTGAAAATGTAATTAAGAAAATTCAGAAAAGAATCTTGAAAAGAAGTCCTGAACAAGAGGTTCTTTAGAAATTCTCGAAAAAGTCCCACTCCTGGAAATAAAGTTTTGAAAAAAGAGTCCTGATAAAAGCCGCGAAGAAAAGTCCTGAAAAATAGTCTCCACAGAAAATACCAGAAATAAATATCCCGAAAAAAGCCCCAAATAATCCTGAAAGAAAGCTAAAATAAGTCCTCAAGAAAGTTCAGAAAAAGAGTCCTGATGAAATATCATACAAAAATTGTCCTTGAAAAATTGCCCCAAAAATAACATGTTTAAAAAATAAACAAAAAATATTCTGAAGAAAAACATTGTAAAAAGACCTTAAAAAGATCTGAAGAAATTATCTTGAAAAAGAAATCCCAAAGTGTCTTGAAAAAAATCTTGCAAGAAGGCCTAAAATAAGTTCTTAACAAAATTCCTCAAATAAAAAGTTTTGAAAATAGTCAAAATGCCAAAAATATCTGAAAAAGTCCAAAAAAGGTCATGAAAAGGAGAATTCTAAAAAATTACATTTTATTTTGTTTTATTTTAAACACTAAAATTATGACGTGTCTAATATTATTTTATAAGCAATGAATAGACTAACAAATTATTAAATTCTTAAGAAAATTCTGAAAAAAAAATTCTGAAAAAAAATCCCGAAATATCGTAAAAAAAATGTCCTGTAAAAACAGTCTTGAAAAAATGACGTCAAAATAACATGTTTCAAAAATAAACAAAAAAATTTCTGAAAAAAGCATTGTAAAATATTCTTTAAATGGTCCTTAAAAAGATCTGAAGAAATTGCCCTGAAAAAGATATCATAGTCTTGAAAAACAGTCCTGCAAAAAGGCCTAAAATAAGTCCTTATTTATTCCTCAATAAAAAGGTTTAAAATTTTCTTGAAAAAAAAAATTGCTCAAAATATCTGAAGAAGTCCTCAAAAAGGTCAAAAAAGGTTATGAAAAGTAAGAATTTTAAAAAATGTCGAAGAAAATTCCGAAAAAATCGAGAAATATCAAAAAAAATTATCCTGTAAAAACAGTCTTGAAAAATTGCACTGAAAATGACATTTCTGAAAAAAGCATTGTAAAAAGTACTTAAAATGGTCCTTGAGAAGATCTGAAGAAATTGTCCTAAAAAAGAGTCTTGAAACATGTCCTGCAAGAAAGCCTAAAATAAGTCTTTAACAAAATTCGTCAAATAAAAAGTTTTGAAAATAGTGTTGAAAAAAAAAATTTGAAAAAGTCCTTAGAAAGGTCCAAAAAAGGTCATGAAAAGAGAAATTTTAAAAAATGTCATGAAGAAAATTCTGAAATTTTTTTTCTGATAAAAATCCCGAAAAGAAGTCCTCCACGAAGAGTCCCGAAATTCCTGAAAAAATCCCGTTTTTCAAAAGAAATCCTGAAGATAAAGGTCCTGAAAGAAAAAGTCTTTAATTTTTTTAAGTCCTGAAAAAGAATCATAGAAGAAAGGTTTTTAAAAAAGTTCTGAAAACATTGTCCAAAAAGGCTAAATAAACAAAAAACTGTTAAGGTAAATATTCGGAAATACGAAATTTTACCAAATTCTTAAAATTCTCAAATAGCACTTATGTTCAAAGTTTCATTTCTGTATTAGTTGTTGAGATACAGCGCGCACAGACTGTTATGTAGAGAAAAAATGGTGATGTGGCCATCATGTTACTTTCTCCGAATTGATATAGCCATTTATATTTACGTTTTCATGGTTTATTTTCAATTGAAATCATATTTTAAATCTACATCGAGCGTTGCGTAAACTCGGACGAAACTGACGTTTAAAACGTCAAAATTATGAAATATGGAAAAATTAGACTTCAAATGAAAAAACTCGATTTACTCAAAAACTAACGAGATTTCGAAAAAACCTCATTCCTTAGAAGTTGTTCATTTTAGCATTCTCTGCAATTATTATTAACATAAATTTGCTGTAACTATTATCGTTTCATAATTATAAACCAAAAATTAAAAAAAATTATAATAATTTTTTTCTCGAATAGCAATAATTTTATGAAAAATATTTGCAAGCAAAAGATGTTCATTTCTTTGTTGTCTTTAATATTTGTTTAAATGTTTTTGTGATATTTTTCATATTTAAGAAAAAATTGGCAAAAAACAAAAAACAGTTAAGGTAAGCAACCACTTCCGGTGTACGAAATTTTACCAAAAGTTTTTCAGTTCTTCGGATTATCAAATAAGACGTATGTTAAAAGTTTCATATCAATTGCTCTATTAGTTTTTGAGATACAGCACACACAGACAGACACACACACACACAGACAGACACACACACACACACATACAAATATTTTTTTTTTCAGAAATTGTTGAAATTGTATCTAGGGACCCCAAAACGGATATTTCCGTAAAAAAAATTTTTTGAAAAAAAATCACGATCACAATACTTTCTCGTACTTCGTAACGGAGAAAGTAAAAAGGAAATTGGCGAATTTGTACACCAAAAATCATTGTAATGAAAAATATATAGATGTCGCGGAAGTTCCAGCCTTTGCGGGAATGTGTTAGAAGTCTTCCTTATTTGCTGGCAAAGTTTCAAAACGTGTAATTGTAAAGGTAAATGTAACAATAATAAATCTAGTGGTAGGTATAAAAACAAGCAATTCAAAATGGCAGTACAGTTCATCTTGTAACAACAAATAATTTCGCCTTAAGAGTACTTCTTTATTTATATGTATTGACAAATAAACTTTCTTTTGATTTATTTTCTTTTGTCCTAAAATTTCAACTGATCAAAAATACCAGTAAGTATTCGACATTATACATACAATCGGCTATATTTAATATTCACCAGTAATTATGCATACTTCTCAATTTATCATATTAACCGTAACATATATAATAATGAGATGAGTATAATTGCTCAATTGTTAATATGAGTATTGTTAACTCTGAATTTTAACTAACAAGATTAGACATGAATGCTTGTTAATGATAATAATACAAGAATGCATGGGAAATGCAGATTGTTGAAATAAATATAAATAACCTGACGTGTGTAAAAAACAAAAGAAAGCTAATCTAGTGTTCCGATCAAATGAAAACAAAGGAAGACCGCGGCGGGTTTTTTGTTCATTAAAATTGAAACCCAAACACTCCGTATATTTGAGCAGCACCAAACGTGCACCGAGAGGCCAGACGTGTATCAACTTTGACGGCGAGGGTTGAGGGTACGAGGGTGAACATTCTCCCCCAACGTTGGGGTAGAGAACTCTCCACACAGCTGAAACACAATGCAACTCTCAAAAACGTCCGTCTTTTGTTTTAAGGGATCATTCAGCCAACAACTTTACGCGCGAGACATCGACCGGAAAAGGTGCACTTCTACACGTTTTTTTTTTTATCATAACTCTCCACGAGGACACTAGGGTTGTTATTGTTCCTTTTTGTAGGATGACTCATGAAGGTGTACTCAATATGACCGGCAAGGGATGAGGTTAAGCTCATTAGTCACACATTCGATTAAAGGTCTGCAGTCCACACAACACTAGGCAAATATGATCATCTTTATACCAATTTAAATTAAAACTAATACTTGTTAAACAGGACGACCGTTATTATGTGGAATTTCATTTTTATGGATAAAAGAAACAATTTCCTATGTTTATATACAGTGGTATAATGGTATTTCATTTATCGCTTAACTGGTTTCCATAAATGATGTCAAAGGGTTGTCTTCGTTAAATTTTAACCCCACCCCATGTTACCATGCCCACTGACCACCTCTCCCCTAAACATTTTTAGAACCTTTAAAATACTTTAAAAAGTAAATCAATTATTGTTAAAATTAAACACAAATAACAGTTTTTGCAGATTAAAGCTTGAATATTCAAACTATATTGTCTTTATTAATTGATTTATTTTCGTGGAGTTAGAAACAAACGTAAAGAAACAAAATCCAAACGCACGCCGTTTTGTTTTCATTTTCTTTACCACCGTTTGCCGCGCTGAGTGTACTTCTTATACGAAGGTGCAATGACTCAAGACAGGTATTTAAATTTCACAAGAGACACACAAACTCAATTTAACACTTACCGTTGAATGAAACCACTGCTGGAATGCGTCGATTATTTTCCGATAATCCAAATCACGGCGCGCATAAGTTTGTAAACACTTTTGTTTATAAACAAACACACACAGTACGGAAACAAGCGCGAACGTCGTTCACTCCACGGCCATTTTCGAGCTTCTGGTGAATGACAATCCTGCGAGAGCGTGTTTGACCAGTCGCGCGGTTGCGCAATACGAAGACTGCCGGTTGGATGGCATCTCTTCGCCGGAGATAAAAAAAAAGAAATTGCTCCTTTTCGCTGGCGGATGTCGTGGAAATTGCGGATATTTTTATTACGCTGATTTACGTCGCTAGCAATTAGTTCTTAAGAAAACCGGGCAACTAGGGTATAATCAGCATAAGAAAATTTAAATCCAGATAATATTTTTGTAATCGATTCAAGATAGTTTCCAATTGAAAATGTATGAAGTTCTAATTATCTTGGCTGATTTATAGCTAATTGAAAACTATTTGATGGATACGTTTCAAAACTTAACTTAACCATCACGGGGGTATACGCAGTGTTGCCAGGAGTAATTTTTAATTTTCCCCACATATTTCATAAAAACTCCCCAGAATACCCCTCGCATAAAATACCCACCCCAAAAAATACCCCATCGATTGAAGTTCTCCAAAATACACACCAAAATCTTAATTTACCCCCATTTTGGAGAAAACCCCCCAATCTGACAACACTGGGATTAGAGAAGGCGCGCTGATAAGATTTCGGAATTTGCACAAGAAAAGTTTTATAACTCCGTTTTTCCGAAAATATGTAGGTAGTACAAAAAGGACATTCAAAAAATTAGAACAATATTTAATCGTGCTGTGGTATCCTCCAAATAATTAAAATAATTCTTTAATTTTTGGGAAAGCATCGCTAATTAACTACTTAAAATTGTTTGCATTTTTTTTTCATAATTTCCAAACAATTCCAGTTATACCGGGTGATCAGTTTCCTTCCGGGCCAAAGTGTTATATTTAACAATTACTAAAAAACTAAATTGACTGCAAAAATTATTTTTTTGATTTAAAAAGTTTCGAAAAAAAAATCGTTCTGTATTTTCTATCTAAATATCAAAGTACATTAGTTTTATCTTAAAACAACCACTAAAACAAAAAATTTCAAATTAAATAAATAACCTAAAACTAATACAAAAATCAAGTACAGGCCAAAAATATAAAAAATGGTGATGTGGCCATCATGTTACTTTGTCCGACTTGATAGTATCATAGCCATTTATATTTACGTTTTCATGGTTTATTGAAATCATATTTTAAATGTACGAGCGTTACGTAAACTCGGATGAAACTGACGTTTAAAACGTCAAAATTATGAAACATGGAAAAATTATACTTCAAATTCAAAAACTCGGTTTACTCAAAAACTAACGAGATTTCGAAAAAAAACTTATTCTTTAGAAGTTGTTCATTTTGGTATTCTCTACAGTTATTATTCACACAAATTTGCTATAACTATTATCGTTTCATAATTATAAACCAAAAATTGAAAAAAAATTAATAATTTTTTTTCTCGAATAGCAATGATTTTATGAAAAATGTTTTCAAGCAAAAGATGTTCATTTCTTTGTTGTCTTCAATGTTTGTTTAAATGTTTTTGTGATATTTTTCATATTTAAGAAAATATTGGCAAAAAACAAAAAACAGTTAAGGTAAACCACTTCCGGTGTAGCAAATTTTACCAAAAGCTTTTCAGTTCTTCAGATTATCAAATAAGACGTATGTTGAAAGTTTTATATCAATTGCTGCATTAGTTTTTGAGATACAGCGCACACAGACAGACACACACACATACAGACAGACACACACACACACACACACACAAACACGCGCGCGCGCACGCACACACACACACACACGCACACACACAGACACAAAAAAAAAATTCCAGAAATTGTTGAAATGGCATCTAGGGACACCAAAACGGATATTTCCGTAAAAAAATTTTTTGAAAAAAAAATCACTATCACAATACTTTCTCGTACTTCGTAACGGAGAAAGTAAAAATTCAGTCTGCAAAATCTAAATTATAGGGCAAAGAAATCAAAAATTCGCTCATTGAAATCTACAATTAAACAACATTAAAATTAATAATTAGGGTAACCGAACGAAAAACATTGGTAAAAAATTGAAAAGTCTTGGGAAAAATAAAAATGCAATAAAAAAAAAACAGAAGATTTCAACTAAATCGAAAAGTTTGGTTTAGGTGCCAAACACATCTAAAATATAGGCCAAAAAACAAAAATAAATAAATAAATAAATAATAAATAAACTTTATTACCTCTAGATATGTAAAATACATTGTGGGTTCGTCAAAACTGGTCAAAACAATAAAAATTCAGGCTAAAAATTGAAAATTAGAGCAAAAGCAAAATAATTTGCCATTTTCAGCCCCAAAACTCTTTACCTCAAAGTAAATTGCCGAAACTCTAAACTCAATAATAATTTTAAAAATTCGCTCATAAAAACAATAATTTAGGTTAAAACATCTAAAATTTGGTTAAAAAAACTCGAAAATACCGGCCAAAAGTTTGCACACAAAAATCAACAATTCAGGTTAAAAATCTAAAGTATTGACCAATCAAAAATTCGCTCGTTAAAATTTATAATCAAGGTAAAAAAAAAAACTAAGAATATAGGCAAAAAATTTAGACCAAAAATCGTAATCTCTCAGCAAAAATAAAAAATGCAGACGAGAAAAAAAAACAAAATTTAAACTAAATATTCGAAAATTTTGGTTTATAGGTCAAAAACTCTAAAATTTGGAACAAAGAAATGAAAAACACAGACCAAACATCTGAAATATAAACAAACAATCAAATATCCTGATGTACAAAATAAAAAATGATAAAAAAATTGAAACTTCCTCCCAAAATAAATTGCCGAAACTCAAAACTCGAAAGTAATAAAAAAAATTCGCCCATTAAAACAATAACTTAGGTTAAAAAAATCTAAAATGAAGGACAAATAATCAAAAACTTAGTACAAAAAACTCGAAAATACCCTCAAAACAAAAAAAAACGCACATAAAAATTAACAAGAGTGTAGACCAATCAAAAATTCGCTCATTAAAATTAATAATTAAGATACAAAACTAAAAAAATCGAAAAATGAAAAATGTAGAAAATTTCAACAAACAATTTAAAAAAAATTGGACCAAAATCAAAAACTCTAAAAGTTAGAACAAATAAAGAAATCAAAAATGCAGACCAAACATCTAAACTATAAGCAAAAATAAAAATAAAATTTCTGGTGTGACTTGGGTTTTTTGGTATAACAGGATATTTGAAGGATTATGTAGAGGATTGTTGGGATGTCTTATTTTTGTTAGCACTTTCAGAGCTGATCGTTCGGCAACTTGCAAATTCGCCAGGCTTTTTGGGATGGGGATTATTGTAAAGGATGGCCGCATAATCAAGTAGGGGTCGACAAATCATTTTATAGATATTTACCGCCGTTTTAATTGTTATCCCTTCATTACGGTAGGTTAGTGATCTGAAATGTCGAGCCCTATTTTTGATTTTTAATTTCAGGTGTTGGGTGTGGGTACTAAATTTTAGTTTGCTATCAAATGTTATGCCTAGGTATTTGCAAGTTTGGGAGGGATAAATAAGGTTGTTGTTGATGGAAATATTAAAAGGGGAGTTGACTACACGGTGGAAGGGTATAAATAATTGGGATTTGTTAGAATTAATAGAGATTCTCCATTTATTGAACCATATTTCTATGTTGTCGATCAGCTCTTGGAGAGTGCCAACAGCCTTTGCTATAGTTGGTGCGTGGGTTATTAGGGCTGTATCGTCGGCAAATAGCAAAGGGTAGTCTGTAGGATTGAGATAATTGGGATCGGAGTGGTATATGCCATGAACAAATATATTATAGAGGATAGGGGACAGAGGGCAGCCTTGAGGTAGACCTTGATGAAGAGTGAAGAGACGGGATTGAGTGTTTCTTATTCGTACATTAAGGGTTCTGTTATTTAAAAAACTATCTATGAGGTGAATCAGATGAGGTGGGAGGTTAAGGGCATTACATTTAAACAACAGACCTCGGTGCCACACGCTGTCAAACGCTTTTTTGATGTCTAAAAACATAATAGCGGACTTGCGGCCTTCAAGGTTTGTTGTTTGGCAGTTTGATGTAAGGATGGATAAAGGGATTGTGGAAGAACGATGTTGTAAATGCCCAAACTGATAGGGAGGGATTTGTTTAGAGATGAGGGCCATAAGTTTATCTTTAAGAATTGATTCAAAAAGTTTGGCAAGGACCGATAGCAAGGTAGTAGGGCGGTAGTTGGGAACTGCTAAGGGATCATTATTATGTTTGGGGACACATGTTATGATACCCCGCTTCCACTCCTGGGGCAAAATTTGTGTTTTATAAATGACATTAAATATTAGGAGGATATGTTTATGGATGTTTTCGGGTAGTGATCTGAGGATCTCTAGGAATGTTATCATAACCGGGTGACGTGTTTTTACCTTTGTATAAATTTTCAAAGTATTCTTCCTCCGTTACATCATCGTCAGGGATGCAAGGTAGTGTGATATTTTTAAAGGAGTTGTACCAGGAGTTAACTGAGGAGAACATGTCCTTGTCGTATGTGTCACTAACTGTCATTCTGTAACTGTCTTCAATAGTCGGCAAATACGTCTACTATCGTTTCGTCGTTCGTTATAATTGAATTTGTTGTTGGATGTCTGATATGTTGCAATGTGTTCGTCTTTTTGTATTTAGAGAGTTTTTTTTATTTCTGTCCAGTATTGTTTCCCTTGCTGTTCGTTAATATTTCTGCATGTATTTATCCATAGATCCGTTTTATATTCTTGTATAAGTCTGTGAATGCCTTTATTAATTTTGTTGAACGTTTGCTTTAATTGTGGATCGTCAGTCAGTCGTAAATCTCTATAAAGCTGTCTCTTATATTTAATCAGTCTTAGGATATATATGGGAAGGGGATATTTGTAAGGTTTTTTGGTGTAGGTGGGGGTATTCTGTTTGATGGAATAAGAAAGTTCGTGATAACTTGATGAGTTGAAATAAATGCAGTCATGTCGTCTGCTATCTTACTAATGTCACAGTCATTGTAGTTAGGAATAATTTTCGGAGGTATTGAAATGGGAGAAGCTGCTCGAAGGGAGAATTTAATACTTAAATGATCTGAACAAAGGTCTGGGATTAGGGTGACATTTTGGATGAGATGTTGAATGTTGCTCGTACATAACATTGCATCAGGGGTATTGATTGATTTTGGGTCATGATAAAGGTGGGAGCTGTGGTAATACGTATAAAATTAGAGTTCGATATAAAGGAGGAGAGCTGTTTAGAGTTATCAGTTTTGGTTTCTACTAGCATATTAACATCAATATTATTATTTGTGAGATAATTCGATAGGAGGTGGGATTTTTTAGGAAGGCAGTTAATGTTCGTGTAAATGAAATGAATAAAGTAAGCCATTGGTAACAAGTTGAGCGTAGCCTATATGAGCACCTGTGGTGGGTTCGACTGGGGGGATAATATTCGGACAATCTAAGTCAAACATGACTACAAACATTTTGTTACCCGAGAAGTTAACGTGAGTATCTATACGATACGATTCAATAAAACGCGATTTTAGTTTTTTCAGCAAGGCTTGTCTGTCAGTATTCGATGGCGAATTTATTTCTGCGGTGTAAATGTCAATTATTAAATCGTGTTTTGAGATGGTTGAATGAATACGAGAGTATTTTGAAAGACTCGGGTCGATATCAGCCGATTTTTACTTTCTCCGTTACGAAGTACGAGAAAGTATTGTGATCGTGATTTTTTTTTCAAAAATTTTTTTTACGGAAATATCCGTTTTGAAGTCCCTAGATGCCATTTCAATAATTTCTGGAAAAAAAAATGTGTGTCTCTGTGTGTGTGTGTGTGTGTATCTGGCTGTGTGCGCTGTATCTCAAAAACTAATAGAGAAATTGAAATGAAACTTTGAACATACGTCTTATTTGATAATCAGAAGAACTGACAAGCTTTTGGTAAAATTTCGTACACCGGAAGTGGGTGTTTACCTTAACTGTTTTTTGTTTTTTGTCAATATTTTCTTAAATATGAAAAATATCACAAAAATATTCAAACAAACATTAAAGACAACAAAGAAATGCACATCTTTTGCTTGAAAATATTTTTCATAAAATCATTGCTATTCGAGAAAGAAATTATTATTAATTTTTAAATTTTTGGTTTATTATTATGAAACGATAATAGTTACAGCAAATTTATGTGAATAATAAATGTAGAGAATGCCAAAATAAATAACTTCTAAAGAATAAGTTTTTGTCGAAATCTCATTAGTTTTTGAGTAAACTGAGTTTTTGAATTTGATGTATAATTTTTCCACCTTTCATAATTTTGACGTTTTAAACGTCAGCTTGATCCGAGTTTGCGCAACGCTCGATGTACATTTAAAATATGATTTAAATAGAAAATAAACCATGAAAGCGTAAATATAAATGATACCATCAAGTCGAAGAAAGTAACATGATGGCCACATCACCATTTTTTATTGATATTTTTTATAGCGATGTTCGGAATCCCTTCGATGGGCTGAAGAGGTCTGTTGGGGCATTTAGTGGACCATGCCCCATGGGTGGTGTCTCCATACGATTTACATTTTGGTGGTAGTGTCGTTACGCAGATATTCGTTGGATGTTCACCTGAACACTTTGCACAAGTAACTGCTTCTTTGCAATTTGCCGTGATGTGGTCGTACTTGTTGCAGCGGCCACAAGGTGTTGGAATAGGAGTTGGTGGGTGGCTCTCTATGATATATATAGGGTATACCTTGCACATGAATTTAAATTGTTCATGTAACAGCTTGGTGAATGATTCATGAGATCCAGTGATAACTCTTATCATGTGAGTTTTAATGTCTCCTTGTTTAGCTATAATGCGGCGGCAGTAGCGGTGGTTGATTCCGAGAGCGGTTAAATGCGCGCTGATTGTCGTCTCTTCAATTTCGAGTGCCCCGCTTTTAATAATCATACAATAACTCGGCGCGGGCGCACCGCGGCCGGATATTGCGCCTGGTGATGAAGATGCGGATGGTGAATGAGATGTGTCGCGGAACACGTGGATTACTTTCTCGAGCTGCAGCGTTTTTAAATTATTTTCGATTGTAGTTTTGTTCTCGCTTGATTTTAGAATTAAATAATGCTTGGTTTTAATTAGTTGAGTGTCTTCGCTGAATTTGTGATTGAACCATATTTGGGCAAATTGGATTCGTGATTTTTCGGATGTTGTGGCAAATGTGAATGTGTGGTTATGTTGTTTTAAGTGTGTGTTTGATTGCATGACCGGGGGTTTGATCGCTGGTGGTGTAATAGTGCATGTGGATTGGCTGTTTGATTTCTTGCGAGGACGACGATATGAATTGTATTGTATTCTATATTATTCTATATTAACCCTTTTTGGTCTGCCACGGCCTCTTGGTTTTTTTGGGGTAATGAAAGGATGGTCCTGTTCATTTTCGGCACCGGTATCGTCCGCTGCTTCCATGGGAGCCTCCATGGGGCACTTGTTTGCAATAATACCTGATGATCGCAAAGAGCTTGTATACAACGTCTATACTATAAGAGCGCTGGCGAGCGCAAATCGAAAATTTAAACCAAAATCGAGAAAAATTATTCAGTTATACAGAAACTGCAAGTCAAAAATCTAAATCCAGGCCTAACGATAAAAAATGCAAACAAAAATATTTAATATTTAATATAATAATAAAAATTTATTTACGGGCAACGAGTGTTGCCAGTAGCAATTTTTAATTTCCCAAATATTTAATAAAACTCCTCCAAAATTACGCCGCTGTCCCTCTCCAAAATAATAAATTTTGAAAATAAAACGTAAATACAGTGGAAAATATACAAAATTAAAGCATTATAATTATAAAATTTATTAAAATTTATTATCCATCTTCATCCTCCATATTTTCATCTTCTTTTCGGCACACATACATATTTTTTAAATGAAAGTGCAGCATCTTATTGGGGGTAACAAAATTACGAAAACGGCAATAACAGTATCCCTATGACAACTTCCAATAAATAATATTACAGGTTTTTCCTCATTGCTGAGGAAAATGACTGACTTATGTATGGTAGTGATGATTTCTATACTCTGCGCACCGAATTGGTGGTATTGGTGGGTTTGCGTGATTTTCGCTGATTGGTCAGCGCTAACGCATGTGAAGCGTGTGTTACGCAGCCGAAATTTTTAATCAGGCCCATTGTATGCCATGTGTTCTAGTTTTCTGTCTTATTTAAATGTAGTGATTACGTTTTATCCTTAAATCAGCCTTTTTCAATTACAAGTAATTAGGAAGTGGTAAATACCTAGTTAGTATTTGTGGGTTAAAGTAGAAATATCTATATTTCCGGCACAGAACTAAAATGTGGCAAGGCTGTGTGAATCAGGCTTTTTATAACGTCTCGACGAACTATCACGAGGACGCGGGGTGAACGCAACGTGATGGTCGGCGCGCCGAGTGTAGCAAATGTAATAACATATTCATTAATTTCTCCAAAAATACCCCTCGTATAAAATACCCACGCCAAAAAATACTCCATTGACTGGAGTTCCCCAAAATACATCCCAAGACAATAATTTACCCCCATTTTGGGGAAAAACCCCCCAATCTGGCAACACTGGGTATACGCCCGCTGCTAAACTTTACCATGGATTTTTTTTACCGTGGCGAATTAAGCGACAAAGGGACTAAGCGAATGCGTAGAACCCCGAAGGGTGCACGAGGTCTTAAATGTCTCTTCATTAGGGTTCAAGGAAAATTACTTTTTTTTATATCAAATAATTATATTTTAATATCGAAATAATATAATAATAACAAAGTTTCCTCTAGAAAATGCATTTATAAATTAGATTGCAAAAAAACAACTTTCGTACCTAAATCTGCAAAGAAGCAAACATTTCCGCGAATTTTCCAAAGAACGCGGTTTGTGTGGTTTTCTTTATTCCTTCATACATTATTTCATTAAAGTATAACTCAATGGTACAGTGGCGGCTCGTCAACTTTTGGTTTGGTTAGGCAGATTTAATATTATCTACACATCTTTTTAAAACCTCCCTATTTTCCTTCACGTTGATATACGTTTCGATTTCAATTTTCGGAGCCGTACTTAAAACATTATGTATATTTTGTTTACACAAGTAATAACTAATTTCCGGTAACGGGAACGACAAGCTAGGTACATTTTTGTTCCTGTTCCCCTTCTCGTTGCCATTCCTGGGTTGTTGTAACCAGTGCCGTCTTTTATGATGAATGGGCCCCTGGGCACGACATCATCAGGGGCCCCTATAACATCTTACTCACACATTCAGACTGTTAAAAACTCAGATTTACTTACATTTTTGGAATAAACTATATCCCTGGTAGAATTTCTGGTTCTGTCACATAGTCTGCTAAAATTTTCTGGTCATAATCTGTTTTAAGAGTTATGTCCATAATGTTGCCAGAAAATTAATCTATAAATTGTTAACAGATTATGGACAGAATTTGAGCATATTCAGTGTACAGATTTTTGACATTTTTTCTTTTTCTTTGGGAATTAGAAACATTATATTATACTCATTATAAATATTGAAAAAACCCTGGAAAAAATATTAAAACATATGTTTAAAAAAATCCAAACTCGGATTTTAAAATTTCTTTTAATATATTTTGTAAATTATTTTTTCCGAGTTTAAAATCTAATTCGGATAAGTAAAAATATTAAATAGATAGAAAAAATATTATTAATTAACTAATAAATTGTTAACAATATTTATTTAACAATTATTATTATGGAAGGGAACTATCTTTTTTTTCGAAAGGTATTTTAAATACCTTTACTAACAAAAATGTTTCACTAAATTCGGATTAAAATTGATCGAGATATTAATTTGTTAATCAGGGTAACACTTCGGAATCATCAGAAAATTAGGATTTCTTAGTAAACATGTGCATTTTTATGACAATTTTTAAAAATCGATTTCTAAAAAAAAAAGTTATTTAGGTATTAGTTTCATAAACAGAAATAATAAATATCAATAAAATCAAAATCTGTTTGATTGATTTGATAGATTGAAATTCTAGACATCATCACAGGGTATCGATCATGATCTTTTCAAAGCTAAGCATTGTCCGGCGCGTTCGGTAACCCAATGTAAAAAGAGATATTTAAAAAAATGAAAATGTATTAATGATAGAAATAGTGGCTGACAGACCTCGGTCGATGGCCTGTTGTATATCGATGTATCTCGAGTACAATAAACTGTTATAAAAGGTGTTTTTTTAGCTGCATGAGAAGTTTCGATGGTAGTTGTCTATTTATACTCAATGAGAATATCAAACTGTGTTGACATTTCTGTTCAGTAAGGTTAGGCAATTTATAATGAATCGTTTAATGTTACAAAAACGCTTCCAAATTGTGGAAATTTACTTCCAAAAAAATTAATCTGTTCGCGAAGTTCATAGAGTACTTCGTCCATTTTACGGTCAACATAATCGATCTAGTGAGCAAGAAATTCGTGCAGTTATTGATCGTTTTCGCACTAATTTTACTTTTTCAAGTTTCGATTCAAAATGAATAACAAGACAAAGAAATGTGCGTACCGAAGAGAATATTGCTGCTGTAGCGCGAAGTGTTGAAGAAGCCAAAATGTCGATTCGTCGCCGTTCTCAACTTGTTGGCCTTTGTCCTTCGACTACGTCGAAAATTTTACGTAAGGACCTTGGATTATGTGCCTATAAAATACAGCTCGTGCAACAATTAAAGCTAAATGACCATCGTTTACGTCGCATTTTTTCTGATTGGGCTAACTTGAAACTGGTCGAGGATGAACATTTTTATCGAAGAATTGTGTTTCGGGATGAAGCTGATTTCTGGTTAAATGGCTTCGTCAATAAGCAAATTGACGTATATGGAGCGAAGACAATCCTCAAGCCACTGTTACATCTATTAAAATTGACTGTTTGGTGCGGTTTATACGCTGGCGGCATCATCGTTCCTTATTTCTTTCGCAATGAGGAAGGAGCTGCCGTTACGGTGAATGGCAAGCGCTATCGAACCATGCTGAGAGATTTTTTGTTTCCAAAAATTAATCAGCTAAAGATCGACAACATTTGGTTTCAACAAGATGGCGCAACTTCCCATACAGCGCCCCTAACCATCAATTTATTGCAAAATCAATTTGGTGACAACTTTATTTTCAGAAGTGGTCCTCTTAACTGCCTCCTCGTTCGTGCGACTTAACGCCTCTCGATTATTTTTTTATGGAGCTATATTAAGTCATTGGTTTATGCCAACAAACCAGCAACTCTTGAAGCATTGGAAGCCAATATTCAAGCCACTATTGACGCCATAAGGCCTTATTGGAAAAAGTAGTAAGAAATTGGACTGATCGAATGGGCCATCTAACTCGTAGCCGCGGCAGACATATGCCGGAAATCATATTTAAAAAATATTAAAAAATAAATGCCATGAAATTATCTACCAGATTATAATAATAATTAATAATTCCAACAATATTTCTGTCTTGTATTATTGTTTAAAGTTCTCAAGCTCTTAAAAAACACCCTTTACTACTAATAGAAATAATGTGTATAATAATAATGTTAACTGTTCGGACAATTATCAAACTTGTCCGACCAACTTTTTTTGATAGAATTCTGAAAGAAATTCTGGTAGAATTTGTCCAGAAACCATTACATATTCCATAACATAACTTCTCTCCAGATTCTGGCCACTGAAGCGTTTCATGAAAGTAAGGTTTCTGTTGATACAAATATGGCCATATTCTGTTATGAGCACAGAAAATATGGCCAGATTGTGGACAATTTCTGGCGCCAGGGATACAATAAGAATAACTCAATTACATTAAAACAATATTTTTTATTATAAATTATTATACTCGTTTGCGACATTTCTTTGAATAAAAATCGTTTATTATTTCAGCTCAATGCATAATAATGTAAGTGAATTCAAATGCGACTGGCTAATATTATTGCGCTGGTAATTTTTCATATTTTTGAGCATTGACAATAAGCGCTCCCTAGTCGCATTTGACACCATCATATACAAGAATATTCTGTGCAATCTCGATATTGGGAAAACTGATTTAATCTGATCCGAAATTATTTTTTGGTACAATAACAGGAGACTGCAGCAATCTTCTTCACCTTTATAATGTTTAAGTTGGATGCACTCATGTAGTAGATCGTCTTTGTCCAGATCTTTATTCTAGACATTAACTTCACACTTCACATTTTCTCGAAAGTTCTTCTGACTCTTAAAAATGCAAATAAATCGGCAATGTTATCATATGCATCACTTCGTTTTGTCATATCGCTGATTAACAGATCTGCCACTGGAATGTAAGTTTCAATTTTGAACCTTTCGGATGAATTCAATTCTACTTCTTCAGCCGCACCATCGTATCTTGTTGCTCTCGCTTGTTTATATCACTGTATACGGAGGTTGGACACATTGTCTTGGCTTTTAATTCGTATACATTGAATTGGTCTCTTACTTCACGGAGATACATGCTGAATGCTTTGAGAACGTTGGCCGCTGCAAGAATGTTGTCTTTCGGGGATTGTAAAGTTTGGCTTGTTTTGTTTACCCTTTCTAAGATGTCGTTCCATAATGTGGTGAGAAACACTGTTTCTAAATGTGCCATCTTCTAGCTCAATCCGGTTGCTTCCAGTTTTGTACTTGCATCTTCTTGTTTTGATTCCGATGACAACATATCTACCGCTTCCTTAATATTGTCATAGCATTTTTATAATGCATTGACAACATCAAAGCGTGACGACCATCTTGTGTCTGAAAGGCGTTTTACGATGTTCTTTTGTAGCTTTGTTGTAAGGATATTCCACCGATAAGTTGATCCCGCAAAAAAGAGTAAAGTCGCCTAATAAAATCAAAATACTTGATACTTTGCTAACAACAAGATGCAGCTTGAACTCCCACTAAATTTAAACTAAGCGCAGCACATGGAACATAAAGAGCAAATTCATTAAACTCCCGAATCTTTGTTTGTAACCCGTTATAACGTCCAGACATATTAGCCGCGTTGTCATATGATTGTCCCCGACAATTTGATATGGGAATCTTTTTCTCGTTTAAAAAGTTAATAACCACGTCTGATAGGCTTTGGGCATCATGCGAAAAAATCGGGATAAACATCAGAAAACGTTCTACAGGTTGATGACCTCGCACATACCGTAGAGTATGTTAGCTGATATGTGTGTGCAATATCGGGGATGGAATCAACACTAATGGAATAATATTTTGAATCTTGAATTTAGGATTTTTCTTGAAACGTGGTGCCCCAACCAGGGGCGGTTTCAGCGGGGGGTAAAGGGGGTAATTACCCCCCCTAAGAATTTTTCGCTTATCAATTTTTATTGATTTCTATACTTTCGGGACGCTTTTTATTACTTTCGGGACTCCACGCTATGCCTTATTGGTACTTCCATCGCAATGGTATCTTAGTAGATTAACACTTCAAGAGTGAGTACAACAATCCGTATCCTTAAATTTGTTCAATCAATGTATTGGACAATATATTATTCGACGAAAAATTGTTCGAACGGTAATTCGTTTGCTTAGTTATGTAATATACTATAATCTACTTAATATAAATAGTAAAACATAGTGATTTTGTTTGCCAAGATTTACCTTGTTAATAATGTTTCATCGGGTGATATACATATATTTTGTACATATTTGGCTATAAGGCTAACACAAGAAATGATTGTTTTATTCGTCCTCGATTTCCGCACTGTTTGACATTCTACGTTTCAAGTAACACGGGAAATTACACGGCATGTTGATAAATTTTACCAGAAAAGCGCCGTCTAGTGTTAGCAATAAACATAATTTACAGAAATCCATCGAATTTCTATTGTGGCGCCATCCAATATTAGCGGCGTAAAGCTCAAATTCTTATGTCCTGTTTCCCATATCTCTTGTCATACCCGTGATGTAAACCAAATGAAGTAAACAGTGAACTGAACTGCTTGAACGCCATAAGAAAAGTGAAGTATTTCGTCATTTAGCAGCGCCCCCTTTGTAAGGCTCGAAATACGTACGTAAAGTCGCAGTATAATTAAACGTACCTAATGACTGATGAGTAACTTATTAACAATTTATTATATTTTAATAAATCATCAGAAGGTAAGTTTTTGGATTTGATTAAAGTACATACCTATCATATTATTCTTGGTTTAATAAACAAAAACAAATTGCATTTTTTATATTATTTCATTCTTGATTTTTAGTTGATTTAAAAATGGATAGGAAACGAAAATTATCAACTTTGGATTCATTCATTCAGAAAATCAAAAAAACTGAAGCTACTTCAACAAATAATGAAAAAACGCAATTCACCACAGTAGTCAATTTAAATGAACCATCTGCATCGACATTTACCGAATATGGAGCATCTCCAGGATCTTCATTAGGTTGTTCCGAGCGCGAACAACGGGAAACACAACAAGAGCCTTCAACATTTACGTCTAGTAACGTTGGCATTTATATTGATATAGGTAAATTTTGTAATGTTACTATTGATGAAATTGACAAATTTAGAATTTTAAATTGTAAATGGAAACCAGACGACACTTTCAAGCTTCCCTATTGTGTACATAAAAAAGGGGGAAAAGATGTAAAATGTTACTTGTCTCAAAAACATTTTGGACAGTTTAATTGGTTAATGTTTTCTGAACAATTAAAAGGAATCTTTTGTAAATATTGCTTCCTTTTTGCAAAATTTGGTGGATTACACCAACAAGTACCATTGCAGAAATTAGTTTCTCAGCCAGTAACAGGATATTCTAAATTATCAGGTAAAGATGGTATTTTGGTAAAACATGAACATCATAAATACCACAAAAATTCAATTGTTTATGCGGAAAATTTTATAAAGTCATTCAAAAACCCCTCGAGAGACATAAGAAATGCAATAAATATTGAAAGACTTCGACAAATTGAAGAAAATAGAAATAGATTAAAACCAATAATCGAAAGTATAATTTTTTTGGGAAAACAAAATATTCCCTTACGAGGTCATCGTGACGTTGGTCCTCTTTTAAATATGAATTCTATTACAAACGAGGGAAATTTTCGTGAAATTCTACGTTTTAGGATATCAGCTGGTGATATAACTTTAAAAAAACATTTGGAAAAGAGTGATTCAAACGCCACCTACATAAGTAACACTACTCAAAATGAGTTAATTACTTTATGTGGAGAGGAAATTAAGGACACTATTTTAACACAAGTTAGAAAATCGAAATATTTCAGCATAATGTTCGATGAAACCACTGATATTAGGAATATTTCACAAATGTCTCTTATAATAAGATATTTGAAATCTGATTGTGATTGTTTGGAAATTAATGAAGATTTTGTGGAATTCATTGATTGTCATAATGATAATTATAATGATGTTACACATGAGCCTATACTCAGTGGAGATATTTTGGCAAAAACTGTTTTAAAATTTTTGCGAAATCATGACTTAAATTTAAAAAATTGTATCGGAATTGGAACAGATGGATGCTCCGTTATGATGGGAGAATTGAAAGGCTCTGTATCTATATTACAGTCAACGTTATCCAATGCGTTTAAAACACCATGTTTCAACCATGCTTTAAATTTGTCCATTTCAAAATGCCTACAAGTGCAGGCTGCTCGAAATACCATTGGTACCATTAAAGAAATAATTTCATTTTTTAACGCCTCATCCAAGAGACACCATGTAATAAAGGCTGTGAATAATTCATCCTTAATTAGCTTATGTGATACCAGATGGTCGGAACGACATGATTCTTTATTAAAATTTAAAACTTGCTTTTTAAATATTGTGGAGTCATCGGAATTAATTTCGCAATGGCAAGATAGAGATTCTTCTAATAAAGCTGAATTGCTAAAAAATTCGATTTGTACCCAAGTTTTCATAGTTACGCTATGCTCTTTGTCGGATATATTCAGCAATACTGTAACTTTAAGTAGACTATTACAACAAAAATCAATGGACAAATCTTACGCTAATAACTTGGTAAATAATACTATTGATCTTTTATCAAACAAGAGGAAAGATGCTGCAATATCGTTTAAAACAATCTATAATGATGCCATAACTATTTTAAACGAATTACATATTGAGATTACGAAACCTCGAATTATCAAATGCCAGAGAAATAGACCGAACGTAGATCAACCTATCATAGAGGATTATTACCGAATTAATATATATTTACCTATCCTGGATAATATTATTACTGATCTGCAATACAGATTTAATAAAGATACAATGAATTTGTTTAATTTTAACACAATCATACCTAGTATTTTATTAACAACAACTGACGAAAATTTAGATGTCACTTTAAAATCTATTGAAACATATTTAAATAAAATTATACCTGAAAATACAACATGTGCAATAGCAATCAAGTCTGAAATGGAATTTTGGAAATTACAGTGGCAAAAGAAAAATCAACTGGAAGAACATTTACCAGAAAATGCTATAGATGCATATAAACAATGTGACGCCAATATTTACCCAATATTAAAAGTAATTTTACAAATAATATGCACTCTACTCGTTAGCGTTGCTTCTGCAGAGAGAAGTTTTTCTGCACTGAAAAGGTTAAAATCCTGGCAACGAGCCACTATGTCTCAAGAAAGGCTAACCGGCTTAGCTCTATTACATATGCACAGATATTTGGATATTAATATTGACAATATTATAAATAAGTTTGCTGGTAAAGACAGAAAACTTGATTTTATTATTTAAAAAATATTTTAAATCGTTTTTTTATGAAAAATAGTCTACAGAATACTTAATTTTTATTTTTTTATGTCTTATATATGCGTTTATTTTGTTTGTTATATTATTATGTTTTTATTTAAAATTAATTTAATTTAATTTTGTTATTCTCATTTCTTGTTTATACTTATACATAATATATTTTTTAATGTTTGTTGTAAGAAATAATATAATATATATATATATATATATATATATATATATATATATATATATATATATACCGGGTGACCCAGGGATCTGTAAAAGCTCCGTAACTTGTTTGCTATTTGAGATATGGACTTCTAGTTTTCTTGAACTGATACCCACACTTATTCTACATATTTTAAAAATATGTATGTTTTTGTACAGGGTGTCCCAATATACATAAAATTACAAAGTTATGTTTTTTTAAATGGAACACCCTATATTTTATACTTTATTTTCAACCCTCTTGAGAAGCTGATAAAAATAGTATAAGATAGTATGGGTCTATTATGGATGGTTGGCTAGTTATGGGCAAATTTGTAGCAAAAACATGTACACATTAAAAACATTGCAGAAGCGTTCCTAGCAAAGAAAACATCATTATTTATACACTAGAAAATTTCCCATATCATAAAGAATAATACACATAGGCTTTGGTTCTCTTTTAATCATAGTGATATACAGGGTGTCAACATACGCAAAACAATGGATAACTATTTTTTTTCAAATGGAACACCCTATATAAGTTGCCACCAATCTATGGCATTTTTAATAAGTTTTCTAATGATATACAGTTTGTATAACAAAATATTAAGGATTCTCGAGATTTATCAATAAAAACATATTTCTTTTGCCACCTTCCGCAGATTTTTGGATTTTCAGCCAAAACTATACACTTTCATGAAAAATTATAAGAGACCAAAGTTGTAGAGCGAAAAATTTCCGATCGATGTGGGTCTTTTAACTTTTAAGATAATGCGTGCATTACCGGCCAGAGCGCGCAAAATCGTGACCGTATATGCATTTTAGCGTGTTTTATTAATGAATTGCATTATACTTTTTTTTCCGCACCCTCTAGCGGAAAAACGAGAAATTATAGGGAAATTAAAATGGCCCATATCGATTGAAAATGTTCCGCTCTACAACTCTTAATAGAAACAATTTTTGCCAAAAATGCATAGTTTTCCCTAAAATGCAAATTGAAAATGTATGTATCAATTTTTGCGTTTTTCAATGGTTTTTTGTATTTTTAGCGAAATCTATGCATTTTGGGCAAAAATTGCTTCTTTTAAGAGTTGTAGGGCGGAATTTTTTCAATCGATGTAAGTCATTTGAATAATTTTATAATTGCCCGGTTTTCTGCTAGAGGACGTGGAAAATAAAGTATAGTGCAATGAATTAACAAAAAATTTGAGAAAAACGCTAAAATGCATATACGGTCACGATTTTGCGCACTCTGGCGGGCAATGCACGCATTATTGGAAAAGTCAAAAGACCTATATCGATCGAAAATTTTCCATTCTACAACTTTGGTCTCTTATTATTTTTTCAGAAAATGCATAGTTTTGGCTGAAAATCCAAAAATGAGCAGGAGGTGACAAAAGAAAAATGTTTTTATGGACAAATCTCAAGAATCCTTAATATTTCATTATACAAATTGTACATCATTGGAAAGCTTATTAAAAATTCCATGCACTAGTGGCAAGATATATAGGGTGTTCCATTTGAAAAAAAATAGTTATCCAATATTTTGCGTATGTTGACACCCTGTAAAGCAGTATGAACAAAAAAGAACCAATGCCGATTTGTATTATTCTTCATGATGTGGGAAATTCTTCAGTGTATAAAAAATGACGATAGCTTTGCTAGCAGCGCTTCCGCAATTTTTTTAATGTGTGCTTGTTTTTACCACAAAATTACCCATAACTAACCAATCGTCCATTAGAGACCCATACTATCTTATATTAGTTTTATCAGCTTCTCAAGAGGGTTGAAAATAAAGTATAAAATATAGGGTGTTCTATTTAAAAAAACATAACTTTGGTCTGTTATGTATATTGGGACACCCTGTACAAAAACATACATATTTTTCAAATATGTAGAATAAGTGTCGGTACCAGTTCAGGAAAACTAGAAGTCGATATCTCTAATAGGAAATAAGTTATGGGGCTTTTACAGATCCCTGGGTCACCCGGTATATATACCGGGTGACCCAGGGATCTGTAAAAGCCCCATAACTTATTTGCTACTTGAGATATCGACTTCTAGTTTTCTTGAATTGGTACCCACAGTTATTCTACATATTTTAAAAATATGTATGTTTTTGTACAGGGTGTCCCAATATACATAACAGAACAAAGTTATGTTTTTTTAAATGGAACACCCTATATTTTATACTTTATTTTCAACCCTCGTAAGAAGCTGATAAAAATAGTATAAGATAGTATGGGTCTATTATGGACGGTTGGCTAGTTATGGGCAAATTTGTGGCAAAAACATGTACACATTGAAAATATTGCAGAAGCGTTCCTAGCAAAGATAGAATCTTTATTTATATACTAGAAAATTTTTCACATCATAAAGAATAATACACATCGGTTTTGGTTCTCTTTTATTCATAGTGCTATACAGGGTGTCAACATACGCAAAACAATGGATAACTATTTTTTTTCAAATGGAACACCCTATATAAATTTCCACCAATCTATGGAATTTTTAATAAGCTTTCCAATGATATACAGTTTGTATAACAAAATATTAAGGATTCTTGAGATTTATCAATAAAAACATATTTCTTTTGCCACCTTCTGCAGATTTTTGGAATTTCAGCCAAAAGTATACATTTTCAGGAAAAATTATAAGAGACCAAAGTTGTAGAGCGAAAAATTTCAGATTCGTACAGGTCTTTCAACTTTTAGGATAATGCTTGCATTGCCCGCCAGAGCGTGAAAAATCTTGACTGTATATGCATTTTACAGTTTTCTTTTCAAATTTTTTATTAATTTTTATTTTTCGCACCCTCTAGCCGAAAAAACGGAAAATTATAGGGAAATTCAAATGGCCCGTATCGATTGAAAATATTCCGCTCTACAACTCTTAATAGAAGCAGTTTTTGCCAAAAATGCATAGTTTTCCCTAAAAATGCAAATTAAAAATGTATATATCAATTTTTGCGTTTTTCAATGGTTTTTTGCATTTTTAGCGAAAACTATGCATTTTGGGCAAAAATTGTTTCTTTTAAGAGTTGTAGAGCGGAATATTTTCAATCGATGTAGGTCATTTGAATATTTCTATAATTAGCCGTTTTTCTGCTAGAGGACGTGGAAAATAAAGTATAGTGCAATTAATTAACAAAAAATTTGAGAAAAACGCTAAAATGCATATACGGTCACGATTTTGCGTACTCTGGCGGGCAATGCACGCATTATTGGAAAAGTCGAAAGACTTATATCGATCGAAAATTTTCCGCTCTACAACTTTGGTCTCTTATTATTTTTTCGGAAAATGCATAGTTTTGGCTGAAAATACAAAAATGAGCAGGAGGTGACAAAAGAAAAATGTTTTTATGGATAAATCTCAAGAATCCTTAATATTTCATCATACAAATTGTACATCATTGGAAAGCTTATTAAAAATTGCATGCATTGGTGGCAAGATATATAGGGTGTTCCATTTGAAAAAAAAAAGTTATCCATTGTTTTGCGTATGTTGACACCCTGTATAGCACTATAAATAAAAAAGAACCAAAGCCGATTTGTATTATTCTTCATGATGTGGAAAATTCTTTAATGTATAAAAAACGACGCTAGCATTGCTAGGAGCGCTTCTGCAACTTTGCAATGTCTCCTTGTTTTTGCCACTAATTTGCCCATAACTAACCAACCGTCCCTAATAGACCCAAAGTGTCTTATTCTATTTTTATCAGCTTCTCAAGAGGGTTGAAAATGAGGTATAAAATATAGGGTGTTCCATTTAAAAAAACATAACTTTGGTCTGTTATGTATATTGGGACACCCTGTACAAAAACATACATATTTTTAAAATATGCAGAATAAGTGTGGGTACCAGTTCATGAAAACTAGAAGTCGATATCTCAAATAGCAAATAAGTTATGGGGCTTTTACAGATCCCTGGGTCACCCGGTATATATATATACCGGGTGACCCAGGGATCTGTAAAAGCCCCATAACTTATTTGCTATTTGAGATATCGACTTTTAGTTTTCTTGAACTGGTACCCACACTTATTCTACATATTTTAAAAATATGTATGTTTTTGTACAGGGTGTCCCAATATACATAACAGACCAAAGTTATGTTTTTTTAAATGGAACACCCTATATATTATACTTTATTTTCAACCCTCTTAATAAGCTAATAAAAATAGTATAAGATAGTAAAGGTCTATTATGGACGATTGGTTAGTTATGGGCAAATTTGTAGCAAAAACTAGGACACATTGCAAAAATTGCAGAAGTGCTCCTAGCAAAGCCATCGTCATTTTTTATACACTGAAGAATTTTCCACATCATGAAGAATAATACAAATCGGCTTTGGTTCTTTTTTATTGATACTGCTATGCAGGGTGTCAACATACGCAAAATATTGGATAACTATTTTTTTTCAAATGGAACACCCTATATATCTTGCCACCAGTGCATGGAATTTTTAATAAGCTTTCCAATGATGTACAATTTGTATAATGAAATATTAAGGATTCTTGAGATTTATCCATAAAAACATTTTTCTTTTGTCGCCTCCTGTTCACTTTTGGATTTTCAGCCAAAACTATGCATTTCTGAAAAAAATAATAGGAGACCAAAGTTGTAGAGCAGAAAATTTTCGATCGACATAGGTCTTTCGACTTTTCCAATAATGCGTGCATTGCCCGCCAGAGTGCCCAAAATCGAGACCGTATATGCATTTTAGCGTTTTTCTCAAATTTTTTGTTAATTAATTGCACTATACTTTATTTTCCACGTCCTCTAGCAGAAAACTGGGTAATTATAGAATTATTCAAATGACCTACATCGATTGAAAAAATTCCGCTCTACAACTCTTAAAAGAAGCAATTTTTGCCCAAAATGCATCGTTTTCGCTAAAAATACAAAAAACCATTGAAAAACGCAAAAATTGATACATACATTTTCAATTTGCATTAGGGAAAACTATGCATTTTTGGCAAAAATTGCTTCTATTAAGAGTTGTAGAGCGGAACATTTTCAATCGATATGGGCCATTTTAATTTCCCTATAATTTCCCGTTTTTCCGCTAGAGGGTGCGGAAAATAAAGTATAGTGCAATTTATTAATAAAAAAATTGAAAAGAAAACGCTAAAATGCATATACGGTCACGATTTTGCGCGCTCTGGCGGGTAATGCAGGCATTATCTTAAAAGTTGAAAGAACCACATCGATCGGAAATTTTTCGCTCTACAACTTTGGTCTCTTATAATTTTTCATGAAAATGTATAGTTTTGTCTGAAAATGCAAAAATCAGCGGAAGGTGGCAAAAGAAATATGTTTTTATTGATAAATCTCAAGAATCCTTAATATTTTGTTATACAAACTGTATATCATTGGAAAGCTTATTATAAATGCCATAGATTGGTGGCAACTTATATAGGGTGTTCCATTTAAAAAAAAAGTTATCCATTGTTTTGCCTATGTTGACACCCTGTATATCACTATGATTAAAAGAGAACCAAAGCCGATGTGTATTATTCTTTATGATGTGGGAAATTTTCTAGTGTATAAATAATGATGTTATCTTTGCTAGGAACGCTTCTGCAATGTTTTCAATGTGTACATGTTTTTGCCACAAATTTGCCCATAACTAGCCAATCGTCCATAATAGACCCATACTATCTTATACTATTTTTATCAGCTTCTCAAGAGGGTTGAAAATAAAGTATAAAATATAGGGTGTTCCGTTTAAAAAAACATAACTTTGTTCCGTTATGTATATTGGGACACCCTGTACAAAAACATACATATTTTTAAAATATGTAGAATAAGTGTGGGTACCATTTCAAGAAAACTAGAAGTCGATATCTCAAATAGCAAACAAGTTACGGGGCTTTTACAGATCCCTGGGTCACCCGGTATATATATATATATTTTTTTTTTTAATTACCCCCCCTAGACTAGTTGGCTGGAAACGCCCTTGGCCCCAACACTTCAATGAACTCATTGCATGTGTTAGCCGATAAATATGACACTTTGCCACTTCCACAGTTCCCATACTGTTTTAAATGATTCTCCAAAAAAGGGTCAAATTCGCTGACTAATTCAGGAACACCTAAATAGTTTCCGTTATTTAGCGATCCAATTACTTCATCATCTCCTCGGAAGGCCAGTTCACGAGATGCCAAGAAACGAATTACTGTTACTACGCGCGTCAAGACCTTCTTCCAATATTCTTCCTCAGTTTGAAATTGCTTGCGCAATAAGGAATCCACAGTAGAGATTTCCTTATGGCGCGAAAGATAGGATGTCATGCACTTGTGATGTTCTTTACTATTTTCGTGCTCTGCAGTTAAATTGTTATGCTTCCAATCCGAACGGTAGCAAATGGAGAATCAAGACTGGACAAAAAACGGCAGACGAAACAAAATACACACCCAGTTGATGGCGAATAGAGTAGCCAATCACGTGTCACAAATCCGTCGTTTCGTAGCTCCCTTTTAAATATCTTTGCGGATACGTATCTAGTCACCTCTTTATATTTTCGTGCAGATTTAAAAAAATTGCCGTCAAGATTTTGGTATCGCAATGGACCATTTTTGATTCAAGCATCTATTAAATTGATATTTTTTATGTCCCATAAACCGGGATCTGTCTCATCGGCATTGAAATCTGTTTCGCCCACGGGTTTGTCAATATTTTCAAATTGGCTGCTGCTGCTGCTAGACGAACTAAAGCAACTAGGGGAATACCCGCACTTTCTCGCGCAAGTGTTCCTGTTGGTGATTCTTCGGTGAGATGGGTGTCATCTTTTTTTAACCACTGTGTTAGTTTGGGTAACTTATTAATTTTGTGTACCTTATTCGCTGCTCTCTTTCTCTTCTGTGCGCCACTCAACTCGACACGTTTTATTTTGTTTTAAGAAGAGTGACGAGATCGATTTTTTAAATATCAATAAAAAATGTAATTTAGAGGGTGTACTTACTAGTGTAGTGGTTGTGGGGGTACAACCAGCACTCGGTACTAACTTGTATACAATAATACAAGTGATATTTTCCGTGATCGCACACACAACGATTAATCAATGATAATTTAGTATGGTAACAAAAAATGCGTAAAATGTGTACGCTATCGCGATCTGCCAGATACTGCTAATCACTGCTTAAGCAGAGTCAGATATTACAGAGTGACGTTCAAAGTGCGTTCAATAGAGTGCGCATGCCGCCTTTCAGCGTCAATGCAGTTTGCCGAAAAGTATGCGCAAAACAATATGCAATTTTTAAATCTTGTTTTTACAACTGCTTGATTTTTCAGCATACTACCTTGGTATAATACCTTCGAGCATTAGCGCTGCAAGGCGATATGAACGCTCTAAGGAAATCCACTGTTCGGCTCTCATCTATCAACGCGCAAAAATTGTATTCACAAAATTGTTAAGCTCTGCTCTTTCCTAATTACTGTCAGGTTATAAGTGTTTTACGACCGCAACGAATAAAACTCTTCCGTCATTGGAGCACACTTAAGTTTTGGTCCAAACTCAAGTACAAGTATGTACATTTGAATTATTACAACGCTTCGACTACTTCCGTTTATGAATTTATGAAAGTCGTGGTTTTTATCGCGATGGGGCCCCGCTAGCACGGGGCCCCTGGTGGTGCGTGGCCCCTGGGCAAGTGCCTACCGTGCCCATGCGGAAAGACGGCCCTGGTTGTAACGCTGCCTTAACCAGCGTTGCCATCTGATCACATAATATTCCCGCCAGATAGCCAATCCATTTCCACAAGAATTCCGCCAGACAATAAGAAAATATAAAATACGAAATAAATCTATCTTATATTTTAATAGTTGAATTTAACGTTTTGCGTATGAATTAAGGTTGCATATTGGGCAGAACAATGAAATAATCCGAAGAAAACTAAATACAGATATGATTGAATGCCTTAAAATTTTGAATCAATCTTTGAAAATTAATATTTTTAGTAGTTAAAGACCTGAACAAAAAAAATCTAAATAAAATAAATAGTGACATAATCGAATTCCACAATTTTTTTTAAATTTTTGCAAAACACCTACCTTTGAAATATTCACTACCTTTAATATAAACTTCGATTTTTAAAAATGTGTAAATTTCTGCGTTATAAGTTATGAATTTTTAAAAATGAATTTTTTAAGTGGTCGAATATTTGAACAAGGAAAAACTAGAAAAAAAAATCATATCGATGTAATTGAATTCCTTAAAAACTCTGATGCAATGATAATACAGTTACCTTTAAAATGAACCGTAATTTTTGAAACTGAGTCAATTTTTATGTGAGTTGTGAATTTTTGAAAATTAATATTTTCAGTTGTTGGAGACGTACAAAAAAAATCTAAAAAAAAATAAAGAGTGATATAATAGAATTTCACAATATTTTTTATATCTTTACCAGCTTTAAATTTTTGAAAGTCTGCCAATTTCTCTGAATTTTTTTTTTAAATTAATGTTTTGAATTTTCTAACAAGTGAACAAACAAAATCTAAAGAAAATAAATTCTTATATGATGTAATTGCTCATTTTTTTTAGTATATTCAACTTAAACCTTGATATTTGAAAATGTGTCAATTTCTACGTGAGTTATAAATTTTTAAAAATGAATTTTTTAAGTGGTCGAATATTTGACAAAAAATTGGTGATGTGGCCATCATGTTACTTTCTCCGACTTGATGGTATCATAGCCATTTATATTTACGTTTTCATAGTTTATTTTCAATTAAAATCATATTTTAAATGTACATCGAGCGTTGTGAAAACTCGGATGAAACTGACGTTTAAAACGTCAAATTATGAAAGATGGAAAAATTATGCTTTAAATTCATTTGTTCATTTTAGCATTCTCTACAATTATTATTCACATAAATTTGCCGTAACTATTATTGTTTCATAATTATAAACCAAAAATTAAAAAGAAAATAAATAAATAAACATTTTTTTTCTCGAATAACAATGATTTTATGAAAAATGTTTTCAAACAAAATAAGCTCATTTCTTTGTTGTCTTCAATATTTGTTTAAATGTTTTTGTGATATTTTTCATATTTAAGAAAATATTGGCAAAAAACAAAAAACAGTTAAGGTAAACACCCACTTCCGGTATGCGAAATTTTACCAAAAGCTTTTTTTTCATTTTTGGTTTAAAATTATGAAACGATAATAGTTACAGCAAATTTATGTTAATAATGATTGTAGAGAATGCCAAAATGAACAACTTATAAAGAATAAGTTTTTTTCTTAATCTCTTTAGTTTTTGAGTAAACTGAGTTTTTGAATTTGAAGTATACTTTTGTAATTTTGACCTTCTAAACGTCAGTTTCATGCGAGTCTACAAAACGTTCGATGTACATGTAAAATATGATTTAAATAGAAAATAAACCATGTTAGCGTAAATATAAATGACTATGATACCATCAAGTAACATGATGGCCACATCACCATTTTTTCTGTTGAATATATTGTTTTGATCGTGTTTTTTTTCCAAAATTTTTTTTTACGGAAATATCCGTTTTGGGGTCCCTAGATGCCATTTCAACAATTTCTGGAAAAAAAAAATTGAGTCTATGTGTGTGTGTGTGTCTGTCTGTCTGCCTGGCTGTGTGTATGCGTGTGTGTGTGTGTCGGCTGTGTGCGCTGTATCTCAAAAACTAATGGAGCAATTGATATGAAACTTTGAACATACGTCTTATTTGATAATCTGAAGAACTGAAAAGCTTTTGGTAAAATTTCGTACACCGGAAATGGGCATTTATCTTAACCGTTTTTTTGTTTTTTGCCAATATTTTCTTAAATATGAAAAATATCACAAAAACATTTAAACAAACCTTGAAGACGACAAAGAAATGAACATCTTTTGCTTGAAAATATTTTTCATAAAATCATTGCTATTCGAAAAAAAAATTATTAATATTTTTTTAATTTTTGGTTTATAATTATGAAACTATAATAGTTACAGCAAATTTATATCAATAATAATTGTAGAGAATGCCAAAATGAACAACTTCTAAAGAATAAGTTTTTTTCTAAATCTCGTTAGTTTTTAAGTAAACCGAGTTTTTGAATTTGAAGTACATTTTTCCATGTTTAATCATTTTGACGTTTACGCAACGCTCGATGTACTTTTAAAATATGATTTCAATAAACCATGAAAATGTAAATATAAATGGCTATGATACCATCAAGCCGGAGAAAGTAACATGATGGCCACATTACCATTTTTATTACCATTTATAAAGGCTGATTATCCAACACTTACCTTGGTTTGATCTTCAAGAACTAATATAATAGCATCACATACTTCTAGCACAATTTTAAAAATAACTTGCTTTGAAATCTTAAATTACATCAGACTATGATATGAATCACCTGTGGCAAAAAAACGTAATATTACAGCAAATCGCTCTTGGGGTGATATAGCTTTCCTGTAATTTGTATCTGCTTTGCGTATCATAGGTTCAATCTTCATAAGTAACAGCTCCATATCACAGCTAGACCTACGCAAGAAGTTTTTGAAGCTTCCATGTGTACGAAGTTCTCCTGAAAGGAGGCCATCATTTCTTAAATCCTCCAACAGTTCATTTCCACTACGAATATAAACTTGGACGAATCCAGTATTTATGCTTTCTTTTTCGTGGTGTACCTGCACCAATCACTACACAAGCAGCAGCTGCCATCATTATTACGTCTTCTTCGTTCCACATGTTGATGTTACGTATGTTCATTAGAAAAAACATCAAGTGTATCATGACTTTTTCGTTTTAAAAATTTCAGTTGGCACACTTGACATATAAACGTCAGATCTTTCTGGAAGTCACAATTATTCCGTGCTCGCAATGGTTTACAGCAACCAGCAAAAAAACGTTTCTAATTGAAAGTTATTTCCGAAATGGGATTAAAGTGGACGGAAATTGGGTGTATCATTCGACGCACCTTTAGCAGAGTTTCAGGAAGAATTTCCTAACGTGCCCATTATTTATGATGAATTAAATAATACCTTATCACGATCTGTTGCATTATTTCGTGAAACGGGTAGTATTCTCCGTAAACCATGAAGTGGTAGACCAGTTAAACGAACTCAAGATGCTATTAACATAGCCCAAGAAATTTTGGAAGATGAACCTACGACTTCTCTGCGTCATTTGTCACAGCAAATGAATTTATCGGTAGGAGTATGCCACAAGCTTCTACGAAAAGATTTGCAAGTATACCCTTATCGCATAACATCGGTGCAAGATTACCCCAGACGACTGGAATTTTGTCAGTGGTTTTTACAAAATATAAACGAGGATGTTTTACAAATTACTTTTTTTACCGATGAAGCTTGGTTTTACAAGGATGGGTACATTAATTCCCAAACTATGAGAATTTGGTCGGATGAAAATCCTCGTATATATCGAGAGAAACCACTACATCCAGAGAAAGTTGGCGTTTGGGCAGCGATTAGTGGGAGCAGATTAGTTGGACCGATATTCTTTGAAGGTAAAATCCTATTTCTAAATTTAATAACCGTGCATTCATTTTAGGTACGATAACTGCAAACCGTTATCGTACAGAAATTGTATTTCCTTTTATAAATTAATTAAATGATGACGAACTGCAAAGTGGATATTTTCATCAAGACGGAGCAACTCCTCATTGCACAATGGATAATTTGGCCATTTTGGAGGAATTTTTTGAGGACCGAATAATAAGTCGAAATGCACGGATTCTCTGGCCGCCCCGTTCATGCGATTTAACACCATGCGATTTTTTTCTTGTGACCACACCTGAAAAATTGTATTTATGCACAACCAGTACACAATCTAGAAGACATGCGGCAACGAATTCGAGATAAGTTTATAGAAATTAACAATAATCCAGTGTTGTTGCGGAGCGTAATGGAGGGTGTGCGACGAAGAGTTCAGGCTTGTGTTCAAGAAGAAGGAAGGCACATACAACATTTAATATAATTTTATAGTGAAAAATTTAACGTATCTATATAAACTGACTACAGTTTGTTTAATTTTGAGAAGTAACATAACCTCAATATGTGTAACCAACTTAAATTTTTAAAATTAAAAAATCATGGCACACTTGAGGTTTTTTTTAACGAACATACTTTATATTACCCCAGTGTAGACACAATGTTGCATCCCAGTTTATAGAAACTAAACAAGTGGCAACATAAAACAACAAAGTTATTCTGGTGTAGACAGTTAGTTTACCGAAGTTGTTAAATTTATTTTCAAATGCGCAACATTGTGCAACACAAAAGTTGCAGTATGTTGGTCTATGTTGCGTTGGTGGACACGCGCCTTTATGCTCACAGTTGGGTCGAGAATAATTAATCCTTGCACCATTTCCTCTAATTCGAAATAGTTATTTGCTCGGACTTATTTAACTAACAATAATACCAGTAAGGACGTTAGTTAAAATAAACCAATATGCTTCCTGCATCATATTCTGCTACCACATTCGCTTTTTCCTCAAATTTTCTTATAAGACGTGATAAAGCTGAGGCAGATAGTTTTGGAGGAACAATTCACTCACAATGCGTAAGCTAACTCCAATGCAAAAATATCGTGTTGATAGCTTTTATAGTTTTAAAGAAAAGCGTACTTAAACATAAAAAAAAAATTCAGAAGAGTCAAAAAACTTAAAAATAGTCCCTCATTTTGCTTACAAATTTCAATCACTTCTATTAATCGGAAAAACGTAAAATATGTTTTATACGTAGGATTGAGTGTCTAATCAGAATCGACAGTAAGGAAAACGATGGTTTTATTCATTTTTGATGAATTTTATAAATTTCATTTTTTGAAAAATAAGTCTAATTTATGAATAAAGTGATACTATTCGCACATTTTATTCGCATTGTAAGCGGTCGAGAATCTTCCCCACAGTGAGCTATGGCCTGGCGAAACTGCCGCGACCCGCTCTCCTGAAAAGTACTTTAATTGTTGTTCCTTTTTCTCTAGTCGTATGAGAGATATCAAGTAATTTTTTTTTTATTGATAAGGTGAAAAATCAAGTTTTGGTCTTACAAAGCACGACAGGATAGGCTCGATTTTTCAACCTGCTATGAAATCGGTAAAAAAGTAATAATAATAAAATTATCGCCAGTTCTTTAAATTAACTATCTAAATAACCTTACAAAATTGCAAGTCAATCTAATGAACGGTTTCAGAGATAAAAGAACATGAAAATACATGATTTTCAATATAAAACTATCGCTGTAATAACGCCGTTAAAGCTTTATACAATTGGTAAAACAGCGTTAAATAATAATTGTATGGTACTATAGGAAACGCAATAAATTAATCTATCCGATGGTGGCACAAGATTACTTTAGGGTAACACAGGCCCAGGAAGGGGAATCACCTGGGTCAGGATCGCGGGGTTGAGCATAGTCGCACGTTACGAGGCACCCAACATGGAATTTTAGGCTTGGCTAGAAGTCCTGAGCTCATGCGTAACGACTAAGGGAAGCAGGGCGGTGGTCGCAGGCGATTTCAACGCGAAGTCCCACCAGTGGGGAGAAGCCAGAGTGGACAAAAGAGGAGAGGCATTATTGGACGTGATGGCTATCCTGGACCTGGAGGTAGCAAACGAAGGCAGGGTACCTACATTTGTCAGGAGGAATGCCGAGTCCATTATCAATCTTACTCTGGCCACCCCGGAAGCACTGATAGGGCTAAGGCGTTGGAAAGTTAAGGCGGAGACCGAGAGCCATAGCGACCACCGCCACATTACGTTTGAGGTAGCCGAGACACCAGGCGAGGCTACCTCCCCGCGAGAGGGAAGTCCATAAACAAAATGGACGAGCATCAGTCTTGTACAGAAAATGGCAGTACAGAGGAGAGTAGCGGGCACGGCGGAAGAGTTGGCAGGGGCCTATGCCCGAAAAATCAGGGTGACATGCGATGCGGTCATTTTGAAGCGGGAGACAGATAAAGCGGGAAGGGGTATTTACTGGTGGTGTGAGGCCGTAGTAGCGGCCAGGGCGGCAGCCAACTCAGCCAGGAGGCACCTAACCAGCTGTAGACGAGCAGGAGCAGGCGAACTCCACATCCTCGAGGAGGCGGCGCTAGTGCCAAAAAAACCTCAGGCTAGAGATTAGACGCAGCAAAGATAGAGGGTGGAAGGAGCTACAAGAAAGGTCGAGGCCGATATCTGGGGCAGACCATATCGCATCGTGGCGAAAAAGATGGGGATGGGCCTGCCAAACGCTGGGTCGCTGGTGCCAGGCGGCACGAAGGATATAGTGAGGGTCCTGTTCCCACAAAGTGAGAGAGGGCGGATGCCGGAACGGGTATGGGAACGGCCATCGCTAAGCGAAATGTTTACTAAAGAGGAAGTGTCGGCGGCTATCAAGGCCCTGCCTAACCGCAACGCACCAGGGCCAAGAGAAATACCGAATAAGGCCATCAAAACGGCAAATAGAGAGGACACGGAGGAGTTAACGGAACTGCTAAATCGGTAAGGAGGGAGTCTTCCCATCATTGTATAAACGGGCGAGACTGATGCTCATCCCTAAGAAGAGGAATCCGGCAAGAACAGCAAAAGACTATCGCCCTGTTTGTCTCATTGATGGCGAGGGTAAGGTCCTAGAATGGCTTCTCGCGGATAGGTTTAGCGAGTGGATCGAGTAGACCGGAGGACTTTCTAACAGGCAATTCAGTTTTAGGAAAGGAAGGTCGACGGTGGACGCCCTCCTAGAAGTCCGCAGGCTGGCAGATGAAGCTAACGGGGGGGCCCTAAGAGGACGAAGGCATTACTTGGCGATCGCAATCGACGTCAGGAATGCCTTCAACTCCCTACCCTCGCCGGTCATACTGGAGGCGCTCATAAGGAAGAGGGCCCCGGAATATCTTATGGGAATGATCCAGAGCTACCTTAAGGACAGGAGGCTATTGTATGAGGGCTAAGGGGGTACCCAGCAGGAACTAAAGCTGTCGGGGGAGGTTACCCAGGGATCGGTGTTAGGGCCACTCCTCTGGAACGTGGCATACGATGACGTGCTTTGGCTGCCGTTTCCGGAGAGGGTGGAGATAGTCGGCTTCGCCAACGACATCCTGCTGGTCGTGAGGGGCAGGAGGATTAAAGACCGAGCGGGAAGAGTCGCAGGAGAAACCATCTCACTCATTGGCTAGGAGGTGGAGGTAAAGAACAAGATGAGGTATCTCGGGGTGGTCATTGAGGCCAATCCGCTATGCAGTTCACAGGTAGTGGAGGCCGCGGCGGGAGCAGGTAGAGCAGTAACGGCGGTTTCCCGGCTCATGGCCAACCTAGGAGGCCCAAGAGAAAAAGCAAGGAGAATCCTCATAGGGGTGGCGACATCCAAGCTGTTATACGCCGCCACGGCCTGGATGGGCTGTGTAGGATCCAGACGAAATATCGAGAGGCTGGGTAAGGCACTGCGACCGGGGGCCATCCGTATAATTAGAGGGTACCGGACGCTGTCCACGAGGCGGCCGAAGTTCTAGCGTCCACTGTACCGCCGGACATCAAAATCAGCTCTATAGCCAGGAAGCATTGAGCTATAGCACAAGAGGGAAACAAAAAGCTAGTGAAAAAGGAAGAATGGGAACACCAGATGATAAGGTGGCAGGATAGATGGGAAAAGGAAGCAAAGGGCGATGGACCCGACGGCTCATCCCACGCATTCGGGCCTGGGTCGAGCGCGAGCACGGGGAGGTGGGGTATTCTCTCTGCCAGATCCTCACAGGTCATGGCGCATTTCAACAGTACCTACTGAGGATCGGCAAAGCAGATAGAGCCGACTGCCGCTTCTACCAGACGGGAACGGATGACGTGCAACACACGCTAGAGGCCTGCCCAGAGTGGGAGGGACAGAGGAGTCAATTAGCGACTGTTCTGGGTAAACCGGTAAGGGCCGAGTCCATAGTGGGTCCTATACTGGAGGATCCCCAGAAGTGGGAGGCAGTAGAGGCGTTTTCCAGCACTGAGGGCAAAAGATACTAGAGTTTGTGGGCAAGAAGGGGTGCAGGCCGTCCGAGGGGAGGACGTCGATGAGGTGGCAGGGGGTTTCAGCCCGTGAAGCTAAAATGGTAGAATTAAGCGGTAAATGTATAGCATGATCTGTTTTCTGTAATGTAAAACTAATCTGTAAATTGTATACCGTGATCTGTTATGTAAATTAAACTGTATTGTAATATGTAACTGCTAGGTCCATGACGTGGAAGGGGCTCCAGGTGAAGTGTACCGCAAGGTGTTCTACTGGAGTCTCGATTCTAGGGGGCCAATGTTAGTCCCTCGGGGCTAGTATGTCCCTAGAAAAAGAAAAAAAACACAGGGAATCAGCAATAAAAATTAAAGTTTTCCCATGTTAACTCCCTATGTTGCGTGGTAAATCAATCACACGGTATATATTTTTCAAAAATTTATGTTAATTAATTTAATTAATATTATATTTTTAGACATAATCATTTTCCAGTTTTCGTTAGATACCTTAAAGAAGCCTCCTCTCTGGAAAAATATACATGTGGAAGTTTTTATTGGCTCCATTCTTGCCCTGGTTCCGATAACCCTGGAACATTAGAAACTGGTTTAACCGGTCGAAATTTAAAATTGAAGTTTTATTTTCTGATAATTCAATTTCAGTTGTATTTGAATTGGTTATTCTAATTATTTTAAATTGACCATTGTACTTATTTTTTAATTTGCTGCTTATCTTAAGTACACAGACTCCTAGCCTATACAGGGTGTCCCACCGAGATGGTACATTAAAAGTATATGGACTTTAATGTATTGTAATGATATTTTCAGCGTTTACGTAATTGAGGGTGCCCTTTTCAATGAAAATATTTTCAAGATTATTTGACTTCCTGTTATACCGACACCAACACCAACTTCCTTATTTTAAATCGAATGCTATATTTTTTATTGCCAATTTGGATTACACATAGAATTCTGTGAAAAAAATTATTAAGTAACATAACCAAAAATTTAAGCGTTTTCGAATTATTTGACATTTTAAAAAATTTTGCGCTTTTTCATAATTCACTTTAAAAATAAATATCTCCGAATAATACAAAATTGAAGGGATGTAATGTTGGCCATAAAAAGCCAATACGCGAAGGTACCCAGTGGTGATTTATTTTTGGAAAAATAAAATTAGTGTTCAATATTTCATACCATATTTAGTCAACTTTAAAGCATTAAGTCTCGATTTTTTTAAATAGAACACCCTGTATATTTTTACATATTCCGGAGCAGAATTCAATTCTGCATTGATCTATACTCATCCCCTATGCCTATCTTCTTTCGCTTCCAAGATATTAACATGTTTGTAAAAATACGTCCATTTTCTGTGCAATAGAAATACAATGGGAATTTAATTTAAAGACCAAGAAATAAAATTTAAAAAAAACAAGTATTGTTGATTGAAACAGTTGTTCAATCAGAACGTCAAACGTATTGTTGTTAGTTGTTATCTGGTTTAATAGTGAAGTAAAGCTAAAATGAATCCGAGAGATAATTGCTTTCGCCCTCGGGATACAAATTTACTCCTCGGGAAAATCGCACATTTCTCTCCCTTGATATATCTATGATGGGTGGGAAAACAGCATAAGTCGAAAATTTGGGAAAATGAGTTTTAGTAAAATTATATTTCAGAAAGTCATGATGCTCTTCATTGTGTTTCAAAGAGTATAAGTCTCATTATTCCGTTAAGTCTTTTAAATAGGTTGGCAGTTTTAGTACAACTTTAAATGCTACGATTATTGGAGGGAAAAAAGGTATAAGTCGACTTATACTAGTTTAACGTAACAAAATAATAATAATAATAATAATAATAATATGTTTATTTACATTTACAATTATATATAATATATTTTGTATATGCAAAAACGTCAATAAAAATAACTTTAATTACAACTAAACAAATTTGTAACTCAAATAGTCCGCCATGCAATACGGTTCAATTTCACACAATAATGTATATAGTGCGTCCTTAAATTTCTTGTTTTCGGCAATGCTTTTTATGTTCGCCGGAAGATGGTTAAATAATTTCATACATGAGTAGAAACATCCGCTCTCGTATTTATTTAGTCTATGTTGAGGAAGGTTATATTGATTACCTCTTCGTCTAGTATATTGAGTATTATAAAAAGCACTGTCAAAATATGTAGGATGTTTCCGAAGGAACATTATACATTCATAAATATAAAGACCATATACTGTGAGTAAGCATGATTTTTTAAAGACACCTCTACAACTAGAATTGTATTTTAATTTACACAAAATTCTTAATGCTTTCTTTTGTGTCACGAACAATTTTTTTACATCAACAGAGCCCCCCCAAAGAATTAGTCCAAATCTCAGATGCGACTCAATATTTGATAAATAAAATAATTTAGCAATTTTAATATTAGTGTTGCGGATTAATATACGCATTCCGTACGAAGCAATGCTTATTTTCTTGCATACATAATTTATGTGTTTTGAAAAACTCAGTGTCTCATCAAGAATAACTCCCAAACATTTAGTGTGATCAGTGAAATTATAATTGATATTATTTAACGTTATCGATTGAGGTGTAGTTAACCCTTGATTCGATTTGAATAATATGCATGCTGTTTTTGCCTTGTTCAATAGAAGCTTATTCACATGAAACCATGTCTCAATTTGTAACAGACTAGCGGAGCCGATATTCTTTATGTCTGTGAATGTCTCACCCTCGACTAGTAAGTTTGTGTCATCCGCGTAATTTAAAATTTTGCAATTTAGTGGCAAACCAGTTGAAACATCGTTAATAAAAATAACAAATAATAAAGGGCCCAGAACACTACCTTGTGGTATGCCTTTCGTAACTTTTAGTGGGTCAGAGAGTACACTTGTGCCGTAATTTGGGTGTTTAATCTTAGTGTAATTAATTCTATTAGTCAAATACGATTTGATTAGTTCATATACAACTCCCCTCACACCATAGTGATATAATTTTGCTAACAGTGCCGAGTGATCTATAGTGTCAAATGCTTTTGACAGATCCAGGAAAATCCCACAAGTTAAATTACGAGCCTCCATATTTGAAAGTATCCAATTTATATACTCAAAGAGAGCTGTATCAATACTTTTACCCTTTAGGAAACCGTGTTGTGTATTAGACAGTAAGTCGTATTTTTTGAAGAACTCAAGTATTATCCGTCAATTTCAATCTGAGTGGTGAGGAGGCGGGCCGCGCACCGAGCATCCAAGCGAGAGGAACAAACAATTTCCCGAGTATAATCGGAGACAAAAATTGGGCGGTTTTTAGCAGTCCAGAGAAGGTCGTCATTCGGCTCGTACGCCTGTCGCCAGACACGTGCGAGCCTCCCGCAGGGAACGCACACCGTTTTTAACAGATTATGATAATGTTTGCCATTGAATGTCCTAAACGAACGCACTCCGGATTATACCGATGGCCTTCTCCCGCCCTACGCCCATCCATTTGCCAGTGCGCAACTACTCTAGTTGAGATTGATGGATTATAGCCGTACATATATTATTCGCTCAAAAATCTTTGAAAATGAGTTCAAAAGGCTGATTGGCCGATAGTTTCCAAATTGATCATGATTTCCATTTTTAAAAATTGGTATTAACATTGCTAATTTGAGCTTAGTAGGATACACACCGGTTTCTATAGAAGTATTTATTATATCACATAATGGCTGTGCTATATATTGGATACATTTCTTTATAATATGCATTGGTATTTCATCAATTCCAGAGCTGCTATCATTTGAAAAACTGTGCGTAATACTTATTATTTCTTCTGGGGTTGTAGGTCGCATAAACATTGAATGTTTATTGAAGGTAATATTATTAGAAGAAGTTCCAGTTTGGGTAGAATTCTGTGATATTAAATTATTTGCTATTTCATTAAAAAATACGTTAAAATCATTCGCCAGTTCAGTTACATTACTATGTGCAGGCTTCGTAGGGGACTTACCGTTACTTAAAATGTTCCTAATAATATTCCATGATGCTTTCGACAAAAGGTTGTGTAATAAGAGACTTATACTATTTAACGCTAGGTGGGGCACGAAATATATGATAGTATATAGTGTATCAAGGGCCGAAAATAGGCTTTAGCAACCCGCCGCTTTTAGCAACACGAGCGAGCGAAGCGAGCGAGGGTTGCTAAAAGTGAAGGGTTGCTAAAGCATTTTGGCCTGAGTTACACTCGATATTTTTTCGCCTGCCTTAAGTAAAAACAGTGTTTCAGGAAATTTTATATCGCGCACCATTGAACTGTCACTGTCAGATTTTTGCATAGCCTATTCATATTCCGCGAAAGGTTGTCTAGATTATGCATATTATTTTTCGGCCCTAGATACGCTAAATCGTAGTTTGGGCCCGATTTTTGTGGCTGAAATATATGGGTTTGGTAGAGGCAGGCGAAAAATGATGTTGAAGTTGTCAGTGTCGTTTTGGTTTGACGTTTGACGTGTACCAAGTAGTGTTTTGTGTTGTTTAAGTTTTTTTGCGAATTGCTGGTGGTTTTGAAACTCAAAGAGTAGAATAATGTATTGTAATAGGACGTGTAGAATTCCACATCTTGCCCAGATGGACCTTCGTATGTAAAAATACGCAAATAAGAAGACTGCAACGTATCTGGTGTTTTTGTGTTTTGTAGGATTGGAGGTTATGCATGAAAATGATGAAGAGGAGCCTAATAATCTAATATTTGGAGACAAAGTTGAGGGTGATCCAGCCGAGTGCATTCCAAGACAAAGTGAAGACACAAATGTTATAAATATCAGTGGTTTGCAGCAATGTTCTGATGTTATAACTGATTATCTTCAAAATCTTAGTTCTGATGACGATGATAGCGTGAAAGATAGGAATGATGAGAAGGAAATGGTATCCAAACTTACTGATATAAACCAGAGAGAGTGAGAGAGTAGAGAAGCAGAAAGCAGTGTTACGAGTAACAAGAAGAAACGGAATAAAGACGGAAGTAATACACGAGATTAGAGGACTGAGAGGAAGAGAAAAGAAATACGGGCCAGCAATATGTAACCTCAAAAAACAAAATAAAGAAATCACGGAAAATGCAAGTATTACCTAACTGTAGGCTAAAATGTGCCGAAAGAATTCAGGAAGAAACAAGACAAAATATATTTAATGAATATTGGCTTCTAGGGAACCGCAATAAGCGGGATGCTTTTATTGGAAGTAGTGCAGATTGTAAATCAACTGCCACCAAGAGAAAACGGACAAACGATCCTGAAAAGAAAAAAATCGAAATGTAACTCATTGTTATCATTTTAAAGTTAATGGAGAAAGACTGGAAGTTTGTAGGGGTTGCTTTATGAAAATATTAGATGAAACTCAAATGTTTATCACATTAGCAATATTAAATTCAAGCAGTTCTACATCTGGAGTTACTCGCGATGATCAAAGAGGCATCTGTGCACCTTCCAACAAACACAGTTTGGCTGTAATGCAAGAGGTAGTACTTCATATTAAGAGTTTCCCGTGCTACGAATCTCATTATACAAGAAGAACCAACGATAAAAAATACTTGGCCCCCCTTTGACTCTACAAATTATGTATGATTTGTATTGCCAAGGCCGGGAAAAAAAGGTTTCTAGACGGATTTATGAAAAAGAATTTCACAACCTGAAACTAGCGTTTAAGCAGCCTAAAGTAGATACCTGCCATAAGTGTGATACCCTGCAGATGCAGCTCAAAGTTACGGAAGACAATGTAGAGAAAGAATGTATACAAAAGGCAATGGATGAGCACCACCTTGAAGCAGATAATGCTTATTTGAAGAAAGATGCCGATAAAAATATGGCAAAAGAAAAAAATAGCTTAAAAGTTTACACGTTTGATCTCCAACAATGCCTGTCAACTCCGTACGTGAATTCCTCTGTTGCGTTTTACAAGAGGCAGTTATGGACCTTTAACTTTGCACGAGTTGGGGAGTGGAAGTGTGGCATGAGGCCGAAGGTGGACGAGGAGGTAATCAGATTGCCACATGTCTTCTCCAGGAGTTGACTAATTTACCTCCGGAAGTTAAAAACGTTGTTTTGTATTCAGATACGTGTGGAGGTCAGAACAAAAATTCTCACGTAGCTGCTATGTTTTTAACTGCCATGCAACGGAATACACATCTGGATACTCTGGGCCACAAGTTTATGGTGAGTGGCCATAGCCACATGGAATGCGATGTGGACCATGCTTTAATCGAGAAGCAAAAGAAGAAAATTGCTATTGAAATATCTCATCCACATGACTAGTACCAGCTCGTCAGAGGTGTTGGAAAAAAACAGAAATTTTTAGTAAAAGAACTGACACACAATATGTTCCTAAAATTTTCTGATCTTTATAAGAACTCTTTGGTATTAAGGAAAAAGGACTCCGAGGGTAACCCATTTAAATGGCATGACGCTAAGTGGTTTCGCTACAGAAAGGAGTCCGGAACGGTATATTTTAAGAACTCTTTGTAAGTTTGGCACTTACACCTAACAGGTGTTATTTTGTCACGGTCCCAATATCTGTGGAGAAAAAGAATAATTTAGTAGAACTTCTTCCACTAATATCAATCCCTTTTCGAGATTTTTATCGCAATTTACAAACATCTGCTGACGCTGAAGATACATTACCGGACATTGAAGAATTCGATGAAAACCAAGCATAGGGTATATCAATCCTTATCAGTTTTTTCTTATTATTACCTAATTTAGAATTATTTTCAAAACAGACATTAAAATGTACACTTCAGTTGAATAAAAGTAAACCTAAACAACGTTTTTTTAATAACCTATCTACTTGGTTCTTTTAGTATAAGTCAGGGCACTAAGAGGATCAAATAGTATAAGTCAATCTGTTCGGATTAGACGAGGAATTTGTATCTCATAACAAATTCTCGTCCTTGGACCGATAATAGCAAAGCGGTCAGTGCAAGGCTACACCTAATTTATGCGCCGACACACACCACGTTGGGCCGACTATCCGAAGACAGCGCGGATCCAGATGTTATTTTTCCTGGAATATAACAATTACCAGTTTTGACCTGTTTTTGCCGTAACGCACCCCCTAAGCGGAATGGATTTCAACCCCCCCTATTTTGTATTTTTCATGTTTGTATATATTTTCTGTTATGTAGTTAGTAAGATTTTTAGAATTGTAACGGAAGGTTGTCTTTCAATATAAAAGTAAAAAGTGTTTGCTTCCTTTCAAAAAGATCACCTATCAATTATTCTTTTGGTCGTAACAACTCGTCGTCTTACAAACGACAAAGTGATCAAGACTATCACAAAACTCTACACAATCCTTTTTGTTGAGAAAATTGTTTTTTAATTTTTTCACATTTTGAAAGTTATATAAACAGAAAACAATTTTACCAATTAAGAAAATTGTAGAACTATTTTTACAGCCTGGGTGTGTATTTAAAACTAGTCAAAATCTTCAAGCGGCGTATTCTTAAAATGCTAATTCTTAACTTATCCTGTTTTTCCCACCCATCACAGATATAATCTATTATACTATTAACTTTCGGCATCAATTTTTTAGGTACTACCCAGACGGAGCTTGACCAGAGGTAAACGGAGGGTTGAGTAATATTTTGTTCTAACATTTCGTTTATTGCCTTTTTACTTCTTTATTACCAATCGAACGGTAATTCTCATTAAAATTTCCATAACTTTCTCTTGGAAAGTTATTTCTTAAATTATTTTTATTATAACCTCTTTTAAAATTTGGCTTTGAGTTACCTGAAGCTCTAATAGTACATTATTATACAAGTTTAATAAGAGGGTATATTGTGGCACGAGTGGGATTGGAGCACGACTCGCGCGGCAAGGAGTGCTCCAATGTAACGAGTGCCCCGCAATGCCACTTATTAAACAAGTATAATATACTATTTTTTCTACTTTGGTTTTAGGATTTATTTCTAAAATAAAATATATACTTAAACGTAATGAGTTTTATCTGCAGCATGTGACAGCATTGAAAACAATTGTTCCTTTCGAACGAATTTAATATGACATACGTATTTCAACGGCGATTTCAATAGCTAATTTTAAAACATATTAAATCTAGAAAATTACTTACACGCCTCCAGAAATAAGGGAAGTTGCTAAGGGTGCGATAAACAAACTATTTCCACGTAAGTTGTAACAAATTTAAGCTTATAAAATAATGCAAGGCCTAAATGATAATCGAAATTTAAGGTTATGTTTACATTTGTTTCTCGTTCCTCGTGTCAGGCATCGATCGACGCTAATTAAAAATCCACACCGAATTATATACCGACAGAAGCGGCTCTTGTTCGCCGCGAATAAAACATACATTGTACTTTCGCTGTTTCTTCCGTGTTATTCGTTTTGCAAACAAAGTGATAATATAATAAATTATAACCTTTCCTATGTGTATGTTGTGTTGCCTAAACTTTGTTGCCTAAAGCTAACTGAATTCATGCGTCCGGATGTTCGGAGTTCCTACGTTTTCCCCGCCGGTAAAAAAAAGAACAATATTACGCCTCCGTTTTCTTTAACCTTAATGGTACTGGTGTCGAACTCACCAATATGCATTATCCTATGAGTTAACGGCAATTTTATATTTTGATGTCGACACCTGTCACGTTTAAATACGGCAAATTGCGACAACTAAAATTTTACCACAAATAGTTTAATAATGAACAAAAACTGTAAAATAAAAAATCTCATTATTAAACTGTTTTTTGATATAACAAATGGTCGATTATTAAACCAAAGTATAAACAAAATTATACGCTTTTATAAAATCGTTTAATAAGGATTGATCTCCATCAAATTCTGGAATCATGTCTCTACATTCCTTGATTGAAAATTTTGCCATTTTTTATACTTGATATTTAATTTAATAAAATGAAATACAAAACAATTATGTACCAATAAACAATGACCTCAAATTAAACATAAATATGCAGCTTTAAAATAAATAAGCAATATAATTCGTCACTCACAGTGCGATGATAAAAATCTGCAAGTTCATGGCTCTCGTCTCGTCCTGGTGCTGAAGTCTCTGGAACCATGTGAAGATGGCTCCAAGAACTACATACGCTGCTATTGACACTCGATTGTGAAAACCAAGGGATCCGTCCTGGAATGGGACCGCAGGACTGTTACTGGAAATCCTAATGGTTTTTCTTCTATCTTCTGATATTGCTGATAAAAACACAAGTTTTGCGAAAATTTTAGGCCAAAACTTGATCCTACCGACTGCACCAATTTTTACGCCGTAGCCGCGTAAAAATAAATTTAAAAAAATATTTAAACTTTTATTCAAGCAATTAGTATTTCAAAATATCATGGTACTTATTTTAAATCGAGAGTTAAACCCATTACTGTATTAAAATATTATGGTATTATGGAGTGTCGCACTAGTACCGAGAAAATAACAGATTGTTCGGTGCGGGTATGACTTGGCACATTCTTACTGACAAGCATCATAACCCGTTGGCGTGGGCGTGCAGCTGGACTGCAACTACTCTAATAATAAAATATGAACAATATATTATTTTGTACAATTAATACTAATTATTATTAATCAAATAATTATTAAAGTGAGGGCGGTATAGGATATAACATTATTTTTCGCAGGCCCAATTCTTGTGGTTCTTTTCTGATTCGTCTCGCGTAGTGAATAAATTGCAAAAATCAGAGTGTTGATGCAGTGCAGCATCAAAATTAATAAGCCTTTAGTTGGTTTCCTTGTATTTAAGAGGGTGCTTATTTTATACTATCGCTTTAATTTTAGAGTTAGAAACGTGTCGATATCAAAGCCTACTACATCTAGAGGTAAGAGTTTCTTTAGTTATGAAAAATAAAATAAAAATTAGAGCCCTAACACCATTCCTACTGATTCTTATGTAAAATGACTTGAATCCGAATATGACCCCCGTTTTCCGCGACCACTCCTATTTTGATCACTTTTCGAGGGATGAAAAGGATTATTTTAGCCTTTACATTTCTTCTGTAGGTGAAAAGTTCTAAAATTTAGGAGGGAGTAGCTCCAGGGAGTACGATTGTTTGGTGCCATATCTCAGTACTACGATCAAACGTATGGTGGCGCTGTCTTCAGTTTGCCTAAAAACCGTGCCTGCATTTTATGGTTTGTATATTGGCTTTGATTTGTAAACATAACAACATAATTATTCAGTACACGTGTTTCGTTCGTTCTACTGTTCTGTGCAGTGTTTATTTCATACTATGAGAACATGATAGAACAAGATAGATATTAAATGCAATTCAATTCTTCAATTTACGCATAGTAGCAGCGTTACCATACGCTTGCGACATCTCACGACACTAGGCCGAAGTACGAAATGCTGTGTCCGGCTTTAATTGAAAATGTACGTAACTAAATGTGTATAATAAGTGAACGGACAATACTTACTCAACAATACATTGATCGGAATGAAAATCGTGAAATAATTTTCACGTGGAAGCGTGTCCGAAAGGAATTTCAATTATATGTCACGGCAGAGGTATTTACAACTGACACGAACTGCCAGAGTTCAACTGAAGTTAGCTGTTTACTAAAATTGTTAATATGGAGATCGTTGTCATGGTGAAGGTAAATAAATTTTTAACCACTTTTTAAATGCCGTTTCAAATGCATCTTTTTATACATGAGGTGAATTATCAGTTTTAATATAACAATTGGGGAGATTATTGTTGCTTATCTTCAAAACAAAAAAGGAAAAAGCACTCGGCCTTCTTAGGGGCTCTCAGAATGAATTACATAAACTAAAAGCTGAAATCGTCTTGGTTCGCGTGCAATGAATGGTGATGTATACCTGGCAGTTAATTACGTAAATTAAAATAGGTACAAAGAATAGAAGAAAAGCGCAAAACGCAAATAGAATACTCAAATTGGGATATATACCTAGATACCTGAGTGAGGGTGGTTGGAGCAGGGAGGAAAAGGTGATAATGGCGAGGGCTAGGTGTGGGTCTGGAGAAAGGGGGAAGAAGAAATGGATGGGGGGGGGGAGTATATGAGATGTGGAATATGTGAGTGGGGGAAGGATACATGTAGGCATCAGGCGGAAGAGTGTGAGGGTGTGAATGAGGAATGGGTGGGAGTGAAAGGGAACAGAAGGGTTACAGAATGGATGAGAGAGGATGGGGCTGGGGTAAGGACACTGGAGAAAGTGAGACGGGAGAAGGAAGACTGGTGGTAAGGGGAAAGGAGAGGCGGGAAGAAGCGATTGTATTATATGTGTATAGATTATTAGAATGGAGATATAGTACAATCGCTCAGAGGTGACAGTGACTCATGCTTTTTCGATCTAATCATCGCGTCTGGATAAATATCTATTCTCGTTCGCATGCTTAACCCTTTCAGCCCTGGATTTTTAAATTTGAAAAAAATATTTTTTTTGCTAATTATTATTGATGGGGAGCTTCTTAAGACCATAAATATCAAATTTGAACTCATTTGCTTAATTAGTATAGGAATTAATTAGTGAGGCTTTGTTGAAGTGACATCTAGTGATAAACAGCAAAAATATGGATTGTCACAGTAAGTAGGGACATGTAAATTTTGCGGTGGCGATTGCCACCACCAGGGCCGAAAGGGTTAAGAAAAACGAAATGAAATACGAAACGTATGTCGATATGCAAATTCATGGGCTAAGTGCAACGTATGTCTTTTCTCATTCTATCTATTCTAACCTCAAAATTCACGTGCTTGTATCTGGTTTTAACCGTCTCCGATTTCGATTTAGTTAAGAGCAGAATTGATTGTATCCATTTTTCATTAATAAAAAGGTTAAATTTAATGACCAATTTCCAGTTGTCTTTACCGATTGCCGAAAAATGCACTCGCAAAGTTTCGTCGGGAAAATATTTGCACGCTCTAGAATTTTTAAATTTCCTGCCTAGACTGAATCGAATTATTTTATGGACATACGTTTACTAGAAACTTAATTCAGCAACATGGAGCGATGAGTCACTGTCACCTCTGCGCGATTGTACTATATTATGAGACCCGCAACCAGGACTTAGCAGTCCAAGTTATTAGAATTAGGAGATGTGTGTTTTTACCTGTGTATATACCTGTATAATCGTATTTTAAATTACTGTAAGTTCGATAATAAAGTTAAAGTTGAACTATAGTCACTTAAATGCTAAAATTCTAAGTTAAACAAACAAAATAATATTGTTTTATTCATTAATTTAAATGTTATTTATTGGCGCCATCAAGCGGAACTTAACGGAACCGAAAGCTGATAAGGAACCGTTATTCAGAAAACTGTATTGCCGTGCCATCTGTTGCATTTTCGGAAAAGCTGACCATACAGATAACTATGCTACGACATTTGGCGTCATCTATGAACAACTGCACATATTTATATTTATCTTACAAACTATTTTTTCAGAGAACTGTATTGCCGCGACATCTGTTGCATTTTCTGAAAAGCTAACGATGCAGATAACTATGTTAAGACATATAGCGCCTCATATTAACAACTGCAGCAATTTATATTTATGTTATAAGCCATTTACTTAGAAAACTGCATTGCCGCGACACCTGTTACGTTTTCGGCAAAGCTGACGATACAGATAAGTATGTATATCACATACGGCGCCAGCTATTGTCAATTAGACTAATTTTAACTTACGTTATAAACCATTTTCTTAAAACACTGTATAATTACAGGATCTGCTGCATTTTGGAAGAAACCACAGAGCATTAAGGATAAAGAGGGACAGTTCAATGTTAACTTTTGGAAACGCCATCAGCGCCGTCTGCGAGTCATCTGGCCAAACACATCGAGCCAGCGGGAAATTTAAAATTGCGACTTTACAATTCATTTTTGCAAGTGTTTCGAACTTTTTGGTTCTCATCAGTGCGACGCATCCAAATAAAAGTGGAAATCGCAGACACTTGCTTTATAAAGAGCTTAGATTTAATCAAACGCAAAAAGTAAAGCTCTAAATGATGTTGAAGGGGATTCGCTTGAAATTTTTTCCAAACGAATTCTTTTTAGGGCAGATGTTAAATCTTGTAGTGAACTACATTCTTGAAGGGGCCGTTTTAAAAAAGATTTTGCAGGAACTGTACTGGAAGAAGTACTACAAGAAGGTATATTAAAAATTGTCGGAATTGCATTCCAATTTAAATATTTTCTACAGGAATTAATAAATACTTAAAAAGTGGTCCTCACAAATGTGCATAACTTTTGAAAGTGGAATTTTTTTAGAGCAATACATTCAATGGAATTAACCCATTCATCTCTGCGATTAGGACATTTCGGAAATGTAAAGAAAGCTTTATTTTTAATATTTGAATCGTGGGTATAAACGTTACTGCAATAAGGTGCCTTAAGAGTACTTAATTTACCCATTGCACACTCTTTTAGGTTTAAGAATATTAGCTTAAATTTGAATTATAAATACCTGGCCGAATAGCAATTCAACTCGTGACGTTAATGAGGTTATGTATAAAAAGGCCGGAAATTTGATGGGAAATAGATGTTGTCATATCTCATTTGTGAAATTATTCAAAAGTCTATTTTGCTTTAAAATTTATCAAATAGACTTAAACAAACAATTAACACTAGTGGACTTTGAATATTACCAGATATTTGGACGTTCTTAAATACCTAAAATAAATTTAACCAACAAAAATATGACCATATTGCTTGGTTACAAAGATTTGTACATAGATTTGGCAGCGTTGCATTGCGTTAGTTGGGCCAGATGACTGTGAGATGGCGTGGAAGTCGCGTTTCCAATTCTCCCTATTCAATTAACCCCCCCTGGAAGAAACTAACGTACGATTATCATTATGTTATTATCAAATCTCACCTTGGAACGGACGCATTCCGAGTCTGACCCGGAAATTTAATGCCACAGGTACGTTCACGCGCTTTTGGAAATGTGTAAATGGTAATTTTGCAATTCCAGTGGCACACAACCAGTTTCGTTTTATCCACTCACATACACACACACACATGAGTCCGTTGAAACTACTAGTTAGCCCAAAAGGGTCGGTCCAAAAGGGGGAAACCTTAACGTAACACTAACCTAAGCATAAGCACCTATCGTCAAAATCCTGTGTGTGGGTAAAATGATACTGGTTGAGTGCCTCTGGAATTTCGAAATTCGCGCCTGCGCGTGGTACAATATCTGGGATCTAGCCATAAAGTTATTATTAGCTCCTCTATTCATTTAAGAGAAAAATCATAGGAATATTTTTTCATGGCATCCCTAGCAATGTGGTGTAACCAGTAGTGGCATCATAAGATCTTTTACAACACGCGCACCTTGATTTGTCTCTGGTCGACCACCAACAAAGTTTTCCAGTATAAACTTGCAAGTTTTGTTTGTACATGAGCGGCTGCCAAAATTTTTGTGCCGTATATTGCTGGCTTGGATTTCATATACTGCCAGAAGGGACATTTTCCACGAAATACTACCAGTTGCCCGTCGAGAGTTATTGTGTCATGTGGAATATAAGATTTTTAACAAATTTCTATAAAACCATACTAAAAGGACCTTTATTGGCATATCCAAAAACTATTTACAATCTCCAAAAACTCAAAATCACTATACCATTACTCCTCTCCCTTCTACCCTCTCTTCTGTTTCCCCTCTCCCTCCCCAGCTTCTCCTACGTCCTTGCCCCTGCCCCATCCTCCCTCATCCACTCCATCACCCTCCCACATAGCACACTTCGTCCCCTGTACGTACATTATTCGTCCAAATTACGTACATTCGTCCATGGGGGTAATATGAACGTACAGTGTACGTACATTATTGTACGTACATTGTACGTACAAAAATATACGTCCGTGATACGTACATCGCTGTACGTACATAAATATACGCCCATAGTACGTACATATCTGGACGAATATCCCCCACCACGCAGGATGGACCGCAAGCAAATCAAACAGAGGGCGCCCCAATAATAAACCGATGGAATGGTAGCGGTGGCCATTTAAAAAGGGCAACAGGCATGTCAACCGGCAGACTTCGGCTCATCGTCGTTAGGTAAACCTGACCGATAGCTCGAAGCGACAAGCTCTCCATGGCTTGCCCGCGCTAGAGCCAACGGCACCCACATAAAGAATCACCTTTCTTTTATATATATGTAAATGAATAAATCGGCTTTGAAACCCCCCTTTTGTCTTTGATTGAAATGGGAAATTTCGATTGATTACTTGCACGTGTTAATATTAATCAATTTGGCAAAACATTTTTCTTTGTTATATTGGAACCAAACTTGGGGATGTCATAAACAAAATTCGATTTTTTTAATGGCATAATTCCTATGTCCGTAAATTCGTGTGTCCAGATTTGGTACAATGCTGTACCAAAGAGACGTACTACGTACATACATGGGATGAAAAGTATACGTCCATAGTACGTACATAGGACGTACTTGTCCTACATACGTACATTTGAGTACGTCCTATGTACGTAAATTTGTGTACGTCCAAAATTGGTACAATGTTGTGCCAAATGGACGTACCACGTACGTACATGGGACGAAAGCGGACGAAGATGTACGTACATTGGACGTGTGCATTTCTAAAACAATACGTCCATAGTACGTACATAGGACGTATTTGTGCTATATGGGCTTCTACTCCCTTTCGATTCCATCCATTCCTCCTTTACCCCCGCACTCTTCCGCCAAGTGGCTCCACGTATCCTTCCCATTCTCACACGATACACACCTTCCATATTCTTCCCTCATCCATACCTTCCTTTCTCTCTTATCCGATCCACACCTCGCCCTTGCCACAATCACCCTATCCTCTCTACTCCATCCCCTCTCTATCAAGTATCCCGGTACTCTTCCATACACCTGCCACATCCCTTACCTATCATTATATTCACTTCTCTCTATACACCCTTGCCTCTCCTGCCCTTTCCCCTTCACCCACTCATCCACCTTCACCTCGTTCCCTAACTATTCCATTACTTTCGCCTCCGACAGCCCTACCCTCTCATACCTTTTCCTCCTCTCACCCCGACACATGCTCTCCACCCATACAGCCTTCATCAATCTCTCTTCCTCCAATTATACCACACTCTCGTCTCATACCTCACCACTCTCACCATTGCTTCGCACTCTAACTTCTCTCTATTCGTCTCCTGAAGCACTATGTAGCTGGGCGTGGATCTTTCCACCCCAACATGCGCTTCAAGAACCACATCTGTTCCCTCTCCATGCACTTATACCCTCTCGTCCCCCACACTTCTACTCCATACATTAGCACCAATCTCGCACACGCATCCTATATTTTACATGCCACTGTCACATTGTTCATCAACCACTTCCCCCACGCCTTACTCTGCACCTACTCACATGCTCTTCATACCCTCCCATCTCTTTGAACATAAACCCTAAATACTTAAAACTTCCAACCCTCTCAATAACCACCCCCTTCCACTCCAATTCTTTCACCTTCCCCTCCCTACCTCCCTTTATTTCTGAACCTTACCCACTTCGTTTTTTCCACATTCACACTCATCCCCCTCTTATCCATTAACCACTCCGCTCTTTTCAACATGTCTTTCATCCCTTTATGCTCTCTTACCATTAATACCGTGTCATCCGCATATGCTAACATCCACACTTTCCTCTTCCCCTTATCCGCTTATCCTTCACCTCCACCTCTCCGGTTCCTCACTATCATCATTGCCAACTTATACCCAGTATTTGTTATCATTATTCCTCTATAACTCTCTGCATCCTTCCTTTCTCTCCTTTATACACCGGGCACATCATCACCACGCTCCACGCCTACGGCAACCTCATCTCCCCCTCCACATCTGATTCAGCAGCTCTCTGAACCTCTTCTTCCCCTTTTCCCCGATCTCCTTCCATATTTCCGCCTTGAGGCCATCCCTCCCTGCAGTTTTTCCACTCATCACTTCCTTGAAAGCCCTCTCCTCCTCCTCCTCTGTAAATTCTTCCCCTCTGTCACCACATCTGTCTTCTCCAATCCCTCCTGCCGCTCGACTCCCTTCTCTATATTTCCTTGTCCATTCCCTCAATGACACCCCTACCTGTCTCTTCCTTTCCCCTCTCCTCAGCACCCTCCACATTTCCGCCTCGTTCTTACATCCTCTCAGCTCCTCACTCGCTCTTTCCACTGCCTGTATCTTTTTCTTCTCACATATCTCCTCATATCTCCAATAAAAGCATTCAACTCCATTTGTTAGTGGCTACCATACTTTTGGTTTGTCAGGATTTCCTTCGTTATGGACTTTGTAAACTCGTGAAGTTTCTCCGTCAGTATGTAAACATATTTTACTTATCAACATCGAGTTAGGCCAACCTTTTCAGTTACTATATTTTACACTCCGTCCGTGACTAAACCTATGTGATTGCTATATTTTTCCAGATTTTGCTTTATATTGGTTGTCTTCATACTGCTCATCATTTTTAGCTTCTAAATTTTCGTCTACATCGTTAGGAACGTGATAATGATCCTCTTCTTCGACTATTTCCAAGTTGTCTTCTTCCTCCGAAATATTTACATCAACATCAATACAATCGGGAACATCAATATCCGATGGTTCACATGACTCCCCTCAGTCATACCTGAGCTGCTGCTTCAAGTTATTTTTCCGTAAGCAGTCGATATCTTTCATACTTTGATTTCGATCTCGACATTTAATTATTTACAAAGAACACCAAATAAAAACTCAAATCAAATTACTCATGGACTTACACTTGCGTGACCGATATAAGTACACAAAATAAAGAAAGCAAGATGCTGACAAAAACTGGTCGTCTGGTTCATCAAGGATCCCACACGGCATCCTCAGGGTTAATCCCAGATTGGAAAAAATGCGTTTTTGGTCTTTGAAAGGTAATCCTCGCTTTAAGATAAGGATTTATAAATATAAATGAAACAATTAATTTTCTATATAATAGATATATTAATATTTTAATAAAATTGCATTTTTAACAAATAGCCTTCTAGTAAATTACAACTATAATAAAATCACAAAAATAATCACAATCAAGTTAGTAAAATGTACAAACATCCAAGAACATAACCTGTATTTGCTAGAATGTAGAAAAATCGATCAATCGTTGTTTATTATTCAATGTGGCTATTTATATAGGTCTATATTAACTTCATTTTTTTTTCTTTAAAACGATAACGATAACGATAAGATTTTTCAGTTCATAAAAGTTCTAAATAGAGAAAAATACAAGTATTAAATTGCACTAGAATTACACGCAATTGGAGGAGACTGCATGTAATAGTAGTTTACAAACGTTTTGTTTAAAAATACTGTCGAATTTTTTGAGTTATACTTCTTGAAATTATCTACAAGTTATATAAATTGGAATGATTTAGTTCACTATACAATAACAATTTTTAATCTCGTAGAAGCTAAGAGAAGTTTTTTTTTGTTTTATTGTTGTTTTTTTTTTTTAATTGGACCGCACACTATTTTTTTTTTGTTTCGTTCGTAACTCGCTCTTTTTGCTGCCCAAATAACAGTGTTTAAAACACGCAAATCAAACTTAATAGGCAAAGGTGGGTTTTATTTGGCTGTTTAGCAACACGTTTGCTGTCGACAGATATAATTGTAGTGGGGCGATATTTGTTTTTGTAAACTTGAATAAAGCCTCATAAAGAGAACGAACTTGATCCATTCGTCTTCCATTACAAGTAAATAAACTCAAGAAATTAAATATATATTTTTTTACTTAACACACTTATGCCCACTTGCACCGCAGCTACTTAATCATGATTAAAAAGTTAATCAATGGTTAGCGGAGAATTGGCTTGCACCACAACTTAATCATGATTAAAGTCCCCACGAAACGTCAAATATTTAACCAGCCGATTTTGGCTGATTAACTCAAAAACTAATAACTTCACGACGAATATAGTTGTGAAGTTATTTACATTTGGCAGACGATTTTGAAATGACTAACCTTTATTTTGTCTTTGTTATTAAAAACGATGAATTTGGGAATATTTGAGCAGATTGATGTAATCGATGGCTTGGAGGTTAATGATTTTATTAATTTTGGTTTGTTTACCTCGTCCAATAAATGTAAGGTTAAATTCTGTCGATCTATTTGATAATAATTTCCATCGTATATTCAGTTTTACCAAAGAGTGCATCATTTATTACACAATTTAATTGAAGGCGACATTGAATTTATAGTTAATTGGTAATATTTATTTACAATTTCTCGGTATGTTATTAAAAATATGATACTATTGAATCATATATTTCGTTGCAGTACGTATCTTAAATTAACAAATGAAGATGGTCAAAAGCCGCTAATGCACAAATACAATTACTTTGCTCACAGGTTCACGTAATAAGAAATAATAATAATAGTATACGTAAGTTAGCATTTAGTATTCATATTTACCGCGCATTTGTTTCCTCTGTTCTCAATAGAACGACGTAATACAACCAAAAAAGAACTTAAAATCCCTAGAAAAACGTCTGCTCTCTATAATAATACTCCGTGGTCGATAGATGCTTAATCAGCCGACGGTGCAACAGAAATACTCTGATTAAAGTTAATCATGATTAAGTTCTGCGGTGCAAGTGGGCATAAATGGTTGTAATTTACATTTTGAATGTATTATTCTGTTAGCAGAACATGCATAGCTTAATAAATAAATAAACTGACATATGTCAGGAAACTGAAAATAATAACATTTTTATTTTAACTTTACTTTTTTTAGTTTAAAACTGTACTATTAATTGAATTCATCATGCTTAGGCTAATTGATTTGTGATAACAAGATAGAAGACTAGATAAGTTTGTATATTTATGTAACTAAAGCTTTTTACTTTAAAGGCCAACCAGCGAATTATTTATTTCAAATTCTTTTGACAATGCCGTAACTACTGAAATTAGACCATTATTTTTATCATCATTACTGGGTTTAAGGCACATCGACAGCTAAGGTCATTCGTGCCAAACCTTCACTTTTATTTGTTAGTATTGTCTACTAAATAAAGTCAAAAAATTGTGTGTATCTGAAATACATTATTCTAAACCAATTAGTGCTTGTTTGGATCAGAGAAGACAAGGCAAGGTACTCTGATTTCAGAATCCAAATTCTACATCAGTCATTGTTTAAAGTGCAATCATCCATTTAGAGAGTTTAATTAATCTCATTCTGTGTAATTGTCATAAAGGTATTTTCTATGAAGTTTTCGAAGCAGATCAGTCAACGGTTACAATGAACTAATTGACTTAATATTTTTGCGAGAATAATAAATTCCAATTAATTATCCCTCAAATTTGTTTGTAAACATTCGACATTTGAGTAGTGAGATCTGTGCATTTATATACAAGTTTTCATCGTCATTGTACAGAGAAATAACACATTCGACTGAATTCCTATTAGTAGACACTTGGTGAAAGATAACAAGTAATAAAATTATAACATTCTCTAGACTTCTTTAGAAATATTCTTGAAGATTTTTAAGAGCAGTCAACATTTTCTTCATTTCTTTGATTTTTTCAATCGTCAGAGAAATTATTGTTATAGGACGGTCAGAATCATACTTATAATTCAAACATAGTGTTTCGTAACTGTTTAATTATTCATTTATTGCTTATTAACTCATAGTAGCCGGTTCTACCATACCGAAAAAATTTAGAATTCTTCTATATCACAATTTAATTCAACAACAATAAAATTTATCAATTGAAAATAAAAAGTATTAATAAACTCTTTTACAAGTCAAAACTTAAAGTTAAAATTTCACCTGCTCCAAGCTAGACAGCTTATTTGTAGAGTTCTATTTTTCAGCTGATTTTTTCTGCACACTTTCTCCCAAGGCTATGAAGCAGTAGTAGCCTAAACTACTAACTGGTTTCTGTTGAAAGTGGGGCTCATTAAAAAATACTCAAAAGTGGCAACTGTGAAAACTTAATCAAAACTCAAGTGCAACTGTGTCAACGCCGCAATCCAGTAATCACTTTTGGTGCCTTAATAACAGAACTGTATGCCAATTTTTGGATGGTTCCTGGCCATTAAAGTGTTTGAAATGGCGCTCAAGTAAACCAGGGTATTTACCACATAGTGCTTTCACTAGAGAGGAGATTTTTATTTAATCTATACACCTATGAAAATAACAACTGACAATCATTACAATTTCTGAAGGGGTTTAAATGTAAGAGAATGAGTGAAGAGCGTTATAAAATTCTTAACGAAAGAGAGAAATGGACCAAAAGATATTCATGAATGGATGATTGGTGTATATGGGGAAGGTCGCCTTATTTTACAGTAAAATTTTATCGTGTTATTCTGAACAACCGTTATAAACAGCGATGTTATCAACATCGATGTTTTTAACATTGCAATGTTATGTGAAATTGAACTGCGCTGCTAAAAACTGTATTCTGCACAACGCAATGTACACAAATTGGCAACAGTGTAACATGTACGGCGCAAGCAACTTCATGTATATTATGACAGCTGTTTAATAATAATTTTTAGAAGATATTTTTAGAAATATAATGTATATTTTTGATAAAGCATATATACGAATATTGGAATAATATTATATATTTGGGTTTTTTGCTGATGAAAAACACAAACCACAAAATAACCTTAAAATATATCGCCATTAACAAACAATCTCGTAACGTCGACCGTTTTGACAAGTGTTGTTTAACATCAAAAATGTTAATATACATCGATGTTAGTTGACAGACATTGTGTACAGAATCGTATATTCATAACATCTGTCGATGTTAGCAAATAACATCGCTGTTAACGCTAAAATTTTTGTTCAGAATAACACCCCTAGTGTAAGTAATTTGGTTGGGGCAGGGATGAACCGAGGAAAACATAAAAATTAAAGTTTTTTTAACATTCGAAATGGTCTTCACCCAGTTGGCACATTGGTACAGGATATGTACCGACTAGAGGAGTGTAACTCATGAGCGGGTCGGGTCGACTCAAAGAGGCAACTCTTCAAAGTGAGTTGTGGAGTGACTCCTGTCATTAGTAATAGTCCCAGTCGATTATTTTTGCTGAGGCAACTCACCAAAAAGAGTCATTTCGCCCACCTCGACTAACTAAAGGCTATCGTAGTAGACAATATAACACCTAATTATGTTAAATAATCCCAGTTGAACCCCCCTGTATTCAGTCTCAAGCCACCAATTTTCCAAACTACGGGAAAAAATTGAAAAACAATTGCTACAAGCTTAACCCTCTATTGCATGAATTTTTTTTTTAATAAGTTTACCAAAAATTGTGGCTTTTACTAAAGAATTATCCGTTTATTGAAAATGTTTCCATTACATAATATTTAAAAGAAAATAATTATTTTTTAACAAAAAAAAAAGATTGTTCCTCATAAGCAACTAACTATACTGATACTAAAGGTCGAAACCGGTCTATAGGTGTTCTGATGGAAAACAATATTTGATGTTTACATTATTATTCTTATATTTGCCGTCATTGGCGTGTTCCTATATCTGTCGATTATTATGCCGCTCACATTGGGTTTAGTCAACATTCGGGCAATAGATTTCGCCACTGTGGCGTTTCTACTTTTCTACACTTTCTACAAGTGTTTATAACTTTATTTTTTAACGAAAATACAAATAAATGTAACAAACAATTTGCTTTAGAATAAAATCGCATTTTTTACATCCCATTTTGCTCTTTCCTTTGCATCTTGCCTTCATACATCTTTCCCTCTCTTCTGACTCTGGCCAGTGATCGAAGGAATCTTGTCTCACATCATTGTTGCGTCTTGGTTCGATGCAACGTTTAGATTTTGGACGTATATTGTTTTCTATAGATAATGGGCGTCCTCTCTTAGTTGCCTGTTTACCTAGATTACATAGAGCTTTGGCAACTTTAGTCTCGAAATCAAGTCTGGCTTTTCTACTTGCTTTTGGATTTGTCTATACAGGGTGTTTCAAAATTCATGCACCAAAAGTTTTCTGCGTACTCCTCGTAGATAAAAAGAAAAAAAACCCTTATAACAAATCTTGATTTTCCACAAAATATCATGGATTGAACCCCTTCGCAGGAATATTAAAGAGACGCCACTGTTCCCTATCAATGAATACTTTCGTTCGCATGTAGGAAGAGGCGGGAACACCACGTACATGTTCGCGCTCGCCTTGTCTGGGGTCTTCGTCTCTCGAGCTTGTACTGTCAGCATTAGATAAACAAACGATTTCATTGACGCAGCACACAAATTAGGTCAATGTACCATCGAGTATGGAATTGGAATTTTTAAAACCAATTTGTGTCTTCCTGGAAACACAGATGTTTTAAGGACTTTCTAAAAATGTGTTATTCCAAATTAGGTCTTGGCCTTGGTTAACAAAGGGATATCATTTTACAGCACCTACCCCCCGCGATTTTAAGTAATAGGACTGCAGGGGATACAATTGTACAGCAATAAAAATGCAAGTGTAGGAAGCCGCCAGGAACAATAAAAAAAAGTATAATAAAATAAGGTGAACTTGAAATTTGTGCGTCGGTTTTATCAACCCGCACCAGACTATTTATGTTTAGATAAAAATTTTTCAACTGCGCGCTCGAAATTAGGTCACCATTCATTCATGCGTCAACACTTAAAATCAACACCGTTTGTTTTTATGCAAGCGAACGAACGTATTCATTGATAGGGAATTGTGACGTCTCTTTAATATTTCAGCGAAGGGGTTAAATCCATTTTATTTTGTAGAAAATCGAGATTTATCATAAGGGTTTTTTTTCTTTTTATCTACGAGGAGTACGCAGAAAATTTTTGGTGAATGAATTTTGAAACACCCTGTATAGTAGCCAAGAGTTAACTTCTGCAAGATCGAGCATGCGATGATACCACTTTGTACTTCTTGTAGTACAACAGTACAAACCCAAAAGGGAGACCTGGATGTCGATGTTCATTGTAAATTTTTCCACATTTGATCATTCTGTCTCAACGTTCTTCTTTTCTGTTCGAGGGAACGTTGTTGCCTTTTGAATTATCATACCATTGGAAAGCTTTTATGGTTACCTTTTCTGATTCTATAACCCGCTCAAATATCGGCCCTCATCCTTTCAATTTTTTATTTGAAAAAAATACTCATCCTAGCAAACAGTTCCGACACATTCTTAGATGTATCAGAAACGGAACCCCAGTAAAATTGTTATCGAAATACACATTGTGATTTTTGTTTTTAGGAACTGCCCTATATAATCACATTACTGACAGCTCCTAAATCTGGTTCATTCAAAAGGAGTTCAATATTCGATTTTGTGGAAAATAATTAGAAATTATTTGTAAATCCACTTACCCAGCATATTGTACCATTTATTCGTATTTTTGAGATTGTAGGTTTTCAATGATTTGCGATCTTTGAAGGGTATGATCTGCTCGTCAAAAGATAAATCTTCTTTTAGAGTAGACAAGTGACTCTTATTTCATTCAACAATGGAGTAATTTTATTTGTATTTATAGTAGCAATTGCATTATCGCCAAAATAAATGATTTTTTTTGTACGCTCGAATCTATTGACAGACAATTTGTCACGTTCTTGTATTAGGAGTCCTATATTCTTGGGTGCTACATTTTTATAAGCGACATCTACGTTTTTAAACCTATGTCTTCGAAGATCTTTTTTGAAGTATTTATTGGCCTATTGGGTCGTGTTTGCATACTATATAAAATTCTTTCATAAACAACCTCATCTAGGAATTTATCAGATATGAAAAATTTGAAAATCTTTCAAGGTGTATTTAGCTAGCTGCAGTCACAGATAAGCTGTTTCCTTGAAATTTTACATGTTCTACATCAGCTTTTGAATTTACCATTTTCCACTTCAATTGCTTTTTTTGTTAAACAAAAACAGGCCAATTGTCTAAGTGGTATTTCATCTTCATGCCATCCAAACGTTTTTTGTTAGTAAGCTGACTACAAAGGGGTTCTGCGACATCTTCATCAAGCATGAGATCTTCGCTATCTGAAGGTAAATCCCTCGCAAACCCTATGGGTGCATTTTTTGCACGCCTATATAATGTTTTGCAATCAATATTATACAAAAACCTCGGGAAAATTTTGGCGTACGTTTGTTGCTATGGCCCACGATATTCCTGTGTGGGAACAATTTTTTTACGTATTTGTATATTGTAACAATATTAAAAATTGAAGGACAATATTGAATTTTTTTCCCAAATTATCAATAAAAACAACACTAAATAAAATGACTAAATTATAACCTCTAAAATTGTCAAAACTACTACCATATGTATAAAAAATATTTAGATAAGGCATGGCCGTGAGAAACAATATCACGGTCTTAGATTAGTTCAGCACGTTGTTGACTTTATGTCAATTAAGAGTAAGTTTTGATTTAATCATGGTATTCTCAGAACTTCACAAGCGTTTCATCATTGAATCTTATTTCCGTATGGACATCTTGAAAATGGGCCGCTGCCGTCGCCGCAGCTGCCTTCGCCACCGCTGTCGAGCCGCCGGTCACTCCTCGGCGAACTCGTCGGGCATCTCGGTGCGAACCATAGGTGAAGTGTTGTGACAATCTGACAATTACTTACGTGACTTTTATTTTATTAACTTTCCGTGTGTATATATTTTCTTAAACATTTTTTCTGTAACATAATCCGTAATAAATAATAGCGATCGTTATCGCGCCTATCAGAATTTTTCTGCCTCTGCCCCCATCCTTGTGTGTGGTCATCGAGGGCGGTTTTTCAGACCCCGCGCTGCGACCCCCGTTCACACAAGTTTTATTTGACAATTAGCTTAACCTTACTTTTAACAACTGGCGGCGAAGACGTGATGCGACGTATCAAACCTGCAACGTACGTTCCGAAATACAAAGCCACCCTTTATCTAAATAATTTTTATACATATGTTATAAACAATATATTCAATTTCAATTGAAACCACGTCAGCCATCTGACGGGCAAAAAACGCTACAATCCCAAATCGTTACAGTATGATTGCCATGCTTAGATACTGCACTGGAAACGTGTATAAGAATTAAAAATTGTATGTTCCCAAATAGTCACAAAATGCAATAGAGGGTTAAAAGAGGTTACTCAGAATAAATGCTATTAGTGATATCAGAATAATCTGATCTCTTTCTTAAATTGATACTTGAATTTGGTTTAGGAAATGGAAAAACCATTGTTGCATGCTTAAAACTTTCTGAAGTTACTCAAAATAGATTCCTTAAAAATCTCATAACATCAAATCCGCAAATCACAAAATAATCCTACTTGAAACCAGTGTTTTAATTAGCATGTATGAAGCAGTTCGTTAGTTATTTCATTTGCGTTGCAATATAAAATCTGTTTGAATTTACTTTATTGGAATGCTTGGTTGCGTGTTTTGTGTGTACTTTACCATTCATGTGGTATTGATGGTAATCGTTAAGTATTTTGGGTTAATTGGCTATCCATCAACTGATCGACTAAATTTGTGTGAGTGTAATTAAGCTTTCAGCAATTATACATATCTGATACTCGTAGACTGGAGAATATCAATTGCGGGTAGCTTCAACAATTTTAACCCTTTGGCCTACTTTCCTTACGTCCGGATGCAGCAGCAGAAACCAGTCCGACTGAGGCACGCCTGGCGTGCCCAATTGTAAAAAAAAACGTAAAGTCTGGACTTCAAAAAATTCTGTTTCGCAAGAAAATGCATTCATTGTGCAGCACTACTAACACAAGCGCTGTGCCAGGAGTTGAACTCATACTCGATTTGATTGGCCCAAGCGGCTCGCCACGAGTTGAGCTCGTGCTCGATGTGATTGGCCCACGCGGCGCGCCACGAGATATGCTCGTGGTCGTTGTGTTTGGCCCGAACATTTAAACACGAGGAGTACTCGTGGTTGTAGGTCAGAGGGTTAAGAGCAATGCTTAATTTCTGTTGATGCAAACTGACACTTAACAATTAACAAATAATTAAAATTATTTTTTCTACAACCGTCGGAAAAGGGTGACATTGATGCATCACTGTCAGAATGTGAAGTTTGTTATTTTTAAAACGTCAAAAAGTCAACAAATCACCAAGGCAACTATTTTTCACTGAAAATTTTCAATATTTAGGTATATTATTCTTATTTTAACAATTGTTGAAAAATTATTGTTTGTATTACTTGTGCGAAATAGGTGTTCTTTGGCACATTCAAATGACTTTCTTGTCTCGACTTTAAGGTCTCAAGAAAAAGTGACATCCTCATGCCCTATTTTACACAATTAATAAAAATTAACTATACCTGTCGACAGCAAACGTGTTAATACTCTCCTTTGTTTTATATTGAGGGCAAACTGTGTTGCATAGATGATTAAACCTTTTTACAAATGCGATCGTGTTTTGTTTATTTTGAGAGAAATTAGTGAGTACATGTCCACTAACTACTAAGTAACTTTTATATATATATTCGTTGCATATAATATATGTAATAAATTGATCACAATTGCAGTTCATATAGTGAACACTATAAAGCGTGATTAACAAATACTCGTTTTCCTTTTTGAATCCTTTTCCATCGATAATAATAAACAATTGAACATATACAGTGTGATTCAGGAGAGTGTTGAATATTTTGGTACCAAATATGTGTTCAGTTCTCAATGGACGTGCATATTAAGAGTTTAATAGTGGCCTGTGTAACTTGTCGCTTGATCAGGTTTGTTACTATATTAAAAAATTGCAATTTATGATTCTTTCACCCACATTTGCCCGAGATTTTAATTAAAGAAAAGTAAATGATGTTTCTCTAAATCAAGTAATTAAGGGTTAAAAACACAGAAACGCTTCCTTTCAAATATCAATGAATAATCACTGAACATACTTATTTGAATAAAAAAAATGATAGATCGCGCTGACGATATTCTGGATATAATTTTAAGAGGAACTTTAAAAAAGTCGTCCTGCATATAGACTTTAGGCTTAGGTTAAGAGACTGTGATGGTCTGGTGGGTAGAGATCAGGCATCTGGACCCAAGCAACGAGCAGGTTCATGGTTTATTCAAATATGAATTATTTATAATATGAATTGGTTATGACTGAATGCCCTAAGCCAGTTTCCTAGCATCCATGCTTCCCTAATACGAATTCCTATCAACCATCCTCCCTTAAAAAAAATATAAAACCATTCTTCAAAAGTACCACCAAACAGCTGCAGCTTCTTTGAGAATTAAACACATATGTATTATATAAAATAATAAATAATTCATGCAATAACCATCCAAATGTTTACTATTTTCCCTGAAACACCCTGTATATAACAGTTGGTATTAAAAATAAATCCAACCATATTCAAAGTTTAACTGGAAAATAACGAGCACACTCTCCGAGTCATAGCAGTCTTTGTGTATGTAATCGAAATGTAAAATTAATAATGCGTGTTATTTTATTTTTAAAACATCATTATCCCTTTCACAAATGGCTAGAATATATTTAATTTGTTCAGCAACGACAATTTGTAATCTATGTTTGATATGCTATTGAAGAATATGTATGAATACTTTTAGATGTTTTAACAATTGAAAGAATGGACATGACTGCATTTTTATTTTAGGAATGCACGGGTTATAGGAAGTTGGGAGACACTAACGTAAAAGAATCAGTCTTGAAAAACAGCTAGTTTTATCTTGTTTTTGTTTTTAATTTTTGTTAAAAACGAGAAAGTTCGAAAGCAGTCTGTCCTAAGTAGCCTTTTGTAAGCTAAGTAAGCAAAGGTGCATTTGTTTTTTTTTTATATTTACACTTGTATGCATATATTGTCCGCGATTGGGCACTTCTTTTTAAATTTAATCAACAGTTTAACAAAGATGGAAACGAAACAATGCTTTGCCTTACTTAGCCGATTTAACAAAATTACTAACGCGTAACTCGGTGCGTTGGCACAAATATCTGTTAAAAACCAGCCGACGATCGTAATTATTCATAGAGATATTGTCAAAAATTTTACTTAAAGCACCTCAAACAATTTTAATTTTGGCCAGTTTTTAACAAATTAAATTTGTGTTTTCTTTCCGTTTCTCTCTCTCTCCTTCTATCCGTTTCTTACGTGCTTTAGATTACATCAGGTCACATTTATCTTTGGCGACCCGACTGGTCGTTTTGCCGCCCACTTGAAGACTTACGTTCCTAGATTTTTCTAAGTTGAGCAGCTCCTGGAACAGCTGCTTGACGTTGTGATTGGTTTTGGCCGACGTTTCCATGAAACTGACACCCCAGTTTTGCGCCTGCGCTTGTCCTTCTGAAGTAGTTACCTACAAAGAAATATGGATTAAACTATTGCATGGTTTTACAATCTTACAACACGGTACTACACAGTAAAAAAAAATAGAGACTGTCTTCTTAGAAGGGACTCGTGGAACGAGGTTTCAAAATAATGCGACTTTTGAATTTTGCATTATACTGGTTTGATTCGGTATTTACCGATTTTGGGTATATTCTATCGATCTACCGAAATAAAGACAAATCTAACTAAGTTCTTGCATGAATGTAGTTTAAAATTAAAAGTACCTTGTAGGTGCAAAACCCATTAAATTACTTATTGAATTACTTTCTGTCTGAGGTATCACAGGGGGTGTCACCCAATTGAAAAAAGTTGATTGGATTGGGGGTAGGGGGAGCATAACTTGAACTTCAAAACTGCATTAATATTTGCAATTCTTTCTACATCCGCTATATATACTACTAATTAATTATTGTATTGTTGTATGTACTGTTAGGTGAGTTATGCTCACAGATCATAGAACAAGGGTGTGGTTATAAACAGTGCTTTTTGTCATAGAACGCACCAGAATGGGATTCCGACACCTTCTTTAGATGGATGTTGCAAGTTTAAAAAAAAAAGGAATCGAGAAGATTTGCTGAACGAGAAAACATTTGCCTGAAATACAACAAAATAAATTTGTGTTAAGTATTGTAAACAGGGTGTCCATATTTCGCCAGAATGTATGGGATCTTTGGTTTTTTGAACAGATTGAGAGTTCACCTTTGACCATTTGTTGTGTTGACACATGTAAAGTGCCATCTTTTGAATGAATTATTATTATTATTAGTAGGTTAGATTGATGTAAACTTGCACATTTTGGGTCTCAGTAATATCTGAAAAAAAATCTAACGTTTTGGTTTTTGAGATATTCGAAAAAAAGTGAAATTTTGGAATTTCGTCTTTATTTTTTTATTCAAAAACCAGTAAAGCTAGACGAATACAACTAAAACATTATAAAGACATTTTGAATAAGGAATACAATAGCATACTTGGTTTTCAGATAACCTTGAATATTTTTGAGAAACCATCAACTTTTATTTTCCTAATGGGCCCTATTTTGGATTGTAATATTTTCTGATTCAATTTAAGGGTATCACACCAGTGGCGGCTCCTCAGAGGAGGCAGCGGCGGCTGCGCCTCCTATGTATGTTTCGTAAGAAGAATATCGGTATTTTTATAAATTACTTCCGAAATTTTCCCATTCAGAGGTACGACTTTTAAAAATATTTTATTTCTTATACTTATAATTCACGTTACACTAACGCATTTTATATTTCCCTCTTTTAAAATCAACAACACTGTCGTTCATATGAACCGATCGAAGAGGCTAGATTCCACCCGTAAACACGCGCAGATACGCTAATGTGGCCTTGAATTTCCGCTTCTTCGTTAAAATTAAAACGTTCAGTTTAAAACGACGAAGCTGATTCCATGGAGCCTCCGTCTCGCATCTCTTTTTAACGAACTCTACGCCGCTATTAAATTTATTTCATTTCTTTGTCACTCACTTCCACCTCCACTTGCAGTCACTATCAATTGGCGCGATTTGCAAATGAGTAATATTATTGACGATTTAGTTGAAATTCGTTCCCAAATATATCCGGTTGTTTGGTAATTGCAAACTCCTTTTATATTTTTCTAAATTGTTATTTAAAATTGTTTGTTGATACGTTTAGCAATTACCACATTAAATAGGAACATTTCCGAGAATTAATGACAAATCAGGTCAAAAAGAATGTCTTTCCTCTTGTGTAGATTTAGTTGATTATTTATTAAAACAATCATTTAGCACTCTAGATTATGACAAAAAGTTATTTGTAAAAACAAAGGGTAGACCCACGGGTGTGAAGCCGAGATACGAATATCGGCAACACGAAAGTATGTGGGCCACCCCAGGACAGTGGGGCGAGGGGGAATTTCAAATTTGCCGCTTTTGTAAAGATGGTTCCCTCGATGTTGCCAGATTTATCAAAGATCTTATTATGGGGATTGCCATTTTTAATAATCTAAAAATTTCACTACAAAGTGATCATTTTAACAATTAAAATTATGCTTTGAACATAATTAGACTCATTATCGCTTATATTTGTCATAATAACTCATGAAAGTACAATTTTACTGTTTATTAAATATAATCATGTGCATTGTATATTTTATACTTCGATGTAGATGCGGCAACGCTTAATGAGTCTCACCATTTTTATTAACTAACCTCAGTAGTGCTGTGAGTGCTCGTAATTCATGTTTGAAGGTATGTTATTATATATTCTGTCTTATAAACTCCTCAATTGTATTCATTAGTAATGGAAACATCAAATGGCCGTATTAAATATTCTTGTAAATATCCAGAATGTCAAAATTCTTTCTTTTCCGATATAACTAATGTCGACTACAAAAATAAACATTTCTATAAATTTCCCAAAAATGAAGAATATCTTAAAACATGGAAAACCATTTGTGATATTGAACAGTCTTCATTGTTTAAATTTTCATTCATGTGAAGATCATTTTATTCATAAACATTTTGTTAACCATTTCCGCAAAAAATTAAATTGCAAAGCTGTTCCGACACCAAGAAGTAAGACAATATAACTACACTAATTTACTTTTTTAACTATTTTAATGCCACGAATCCTGGATACGAGCAAACAACTGACCTGTTACGACGCCTGAAAGAAATATCCTAAGAAGAACGAAGAGACCTGATGGAACACTGCACCTGGACAAGACCCTAATACCCGATTGTTGTGATATTTTTATATTTGATATTTTTGTTAATAATAATGTATATAATTATTCCGTTAAATATATTTTTACCATGTAGGCCTATTTTTATTTTTATTTTGTGAAACCTAATCTTTTTTCTTTTACCAAAACCAGTAACTTCTTCATTTATGTACTATCTAAAAGTATAATCAATTATGTGCTCAAAATACATAATTGATTGTATTTTTAGTGTTATTAAAATGAAATATATCGTGTAGACGAGTGTAACATTTTTAAATTTTGGCGGAAATCGTAGTAATTTGCCACCCCGACACCAGGCGGCGCCAAAAATCGTGTTTCCGATATTTAACATGCAGGTTTCACTTCTAAAGGTATGTGTTCTGTGGGTAGACCAATTCCGCCAATGCCATTATTGGTGATATCAGGGAGACATCAATAGAGGATTTACCGAAAATAATTATATTAAAACAAAATGGTTAACGGCATCAAGTAATAGAAATAAATGATTTTGTTGGTATTGTGTATTGTTTACCAATGATGCATCATCAATTTGGGGCAAACTTGGTATTTTGTGTGTACATACGTACACGTTTTAAATTTATGGTAGTTTTAGATTGTTTTTAAGTTTATACAATGTTAAAAATTGGAGATGTTCCGTTTTTTGCAATAAATAAATAAATAAATTATTATTATTTACAAAATTTATCGCGCGCGGTTGAGAGGCATGAGAAATCTCAGGAACACATATTTTCTTATATTCAATTTGAAATGCTCGGTAAACAAAATATTATTAATGTCCTACATTCAGCTTGTACAAAAGATATTGAAAATTTTAATGAAAAAGTACGTGAAAACCGTGAAATTTTAAAAAGGTTAATTGATGCCACTATATATTTATTAAGTCAAGAAAGTTCTTTACGTGGACATAATGAAAAATCAGATTCGGAAAATAGAGGTAATTTTAAAGAATTAATCGATTTTTTTTTAACTTATGATCCAAAATTATAATTTTTTTTTAAATGCAGCTAAAATATTTATTGGAACTTCTAACTCAATCCAAAATGATTTAATTGAGAGCATCAGTTCAATTATTAAAAATAAAATTGAAGTACAACTGCAAGTGATTTTTTTCCTGGCAAATTGATGAAACTACCGACATAACTTGCAATAGTCAACTTTCCGTAATTTTTAGATATACAATGAAAGATGAACCTACGGAAAGATTCGCTGGTTTCTATAATGTTAGTAGTGGAAGAGATGCTGAAAATTTGTTTCACTTATTAGTGAAAGAGTTTGATCGAATTGACTTTAAAAATAAATTAATTGCTCAAACTTACAAAGGCGCTGCAGTAATGTCAGGACATTTGAATGGTCTTCAATCTAAAATAAAAAATATAGCACCACGAGCTGTGTTCATTCATTGTTATACCCATAAATTAATTTAGTATTGAGTAAGGCTTGCAATTTAATCAAAGAAGTTAGGATATTTTTTTCAAACCTAACAGGATTTTCATCTTTTTTCCAAGTCGAGTAAACGATCTGAAGCTTTAAATGCAATTGTTCAACATAGAATACCTAGTAATGCCCCTACTCGTTGAAATTTTTCAAGTAGATCTGTTTTTACCATCGATTTAAATAGAGAAAAACTGATTGAGGTTTTCGATTATATTTTGGATAGTCAAGAATTTATAAATGATAATCAGACATTGAAGGAAGCCTATGGCTTCAAAAAACTCTTGCAAGATAAAAATTTTATATAAAAAAAAAAAAAAAAAGAACCTTTATTGGCATAACCATATATACAAAACAAAACAAATTAATTCTTTACATCCCTCACCCCCCCCTTCCACCCCACCCCTCCCTCCCTCTCCCCTCTTTCTCCCATCCCACCTTCTCCAGCGTCTTCACTCCTGCCCCATCCTCTCTCATCCATTCCGTCACCCTTCTATTCCCTCTCACTCCTACCCATTCTTCTTTCACCCCCTCACATTCTTCCGCCAAGTGCTTCCATGTATCCTTCCCCCACTCGCACAGCCCACATCTCATATAATCCTCCCCCATCCACCTCTTCCTCCCTTTCTCTCCTGACCCACATCTCGCCCTCGCCAACCTCACCCTCTCCTCCCTACTCCATCCTTCTTCCCCCCAATACTCTGGTATTCTCCCGTACACCTGCCACCTCCCATACATATCATTATATTCACTCCTTTCTATCCGCCCCTGTCTCTCCTGCATATCGACCTCTCTCATTTTTTCCTTCACCCATCCCGCCACCTTCACCCCCCTCCCCATCCACTCTATCACCTTTGCCTCCGATAACCCCACCCTCTCATACATCCTCCTTCTCTCCCTTCTCCATTTCCCCTCTTCCCCATTCACACACCCCCACCATACTGCCTTTACCAATCTCTCCTCCCCTAAACCCCACAATTTCTCTTCGTATTTCACCACCCTCCTCATCGTTTCACACACCATTTTGTCCCTGTTCGTCTCCTGCCTAAGTATATAACTCGGTGTCGACCTCTCCACTCCCAACATACATTTTATAAACCAACCCTGCTCCCTCTCCACCCATTCATACTCCCTCGTCCCCCATACCTCCACGCCATACATCATCACCGATCCCACACACGCATCCCATACCTTACACATCACTCTCATATTATTCTCTATCCCTCTTCCCCATTTCCCCCATGCTATCCCCCATGCTCTCCTCGCTTTGCCTTGCACCCATCTTACATGCTCCTCATATCCACCCGTTTCCTTAAACACAAACCCCAAATACTTAAAACTCTTCACCCGTTCTATCAACTCTCCCTTCCACTCTAATTCTTTCACTCCTCCCACTCTCCCTCTGTTCCTGAATCTCATCCATTTCGTTTTTTCTACATTCACACACATACCTCTTTTATCCATATACTTCTCTACCCTCCTCATCATTCCTTTCATACCCATCCAGTCCTTCGCCACCAAAACCATATCGTCCGCATATGCCAACATCCATACCTTTCTCGACCCACTTACCACCCCTCCCTCTTGACCTTTTTCCAACACCCCCTCTAACTCGCTCATATACAGGTTAAATAATAGCGGACTCAACGGGCACCCCTGCCTCAGTCCTACCCATGTCCTAAATTTCTCCGCTATCTTCCCCCCCACTTTCGCCTCCACCCATGTCTCCTCATACACCTCTCTCACCCATCCTATCATCCCCTCACTCAACCCTCTCCTCCTCAAACATTCTATCATCCCCTTCCTTGGCACCACACCATACGCTGCTTTTAGATCCAGGAACACCGCAAACATACCACCTTTCCCTTCCATCTCTCTCTCTATCATCCTCGCCAGAGTGAAGACCTGGTCCATCGTCCCCCTTCCTCTTCTAAATCCTCCTTGTGACTCTGGCAGTAACCCTTTATCCTCCACCTCTGCTTCCATTCTATTTTTCACCATCACCATCATTATTTTATACCCTGTACTCATAACTGTTACCCCCCTATAATTCTTTATCTCCTCCCTCTTCCCACCCTTGTGCACCGGGCACATCCTGCCCACCCTCCATGTCTCCGGCATCCTCTCACTCCCCGTCCACATTTTATTTATTAGCTCCCTAAACTTCTTCTTCCCCTCCTCTCCTATCTCCTTCCACATCTCCGACCTCAGACCATCTCTACCCGGCGCCTTCCCTCGTTTAATCTCTTCAAATGCTCTCTCCACCTCCTCCTCTGTGAACTCCTCCTCTATCACTCCTCTCCTCTCTTCCCCTACTTGCTCCGGCTCTCCTCCACCTTCTTTGCACTTCCTCACCCATTCCTCCAAAGACACTCCTATCCTCTCCCTCTCCTGTCCTCTCCTTAACACGTCCCACATCTCTCTCTCATTTCTGCACCCCCTTATCTCCTCTGCAGCCCGTTCCGCCACCTGTATCTTCTTCCGCTCACATATCCTCTCATATTTCCTTCTGGCCTCCACCACTGTTCTCTCTCCTCCACCATTCCTTATGCATTCCTTCACCGCCCTCCTCACTTCACCCTTCGCTACTCTGCATTCTTCATCAAACCACTCTCTACCTTTCCCCTTTGTTCCCTTCACCTTCCTTCCACATCCTATTATGGCCTTCTCCATCTCCTCCATTGACCTTATCTCCTTCCACTTCACTTCCTTCAACTTCTTCTTCATCCTGTCTATCGCCCCTACTCCGCTCTCCAACCTCTCTTCCTCTTGTTCTCTCTCCTCGTCTTCCCCCTTGCCTATCCATATCTCTACACTCACCGGTAAATGATCCGACCCCATTATCTCTTCCACCTCCATTTTTCTTATCTCCTCTCTCGCCACCCCTTTCACTATTGCGTAGTCTATTACTGATGAGCCTCGTGGTCCAATATACGTTCTCTTTCCCGTCCAATCCCCCTCTGTGCATCCGTTAAGAATTTCCCATCCCTCCTCTCTCACCCATTCCCTCATCCTTCTCCCCTCCCCGTTCACCACTTTATCCTGTGATCTTCTTTCTCGTTCCACTCCATTCTCCCCCACCCCTCCTCCCATTTCCCCTATCCTCGCATTCAAGTCCCCCACTATCATCCGTCTTCCTGTCTCTTCTTTCCTCTCCTCTATTTCTTTTCTCACCTCGCCCCAGTTCTTATTTACGTACGCTACTCCCACCTCCACCTTATACTTTCTCCGTTTATATTCTACCCACATGAGACCTTCTCCCCCCTCCTCGCACTTCATTTCCTCTCCCTTCCTCCTCTCTCTCATCCCCACTATCATCCCTCCTTTTGCTCTTCCTCTCTCCCCTCCCTTCACTGCCCCTTTCATTTCCCACTTAAACCCTTCTGGCAGCCCCCCTTTTAGCTCCTCCCATTCCTCCTTCTTTGCCCATGTTTCTACTAGCCCCACTATGTCCTTCCCCCCCACCCATTGCTCCAATTCCTTCTCCCATCTTCCTCCCTTGATTTTCGACTTTACCCCCGCCACATTCCATACCCCTATCCTCATCGTCTTGTCACTCCCCCCAGCACCCCGATTATGTCCTAGCTCTTCCTCTTCCTCCCTCCTTTCTCCCACTGCCCCCTTTCTTTTTACTTTTTTGGCTCTTCCTGTCTCTCCAAACTCCCCTTTCCCCTATTCCACCTCCACAGCTCCCCATTCACTACCATCTTTTGGTACCCCGTCCTCGTTGTTTTCCCCTTCTCTCTCTCCTCGTACGCTCTCTCCCTGATTATCTTTTGGATCCTCCTCTCCTCCTTTGTTAGGTCATCCTCTATGAATATCCTCTCTCCTCTCAATTTATTCTTACTCCTCATTACTTTGATCTTCTCCTCCAACGTCCCCAATTGTGCCACCACCATCTTCCCTACTGTGTCTACCACGTACATATCCTCTACCTTCACCTCCACCTCCAGTGCGTCCTTCATAAACCTCTCCACTTCACTCCTCTCTTTTATGTCCTTCCCCTTTATCAATATATTCTTTCTCCTCTCTTGCCTCTCTCTCTTCTCCGCCTGCTCCTCCAAGTCCACTATCCTCTGCTTTAACCTCTCCCTTTCTTGTCTCCACATTTCCTTCATCTCCCTCATCTCCGCCTTCCACATCTCTCTAGCCTCCCTCATCTCTTCTTTCCATACCTCTCTCTCCTCCCTTATCATTTCCGATATAAGTTGTACTACCTCCCTGCACCCCCCATCACACCCTTTCTGCGCTTCCTCTGTTATCTTTTTTTTTCCACCACCCTGCTCTCCTGCTTCCTCAAACGACGTATCTCCTACTTTTCTCTTCTCTATGATCCCCGTCTCCTCCTCTTGTCGCTGCGGTGACCTTCTCAGGCCCTTTCCACCCCCAAACACCGTCTTTCTTCTATTCTCTTCTTCTTGTCTGTCCCATTCTGCCACTTCTCTCTTTTCCTTTTGCCTGCCCTTTCCTCCCATTCCAATCTCCACTTCGCTTCTCCCTTCTCCTTCTCTCAACCTTAATTCACTCTGAATTCCCCCGTCCCGTTCTCCTCTCCTCGATAATTTATTTGTCGTTAATGAACCGTCTGTGATTATTCCAACGCTACTAGTTTTGCCGATGGGCCGTTTGTGATTATTCCAGCACTACTAGTTTTGCGAATGGACCGCGTGTTTGATAGTTATAAATTTTATATAAGATTATTTATTTATAAGATTTTTGATCAGACGGATGTAGTTTTTTAAATTTTGCAAAATATATCTACAGATATAACTTATTCTAAAAATAGAATCATATAAGGAATTTCGTAATAACGAATTCTATTTTAATTCATTATACGAAATATTTCTAGAAGATACAGAAAATACTCATTTAATAGACGAAGAACCACAACAGAGAACAAAGGAAAAACACTTATATAAAAAAAAAAAAAGGAAAAACTACTTATATAAATTTATTTATTTATTTGAAGCTGCAGAATTATGTAGTAGATTATAATGTTAACATTACATGTCTTGTAATTCTGTTTCCTGGTATGACGCTGTCAAATTATTATCAAATATCAATTTGTGTTTGAAATTATTTGAATAAAGCAATTTATTATTATTATTATTATTAATTGTTGCAGAGTCACGAACAGGTTGAATATTCATATATTTAGGCTATTTTTCGTCTTTATTACATTTATTCAGGCTATTTGTCATCTTTCTTACATTTATTCAATAAATCTGCAATAAGTGAGGTTGTCTCAAGTTTATTTACATATTGAAGTATTTTCCATTTTTGTAAAAATACATAGTTTAAGTTTTACGAATTTTGTACATTACTTTAATTACTTTGTTTTTTTTAAATTTGTTGTTGAACAGTAATTTCAAAAGCTAATATTTCTAATAAACTTATTTATTTATGTCCTTCTGCAGAATTTTTGAGAATAGCAGGCTTTTCAATTTCCATTGTTGGCAAATCTGAATTTGGTTCAATGTAGTACATTTTCTGACAATCGTAAGCAGATTTAATTTGAATAGAGAAAAACCCTTGCGTACGAACAAAAATTGGTTTAATACTGTTATTCAAATCTATCATGCTGAATGGGGTGTGGCAGTATCGCATTGATTCTGTGTATCATATTGAATTTACTGTTCTTCTGGATCTGGATTATTCTGATGGGAGGGCAGAGAAGTCCGCTGCACGTCGGCCTCAATGGGCCCTTTGTACGTCCTCCCATCTGAGTCCTCACTTCCCGGTTTTGTCCAGTCAACCCACTGCATTGGCGAATGCCAGGACTGCACCAAGGAGGACTCTGTGGATGTCTGTTGTTTGTAGACATCCCTCTCCCATTATGGATTGTCTTATTTACTGTTCTTTATTTTGTTTTGATTTATTTTTATGATTGAGAATGTTATGATGTAACACATGTGTACTACCAAAAAATTCTTTCAACATTTATTTGGACGCTATTAGTTTGTATTACTTTCTGCCCTTCCGATTAGTATATTTATTTGAAATGCGTTGGCCATTGGAAACTTGCTGCAAGATTACTGAAAATCAATGCTATGAAAAACGATACCTTTCAACTTCTACATGTAGAAGACTAATACTTTTTAACTGAAAATTAAATGTTATTTAAAACTATCATCCTAATCAGCTCAATTTTAAGCTCCTTGATTTCATATACACATTATCTTTATTGACAGCATATTTACATAATCTTCATCATCTTAAGTACCAAATTTATTGTGACTGTCACATGGGCTGTCGACAATGTCTTTCGGCCCGTCTTTATTATATCAGGTGTGTATAAATTGGCGGATAATCTACACGTGACGATATTCTTTCAAAAATTCTAAGCAGCGTATCTTCATTTTAAAATGTTGTACCATGATTCCTGGGTCTTCACGAGGTCCTCAAAGTTTGAACATAAAGTCGTTAAATATGCGTTATTATTCGTTATTCATTTACAGAAAACCCTGCAATTTCGATAGTATGACCAGTTTGAAAATTATTTGTCAGTGTGCGCTATCTTTCTATCCCAAACTTGTATTTTTAACACTTCTTAATTAGCAGATTTTTATAAAAAATACGTTCGGCAACGTGACGCCCGCTTATGTCACTTTGACACAAATAATTCATTCAAACTTGCTAGTTCCAAGTTTGAGCCAATTCTACTTTTCTTATTATTATTAGTTTGTTTAGTGCCCGCGCTTCAGTGTATTTATGTTTTTGTGTTATTTTCGTTTTGTTTTGTTCAATTACAATGGATTTTACTATTTGCTCATAATCTGTTTTACCTTGCATATGTAAATAAACCCCGCTCTATCTATCTATTACCTTCTACTCTGAACCATGAGATTATTAATAAACAGGGCAGCTCGTGAATGCTATGTTGCCAAATGTACATTTCTTTTAAATGGCTCCTGATGGCCTATGAGGCACGATAGAACATTTTTTCATTGACCTTTTCTATTCAGAATTTTAGAAAGAACATCGCCACGTGTAGATTATCCGCCAATTTATACACACCCGATATAGTATAATTATGTCATGTAAGTCGTTAGATGATGAGTGAAATGAAGAAATGAATTGATGTAATGTTTGGGTAGGGTATTCATGTTTAGGGGGGTTATTAAGGTTACGGGGAGTACAGTATTGGTTGAGGATACGAATATTGGTTGGGTTTCCTTGATTTCATATACTGTAAATTCTTAATAAAATAATAATTTTAATAAAGTTAATAACTAACAAATTTATTCATGGTTAGGATTAAGGAAATTCAAAGTAATAACAACAAGAATCTAATTTTACCTTAAAAAAACTTACCTCTCTCAATTCCGCACTCTCGTCGCATTTATTCCCAACTAACATAATGGGTATAGGAGTCAAATCGGGACCTTTAACTTCTTTTATGACCTCCCATATTGGCTTCAATTCCTCCAAACTCTGCCTACTCGATACAGAATACACTAATATAAACGCATGGCCTTTACTTATAGATAATCGTTGCATAGCAGGGAACTGGTGGGAACCCGTCGTATCGGTTATTTGCAGTGTGCATATATTTTTGTTACAGCTAATTACCTAGAAAAAAAAAACGATTAGTAAATGAAACTTATGAAACGTATTCAATTCAATTATTAAATTATAATAACAATTGCAGAAATTAAATTGTTTTCTGGTTGATTCCATTTTATAGATTGTTGAGTTTTATTGATGTGATACAAAACATAGACAGTTTAAAAATTTGAACCATTGAGAATCTAATTAATTATTGATACAGAATCAGTCGGCAATTGTGAAGAAGATAGTGATTGATAAGATGAAAATTTTATTAATGATGCAGAATCGAGCAATACTGAAGATGAAAGAATTGCAGGTGTGTTGTCATGTAATGATGGTAGGTTCCATTTTGTTATTACAGATATCAAAACACCATCCACACTTGCTTCAACATAGCTAGGGACAATCAGAAAACGTTAATATCAATCGTAGATACCAGTGGCGCTTTTGTAGATCTAGATGCAAATACCACACATACAGTACATTTTTTTTATCGTGGGCCATAGGATTTTACATGCTAAAAATTATACCTTGTTTTAATGTATATTTTATCCTAAAATTTTGAAGGAAATTTTTGTTATACTTCATTTAATAACCAGGCGGACTAAATCAAATTATTGCCGCCAAAATACGTTGTTGTGATTGGCCAAAGGGCCGCCGTTTTTACACAGGCCAAAATTGCTGAAAATAGTAATGGCGGTTGTTATGATCAGCTGATCCATCACTTTTACTTGCGTCTTACCGGTTCCATGTGTTTCGTTCAGTTTTTGTGTTTTCTACCAGTTATTTCTCCCGTTGGTAGTGTGAAAAATCTGTTCTTTTAAGAGCTTATCCCGTGATTTTAATGGAAAGTTATTTTGTTTATAAGTATGGATGCTGTACCCTGCACCAGTTCGGCATCGATTTCGCGCCCCAACAAACCGAAGAGTTTGGATTTAGGAGCTTTAACCCTAGGAAAGCAGTCCATATTGAACTTATATAAAGTTTTGATACAAGAGCGTTTAAAACCTGCTGCCGTTGTACAAAAAATTGTCGATTCATTAGGTAAGTGTAGAGAAAGTTGTTGCAATTGGAATCAAATCGTAAACATGCATTATTTTTAGGATTGGCTAGAAGTGCGGTGTATCGCACAATTAGGGAGTATAAGGAGATTGGAGCTTTAACAAGTCCTAAACATCTTGGAGGACGTCCGGTGACCGAAGATGTTCACAATGAAATTACGAAATATGGTGTGCGGAGAATTATACATAGTTTTTTCATTTAAAAATGAAATCCCTACATTGGATAAAATTTTAATTGAATTGAAGGATAGAGATGACCTGCCAAATATGTCCTGTTCAAATAAATTTATTTCTACCGCCAAAATATTTCTGGTTACTTTTCTAGTGTAAATGTGGCTTTCGCGTTTAGTCCGCCTGGTTATTAAATGAGGTATAGTAATAAATCAATTATTTTTCTACATGATGCGCTGCAATAAAATAACATGTTCTATTCCATTAAAACATGAAATTATTTAATATAAATAACTGAGCAAAAATAATCAAAGTACCTTGAATTTACGAAATTTCAGATTGATTAGTGAGGCAAGTAATCAAACGAATTTATACTATATAGAAAATGTCTGTTTATACTGTTGAAGAACGGGTGGAATTTGTAACGGCAATTATAAGAGGTTTGTCCAGCAGGGAAATAGTTGTATTTTGCTACAAGAAGTCAGGGAATTTTTATTTTAGGGAAGTAGTTGACAACTTTTCTGCAGCGTATCCCGATCATACGTTTCTGAGCAAAAGCACTTTTTAATAAAATAAAACATGTTCTAATTATTCTAATTAAGCGCATCATGTAGAAAAATAATTGGTTTATATTACTAACTAAAATTTGCTTCAAAATAATATGATAAAATATACATTAACACAAGGTATAATTTTTAGCATGAAAATCCTATGGCCCACGATAAAAAAAACATACGGTATAAGGTTTATAAGATTTAATTTTTATTAACAGGTTGAATATGCCTACAGTGTGTAAACTGATGAGGTTTCCTATAGGGAAAACTTTTTTAATGAGTTTTCGGAGAAAAATTTTTAATTTTATCAAAATTTCAACAGTATGTTTAGTGAAGCAACGTTTTCGACAAATGGTACTGTTTCCTCACAAAATTGTAGATATTGGTCAAAGGATAATCCCAATTATAGAATTAACGCCCGAAATCAGCGATATCAAAAAGTCAATGTTTGGTTTGGAATGTTGTTCAACAGAATCATTGGATCCTATTTTTTTAATGAAAATTGAAATCAATATAATTACTTAGAAATGCTTCAGAATTTTTTATTGCCATCACTTGAGCAAGAGGAACTGCAACGCATCTATTTCCAACAAGATGGGTATCCAGCTCATGGTACCATGATTGTTAAAAATTTCTTAAATTTACATTTTCCTGGTAGATGGATTGGACGAGGTGGACCAATACATTGGCAGGCTCGGTCACCGGACTTAACTTCCATGTATTTTTTTCTTTGGGGTTACCTGAGCAAAAATTTTCAGAGAACCAATGGTAAATGATGTAAATCATCTAAAAGTATGGATTGCGGAGGTTGTTCGAGAAATTAATCTTGAAATGCTGAACAACGTTTACAAACAATTTAGATGATGAGTTGAAGATTGCGCTGGATTTGGAGGAGAGTATGTGGAATAACTGTACAATTTAAAATTCAATTATTGTATTAAAAATAACATGTTTTTATTCAGAAAATAATAAGATAAATGTGTAAGTTTCATGGTCATCCTTGTTTACAAACAGAAAAGCAATACAAGTTTTATCAAAATGACATTTGCCTTTTGTCTAACGTCGACAATTACAGGTAACACGATATTGATGTAACATTCGGAGTCATTTCAAATTAACTCAACATAATTTCAAGTTTTTGATCTCATTACTGGATTTTTCTTTGATTATAGAGGATATCAATACAAGCAAATTTTTTTATAAAGAATAAGATTTTCTCCTAAAACTCATATTAAAAAAGTTTTCCCTATAGGAAACCTCATCCGCTTACACACTGTATATCCCGTTTATTAATTTAATTTTTTTTAACAGAGGAAAAGAACTCATAGCTACTGAAAAGATAGACAGATGGTATCAACCACATTGCGGGCAATAACTTACCCCAGAAGGCACAGAAAGAGACATGGAAAATTTAGGAGAGGCTTATGTCCAGGAATGGCTAACAAGTGGCTGAGAAAGAAGGAGTTAGAAACCAACAGAAATGCGCAACAGGTAATTGACAATGGAAAACAAGCGGGGTCAAGCAGGATTACATCGTGGGCCCCAACGATTTTTTGACCTTTTATTAAGGATGGGACTTGTACGTCAACCAGAATCAGAGTCATACAAGAAGTACAAGAAAGTTCGGTTATGTCAAGAGATAGATTGAAATGCTGCTTAGATTTTGGTAGTAATGAAGCATTTTCAGAAAATGATCGCATATTTAAAGTGTGATATCTCATGATGTTCTCATATCAAAATGTTTGGCATTCATCTCGTTGTGATATTCACTATAGCTTTAGTTGCCAATAACTTCCTGCTCCAGATAAGTTATTATTCTACTTCAGTATTGATTTATTTCCTGGTTGATTCTTCAGCAATAATTGTCTCCTAACACTTATTCACAGTTGCAATTAAAAGTTTGTATAAGTTGGTTATAAAAAACTCAAACCATTTTATCTGTAGAAAAGGACTTATCTATATAATAATATATCTATACTATATAACTAGAGTTGTAAGTAGCAAATTACGCGTAAGCGAAATAAATTGCGTACGAGCCGCCTAGCAGCGAGTAAAGTAATTTCACGAGTAATTGCGTTACAACTCGCCTTATGTACAGGCCGGGCCTTTTAGGATGGCGAGAGACTTGGGTGCGCAGCGGTGTCGTGCTGCCGCTAAATTAAAAAATCCCCATTATAACCATTTACGTGGTAGGTACACCATGCATACGTGATTAAAATAGTAAATCAATGGTAAACTAATTTTATATTCAAGATATATTTTATTTGTATTCATTGCATTATAAATCAACACAATGACCAAAAAATGATTCCCTTATCCCCTACGTTACGCTAGTGTGCGCCGAGCAGAAACATTTAAATCTGCCGAACGACGGTAAACGGCGCATTCGGTGCTATTCGGGCTGCGCCGCTTCTCACCATCCTAAAAGGCCCGGCCTGTAATAGTAGTAAGATTACGCAATAAAAACTAATCGCAACTGATACAACTTCTTTCCTGGCCAGTGCTACATTGAATGTTGGCTATCAGAATACTGTCTGTATTTAAATTCTGTTCTTCAAAAGTAACATATAAACAAAGGATTGAAAGATTATTAAACATTTAAATAAATCTTGGCCTGGAGTTCTTCTCGAGACTCCCGTGACAAATCGTATTATTCTTTTTTACCCTAGGAAAATGGAAATTCTGATGCTCGTGGTTATTCCACTCGCATTGAATTTTCATTCTAACCTTGTTACAGAATATACTAATAAAGTACTCTTCTACGGTTGATTGATATTGCGAGAAAAACATCAAAAAAAGGAATATAATTAGTAGAAATAATTGTAAATAAATTATAAAACTGTTGTACAATTTCAATTTTCATCCCCACAACAAGTACACCATTTATTAAGGGTTCTGTTTATTTTTATTCAAGTTAGCTCTAAGGAATAATAGTTGTTTTGTCCACCTGTTAGTGATTTACCAAGAAATTTTATTGTTTTGAGTTTGGGTGTTGTTATTTGATAGCCATAATAGGAGTACTGTATATTTTGACCACCCATTTGCCGATTTAAGTGTTTTGAATTTTAATGAGAGTTGCTTTTAAGTCTTGATACCTCAAGCTCCACACAATTCATCTTCCGAGCGTTCAATTTCATTGGATGCATTGTTTGTCATAAAGGAATTACTGATTGTTTTGACCCTGGTACTAAGAGCGACCTTATATGAGATAAGAGGTAAAATACATTTTCAATTAATTGCTGCCCTTTTCATTATCATTTACTCATTTGTAGACTTTTTATCAAAATACAAATACAATCGCAGATATAAATATAAAATAAATATTCAAAATCCAAGAAAATATCACAATTCTTAATTAACGAGGAAAAATCAATAGTAAGTGCACAAAGGAGGAGTAAAAATGTAGCAAGAAAAACATGAATATTGAATCTGTAATATATAAAACCTTTGACTATATACTAATGGACTGCTATTCCCACTCCATTTCCCATATGATCACTGCTCCAAAAGTTGTCCACGAGCTGGAGCCCGATATAAGTCCCGCCCCGGAGCCGAAAATGGAGCGTAATTTAAAAACCGGAAAGCAAAAAAAAATATTTCTCGATGTATTCATCAGCAACGTGGAGAATGCAAATGCGAGCATATTGCGGCAACTCGGGTCCACTTTCCTGCCTGTTCTTTACAAGCAAAGCATCAACCCATAATTTGCGAAGTTCCGGATTTGATGGAAATCTAATACAGAATTTTAGGTTATAAGTCAAAAGTCAACTGACGTATACATTAGCTGACGAGTATTATAACCGCGTTAGCATATACACGTGGACGTATAGCAGCCTTTCGCATAGCAATATTTTGACATAGTGTGAATATTTGACAATATAAATGTTTATATATTCAAAGATGTGAAGAAATTGCAGGGTATCACAAAATGTAAATGTAAGTTTTTGAAAGAAGTAATAGGACCTACTCCCACTTTGTAATTGAAGAATTATCGAACTGTTTTTACCAATCGTAAGTGACCCATTACGAACATATAGTGCATATACAAATGTAAAATGTACATAAATTTGTAACATGTATTATACAACTTATGTACATCGCTATATCATATATTTATTAGCCAATTACAATGAACGTCCGTAAATTTGTTCAGTCAATGTATTGGATAATATATTGTTCGACAGAAAATTGTTTGAACGGTAATTCGTTTGTTTATGTTTGTAGTCGTCCTACATTGCCATTACTGGGCAATTTAATACAAATTTAAACGTCACCGTGACAAGATTTAGTTTCAATGTCTTTAGTTTAAGCGAATAAATGAAAGGTCGAAGGTAAAGTATAGTACAGGCCGGGCCTTTTAGGATGGCGAGAAGCGGCGCAGCCCGAATAGCTCCGAATGCCCGGTTTACCGTCGTTCGGCAGATTTAAAAGTTTCTGCTCGGCGCACACTAGCTTAACGTAGGGGATAAGGGAATCATTGTTTGGTCATTGTGTTGATTTATAATGAAATGAATATAAATAAAATATATCTTGAATATAAAATTGGTTTTGGATTTTTTAATTTAGCCATCCTAAAAGGCCCAGCCTGTACTTACTATTTTTATTATTATATATCAATAATTTTAACATGTGTCCCTGAGCATGTTTTAGTCTAAATTAAACTCGTGTTACAATTTTAACTAGAAAGAGGATTTTATGCAAAATGCATATTTACATTTATTGCAATATTAATACTATTTATTTACAACATGTAAATGTATGTACAGTAACCATTAATCATACAATATTATAGTCAATTGGTACAGCACAAAGATGGAAACACGTCAAGAACAATTTGCAATTAAATGTTACGTAACTATTGTTTGATTAAGATACTCATCTGTATTATATGGCTCTAATGTGCACAATAGTTTAAACAGAATATGTTTCATTTTACTATATGATTCAGAATTTTTTTATGGTTTTCGGAAGGTGATTATGAAACTTAATACAACTATATCGGGTGTGTATAAATTGGCGGATAATCTACACGTGGCGATGTTCTTCCTAAAATTCTGAATAGAAAATGTCGATGAAAAAATGTTCTACCATGCCTCATAGTCCATCAGGAGCCATTTAAAAGAAGTGTACATTTGGCAACATAGCATTCACGAGCTGTCCTGTTTATCGTATCAATAATCTCATGGTTCAGAGTAGAAGGTAATAGATAGATAGAGCGGGGTTTATTTACAGATGCAAGGTAAAACAGATTATGAGTAAATAGTAAAATCCATTGTAATTGAACAAAACAAAACGAAAATAACACAGAAACACAAATACAAACGTGGGCACTAATATAAACTGATAATAATGAGAAGAGTAGAATTGGCTCAAACTTGGAACTAGAAAGTTTGAATGAATTATTTGTGTCAAAAGTGATATGAGCGGGTGACACGTTTTCGAACGTATTTTTAATGAAAATAGCTAATTAAGAAGTGTTAAAAATACAAGTTTGAGATAGAAAGACAGCACACACTGACAAATAATTTTCAAACTAGTCATACTACCGAAATTGCAGTGTTCTGTAGATTAATATCGAATAATAACGCATATTTAATGACTGGATATTCAAACTTTGAGGACCTCGTGAAGACCCAGGAAGCATGGTACAACATTTTAGAATTAAGATAAGCTGCTTAGAATTTTTGAAAGAATGTCATCACTTGTAGATTATTCGTCAATTTATACACATCCGATATAGTGGTCCCGTTTAAACAAACTTAATTTGTGGGAAGGGTAGGTATACATAACACCATGTCTGGTATTATAGGCATTACTCAGGGTATATGGAGAAAATAAATGTCTATTCTTGTACAGGAACTTAATACATTCATAAATATACAGGGTCTTTTTTTTAACTCGGAACATATGATTGTTAATGTCTATGTTCTATGTTATAATAATCACATCAACGCATTGCAATGTATTGACAATGTAGGCAACTAGGTACACAAAGGTCCCGTCGATCTGTCACAGTACAGTGAAAGCTTAAAATTATTACGAATAAAGTGAGGTTAATGAAACAAACAATGATAAATTGTAAGTAATTATAATAAATATTCAAAATGACCACCTTCACGTTCTAAGCAGTAGCCAAGTCGATTATAAAATCCTTGAATAGCATTTCTGTGTTGCGGATTTCTTCTTAATTCATCGCAAACAGTAATTATATGATCTTTTAACTCTGAAGTATTGTTTATTATTATGTGATTATAAACATTGCTTTTTAGATACCCCCATAATAAAAGTCGTTTAGAGACAAATCAGGCGACCGGGGGGGGCCAAGGTATTGGACCAAACATACCTATCCAGCGATCAGGAAGTAATTCACTTAAATAATTATTAATGGCAGCTGTAGAATGTGGAGGCGCTCCATCCATTGATAATAAGGAGCAGCAATGTTTAGTGTATGAATTTCTGGCATTATACGAGTTCGCAGAAGATCTAAGTAAACATTAGTGTTTAGATTTCCATTAATAAAAAAAGGACCAATAAGGGTATCATTAATTAGTCCAGCCCACACATTAACTCTCACACTGTATTGTGTGTGCGTCAAATTTTGTAAGCGAGGATTATTGCACACCCAAAATCTAAAAAGTGAAGCAATGGGTGTAAGGAATGGGTATCGATAAGGAATGAAGAATACTAACCTATAATTTTGTGGATTAACTTCACCATTTAAGGAAAATGATGCCTCATCAGTAAATATTATTCTGTGTAAAATTTCTTGATCATTATTAATTAAATTGAATACGGTTTCACAGAATTCTGTTCGTTTGTCTTTGTCCTCATTTGATAGTTGCTGATGATTTGAAAACTTGTAAGCATTGTATTTAAATTCTTTTAATGTCTTGTAAACGGAAACTGAACTTATTTGAAACTGTGCTGCGATAACTCTTAACGATGATATGGGGTTCTGCTCTACGTAACATAAAATATTGAGTTTCATCTCTTCCGTTAAAATGTGATTTCCTTTAGCCCTTTTAATGGGAAAATTACTCACGCAGCCAGTATTCATATGTTCTGAGTTAAAAAAAGACCCTGTATTTTGTCATGGAGTACAATCAAAATGAGCCATTCAAATGTCCGTTAAAAAAGTGAGGGCCACTAATATGTTCACCAATAATTTCCCCCACACATTAATTATTGCCAATCTGACTTGTTGATCAATCTGCCTAAAAACTTTTGGATTGTGGTCGCAGTAATAATGAAAGTTATGACGATTCACAAATCCATTTTCATGAAAGGTGGCCTCATGAGAAAATAACACCTTATCAAAAAAGTAAAAATTTATCCTAATTTTAGCTAAGTTCAACACGTTGATCAAAATCTTGTTTAAAAAGTTGTTAATGAAACTGGATATAATAGGCATGGAAACGGTTATCCTTTAAAATTCGTTGAACGCTTACATCCTCGGCAGCAACGACTGCTTGTTGACTAACGAAAGGATTTTCCGTAACAGATAATAACACTGCCAATTGATTTTCTTCAGTTTGAACCAACCGGCCTATTTCTTACTGGTTTTGTATAGTTTACATTTCCCGTTTGTACAAACCTCTCTTATAAGCATTGCAGGCTCTTTTGTGTGGATGTTGTCGTTCCGGATAATGCTGTGCATAAACTCGACTTGCCAAAAGAGTTCTTATCGCATTCTCCTAATATAAAAACAATATCTAAGAATTCATCTCAATTGTACGCTATGAACTTAAGTTAACAATGCTTTAAACTTTTACATTACCAAAGTCAAAATAGTCTCTTGTCGCTTTATTCAATTTTAAAGTCGATAAATTGTTTTTCACAGCCACCTTTTTATTAATAAAATGGCTATTGGAGTAGTTGATAAAACGAGTTTTCTGCAAATAACTTTTAATGCATTAGGAATTAAAATAGGGTTGTAATTAGGAAACATGTTTGTTTTTTAATTCCGCATAGACTGACATAAAAACATACAGGGGCTCCAATTTAAAATAAGAAAAATTAAGTGCTTTAAAGTTTGGAAAGTTTGACACTAATTTTGGATACCCTGTACAATTCATATCTATCAAATTTGGTTAACGGTACTATCAGACCTTATTTAATAAGTAGCTTGTATGATTTTATTAACAAGGCACTATTTTCATTTTTTATTAATTTTTTAAACCAACGGCGCAAAACTGATTTTTTTAGTTTTTATTTTTTTGTGCAGATTTTATCGAATCGATTTCAATAAAATTATAGGAGTTTATAGGCAACCATAAAAGGTACGCAATTAAGCAATAAAATATAGAGCATGTAATCTAAAAAAATATATCATCATGACATCACACTTTGTATAATAAAAAATATTTTCCTGAAATGCATTCTAGGATACAAATATATTCTGCAAAATATCAAAATTCCAACTTGATTAGTAAATGAGCTATAGAAGATGGGAGGTAAAATGCAGAACCCTGTATATGCACATATTTCAACATTTTGTAATGCATAAAATCCTCTCTCTACTCATAACTGTTGGAATTGAATTTCGGGTTTAAGGCGCAACAAGACAGCTAAGGTCATTCACGATAAGTGATGAATATTGAGCGCATTCACTTTGTAGAGATCTTGAAAATTTTGAAGTAAAAAAATTTTATAACCAATCGGTAATACATGTGTTTATTAATTAAAATTGAAAACTTTTGTATGTTGCACATCCATTAATTAAATTAAATAAAGATGAAAAGAAGTCTGAATATATGAATATCCAACCTATTTAAAGTCTAAAAACAAATAACTTATTGAAACAACTACTTCCCTGGCCAATGCCACACCAGATATTGAATGATGTGATAGTATATTATTAAACTCGTGAACAAATTGGCCATTGCCACGAGGGTGAAGTTTGCAATACGAGCCATAGGAGAGTGTTGCAATTCACCCGAGTGGCAATGGCCAACTTGTTCACGAGTTTAATACTATACTTTTTCGCACCATATTAAATAATTCCTAAAGATTTTTCTGTTTGTATTAAATAATAACGAATAATTTTTCTATTTGGAAATTGCGGCAGTTCGCTGACAAAAAACGAATCGTAACCATAGTAACAAAACAACTAAACTGTTGGGCAATGAAACCGCTATCATTTGATTGGACGTCACCTGTTTGGCAATGAAACCGCTATCATTTGATTGGACAACACCTGTTGGGCAATGAAACCACTATCATTTGATTGGACGTCACCTGTGGAGAAAATGGTTCGGTCTCAATCAAAAACGATTTAATAACATTTATATTATTTAATAAGATGCGAAAAAACAAATTTGCATGTTATTAGCCCTTTAACGACCATGAGCCACTATAATGGCTTTCATATTTTTGCATCTGTATACCATGAGCCACTACAGTGGCTCAGATTTAATTTTTTTAGTTGCCTATTTTATCATGAATTTTATAGTCAAGACAAATAATTAGTGTAAGTATGTTATTTCTATTTTCTATAGGATCTTCTTATTTTCAGTTCGTATATTTTTCATAGAAAGAAACATGTTGTTTGCAGAGTGATGAGATCAGCAGTGCTCATTTTTTTTTTGTCTCGGATTTAAGTTCATGTGGCCAGCTCAGGGCGGTTAAGATTATACTGGATCACTTTTCTTCTCATTAACGATTATTTTTTTTACAGCACATAAAGTGCTCAATTATTATGCCAGAAAAAAAAACTTCAAAGTTGCTAGTAACTACTACAAAAACAATTGATGTCACAATTACCAGAATTGTGACATATGAGAAAAGAAAAGATAAATAGCTAAAGGCTTACTTGTCTGTAGGTATCTTCGATTGTTGGTATATAGCTTTCTCGAAAAGTGCCTTTGACGAATCTCAGCACTAAGGAACTTTTTCCGACGCCCCCGGCACCGAAAACAACCACTCGATAATCATTGCTTTGTTCTGGCATCGCCGTCGTCGTTAATATCTTGGACCCCAGCTCCACTGGTCCCTCTATCCTCTTAAGCAACTGTGTTTCCTAAAAAACAAAATCAAAATAACACGGCTGCTGGATTTTCCAAAAACCAAACGAACACCTTGTATGGGGTTATAACTCACTTCGTTTTATTAGACATCGTGTGGCCGGATATCCTTTCGAACTTTAATCCCGATAATCACAGTGATTCATGTGATTTCTTAAACAATTAAACTTGTGTATATATTGCAACAAAATAGCTTAAAACAATGACGTCATTTGGGAAAACTAAAAATTTCGTATTGATTGGCCGTTTTTGGTTTGCGGGCGGCACCTCACGAGCAAACTTCAAACTGTTGGATCAATGGAAATCGGGAATTTTCATTAATGCGTCACTAGATGGCCATTATTTTGCCGTCGGTTCACTTGTTTAACTTGGGATAAATAATTGCAATTATTGTAGACATGGATAAAGGAAAATTCAAACAATTTGCCCCAGGAGAAATTCACTAAAATATTCCACCCACGCATACGTCCACGCAAATTAAACTGTATCGATTTTATGTTTCATTATTTATGCGGCGTTTTACTTCTCACAACAAGCGCGTGGTAACCACGGCAACCTGTAACCATAACTACTGTTTATTGTAATATTACCACCACGTGGCCATTAAGCAACTTCAGTATCTACTTATAATAAGTATGACAATTATTACCGTTATATCATCATAAGTGAAGAGATATGAACGTTTTATACGCGACATTAGTATTTCCTATTCCTTAAATAATACATGTTGAAACATTTTGTAACATTTTGCAATAAACAATTAAATACTTGCAGTTTTCCGTTGCTTAAATACTTTGACGATAACTTGTGGTATCGTTTATTTTTTCGCAAGGTAAAAAAAAAAAACAAAAGACTGATGAAACAGAAAGTGAGAGAAGTGTGATGGAAGTGTGTTACAGGTACTGTAAGTGGCTGATTCAAATTTTTTTTTACGGAAATATCCGTTTTAGGGTCCCTAGATGCCATTTCAACAATTTCTGGAAAACATTTATATGTGTCTGTGTGTGTGTGTCTGTGCGCGCTGTATCTCAAAAACTAATAGAGCAATTGATATGAAACTTTGAACATACGTCTTATTTGATAATCCGAAGAACTGAAAAGCTTTTGGTAAAATTTCGTACACCGAAAGTGGGTGTTTACCTTAACTGTTTTTTGTTTTTGCCAATATTTTCTTAAAAATGAAAAATATCACAAAAACATTTAAATAGACATTGAAGACAACAAAGAAATGAACATCTTTTGCTTGAAAATATTTTTCATAAAATTATTGTTATTCGAGAAAAATTTTTATTTATTTTTAATTTTTGTTTTATAATTATGAAACGATAATAGTTACAGCAAATTGATTCTAATAATTGTGGAGAATGCCAAAATAAACAACTTATAAGGAATAAGGAATAAGTTTTTTTCGAAATCTCGTTGGCTTTTGAGTAAACTCAGTTTTTAAATTTGCAGTATAATTTTTCCATCTTTCATAATTTTGACGTTTTAAACGTCAGTTTCATCCGAGTCTACAAAACGTTCGATGTACATTTAAAATATGATTTAAATTAAAAATAAATCATGAAAGCGTAAATATAAATGATACCATCAAGTCGGAGATAGTAACATGATGGCCGCATCACTATTTTTTAAGTATTATATTTCCGGTAGTGGAAAAAAAATATTAACATTTTTTTAAACAGAATTATATATTTTCTCATAATCCACTGTTTTTAAGAAATTACTCTGAAGTTATTTTTACCACATCTTACATCTTCAGAATATATATTTTTTTGTAGCTTGAGACCAAAATGTTTTTTAGAAATATTTTTGTATGCTTTTAGAGTTAGTTTCTTTTTTATATAAAGAAAGTCAGCATTCAATGTTAACTCTCAAATTCCGAAAAAATCACCTTCAAATTGTTTTTTTTTTCAGAAATATTTTCTTGTTTCTTTTAAATAAAATTAGCTCAAATTGTGAAAAATTTGCTTCCAAATTATTTCTTCAGGAATATTTTCTTTATCATTTTTTATCAACTCGGTTTTTGCCCAAAAACGTGTTTTTTTTTTGTTCGGGGGTTGAAGATGTAAGCCATCCGGGGTACAATCAAGGGTAACAGAAAAATATTTAGATTTTTTTTATAGAAATAGACTTCTGTCATTACAGCTGGTGCTGTTAGTAACTAAATTATTTCTTTTTGAAAGTGTATAATTTGATCAAATTTACATAACCTGCTTACAGCTTTCATAAATAATAATAATAATAATAAAATTGGGTCCTACAAATACACAAAAATAAAAATAACTAAGTGCAGTATAAATAATGATATAAGTTTCATTCAAATCGTAGATTTACTAGTAAAAAAAAATAAGTTTTTTCTTAAAATTTGTTTTTGATTTGTTGTTTTTAATATCGTCAGGGAGGTTATTGTAAAGTTTAGGTCCTAATATATTTGGCAAACGTTTTGTGATATTTAAGCGGCAGCGCGCGATGTGTATATTATTGACATGTCTAGTACCATATGCATGTATCTCATTATTTACTATGAAGTTGTGTTTGTTTTCGTGTGTGTATAAAATTAGTTCGTACATTAGTAAGCACGGATAAGAAAGAATCTTAAATAAGCGAACTTTCATACAGAAATTTCGAATAAATAACCGTCAAACATGACAATTTCGAATTGTCAAAAATTCTGCATTTTTGCCGCCGCAAACGGCACATAAAGAAATTTGCAGCTGTCAAAAACTGTGGATTTTTACTATTAAAAACGGCATTTTTTGATAATAAAAAAAAGAAAATGACAATTTCGAATTATCAAAAATTCAGCATTTCTGCCACCATAAACGGCACGATTCAACGTAAATAAAGAAATTAGCAGCTGCCAAAAAGTGTGCAAAAAGAAAATTGTCATTTTTGTATTGTTAAAAATTCTGCATTTTTGCCACCACAAACGGTACGATTCAATGGTAAATAAAGAAATTTGCAGCTGCCAGAAATTGTTTTTTTACGGCAATTTTTGATATTAAAAAAAAAATTGCTAAAAATGATAATTTCGAATTGTCAAAAATCGCACGACTTTCACAAATGGCACGTTAGCAGTAAAAATGAAATTTTCAATTGCTGAAAATAACTATTCAGTACTGTCAAAAATTGCTCATTACTGAAACCGGCAAGTTTCAACAGTAGATTTCCAAATGCCAAAAATGTTTAACTGTCAAAATTTGAGCATTTCTACTATCACTATCGGCATTTTTAAATATTAAAAAAAGGGAAAATTCTAACGGCCAAACGTAACAATTATAAATTGTCAAAAATTGTGCAATTCTCCTGTCAGAAACGGCATTTTTCAATATTAAAAAGATACATTTTTAACTGTCAAAAATGATAATTTCACATTGTCAAAAAATTCTGCATTTCTGCCACCACAAACGGCACATTAAGAAATTTGCAGTGGTCAAAAATGTGGATTTTTACTATCAAAAACGGCATTTTTCAATATTAAAATACATTTTTAACTGCTAAAAATGGCAATTTCGAATTGTCAAAAATTCTGCATTTCTGCCATCACAAACGGCATGATTCAGCGGTAAATAAGGAAATTAGCAGCTGCCGAAAATTGTGGGATTTTACTATCAACAATGGCATTTTTTGATATTAAAAAAAAAAAAAAAATTCTCAACTGCTAAAAATGACAATTTCTAACTGTCAAAAATCGCACATATCTACCATCACAAATGGCACGTTGGCAGTGGAAAGGAAATTTCAATTGCCAAAAATAACTATTCAGGACTGTCTAAAACTGCTCATTACTGAAAACGGTTTTATTTCAACAATGAAAAGAAAAATTCCAAATGCCAACATTTTTTAACTGTCAAAATTTGAGCATTTCTACTATCACTATCGACATTTTTCGATATTAAAAAGGGAAATTTCCAATGGTCAAAAGTAACAATTACAAATTGTAAAAAATTCTGTATTTCTGCCACCACAAACGGTACGATTCAGCAGTAAATAAGGAAATTGATAGCATCAAAAAGTTGTGGCATTTTTTTATGTTAAAAGAAAAAGAAAATTTCAACTGCTAACTGTCAAAAATCGCATATTTCTGTCATCGCAAATGGCACGTTGGTAGTAAAAAGGAAATTTTCAACTGCCAACAATAACAATTTACAACTGTCAAAAATTATTAATTTCTACTAAAATGTACAGTAACAATACAGCGAGATCGAATAAACAAATTAGTCAAAGCAAGTCATGAACAAAAAACCGCATGTATTTTCTTAGTTCCTAAATTTGAAAATATCAATATAAGCTAGCTTGACACTTTTGACACAATTTTGGCTCATGGCCAACTTTCACTAACTTTTATTCGATCGCACAGTATTATACGCGTCGGGTGGAACCGTGCCCGATCGTCGTTGTACGTCAACTTTTTTCGGATTCATCGAACATAACGTGGAACGCACTTTTTGTTATAATTTTTAATTTTGATTTGATTATTAAAGTATACATTTACCGACTACATACCGGGTGACCCAGGGATCTGTAAAACTCCCATAACTTATTTGCTATATGAGATATCGACTTCTAGTTTTCTTGAAGTGGTACCCACATTTATTCTACATATTTTAAAAATATGTATGTTTTTGTACAGGGTGTCCCAATATACATAACAGAGCAAAGTTATGTTTTTTTAAATGGAACACCCTATATTTTATACTTCATTTTCAACCCTCTTGAGAAGCTGATAAAAATACCATCAGATAGTATGGGTCTATTATGGACGGTTGGTTAGTTATGGGCAAATTTGTGGCAAAGACAAGGACACATTGAAAAAATTGCAGAAGCACTCCTAGCAAAGCTAGCGTCATTTTTTATACACTAAAGAATTGTCCACATCATGAAGAATAATACAAATCGGCTTTGGTTCTTTTTTGTTCATGCTGCTATACAGGGTGTCAACATACGCAAAATATTGGATAACTATTTTTTTTCAAATGGAACACCCTATATATCTTGCCACCAATGCATGGAATTTTTATTAAGCTTTCCAATGATATACAGTTTGTATAACAAAATATTAAGGATTCTTGAGATTTATCCATAAAAAACATTTTTCTTTTGTCATCTCCTGCTTATTCTTGGATTTTCAGCCAAAACTATGCATTTTCTGAAAAAATAATGAGAGACCAAAGTTGTAGAGCGGAAAATTTTCGATCGATATAGGTCTTTCGACTTTTCTAATAATGCGTGCATTGCCCGCCAGAGTGCGCAAAATTGTGACCGTACATGCATTTTAGCGTTTCTCTCAATTTTTTTGTTAATTAATTGCACTATATTTTATTTTCCACGTCCTCTAGCAGAAGAATGGGTAATTATAGAATTATTCAAATGACCTACATCGATTGAAAATATTCCGCTCTACAACTCTTAAAAGAAGCAATTTTTGCCCAAAATGCATATTTTTCGCTAAAAATACAAAAAACCATTGAAAAACGCAAAAATTGATACATAGATTTTCAATTTGCATTTTTAGGGAAAACTATGCATTTTTGGCAAAAATTTCCTTTGTTAAGAGTTGTAGAGCGGAACATTTTCAATCGATATGGGCCATTTTAATTTCGCTATAATTTTCCGTTTTTCCGCTAGTGGGTGCGAAAAATAAAGTATAGTGCAATTTATTAATAAAAAATTTGAAAAGAAAACGCTAAAATGCTTATACGGACTCCATTTTGCGCGCTCTTGCGGGCAATGCACGCATTATCTTAAAAGTTGAAAGACCTATATCGATCGGAAATTTTTCGCTCTACAACTTTGGTCTCTTATAATTTTTCCTGAAAATGCATAGTTTTGGCTGAAAATCCAAAAATCAGCAGAAGGTGACAAAAGAAATATGTTTTTATTGATAAATCTCAAGAATCCTTAATATTTTGTTATACAAACTGTATATCATTGGAAAGCTTATTAAAAATGCCATAGATTGATGTCAACTTATATAGGGTGTTCCATTTGAAAAAAAATAGTTATCCAATATTTTGCGTATGTTGACACCCTGTATAGCCCTATGAATAAAAGAGAACCAAAACCGATGTGTATTATTCTCTATGATGTGGGAAATTTTCTAGTGTATAAATAATGTTGCTCTCTTTGCTAGGAACGCTTCTGCAATGTTTTCAATGTGTACATGTTTTTGCCACAAATTTGCCCATAACTAACCAACTGTCCATAATAGACCCATTCTATCTTATACTATTTTTATCAGCTTCTCAAGAGGGTTGAAAATAAAGTATAAAATATAGGGTGTTCCATTTAAAAAAACATAACTTTGTTCTGTTATGTATATTGGGACACCCTGTACAAAAACATACATATTTTTAAAATACGTAGAATAAGTGTGGGTACCAGTTCAAGAAAACTAGAAGTCGATATCTCAAATAACAAATAAGTTATGTGGCTTTTACAGATCCCTGGGTCACCCGGTACAAGTTAGTATGTAAAATATTACTTTAATTTAATAAATTCATTATCCAGAAGGGAGCAGCTGCCCCCATCTGCGGACGCCCATGTTTCGATGGACTTTGCCATTGCAATAAAGCATATTTATGAGTTCTTGATGCGTACAATTCATTTTTACAGTAAGAAATAGTTTCTAAAAACATCGGATGCCATAGAATTATTTCTAAAGAAAAATGTTTTTATTGCTGAATCTGCAATGTTATTCCTTGATCTAAACCCATGGAATAACTCTAAACCTCGAGACACCTATAAATGGTGGGAGAAGAAGCCCGTACTCGTCGGGTATGTCCGCCCGAAACTCACTTTCCTTGCCCCGCAGAGGGGTAAAAATATTTTTCGGCCAGGAATGACGCTCCCGTGCAAAACTTACCTAAATTTATTCAATTCAAAAAATGCAAATTAGGAGAATTAAAATTTGAATTGCATATGAGTCACATTAACAAGCGAATATATTGATAGCTTTAATTAAATTATATGCAGAGAGATCTTCGTATAAAGCCTATTCCACAATTAAAGTGTAGTTACAGATGTCAGGCGCGTTTCTCAACTAATTCACCGGATGGGAATCCCCTAGCGAAAGAGTAGAGTAACACGCATGCGCCCGACATCCTATTAACGACTTTAATTGTGGAATCTACAATCGGCTTAAGCTGATTTTGATAACTGCAATAATATTTTATGTTTTCAAGAAGTAATTTCAACCCGAAAGATATTTTCATTCATACGTGTAAATTTTACATTGAATTGATTTTTATTTTCAAACAATATTTAATTGAATTGTACATTTCATTTTTTCGCGAAACACGAAAGTGCATCGTGGAACACGCTTTGAGAACCAAGATCTTATACTATTTTTATCAGCTTCTGACGAGGGTTAAATATAATGTATAAAATATGGGGCGTACCATTAAAAAAAAACATAACTTTGTTCTGTTATTTATACTGGGACACCCTGTACAAAAACATACATATATGTTTTTTTTTAATGGAACACCCACTATTTTATACTTTATTTTTAATCCCCTTAAGAATCTGATTAAAATAGTATAAGATACTATGGGTTTATTATGGACGGTTGGTTAGTTATGGGCAAATTTGTGGCAAAAACATGTACACATTGAAAACATTGCAAAAGCGTTCCTAGCAAAGATAGCATAATGTTTTATAAACTAGAAAATTTTTCACGTCATGAAGAATAATACACATCGGCTTTGGTTTTTCTTTGTTCATACTGCTATACAGGGTGTCAACATACGCAAAACAATGGATAACTATTTTTTTTCAAATGGAACACCCTATATACGTTGCCACCAATCTATGGCATTTTTAATAAGCTTTCTAATGATATACAGTTTGTATAACAAAATATTAAGGATTCTTGAGATTTATCCATAAAAACATTTTCCTTTTGTCATCTCCTGCTCATTTTTGGATTTTCAGCCAAAACTATCCATGTTCTGGAAAAGTAATAGGAGACCAAAGTTGTAGAGCGGAAAATTTCCGATCGCTGTAGGCCTTTCAACTTTTCAAATAATGCGTAAATTACCCGCCAGAGCGCGAGAAATCGTGCATATTGGCGTTTTCTTTTCAAATTTTTGATTAATAAATTGCACTATACTTTATTTTCCGCACCCTCTAGCGGAAAAACGGGAAATTATAGGGAAATTCAAATGACCAATATAGATTGAAAATGTTCCACTCTACAACTCTTAATAGAAACAATTTTTGCCCAAAATGCATGGTTTTCGCTAAAAATGCAAATTGAAAATGTTTGTATCAATTTTCGCGTTTTTTTAATGGTTTTTTGAATTTTCAGCGAAAACTATGCATTTAGATGAAAACTTGCTTCTATTAAGAATTGTAGAGCGGAACATTTTCAATCGATGTAGGTCATTTGAATTATTCTACAATTACCCGTTTTTTCCGCTAAAGGGCGTGGAAAGTAAAGTATAGTGCAATTAATTAATAAACAATTTGAAAAAACGCTAAAATGCATATACGGTCACGATTTTGTGCACTCTGGAAAAATCGAAAGACCGATATCGATCGAAAATTTTCCGCTCTACAACTTTGGTCTTTCAGAAAATTAGTTTTTCAGAAAATGGATAGTATTGGCTGAAAATCCAAAAATGAGCCGGAGGTGACAAAAGAAAAATGTTTTTTATGGATAAATCTCAAGAATCCTTAATATTTCATTATACAAATTGTATATAATTGGAAAGCTTATCAAAAATGCCATGCATTGGTGGCAAGACATATAGGGTGTTCCATTTGAAAAAAAAATGTTATCCATTGTTTTGCGAATGTTGACACCCTGTATAGCAGTATGAACAAAAAGGAACCAAAGCCGATTTGTATTATTCTTCATGATGTGGAAAATTCTTTAGTGTATAAAAAATGACGCTAGCTTTGCTAGGAGCGCTTCTGCAATTTTTTCAGTGTGTCCTTGTTTTTGTCACAAATTTGCCCATAACTAACCAACCGTCCATTATAGACCCATGGTATCTTATACTATTTTTATCAGCTTCTCAAAAGGGTTGAAAATCAAGTATAAAATATAGGGTGTTCCATTTAAAAAAAACATAACTTTGTTCTGTAATGTATACTGGGACACCCTGTACAAAAACATATATATATATATATATATATATATATATATATATATATATTTAAAATATGCAGAATAAGTGTGGGTACCAGTTCAAGAAAACTAGAAGTCGATATCTCAAATAGCAAATAAGTTATGGGGCTTTTACAGATCGCAGGGTCACCCGGTATATTATTACCACTTATGTAATGTCTTTAAATATCAAAAGTGACAGTGACATTAAAACGCCAGATTACAACTTATTGGTTAAAACAATAACCGACACAATAAACTTCACGCTATACCTTATTGGTACTTCCGTCGCGATGGATGGTATCCTTAAATTTGTTCAATCAATGTATTGGACAATTTCGACGGAAAATTGTTCGAACGGTAATTCGTTTATTTAGTTGGTAGTCGTCCTAAATTGCCATTACCGGCTAATTTAATACAAATTTAAACGTCACCCCGACGAGATTCAGTTTCAATATGTCTTTAGACTAAGTGAATAAATATAAGGTTGACGGTAAAGTATAGTATATATAACACGAGTTGTAACGCAATTATGAGCTCGTGAAATTACGTTAGTCGCTGCTACGCGACTCGTACGCAATATCTTTCACTTGCGCGTAATTTGCTACTTACAACTCTATTATAGTTATGTAATATACTATTAAAATATGTAGAAAGAGTGTGGATACCAGTTTATGAAAAATAGAAGTCGATATCTCAAATAGCAAATAAGTTATGGAGCTTTTAACATCAGAACTATGAAACATGGAAATGACAAATTAAAATTATACAAACTTTTCACATTGTTGTTGTGTAATAACTAGTCAAGTGACTCCTGTGTAAATGGACTGACTCATTTTGAGTCATGAAATGAGTCAGTCCATTTACAAAGGAGTCACTTGACTCGCAAGCAGTCACTGATTAAATTTGAGAAGTACTTGGTACATTGAAAATTTAGAAATGAAGACCTTTTTTTAATTTTGCTAATGCGAGATATTTCTCCACACATCCTTTTTAATTTTTCAAGAGTCATGAGTCACTTAAAAAAAATCAAAATCCAAATTTTTTTCATTAGAGCAATGGTTCCTAACCTTTTCAATATTTTACCCCTGTGACCTGTTAGGAAAACTGATTTTAGCCCGACCTTAGATTGTTATCAATACAAACAATTACAAGCAAATGTGTAATACATTTTGATTAATAACACAATTTTGACAATTAAATAAAACTGAGTAAGTGTGGTTGCCTACCTATTAATGCGTTGAGGTGATTTTTCTACAATTGAACATAGGCGTTGGTGATTATATGTTCAGAGTTAAAATAAAAGCCCTGTATATAAGCTATGGCTCGCTCGTAACGCGTCTTATGTGGAGCTGGCCTAACCCACCAAGCGACCGGACTAATCAACTGGGCCCAAATTTCAAACCATCTCATTCAAACGTGGAGAGGATTTAGCGGCGTCGTTAATAAATTTGGTTTTGTGACTGATGATGATCCTAGTCTTCTTTACCCCTCAGAAAATCCCATTTTACCCCTCAAGGGGTAATTACCACCAGGTTAGGAACCGCTGCATTAGAGTCATTTCGACCATCTCTAGTTATAACACACTGCTGAATACAAAATAATATTCCACCACTGAGAAACAAAAGAAACGGATTTGCATTTAAAAAAAATGAATAAAACAATTTTCGATTCAATTTTCATTGAATCGAAACAAAGCAACAAATACGCACACTTGATTAAATCTATATGAATCACATCGTTTTAAACTTTGCTCTCGAGATAACTCCTTTACGAAATTTAAAAAATAATGATACAAAGAGCAAAATGCGTCGAGCAGCACTTAAATATGAGCGGGGCGAACGAAAGCACGTGATCGGAAAGGAAAACGTCAGTATTTGGGCGGAGTTAGTTAGGTTAGCGAGCGTCCACACCACTGCTGGATGACTCGATTGTCATTACAAATTTGTAGTGCACATAGTGAAGCCGTGGAATTCCATCTCCGCACGCATTAATAATTACAACAGTTTTTTTAGTGATAAGTGTTGCCTTCATCTTACGAAACCTAAAGTAATAAATAAACAATTACGATCGAGTGATATTAATAATTTTATAAATACCAACAAAACATGTATAAAATAGTGTTGCTGACCACCCTCTTTATAGGTAAATATTTGTTACTTTAATCGTTTAAACCACAATGCAATTTTTTTGATCATCAAGACGATTTGTTGTTTTTGGGGTCAAGCAGAATCAATTACAGGGTTACATGTTGGCATGTATATTGGAATCTAATTAGAGCCAGCGCTAATCCAATTCGACCATCTTACACTGCACACATGTATTCTCAAATTTTGTACTTTAACCTGTACAAGGTTATTTTTTACGTTTGCAATCTTGAATACTGGTTTTTAATCCCTCAATCAGAGGTCATCATGTGTAATTTAATTTTTTTTAATTGAATACCTGGAATTGGATTCAAGTGTCTCGTGTCATCGTGACAATATTCTTCTGCTATTTATTATTGATGATTAAAATTGTAAAGTATTTGTGGCTAATCTTACGGCAGTATTAATTAGTTAATTATACGGTAAACATATTAAATTTTTTAACTACTTTTTTTTATTGCAAAAGCCAATGTTTTATTTATCATTACTTTACAAAACTATATGTTTTTGTTTTGGACCACAAAACGTTACATCGGTGTGTTCTAGAATTCACTTTTAATCTTATCCATATTTCCTCTGCTTATAAATACATTAGAACTGGGCGGTCAATACATAACATTATTTTGTTAAAAATTTAGAAGCCCAAATTAACTCTTTTAAAAGAGGGTCCTATTTTTTATACACATCATTAATGTAAGATGGGTAGGGGCGTTAGGGAGAGTGAACGATATTAGGGAAATTGGGGTAAGCTACAAGGCTATTCTACGGCGACTGACGGTTTATATTTGTGGGATTTCATATTTCATATTATTTAATGAATCCTGTGAGTACATGAGTATGTATAATTGCATAAAACACTTGTTAGAATCACTTTATTCGTTTAATTATTTGAATTGAGTGATTCTAACCAGTGTTTTATATTATCATAAGAGTTTTCAATTTCAATTGATTGATTGATTGTCCAGAGAAGTTTATAACACGAATTGCATACTATTCTTTTTCTACGACTAAATTGGTAAAATTATGAAATTATTTTATAATCTTAAATGAACATGGTAATAGTACAATATTATTAAATTAGTCTACTTGGGTAAATATACATTACTAGTTAAGTTAGAGACATTATGGCAATTGCTAAAGAAAATCATTGATTCTCCTAAATTTGTTTGATGTTGTTTATTATTTATTTGATTTAAGTTGAAAGTATTCCTTGTCTCATTTGTTTATTCTTTATTCTGACAGATTGTTGATAAGTGACAACTAACTTGATTTTGAGTTTCAATTGATTTTAGCGATTTAAAAATCTGGGGCTAACTTCAGTCCATGACTAAAATGCACAAAGTCGCAGTTTGTCAAGGTGTATTTAAAGAATCACTTAGCGTCATGGAAACATATGCAATAAATGACATTTTAGAGGTGGGAGTAGAAAAAATTATTTTCACTATGACATGACATTTGTCAAACTCATGGCAAGGGTTTTTATTAACATATTGCGTGCCACGTCGCTCATATATGAGAGACACCAACATTTCGCAGAGGGCCACGTCGCTCATCTCTCACTGTGTGGCCATGTATATCAAATAGGAAACCCGCTACTGTATATTTCTAATGGGGAATCATGAGCGTGGCCCCTGGGGAAAGTAATATGTGTCTTGGTTTGAGAAAAATTGGAAAGAGAGATTCAACACAACATAAAGTTTACAAAATATTTCACGAAATATTATCACAAAACTCATTCTGAAAAAACTTATTCTTAGAACTTAACACAAGGAAGTAAAAATCAAGGTTACATTTTTTTTAACTACAAAGGAAACAAAATAAAAAACTTGTAAAATTAATGTTTTTCATTAAAACATAACGCACAAAGGACCCCTCACAAATCAAATGGAAATTGGCTTTCGGTGAAATTGACCAAATTTTGGATATGTTGTTCCTTTCGGTGTCCAGATGAAAAGTCTCCACGGGCATACAGCTCGAAAATCTTCCCTGCGAGCAGTACCCAGTTCCGAAGGTTAGAGACCGGTAATCCCTAACTTTGAAATCTTAAATGGGAACCCCTATTTTTTATTGCAGATTTGTATTCCATGCTAAAAAATATTAGGTTTTAATCCGAAAAAAAATTTTCGATGAGCGACAGATGGCGCTATATTCGGCAAAACATTTATTGAATTATATTTATTTCTCGCATTAAATGATAGATTACGACATCTTTTACGTAGTCATCTCTTAAATAAGGCGTTGATTAAAGTCATTCGTAATTTTATGTCGCTAAAAAAATTCTTTGTAAAAAAAAATCGAAGGAACGAATAAAAATCAATTTGATTATCAAATTCCATTCTATTCTTTTCTATTGTGGTAATGTATGAATGTTTGTAACGACAGACACGATTTTTTTTATTAAAAAAAATAATAATAATTTAAAAATTTTTTTTTGCTAATCGAAAAAAATGTTTCGAATAAAAACCTAATATGTTTTAGAGTAGAAGCCAAATCTGCAATAAAAAATAGGGATATCTATTTAATATTTGGAAGGGGGGGATGAGGAAAAGTATATAGATAGAAAGTATATAGATAAATATGTAAGGTTACATGCCATTAAAGGTGTTTTTTTTTTATTTAAGATTTTAAATCTCCCCAGGGGGTAGGGGTGGTGGTTTAAATTTCACACCACATGATAGAGCTTGAAAAAAAATACGATTTGTATTTCACGAGATATTTAGGGTGTACGGGTGGTCTGAAACACCCGGTATATATATCTCTAACCTTCGGAGCTGGGTACTGCTCGCAGGGAAGATTTTCCAGCTTTGTGCCCGTGGTGACTTTTGATCTGGACACCGAAAGGAACAACATATCCAAAATTTGGTCAATTTCACCGAAAGCCAATTTCCATTTGATTTGTGAGGGGTCCTTTGCGGCTGTCCCCTATTCCCGAGTGCAAATGTTTGGAGGCTAAACGCCAAATGGTTGCGCTGCGCCTTCGTCCGTGTGTGGCCTATTAAAATTAAGCAAATAAACTGGTGACGAACGACGCGTAAAAATTTACCACTGCGCTGCGCCGTCGTCCGTGCGTAGCCCTTAAAAATTAAGCAAGGTAACTGGTGATGATCAACGGCTGCGCTGCGATGCGCCGTCGTCTGTGTGTGGCCCATTAAAATTAAGCAAATAAACTGGTGACGAACGACGGCTCCGCTGCGCTGCGCCGTCGTCCGTGCATGGTCCATATATATTTAGGCAGATATCTGGTGACGGACGGTAGACGCCTGGCCGGAATAACTGATCGAGCGGTCGATCGCTGAGAGTAGAAAATTATTAAAGTACTAAAATCGTTATTAAAAAATTGGGGTTGGTGGTAAAAGGGTGAAAATTTAGGGTTGTATGTATTTTTTAATGGCGAATCATAAAAAAATTAAAATAAAAAATTTTGTCTAAAAAATTAAAATAAAAAATTTGCGGTGGACCACCCTTATCACGTAGGAGTATAAAAAATAGTTTACGTCCTATTCTCAGACCCACTCAATATACACACAAAATTTCATAAGAATCGGTCAAGCCGTTTCAGAGGAGTTTTGTAACAAACACTGTGACACGAAAATTTTATATATTAGATAACATATATTTGAGTTACGAGTATCATGGACGTTTTTATTTTTAAATTCTTCAAAATCTAGTTTGTGTTGAAAAATATTTAGTAGGCATTCATAAATGTACAATGCTGTGACTGTCATCACTTTATTGGACCTAAATAAACCTCGACATGAATCTGTGTAGCCGATACCGAGTATACTTTATTTATGTCTTTCGAAACTCCCCAACATACTATTCCATATCTCATTACAGAGGAAAAGTAGCTGTTATAGACTAGCATTAAAGCTCCAAAATGTACATATGGTTTTAATCTGCGCATTCCAAATAAAGTCCGATTTAATTTCATATTGACTTGAGTAATGTCCAGTCGATATGTCTGTTGATATAAATTCCTAAAAAATTACAACAATCTGAATTCTTTAGAGTTAAATTGTTTAATTGTACATTCTCTATAAAATCATTTGTTGTGCGCTTTGTTGAAAAGGTAATAGCTTTTGTTTCGCTTTCATTTAAGAATAATTTGTTTCGGTTTAAATAAGTTGTTACATTTTTTATTATATTATTAGCTGCATTAATGAAATCGGTGGATGTTCTATTTTTTAATATAATGTTATTATCATCGACATAACTTATTATAGTTTCATCTTTGGAGATTATATTATCACATATATCATTTATGTAAATAATGAATAGGGTAGGTCCCAGTATACTTCCCTGCGGTATACCTGCATTGATATCGAGTATACTTGATTCTACTCTACTGTCATTTGTGTAGTACTGCACTTTTTGCTTTCGATTGTGTAGATATGACTTAATTAAATTGAGCGCGATTCCCCGAATTCCGTATTTGCTAAGTTTACTTAGAAGTATGTCATGATCTACACAATCAAAAGCTTTTGATAAGTCTAAAAATACTCCTAAGGGAATATTTTTGTCATCTAAAGCTTTCCCAATAAACTGTATTAATTCCACTATTGCAGATTTTGTGGACTTATTTTTAATGTAACCAAATTGAGCTTTATTAAATATTTGATGTTTTTCGAGAAATTCAATTAATCTAATATTTATAGCTCTTTCAAAAATTTTTGAAAAATGTGTGAGTATGCTTATCGGTCTATAATTTGAAAATATTTGAGGATCCCCGGTTTTGAAAATTGGTTTTACAATAGACATTTTTAAGTTATCAGGAAATTGACCAGTTTCTATAGATTTATTAATTATGCAAGTTACAGGATATTTTATGATGTTTATACAACTTTTTAATACTCTTATTGCAATTTCGTCATGTCCAGTAGAGTTTGTTTGTTTAAGAAAAGCAACAATATTACATATTTAATTTTCTGTGACAGGTTCAAAGAAAATTGAGAATTGGTTTTGTTTAATATTATCTTGATAGTCAATTTTTGGCATTTTGGTTTGTATTCGTAGAGATGTTCCAATAAAATATTTATTTATATCATTGGGATCAGCCTCTAATTGTTGTTTTGGTTGTTGTGATTGTTGAACTTCTCGTACAATACTCCAAGTTGTTTTATCTACATTGTTCGTATTCAGCAATTTGTGACTGTAGTAATTTTTCTTGTCTTTTATGAGTACATTGTTATATTGCTTCTTTAGTATTCTATAATCTGCATTATAGTTACTATCAAACGTTCGTAAGATTTCATAGAGATCTAACTTTTCCTTAATTAATTTTAATTCTGGTGACGTTTTAGTGTGTTCAGTTTTCCCACATCTTATACGTGGAAAGCATTCGTTATGTAACAGCATAAATTTATTGATAAACGCATTCCAACATGTATTTACTTGATTACTTTTTAATACTACTTGTATGTGCTTGAATTAATGGTTTAGCCCCGTAACTAATTATTAAATTCTTAAATAATATACTATTTACATGATTGCTAAGAAAATCAATATTGAAATCACCAGCCATGATTGTTTCCGACTCCTTCACGTTCACGGTCACCTTCACGTAAGTGTATTTTATTCTTTAACATTCAATTCAAATGCGAAGCTGCACTGATGAGACATAAATCTCGAAACGCGTCTGCAGATGGCTATTTACTTAATTTTTATATATTTTAGGGTTCAGTTTTATAGTTTAAAGTTTTCAAATGCAATTTAGTTTAATTTTCAGTTAGTCCTGTGGGTAGAAATAAACGATCTTAAACCAATGTTATTTCACTTAGTGCTTAGTACTAGTAATAACGCAAATTTCTTTTGTATCATTCAATATCCGGCATGGCATTAGCCGGGGAAGTAGTTGTTTCAATAAGTTATTTGTTTATAGTCTTAGTAAAGACTTAATTTGCTTGCAGAGTTACGAACAGGTTGAATCAGGTGTTAAAATTTTATACCGGTTCTTGCTTGACGTGAATTACTCTGGTACTGCTCTTGAGGAAAAACTTGTCTATGATAAAGAAAATATATTGACAAATGCACAATTTTTAAATGTTGTTCGTTAGACAATTCATTGAATACTAATTTACAGAAGTACATAAGATGGGGTGTTAAAATGGGGAGTGTAAGAGGCTCCGTCGAAGGTAGCACAGCTTTCTCTCCACGGGTACCTGCTCTCCAGATTATCCACGTAACTCGTAAGTGAGTCGATTGAAAGAGTCCACTCGTGATAATGAGTTGATTAGTTAAGTGACTCGTGGTGAAATAAGTAACTCAAAAAATGAGTCATGAATGTAAGTTTTAGTTGGTGTGCTAAATTTTTTTCTTTTTTGTTGCTCTTCAACATTGTAAGGGGAAGAATGAGTCGACTCTTTGCAAGTACTAGTTAAGTTACCAGCAGGTAAAATATTTTTTTTTTGTTCTTCAACATTTTTGCTTGAAGACATTTTTCTTCTCAGACAGACTTTTTACTTCTTGCAAAAAGTCAAGAGTCTGCTCATTTCAGTCGGCTCTTTTCCACGAGTCGACTCACAAAAAAGAGTTTTGTCCATCTCTACTCCAGATGCCCTTCTGCGAAATCGTTAGTGGCGCGTTTTTCGGTATTCCGACGTGACCATAATATCAAGGGTAAAGTTCTAATATATTGACACATCTATGCCACGCCGGATATTAATACTATTATTGAAATAACGTTTGTTTATTTCTGTATACAATGACCAATTTCAAAACTATTCAAAAATAAATTTAAAAACTTGAAACTGTTAATGGGTTATTATTGGAATAATAACCTATAAACAGTTATAACCCGGCCACGCCAGATATTTGTTAATATAAGTACCCCGTAAAATTTGATTAACGAGGCACTATTTTTATTTTTTGTTAATTTTTTAAATCAACGGTGCAAAACTAATTTTTTTCTGATTTTTATTTTTTTTTTTGCGGATATCACTCAACCGATTTTAATAAAATTTTAGGGGTGTATAGATAACCATAAAAGGTTTTTTATACAAACGAAATTTGCATGTTATTACTAGTACTACTGAAATAACATTGGTATAAGATCACTTATTTCTGCATACAGGACTAACTTGTGGCACTAGCCAGGGAAGTAGTTGTTTTAATAAGTTATTTGTTCATAGTCTTAGTAAGACTTGATTTTGCAGAGTCACGAACAGGTTGAATATTCATATATTCAGGCTATATTTCGTGTTTATTGCATTTATTTAATGCATCTGCGACAAGCAAAGTTGTCTCAAGTTTAATACCTACTTGACTTACAATATTTTAATCTGGGGTAAATATGACATTACTAGATTGTTTGTTGCATTAAAACAGATTATTTGACTTATATTTGATCTAAAAAAAGAGTTAAAATAGGTATATTTAGGCCCACTTGCACCATTTTTTCGTTAAGTTTAACTTTGTAAAGTCGGACTTATATTTTAAGTCATGCTTAAAGGGAAGCGTCATGCACCATAGGAATTAATACAATTGCTTTAGTAAGCAAGCTCAAAGTGTTGCAACATCGCAAAATCTTGCGATTTTCGCTTTTTAACGTTGGCGACATTGGTGTCTTTTCATGTCCTTTTCTCAGCTGATTTTGGCATAAAGTGCGTCCGAGTCTTTACGCGAACAGTGCTGCTGTACGAACAGGAAAATTGTGAAACTCGCCATATTTATTAAGAATTCAATGCTTAATTAAATATTTTTGAAGGCAAATGCGCGCCTAAAGAAATCTCGGTGCGTAAAAAAGAGAGGTTATGTCCTGATTAGTATTTTGTGTCGGGCCAAGTAATTTTGACACAGTTTATTGCCGGACACGAAAACACCGAAAGAACGATAATTCGTCCAAATCATGATGATAATCAGCTCTGTTCCAAACCCGGAATAACCGAAATTAATAATGTCTATGAGGTCTAAATCGTCTTCAAAAATATCATTCACTCCAAAGTTTAATTCTTCAAGAGCCATTTTAAATATACTAGAAGTTCACAAGGGACCACTGACGGAACGAATTGAAGGTTATGTATGCAGACTTAAATTTTAAGCGGTCTATTACGACGACTTATTTAAAGTCTTGCTTAAGCTGTGCAAGTATGGTGCAAGCAAAATACCCACTTAAATGTTGCTTAAATTTTAAGAATGCTTTAAGCATAGCTTAATTACAATGCTGCAAGTGGGCCTTAATGAAATACTAATGGTAATCAGTGTGTGCAATCCATAAATTTGATGACCAAACAAAATTAGTTAAATATAATAGCAAGCATAGTTAAGCAACACAACACAGGTCCAATATAAACAGCAATGTTGCATGGAAATATTTAGTAACCCCACAGAATACATTTGAGATTGTTATTTATGTTTCTGCAAAATTAGGATAATCTGTCAAAATATCAAGCATCTGTTGAAATAACTGGAATTCTCAGAGCAATTTCTGAAAAGGGTCTTTTTTATCATCAATCTCAGCCTTATTAATAGAATCACCCTTAGTAGAGTTTTAACAAGCCACTAGTTAGTGGCCATTAAGACCGTACTAAGATATCACTAATGTCCTACATTAATAGAACAATATTTAGACGCCATTAGTTAGTTGCGTGCTAACAAGGAAAATCATGTGGCAACATCGCTTTTGGCGCGCCAACTTGTCTTATCTAACCTATAAATTGTTTCATTGAGAGGTTTTTTTTTTTAAACTTGAATAGGCGTGCAAAACAAACGTCTGATTAATTTAATTTGCGATATTTAACACTAAATGCACGTAAGAAGTATGTGAACATTAATAACATTAATCAAATGCTTAATTATGTAATTATTATCCAACTTTCCTGCGATACAGTTACATGCACCACTCTTGTCTTTATTGCAAGATGTTAATTTTCTTTTGTTTTCTATAATGTTAATTTCCTCTCGGACCGAATGCAATAGCAATTCTTTTTCATAGATTCAATTTATTTGTTAATTCTTTTTCATACTCATTCCAGTTTTGGGATCTACAACATTTTCTCTAAGCAAATTATTATTTTTTATTTATAAAACATTGTAAACGCACTCCAAGACAAGTTTAAGCACAATACTAACATTTTGGCTAGTATCCATTACTTACATACACAAATATAACTATAATAACGATTTCAAACGTCACGCGGTTTGAATTATAGGTTATGTTTAATGGTGTTGTTGGCGTTTAAACATGGAGTACAATGATACTAAATAGTTAGTGGAATACTAAATTTAGTGAGCCACTAAAATGTTCTATTAATACGGACATGTTAGTAGCATTCTTAGTACGGTCTTAATTCTGTGTACTAACATCTATTAATAAGGCTGATGATATTTAAGATAATTATGTCAAAATTTCAAGCATCTGTCAATATAAATGTGACTTTCCCGGAGCAATTTCTGGAAAAGTTCATGTTTTGTGATAAAAATTTACTTTCTTGTGTATTCATTTTTGTTACAGCCTAGTCCGGGTAATTTTTGTTAAGCAATTGTAAAGGTGCATTATTCTGAAATAAATCTGCTAAAGCTTCATTCACCTGTAAAAAAATTAAGGTCTTTCTAAAAGTCCGTTAGTTAGAATTAAATTTCTATCATAGTTATTTTTATTATATTGAATACTTGTTGTGCTACTTTCTTGATGGAACCATATTTTCAAGTTGGGTAAAGTAAAACGCTTGTTTTGTTCCATAATTTTATTTTCAGTTGCCTGACACGTGTTTCGATCGGTTAAGATCATTTTCAAAGTTAAACTAATTTAATGTAATGAAATGTTACAATATATATACACAGGTAAGGCATGCTAATGGCGGGGAGAAATTAGGGCGCTAATGATGTCCGTGGTGATGATCTCGTGCTGGTTATTTAATAAGTAATCTCTAATAAATTAAATTAGTTTAACTTTGAAAATGATCCTAACCGATCGACACACGTGTCAGGCAACTGAAAATAAAATTATGGAACAAAACAAGCGTTTTACTTTACCCAACTTGTTATTTTTGTTATTTAAAAAAATGGGGTTATTTCAATTAGTGCATTGTAAAGCTACATTAATTAACACTTTAAAGGCTGATTAGTTGCGCAAGTAACTATCACAAGTTCAGTATGGTATTGAGATTAAACCAACAAAATTTCAATCATCTCTCGATAGAAATGTAGTATTTAATTCTGCGGAAAGTTAAAGGAAAACAATTCCTATCGACGAAAAAAAATTACATTTTCGCTGTTTATGCACTATTTTTGCATTATGATTTATAATGACAAAATAAACATTATTATTTGCAATTTCATTACAATTAAAATTTTAATAAGGTAAATACTTTGTTCACTGCACTCTTGGTTAAACGAAATTATACTATTAATTTTAAATTAAAACACTTGCTTGGTTTCATATTATTATATTTAGTTTCTTGTCATGTATTTCGGTCAATGATGACCATTAGGAATTACAAAAATTACATTTATCCTTTGAAAATGGCCGTCATTGACTGAAATAGGACTCTGAATATAATAATATAAAACCAAACAATTGTTTTAATTTAAAATTACCAATAATTCAAATTTTATAAATATCTTGTGAAGAAGAATTCTTCTTGCAAAATAGTTTCTAAATGTACGAAAAATACAGCACCAGTTCTTTCATATAAGTGGTATGCAGCAGTGACGGTTCACGGGGTTTCTTTTCTGGTACGGCTGAGGAACAAGAGGTGGTAGTACAGATAGGTAGGGTCAGTTGCAGAGACGGCTGGCTGCGTGACCGCACCTATCTGTATTACCACCTCTTGTTCCTCGGCCGTACCAGAAAAAAACCCGCGAACCGTCACTGGTATGCAGAGGGTATGGTAATGTCAAGATAGGTCATTCTTAGAATTATTGTTACTGCTTTCTAGATAATAATAATAATAATATTTATTTTTTTATAGATGTACATTAAATTAAGTACATACTAAAGAAAAACGTCAAAAAACCATGCGAATCAAATCTTATTTACACATGAGTAATACTCATCTCTTGAGTAAGGTTCAATTTCTATTAACAGTGCTTTTAACTCTTTTTTAAACATATTAATTCAATTAATTTTGCAATAATCTGTCGGAAGTCTATTGTATAGCCCAGAGGTTCTCAACCTTTTGTTTATTGCGTACCACCATAAGGAAATCATGTAAGCTATAGTACCAGCAGCATTTAAAAAAAAAATGTTTACTTTTTATTCATATTTTTATTCAACAAAAAATACATTCTTAAAATTAAAAATAAAATATATTTAAAAGTTTACAGCAAAAAAAAAAAACGTAAAAACAGTAAAAATAAAATATTCAATGCGATCCTTGCGCTTGTTTTGCAGATACAATTTTTTTATTTCTGGTTCTATGTCAGTTAATTTTAATCTTAAATTTGGTTCGATTTTTAATTTTGTTCTGTATTTATTCTTCAGATATAACATTTGTGAAAAACTTTTTTCACATAAATACGTCGTACAGAAGGGCATTCAAAACTAAATAGCAATATTTGCTATGTCTTTAAAATCTGTTCTTTGTTGAAGCCAAAATTCAATCAGTGTTTTTTTTTTTGTTTAAGGTTGTTTAAAGTTTTCCATTACAGTAGAATCACTTGACATCTATTATTTGTTCTTTTTGTTCGCGTGAAAAATATTCTGGAAGAAGGCTTCTGATCCAATTTTGATTTTCCAAATCTTCTTGGAAATAAAATTTAAAATTATTTATCACTAAAGGAACCATGATGTTTTATATCTGATGCCAATTCCTCATTATTGTTCATATTGTTTTCTGTAAGAAAATTTTCTAGGGTTGGTAAAAGGCTGAAAGTAGTCTATTTCCCTGATAATTAGTTAGAGTTTTTTTTACTGTAGCAGTTATTTTGTAATTAACGGTAAAAAAATTGGCGTTTGGCCTTTGTAAACTTAAATCGTCCAACCTTCCAAAAATATCAGCTAAATATGATAAACGGGCCAACCACATTTCATAAAAAAAAAAAACAGTTTCCCAATTCAAATTTTGAAGTCAATAGAAAAGCTTGCACTTTAATCGTAGTTCAAAAAGACGATTTAAAAACTTGCCTCTGGACAGCCATCTAACTTCAGAATGTAATAATAGGGTTTCATGATCACTTCCCATGTCTTGGCACAAAATTGCAAACATTATGGAGTTTAAAGCTTGACTCTTGATAAAATTTACAACCTTAGCAGATTGATCCAAAACGGTCTTTAATTTTTCGGGGATTTTTTTTGTTACTAAAGCTTCACGATGAATACTTTAATGAGTAAGTTTAGCTTCAGGGGCAACTGCTTTTATTTGAGATAAAACACCAGAATGTTTGTCAGTTGAAGCTCGAGCTCCATCAGTACACACACCAATGCATTTTTTCCAAGGAATATTTTTTTCAGACATGCAGTCATCAATTAGCCTGAATATTTCTTTCGCAGTAGTTCCCCCAGAAAGAGGTTTGTAAAATAAAATATTCTCATTTTTTCTTCCGCCGCGAATCGAATGTACACTAACAATTGAGCAAAGTTTGTTATATCTGTACTCTCATCTAATTGTAGTGTAAAATAGGGACTTTGGTTTACCTTACAAATAAGAATCTGTTTTATATTATCTGCCATTTCGTCAATACGTCTTCTTACAGAATCATTTGATAAAGAAATATTGTCAAGTTTACTAGCTGTCTTTTCATCAAATAATGTTAAAACAATATCTTTGTCAGCTGGTAATATTAAAGAACTTGTCATTAACACTAAGAAAACCTTTCATTGCCTCTTTACAAGATTTTAGTTCAACTAATTTTGCCTTAAAATAGTCAACAGATTTATTTTTCAAATTGACATGCTTGGATTCAAAATGTCTTTTAAGTAAAGATGGTTCCATACTTTGATTCGAGAACAATTCGCAACAAATAACGCACTGAGGTTGAGGGTCTATTTCATTTTCATTCCAAGTGAAGCCACATGTTAAATAACTTGAATCATACTTTCTGGTAACTTTTCGTTTCTTTTCAGAATTACTACTACTGGTAGTAGTAGTTTGTTTCTGCGAATCTATTTCCTGTGTATCAGGTTCCCGCTTACTCAGTCCTAGCCACTTATCCATTTTCCAAATTTAAAATTTTTCTTATAATATGTAAACGCAGAGAAAAAAATAGCTACATTTGCTAGTTTGCATATAGCATATAGCATATGGCTTGGCGCGAGCACCGCTAGAGCAGCTGGTTTGATGCAGCTAGTACAGCCAAAAATAACATGACCTCACTTTATGTCAATTAACTTTATTTTTCCGACGATATAACTAGCGAGATTTAAAAAAATCACAACGCTCATATAAATCTAATGCTATAACTGCCAAAAATGTACTATCAAATACTAATAAGCAATTACTCATTAAATGAAGGCCCCCAGTAATAGCTATGGTCAAATAGCACTGACAGCTAAAAAGCGTCTGCTTTGTCCGCCTAGCTATAATTGAGTAGGAAATAATAATAAAGTTATGGAAGGGACCTTATATTTTACGTACCATCTGGTGTTCTTTAATGTACCACCAGTGGTATATGTACCACAGGTTGAGAACCGCTGGTATAGCCGCATTATCTTGTAATGTGGTGCCTTTTCGAACATTGTTATTGAGTGTTTAGGGTAGTTATATTCTTAAGTTTACATTTCTTGTATTGTGTGGATTTATATTAAGGTTATTATGAAATAGATGTTTATGTTGATATATAAAGATTAATGAGTCATAGATATACATGGCGACTACTGTAAAAAGATTATTCGCTTTAAAAATCCCCCTGCAAGAGTCCCTGTACTTAATATTATAAAGTAATCTTATTACAGCTTTTTGTGTGTTGAAGGTATTATTTGATTCTTTTGCTGCACCCCAACAAACTATACCATAGCGCATCAGAGAGCAAAAATAAGCATGGTATACCATTCTTAGTATTGTGACTCACATATGGTTTAATTGTTCGCATGCAGTGTATAGTACCGTTTAACTTGTTATTTAGTCCCGTGATATGATTTGACCAATCCATATTTTTGTCAATACAAATTTCCAAGAATTTGCACTCCAATGATATTTCCATATCTACTGATCCCAATGTTATCTTTTCTGGTAAATTGTGTGGAGCGCGTTTTGTACCAAATATTACACATTTTGTTTTTTCTTCATTAAGAAATAATTATTTTTGTTGAACCACGTCCGAGTTTCATCAAAAACGCTATTGGCTGCTATGTGGATATTTTGAAAATCGAATCCCACAATAATATTATTGTCATCTACATAACTGACAACTGATTTGCTCTCGCTATTTATTTCCCCAAAGATGTCGTTAATATAAGTTACAAATAACACTGGTCCCAAAATACTCCCTTCTGATTTCCAATATTTCTGATTCAAAGATTTCATGTCTTCTCTGTATTTGTACTTTTTGCATTCGCATAGGTATGACTTAATCAACTTAGAGTTGACCTCTCTTATACCATACTTGTATATTTTGTCTAGTAGTACATCGTGATCTATGCAATCGAATGATTTAGACAAATCCATCAATAACCCTACCGGAATTTCTTTGTTGTCCAAGGCGCTAGTTATTATGTTGATTAACTCAACCATCGCTCTGGTTGTGGATTTATTTTTTAGGTATCCATGAGGAGACATATGAAATATATTGTGTTTGTCAAAGAAATTTACAATTCGATATTTAATCACTTTTTCAACAATTTTTGCAGTAAATTAGCAAGCTAATAGCTTTATATAAATACAAGAAAACGAAATGTAGCCTGAATTGTATTTATCTAATGCTTTCTGCAACAAGTAAAGTTGTTTCTAATTTGTTTAATAGCTTTATAGTTGTTCAAGTCACTAGGATCACCTTTTTTAAATACCGGTCTAATTATTGAGTACTTTAGATAATCCGGAAAATCCAGATTCTAGAATCCTGTTTATAATATAAACTAAGGGTTCCTTTATGTGTTGTATAGCGCTTTTGATTACTTTTAGTGAGACACCATCAAATCCTGTTGCATTCGAATTGTTAAGTTCATTTACGACTCTGCATATTTCAGTTTCCGTTACAGGCTCAAAAAAACTGGAATGTGGGTTCATGTGTATTGTACATACGGTATATTTGCTAATATGTTACTAACTTCATTAACAAAAAAGTTATTGAATTTATTGACATCTAGAAAATTTTCCTGTGTTTTTTGTTTTGTGTTCTTAAGTTCATGCACAATACTCCATGCTGTTGTTGCCGTATTATGACAGTTTATAAATCTATTATCAAAATGATTTTTTTTTGCCTGAATCAATGTTTGGTCATATTCCTTCTTTGTTGCTTTGTACTCGCTATTAAAAGAGTTATCAAATTGCTTTAATGTATTTAGTAAATCTAGTTTTTTAGTTTTAATATACCGTGTGTTCGTTCTCAAACGCGAACATAGGGTTTTAACATGGTATAAGACGTTTTGTAGATTCCTGCTCGCCATCTTATTTTACAGAAGAGCTAATGGTATCAAAAGAAAGTGAAAATTATTGCGCATCCAACGACACTAATAACAAGATTTAAAAAATTGATTTTTTACTGTAAAATACTAATTTAAAATTTGATAGTTTTTAAAATATGAGTTGCTTTGCTTTTAAAATGCTATCGCATTCTGACGTTTAATATTATGTTACGGTTTATTTACGAAAAAATGAATAATTATACTAATCAAGAGTTTTTATGGTAAAAACCTATTATAGTGGTGATAGTTTACGTGGAGCTCGAGATTTGTTTGCCGTTAAGTTTAATACGAGATTAAATCTGTAAATTCTGTACAAAAATATGTACAAAAATTTGAAAATTCGCAAATATTTAGCCAGAATCAGAAAATAGGGGTGGTGAGTATTATTATTATTATTTTGATTATTACTATTATTATTATTGAAGAGTTCTAAAATTACAATCATATCACAGGAAATCGGCAAACAGTTGACCGCACAGAAGAGCATGTTTTGTCGATGATAAATGCAGACCCAACATACAGCCTGAGACAAATTTATCTTGAAAGTGGTTTATGCAAGTCGCGGGTATGGAAGATATTAAAGAAATATAAATATCATCCCTATAAACCGCCATGTCATCAAGAGATTTTTCATGTTGATAAAGAAAGCAGGAGTACATTTTGTTATGAAATGCAAGAGCGCGCTAACAATGATGGACACTTTCTATCGTCGATTTGCTTCACAGACGAGTGTACTTTTACCCTTAATAATGAACCCAATTTTCAAAACACACGGCATTGGGCTCAGGAAAACCCTAGGTTAAATATTTAAACCAGAACTCAGTATCCTCAAAAACTTAATATCTTGGCTGGGATTTTTAATAATAATATTATCGGTCCATTTGAAATTAAAGGAAACTTAAATTCAGAAACATATTTAGATCTTTTAGTCACAAAGGTAGGACCTGCAATGGAAGAAGTCGCAAGAGAAAATCAGAAGATTTGGTTCCTACAAGACGGCTGCCCTGCGCATTTTGGTTTAGACGTTAAATTATTTTTAAATAATTCATTTTCAAATCATTGGATTGGTAGAGGTGTTACTATAAATTGGCCAGCCAGGTCTCCAGATTTGTCATCTTGCGACTTCTTCTTGTGGGGACACGTTAAAAGAAAAATTTACAAAAGACACCACCCAGATATTAATTCTCTAAGAAAAGCAATAGTTACTGAATGTGCGTTAATTACTAACAGGCAGTTAGCTAATGTACGAAATAGTTTTTACAACAGACTAGGATATTGCTTAGCTCAAAATGGGGGGTTATTTGAATATTTACTTTAATTTGTTTTTCCTTACTGCTGTTTTTAATAAAAATCATATGAAGCCCTTATTACTTAATATTTATATATTGTTAGCTTATAAATAATTGTCAAAAGCTTAAGAATTGAATACACATGTTAATTTCCTATGTTCGACTTTGAGAGTGGACACCCGGTATGTGAAGATTTGTAAATGTACTGCTTGTTTTTTTATTTACATAATACTTGATTCGTGGGAACGATTCATTATACATTAATAGAAATTTTTTGCTCCACATTTTGTTCGTATCTTCTGTGTTATACACCTCATTCCAGTTTTCTTGCATCAGCTTATCGTTAAACGTCAAAAGAGTCTCTTCATTTATGTTCTGTTTAAATAAGTAATTATTGTGCTCAGTTTGTTTATCAAAAGTTTTTTTCTCATTCATGTATTTTTGTTTTTTCAGGTTGTGCATTGTGCCAAGATGAAAATGATTTAATAAACAAGATGAAGGACATCCCTGGCATAGAAAATTTCAACCAGAGTGCGATACCACAGAAGGAGGAGGTGGAGAAGGTGCTCAGGGAAAAATGTGATAAAAATGGCGGGGAAGGAGCATACGATGATATTATAGTAAGTAGACATATTTAATGTTATAAGATGATGGTTGAGACTAGGGTTGATTATTTATTTAATCTGTTCAAATTCATTGTTGATATGTCATAATTTGATACGGCTAAGGCTTCTATTGAAATCAATATCTGAAATAGCCAGAAATAGTCGACTATTCCTTTCTACGACATAAAATTAGGAACAGTAGTCTTTGCTTTCACTTTGACATTTGTCATAAAGTCATAAAAATGGAACCATTTCGAGAAACATTAACGGCAGAAATTATATTGTTTATAAAAGTTGTTCCTTCTAAGTAAATTCTTTCACAAACTAGATGTAATATCGAACATGTCGATTTCCGCTTTAAAATAAAATGCATTTGCAAAACGCATCATCCTGGAAATAGGATTATTTAAAGAATAATTGGACCGGTGCGTTTTTAAGCGAAATAGCGTGTTCTGCCGAGTGGAAATGCCAGTAGTTTGGTGCCAAAAATGAAGTAATGACAATAGCGGGGGCATACAAAGTGGCTGTTTATGATTTTGTGCGAAGTACATAAGTCCTGAATTATTCTGCATTCCTGAAGGGATCTAATACTACGGCAACAACGCAAATATTCATAATGAATGTTAAATTTGTTAATACCTAAACGATATGCGACAATTCGTAAAAATTTGTTCTGAACCTTTTCTAACGCGATAATTAATTATTGTTGGTAAGGGCTCCAGATTATAGATGCATACTTAATAGTTGACCGGACAAGTGAGCAGTATGAAAGTTTCAATGTATATAGAGAGAAATCTTTACCAATATGCGATACAAAACCTAACATTTTTGTTGCTTGGTTTATAATATTATTAATATGAGTGGTAAATGAGAGCTGATTAGAAAAAGTAATAATGCCAAGATTGCGTATTTGATCAACATGGTCAAGTATTGTGCTGTTGATGCTATAAGTATTTTGAATTTACCACAATATAGTTTTTTGCGGGGAATAAATAGTTCTAAGGCAATGTACAATACAGAATACAAATTTTCAACTGCTATGTTTAGATCAGTTGTCATTAATATAGTCCAGTTCATTGATGCCAAGAAGTCATTGATGAAAAAATAATTAGCTTCAGAAAAATTATTGTTATTATAAAAAATATTATATTGTGTTATAGAGCAGTGGATTGCTCTTGATTTTGGTCCAGCACCCAGTACATTTTTCTTGCCTTCAAGTTTAGTTTTCTTTTGGTCCACATATGGGTATGACAGGTTAGTCATCTATCCAGGTGCATCCCTAAATATTTAGCTGAGGCCTCTTGAGGTATTTGCTGTCAATGTACAGATTTTTGCTCGTTTGCCCGAATTCTCCATTTCTTGAGCCAGCTTTCTAGTTTGTCTATGTGCTTTCGAGTTCGACTTGATGCTTGGATTTGAATGGGACACCATTATTGCTATGTCATCCGCATAGAGTATTATCAGTGGTCGGCAAGTCCCTGTGGGACCTCAGCTTGAGAGGTTTTAGCTCGGTCATCTCATCTTTATATTTAACTGAGAAGTGTACCTCTTAAATATGACTTAAGCATCTCATACATACATGGCAAAGCTTTTGTTGGAGAGGTTCATCTGACAGGGAGCTTCAAGTAGCTCCATTACATGGTTATCTCTATTTGTGGGTAGTTCTGATGGTAGTTATTGAAAGATCTTTTCAAGACAAGACTGTCTAATTGGTGGAATTGGTTGTATTGGTCTTTTCACATCCCCCATTGCTTCCCAAAGCAAGTGATGCTTCGGTTGGAGATAGACTTGCCAGATACTCTTGTATTGCACAATTTGTTTCTCCATTTAGTTGAGATTTTTTGTCGTCTCGAATTTAGCTTTATCTTGAGGAGATCTGGTCCTTTGCTATTCTTTCCTCAGTTGCCATTTTTCTAGAAATGGTGTTTCCCGAAATGGTGATGTTTCCTGGCCTTCACGTTCCCCAGATCACACCCCTTGTGACTTTTTTCTGTGGGGTTACCTGAAATCTAAAGTGTATGCCGACAAACCAGGAACCATCCAAGAATTAAAGGAATCCATCACAAATGAAATCACGGCGATTCCAGACGATATGGTGTAGAGTCATGACAAGCTTCACGGACCGCTTGGAAGAGTGCACTGCAACCGAGGGTCGGCATTTAAATGTTATTATTTTTCACTCTTAATGTTTTACATTTTTTCGTTTTAGCAATAAAATTTCCTGAGTTTCTCTACACATAGTGCTTATGTTCAAATTGAAAATTTGACAAGGTTTTAAAATTCGCCCATTTTGGTTTGACCACCCTGTATTTTCCCATGCCGTTTCTTGTATTATTTGGTTTTCCTATCGCAGTTTCTAACCCTATTAAGTGACATGTTAAGGTTTATTTTTTTCATTTAGTTTGCTTCTAAAGCTGCTCCAAACTGTTTTTTTTTAATTATTAGGTAATGATGTGGGGTTTTGATAGGTTAGGATTTGTGTATTAACGATGGCAATAATGGGCGAATGATATGAGGAGAGTTTTAAACATGATGTAATGGATAAGTAATTTTGATTTATGCTTCTAACTATACAATAATCGACTTGGTCAGAGTTTTTTTTTGGGGTCAGATGGCCAGTAAGTTGGTTCTCTTATTGATAGTGGTTGCATGGCTATTATAAGCCAGCCCTTGGGTGTATTTGATCTAGATCTTCACCATGGATGCTTGGCATTGTATAATCGTTCAATCTTAAATTGGCAAGTTGCGCGGTGGCAAACGGGTGGGCGTGAAGTGAGATAAGGCCATCGGGATATTACGGAGTGCGTTCGTTTGGGACATTCAATGGCAAAAATTATCGTATTCTTCTGAAAACGGTGTACGTTTCCAGGGGGAGGCACGCACTTGTTATAAACCGCTCAATTTTTGTCTTCATTTTTACTCGGGCAAATGTTTGTTCCTTTCACTTGGATTCTCGGTGCGCGGCCCGCCTCTCCATTAGCCAGTTTGACTTTGAAAATCTGTAGTGGCCACCAGCAATAAATCGTTTACCTAGTGTTTTAAACAAATCTATGTAATACATGGATTGCTGAGATAACCAGTGAGCCTATCCAGTTAGTGACTATAATTGTTTTGCTTGTTGTATTTTACTGTTTTTTCATTTTCATAGTGTTTATAATTGCAGTTTTAATTATAATAGCAGTATCTGCATGAGCCTTTCAGTGTGGGTGTTGTGTGCTGTAGACTATACCTAGGCATTTTTAGAAAACTTTTATCTGAGAAGTGCATTTCGGATATCACATCTACATTCTAGTTTATTAAGAAGGCTTTAAGTTATCTTTGAGTAACGCCATTTGCGTTCCGGATTACAATTTTGACAGCATTCTTGTCATCATGGCTATGAGAAGATTCATCCTGGTATCCTTTCTTCCCATTAGTTGTACCACATATGTTCTAGTTTGTTTGTCCGCTGTGGATGAAGATTCGGGTTGCGGTTGATTGTTTGGAGTTGTGCTGGTTCGAGTTGTCATTTGAGCGTATGTTGTAATGGGTTGAAGGAAAATGATATCCCAAAGGTTCAGCGGAAGTTTTGATGAATGGCAAAGGTTTTCTGACACATTATCATCATTTCTACTTCCACAGAAAATCGCATGTTGCGAAAACTTAGTTTTCGTTCATTGGATGTGCTATTTAGTTTTGAGCAGATATCGTTAATCTGGTGTGCCCATGTTATAAATAGACGCAAATAAATATCTAAATATTTTAGAGAGAAAAAAAAAAGTGTTTTTTTTTGTGGGGCTTTCTGTTATAAAATCGATTAAAGACAATTTTATTACTATCTGAAATGACATTATTCTTCTTGCACCACGTTTGCATTCGAGTTGACCTTGGCTTCGAGTTTATCTTGACTATCTGTTAATTGAAAACTGAACAGATGCCACATTCGCTAATGTTGTTTATAAACAGGAGAAACAGTAATGGATCTAAAGTAGATACCTGTATAATTCCCGTATCAAATGCTCTTTCGATGTATTTTCTTGCACTTAAATAAACATCCAACGATTAGACATAAACGACTCTTTTCGCACTTGCTGCCTATTAGGCGCGATTGTATTTACATTTAGGGTCGAGAACACCCACATTATTTTTTACTTCGAGCAATAATCTATTTGTTGAATTTGCTTATAGTTGGACAATAGTTTACACTTTATAGTATGAACGTGCCGATATAGTACAATCGCGCAGAGGTGACAGTGACTCATCGCTCCATGTTGCCTGAATTAAGTTTCTAGTAAACGTATGTCCATAAAATAATTCGATTCAGTCTAGGCGGGAAATTTACAAATTCTCGACCGTGCGAAACTTTGCGGGTGCATTTTTCGGCAATCGGTAAAGACAACTGGAAATTAGCCATTAAATTTAACCTTTTTATTAATGAAATGGATACAATCAATTCTGCTCTTAACTAAATCGAAATCGGAGACGGTCAAAACCAGATACAAGCACGCGAATTTTGAGGTTAGAATAGATAGAATGAGAAAAGACATACGTTGTACGAAGCCCTTGAATTTACATATCGACATACGTTTCGTATTTCATTTCGTTTTTCTTAAGCATGCCAACGAGTACAGATATTTATCCAGACGCGATGATTAGATCGAAAAAACATAAGTCACTGTCACCCCTGCGAGATTATATACCGGCACTGAGAGATAATCCTCGAGCGGAGAATAATGAATAAACACGAGATCCAGGAACGTCGATTACTCTCTAACATTTTTAAAATTGCAATCCTTTCCGTTGCACAACGCTCCTCTTCACCTCCTTAGCCAATCAGGCCGCCGTTTAGTACACGCTCTAGCGCTTGGAAGCAGAGGGCACGAAGTCAGTATCGTTTAAATCAGTGTTTCTCAACGTGGGCGATCGATATTTAAATTGAGCGATTATCTTACAATCTACATTTAGAGGGCGATGGTTATCTCGCGTGGGCGAATGCATTTTTGATACCCACCTGCCACGATGACTCGTTCATGCAACCCGTATAAAAGTGATGCAGACGCATTTTTACGATAAGCAAATGAATCGCCTAAAAATTTGCGAACAAGGTAACTTGGCGCATTCACGGCATATTTGACCCAGGGGTCATCGTTTGGTCCGTGCCCTCGGCGCAATTCAAAGACTATCGATAACTCATTTATTCTATTACTCATAACACGTATATTTTATTAACATTAATTCCAATATATAATCATTTGATGGACATCATTTGGTGTTACCGATTTAAGAAACAAATTCAACAACAATTCACAACAACCCGGGAACTGTAACGAGAATGGGAATCAAAAGTTAAATGAAATGATTTACATGTTGAAATACACCACTTATAACTAATTTCCGCTAAAGGGAATGAAAAGCTTGGTATATTTTCGTTTCCGTTCCTGTTCTCGTTACAGTTCCCGGGTTGTTGTGAAGCCGCCTTTAATTTAGGTGAAAAAAAAACAAGAAGGTAACGAGATAAAAAATGTATTGGAACGGCCGAGAATAGAACAAGGTGAGCGTGAACAAAAACACACAGATAAGGTGATAAAGGTGCACTCCGAATGGACGAATCGGGAGACGATTTTAACGTGAATTTAACACCAAATAAACGCGAATGAACTAGGGAACCAAAATTGACAAAGAGTGAAATTAAAATATAAGATCAAAATAGGAAAAACAAGTAAAAAAACATCCAAAAGTAAAATGGATGAAATTATGAACATGAAATAGATGACCAAAAACAATATCACAATGAGATAAAGTGAGAAAGCAAACAAATGAAAGAATTAATACAAAAATTAGAATACGTGAAAAAGTGGAACAGATGGAAAAGAGTAACAAAAAAAAAACAATAGTCATCAAAGGGATATACGAAGTTAAATACACAAGAAAGGGAGAAACAGAGGAGTGGATTAAAAACAACAAGAAACATAAAAACGACAAAAAATGATATTAGCAGAAATGGAAAACTGAGGATGATGAAGTCACAATAAAAGAATTGGAAATACAAGAAAAAACTCCAAAATAACCAAAGAAAGAAGAGAAAAGGAAGAAAGTGTAAAGGTAAAATATCAGCAAACAGTGATAAATGGAAAAATATGGAAATGGAAAACAAGGAAGAGAAATTATTCCCAAAAGACTAGAGAAGAAGACAAACAAGAAAACAACGAAAGAGGACAACAACGAAAACAATACAAAAATAAAAAGTATTGGATGAAAAGGTAGACAAAAATAAAACATAAAGAGAAGAAAAAATAAGGATAGGAATGTGGAATATAGGAGGATACATAGGAGGAAAAGAAGCGGAATTGGTGGAGGAAATGAATAACAAACAAAATGAAACAAAAAAGAAGGATACGGAATAGAAAGAATACATAGAGGATTCTGACTGATGCACAGGAGTGAAAGAAAACAAAAAGAGCAAATGGAGGAGTAGGAATGACAATGGCACTAGAAAGGATATAATAATAGGAAAACACGTAAACGAAAGAATAATGGCTATAGAAATGAAAATAGTGGAGGATGAGACATGGTCAATTATAGTACCATATAGGTCAAATGAAGACTCAAAGAAAGAAGAGAGAGACAAATTCTATGAATGCATACAATAAGAAATAGATGAGGGAACAGAAAACGTAATAATTCTGGGGATCAAAATGAAAGAGTAGAAAGACAAAACAATGGAATAGAAGAAGTAATGGGAAAAGGAGAAGAAACTAAATACAGCTATTAAGAAAGAATAACACAGCTATGTATTGAACTTGTTGCAGATACATGTTCACGTTCACTTAAGTGTATTTAATTCTTTAACTTTATATTTTTACACTCAATTCAAAGGCGAAGCTCCACTGTGGAGAGATAAATCTCGAAAAGTGTCTGAAGGTTATTTACTTATTTTTATACAGTGTTTTTTTTTTATAGTGGGCCATAGGATTTTACATGCTAAAAATTATACCTTGTGTTAATATATATTTTATCATAAAATTTTGAAGGAAATTTTAATTAGTAATAAATCAATTATTTTTCTACATGATGCGCTGCTTTAGAATAACTTAAACATGTTTTATTCCAGTAAAAACTGAAATTATTTATAAATAATTGAGCAAAAATTATCAAAGTACCTTGAATTTACGAAATGTCAGATTAGTGAGGCAAGTAATCAAACAGATTTTATTCTTGAAAATGTCTATTTATATTATTGAACAACGGGTGGAATTTGTAACGGCATTTATAAGAGGTTTGTCCATCAGGGAAATAGTTGTATTTTTTCTACAAGAAGTCAGGGAATTTTTATTTTAGGGAAATAATTGACAACTCTTCTGCAGCGTATCCCGATCGTTCGGTTCCGAGCAAAAGCACTTTTTAATGGAATAAAACATGTTTAAATGATTCTAATGAATTGCATTATGTAGAAAAATAATTGATTTATATTATCAACTAAAATTTGCTTCAACATTATATGATAAAATATACATTTACACAAGGAATCATTTATAGCATGTAAAATCCTATGGCCCACGATAAAAAAAACATCCTGTATATTTTATGGTTTAAAGTTTTCAATTTCAATTTAGTTTAATTTTCAAGTTATTCCTGTACACAGAAATAAAAGATCTTAAACCAATATTATTTATCTAGTAGTACTAGTAATAAATGCAAATTTCTTTTGTATCATTCAATATCCGGCATGGCATTAGCCAGGAAAGTAGTTGTTTCAATAAGTTATTTGTTTATAGTCTTAATATGACTTAATTTTGCAGTTACGAACAGGTTGAATATTCATATATTCGGGCTATTTTTGTCTTAATTAAATGAACCTTTTAATAGCTAATACAAAAGAATACACAAATACACAAGAACACAAATAACCAGAATTGAAAGATCCGTGATCGATTACTATCTTGTCAACAGAAACAACTGGAACAAAATTACGAATGTAAAAGTATCAAGACAGGTGGAAGCCCGCCTCTTACTAGGGATGGACATGAAATGTGAGGGAAAAAAAAACCTGACAAAAGAAGGAAAAAGGTAGAAACAAAGATAAAAGCATACAATACAAACTAATATAAACGCAAATACAAGAAAGTTCAGTGAAAAAGATAAAATGTCAGAGAGAGGGAAAATGGGAAACATTTAAAAGAACTATACTAGAAGCACAGAACACATACATACTATAAGTGGCAAAGGAGATCTGCGGAATAACAAAAATGGGAAACAAAGAAATGAAAGAAACTAAATTGGTGGACGGAGACAGTCAAAAAGAGATAATAATAATATCAATAATCTTTATTGGTGTTATAAACATAAATAGTCTTACACAAGTCATAAGATTGATACATGTATATGATTAAAAAGATAGCACAATTAAAAAGCATTAAAATTAAAACATTTGCATTTATAATAATGAGGGTGAAAATAAAATAGGTTAACAATACTATTTAAAGATACGGTTACAATATATAACATGTGGCATTTACAACATTTTAAAATATACAATTTAATTTTTGAAGCTTTTTAGAAACTCGTTTAAGGAATAAAATGCGTATTTTAACAAATAATTTTTACACCAGCGAGTATATTCCTTATCGTTCAGCTGCCGAACATGACTTGGTAGAGCATTAAAAAACTTTACACAAAAGTATCTAGTGCCAGTCTTTGCTTTTGACAAGTGGAATTGTTTGACTCTTATATCATGCGTGTTTCTTCTTTCACAAGAGTGGTGAGCATTGCGGCAAGTAAAATTATACATGTTGTTCTTGATGTGTTTAAGACATTCTAAGATATATATGCAGGGAACAGTCATAATTCCAAGTTTAATGAATTGCTGTTTACAATCCTCCCCTATATGCAACGCCTGCCAACACGCGCACTGATTTTCTCTGCTAATTAAAAAAAAACATCATACATTATCGTAGAGTGACCCCATATGATTATGCCCCAGGTTATATGCGAATGAATAAAATAGTAATATGCATTCTTTAACATCTTGGTATATAACGATCTCAACAGATTTCTTAATATATCGGGTGTGTATAAATTGGCGGATAATCTACACGTGACGATATTCTTTTAAAAATCCTAAGCAGCGTATCTTAATTCTAAAATGTTGTACCATGCTTCCTGATCCTTCACGAGGTCCTCTAAGTTTGAACATCCAGTCGTTAAATATGCGTTATTATTCGTTATTAATTTACAGAAAACTCTGCAATTTCGACAGTAAGACTAGTTTGAAAATTATTTATCAGTGTGTGTTATCTTTCTATCTCAAACTTGTATTTTTAACACTTCTTAATTAGCTTATTTTCATAAAAAATACGTTCGGCAACGTGACACCCGCTAATGTCACTTTGACACAAATAATTCATTCAAACTTGCTTGTTCCATGTTCGTGCCAATTCTGCTTTTCTCATTATTATCAGTGCCCGCGCTTCAGGGTATTTGTGTTTTTGTGTTATTTTCGTTTTGTTTTGTTCAATTACAATGGATTTTACTATTTACTCATAACCTGTTTTACCTTGCCCTTACCTTTTATCTGTAAATAAACCTCGCTCTATCTATCTATTACCTTCTACTCTGAACCATGAGATTATTGATAAGCAGGGCAGCTCATGAATGCTATGTTGCCAAATGTACATTTCTTTTAAATGGCTCCTGATGGCCTATGAGGCATGGTAGAACATTTTTTCATCGACATCTTGTATTCAGAATTTTAGAAAGAACATCGCCACGTGTAGATTATCCGCCAATTTATACACACCCGATATAGACCCCCCCTTGACAACCGGCGTTCAAGTTCCATCCCATGTGCTTCCCAAGTTAAATCTGTGCTTAATGAAAAGCCTAGGAGTCTGGTAGATGATTTTTCCACCGCTTGTGAACGTTTTAGCGAAAACACTTTTTTTACCATCTTATCATCATTTAATTTCAATTTATTTGATTTAAACCAATTGCTTGCTACCTCCATAGCCGCCTGTAATTGAGAGGTTACGTTTTCAATTGTGATGCCTTTTAATGAAATTGAGGTGTCATCAGCGTAAAGTACAGTTGATATATTATGAAACTGTTTTGGGAGATCGTTTATATATATATATATATATATATATATATATATATATATATATATATATAGTGAAGTGTGAGGTGTAACGGGAGAAAGGTCCAGAATTTCGATGTAGTCCGCAGGGAGCAATAAACCTGCGGACTATATCGAAATTCTGGACCTTTCTCCCGTTACACCTCACACTTCACTACATAGCAACGTCCGTTACTTCTTGCCGTTTTATATATATATATAATATATATATATATATATATATATATATCAAGAATAGTAGTGGCCCCAAGATAGACCCTTGAGCCACTTCATGTACAATTTCACGTTCTTCTGATCTACTGTCTCTACGTGCCACTGTTTGGCTTCGGTTTGTTAAATATGACAGTAGTTTGCAGGCTTCAGGTTGAAAATTGTAGAAGTACAATTTTCTTATCAATAGTGCTTGACACAATTGAAGGCTTTGCTTAGATCAACGAAATTACTTGCAACAATGCTTTCATCCTCGAATCCATCAATGATGTAGTTTATAAAAGTATCCACTGCCATTGTCGTAGACTTGCCCTGTCTGAAGCCAAATTGCGAACTTGATAATATTTGATTGGATTCTAAGAAGTTAGAAATTTGCTCTGACAGAATAGCCTCTATAATTTTCGAAAATATTGGCAGAATGGTCTAAGTATTCTTTATTTCCCTTTTTGAATATTGGGATACATTTAACCAATTTTAATACATCTGGAAAGATGCCAGTTTCGATCGTACGATTTATTAGATGCGTTAGAGGAGTTATTAGTACATCAATAACGATTTTTATTAAATCCACATTTAATTCATAAACATCTTTGCTTGATTTATTTTTTAATTTCTGAATCATGTCACGTACTTTTGCACTAGATACTTTCTTAAATTTAAAATACTGATTGTTGAGATCGGGCATTCTTAGCATACTATCAATAGGATCTTTGTCACAATTTTGAATTGAATTGATTACATTTCCCGCAATAGTAACGAAATAATTATTAAATTCGGCTGCCGTTATATTTGAGTCAGCAGCTTTATTAAATTTCACTCGTGTTCTTGAGTTTACAACATCCCAGACTCCCTTTGAGTAATTACAGGACGAGTTTATGTAATGCTCGTTGGCTTTCCGCTGTTCATCTCTAATCTGCTCTTTATATTTTTTCTTTATTATATTATACAGGGTGGGGCACCGCATAGGACACGGTCGTTTTATGGAAAACCATGCAACTTCGTGTTATTCTTTTCAAATGGATAGATGTGGGATCGTATGCACAATTTAAAATTATTACCAGTTATACAGGGTGTCTCACAAAAAAGATACACATCAAAGTTATGTTTTTTTAATGGAACACCCTGTATTTTTTGTCATTTTTGAATAGTACCGAACAAATAAAGGTGAGTTACTTCAATATTCCCTATACCTATCGTTTACCATTTTCGAAATATTTGTTGAAATGAAGGGTACAGGTGAAATTTTATATTTGCCTCAATGATTGACGTTGAATCATTACAATTATTTCTATCGTTTGGTTGAAGGTTCGAACTACAGCGCCAACCATGATTTAGTATAAATAATTATACAGGGTGATAAATTCACTAGTAATGTTTGAAAGAGCACCACACTACTCAATGATGTGGCTATATAACCGACTTCCGATACAGTTGCCCAATATTACTCAAATAAATAAGTTTAAAAGTGAAATTAAATCACTACTGCTGGAAATTGAACCATATACGCTAAAGGAATACTATTCATATTTCTGTAACTAACTTACAATGTAGATCAACCGGACAATTTCCTTACATATGCACTTAATTTTAATTTATGTAAATTTAATGTACATCTATAAGAAATAAATATTATTATTATTATTATAAAAAAAACGTGGTAGAAAATCCTAACTTATAAAGTTGAATAACTTCGTTTTTTCAAATGGCACACCCTGTATTTAGTAACGTATTCTCACTTAGAAAGAAAAGAAAAATTATTCGCATATTTAAAAGCCAAGGAAAAATCGACCAAATTAAAAAGGGCCACAGACCAAAATTGCAATTGGGTAGATAAAAATTGCTCAATTTTAACTGGAAGAAAGTGCAAAAATATGATGGAAAAAATTCCAGCAGAAACACCATCAATAGATGTCTTCCTAACTTTAACTACACACTGAAAAATGTAACAGTGTTTTCTGACAACGATATGGATATGGAATATGATTCACAGAACTTGCAGCAAATTTAGATTCAGCTTTCTTCCTCGATGAAACGGGAGTGAAAATATTTTCTAGAACGAACGACAAGAGGAAGAGCTCCAACTGTAATGCGAACAACAGCAGTGGTAAAACAAATAAGAAGTAAAAATATATCAATATTAGTCGCCAAGAGGTACATATTTTTTGAAAAATCCAAAAAACCCTACAAATTTTGATGCTTTTTAACAAACTTCATGTGGAACAGGCCGTTTTAATTATGGATAACTTTCCTTTCCACAAAACACAAGAAGTAAAAAATATTGTGTCCGCATTAGGTCATAACATTTTTTTAATCCCATTGAAAACGTGTTCAATCAATGATCATTGCAAATTAAACACCATGGGCCAACCTCTCTTGATGAGTTATACCGAGTGTCTGGGATAAGGGGTGAACATAGGGATATAACATGTGAAAATAAATATGTGTAATTATTAGCTTCCCTATTCATTTTAGAAAAAAATCGTAAAGGAATATTTTTTAGAGAATTAAAAATTGTAAATGTATCATCCATTTATTTTACGTTTGTACAAGAATCCACCTAATTAAAAATAAGTTTAACCATTCACCATTTAATAAAAACCCTTGCCATCACTTTGACAAATGTCAAGTTATGGTGAAAATAATTTTGCTATACCTCATTTAATAACCAGGCGGACTAAACGCGAAAGCCACGTTTACACTATAAAAAGTAACCAGACATGTTTTGGCGGTAAAAATAAAATGATTTCAATTTCTTTTATCCATAACATTCATTCAACATTTATACCAACACATAAATTAATTTTAGGCATACTTTCTTGATCATATACTCAATGATGTAGTATATAATATTAAAATAATAATTAAAATAAGTATGAGACCCTCTTAAGAATTTAGGGGCATATTGAAAAACTCAAGGTGTACATATATTTATTTACATATAAAGTGGATTGTATGTATTTTAAAAATACATATAATTCCGTAAAAGGTTTGAAATATAAATACTAGATTGTCGTGAAATAAAATTTTATTAAATTAAATAAATTTGCTATTTAAAAACGTATAATAACTTACTTAAAATCAATCTCGTTCATTAATTTATATAATGTTTAACGGGACGTCATTGGCAGGTCATCTCTGTCCTTTAATGCAATCAAAATTTAATCCAATGTAGCGATTTCATTTTTAAAGAAAAATCTATGTACAATTTTCCACACGCAGAATTTGTAAATATCTTCGGTCGCTGGACGTCCTTCAAGAAGTTTATGACTTGTTACTGCCCCAATCTCCTTTCAACCCCTAATTGTGTGAAACTCCACAATCCTAAATATAATGTATGTTTATGATTTGATTCAATATTGCAATAACTTGCGCCACAGTTACCTTATGAATCACAATTTTGTATACGACGGCAGTAGGTTTTAAAACCTCTTGTATTAAAGCTTTATATAAGATAATTTTGGATTGTTTTTCCTCAAGCGTTAATGCTCTAAAATCCAATCATTTCCGTTTCTTGGGGGCCGAAAATGACACCAAACTTGTGCTGGGTATTTATCCGTAGTTAAAAATAAAGTAACCATTTGCGCGAAAATCGCGGGATTGGAGGAATCGACTCTTACACTATCAACAGTAGAAATAATTGGCTAAAAACACAAAAACTGATGCGAAACGCGTGGAAACGGTGGGACACAAGAATCGGTTAGAGATCAGCTGATCATAACAACGGCCATTACTGTTTTAAGCAATTTGGACCTGTGTAAAAACGGCGCCCGATTGGCCAATCACAACAACGTATTTTGGCGGCTATAATTTGATTTAGTCCGCCTGGTTATTTATTAAATGAGGTATAGTCAAATATCAATTCACGCATTGTAATTACTATGAACAATAATCTGAATTATTCCAATGAAGAGAGCGTATTCATTATCAAAACATTTTGCAGTGGCATCAGTTTACTCAGAGTTCGTGACATTACATGCAAACGGAACAGAAGAAACTACGGTGAATTGGAAGACACAGTTTAGGGTTTGATAAATGCTGAACCAACAAGTAGCATACGATGCATTGCTCGTGAGTGCAACATGTCTACATTCACTGTACAGAAAATTCCGAAGAAGCATGGTTATCATTCCTACAAGCATCAATGCCATGAGATACTGCTAGTGGATGATGAAGCTAGGCGCGTATTCTGTGAAATAATGCAGGATCGATCAAATACAGACCGAAATTTTTTGCAGATGAGTGTTAGTTCACACTTAACAACGAGCCCAACGTTATTGTTCATAGGAAGTACAATGCGTGAATTGATATCTGACTAGCAAAATTATTTTTACTATGACATGACATTTGTCAAACTCATGGCAAGGGTTTTTATTAAATGGTACATTGTTCAACTTATTTTTATTATTTCCGAGGTGTATTCTGGTACAAACGTAAATTAAATGGATGATACATTTACAATTTTTAATTCTCTAAAAAATATTCCTTTACGATTTTTCTCTAAAATGAATAGGGGAGCTAATAATTACACTTATTTAATTTTACGTGTTTAATCGCTATGTTTGCCCTTTATCCCAGACACTTGGTATAGGGCCATTGAAGTTTTTTCGGAGGAAACATCAAGAGAAAATTGTAAGCATTATTTTGATCACATGCAAAAATACATTCCCAGATATTTAAGGCCAGAAACAATTCTGGATTAATATTTATATTCGTACACTTTTTTTGTTATTTTCCCACGTACTAATTGCGAGTTATTGATTTTTATGTATTCATTATGTTCCAATGTACGATTTAGTTATAAATATATAATAAATGAAATAAAGTAAATGATGTAACAAATTGGTCTTTCAATTGTGCACATCGGCCTTTGTTTTCAAAAAGCGGCCCTACTTATGCACACAGCGGCCTATCAATTGATATAGACTATATTAATTAATCTGTAAATTGGACAAATTGCATTAAACTATTCCAACATATAAATAAGTATACAAAATAAATAAATAAATTGTGTTCATCTCTGGAAAATATTAATAGTCTTTACGGAAATGGCAATTGTTTCCTTTTATTTTATGAATATGCAAAAATTGTATTTCAAGTTGTGATTTTAATTATGTACATACAGTCAATAACAAGTACATGCTGCTACAACATTATTTAAGTGTTTTTTTTTTAATCAGATTTTACTTGCATGAAATGTACTTGGCCTATAAGGTCATATGTAAATATTGCCCAAATGAAACTGCTGAATTATAATGAACATGTCTTACATAACATATAAGATTGTAAATAAGGAACAAAAATTGGCGAATTAAAATTTGATTGTAGAAAAAAAATATCAAAAAAAATATATTAAGAATTGATGTATACTCAGGCATGTACTTTTTTTATAAAACGGAATTGTAGAAACACTTCTCTACAATTAATTATGTAGTATATCGAGCAGTGTTTTTTATATATTAAAGGGAAAAAATTAAACACTTAAAATTCGTGAAATTTCGACCATTTTCAAACCGCCATAACAATCGATTTTGATTAATCTTTGAGGACGAAAAACTTTGAAGTGTCTTCTTTAAAGTCATACATGTGAACTTTCAAAATCGATTAAAAATACGCCGAGTTATGGCGGTTTGAAATTGGTCAACATTTCACGAATTTCAAGTGTTTCATTTTTTTTCCACTTGTGTATATTAAAATAAATTTATTAAACCAAATTTTTCTAGTAAGACTCAAATGCGTATTATTTTATTGAATGTGGCATTTTACTAATTAACTGAGTTATGTGTTGTGGATGTGTGCAACTGAATTCTTAATTAATGAGTAAAAGTAATTATTTTCTTATCTGTGATGCATTTTACAGGCACAGGCCGGCATAATGAATTCAATATTCATTCGTGTAGCCTTTGTTGCTATACTTAGTATATAATGAGTCCTTGAATCGAAAACTTGATTCCATAATAAATATTCCTCTTTTTTGTCTACAGAGATCTGCATTCGACAGGCCCCTCCACATATTTAAATATTTATGTATTCCACATAACCCGTATACAAAAATATGTAAATGCACTCACGATTCCGTAATCTGTTTTCAAACAGTTGATGATTTGATGTTTTATAAAAATAGAGCAGCCGTATAACATTATACTAATTAAACCCATTGAAATTGATACAAAAAGGATGGTCATTGTTAATGTATTGTAAACTAGTTGGTGTTCTCATTCAAGTCTTTTAGTCCTGGGTGGCTGTGGAATCAAACATGAATGTTGATTCTTACTTCAAATAATATTATTGAACTTGACATTTGTAAAATAAAAACATTGCACAACTGCTTTCAGAATTTGTTTGTTATTTAACATCAATATTTGAGACATTAATTCATCGATGATTCCACAGCAAACAATTTAGTGACAAGTGTGACACATCATTAGTTTTAAGGGGGTGAAAAGATACTCAAAAATGAAATAAAAATCCAGAACCGTATTTACAAAAATAAAGTCAATATTGGTATGTAAATAACAAAATGTCGTATTTAAAAAATTTAATGATTTTATCCAAAATCGGGTGTAATAAGCGAATTACTGCAGTCATTTGAGGCATGTAATGTTGTTCATTGCCCACTGAGTGAGAGAATATTTTGGATTCACGGAATACATGGATCCTTCGTAGGATTTTTGAAATATTTGAAATTGACACCATGTACGTCAAAATTTTATAAACATTATTTCAATATTTAATGCAATTAGAGGCGATTTTGGATAAAATGTTGTATTATACTCGTGTGGAATTACTCCCTTAAGAAAATTACCCTTTTATTAAACTTTTTCTTGTGGAACTAATTACGTATGTTCCATGTTCGTATAATAAATAACTATTCTAGAAGAACTTATAAAAGTGCTCTTGATTTTTCAAAATAACCAGTAATAAAACCGTAAAAAAATAATAACCAAAATTGATTTTTTTTCAGAATTAGTCAGAATATTTTAAATTTCAAATTATTCAGCATTAAAATGTGCACCTCTGCCTTCATTTATCCAACTCTTTACCTCTTATAGTTACAAAGATAACAATGCTAATGCATTGAATTTGTAACACCCCAGACATAAATATTTATTTACTGCCTTTCAACCTTGAAATTATACATAAAAAATACGATACATTTTAAACTGAATCTTTTTTTTTGGTCGCAACCATCCTGTACATATTATTAATTTAAAAATAGAAATTGAAATAGTTAATTAACACTAAAGACATTTATTTAAAAAATAATAACAATTTTTTACTTTGACAGTTGCTAAAAATATAAACTATTCTCAGTATATGAACAATTTGCAGCGTTAAACATTTATTATCAAAAACCATTTAAGATTAAATTAATAACATTTTGATAAATTGTAAGCTGATTTTATTCCAGTTTTTTTGTAGCACATTTTCTGAAAATCCCTATAATAATTCAAGTAAAATTATATTGGCTGCCTGGAATTCTCCAATGCACATCTTGTGATTTTTTAAGGTTACTTTTTTTAAAAATTGTTTTGTGTGTTTATCCTATTTTAAACATTAGCAGTTATTTTTAGAACTGATCATAACTATTAACAATACATTTAGGATTCATAATCTAGCTGTTTTATTAAAATTTCAGAGTTTTTCATGCCAAAAACCCCATTCTTAGACACGCCACTAAACTGTTAATTAGATTATGTTTTAAGGCTTTGAACTCACGGTATTTGAATTACTATTTAATGCCATATCAAAAGGGCTATCGACTGTCTTTCTGCCCATTTGAATCTATTATATGAGTTTACCATCAAAAATGACTTACTTCTCGGTCTCGAGACCATTATCAAGGAATGAGAAAGACTGAACATGTTGGAATTATAAACAATATATCTATAACACTATCAAAGGTTTAGTGTTTGCATTTTTAATATTCTATTTAAAAAGAAACTATAATTACACCATTTTATATTTATTATGTGCACTAATAACGAAGGCGTAATCAGTTATAGTTGGGATAGTGGACAAATTGCCAAGGACAGGTAATTGCAGTAAATTGGTCATCAATGTTGATTAAATCAGCTGTCTTAATGGGTTTGCTTTGTCTCTTGCTTAATTAGCATAGAAAGCTGAACGCAGTTTATTTAGTGACCAACAAAACTTATCTGTTGTAGGTACATATTAATTTAAGGGAGTGACAGGAAATATTTGTTGTCGAGACACCAAGTCTATTATTAAACAGTTTGTGTACCAGGATATTGTGGCATTTTGATAAACAGTGGAAGTTGGGGGTTTTACCATTTAATCAAACACCACAGAAATTATCTTAGATAAGATGCTTTAGTTTAAATTGCTCATTAAATATTAATAATTCAAATTTACAATAAATTTTACACTCCTAATATAAAATCTTTATATATTAAAATATTCACGATCAATTTTCAGTTAAGTAAGCCAAGTATTTGTTTATTATGTTTGAAGCAAGATAACTAACATCAAAGGAAGACAAATATATTTTTAAAACATGAAAAAAACATAGCCTACATTACTTAAGAATTAAGATAAATACAATTGACATTAACCAAAAATACTTCGTAAAAAACTGTTATCACAATCTTTTTTGCATGCAAAATACATGTAATGGGAAAGCATCTGTTATATCAGAAAATACTGCTGGCAGCAAATGACTGATCTTAATAAAAATTATAACCTCTAAACAAAATGAATAGGTACATAAGTAATAGCATTTGAGAGTTACCTGCACTTAGTGGTTGCCGAATTTATATCAGCGCAATCTATAGTTGATCCTGTGCTATCGACAAGCCAAACATGTTTCTGGAGTTTACGTGTATTTTTAGCGACTAAAATGGCAGGCGTTATCTTTAAATTAAGTACTTCTGAACGTCACAAACTTCATCTTGTTTGTCCGCCACATTAGCATGAACTGTCACAATAAAAACTGAAATCTGTGCGTGCTGCGTGCCTATTTGACCCTAAGCTGAACACTTGACACTAAGACAGTGAGAAATCTAACCCGAACACTCAGACCTTGCTAAGTATGTTTTAGTGCAAGTATGATTAGGGTCACATTTAGAGTGTCATCTAAGAGCGCATCTAAACGTGCATTTATCCTTAAATGTGAAGTATGAATGTGGGCCTATAAATCGTACTAACAAAATTGTCACCCTAACATGACCTACTTTACTAAATGTTGATCGTGAATGGATTATATACTCTGTCCCATTTTTATTTTTAACTAGATTTCATTTTATAAAGTTTTACACATGAACACCACCAAAATCTGACAGTGAAAAAATTATTAAATATCAGATTTCTAATAACATTGCTAAATCATATATTAGATTAAATTATTGCTTCGATCATTCAAATGAAGATTCTCAATTTGATGGTAACATTGTCCACAGTCATAAAATATAACCTCTTTTTTTTAATATAACCCATTGTTTCCACTACCGATAACGTAAATAAGCATTGCATCGATAGTTACAGGACGCTCCAACATATAGGCGAGCAACACATTTTCAACAGTAATTGCACAAGTGCATTGGAAATTATCGGAAACAAGTTTGTGCGATTTCGACAAACGAAGTCGTATTGTTTGGCAACAGTCCCGAGCCCGGAAGGGCGAGGGGCTGTTGCCTGAAACAATGCGACTGAGTTGGTCGAAAGAGTGCAAACTTGCGATAATTTACAATGCACGAGAGCAATTTATAAGACTATATTCCAACAAAAATATTACAACAAAATAGAATGACATTTACTGTCATCGCGGGCGTGTAGTGCCGGTTTGAATTTTACATTTTTAAACAGATCAAACAAAATTTGAAAATCAGAAACGTACTCCTCTTGCACTAACTTAGCACTGGTATTCCATATGGAGTTTACAGTACGTACCGTTCGCGTTTCACACGTTATGTGCCCTGTTTTCCAATATTGTAGAAATGACTTCCCGAGTACAGTGTTGTTAGTGACTCCGCTCAAACTTTATGGTTGGGCCTCTTTCCCTTTTTCTTAAATTACTTCAAGAGAAACACTTCCAATGCGGAGTATTCACTAATTTTAATAGCGTTTTACCCGCAAACTGACGTTTGACATTTAACATTGTTTTTCTTTAAACCAATCATGTGCCGAAACATAATGCGAGTAGAGAATCAATCACAAAGCCGCATTCGAACTCTACATGATATGTTTCCTGAAAACAGAAGTTATATAGAATCTGATTGGTTCTAATTCATTCGAATTTCGTCATGCTACCTTTGGCGGGATATAGTCGTCTATAGTATCAGCATCCTTTTTACATAACCACTGCTCAAAAGCGTAACATGTCGTAACACAATGCATACCTTTTTTCGATTTTGTTGGTAACAGATTCTAACACGCATTATTCGCAGTATCCATGCCCGCAAAAACTGACACTGGATTGACACAAACAAACAAAATTCGACATTGTTTTCTCGGTTGCTGGGTTGCCATAGGACACATAGGTGACTATAAAAAAATTAATCCCGCATTTTAGAATATTTTCGGGTCTTTTTTAAGTATTATATTTCCGGTAGCAGAAAAAATTTAATAAGCAACACGGAACGTAATGACAATCAACATTTTTGGCAGGTGACCTCAAATGTTAATATGTCCCTTACGTTCCTTGTTGCTTAAATAACTATTTTTTAAGTCTAGTGACTTTTTTACAGAGCCAACTGAGTTAAAAAGAAAAATGGAACAGAGTATATGTACAAAGTCAGATTGATCTGCGATTAAAAATGATGTACAGTGTAATAACTAGCAATCCGTGCTCATATTTTCTAGCAACAAATATTCATTGTTAGGATATAAGACTTTTAACATCAGTGTTAAGTGATTAATGTTTTAAGGAAAGTTGCGGTTCATAAGGAAATTAAGAAATTTAGATAAGGTGCTTGCTTGTCAGCGTTGCCAAATCTTTTATCACAAATTTCCGAAAAATACAAGTAATTCATATTATTCACATAAAAATTTAAAATTATTGTTAATAAATTTGAATTAAATATTGTAAACAATAATTTTAAAGGGTACGTACGGTTACGTTAGTCAAAATGCCCCAATCCCTAGATTTTTAAATTACCCCATAAGAGGGTGTTTTAGGATGTAAAATAAGGTCCCCATGGTCAGTGGACCGACAACCCCCTCCGCCCTCTCTGGGGTTAAAAAATGTATTTTTTTAAACATTTTTTTTTTACTGGCGAACGAGTGATTGAAGAATTCTGAAAAAAATCATGAAAATGGTGAACCAAATTACCTATTTGATCAAATTTTTCCAATGCCATTGAAGGTCATTTAAACCCGAAAAAATCCAAAATCCAAAAGTTTATAAATCGATTTTTAACCAACAAGACCCTTTTGAACCCGGTTTTTGACATTTGCCTCATTTCTATCCCGTAAAAATCTACCAAAATGTGCATCAAGACATATTTATATTATGCCGCGGCATCTTGAAAAATAGATTTTTCAACTTTTAGCTTTTTAGCTTTTATTCACTGAGATATCACATTTTGAAATTTTCCGAGGCATCGGAATTTTTAGGCCACGTTGAGATTTTTTTTAAATATTTGCTTCAATTTTAGTTATACAGGGTGTAGAATTGGGATTTGCATGTTAAATTCTTAATGTTTAAATATTGGCTGCCTAAATTATTTTAGAGAAAACGTGTAAATGCGTTTCTTGTAGACAAAAAAATAATCTTTTCATTCAACGTATATATATATTATTAACTCAGAATTACTTAAAATTCTTCTAAATTTGTGATTAAAACATTAACATGACAGCTAACGTTCAACGGTTTTTAGTTTCAAGTTGGAATTGATTTTGATATTTTTGATAAAATGGTAGGTTTAATTTCTTCGATTTCCCCTTTGTATGAAAAGTAAAAAAATAAATAATGATATGGTTGGATGGAGTATTTTTTTTTTATCTAAATAAATATATTAACACTTTTTCACTAACATAATTTGGGGAGCCAATATTTTAACATTAATAATTTAACATTCAAATCCCTATGGGGCGTGAACCAATTCTACACCCAGTATATATTATTAATTTTGTTTGTGACGCCATCAGTTGTCGAAAAGTAATAACAACCATAAATAACTGGAAATTGGCAGATTCTCAAAAAATAAAGTGAAAATTGAAAAAAAACTTAATGTCGCACCTAGATACTTACTTTTTTTAGGCTTGTACCTTTCATTTGTATTAAATATTGTATTTTTAGAGTTTTAAAGTTCAGTCTTTTATAAGGCCACGGCCTCTTAAGGCAGTCGCTATAACGAAAAATGCAATCATTTGAAAATCAAATTACCACTCATCCGATTCTTACCAAAAGTGAAACAATACAAAAGCGTGAGATGTATTTTATTTTAAATAAAATCATAGGTTAAATATGCATATCAAAAATGTTTATGGGTTGATCAAAAATTTTCAGAACAAATCATCAGTTATTTAAATAATAATTATAATTTATATTTTGAAAAATAAATCATTGATATATTCAAAAACAGGACACATGTGTACGTAATGGTCTTTATTAACTACACCACGCTGCATACTGTATACGTAGGCGGAGTTATCCATGGGGCTCTATTCTCAAACAAGTGTGGTATGCCTGGAATTATAGAAGCAACACACTTTAAACAAATTAACTTCTTAATACTTACATTGCACTTAAAGTAGGAAAATAAAGAACAATTTAAATTCCTTTATTTTCAATCAAAACGCCTTATAAAAAAGTAATTGACAAAAAAAAATTTTTTCATTGTTTTGATGCCTGAAACGAAATGCTCCTAAAATTTCAAGATGTGATGTCTCAGTGAATATTTAAATTGCAACGATAAAATAAAAATCAAAATGTCCGTTTTTAAAAAAAGCCTTCTCCTGTTGCCAGAAAATATTGACATATATATGGGCAATTCCACGAAAAATGGTAAAAACTCTTAAAAAAAACTTGAAACATCGATTTTTCAAGAGAGATGCGGCATGATATAAATATGTCTTGATGCATATTTTAGTAGATTTTTACTGGATAAAAATTGCAAAAACCGGGTACAAGGGGGTCCTCTAGGTTAAAAGAGTTTTTTTTAGGGTCTGAATGACCTTGAATCGCCTTGGAAAACATTGGTCAAATAGGTATTTCTGTAGGGAATTTTCATGAATTTTTTTAGAATTCTTCATGAATATGTCATATACTTGTTTCTCATTGATCACT